>CM031235.1:638094344-639413429 GCA_018340775.1 Taxus wallichiana var. yunnanensis
CGATTTATCAATGTCCATTGTTGGTGTTACATCCGCCTCGGATTAAGTGTTCTTTCTCACGTGCGAAATTCTGCGATGGTAACCGCATCGGTTTTAGATAGCGGTATCGGTTCAAGTAACCGATACGATTATCTTAAGCTGATACTCCGGTCAATATCGACTTTACACACCCTGCCTAAAAACACCACCTATGACAATAATTTGATCATTTATCCCTCTCTGTACATACAAACATTCCCGAAACCCCTGACTACCTACCCCATTACATTCACCCTATCCCGATTCATTGTCTATCACCTTTTCTTTCTCATCTTTATCTACTTAATCTCCCTCATCCCATGCAAGAATCAAATTACAACCAAGACGTTTACCTCTTGGGCTGCAGCAGCTTGAGGTGGCACTTGTCTTCCCTCTTGTCCCTGCCTGCTGGATGCTTTGCCTCGTTCTGCCATGTTCACCACCCTTTTCCAATTTGCCTTTCTACGCTTTCTGAATCTCCGCTCACATTCACTCTCCCTGTCTCTTTTCTCCTTATCACTCAAATCTCTCATGCAATTACCTGTCTCAGTCATTAAAAAAATTATGTCGCATTCGCGTATTTAACTTCTTGCATGGCTCTCAAAATAAGAACTTCAGTTGCCACCCCCGCTTTTCTATTTTTAGAAAAGCTCCTTTTCTAAAGATAACCGGTATCGGTTATCTAACCGATATCGGTCTACTTAATACCGACATCGGTCATATACCTACCTTTTTTAAAAACATAGTTCTTTTCTTTATTTTCTACCTAATTTTTTGTGGCGCCATCCCTTTTTCCTGCATAACAACACCATTATCTATAATCATACATTAAATCCACATCTCATTACAATTTCATCAACATCATCTATCTACATTACAAAAACACACAAGCCATCAACTAACGATATCAAAAGCTATCAATCTATACACCATTTGGATCCAACTTAATAGCTACATACATTCAATTTCACAAAACCAGCGACAAAACATACAACATTTCATAATACAACATGTCAATTAAACTCATCATTTATATATACATACATACATCCCATCAACAAAAGACATCAACATCATTAATATATAACACCATGTAAATCAAACTCATCATACATTAAATATCACAAACCATTTTCAAAACACTTAACACATTTTTACGCACAACATGTGGGTCAAATCATCATATCTATATATATACAAAGTTTCAAATATACAATGTGCCCTGCATAGGGGCCTCTGTGATCTCATAATACAACAAAGCCAGGCACGTAGGCCGATAATCACAATAATCTCGACTCAGCTCGTAGGCCGGTCTCTCATATCAAAAACATACTCGGATCGCGAGGCCTAGTATCAATGTACAACCCGTACATCAAACTTCGCGAGTGGTATATACAATGAATGAATGAATGAATAAATGAATACATAATATCTAGGCACGCGAGTGCTCTATAAACATAAATCGCTGGTTCATGAGAATAGTGCCCATATCCATGAACTAATACAAAAATATGCGGGGACCCCTCATCTCTCTCCACCGCCCTCTGCTTTATCTACTGCTGGTCCCTATGCTACCTCTCGCCTCCGCCTGTCACGAGACCCACCTGGCTGTGTGGCTACACCTCCCGAGATCTCTCGGCTCGAGAGGTCTCGCTCTATGTGCCGCATATGGCTGATAATCAGCCCGGTACCATCAAGAATATCCCGATAAGTCTTCGGGCCTCTGCTCTTCCTCCATATCCATGCGATCTCGAGCCACCGTAGAGTGCTGGGGTTGGTCTCGACACCTAATACCGGTGCCCCGTGCTTTGGCTGTTGCCACCGGTGATGCTGTGGCCGGGTGAGTACATGTACTGTCTTTGGTGCATTTGGTGGTACTGGTTGGTGATTCTGCGCTTTGTGCTCGTACTGCAGGCACAAGGCTATTTGCCTTCTGTAAGACACCTATTCAGTGCCATGCCTATGCAAAGTGTGCAAGCTGCCCTGTAATAGCCGTATCTGGCCCCGAGCTGATCCCTCTCTCTGCTATCACTGCTACCAAGTCTCAGGCTGTGCGGTTTGTGCTCTCCTCGCATCTCTCTCTCCGGCCTACCAAACCAAAATGCTCTGTGCGGTAATGGCATCATCTATGGTATCATCTGCCGGCCTCTCGGCAACCCAATCTGGTACATAGGTGTGGTGCGGGCGGTGGAGCCTCTACATCATCCCTCAGTGCGAGGGAAGGGAGCTGCTCATCCTGTCGTAGCCCCATGCTCGCTGCGTACCCTCTCCGTGGGTATCCTCTCATACTCCCGGGCCTCCGTCCTGCAATCCAGAATGTATACTGGATCCATCTCAGCTGTGATCGGGCTCCTCCACGGGGGTGATGACCTCTATACGGTCTCCATACAATATCTACCACCTGTCGGGCCCTCTAACATATGTCATAATAAGTGATGTCCCGCCTGCAATCACTGCTGCTGTGGTGGCCCACGACCCTAACCACCTCTCGAAAGCCGTATCTATAGATGACTGTGGCCGTGGTTCTTTGGGCAGCCCTTTCTACAGTCTAATGCATATGATATGCTCATATGCCCAACGCCAGTAGTAAAAACGTTGAGAAAATCCCGAATCACCTCATCCAGCGATAGCCCCACAGGCTCTCGGTATAAGCTTTGCACCGGTATCTGGTGCCTTGAAAAAGCATAACATGTGTGCTCCTCCACCATCTCATGTAGCACCCCATAAGCACCATGGAAGCGGCCTCCCTGCGAGTCAGGGAGGGCGAAGCGGGTGATCCCGATCATCATCGGCATGGCAAGTCGTGTCTCATGGCGGTGGGCTCGGTACATATATCCCCATACGCGATACTGCTGTTGTGATATGTTAGTAAAGCAGTGTTGCATCCCAAAACGTGTAGGATGTTGTCCATGGGCTGCTCGTCGTCGGCCAACCTAAAAGGATGCCTCTCCATCAATCGGTAATCGAAGGATGCGATACACATCCTCCATGTGATGGTCATCTCTCCGGTCGGGAGATGGAACACATTGGTTGCCGGATCCATCTCTCGATGAGGCGACCATCAAACGTGATCCTCTGTCAATCACTCATCTATCCTTTGGACTCCGCCAGTCCCACCTCATGCATGATACCCCAGCTGCCTTATGGACACGTGTGGCCGCATCCGTCTCAACAGATGGGGGGCATCTTGTCCCGCATCGTCGGTGCCGACGTGCTGCTGCAAACCAACTCACTACATTAGCCCTACTCTTTATCACAACATCTACTTATACCCTCTACACCCACCTATCTTACCCTAAAAACCTCTACGATATCCCCCCTCCCTCTTCACACCCAAACAACAACCTAAACCATACCAAAACACTCAAACAATACCAAAACACCTCCACCACAACCCAAACCATATCAACACACCCAAACAATACCAAAACACCTAAACAATACCAAAACACTCAAACAATACCAAAACACCCCCACCACAACCCAAACCATACCAACACACCCAAACAATACCACAACACCCAAACAAACAACCCAAATAATACCAAAACACCCAAACAACAACCAAAAATTCAAACCAACAACAAAACCCAAACCAACAAAAATAAAAATAACTAAGGACCGGTACCGGTCACTTATGACCGACACCGGTCCTCTTCACCGACGTTGGTAAGCTATATGACCGACACGGTCACTCACAAAACTCCGTTCACCAAAAATTTCATGACCGATGCTTTGGTTGCTTAGCGACCGGCATCGGTCAGTCCTAAAATTCTGAGCCTGAACCCGTACGACCCCCAAATCCATTTTTTCCTATTTCTCCCTCTATACCCACCCAAACACCCTAAAAACCTACCCACCCACCGCCTTGGCCTATTTAACCTATCTACCCTCTCCTTTTTTAAATCATTTCCATCTATTAATTATTTTATCAAAATCTAACATTCCTACCCAAAACCCAAATACATCATAATATACTTATATCCACCAATGAGGGTTTCAAACCTACGGTATGACAACACGTCGTCGTGGTGGGATGGGTGGTGGTGGTCAGGCTGGTCCAAAGCACCTCCTGCTCCTCCTAGGCGTGCCATGGCTCTAACTCCCCTCTGCTGGGTCCTCCACCAATCAACTGCTGCCTCCTACTCACTCGGGCCCACTACTCACTCACTCCTCCACTCAAATAGCGCCACCTCAACCAACAAATGCTCTAATCTCAATAATCCACCTTAGACAACTCAAATCGGTTTTCAAATTGCAAATATGACAATGACAAGCCGTATTTTTCTTTTTTATAGGTTTTGACCTATAACCGATATCGTTTTATTATGCCCTAAGAAACCGGTATCGGTCCCCTAACCGATATCGGTCATAGATAATCAACATCGGTTTTATTCCAACTTTTCCCCCAATTTCTGCCCCTATTTACTAATCGCCCTTTCTCACAAACATCGCCTATATCAACCTTTGCTGCAACCCCTTTGTTAACCCATTTGGCCTGACCCAAGGCCGTAACCAACCAATTTGGCCCGACCCAAGGCCTCACCCCAACCATTTTGGCCCAACCCAAGGCCATGCAACCCAAAAATTTGGCCCAACCCAAGGCCTCACCCCAACCATTTGGCCGACCCAAGGCCACAACCCAACAATTTGGCCCGACCCACGGCCCTCACTCATCAATCAGCCCGACCCAAGGCCGTACCACTTAAATACCTCACCCAACATCAACAACATACACTTTTATCCACCCATCATGTAACTTTTGTTCACTCGAGCTCACCTGTTCATGTTTTAGCATGATTAGGGTCCTTGACTTGATCTGTCGACCAACTTTGCCTAGACTTAGACCGTGACATTTATCTCAACCAAACCAACCATTTGAGTCTTTGCCAACATGCCCAAACGTTCTGTACCTTACCCGTTATATACCACCGGAGCTACTTCCTATGCCTTGGATACCAGGATTATATCACCCTTGTTTGGATAAACTATCGACCTTTGCCTATGCATTGCTGGTTTTCTCGTCAAATCATGTACCCTAGTCGCACTAATGCATTTCCACATGCATCTACTTCTTTGGACCTACCTCACCACCTCACCATCATCTCCACACCATTTACCCTTTATCAAACCTATCCCGATTTCACGCTATCTCAATCAGCTGATAGATTTGAGCGGATTATCTATACCCTTAATAGGGAAACCACTTCATATTATTGTCCGTGCAGCTTTACAAAACAAACTACACGACAATAAGGGGCTAATGTAGACACCAAATTTGTGTCTTACGACCCCTTGTGACCCGCATCTCATTTCGCAACCTAACCTCACCACCTAAACCTTACACAATTATTTATTAATTATCTTATAATTAATAAATCCACATCGCCTTACCTGCCACCTCATTTTGCCACCTCATCATGACCTAGGCCTAACCCTAAACTAATCTAATTAAGACCTATAACTTGGTCTACATCCACACCCATGACTAATGACCCCTTTCTCTTTGAAAACCGACCTTCTAGTCACTTGACCAAGCCCGCAACTAATCCCTCGGGAGAAAAGGAGGGAAAGTTGGCTATTTTACTAAAAATAGCCCACTTTGACCTGACCGATACCGGTTCCTACTCGACCGCCGTCGGTTACGTAACCGCCATCGGTTCCCTGTAAATGGGCTCCCCTAACCAGAAACAAAGGTCGAAGGATTTTTGGATCAATCAGGATCATCAGAAGTGATAAAAAGAATCTGGATTTTACTTGGCCGAGCAGAGACAAGTGAAGAGACAAGAAGAGTTTGCAACGAAGGAAACTAAGCCCAAGATCCAAGGCAATAACCAGAGCCCTGTGATACTCAGCTAATCATCGGGAGGGAGGTATCTCATCTCCTGAGTGCCAGGCCATCCTACCTGAGTTCTACCTTTGTCATTACACTTCTCGGACCTGCATCCTCGTCAATAACCAGTAAGCTGCATCTTGTGTGTTCTCTTTAATAATATTTCTTAGACTTTTGAATCACAGCCATCATAAATCCATTCCTAGATCTACCACCCAGCAACACATTATATCTAACTATCATTCATTTACCTCTCATCACCCCGTTACCTAATCCCGCTCATATACTAGCCTTACAAACAACACAACCACCCTACAACCGACCCTCACCAAAAGTCCCTAAAACATAGCCCCCACCGATATCGGTTAGCAGTAACCGGTATCGGTTATTGTGACTCAAAACCAGAAACCAGCCTTTCCTCCTACCTGTTTCAACGAAGCAATTAAATTGTTATTTTACAATCTTTCGTGTTAATTTATATTAGCAGGGGAACTGACCACCTTCGAAAGGAAGTTTTATATTTCCTGGGCCCAAGGCAGTTCCCTCATTTATTGTCTAATCAAAATCTTGTGGTCTTGTGTTCTTATTTGCAGGTAGTCCTTCCAAGACAAAAGGGAGTTCTTCGCAATCAACCTGATCTCTCTCTACGGTACGTGCACACCATCTCGACATTCAACAGGTATTCCTCCTAGCCCTAACCCTTATCTGCTTTCTAAAAGGAATGAAAGGATAGAAAACTCTCTATTCCCAAAAAGCTTTGAAACATTCCGCAAAACAAATAGAAGCGAGGGTAATATGATTTTGCCACCACTAGCGTCACATGAGGGACTTTCATCCTTCACTTTCATTGCTTAGTTCATTCACTCACATGCACTTAGGGGCATAGCACTCACTCAATCCCCCATCCTAGCATCAAAACACATCTCATATTCACACTCACACAAATCCACCTACATATTACCATCGACCATTACCCTATTACACACTCTTGTCCTTTGGTTCACACTTTACTATTGAGGAAATTTTATACACATGGACCCCACACACTTTGCATAATAGTTACTACACATCATCACACCATACGACATCATCTACACATTACACACTACATGCTATATATATTGTGTTTCTTCATACATTCTACACTTTGCATCCTACATCTTGTGATGCATACATCACCCCATAGCTATCTCATATTGCATGTTTTTAGATCTCATACATGTCATCTTACATTGTGTATTACATCTACTATACATCTACACATCTTAGGGAATTTACAAACATTGCATTTCACATTATTCATCCTACCACACATAGTACACATTTTGCATATTCACCTCTACACATTGCACTCACTACTCGATGACGCACTCTAGTCTCATGGTCCATATTGTACTGTTGAGGGTATACATAAAAAATGGACCACATAAAACTCACACATCCACTCACATCCTATGTTTTCTCATGTGATATTCCTAGGATTAGTGATATATGTGTTAGGCTATAGTTCGTTTCTTCTAGCATCATCTTGTGATAGGTTATATCAACACTTTCACCTACATCATTTAGTGGTATAATACTTTAGGATAAATCACCACCCCCTTTCTATTCATCTTGTCATGATATACACTTAGGCTATAGATTCAAGCAAAATTCATTGCTACATCACCACCCATCACCACACACTCATTACAGATCACTACACACAACACATAGTTTGACCATTTCGTTATGACGTACTCTCATTTTTTGTTCATTCATGACTATTGAGGGGGCATATTAAATTAACCTTGCTGCATACAAGACCATTCACTCAAGGGGCACACATCTCTTATCATCCACTTTTCATTCCATTCCATCCATCCACAACATATTGCATTTTATGGTTGCATTTACTCTTGCTTGCACTTGTCTTTACATGTTCACTTTGCTACATATGTTAGAAAAATATCTTGTATGTCATTATATTTACCATATACACATGCACGTTCACATCCTTTCCTAGTTTTTATTGTAGATACAGAGCGTCTACATGCAACACGATGCTTAACATACTACCTACTAGGGGCATCCACATTCATACATTACATGTGTTATTGTTTCATTTGTACTTAACACTTTCCATTATCAAGTTATACATGCTTTGACATACTTTCTATTTTTCTAACATGCTAATGGGTGCTTCATGTGCAACATTTTTATGTAGGGATATTTTCTTCCATACTCATTTGTTACATTGTTTGTTATTACTTGTTATTATTTGTGGGCTTTACCCATTGTCTTATATGCACACTTGTTTATTTGTGGTCCCATGAAGGTCTTAAGTGTGTTATGATATCGTGAGTGATGTATCATGTTTGCAACCCACTTTTCATGGTCTATGGTTATCATCTTCGGTGTTTACATTGTCTGCTCATGTTCTAGCTTATACATTGTTTGTTTAGATTATACATGTTATCTACATGCATGTTTTTTCATACTAAACTTTTTTTTCTAGCCAATTGTTTGTGTGTGCCTTAGTATTTACCAAGAACATTTCCTTCCCTCTATAAGGCATCGTTTCACGTGGGTGGTCCTTTTTTGGGGCTACATTCTCCTATTCACGACGTGACATATACCCCCAAAAAAAGGGCATCATTTACGGTTTGCACATGGTGCCAATATACGATTTAGTCTACATTTCAAGTACAACGAGTGGGTTCGGAAAAGTTTATGAACCCCATATAGAGAGGATTTCATAGGGTAGATTTTCCTTAGCATTCTTAGGAGTGGTTATATATAACATAGTTTCCTCTCTACACTACTTCGGCCAGTGGCGTCGGATTGCTAAAAAAATTAAATAGTACAAATATCTCTTCACCGATCTATGGGAAACAGTTACAAGTTGGAGAATAACACATCTTTCTCCCTACGATTCTTCCACCATAGTGGCGTGAGATCACAAAAAAATTACACTTCACCGATAGTTATAGGATATCCTTTCTACACCCTTTTTATCATCACGGATCAAGTGCACATGTTCCTTTTTAATTTTCATTTTCATACTATTTTTACATTTTTCTCTACATATATACATGCATTTTTACACATATACATGCATATTTGACTACTTAATCATCTTCTCTTTTGCAATTCCATTTGTATGGGAAGCAAGCAGTAAACAACAACAACAACACATACATGAAGGGTACATCACACACATGATACTAACCATGCAAGTATACTACACACATTAGCATCTACACACACACTTCTACCCTAGGTTCACTCTCATCACTTTTTATACTTTTGCATCTTTAGTCTCCATGCTCCATATTTTTTATCATCACTCTACGCTTTGTCTAGTACTTTGCACATATTATACATCACTCTGCATGGACATCAAGTATAGATCTCTATCTACTTTATATTACCAAGATTTTCACTCACCAAAATAAAGTGGGGAAAATTTATTCACTAAATCTCACACTTTGAGTCAATATTTAGTCCTTGGGTATCATCTACTATTCATATGGTTCTTGAGTGAAAATAATAATAATTAACCCATGTCTTTGGCCATTTTTATATTGTTTACTTTTGTATTTTCGATTTTACACTGTACTTTCCTAGTCTATATTGTTATTATGTGTTTTCCTATTTTTGACTGGGAACCTCAAGTGCCTGGTCCCCCTCGGGGTGCTCTGATCCTATTTGCACTTTACTCTTACCTTTTTAGAACTTTCTAGCTATTTGATCTTTACGTATTTTTAGTGGTCAGCATTTTCACGGTTGATTATGAAATTCAAACAAGAGAACCATATAAATATAAAGTTATGTGACCATATTGAGGGACCAAGCACTAAGCATCTACTATCAACATCTAGAGTTACATCTATATAGCTCCATCAAAAGGAACACAAGGTTGGTTCATTTGCATCACAATTCATTGGAGGGGATTTTATTGTTTCCATGCACACACTTACTATATTCTACACCTATTTATTTACTCACTACTTCACAAAGTGTAACAGCACAAGAGAAACCTAGGGCACAATTTTCACATACACACCTAGAACTACATTGGGTCTAATATGTAGTGCAATGCTTAGTTCGTAAGTTCACTATTGTGTCCACTATTTTATTTTTTAGGGTTTTTATTTTTGTGGGGGTTTTTAGGTTGTTTTCTTCATCTTTTATTTATACAACATCTAGCGTAGATCAGTGACATTCATGTGACAGGAAGAAAAGGTAGGAAGTCACTTAGTGACACCTCAGAGGAGGGTTTTAGGCTATTTACACATACTAGGGCACCCAAATATCGACTAGGGTGCCTACGGGTGCCTGTCCCATTATAGGAACCCCACTTTAGTTAGAGAGCTCATATTTGTACTTTCTTAGGATTCTATGTGGTTGTTTCCTCCTCTTTTTTACCTGGTTCACACTACGATACATTCTTAGACCTTTGTCAAATTAGATAAGGACTTCTTAACCTTCTCTTGCACATTAGGGTTTCACATTTCTATTTAATTAGTTGTTTGGGTCATTTCCATTATTTATTTAGTTGTTATTTATTGCTTTGCATAACATCATATTAGTCTAGAATAATATATTTTTAGTTTAATCACTTAGACTAGTTAGTAAGTCATGTATATATATGATTCCTTTTCTTGAATTTTGTCATTAACAACCCTAAAAGCCGACCCAAAGTGATAAATAGAACTTAAGAAAATATAACAATTGATGTGGAATTGTAAACATAAGAAAGAAAGAGAAATAGACAGAGACACCCAAAGGGGATAGTGGCACATGGGTTCTCATATCCCTTCCTAGGTGTTAATTTTTGAAGATAAGCAATGAAGAACTAATTTTGGAAACATATAGTGTGATATCCAAAAGTAAAGGAATGATTCGTAAAATTGGAGGATTAAATAATGGAAAGATAAAGTAATGTCAATGTATAGAAAAACAATTATTGTCAATGTCTATTTTTCTTGCTTAAGAATCATGCATATAATGACATACTTTAGAGGCAATATGTAATAATAATAAGTGTATAATTTCATGTCTACACGTGCTAAAATTTCCCCACTTCCTTATTATTACTCAAAATACATGAGGAAATATATCATTAGAGTAATGATAACTCATGTAAGTCATTTGGTTAATGAATAAAATATCGCTAGTAAAAATCCTACAAAAATACATAATGTAATCAAATTATTATTGAAAGACACCAAACTAATCAGTAACACCTCTATTATGCTTCATTAAAAACTAAGGGATTTTTTTATCAATTCATTAATTACAGCTTAATTCCTTCACTGAAGTTAACATGAAAAAATTAAATTCCAGCATTAAATTTTTATAAAATTCCTTAAGTTATCTTATGTTGAAATGAGTAACATCATTTACAGCAACCACTGAATTATTCCAGCATTAGTTAATGTTTAGAATCTAACCAAACAATCTATGATAACCATGTGTAACTGCAGGGGTTAAATATCCTTCCCAGGTCCCCTCAAACACTCATTATGAGCCAATATACCTAGTATATCATTTGGTTAATCCTTATTACATAATGAGAGAACTTGTGAGTCTTCTTAGCGTCCTTCGGAAAGCTACTATTGTAAAACACATCTAAATATAAAAACCATAAGAAGAAGACTTGGTGAAAATACAATGTATTTATCTATATGCACTACTATGGACATAGTTATGTGGCATTGTGTTAGTAATCTGGTTCCATGGCCACACATGAACCTATGAAACTTGTCTTCCCTTTACCTCACAATTGTTCTAGTCATATTCATCAAGATTCATTTCCAATATTTAAGTTATTAAGTAATGTTAACATCTCAATTAATTGTGTATTTATTTATTAAATTCAAATACCAAAGCTATAGTTATCATAACTCGGAATCTAGGTCATGCATCTCATCCCTTCACCACTTTAGGATCCCTATAGGAAAAATAACATTCACATAATGACATAAGTCATTACACATTTTCCCTCTCTCCTATATCCACCCCGAATTGATGTGGGTATGACTCACAAGACACAATTTTTGTGTCATGATTCCTGTCATTATTTGATAATCATTATGATATCTAATTGAGGTTATAGGTATGTAGTTATCTCTATGAGAAAATGCATTATTTCAATACGTCTAACTGCATGTCAATTAACTATATCTATTTACAATCTTACGAAATTATGACCTGTTAAGCTCTACGATAGTACACTAAATAATCCATCTTTGAATCCCTATGGGAAAGGTTGTAGATGCGTGATGACTTGTTCATCACATAGCATCACCCTTTTATAGCCATTCCAACTTGACTCATTCATGATATTATCACATTGTCTTACTACACATAATTCTAACCTTAATTAATTCATAGTTATATATTCATGATAAAATAGGTACACTTAAATTTTTATGTATTATTTCTTAATGATTAGCAATCATAACATAACAATAGGAAATCATATGTTATGAATATCTCTTTTGCATTATCACAACAATAGGTTCTTGACATTCTTATATGATTAATAGTTGCACATATGATTAATCAATTTTCATTTATATTTTAATGTATAATTATATGTTTTTTCATATTAAATAATTTGTAAATATATATTATCGGTGTTGTTTTTTTTTCATATTATAATGTCTCACCTTAATAGACAACGATAATCAAATCATAATGAAAGTAATAATCAAATTGTACTTGTAATAATGCATTGATAATCCATTGTAATTTCACCATTATAACATTTTGTAAAGAACACAAGTATGTTGTAAAATATGAGCTTATATTCATATAACAAAGGTTAAAACTTCATCATTAAAGTAAATAATGATAATGAAATCAATAACAAGTACAAAAGGACTTGAAATGCTTTATTAACAACTTGCAAAGTTAATATTTTGCTTTAATTTAAATACAATAACTCTATGACAATTCACAATTAGAACAATATCAAACAAGTATATCATATCCAGTCTTTATTTCTTTTTCGTAATCACTTGCAAAACCTGAAATCTAAAAATATTAATGTATAACAATGTACATGGTCAGTTCGTAA
The DNA here is from genome assembly GCA_018340775.1 of Taxus wallichiana var. yunnanensis. Lineage (NCBI taxonomy): Eukaryota > Viridiplantae > Streptophyta > Pinopsida > Cupressales > Taxaceae > Taxus > Taxus wallichiana. The sequence goes on from CM031235.1 coordinate 638,107,265, forward strand.
CAACTAACATGGACTGACACCCCCTTAGTCTATTTATTTCATTGCAAGTAATTGAACATCTGCTACTCCCTTTATTGATATTTGAATACATTATGAAATAATCAAAATGAGTAATAATTCAAGAATATCATTAATTTACAACATCTATCCTCAACCTAGAAATCATTATTGCAAATCAACAACCATGTTTCCTCCTGAATTAACTAATTTGAACCGAATTACTTATTTCACAATAAGAGTACAATAACTTTCCATCTTATTGTCTTTTGAAAAACTCAATAATAAATTGTTCTAGTATCCATTAATAATAAAACAAATCCCTCCCTTTCTCTCATTTATACTCAAACTAACTATGTTTCTTCCATAAATGATTATAGAAGAGAAGAGAAAGGTTACTCCTGTGATGCTACTGTTCACCAAGTAGTTAATCAAATCACATAAAGTAGACACTATTCTTCTTGAGTTTTCTAACCATCCTTTCCAATGATTCTAAGCCAACAATTTTATTTATCATTTCCTTATTTAACCAAGAAGAATTTACATACATTAAAGGTAATAATTTTCCAAAAAATTATTGATCAAATAACCATCTATATTTAAATAACTAATATTTATACCTACCAAATTCTCATATATAATAAGTTACTTTCCGACATGGATTCGAATAAAAAGGTATAAACCAGGTTTATTGTTGATCAATCCCATGAGGGTAAGTAAACTACTCATGAATAACTCATTCCTACAGGGGCACCTAATACAAAGATCTAAACAATGTCATGAAGGCATAATGACCCAATTTAAACCACTTTTCTCAAGCTATAAATCGGGGTAAGGAAAAAACTAATAATGAAACATTCTCTCGTTATAAAGCATGTAGCCAAATAATCCAAGTCATTTTATCTCTTAAATATAAATGAATATAAACCACTAATCTTCGACATGAGCCCATTATCATATCATGCTCAAAGATTGACTTGACATAAATTTTGAAGGGAGTAGATGAGGATACATAACATTAACCCACGAGGGAATTAACAAATCAACCCCAAAACTTTAAAATGTTATACCCATCACAAAACATCACTCAAATCTAAACAAAAATTCATAGACATAATAAAAATGAACCCTAATTTAGATTACAATATAGAAACCCATATACCCATGCAAACATAGATTCATAGAAGATTTCACTTATCTATTTTTTAAAATCAAGGACAATTAACTCCATTCTAATATTTTCTAAAGACAATTGAAAATATTCATTTATTGTGAAATAAAATAATTAGAGTAAGGAAGGTAAACCCATGCCTCGGGTTTAAAACTCCATGTAATATCCTTGAACATTTTCTTCAAAATCATTTCCCCGAGTTGAAATAGCCACACCTAGATTCCAACTCAAATTTCAAAGTCACCACCTCATTATAACAAATCCAAGCTCATAATTTTCTTTACATGCATGCTTTGTAACATTCCCATTTTAAGACTTTAGAATCAAGAGAATTTTTATTTTATTTTATTTAATAATGTTCACTGTTCTAAATAAAGCAACATTTAGAACAAACATTCCATGCCAAAAATTCAATGGATAAACATATGCATTGTAATGACTCGGTGATTCACCGATCTATTCATTCCATAACTTGGTAAGCTACCAATCTATTTATGTTATCTTATGTATTGAATACATATTGTATACTTCGTATACTTTTTCATCCTACCCTACATCGGGTATTGAGTGATCTGTTTAAAGAACATATATGAATATTTGTTACCAATATTCATCTGATATCACGTTGTTTTAAACTTGGTGACATAGGACAACGCAACCAATAGTTTTTGATACTTTGGCCAAAGATTTATAACATATTTTGTATGTCACTATTCCTAGAAAACATACTCATCATTTTGGAATCCGTCCTTCACCTCACTCTTCTATTATCATGATTAGTCTTTTCTTACTACTGTCAGTCCACTTGTTCCAGGTTTTACCCTAGCCCTAGATAGAAACATAACCTATTATAGGAAGACACTCACAAAGGCTTAGGGTAGATGGGCATAATCGTTTGACCTAATTCATCCGAATGTGAAAATGTACCCTGATCCTTTGGAAGCTAATTCCTATCCTAAATATGCTCCTATCCAGACCTAGAGAGAAACTAGGTTCAAGTCTGAGTTCTAGATGTGTGTAGATCTAGATGATCAATGTAGAAGGGTGATGCCACATGTCAAATACAATGTTTTATTCTCGAGAAGACCTAACCTTCTCGAAAATATAGCCCTACAGTTGACGTGTGCCAACATCCTACAGAAACTACCTCATCGAGATGTACATACCCCCAGGAGATTGTTAATACATTATTAGTTTGGATTAAAACCTGATTACAACAACCCTACCAAACCCTAATCCAATGCTCAATAAGTTCTTCCTAAATTTGTTTCATTTAGCCCTTGTTAATACATTATTAGTTTGGATTAAAACCTGATTACAACAACCCTGCCAAACCCTAATCCAATGCTCAATAAGTTATTCCTAAATTTGTTTCATTTATCCCACTAAGAACTTTGTTATTTTCATAGTCACTTTTAATAATTGATCACATAGTTAATATGTCAATTAACCGTAACTGTGCAGCGTTATAATATGTCTTATTTAAAAATTACAATAACTTTTTAGAAAGTTCAACACCAGAATATATCCAATATAAGGTAGACTTCATACAAATGAAGTCTAATAAATTATAGTCATACTTGCAAACCTTTATGGTTTATATTCCATTAAGAAAGAGAAAGAGTCTTTCTCTACATGTTACGTGTTAGGGTTTATCCTACCCAATGTCCACATTTTCTTAATGTATGTTCATCACACGTTACATTACTATGTTATATAGTTTAGATATCAAATATCATATTCTGCAACTTAACAAGTTGCATCACAAGTAGGGAAATTGAACTAAATCCCTCTATCCAACTTATGAAAGATAACCAATTAACATAAAAATAATATAAAGAATATCAACAAGATAGAATCCATCTCATCCATACAAGTACAAAATAATTTACTCAACCAATACAAGTAAATTCTTAGCTTTCAATTAATCTTTATAACTTATACATTTACAAGCCTTATGCATTTAGGTATGCTGCATAACCACCATCTTCATTATAAAAGAATACTACATTTCCTTTTTCAATACAATCTCAAGAATAATTCATAATTCTTCACAAGGAATCAGATTTAATTCAGCCAATGCATCATATAAGTTTTTCCTTCTTTTATCACTTACTAAGTCCATCTGTAAATATTGTTAACATGGGTCGATTCAATGAACTAAGCATGATAAGCACTAAGCCTTAAAACGAGGTGAATTCCAATAATTGTTCCATTAAAACAACTCTTTTTAATGAGACAATTATTACATCATAAATATCAATATAAGTAATAGCAAATGGAAAATAAGTACATTTAACCAAGTGAATTTACTTCCAAGAGATGAACAGAATATAATCTACTATATCTGCCTTACAAAATTTAAGTTTAATTGATCCTATAAATTATCTTTAAGCAAACAACAAAACATATCATCTCATTGTTCCTAATTTTATCATAATAGAATACAACAATTATCTTTTCTTTAACCAAAGGAAGGGTTTAAAGCATGGTTCTCATTAGGATGATTCATCTAAGTCCTAAGTAAAAGAAAAAGAATAACCATTACAAACTATACCCAAACACCGACATCAAAAAATTGAAACAAATTCATAACATGAATTAATGGTTTCATTTAAAGGACAACTACCTTTAAATTCAACATTTAAGATATTCATCAAAACATAATCCCATTTCAATCCAAGAAGGAATAGAGAATCAAACAGTCTACTTGCAAGTTCAAATATACTTCCACATGTTAGAAGTTAACATTTATAGATCGGAAACCAACATTCACAAATCAAGGTAGAATTATACTAGAGTTGATCTCCACTCGAGTCCATCTAGGAGGATCCATAAAAAGATAAAGTGCGATAGACAAAACTTACTCATCACAAATCAAATAAAGCAAAGCCTTGTCAAACTAACAGTCTACCAAAAAAACTTACTTTTTCAATTCAATAAAAACTGAATAATCTAATCTCTTCCTACTTCATTTCTACAAATGATTTAGACAAGGAAGACCAAACAACTCAAAAATAAATCTCCTTTTCATAAGAGAATAAAAATAGAAAAGTTCAACCAATGAACTTATCCTAGCAATAGAAAGAAAGGGATCTTAATTAGAAAATGATCCAATCAATAATTCATTATATTGTACTAACAAATTAATTTCTGATTTTAATTCAAACATATAAATTCATAAGCTAGTTTCCAGAGAGAGAACAAAATCAACTAACTGTAAGATGAAAGCACACTGCCATTTTCTTTACAATCCTTTACCTTTAATAAACACGAGTTTCAGTTCCAATCTCAGAATGAAATATGCATAATAGTCCTAATAACAACATTCTATTCCAAAGGATTCACATTCCTTTCTTTTAAAAGATACAAGGTTTATTTACTATATCCAACAAGAAATAGAAAAACAAACCGATCAAGTAAGCTATACATGTTCGAGTAGTAACAATGAAATCAATACTAAAATCCCATTGTTAGGTTTCAATGTTGCATTACAAAAGAGTAATTAGTTCTCGATTCAATAAGCACTAAATACAAAAACAATCAGAATATAGACAAAGTAATCCCATGATAACAATTCATAGCTCTGAAGTAATAAACTCTTCTTTTAAACGAAACCCAGAGATTATTTAAAAAGAACTAAAGATACGGGTTTCAAAAAAGCAAAGGGGAAAAGAATACCCCGATAAAACACCATTTCCATCTCGAAAAAGATGAAATAGTTCTCAAAAAGGAATTTAACAAATCCATTCATCAAACAAAGACATTTTCAGTTAAGATCTCAAGAGTTTACCCAACAACTCAAATGCCAAATATTGTCCCAATTTTCTTTAAGCAATAGTTCGGAAAGGAGTTTTAAGTTTTTAAACTTTTAATACAAGTAAAACCCACTCTACATGAACCGAGCTTCAACACGAAGTCTCAACAAAATTTCAGAGCTACACAAGTCTCTAATGATAGGTTCAGGAAACATGAAGTTCCCATTCAAGTTTATATTTTAAACAAGAAGCCCTAATACTAGCTCAAAATGAAACACAGCTTTAACAAGAGTTTAGAGCTATACAGATAAAAAAATATGAGCATGGTGTAAAACACGAACCACCAATAACAATTAAGAGAAACACAAAAATAAAATACGGGTACAGAGCCTCATACAGGCTTCAACAATAGTCCCAAGTTACCCAAGATTCCCAAACACATGTCTAGAACAAGAAGAAGCTCCAACACAAGTTCATATCAAAACATAAGCTCAAATACAAGCTCAAACAGAACTCAAGGTTCCCATCAAGTTCATAATTCTATTATTGCAACAAAGGTCAGTTCCAACACAACAACCTTGAATAAAAATTCTAGAAATGAAAATCAAAGCTACTAAAACAATATTCACATGCATGTTTCAATATTAAACTATCACAAAGAAAGTTTCCAAAACCAATATTATTCTTTCCATGGATTCATATCCAAGATAACATAAATTATCAAACCTAGAAAATAGGTAACCAAGTAAAACATGCAAGCCAAGAATCCCAAAGAGCAGACTTGTTTTAATGAAACATTTAGAGAAAAGCAAAGATCTTAAAGATTAAATCCTATCATCCCCGATAATGCTTTTGCCAAATCGAAGGAGATCTCAAGCCGAGCTCACAACTTCTCCTCTTCTCCACGAAAGATCAAACAACCATATTATTTTTCCACATTGTCTCTTATACATCCCATGAACTGAAAATAGGTCTAAGACTTCAAAAATAGCCATTAAGTGCAATTCAATCTGCTGGTTCGAAAAACTAGAGAGCATGCAGAGTGAAATTGTGAAACATGCAAAGTGAAACAACCCCAGACAAACCTGGTTATATGCCTTCCAAGACGGTTTGTGCACGAAAACTGAAAATAATAAATTTCATTTATTCCAATTTTCCCACCTATCCTTCCTTACCACTGCCTTCCAAGTCTGGCGATTGCCAAATCAAATTTAACATGAAATTCCATTTTAGTGATACTTCCACATAAGCCTCCACCAAGTCACTAGCCCCTGCCAAAATTGGCAGTACCCTATGCATTAAAAACCTTATCAACAACATAAATGCCATAGGAACCATCGCCCTTAATGCATGTGACCACCTAATTCCCCTTTCATACCCATTTGTTTAGGATATATCAAATTTCTTAGGTTAGATCTTAGGTAGTTTATAATGCATACCTTAGGATATAACCCTAACAACAAATTTCCACCATTGGTCTTAACACATAGCCTAAGGTAGTTTCCAAATAGGTTAGATTAATTCACAACATAATAGTTTTAGGCATTAGGTTAGATCATTATAAAAACCTTATAGTATTAGGTTCTAGGTTAATTATAATAGCCTGTAACCTTTCCTTATCCTTTAGCACAGAGCTTAGTTTAGGATGCCAATCAACCAAAAAGTAGAATAGGAAGCATAAGGTTAGAATAAGAATTCTATTAATTGACATAACTTAGGTAGAAAATATTCTTACCTAGCTTAGGATTCCATAGGATAATCCTTTTAGGATCCCGAATCCTTCCTATGCCATGAACAGTTGTATTTTCTTGTTCATCGGCAATGTCCTACCATGATTGATCTCCAAGGACCTAAGCACAACATTCAACCGAAATGGAAATACATTCACACAAAAATCAAAGAACTTGTAACAACAAAGTTTAGTCATTATGTCTCTTAATTCATGGAATGTCAATTTACCATTCGTTTAACAAAGTAAATTTAAAACATTCCTTGGATCACTGAAATTGATCCAAGGATGAGTCAGATTAATAGTTAATTTTACAACTCTTAAACCAGATTGCGATTCATCTAAAAAAGTGAAAAATGGATTCAAGGAAGCCATTCCAATTCAGTCAAAGGATCTTAAGAATAGAAATGATTTGTCCATATCAAGCATGATCTCCAACAATCAAAAGAACATATCTTTATAAGGAAAATCACATGTCAACACTTGAAATGCAAAGGAGGAAAATAACAACTGTCAAGGGTGTTACATGCTTCCCTCCTAAAATAATCATCATCCCGATGATTACCTCTTTTAACAATTTACACCAAGGACAATCAATTCATTCACTTCTCTTATCCTACGTCAAATATACCAAAATATTATAGTTCCATAAATCAGCATTAAATAGTTGTTTATTTAAATCAAATAAATATCTGCCCAAAATTGGCATACTTATTGTCATATAAAGATAAAATCATAATTTTTTATTAATCAACAGATTCAATTCTATTAAAATATATATGGAAAAGTAGTTTTCATATCCTCTAGATTTTCCCAAGTTGCACTCTCTTCGTTAAACTGGTCCCACTGGACCTTACATTGACTTATTTCTTGATTTCTTAAATGCAACTGGTGAGTTTTAAGAACTCATATGGGTTTAACCACGATTATTCCTGGGTCTTGGACCTGCAAGGAATTTCAATTTAACACATCTGATAAATATGAAACATATTTCTTAAGCAAAGAAATATGGAAAACATCATGCATTCGTGACAAAGTAGGTGGTAATGCTAAATGATAAGCTATAGGGTTGATTAATTCAACTATTTGAAAAGGTCCCACATAATGTGGTGATAACTTGGCAGCCTTGCCAAAAGTTATAGAACTCTTTTTCAGTTTAACCCAAAGAAAAACCTTCTCACCAAGTTCAAATTTCCTGTCAACCCGCTTCAAGTTAGCGTAACTCTTCTGCCTATTTGCTACTTCTTTCAAGCATTCACGAATCATTTTAACTTGTTGTTCCATTTCCGTAAGGATTTCAGGTCCAATTACCTCTCTATCTTCTATGCTATCCCAACTAACAAGGGTTCTGCATTTTCTTCCATATAATGCCTCAAAAGGTGCCATCTTAAGAGAAGCATGATATGTATTATTGTATGTGAATTCAACTAATGGAAGATATTCTTCCCACTTATACTGTTGATCCATACAATACATTTGTAACATATCTTCTAAAACTTGATTTACTCTTTCGGTCTTCCCATCTATTTCTAGGATGATACGTAGAACTGAAATTTAGCTTAGTTCCTAGAGATGTATTAAGTGTTTTCCAAAATCTTGATGTCATTCTAGGATCTCTATCTGAAATGATTAACTCGGTACTCCATGTAATTTGAAATTTTCATGTACAAATATTCTTGCCAAAATAGGAGAATCGTCCTTGATTTCCAAGAATAAAATCTACTACCTTTGTTAGTTTATCCACTACTAAGATAACATCATGCTTATTTCTCAACATAGGTAACCCTTGTACAAAATCCATGCTTATTACTCCGCCATTTGTATACGGTATGCTATGAGGATACAACAAACCACCGGGGTGCATATGTTCCATTTTAACACGTTGGCATTCAAGGAAATGTGTCACAAAACCAATAACATCCTTTTTCATCCCTTCCTAGAAATATTGTCATTTCATATTAGCAAGTACCTTAGTAATGCTAGGGTGTCAAGAAAAAGGTGAATTATGAAATTTAGTTAACAATTTCCTTCTCAAATCATTAAGAAAAGGTACATAGACTCGGTTTTCAAATCGTAAGATTCCTTCCTTATCAAATTGAAAACCTTTATACCTCAAATCATTAGAATCTATAACAAGTGCTTTTTTACTTGCTAAAAGTAAGAATCGGATTCCATAACACTTTTTACTTCATCCTTAAACTGTGTTCTAAGTGTTATAAGAGCATAAATGTGCTTCCTATGACTTACAACATCAGTCACTCTATTTTATTTTCCTTTAATGTAGCTTATGTCAAAATCATATTGAGACAAAAACTCTAACCACCTTCGTTGTCTTGCATTCAGATTTAGTGAGTAAAAATGTACTTCACCCAAGATGATCAGATTTTCAACTCAAATGGTTTACCAAGAAGATAATGCCTCCAAAATTGGAGTGCATGAACAATGGCGAAAATCTCTAAATCATGTGGAGCATAATTCAACTCATGTAACTTAAGTTTTCTACTTTCGTATGTTATAACATAACCACTTTGTAACAAAATACCTCCTAGAGCTTCACCGGATGCATCGATTACCACCATAAAATCTCCATTAGGATATAGTACTTGTAAGAATAGGTGTTGAAGTTAACCATTCCTTTAAGGTTTTAAATGTAATTTCACATTTCTCACTCCAAACAAACTTTTTATCTTTCTTTTGTAAGGAAGTTATTGGTGCAGCTATCTTAGAAATGTCTTTTACAAATTTCCTATATAGTAATGCAAGTCCCATGAAGCTTCTAACTTCATGTATATTATTTGTGCGAGCCATTCTGTTATAGCTATAATTTTAGAATGATCTACGAAATTCCATATTTACTAATTACATGACCCAAATAGTGCACTTCTATGTCATAAAATGAAAATTTGGACAACTTACCAAACAATCGTCTCTTTCTCAAAATTTCCAAAACTATTTTCAAATGCTCATAGTGCTCCTCAATGCTTTTAGAATATATGAGAATGTCATCCAAGAATACGAGCAAATTTTTTTCCAAGTATTCTTGAAAGATATTATTCATTAAATTCATAAATGTAACAAGTGCATTAGTTAATCCAAAAGGTAAAACTGTAAACTCATAATGTCCATACCTTGTTCTGAAAGCTATTTTATGAATATCCTCATCCTTAATTCACGGTTGATATCCATATCGAAGATATATCTTGGAATATACCGATGCTCCATGCATATGATCAAATAAATCATCAATCTTAGGAGTGGATATCTATTTTTGAGTGTTTCCTTGTTTAACATTCTATAATCAATGCACAATCTAAGTGTTCCATCTTTCTTTTTCACAAAAATTACGGGTGCTCCCCAAGGTGAAACACTTGGTCTAATCAAAACCTTAGACAAAATTTCTTGCAATCGAGCCTTACGCTCTACTAATTCTATAGTAGTCATTCGATAAGGTGCCTTAGAAATAGGTTCAGTACCTGGTTTGATTTCAATCGTGAAGTCAAACTCTCTTTTGGGTGGTAGACCTAGAAATTCTTTCAGAAATACATCACTGAAGTCTCATAATAGTGGATATCATTCCATAATATCACTGCTTTCTTTTGTTGATTCAGTAATTTTTATAGCATATAAGTTACATCCTTTATTTTTGGCCTTTTTAAGTTACATAACTGACAGTTTTCTAACAGAAATCTCATGTTTCACACGCTGAATCTCTATTTTTTATACAATTCATCTAAATAGCTAATGTGTTTTTAAAAATAGTCCACTTTAGCCTTATGTTCTGCTAACCAATTAACACCTATGATTACTATTATCCAAATTTCACCCCCTGGGGTAAATTTCGGTAACATGCATTAAGAGTTTTGCAGTTCCAAGCATGTAGATTGATCCAGGAAAAATCATAAAAAATGACTAAGTCCTAGTCCTAGGGGCATTCGGGACATTTGGGACATCTAGGCGCGGATCGGCCGAAAAGCCTCCAGGCGGCCCGTGAAGCAAAGGGACATTTGGGACAGAAGTACGCGGCGGGCGCAAGAAGCCGATCCGGCCGAAAGAGGAAGAAAAATGACTAACTACTGAGCTAAACTGTTCGGGACATTTGGGCCTTGAGTACGCGAACCGGCCGGTTCGGCCGAAAAGAAGAACTTCCGCACTAAACAGTTTGGGACATCCGGGACAAAAAGACGCGAATCGGCCGGGTCGGGCGAACCGGAAGAATTTGTCCCAAGCAGCAAAGGGACATCTGGGACAAATGTACGTGAAGTACGCGAACCAGGCCAAATCAGGGCGAACAGGAGGAATTTGTCCCAGGCAACACTGGGACATCCGGGACAAATGGACGTAAAGGAGCAAAGCCAATCAATGCATGCCACGTGTCATCGGCCAAATAAGGGACAAGGAAGCCCATTTCGGGCGGATCGGAGGTTTCTCTCCCAAAGCAGCCCTTTGGGACATCCGGGACAAAAAAGACACGAAAGGCGCGAAAAGAGCGCGGCAGGCCCACGACCAATCAAATCATGACACGTGTCACAAGGGAAAAGGTCAAAAAGTCAAAGGGTGAGTTTTGAAGGGTCAGCCCGAACCAATGGGATAGTGCCACGTGTCCCAGCTAGGGCCCACAAGGAAATTTCAAAGGAAAGCCCACGGAAAGGTGGAGGAGAGAGAATTATTCAGCGAATCAGAGCCTGCCACGTGTCGTCCAGGTGGCGAAGCGTGGGAAAATATTTCAAAATCCGTTTTGGTCTGTTCCGTGCCCTAAATCTTCAGATCATCATATCTTTTGATCCAGAGCTCGGATTTGCACGTTCTTTATATCAACGGAAAGCTGTTGAAATTCTCTACATGATTCTGGGATCAATCTTCCATTTTGGTGTAGTCTGGAGAGAGAAAGTTAAGAAACGGCTCTGACGCATGGTAATGCCAGAAGTGACGCTTCAACAACCAGCTTTAATGCAGCAGACAGCCCGCCGTTTTGCCAGGATCCGCCGCTTCTACCATAATGAGATGATTTAAAATGTGACCTAGAAGTGGTTGTGGTAGTTTCAAATTTCCTCTCTTCCCTCTCTCTTTCTTCCTATATATTGTACAGAGGGGCTTCTTTCAAACGGGGACATAAAAGGTTGTTCATATTTTCTGCTCTGCCCTCCCTTCTTTTCTTCTCTAGGGTTGAAAATGGAGTTCGAACCTCCTCCCTTGCTCTGTAATGGCATTTTTGCCTTTTACTATTGAAATGATGTTCTGTGCAAACTTCTGAGCAACAAAACATGTTTTGTGATGCATCTGTCCATCCTTGCTCATTTTTTGCTTGTTCTCTTCTTGCCTCTCTTCATTGCAGGTATTTGTGCATGTTTGAATGTTCATTGCAGGTTTGGAGCTGTGTTCATGGAGTTTTGGGACATTTTCTATGTGAAATCTATCCTTGGGCCTGTGATGCATCTGTCCATCCTTCCCATTGCTCACCTCTCTTTGTTCCATGGCAGTTTTGATAGATGTCCAACATTCTCCTTCTCTGGTGTATCACCGTTTTAGTGTAGGCTTTTGTTCTTTCCTTTTCTCTCTCTCTCTCTCTCTGTCTCCTTGGCATGGTTAGATTAGGATTAGATTAGCTTTGCCTGCACTGGAATAGCTTGTGGCAGGTAGTTTAGGAGTAGGAACCAGCCTTCTCTGGAGAATCCTTTCTCATTTTTCAAGTCCCACACTTGGAGAAAGGATTCAATGTTATGCAATCACACTTTGGATGCCAAAGTGATCAACCTAGAAGCCTGATCTGCATCCAGGGGTGCTGTGATTTTGCACTAATAGTTTTGGCACACCCGGTGGGACCTTAGAGGTCTTCCACTTCATCTTTTGCAGGTTGGTGTGTTCCTGTGAAGATTTCAGCCTTTGGAGGCACTTGCAAACACATCTGGCGACTCCATCTGGTCAACAACCCATCTCTGAAGTTGCAGACCTTCCTTTCCATTCATTTTCATTCTTTTTCTATCCATTCTTCCATATTTCTTTCCATCTCTTTCATTCTTTTCCATTCCATGAGGTTGTGCAATCATGACTTCATTTCCATCATGGAATTCACATCAACAACAGCAGTATATTCCACCTCCAACATGTTTTACAAATCCTCCAAATCAGCATTTTGAGCAGATTCAAGATCAGTATGCATACCCATATGAGCAGCAATGCCAAAGTCAGTTTGGCTGTGGAGCTTTCCAAGAGCAAAAGTATGCATATAATAAAGACCATCAGATCCAAGACGCTGGTTTGTTGGAGAAAATCCAAAAGATGGAGGTAGAGATGGTGCAGTCCAGAGCAACAGCTCAAATGAGAGCTTTCAAAATTGGTTGCAGGACTCCTTGTCCATGGGGAGGCCCTTTTCCAAGACACTTCAGCCCTCAAGAGAAGCTGGACTTCATGATAAAGATGCTGCCCCAACTTGCACAATGGACAGCAGAAATAGAGGCCTATACATTCGGTGTTGAACAACCTTGTCAATGGGTAAGTTCTACACCATCATCTAGTTTTTCTCTTCCCATTACTCAAGCAGCATCATCTCATTTGGACTTGCAAATTTTAAACTCTCCATCTGCTGTCCCAAATGTTGATCCCATGTCTCCACCTCTCAGTCTTCCACCACACCTCAATTCTTCTTTCCTTTTCCTTCTAAAGCAGTCATCCCCTCCACAAGAGCTAAATGAAATACCTCCCACTCCAAAGAAACAAGAGGTTTCACCTCCTCCACCACCACAAAAAAATGTCAAATCAGTTGAGTTACAACCCATCCCTCCTCTTGCATTCCCAAATCCATGTTGGGAGGATGAAAATCAGAATGCCAGTCAAGGAAAACAACAACAAAAAGAGAGGCCAAACAAAGATGAAGAAATTCAAAGTCTGAAGAGTTGGGCTCTTAGATTTGGGATGACAAAGATCCCTTGATGGTTAAACCTACAAAGAGGCTAGGGTTGGAGAAAATGGTGGTTAGGACTGATTTTGTTGCAGCAGAAGAAGAAGATCTTGCAGTCACAACTTGTCCTCTAGAGCAGCAGATTGAAGAGTTTGACTTGACAAACTTCATGCTGGAGGAAGAGTTCAATCAAGAGCAAGATTGTCTTCAAACATTGGAGGAAGGAGAAGCTGCTCCAAATCCAAAAGAAGAGGAGCACATTCTAGCTTTGTGGAGGAGAAAGTTCAGATCCAAGAGCTCGAGCACAAAGCGAGGCTACGGGAGAACCTTCGATTCTTCTTTCTACTTCACCTCTCTCAAGTTCCAGTGCTGAAGAGGAGTTTGATCTCTCAAACTCAATGTTGGAGAGTGAAAGAAACCATGGTGGTCAAGTTCTGAGATCAAGAGGACACCATGGAGGAAGTTGAACATTTGCAGCGAGGACAGCCATGAGGCGGTTTATCACATGTCGATTTGGAGGACTGTTTTGATGGAGAAGAGCCGGTTGAGTTTCCACCATTCTCTCTTTCATCATCCACATTCCAAACACTTGAGTCTGCTGTCATGAAGGAGAACATTCATTTGCAGCAGCCTGCAACTTATAGCAGCTCTTCGGAATCGAGATTGGAAGATTTTAATCTTTCATGTTCTTCATTGGAGGAAGAGAAAGGACAGAGGAATTTCACCATTTCTTCCACATCATCCATTCAAGAGGGTCTACAAGAGAACTCCATTCTTGGAGTTGAAAATCAGGGAAATGGGCATACTCAAAGGATCAGACCTTGCCCAATCAGGTATTTGGCTTCATTGGAGCCAAAGGAGAAGTCACAACCAGTCATGCTTTCTTCTGAGCATGAGGGTGAGCTACAAAGTACCAAGGATCAGCTGTCATACCTCTTCAATCCAAATGCAGAGCAACTAAAAGAGGTATTGAATTTGCCTTCATTGATACCTTGATGATTTGGGTGGAAGACCACTTCTTGTTGATTTTCCACTCATCCTAACCCATGATCGAGTCCAAATCAATTGCATGGCTGCCACTTTTGAAAAGGAAGCTATTTCTCACAACCAATTAAAGGGTTTGTTTAGCTTGCCTTTGCTCCCGTTAGAGTAGAGTAGGTAGGTTTGCTTTTAGTAGAAGAAGTGCTTGTGCACACTCTGCATGTTTCATTTTGGAGCATGTATGATTTTCAGTTCTGTACATAGTTTTTGTTGTGCTGGTTTTGCTCTTGCACAGTTCGTTTCAGTGGCATTTTGGTAAGAACAACTCCATGTCCGGTGGGTTTCAAGTGGCTCAGAGGGAAGTTTTCAAAGTTCAGATCAGTTTTCAGGCTTGCTTATGACTCCATGCCCAATGGATTGCTTGAAAGCTGGTAACTTCATCTAGCGAGTGATGACCCCATTGAGTCACCAAATTGTTATCAAATTTCACCCCAGGGGTAAATTTGATAACATGCATCGAGTTTTCAATTCCAAGCATGTAGATTGATCCAGGAAAAATCATAAAAATGACTAAGTCCTAGTCCTAGGGGTAGTCGGGACATTTGGGACATCTAGGCGCGGATCGGCCGAAAAGCCTCCAAAATTGGGCATGAAGCAAAGGGACATCTGGGGCCAAAGAAAATCAGAAAATGCGCGAGTACGCCGAACCGCCGGATCAGCTGAAATGAGAACAAACAATCCAAAAGCAAATGGGACATCTAGGCCGTGAGGACTTGAACGAACCGACAAATCGGCTAAAAACCGGAGGAATTTGTCCCGGTAGACCGGGACATCCGGGACAAATGGACGCCAAGGAGCCAAGGAGCGAAAATTGGGCAGCCAATCAATGCATGCCACGTGTCATCGGCCAAATAAGGGACAAGGAAGCCCATTTCGGGCGGATCGAGGTTTCTGTCCCAAACAGCACTGGGACATCCGGGACAAAAAGACGCGAAGGGCGCGAAAGAGCCGGCAGGCCCGCGAGACCAATCAAATCATGACACGTGTCACAAGGGAAAAGGTCAAAAAGTCAAAGGGTGAGTTTTGAAGGGTCAGCCCGAACCAATGGGATAGTGCCACGTGTCCCGGCTAGGGCCCACAAGGAAATTTCAAAGGAAATCCCACGGAAAGGTGGAGGAGAGAGAATTATTCAGTGAATCAGAGCCTGCCACGTGTCGTCCAGGTGGCGAAGCGCGGGAAAATATTTCAAAATCCGTTTTGGTCTGTTTTGTGCCCTAAATCTTCAGATCGTCATATCTTTTGATCCAGAGCTCAGATTTGCACGTTCTTTATATCAACGGAAAGCTGTTGAAATTCTCTACATGATTCTAGGATCAATCTTCCATTTTGGTGTAGTCTAGAGAGAAAATTAAGAAACGGCTCTGATGCATGGTAATGCCAGAAGTGACGCTTCAACAACCAGCTTTAATGTAGCAAAATACAACCCGCCGTTTTGCCAGGATCCGCCACTTCTACCATAATGAGATGATTTAAAATGTGACCTAGAAGTGGTTGTGGTAGTTTTGAATTTCCTCTCTTCCCTCTCTCTTTCTTCCTATATATTGTACAGAGGGGCTTCTTTCAAACGGGGGGCTCACAAAAAGGTTGTTCATATTTTCTGCTCTGCCCTCCCTTCTTTTCTTCTCCAGGGTTGAAAATGGAGTTCGAACCTCCTCCCTTGCTCTGTAATGGCATTTTTGCCTTTTACTATTGAAATGATGTTACATGTGCAAACTTGGAGCAAAAAACGTGTTTTGTGATGCATCATCCATCCTTGCTCATTTTTGCTTGTTCTCTTCTTGCCTCTCTTCATTGCAGGTATTTGTGCATGTTTGAATGTTCATTGCAGGTTTGGAGCTGTGTTCATGGAGTTTTGGGACATTTTCTATGTGAAATCTATCCTTGGGCCTGTGATGCATCTGTCCATCCTTCCCATTGCTCACCTCTCTTTGTTCCATGGCAGTTTTGATAGATGTCCAACATTCTCCTTCTCTGGTGTATCACCGTTTTAGTGTAGGCTTTTGTTCTTTCCCTTTTCTCTCTCTCTCTGTCTCCTTGGCATGGTTAGATTAGGATTAGATTAGCTTTTCCTGCACTGGAATAGCTTGTGGCAGGTAGTTTAGGAGTAGGAACCAGCCTTCTCTGGAGAATCCTTTCTCATTTTTTCAAGTCCCACACTTGGAGAAAGGATTCAATGTTATGCAATCACACTGGATGCCAAAGTGATCAACCTAGAAGCCTGATCTGCATCCAGGGGTGCTGTGATTTTACACTAACAATTACATAATAAGACCCTAAAGGTGTAACATAAAGATCAACCTCTATGGAAAAGTTAGGTAAATCAAGGACTTCTCCAAAAAGACACATACTAACCGTATGAACAACATTATTACCATCTTTGTACTGACCCATGTTTTATCCATGTTTCCATCTTTTCTTTTCAACTTTGATGCTAATTTACTAGAAATAAAACATTCAGTAGCTCTGGTATCAAAAATAATAGTTATTGGTAAACCAAATAACTTACCGAACTTCTATGGGTGTGGCTTTCTTGTCACCTCTCTCTTGCATCATGTATCTTGTGTTGTTGATTGCGATCATCCTTCTTCAAAGGGAATTGATTTACATAATGATCTTTTCCATAGTTATAACAGCCTCCTACAGGTCCCTTCCTAGGCTCAGGTTCAATTCCAGCCTTAGAGTTATTGTTCTGACCACCATAGCACTTATGTTCGTTATTATTGTTCTTGGAAAAATTGTTCCGTGTATAGTTTGTTATTGCTTTCCTATTTACATCAGATGAAAACTTACCTTTCATTCCAAATTTATTCCATGGTCCTTTCTTGGGTGCAAGAGAGGATGAAGAGGAGTTAGGATTCTTCTTCCTTACTTCCTCCTTGTGAGAAGAAATTGCCTTTAATTTTTGTTCCTGCCTTATGGATTTTTCAACAACCCCTTCCATCATGGTTGGGTTGTGAACATCCACCTCTCCTCCTATAATGGGATTTAATCCCATGATGAATTTCCGTATCCTAAACTTCTCATCAGTTTGGTATTGAGGCACATACTTAAGGATTTTTGTAAATCACTCCCAATACTCAATTATAGTTAGCTTTCCTTGAGCTAAGTTCTAAAATTCAGTCATTTTCTAATCATAGTAAAGTTGTGGCAGCCATCTTTACCTAAAGTAACCCTTAAATTGGTCCCATGTGATATTAGATTCATAAATGTTTAACTCAGCCTTATGGCTATCCCACCATGAAGATGCTTCGTGTGAAATTTGATATGCTCCCCATATCGCCTTTGTTTCTTCTGAGAAATTTATTATTGCAAAGTATTTATCCATTTCACTGAGCTAGTTCTCGGGCCCATCTCCTAATGTGGTGCCATCTACTTGGGTGGACTTATCTTTTTATGTCATTAGTGAGTTCTCTGCTAGCCTAGCCTTTTTGTTCTCAGGCTGAACAAGTATGTTAACATTGTTATCATCAACACCCACATTGGTGTTGTCCCCTAGAGGTGGTTGATTATTTTTATCAGCTTCTTCGTCCTCCTCATTACCCATTACTTGTTGTTCCAAAGACGCCAAATTATCTCTTGTGTCCAATAGGGCAACAAGGATCTCATCGAGTTTCTAGGAAGTTGCCACTCCTTCCTTAGGTGGAGGGTTTTGTGAAATGTTTCCTCTTGTTCTCACTATTTTCTATTACAAAATTTTTTATGTTTCATCGTATTGCGGACACAATAGGTCCAAGAGCTGCAACCTTCGCTCCGATCCCAAGATGTAACATTCCCATTTTAAGATTTTACAATCAAGAGAAATAATTTTATTTTTTATTTTATTTAATAATGTTCACTGTCTAAATAAAGCAATATTTAGAACAAACATTCAATGCCAATCAAATTCAATGGATAAACATATACAACTCGTAATGACTCATGATTCACTAATCTATTCATTCCATAACTCTGGTAAGCTACCGATCTATTTATGCTCTCTTATGTATTGAATACATATTGTATACTTCGTATACTTTGTCATCCTACCCTACACTGGGTATTGAGTGATGTGTTTAAAGAACATATCTAAATATCTGATTACCAATATTCATCTGATATCATGTTGTTTTAAACTTGGTGACATAGGACAACGTAACTAGTAGTTTGCGATACTTTGGCAAAAGATTTATAACATACTGTGTATGTCACTATTCCTAGATGACATACTCATCATTTTGGAATACGTCCTTCACCTTACTCTTCTATTATCATGATTGGTCTTTTCGACTACCATCACCACTTGTTCCAGTTTACCCTAGCCCTAAATAGAAACATAACCTAGTCTAGGAAGACGCTCACAAAGGCTTAGGGTAGATGGGCATACTAGTTTGAGCTAAGTTATCCGAATGTGAAAATGCACCCTAAGCCTTTGGAATATAATTCCTATCCTAAATATGCTCCTATCCGGACTTAGAGAGAAACTAGGTTCAAGTCCGAGTTCTAGATGTGTGTAGATCTAGATGATCAATGCCGAAGGGTGATGCCACATGTCAATTACAATGTTGTATTCTTGAGAAGACCTCACCCTTCTTAAAAGTATAGCCCTACACGGTTGACATGTGCCAACATCCTACAGAAACTACCTCATCAAGATGTACATACCCCCAAGGAGATTGTTAATACATTATTAGTTTGGATTAAAACCTAATTACAACAACCCTGCCAAACCCTAATCCAACGCTCAATAAGTTCTTCCTAAATTTTCTTCATTTATCCCACTAAGAATTTCGTTATTTCATAGTCACTTTTAATAATTGATCACATAGTTAATTTTTCAATTAACCGTAACCATCAAACATTATAATATGTCTAATTTAAAAAGTACAATAACTTTTTAGAAAGTTCAACGCCAGAATATATCCAATATAAGGTAGACTTCATACAAAATGAAGTCTAATAAATTATAGTCATACTTCAAACCTTTATGGTTTATATTCCATTAAGAAAGAGAAAGAGTCTTTCTCTACATGTTACGTGTTAGGGTTTATCCTACCAATGTCCACATTTTCTTAATGTATGTTCATCACATGTTACATTACTATGTTATATAGTTTAGATATCGTATATCATATTTCTACAACTTAACAAGCTACATCACAAGTAGAGAAATTGAACTAAATCCTCTATCCAACTTATGAAAGATAACCAATTAACATAAAAATAATATAAATAATATCAACAAGATAGAATCCATCTCATCCATACAAGCACAAAATAATTTACTCAACCAATACAAGTAAATTCTCAGCTTTCAATTAATCTTTATAACTTATACATTTACAAGCCTTATGCATTTAGGTATCGCATAACCAAAGATCTTCATTATAAAAAAAAATACTACATTTCCTTTTTCAATACAATCTCAAGAATAATACAAAATTCTTCACAAGGAATCAAATTTAATTCATCCAATGCATCATATAAGTTTTTCCTTCTTTTATCACTTACGAAGTCCATCTGCAAAAATTACTAACACGGGTCAGTTCAATGAACTGAGCATGATAAGCACTAAGCATTAAAACGAGGTGCATTCCAATAATTGTTCCATTAAAACAACTCGCTTTAATGAGACAATTATTACATCATAAATATCAATATAATTAATATTAAATAGAAAAGAAGTACGTTTAACTAATTGAATTTACTTCCAAGAGATGAAGGGAATATAGTCTACTATATCTTCCTTACAAAATTTAATTTTAATTGATCCTATCAATTATATTTAAGCAAACAACAAAACATATCATCTCATTGTTCCTAATTCTATCATAATAGAATACTACAATTATCTTTTCTTTAACCAAAAGCATGGTTTAAAGCATGGTTCTCATTAGGATGATTTATCTAACTCCTAAGTAAAAGAAAAAGAATAACCATTACAAACTATGCCCAAACACCGTAGGACATCTAAAAAATTGAAACAAATTCATAACATGAATTAACGATTTCATTTAAAGGAAAACTACCTTTAAATTCAACATTTATGATATTCATCGAACATAATCCCATTTCAATCCAAGAAGGAATAGAGAATCAAACAGTCTACCTGCAAGTCTAAATCTACTTCCACATGTTTGAAGTTAACATTTAAAGATCGGAAACCAATGTTCACAAATCAAGGTAGACTTATACAAGAGTTAATCTCCACTCGAATCCATCCAATGAGGATCCATAAAAAGGATAGAGTGCGATAGACAAAACTTACTCATCACAAATCAAACAAAGAAAAGCCTTGTCAAACTAATAGTCTACCAAACAAACTTACTTTTTCAGTTCAATAAAACCAAATAATCTAATCTCTTCCTACTTCATTTCTACAAATGATTTGGACAAGGAAGACCAAATAACTCAAAAAGAAATCTCCTTTTCATAAGAGAATCAAAATAGAAAAGTTCAACCAATGAACTTATCCTAGCAATAGAAAGAAAGGGATCTTAATTAGAAAATGATCCAATCAATAATTCATTATATTATACTAACAAATGAATTTCTGCTTTTAATTCAAACATATAAATTCATAAGCTAGTTTCTAGGAGAGAGAACAAAATCAACTAACTGTAAGATGAAAGCACACTGCCATTTTCCTTACAATCCTTTACCTTCAATAAACATGAGTTTCAGTTCCAATCTCAGAATGAAATATGCATAACAGTCCTAATAACAACATTATGTTCCAAAGGATTCACATTCCTTTCTTTTAAAAAGATACAAGGTTTATTTACTATATCCAACAAGAAATAGAAAAACAAACCGATCAGTAAGCTATACATGTTCAGAGTAACAATGAACTCAAGACTGAAATCCCATTATTAGGTTTCAATGTTGCATTACAAAAGATTAATTAGTTCTCAATTCAATAAGCACTAAATATAAAACAATCTGAATATAGAAAAATTAATTCCACGATAACAATTCATAGCTCTAAAGTAATAAACTATTCTTTTAAACGAAACCCAGAGCTTATTTAAAAAGAATTAAAGACACGGGTTTCAACAAAACAGAGGGGAAAAGAATGCCCCCGATAAAATTCCATTTCCATCTCAGAAAAGACCAAACAATTATCAAAAAGAAATTTAACAAATCCATTCATCAAAAAAGACGTTTTCAGTTAAGATCTCAAGAGTTTACCCAACAACTTAGTCAACTATTCTCCCAATTTTCTTTGAGCAATAGTTCGATAAAGGAGTTTTAAGTTTTTAAAATTTTAATACAAGTAAAACCCAACTCAAATACCCGAACAGAGTCGAACATGAAGTCTCAACAAAATTTCATAGCTACACAAGTCTCTAATGACAGGTTTAGGGCAACATGAATTTCCCATACAAGTTTATATTTTAAACAAGAATCCTAATACCAGCTCAAAACAAAACACGAGCTTCAACAAGATTTCAAAGCTATACAGGTAACAAAATATGAGTATGGTGTAAAACACGAACCTCCAATAACAGTTCAAAGAAACAAAAGAATAAAACACGGGTACAAAGCCTCATACGGGCTTCAACAATAGTCCCGAGTTACCCAAGATTCCCAAACACAGGTTCAAACCAAGAAGAAGCTCCAACACAAGTTCATATCAAAACACAAGCTCAAATATAAGCTCAAACAGAACTCAAGGTTCCCATAAAGTTCAGAATTCTCTTATTGCAACGAAGGTTAGTTCCAACACAACAACCTTGAATACAAATTCCAGTAATGGAAAGAAAGCTACTAAAACAAGCTTCATGCATGTTTCAATATTAAACTATCACAAAGAAAGTTTCCAAAACCAACATTATTCTTGCCATGGATTCATATCCAAGATAACAAAAATTATCAAACCCAACAAACAAGTAACCAGGTAAAACATGCAAGCCAAGAATCCCAAAAGAGTGAACTTTTTTAATGAAACATTTAGAGAAAACCAAGAGATCTTAAAGATTAGATCCTATCATGCCTGATAGTGCTTTTGCCAAATCGAAGGAGATCTCCAGCCGAGCTCACAACTTCTCCTCTTCTCCACGAAAGATCAAACAACCATATTCTTTTTCCATAATCTCTTATACATCCCACGAACTGAAAATAGGTCTAAGACTTCAAAAATAGCCATTAAGTGTAGTTCAATCTACTGGTTCAAAAAACCAGAGAGCATGCAGAGTGAAAATCGTGAAACATGCAAAGTGAAACAACCCCAGACAAACCCGGTTGCATGCCTTCCAAGATAGTTTGTGCACAAAAACTGAAAATAATAAATTTCATTTATTCCAATTTTCCCACCTATCCTTCCTTGCCACCGCCTTCCAAGTTTGGTGATTTTCAAATCAAATTTAACATGAAATTCCATTTTAGTGATACTTCCACATAAGCCTCTGCCAAATCACTATCCCTTGCCAAAACGGCGACTTACCCATTAAAAACCTTATCAATAACTTAAATTCCATAGGAACCGTCGCCCTTAATGCATATAACCACCTAATTCCCCTTTCATACCCATTAGTTTATGATAGATCAAATTTTTTAGATTAGATCTTAGGTAGTTTATAATGTATACCTTAGGATATAACCCTAACAACAAATTTCCACCATTAGTCTTAACACATAGCCTAAGGTAGTTTCCAAATAGGTTAGATTAATTCACAACATAATAGTTTTAGGCATTAGGTTAGATCATCATAAAAACCTTATAGTATTAGGTTCTAGTTAATTTTAATAGCCAAGTAACCTTTCCTTATCCTTTAGCATAGAGCTTAGTTTAGGTTGCCAATTAACCAACAAAGTAGAATAGGATGCTTTTAGGTTAGAATAATAATTCTATTAAGTGAAATAGCTTAGGTAGAAAATATTCTTACCTAGCTTAGGATTCCATAGGATAATATTTTTAGGATCCCAAATCCTTCCTATGCCATGAACAGTTGTATTTTCTTGTTCGTCAATCGAATGTCTTTGCCATGATCGATCTCCAGGACCCAAGCACAACATTCAACTAAATGGAAATATGTTCACACAAAAATCAAATAAATTGTAACAAAAAGTTTAGTCATTATGTCTCTTAATTCATGGAATGTCAATTTACCATTAATTCAATAGAGTAAATTTAAAACATTCCTTGGATCACTGAAATTGATCCAAGGATGAGTCGATTAATACTTAAGTTTACAACTCTTAAACCAAATTGCAATTCATCTAAAATAAGTGAAAAATGGATTCAAGGAAGCCATTCCAATTCAGTCAAAGGATCTTAAGAATAGAAATGATTTGTCCATATCAAGCATGATCTCCAACAATCAAAAGAACATATCTTTATAAGGAAAATCACATGTCAACACTTGAAATGCAAAGGAGGAAAATAACAACTGTCAAGGGTGTTACATGCTTTGTTCAAGATAAATTAATTGAAAACAAAGAAGTCCCCATAATAGTTTGATCGTTATCAACTCTTAGGATCACATGCACAATCTACCCAAACGGGCTCAACTAGAGTTTTCCCAAATAAAAATATAATTTATTTTTGCATCCTTGTTAGCTTCCTTGAGAATCTTCATGTTTCACCAAAATATAAGTGCATTAAATTAATCAATGTCCATAAATGCCACATTTGTGGCTTCATTGAATTTGTTGATGTTTTTCTCCAAATAAAATGGCGAGGTCAGTCCCAATTAACAAAGCTCATTAAAAATGTTATCAAATTGCATGATGGACTAAGTCCATTAAATAAATAAATTATATTAAGTTTACAAAAACTTGTTTTCATTTGGAGCATTCGATCAATCAAAGATCTATGACTCAACTTTACATGGGCGAACTAACCAACCCAATAATTTAAACAATCAAACCTCTAATTATATGCATGGTAGGGTCGTTTCGATCAAATTTGTTAAATAATCAATGATAATGAGTTGTGTGGTTGAGGACCCACAAAACATTAATAATTATCAACCATCAAATAGGAACCTAATATGGTAAAATAACATTAGAAAATAGAATGTAATGCAATATGACCGATTAAACATAAACAATCGAATGCCATAAACCATGGTCTTTGTTCACCAACATTCTTATCTTGCTTTTTTGGTATAAGACAAGCATCATCAAGATGATTACTTAATTAGTTAGCTTGGTGTTTCGATTAATCCGTGATAGTATGAAAACTAACAAGTTTTGATCCTCAACCAAGTGTAATTGTCACATATATAGATATAAAATTTTATAAGCTAGGATCAAGCTTTTCAAAATAGTCAATTAATTTACAATCAAATAATTGACCTAGTATTTTCTTACAATACAATAAATTGCATTTAATTAACTGATATCAATATTATTACACCATATTAAGATTTTTACCTTGACAAAGCCAAAGATTTACCTGTTTCAATCGAAGTTCATTTTATTGTTGTTGGTCAATAATCATCATCATGTCAAGAAAAGTTAGCGACTTATAACATTTATCATCATTTCCACTTATTGAACAATACATTGCAACTTGTATAGATCCCTTCAATATGAAATCATTATTTCTAGAAAGAATAGTAAACTATCAATATCAATTTCATGTACAAAAACAAGAATTTTCACCCATTAATAAAATCATCTCATTCATCAAGGTAAGTAACAAAATAATATAGATTTCAGGTACCGCTACCAAAACATCCAACAATGCACCATGTCATCTTGTGTAGCAAAGTAAGCCCATTCAACATTAAAACAAAATAAGAATAAGTTATAAATGCTAAGTGTTTTACGAATGTTGGGAAAAAATCATTGTTGTGGGTTTGTGCATGCAACTACATGTATGTGTGTATATCATTTTTAGGATATACATATGTGCGTGGAACTACATAATCAAGTACGTAAAAATGGTTATTCCCTAGCCTTCATAAATAATGCAACATTTCACAACTCATCCTTTTAACAAAACAAACTAAAATTATGGGATGTGAAACTAACCTAAAATACTTGATTAGGTTTTAATTTCAGACCTAATTGTTATACTATTTAGTTCTTATTTAGAATTCTTGTATGGGAAGGGAGTGAGATATTGGAAATGGTTTAGAACAAGTGTCCTACCCTTCTCTTTACATTATTAGTGTATTAGTTTCTATGGATGCATATGCTTTGTAAGTCATCCCTTGAGCATATTTTAATTATCCCACATACATGGGAATTAGTAGTTCTTATAATAGAATTCTTGTATAAGTAAGTCTTGAGTCTCATTGAAAGCATCCATGAATATTATTATTTTCAGCTTTCTTGAAGGATGTTTCCCCCTTGAAGTGGCATTCGATCTAAAAGTTATTTGAGTTATTTTCCAAAGTTCATTTCATTGTTCATTTATTTTATGAGTTCATAAATTTTTGCAAAAGGATCCTCACATCTAGTGTTAAATAACTTTGTTGGCCATCTAGGTAGATTTTGGAAAATATTTTTAGTAGGACTTTCCACGAGTTACACCATTGATATAAATATTTTCTTTACATATGTGTTTTTCATATATTCATTACAGTTCAAAAAGGTTAAATATCCTTCTTCTTAACTATGGGAAATATACTTAGGCATAATCCTAAATATCATTGTGAGGAATACCACAAGAACCCCGAAGTAGATGGACCATTGAGAAGACATGTCGATAAAAAGGAAAAAACCCATCTCGATTGACTAGTTTCCACCCATGAGGTAAACCAAGAGTTATTTTTGGTAATGGCCCCATCCCGATTGATTAAGGGGTAAGTCTGTGACCAAAAAATTTCTAATGAGTAGTACTAGTTCGGATAAAATTGGTAGTCATAGAGAATCTTTAAAACCCATAAGAATCCTAGGTATTGGCCATATCCAACATAATAGTTCATAGGGAAAATAGAGTGTTCATTGTTGGGAATAATTGGTAATCATGCACTTATAGACGTTATTGGTAGGAACAAAGTGGCCATCAGATTTCCAAAAAAATCCATTTTTGTCATATCTTAATTTTATAGTTTTGTTGACTCTAAAAATTTTGGAACACCAAATTCCATTTTGAAATTTTTTTCCTTGGGTGTCCATATCCAAATTCCACTATAAATATCAATCCTTTATTTTTCTCATATTTTACCATAACTTCTTTAGTTTTTCTCTAATTGCTTTGAAATTTTTCCATAATGTTCCTCTCCAATTTCTTCTCCTTTGTCACTCTTAGAAAAATTTCCTAGTTTTCCATTATAGTTTCAAAATTTCCCCTATAATTGTTAATCCTAACTAGAAGGTTCCAAAAACTATTAAAAATCCATTTACCCCTTCCGATTGAGCTCATATTAAAATTTTACATTACTAACAATGTCTTAAAACACATTTTTCCATTCATTAGAAAAACATTTGGCTATGGTAGCCAATCATTCGAGCACAAAGATCATGTTTGAAGAAATTGCAACATTGAAGTCTCAGGTCATTGAGTTAACAGATATGATACATGGACTAAACTATCGAATATACTTTTACTCAAAAATTGTAAAAATTATTCTTCAAAGAATAGTTTCTCTTCTCCCAACACATCTCGTGGGCCCAAGATAAGCTTTCCAAGGTTCAATGGTACAAATACTATAGGATGGATACATCGAACCGAGTAATTATTTGACCTTCACAATACTTATTCTATAAACCAAGTCCCAATTGCTTCCTTCCACTTGGAACAAGAATCACTTCAATGGTACCATTGGTATCTCAAATCGAATGATGAACCAAATTGAAAAACCTTTGCATCCTTACTTTTGGGTAGGTTTGGTCCCTTGGAATTTGATGAATTTTCAGTAGCTCTCACAAAACTCCACTAAATAGGTATTGTTTGTGATTATCATATTAAATTTGAGAAATTGGCTAATCACATTAAAGGGTTATCAAATAACCTCTTTAAGATTTATTTTTTTAGTGGCCTCAAAGAGCCACTCCCCTCGGAGAGTAAAAATGTATTTTCCCAACACCATGATGGATTCCTTGGACTTGGCTAAGTTATCTTGAAGATAAACTCTCAATGCACATCGACCTCCCACTTTTCCACCCGTAAAGAGAATAGTGAACCATAAAATAGCCACAATGACCTTGGTTAAGTGCTTTACTGAGGTTGAGATATGGAATCATAAGGAGAAAGGATTACGTTATAATTTTGATAAAAAATGGGTTAAGTGTCACAAGTGCATCACATAAAAGCTATATTTTCTAGATGTGGAATCACCACCAAAGTGGGAAAATGAACCTATATCTCAAGAAATTATAGGATGCTCAAGAGGAAAAAATCCCCTCGAGAGGACTCAATGTCTCTATAAATTCAACCCTAGATCTCTCTACATGCACTAGTAGGTGTTACCACCCCTCAAACCATGAAGATCAAGGGGTTATTTAAAAATATCCCTCTCACAATCCTCATTGATTTTGGAAGCCCTTGTTGGTAATTGTGTCTTATTATTTTCATTTATTTCAATTCCATTAATGGAAGATGGTGTTATGAGGTCATATTAGTCTCCTGAGGCATTATTGAAAGATCAAACATGGAGGTTGATTGGTAGTTTCATATTTGGTGATGTTTTATGTCATCCTAAAGTATGGTTTTACTTGTATGGTCATAGCATGAGTCCTCCAAACTTGGCTGAATGGTGTCATGAGGTCATCCATGGTTATATAGGTGTGTTATAGGTGTTAATGATTTAGTAATGAATCGTCATGGTCAGTTCATGGGATGTATGGTTTGAGTTATGGTATTATAGGCCTATTCCTAGTCCTAGAACATGAAAAATGAGTTGGAGGTATGAGAAATGGAGATGATCAGTATTTTGGATCATGATTGTGAGATGGTGATAGTGTACATGGTGTGTAGGATGTAGGTGAGTTATCGGTGGTTTGGTGGTGCTTCATGGTCCTTGGGAAGTAAAACCATGAAGACAAGCTCGAAAGCACATGTAAGTCATTATGCATAGATATTTCCAAGAATATTTGATCTATATAGTGAATATGAAAAGTTATAGGATGTTTTCATGATGTTTCATAACAAGTTTTAGGTCATAGTAAAGATGATTTTGCAAGATATGTCAATTTTGTAAAATCGGGATGTCTAAAGTGTGATTTTTGTGCTAAAAATAATCTTCTAATGCTCGTTGTAAATTTTGTAATTTTCATGGCACCCCGATATTTTGGGATATGATTTTCCATGGAACTAAAAATGTTTAGCAAAAATAATGAGGTTTTTTTATCATCTAGGTTTTATGAATGATCGTTAAGAAGATAAGTTGCTTTGAAACCCTAGTTAAACCCTAGCTCAAAACGACTTGGAGAAAAAGGAGTATATTGAGTATATTTTTATTCATTTTTCAAAATTTATGATTTTATGTTTTATATGACTCCTCCATCTTTACAGGGAAGGTATGGTATTATATGTGACAGTATGTGGGCCCCACTCAAAAAAATTATTTCTAGAGATGTTCAGTATGTGGAAAAGTTGTCCAAAGAATGTATGGAATAAATTGAATTTTTTCTAATCATGTTATTTGTAATATATGTTCATGATATATTCATATCATGGTTTAGGTATTAAAGTGCAAAGTGTGCCCTATTTACGAGGACTAGTTTTTAGGGCAGTTTAGAGCAATCTATGGTAAAAGTGGATTTGTATGAGCTACATGTGGATTTTTGACTTGGTTTAATATTTATTATGATACTATTTCCAAGATATTTCCAATGAAATATCAAACTTGATTTTTTGATAAATGATGATCAATTTATGACTTGATCTTTGAAGGTCAATTCTAGAAGATGCTTGGTTAAGCATGGTCTTAAGTAACTTCATGAGGTTGATGATTGTTATATGTTTCTTCATGATGTTTGGAGGTTTCTGAGTTCTTATAAAAAAATCATAAGTGTTTTCCATGATTTGGTTAAGCTTTGAAGTCATTTTGAGGTGATTGAGTAAGTTGGTTTGAAGACTGATCCTTGAGCCCTAGAAGCCTAAATGAGCAGTTACAGAGATTGGCCTAGTTTAAGTCCTTCCACTTGGATTTGGAAGGAAATGTAAGATGTTATTTAAATTATATTCATATATATTTCCAATTATGTATTTATTTTCTCTTTTTGATGAGTTTTGATAGGTCAACCACCTCAGTTTGTGAAGACCAAGGTTACTTGTTTTCAGGACAAGATTGCTCTAGCTAGAAGATGGAGGTAGAGGAATAATGTTTTGAAATTTTTATGATTTATATATTATTAGAGAGTGAATAGGGGTGAATTTTTTCCCTATTTAAGTCATTTAGATATCATGAAAGTGGCGAAGAAAGGGTGCTAACTTGATTGTGTTTCCAAAACTACTTTATGCAAAACTCAGTTTGGTGAAGAGGAAAGAATGTGTGGTTTTCATTTATGGATGTTTCATGAGCTCTAGAAATCATGGATTTTATATAAATGTAATTTTATTTAAAATTATTGGTTTTATGTTATATTTTAGGTTCTCTAGTGTGATCTTGAGGTCCATAGGTAAAAACATATTCTGAAAGCATTTGTTTTATGAAGAAAATGATCCTTCTTGATAGAGTTATGAATAATTTAATTTTGAAAAGTTAATGTGTGATCATGGATGATTTTTTTATGTTAAATTTGACATGTTTGATGAATTTTGAGGTGTGAAAAATTATGGTGATGAGTTTTGAGGTCTTTAATGAACCGGGTGATGGTGTTTTGAGCAAATTTTTGGCTTTTTAGTGTCTCGGTGCATAGCCGACCTATATGGGTCCATTTAATTAATTTATATGAGTATGCTATTATGTTTTTGAGTTGAAATGGTCGTAATATTTTTCTATACCTACCTTTTTAATATGAGAAGCATATAAAGGTGCTTATTTGGTTCTTTTTTGAACTAGTTTTTCTTGGAGGAAATGCAACCTAGGTGATGAAGTGAAAGTTGTTAAAGGGAATCAAGAGAGAGTGAGCATGTGTGATGTTGAACCTCACAATATTGGCTAAGTACAAAAAGGTTCATGGATGCGAGGGACCTATATGAAGAAGGGCGCACGAGGTGAAGGAACACAAGAAAAGGGTTTTATGGGGGTTTAGTAAAACCCACGATGCATGCTAGGAAAAGAAAAGGGTCTTGGACTTAGCAATAT
The DNA here is from genome assembly GCA_018340775.1 of Taxus wallichiana var. yunnanensis. Classification (NCBI taxonomy): domain Eukaryota; kingdom Viridiplantae; phylum Streptophyta; class Pinopsida; order Cupressales; family Taxaceae; genus Taxus; species Taxus wallichiana. The sequence goes on from CM031235.1 coordinate 638,137,983, forward strand.
TTGGAATTCCTAGTAACACATGATAAAAGCATGACTGACCGAGCATGTGGAGTGGATAAGGTGCCATCTTGGCAACTTGGTGGTTAAGGAATGAATATTCCATGTGATGGAAGGATCCAAAAAGACATCATTACGTAAAGTGGAGAGCTCAAATGGGAAGAAGCATGATCCATTAAGGGACAACATGAAAACTTGGAAACCAATCTATTACTTCAAGAAGGCATGGAGGTGGATGTTAAATCTATATATAGAGATGCTCGGATAGAAGGAAGGGATGTCTCTTTGAGAAAAATGTGTAGTCGCTAGCATCACATAGTGATGGAAGAGGCGAAGCTCCGAGAGAAAGAGAAATGGGTTCTATGGAATCTCATAGGAGCATTATATGAGAGATGGCATATCTAGAGGGATGGGTCTATGATCATTTTTGTAATATGGGAAGCATGGTTAAGATTTTTGATGCATGAGTCTTATCTACATTGATACATTGGTCTGTTATGGCCTTAAGGAATGTAATGTGGTTACTAAACTAAGATCAATGAGGAATATATGGTTTTTTTCTAAATATACATTTTTCATGGGTGTAAACCCTAGTGCATCTTCTTTATATTAGGAATCAGATATGTTATCTGTTTGATATTTCTCTTGTTATCTGAATGGATGAATTAATATAATGTATCATCTTAAGTTCTCAGAATGAATGCATATTTCTTTACCCTTTTTCTAAGTTTATGTCATTAATCAATGTATTCTCACAAGACTCACATAAAGGAGGGGCTCGGTGCCCACGCGTGCCTTAGGTGAGTGCCCAGTTCCCACCAAAGATAGGCTGATGCACATGGGATTAGACTATTTTTCTAAGGGAATAAAAATTACTACATCTTGGTTCCATTATCGGACCACTTTTCAAAGTTATTGTGAGAAATGGATATATCTACATATTGGTTCCATTGATGTGTGATGACCGAGATCCCGACCTTGGAGAGTGTTGAAGAATGATTTAGGAGTATGGAGGATGACTTTCTAAAATATTCAATGATGGACCTGATTTTGATGCACATAGATGGGTAAAGGAGCACTGTGCCATGAGTTGTATGAAACTTTCTTCTAATGATTTCCAATAGAATTGTATATATTGATTTTAGCATATGCATCCGCATCAAGATGGTAATATAGATCACGCGTATGGACCAAATATTATTACCGTAGATGTAGGATGTGGATATGACTTGGACGCATGTTATCAATCACTAGTGGAAAGGAGTGATAACTAGATATACTTTACAATACGACATTTCTACATATTCTTGTCTAGATTTTACTTAATTCAAATTCCTAAGGGAACCCAAAGGATCATTATTATGTTATGTCCCTTTGGCTATGAGGATCATGATCATTACCCTAAGTTTAGAGGCATTTCCTATGACTGGATTGGATAAGCTTCTTTGAGTGATGGGAAAGGAAGCTAGGGTCGAGGAAGATGGCGGACATTGAGGCTGAAAAGGAGAGGGAAGAGAGATGACTCAAGTATAGTGAAGCTCATGAAAGGGAGATGGATAGACAATGTGAGGTTGTAGATATGATGTATTTATGGAGGTAGACATTGCGGGGAGGAGTTGAGGTTCACACGAAGACGTAGAATCGAAAGCGGTCTATGCTACCCCATCTTAAAGCAAGCATGGGAGAGAAGCCCCTTCAACTTCGATGAGAGTTTATCAAATGGAGAAAGAAGATCCATGGACGTTCATCCGAACACACACTGTGACCAATCCCTAGCACTTGGTTTTCCAGATCAAGGGAGAAGTATTGCAAATCCGGTTAGTATTGGTGGAAGTAATGGCCAGATCCACACCTAGGAGATATAATTTCTCATTTAGGACATCTATGGCTGCATAAATCATTCCCATATTTGGAGGAATTTTTGGACAATGTGTAAATATACACAAGGTTTGGGTATCACACTGGAAGTGGCATGAGACACACCACTAGTAGTGGGACAATATCACAAACCATCAACATGCGATTCGGTGGGACAGTGGGGATACTAGGTGTAACCACTTATGGCCATTTATCGGCTACGGGAGGTGGATCTAATGGTGTAAGGGCTAGAGGAATTAGTGGATTCGAGGATCCGGTGGATCAAGAGGGACATGACCTAGTGGGTCTAGTGGATCTGTGGTGGAGGGAACATGGGATGAAACAAAGGTTTCGGTCGGGTGGACAAGGACCTCAACCACCCTCGTAAGTATTTTTGATATGTCTTTATACCTACTAGACTATATAGGTATTGAGGATATTACGAGCATGTGCACAAGTGTGAATTTTTATGGTGTGTAAAGGGGATCACTATCCTAGAGTGAAGGGAAAGTTAGTTTGTAACAACATTACGGGGCACATGCATAGCTAGTACCAAAAGTATGACCTCCACCCAGACAGGACATGGATTACACTGCATTGAAGAATTCCTTCCTAGCAGAGTTCCATATCCCTAAGTTTGAGTAAAAAATCATCAACACCCTGAAGGAGATCTAACAAGGAATGACAGAGAGTGTGCGAGAGTACAACACATGGTTCAAAAATCTCTTACCAAAACTATCCTATGATATACACCCCTTTCATCATGCTCAATAGTTTTTGGGGTATTGATAACACTTTATTTAGAGGGTCACTATTACACAAGACTTTCATAGATCCACACGGGGCCTCAGAAGATTCCCTATGTCTTGAGGCTATTGAGAGCATTGATACCAGTGTGAGCCCTTCCTGGAGGATCAAATTGTTGAAATGGCCAAAAGTTGGTGATTTTTTATGTAAACTCAACACATGAGGTTCATAGTGGTCTTTTTGCATAGATTATGTAGTGGAAGGGCATACAAAAGATAGTTTCTATCGGAAGTTGGTATGCGCCATGGTGGTAGATGTGAAATTTATCATGGGGATCATGATGCACAAAATTTCCTCTACTACAACATGCAATCCATAAGAATGTTTCTTGTTATTACAAGATTTGTACCTCTACGACCCATGATACGAAGGATTATAGGTTGATTGACCAGATCCATGATGTTATTGATCTTGGTGTGCGCCATAATAGCCTTGCAAGTAGTTCCAAGGATGATGATCACTGTTATGAAGGGCACACACATGGAGGAGTATGTGGAATAGGTTTTCCCATAGGATTTCATGGTAATAGTAATTGTTGTAGAGGAAGAAGTGAGTTCCTATGTGGAACTTTTTATAATTGTGGATCGACGAGCATTATAAACATGAGTGTACGATAATGCTCATGGTGTGGAAAACCATAAGTACAAGGAATGTCCCGAGCTATTTGAACATATGAGCTAATAACACCACAAGGATAATGGTTCTGGGATGGTGAGTATAAAGAAGGCTAACCCACATTGGATGCCAAGAGTGTTGCATGAGTCGATTTAGAACTGTGTTGGTGATGACATGAGCGGAGGTTACGCGTGCGAGGGAGATGCTTAAGACATAAACTGGTTTTAGGGAAGAAGTGGTACATGGGAAGTATTCGGACCCTTCTCATCAGAAATAAGTATATCAAGAGACTATGGATGTGATTTGGGGATTACAAGGAGAGATCCAGTGTCTAAAGGAGCAGTCAAGGTAGTTAGAGCAAAGGAAGAATGTTGAGGCTCCAAAAAGGATCTGGATGAGGTCAAGGAAGTGTGCAAAATGTTAAGGCAGGAGAATATCATTCCCTTGCTAGGATAATGGTTATGGGAGAAGGTACCACACATTGGGAGAGAGCATGAAAGGTAGGTTCTACATGCCAACCTTCCTCCTCATAGCCTTGACTATGATAAAGAGATCACATTGAATGTAGTTGTTGATGGGTGGCTTCTGAGCAATATCCTCATTGACACAGAGTGGAGGTCAATGTTATCACCTTGGATGCATGGCATCAAATGGGAAGGCCCGCATTATAGCCATCTTTGAATGTGTTGTATATGGTGAACAAGAAAAAGGTAATTCCCATTGGAGTCTTAAAAGATGTAGTTATCACTATTCAAGCGACCAAGTTCACTTTGGGTAATTTAAAGTCTTGGCATTCACCGAGGAGGATAATTTTCCATCATTATTTGGGCACCCTTGGTGTTATAAAAACACTTTCGACATGTGGTTTAACAAGGGGTATATCAGTTTCAAGAATAAGGAAGAAAGGGTGATCATCCCTTTAACAGAGATAGGAAGTCAACGCCTTATATCGAGCCCTTAGGAGAGGAAGTCCTTGATAGAATCTATGTGCATTCCATCGAGACCACTGAAATAATTCATCCTACCAAAGGAGTTATCTAATTTGAAGATGCTTAGTTGATAAGTGATACAACTAGCATAACATGTGATAATTAGGTGCACGGGACTTATGAGTTAATTGGGTGACAATTGAGAGGATTTGTAACAAGGGTGATGAAGGCACGCACATTCAAGCACTTGGGAAGGAAGAAGCTACCAAGTTACTCCGGAGGAGCAAGATCTGATGATTTCTTATGAAAAAAGAGGCTCAGTGGAAAAATGAGGATGAAAGGAGAAGTATGCTTAGTTATAACTTGCTCGGGACTATAGCGCATTGGTGGGAAACATATCACAAGATTCTCCTAGAGTGGCATGAGGTAAGAGTCACATTTTCTGTAAGGTTCTACAGAAGCAATACACCCATTGTTATCTAAGAGTACCATGGAAAATAACCCACCTCTTCCCATATCCAAGCATGTGAGAAGGCTTGGATGGAAGGCACAGAAGCTTTACCACCTTCGTTATTGGTGCATAAGTTATATTCCACCTTACATGGTTATGCACATGCATGGTATATTCACTCGAGAGATACACCGTTAGATAGGGAATTAGCGAGGAGTTAACGTCTAATCTCATTCAAGATTTTGAATATTACATTACCAAGCTATCGGTGGATAAGGCATTACAAGTTTTCAAGTGCCTTACAATGGGAGATAGTGTCATGATAGAAGATAGGTTCTTCAATTGATGGTGAACCTAATTTGGAGACGTTTTTCAATGAGGAAGAATTGGAAGAGATACATCTTGAGCGCACGTGCATTGAAAAGTTAAAAGGGAAGATGGTATATGTAGTAGATGGTGAAGTAATGGAAAGTTTAGATGTTAACCATTTTAAAGGTACGCAAAAGTCATAGATAGTGCTGATGAGTGAGCACACACCTACCATGAGCCCATTGGGACATAGACATAACCTAAGGAAGATAGCGTTGGGGATTATTGGTCAAAGAAAGAGGTTTCAAAAATCATTGATCTGTTGTGTGAGTTTCAAGATCTATTCCCATGTGGGTACCATGAGCTCAAAGGCATTCACCATTCCTTGGGGAGATGAGGATTAAGTGAAGGAAGGTGCATGCCTGATTTGGAAGAGACCCTATCGAATGAATCCAAACTTGTATGTAAGATTCAAGGAAGAGATAAACAAGATGATAGCATCTGGTATCATTGAGGCTATAGAAGAATCAGAATGGGTAATCCCAATGGTCATAAGCATTAATAAGGATGGGAGGATAAGGATCTATGTTGATTATAGGGACTTGAATGTAGTATGTGTCATTGACCCTTTTCCAACCCCCTTCACTGAAGAAATTCTAGGAGTAGCTAGGCATGAGGTCTATTCCTTCACAGATGGATTCTTTGGGTATCACCAAGTTAGGATTGTAAAGGAAGATTAAAGATAAACACATTTTTCCACCGGGGTGGGAAAGTTTTACATAGATAGTTATGGCTTTTAGATTGAAGAATTCTCCTGTTGTATTCTTACGCATCATGGTACAAGAATTTTAGGACTTCATCCATAAGTTTCTTCAAGTCTACCTAGATGACTAGACAATATATGGGCTAGTGAAAGACCATTGTGACAATTTGAAACTAATGTTTGAGAGATGTCTCTGCATTTAGGATATCCCTCAACATTAAGAAATGTGTCTTTGCTACTCCATTTGGAACCATGTTAGGACATATTATATGCAAGAAAGTTTTTCTAGTGGATCCTGCAAACATTGTTGTTATTGTGGGATTGGGAGAGCCTACTAGTCGAGAGCACGGTGCATGGATTTCTTGGGCATACAGGGTACTATAAGAATTTCATCAAAGGATATGTCAAGATTGATGTTCCCTTGGAAAATTTATAAAGCACAAGAGTTCCTTTCACTAGGGAAAAGCACAATAGAAGGCATTTGACACTTTGAAGGATATACTTGTCACTGTGCCCATACTATATTTCCATTCCTGGGATGATCCTTTCCATGTGCATGTTGATGCCTCAAGAAAATCTATTAGGGCAGTACTAGCACAACATGGTGAGGGGATTGTTGGTCATCCCTTGTGTTTTGCAAGTAGTAAGTTGACACTAGTATAACATAATTACACCACTACTGAGCACGAGGCACTATCAATGATCTACATGTTGTATAAGTTCAGCGATCTGCTACCAACACCATTTATATTCTACACAAATTACATGGCACTTTGAAGTACTTGGTAAACAAGAAATTTTGCAAGGACACATATGCCATTGGGTCTTATTATTTTAAGAGTTTGAGTTAACAAAGTGGTCAAACCAGAAAAATTAATTCAGACTCGACCACTTATCAAGGATTGACTTGGGAGAGGACATGCACGGTATTGAGGATACCATGCTAGATGCGCAATTGTTTAGGTTGTGGTGCATGCCCTCAGACTTATAAGATATTTTGGTGTTCCTTAAAATAGGTGTGGCACCGGACGTGATGAAGGATTTGGAGACAAAATAGTTAGCAATATGCATCATGCCCTTCATGTTTATTAGTGGAGATCTATACAAGTTAGGTCGTGATGAGGTTTTTCACCGATGTGTATTAGAAAATGATCGTGAGGTGATTATGGAGGAAGTGCATGGTGGGATTGTAGGAGGAACTATGCAGGAAATGCAACCGCGTAAAATATTTTACTTGTAGGGCTCTAGTGGGAAATCATCTACCAGGATTACATTAAATTTTGCAAGGCCTATGACGATTGTCAGTACCTAGGTAAACCTAGAAAGAGGGATGAGATTCCATTAAGTTTGATAGGCAGCAAAGAACCATTTGAAAATTGGGCAAAAGACTTTATAGGACCAATTTCACCAGCCTACTCAAGAACTGGTTCATGGTATATCATTACTTGCCGATTACTTGACAAGATGGGCAGAGGTAGCACTCTACAAAGGATTGCACTGCAGCAACATCTATTAGATACTTATGGGAAAACATAATCAGTAGGTATGGATGTCCTTTGACCTTAACAAGTGATAGGGGTACACACTTCTTGAATGAAATGGTTAGGATTCTAGTAGAAAAATTTATGGTGGCCCATCACAAGACTACCCCTTATCACTATCAAGTGAATGGGATTTCTTGAAGCATTTAAAAAGATATTGAGCCACACACTGACCAAGATTTTTGATGTTTGAAGATAAGACTGGGATGAAAAATTATCAATCATTATATGGGCATATAGGAAAACCTACAAGAGGTTGAACAAATGCCACACCATTTTAATTGGTGATTGGTGTGGAAGGTATTTCTCTAGTGGAATTCATGTTACCATCACTACGTATAACATGCGTAGGAGGATTAGATGATGAACAAGCACTTGAGGAGAGAATTGATAAATTGATGCGAGTTAGATGAAAGATGATCACTTGTTAGATGGATTCAAAAAACTGAAAAAGCCACATAAAAGTCATGAAATGATCATCATATCAAGAACAAGAAGTCGAGGTTGGGTAGATGGTGTTGTTGTATGATTCCAAGTTTTTGAACCATCCTGGGAAGTTGAAAGTCCATTGGTTGGGCCCTTACACCATCTCATACATCCTTGATTCAAAAGCATGTCAGTTATAAGCGTTGGATGGGAAAAATTTACCTAGCCATTTCAATGGGGATAGGCTAAAGTTCTACTATAAATAAGGCTTCCTTGTGTTTGTAAATAAGGCAGTATTTCCAATATCCTAGGATTTCCCTTATGCATTTCTTTTCCTTGTGTTTCCATTTCTCATTGCTTATTTCTTTCTTTTTGTTTTGTTTTGTACCTTGTGCACCAGTAACCACTTATTACTTTCAAAAAGGTTGTGAATGAGTAGAGGACTACACATCTGATTTAGTTTGGGGTGGAGTAATGCGGAGTAGTGCAATACAATCTAGTAGTGAAATTTGTAAGAACTAGATCAAAGGATTAAAGGTATGAAAAATAGAATGAAACATGTGGAAAAGCTAGATAAGAATTTTGGTGTCGAATAAGGCTTTACAAAACCCGTGTATAGAGAAGAAATTGTGCAAGAAACAACATGAGGTAGGCAAGGGAAAACATCAAGTCAAGGACAAAGAGGTGCCTTTAGTGCTGCGGGCACATGCGTAAGAGTCTTCAATCGGTTAGGATTTTTTTACATGCTAGAAGGTTTTAATATTTTACATAAGTTTAGGCACGTGGGTAAGGGAACTTAAGGTCCACTTTAGGGAAAAAATCCACATTTAATGCCAAGTATGTTGGTAGGTAGTGTAGCATTTAGTGCTAGAAAGGGGGAAAATCTATAAGTATGAAGTCAAAACCATTATTATTTACCTTATGGATATGAAATTGATGAGATCTTGTGCACTAGCACATTCACGAAGAGAGATTTTTGAGAAGAAGGAATCATAGAGATCTGAGTGCGTGACTAGGGCTGATTTGAAACCTAGATTGTAAGGAGTACATGGGTGTAGGGAGAGAGTTTCAGTGGAATATGTTGTCTTGTGGAAGAATTTTTCCAAGTTAGGGTTCTGCAGCTAGGGCACAAAGATAAAAGGATTCTTTCATGGAGTTAAGCCACATGATTGGGTAGAGTTAGGAAGTAGAGAAAGGAATATGAGTTTAGGGCTTGGTTGACAAGTAAAAATGGCACCAAATAAGGTGACTATTTCACTAAACAAGAAGGGCAAGGGAAAGTAAACTGTCATAACAAGTTTTAATGAGGAGTGGTATGCAAAGATGCAGCACCTAGATGGATTATTGTTATGGAAAGAATATGTATCACACGTGTTGGGTTTCGTAATGAAACATGGGTTAAAACCATAGTCGGGGGATAAAAATTCCCTCCTCTTTAATGGGAGAGGTTCCTTATTGAAAGATGGAAAAACAAATGTATAAATATATAACTATCAATGTTTGGACCCTCGTAGCTTGGTGTGTTTTCATACTCAAAATATTATCAATCAGAAGGAATGGAAGAATAGAGAGATGGGAGAAGGAAGAAAACAACAATGCTTTTGGGAAATATAGATAACATAGTATCTCCCTACTTGCATTGAACTAAGGAAATATAGAAAAGGATCAATTACTTCACCACCGATGCAAATCTGTAGACACAAAGTTCTAAAGATTACACAGACCAAAACAAAAATTTTCTATTAAATTCAAAACAAATGATCCATCGAATCAAGCCAGGAGAGAGAGATATGATAGAGGAAAATAAGAAAAGAAAGCACTTCGTATTGAATTACTTCAGAATTTACAACCTTCCCAAAAAACTAGAATCTCCTTTTCCATGGCTAAAACCATATTCTTATAAAAATTCCTATACATCCATACTTTGTCCCCAAGAAAAGAATATCCAAAAAAGGAATAATTTTTTTCTTCATCTGCTTTTGGAAAGTGACATGAAACAAATGCACTCATGAAAACTAGAGGGTCAAAAGGAGAATATTTTGTTAGTTTGAGTATGATTATTTTAGCATGGGGCATCTCATGATTTTATTCTTCATCTGGTCCTGGCATTTCCACCTTTTAACCACTTACATAGCACTAAAGTGCTTCTTGGTAAGTTTCCTCCTTTTATCATGTATTACCGATAAACTCTATTTTCTCGATGATTAAACTTTACATAGCTTCACATTTTCTTTTCCTATAGACACTAAAATTAGGTCACACTCCCCTTTGGTCCCTTGATGAATAAGCACCCTTCATCACATTCACCTAACCATGGCCCCCTTCACCCCACTAATATTAATTTAATTAAATTAATGCATTATCCTCACTATATTTATTATTTAAATATCTTATTTTAAATAATATCCACACATACAATTCACTTAGACACCTCACCAAGCCAACTCAACCTAAGACTTGTTCTTAGTAAGTTGCCATAACTAACTAAGACTTACCCAAACCCTAAAAATCAATGCCTACATTCCCTCTAACCACATTCCCACATGCTCACAAGAAGCTCCCAGTCTAATCCATGGGTTAACGACATGAGATCCAAGGAAATCAAGAGGATCTCCCTAGTTTAGTAAACCTAGGAAATCTTGCCTTGACCGACGTTGGCTACCCCTAACCATCACTGGTTAAGCTAGAACTACCGTTGATTACCATTTTAACCCCAAAAATAACCTTATTCTCAATTTTGGAAGTTGGAAGCAAGAAGCAGAAGGTTGGTGAGAATTAACATATCTGAGAGAGATAACACATCTTCAAAGAGTGAATTCCAGCGAGAATCCACATGCAAGGAAGGAGATCAAACATCTTTTCCTGACCATCCCAACCATGATCTAATCTAACCAAGCAAAGAGGAATGTACATGAAGTCCATGTAGAAGCATTCCTTTAGTTGGTGATCACTTACAACCTTCAAAACCTCTCATCAGCACCTCCATCCCTCACTCACAGGCATCCAGACTAGAATCCAAGTAAGTATAACATCATACTTTTCTAGTTTATTTCATTTCATCATCATTTTATCATCTATTGTTTACCTAGCCACCTATTGACCTTATCTAACATTTCCACCTCCATATACCCATTAAAACCTCACCAAATCCTACCCTAGTCACCCAATACCTCATCCTGACCAACCAAAGTCCTTTGTGTAATCAAAAAGGGGACCCAAAGCTTGTTCTGTGGCATTTCTAGATTTCCACGATGTGCAAGCACTATTTACACTTGACCATCGTCGATTACCCTTAACCGACATCGATCTTTGTATTTGTCCATACAGCCCAAAACAAAGACCTACCCACAAAATTTCATCTCACCCTCATCCACCTGTGATCTACTTGAGACCTCTGTCAAACTTGCAGAACCCAAACCAATCATTTGACCTTTGGATTATATTCTAGCTTAGCCTGTTAGATTAGATCTATTTCTTATTGTGTTTTAAGTGAGATACCTAAATCATTTTAAATTACAATAGGATTTACTTTGTTTACAACATTAAATTGTTTAAAATAGTGGACTGATAGCCATCTAGGAAGTATCACACTTCTCGGATCTAGCATACGCTAGGTAGTTCACTGCCCATATTGTTTAATTCCTTTTGGTGGTCTTGCTTTGCATTACAGGTAGTTCCTCCTAGCTAAAAGGAAGTTCTCACAATCAGCTATGGATTCGAAGTCATACGTGCATGCAACAACCCATCAACCAACATTTGAACAGGTATTCCTCCTACACCGTTACCCTATTTGTTTCATCAACACTTCAAAGAAATCTAAGAAATAGGTGAAACATTTTGGCATGCCCGGTGGGACCCATCCGGGGTTCCTTGCATTTCATTCATTCCTAGGAAAAATTGTGTGTTTGTTTCCCTTCTAAAAAGTGTACACACTAATTTTCTTCCTTGGTAACCCACCTCTTCTTTCTATTTTCTCTAAAGGAAACTTTTCTTTTGGTGTAATTAAAAAGAACCATTTCTTCATGTTTTCTGCATTGTAGTGAAAGAGCATCCCTCTTCCTCTTCATCTTATTATGTCATCCAATTTCACATCTCGATTTGGGCTTAAAAATAAGTGCATTGCATTCTAATTTATCGCATTAGCTCACATTAATTGAGGGCAACCTATATCTTTGGAAGTCATGCCTAGCTGATGGTTGACAAACGAATCGTAGAAAAGAACTTCTTTCCTTTTCTCTTTCTTTAAGTCTTACCAAACCTCACAAAATTTCAAAATACACACATTCTTAAACAACATCTTACTTGGAAGAAGTTTTAGGTGATCACACGATCACGACACAGTGGGCACCCAGCTCGCTGCTCTGTCGATTCATAATTCAAAGCAAATCCCACCCCCACCATAACATACCTGAAACCTCACCTTTTAGATCTCCTTCTTTGTAGGAAGCCATCCTCACCAAAAAAATTATTTCACAATTCATGTGTCAGTCCCTAAATAGCATAAGCTAAACAAACATAATAGAAAAGGACACTCCTAGGATCACATTTTTCTTAGTGTTTCTGCTTGGCTTTCATTTTGAGGTGAGAGATCACGTTCTTCACTTTTTGTTCATCCTTGCATGCTCCTCATCACAGCTGGTGTATTCCAACTTCACCTAAGTGTGCCTGGGCCATATCATCATCATTCTCAGAATTCTAGGTCTGATTCCACACCATATTTTAATTCACAACCACTTTTCTTTCATCACTATTTCAATTTCACAGTAACCATATGTCGGTTACCTCTGACCGCCATCATCGGTTATACCCAACCGATGTCGGTTCTAGGTCCTTTTTCTAACCTACTCAAAAGGACATTTTTATTCATTTTCTTCCACTTTTCATAGTCCCTATCACTACCATCATACCCATTGACATTGTAAACATCATTAGATTTGGCATACCTGTCAGATTTTACCTTCTACCTGGGTTTTCACTCACTTGTCCATTTTCTACAGTGACCGGTGGTTACCCTTGACCGCGTCGGTTTTCCCTAACCGGCATTGGTTAGCTTGTTTCACATTCCAACCACCATTTGGTACCTAATCCACTTTTTGCTGCCAGATTCACCTGTTCCTTATTGTTCTCTATGTCATTTACAAAGAAGCAGCCCTACCTGATCAGTATTGTTTCACATGGTGTTGACCCAAAGACAAGCAAGCACACTCATATTTCATGCCAGTTATCAACCACTCCCACCTAGTCCTTCACCACCTTCCATTTTATCACTAGCCATGGAGCCCATCCAGCCTATTACTATTGCTATCAAAGATGAGGAGTTCACATGACTCCTTGACCAAAACCCTTCCACTTTACAGTTTTACCTTTCCCACTCATCCACTCGAGATGCCTTGGGTCAGTTGATATACGGCATGCCCGTATCTATCCCCTCAACTCTCACTCCCACTCCCGCATCGGCCCCATCTAGCTTTGTGTTGCCCACATCTACCTTACCCCTAGTTGTTTTGCAGCTAGGTCTCATACCCGCTATAACTACCATGTCTTCTACCTCCTGGCACCCTTACATCCACCATACCCACAACTACCCCAAACACAACCTCATCCACCCCTAATGTCTCACACATACCATAGCTACATTACCACCTCCAGTGTCAATGACCCCTACCCCATTTCAAAACATGGTCCTTTCCATTCCACAATCATTAGCCCCTATTTCCACTAGGGTTACCACAACCCTTCCACCCCCATATACATACTACCAACAACCTCCCATTTCATCCATTATACATTCAGTACGTACCCCTGTTTCACTACCTTCTTCTCAATCAACCTACATGGCAGCCCCATACACTAGAGTGTCACCCTTGTTATATGCCCAAAACCAACCCTCTCATGCTACAGGAGGCACCCAATCATCATAACCCACCAACAACCTAATTAAATTGATGTTGGACAAGATGCAGACATTGGAGGCATCGGTTTTGGCTCCCATAATACACTCTCACCTATGATGAGATTTGCAACGAGCCCATTCACCCATCCATTCCTATCCGCTCATACCCCGTGCATTGGGAAATGCCTAAATTCAATCATTTCAATAGCAAAGAAGACCCACAACAACATTTGTGGTCATTCAAACACGGGTGTTATCTGATCGCTCATGATGATGCCTTGCTCTTGAGGACCTTTCCCATGTCCCTCACTTAGACTGCATTAGATTGGTATAGTGGGTTACCAAGACACTCTATATTCTCATTCAATCAGGTAGCCCAAGCCTTCTTGGATCATTTCTCTATCAATATTGTCAAGAAGGTTACCATGACCGATCTATACTCCACACGTCAGTATGAGGATGAATCTATCACAGATTTTGTCGCTCATTGGTGTAGCTTGATCAACCAACTTACCTTCCAACTACCACAAACAAAACTCATCGAGCTCTTCACATGGGCTTGTGTTAGGCATATCTCACCGACCTTGCAGGTCCAAACCTTCCGAACATTCTATGAAGCATTCACTATGGCACGAAAGTTAGAGATTCGGGCCATCGAAGAGAAGAAAATCCAATTACGCAATAATAATTCGGCATTCAATTCAAATGATACCTCTTCTTCTTCCAAACCATAAACCAATTATTCAAAAGCTAAGGGCACCACTAATGCAGTGGTACTCAAGGCTGGCCCAACACATCCATCAAATCAGGCTACCCCTTCATCTAATCTCTCACCTATCTAGACTTTTCAATTCGATGACGAGAGCAATGGAAATATACCCCAATTGGGGAGCCTTACTCTTCTGTCTTAGAAAATCTTATCAAATCCAGAGCCATCACTCTTCCACCCATAAAACCACACACTGGTTTTGACCCTGCTCACCCCATGCCCACATGGTATAAAGAACATGATTTCTATAATTATCATCGAGTAAAGGGTCATAGTGATGAGAAACTGCATCACTTTCAAAAATATTGTCCAATAAATGCTCGAGAAAGGTGAGTTAACCATGGATAATCCTAATGCACCTACCAACAAAAACCTACACATCTTCAAGAAACCATTTCCCAACCATGCCCCTTTGTCTGATCAAACCGGTGAGACCTCAACTCATGATACCCATACCCGTGAGGTCCACACTATCTTTAATGATGTACCATCACCTCCCAATTACCCCATATTCCTTCCATAGAGGAGATCCTAGCCCAAAATCCTCCTTCCACATCGAACCAACCTCCCCTGTTCCTTCACCAACAGAGGAACACCTTTCATCTCCTTCATCACCTACGGAGGAATCTTTCACTAACATTGAGACCATCTCACCCCTGGCTTCACCACTTAGAGAACCTTTAGCTACAAAACCTCCTCCACCCATAGAGGAGCACCCGTTACCTCCTCCACCCCCATAGAGGAGCAAGGAGCCATCATCTCCATCACCTATCATAGACCCAGTTGAGATACCTTTTCCTCTTGGCAAGCATTCTCCATCAGCTACCCAAAATCCTACAGACCTACTTTTGGCTCTCTTACCCACTGGAAGTTGAAGCTAGCCAATTCCCCATCTCTAAGACACATTTTACGGGAATTTCCATTAGGTCCTCACCAAATCCACCTACAGACATTCCGTTCTCATGTTTGGCTATCACTTAGATTATGTGGATAGGGCTCTACTATGGGGGTGCCTTTTACTTCCCATCTCAACACAGATGTAGAGATCCCTTGTTGATACCTCCACTATCTACCCAAAAATATTTTGACCAATCAAACCAAACCCAACCACCTCTATCACAACTCCTTCCATGACACCTGTTATAGCTCAAACCACACCCTTACCCATAACTCAACCTACATCTAAACCCAAATCCACACATACAACATCTTCCTCAACTAAACCTATTACCACTTTAGGGGTCACCCCGACCACCAGCCTTACTCATCCACCTATCAAACTAGATTTAGCTACATCCTCCAAAGACAACACCACACCTACTCTGACACCCAAACAGAATCACCAAACCCATAGAACTCATACCCCAGCTGCACCAATCACACCTGCACCTATCCCATCCATCTTAGGATCTCATCTTCCCCACATGGTCAAGAAACCTCCACCCATCAATAAACCAAAAACACAACAACCCATTCCTTCCTCACAAACCTTTGACCTACCCAGATGCCCAACCTAACTTACACCCACACCTACAACCTCTTTACCACCCATACCTCCAATACCCTCAGCTATTGCTTCACTACCCACTACACTTCAGTCGATGTCTCTCACACCTCAAGCATGACCGCGTCATCTACCTTCATAGCACCCCCGTTATCCCCATGGGTAACTCACCCTCTTCCTCCATCTACTTTTCCTTCTAGACCTCGTACACCCACATCACCTTTACCCAAGAAGGTGCAACCCAAAAAAAAAAACTCCACTACCCCACAATAAGGTAGTCAAAATGACCACACACCCTCCTACCCATCCATCTACTATACCCATACCTAAACAAACACGACCAACACCTAAAACCACACCAAAGACTTGAAACCCATGGCTCAACCCCCTCTTCTAAAGAGTGTTCCTCAACAATCACCTACACCTACACCTAAACCCACGTTCACTTCCCATTGTGATCCACTAGCAGGGTCTTATGCCAAAATTTTAACCAACCTCCTTGAGACCTCTGTCATCACATTACCACCACTCAGACCTTATGACCCCCTCAAACCCAAGCCAAAAGGTTTGATGATACTAAAATTTTTGCATACCATCATGTGCTAGGACATGATGTGGAGAACTGTAAGGCCTTGAAAACTATCCTTATCTAATTGTGTCCACCAGAAACCAACTTTGATGACGATGACCTTCTCGACAGGATCCTACTACACTAATACCCATTCCCATACTGCCCACTCAACAACCACAACCTCCACCCTCATAGCTCCTAGAACCACACCCAAGATTTGAAATTAACATGGTTTGCATCAGAGAACTTGCCACGCCACCACCCAAATGTCATTTTGCCCAACTCACCTCATAGGGTTTTTCTCCTCCAGTAGGTTTTTTCCCATCGTGTGTCGTTATACCACTCACCCTACACCTTCTCCATTTTCCAACTCCCCTCAAATCAACATGATACACGTCACTACACATGTGCGCAGAAGGGTAAAGAAAAGGCAACTGACCCACCAACCAATTCTATACCCAACATACCATCTACACCCATACCTAAAATCACTATCCACATGGTCCCATGTACCCCATTTCTAATGGCATCACACATCACACCATGCTCAAACAATTACACCAATCTCCCCTCAAAATGTCCCTATATGACCTCATTCAAACCTCGGAATCCCATCGTCAAGCTCTCATGGAGGTTCTTCAATCTATCGAGGTTTTACCCAATGACCCTACACCCATAGCCTCCATTATCACACCCCATCATGTAGCCTCTCTCACCAAATTACCACCTTCATCTTCACCCCACCTTGTTCACCAAGTAGCCTCCCTTAGCTTCTCAGAGGAAGAGATTCCACCACCAAAATGATGACCCAGGACCCAGCCCTCTTCATCTCTATCCACATCGATGACATATGGGTACACCATGTGTGATGATTGATGGGGTGATAACATTAACATCATTTCATCCCATGCATTCGCTCAAATGTGCATACCTAACAATTACATGCATAAACACCTGGTCATGTTACGTTCATTCAATGCCACTATCACCTCTACACTAGGCACCATCATCCTCCACATTTGCGTGGGCCCCCGCACTATTCCAAAATTGTTTTACGTTTTGGAGGGGGAATTCCAATATAACCTTTGTTGCTTGGTAGACCTTGATCCATGTCATGGGTTGCATTCCTTCCACTTTGCATCATTGTGTAAAGTTTTAACACGAAGGACACACTTATACCATTCCAGCTGACCCATCACCTTTTAAAACATGTAACATGCTTTACCAACCCAATGATGTGCTCATACCTATCAAGTCATCTACCTCGCGACCACTACCGCTTCACCTACACCTCCACCTACCAGTATAGACGTTGCTTCTACCATACATACCTCCTCCATTCCTACCACTGCCATAACCTCCATGGCTGACCCATCAACTTCCCAATCTGTTAACTCCACCTCTGCATCGACCTCTGACACATTATCCATACTAGCTACCTACATACCAACCATTGATCCCTTGGAAGGTGTTTTTCAATGCCTCACTCTGGGGAGTACCACCTATATAGTGTCAACACATTTCTTACTCCACAAGAGTATGGAAGCCTTCACCAACACCCTCGCTATGATCACCATATAGGAGAACATATCCTTTATGGTCCTCCCACCTTCGTACTAGTCTCACCTATGGGGGACTTGATACTAACCACTTACACACCTGAACCACCATCACAAACCACCCATTTTCCACTGACTTCCAATCACTTACCAATCACCGTTTTACCCACACCTTCTGCACCGATGTGTGTGGAAGGGTTTTGGTTTTGTCTTTTACAAGTAAGGCCACCATACCATTATTCCATGTACCACCCACAAACATAATGATCGTAGTGGTATCGGATTTCCCAAACCACCTACCAAACAAGCCCGTATTGAACTCATTAAGGACACTAGCTCTTCTCCACCTTCTTCACCGCTCCACCTTCATCACCATCCTCACCGACGGAGTCGATGGATCCTGAATCTATCCCTCCTAAATTTTTTTTCATAAACACCATTTCCTTGGGGCCTCTGACTTATCAACGCAAGGGCGAGGCCCCTTCCACTCTTCCCTTCATGTATCTTGAAATGATCGAATGATGACACACCTACAATTAACATCGTTCAATGTCAGGATGATGAATCCATACTCACCTACCTTGGTGCAAGAAGACTCATATATTCATCGGTCATTACCCTCTGAGACGTAAACCATGTTGAATGAATCAACTATCGAGATCAACATTCATACTCAGGATGACCCGCACATCCTAAAGATCGGACAATCTTTAGATGTTGTTGAACAAGAATCCATCACTTCTTTTCTCAAAGATCATAACCACGCTTTCACTTGGTCTTACGCAGACATGCTCAGTATTGACCCCACCATAGTGGTCCACAATATCGTAACCATTCCCGATGCCAAACCCATCAAACAAAAGATGAGGAAAATGCACCCTCACATTTCTCTTCTCATCAAAGAAGAACTCCAGTGCCTTCTTTCAGTTTCCTTCATTTTACCCATTGATTATCCTCATTGGATTTCTAACATTGTCCCTATCACTAAAGTGACAAGGGGACTCCACATTTGCATGGACTTTCATGACCTCAACCTAGCCTACCCAAAAGATGACTTTCCCTTACTTGGTATTGACCAATTGGTTGACCTCACCACTGGTCACGAGATGCTATCACTCATGGATGGCTTCTCGGGTTATAACCAAATTTTTCTTGCCCCAAAATATCAACACAAAACCTCATTCATCACCCCTTGGGAGACCTTCTTCTATCAGTCATGCCTTTTGGCCTTAAAAACGTACTGGTGCCACATATCAGTGGGCTATGACTTACATCTTCCATGATATCATGCATCGCATATTGGAAGATTACGTGGATGATCTCTTGGCCAAATCTAAATGTGCTCTGATCACCTTATCATCCTCAAAACCATCTTTGACCACCTCATTAAATATTGCATCCTCCTTCATCCTAAGAAGTGCATCTTCACGCGGTTCTCTCACAAAATATCCTAGGATTTATCATTTCCCTCCATGGTATAGAAGTTGACCCTACTAAATTCAAGGCCATTCTTGAAATGCCTCCTCCCACTAACCTTAAACAACTCCGTAGCCTACAAGGTAAGTTGCAATCTATTCACCATTTCATTTCATAATTATCGAGATCGGTGCCAACCATTTCATCATCTGCTCAAGAAGGATGTCTCCTTTAAATGGGATGATGACTATCACAAAGCTTTTGAGGCCTTAAAACAATACCTTCTCCAACCACCCATACTTATCCCACCTAAATATGATCAACCTTTTTATCTATACATATCTGCTACCGATCACTCCTTGGGAGCCATGCTCGCTCATCACGATGAACAACACAAGGAGCAGGTGGTTTATTACATAAGTTGTACTCTTTTGGACTATGAAACCTGATACACCCATCCCAAAAAAATTTGCTTAGCCTTAGTTTTCATTGCCACCAAACTCCGTCATTACCTACTCAACCACAAAACCTATGTTGTGACCAACACCGACCCCTTACACTTCATGTATGCCAAACCTTATCAAAATCAGCATGTCACATGATGGCTTATGCTTTTAGCTGATCTTGACCTTAAATTCATTCATCAAAATTCCATCAAGGGCCAATCATCTGACCAATTGAATTGGCCGACACCTATTTCGGGGATCAACCCTCTAATTTTGACTTTCCGGATGAGTCGATTCTTTACCCTTTCCTGACAAACCTCCTTATCAAATGACACTCTTTTTTGATGGTTCTAAGTGTTAGTGTGGGGGTGGGGCTGGTATTATCCTCATTCCTCTTGATGGAGAACCCATGCCTTTGTCTTTCAAACTAGATTTTGAATGCACCAACAATATTGCTGAATATGAAGCACTCATACTAGGTCTCCAAGCCGCCTATTCCCTAGATGTCAAATCAATCAACATCTTTGGTGATTCTCAATTGGTCATAAACCAAGTCAATGGTATGTACCAATGTCGTAACAGATACTTCAAAAGTATAAACATCATGTAGACATACTTTTGACCACCTTTGATCGTTACACCTTCAAACCATCCCACGTTCAACCAACAAATTTATAGATACCATGGCCTGCTTAGCTTCCCAAATACCCACTTCACCCACCGATTCTAAAATCTTTGTCACCATATAATGACTCCAATCACCTTCTTATTTACCTCATGATGTTTACTCGATCGGAACCAATACCCCTAACCTGAGTGACCTTTGGTATAAACAATACTCCGACTACCTTTCTCTCTCCATCTTACCTCCTAATCTCACCCATAACAGACAACACACCTTCCTTAAAAGGTCTCTCATTATGTTATCCTGGGGGACTCCTCTATAAATGTGGCTTTGATGGTATTCTCTTACGATGCCTCACAAGTTCTGAAATTCCTTATACCATTAAGGAGGTTCATGATGGCATATGTGGAGGTCACTTTAGTGGCCTTGTTGTTGCTAAGTGTATTCTTCACCTAGGCTATTACTGGCCGACCCTTAACCATGATTGTTGTGACTACGTCAAACAGTTGTGTAAAATGCCAACAACATTCCAATCTTCATCATACACCCAGTCATGCCTTACAGGTCACTCACGACCTTTGGCCCTTCTCTCAATGGGGTTTGGATCTTGTCGGAGAAATCAATCCTCATTCTTCCCAATGCCATCAATGGATCATTACTACTACGAATACTACACAAAATGGGTGGAAGCCATACCACTCATCTCCATGAAAGCTTGAGAAAATATGTGAGTTCATTAATCACCACATCATTTTTCACTTTGGTGTTCCTCATCACCTCATCACTGATAATGGAAAACAATTCAAAAACAAAACATTGCAAAGACTTTGCGACACCTTTGGCATTCAGCTTAGTTTCTCATCACCTTATTACCCACAAACCAATGGCCAAGCTAAATCCACTAACAAAACCCTCAAAAAAATTCTCATGAAAGTGGTTGACGATACTGGGAAGGATTGGCATACACACATTCCTTTTTCCCTGTGGGCATACCACACTAGTATTCACACTTCCACTACAGCCACACCATTTTCTGGTCTACGGTATAGAGGTTGTTCTACCTCTCAAAGTCTAGATCCCCTCACTCTGTATTTCTCTCCATGACATGCTCACTGATGATGAATTTCATTAAGACCATTTAGCATAGCTAGAGTTATTAGACAAACATCATCTTAATGCTCTGGATCACCTTCAAGTTTACCAAAAACGTATCAAATGTGCCTATGAAAAATGTGTTCATGAATGAACCTTCCAAGTCGGTGACCTTGTCCTGAAAGAAAATCAACACGTAACCAAAGCAGAAAAAATTAAATGGGAAAATTTTCTCCTAATTGGCTTGGACCATACATCATGACTCATACCTATGGATCAGGTGCTTATCGTTTATCTTCTCTTGAGGGTAAACCTGAACCTGAGCCCCTTAATGCCTTGCATCTTCGACCATTCTATTGTTGACTCATTGTCCTACCTCACCCTTTGTCTCTTCCCATGCTCATCCCTTGAGCACCATTCACTCCATACACCTCCCTAATGATTAAACAAGAATCATGTGAGTACCCATCCCTCATTATCTTCTCTTAAATATGTGTACCACGGCACTACACATAGCATGATTCTCATGGATACTTTTCATCTACCTTTAGATGAGATCCCATGGTCATTTCACCTTGCCCTTTGAACAAGAGTCCTATCTTTCACCTTGGTCTTGTCCATGACTGCAAAGACCTCACAATGGGACCAAACTCCTTGAGTCAAACTTCTAATAAAAATATGACTCCCTCAAAAGGACATCTTCCTCTTGACCAATTGTTGCTATAAATAGAAATAAAGGACAACGCTCTTGTAAAAAAAAAAAAGAGCAACCGAAGCTTCTTGCATCGATCAACTTCACGAAGACCTCAAGGAGTTCAATTTTTCCCATATAGACTTCCCATTCGATCAGTCTATCTCAACTATAAGTCAAAACACTCAACCTTTTTGTCATGGACTTTCCCATTGTGACCTCGGATCTCTTTCCCAAAGTGCATGCTACCTCATACCATATAAAAATTACCTACTCTTCACCCTTGTGAACCATGCCCACTCTCATTTCCTACTTGCCTCAAGGGACTTCTTGGAACTTAGACATTTGGTGATCATGTGACTACTTTTCACCATAGAATAGTCCATCATGTAATGTCTTTAGGGTCTTATGTTCATCACCTCCTCCAAGGTATGATCTACTTGGTATGATCCTACCCAATCAGGTGGCTTTATTGCCCCCTTTTATCTTTTAACCATCTTTGTTTACGTTTTGATTACCTTATACAGGACTTGGTCCTCGACGCTTACTTTTGGGGTAATCTCCTTCTTTCACCACAATCACCCCCACCTACATCATTTTTCCTATAATCCACCCACACCTAACAAACCTAAACCCACAACATGCCCAAACCCCTACCAACTCATTTTCACACCTCCTCATTTTCTTCCCTAGCTTATGGGAGAACTACATCGGCTTGAGGTCCCTTTTCACCGGGACTATGTAGGCAACACTCTCGAGGGGCATGGGGCCCTTGGAGGTTAGCTCAGCCATCCTCTACCCTAAAAAATTCATCTTCCATGTTCCCCACCATTTACACCATATCTCACTTAGTCTCCCTTTTATATACAAAATTGGAAATTAAGCCACATACATAACAAGTTGCTTCATATTTTATACATTTATTACACCTACCATTTCTCTATCATCACTATGCATAGATTATACCACATCTCACATATGACCCATAGTATCATTCATTGCAAAAAAAAATGAATCACAACTTCACCTACTTTCAACACAACCATGCCTAATAACCTTGACTCAACCATGCCTCTCGACCATGCCATGCCACACAACTGACTCAATCCCTATGCCTAAACCATGCCTAACTCAACCATGCCTATGCCTACCAACCTGACTCAACCATGCCTAACCTGACTCAATCCATGCCTAGCCAAACCTAACTCAATCCATGCCTAACCAACCTGACTCAATCCATGCCTAAACTGACCTAACTCCATCATGCCTAACTCACCTAATTTCCATCCATATCAAAACAACAAACCCATATCTCATCTACACAAGCCATAAACCAATATCTCATAAACACATCAACAAATCACAAAATACCATGTATCTCATCATATAAATCAATAAATGTGTATCTCAATATACATGCCTATCTCATCATGTCCATCATCTCAAAATGTCGGCACACAGGCCGATATACAATACAAAATGTCATCGACATGCGCAGGCTGGTCTCATATATACAAAAAAGAATGAATCAATACAAAATCTCTTTGCAAAGCACACAGGCAGTATATGCTCAAAATATACAAATCACTCATACATCCTCACTTGTCTTTGGCACATAGGCGGTATATGTATATAAAAAAATAACTAGTATACATCAAAAACTAGGTGACCACATATCAGGCATCTCACCGGATGTCCTCCATCTCTGTGTCACTTGTACCCTTAGCCTCCTGTGTCCCTGTTGGTACCTCACCTAGAGCTGGTTGTCATGTCGTGCACTGGTGGCCTCTCCCTGATCAGGCCTCGGAGCTTGCTGACCTCCTCGTGCTCTCCACACTATGAGTGTGGGATCTCATCCTCTCACTGTGACACTGATGTGCCTTGTACTCGGCATAGGATATGAAATCTATCCCAGCCACCATAAGCTGGTCTTGATAATATCTCACCTCACCTAGGGCATCCCATAACCTAGATATAGCATGGTCTGTGGTGGTCCCATAGGTCTCGGCCCCTATACCTTCCCTATGAAACTTTCCCTACCTTGCCTTTGCCCGCCATGAACTAGGACCTACTCCCAATGCTCGTGGTGGTGCCCCCCCTTGTGCCTCATGCCTATATCGGGCTCGTAAGGCCCCAATCTATGTCTGGGTTGTGAACCAACTAGCCTGTAAACCTACCACCCGAGCCATAAGGCTGCCACACTGACCATCCCCATCTCCCACCATCTCCATCTCCTCCATCTTCCATCTAGGCCTGTGGCTAGCCACCTGTATGTGTAGCTCTACTACCTCTACCTCCAAACCCTCCAGTTGTGTCTGTAGTATACCCAACTTTGGTAATCAGCGTAGCTACCTACCCCTATAGGGCATCTCTCTACACTTGTAATGGTAGCTAGGTTTGGCTGCCCGGTCTAGGTGGTATGGCTCATAACTGAAGCCACCCACCACTACCACTACTATCTATCTTTGTACATCCAAAGGTCATCTATCCACCGATCCACTGGCTACTCCTCCTCCCCATGGGCATTGTAGGTATGTGTAGAGGTAAGGGCCTCTCCACATCATCTCTCTCGATACTTGTGGGAAGGGCGGAGGAATGTCCTGTAAGATCCCAAACTACCGTCAGACTCTGTCTACCAGGATCATCTCATCCTCCCTAAGCACGGTGACCTATATCCACCTCTCTAGCTGGAGCTCAGCTAGCTCCTCATGCATATGCCTATATGAGGGGAATCCCACATATGGCCTCCATATAATGTCCACTCTGACAATCCCTCCAGTAACTACCAAAAATGGGCCACATCATGTGTCAGCCTATCCGATCTCCACTCTCCTATCACCGGCACCCATCTCCTGTATCCCACCCACACAAATCTAGGTGGGAATGCATCTTCTCAGGCATCCCTATAGGTCACATGCACACTATGTGCTCATATGCCCAGTAGTGTAGTATAAATGTATAACATAGGCTAAACCTACGCAACCGCCCATATGCCCACAACTCTCTATATAGCTACACTAAGAATGTTGGTGCCTAGTAAAAGCATGTCTCATGCACCATCATATCATGGAGTACCCCATCAGTGATCGGGAAAGCATCCACCCTCTGCATCTTCAGGCAATGCATGCAGCACACACTACCTCCATCAATAGAACCACTAGCCTCGTCTCATCCAGGATGGGCTAGGTACATCTCTCCATAGCTCAAACTAGTGCTATGGAATCTCAGATCAGCCACTCCCTCACCAAAAATATCCCAATCAACTCCTCTGAGGCCTCGGAGGAGATAGAGTACACCTGGGCACCCAATATGGGTAACCACAAAATCTAGAACATGTCCTCCAGGGTGATAGTCATCTCACCCATCGGCAGGTGGAACGTGTTGGTCATGGGATCCCATCTATCGATGAGTGCAACCATCAAGCTGGGCTACCAAAAACATGTCTGTAGTGACAAACCCCACTCAAACCCACTGCCTCCACATGTTGCTAGCTCCAACGGGGTCATTGCACCATGCACTATCACCAGTAGCGGTGGAACCCTATCTCGCATATGTAACTGCGCTCTCCCCTACATCCAATACAAACACAACATTAATTTACCTTTACCATGACCATATTCACCAATTATCATTACCCTCCACCCTATTTTCACCCTACCCATCTCAACTACCTAGCCCACATCATTTTTGCACCCTTGTGCCTAAAATCCTGACCAGTACCATGGTTCATCCTAACCGACTCCGGTCACCCTTAAACCGGCATTGGTCACCTATTTGGTGACCGATACCAGTTCACCCTTACCAACCATGGCTACCCCTTAACCAGCATCAGTCACCTATTTGGTGATGATACTGGTTCCACCCAACCGACGCCAACCACACTTGACCGACGTTGGTCACTGTCACGAAAAAACCCGTGACTTTCCAAAACCCCCTTTTTTCTAAAAACCTCCCTCCTGCCCCTTTTACCCCACCTACAATGACCTAAACTACCCTGGACCTCTACCCACCCCACCTATACAATTTACTACCCTCCCCCTCCTCTTTTTTTGCCCACTTATTCCCCCATACCCAAATTTAATTTTTACCCACCCACACAAAAAACAAAAAAAAAAAAACCTACAAATAACAATAATCTACTCCTCTACTCTATCAAATCAACAATGTAGAGTAGGGCTTACCTCATCACATTACCACCATCTCGGTGGCACATCTGGCCATTGTACTAATGGCCCGCTCAATCCCTCCCTCTCCAGCCTCTACCCATCACCGAATAGCTACTCGTAACCTCCAACCAATCAAATCTCTCACCCTGATCCCATGGACCCACTGCTCACCAACCAAACCCTCATCCAATCACACTGCCAGCTCACTGTCTCATTTCCTCCAGACACTTTTCTCTCTTTTCTCTCTTTTTTTGTCATTTTCTCACTTCACAAATAACAAATGAATAAAAAAACACATGAATTTTTTTGTTTTTATAACCAACCCGACCTAACCGACGTTGGTTACCATTGACCAACATCGGTCATGCCCTACCTTACCATCATCATCGGTTTCCTATACCATCATGTCATCGGTTATCCTTGACTGGCATCGGTCACCCTCACCTGCACATTGCCTTCCCTTTTTCCCTTTTACCCCACCCTTCACCCTGATCCTTTCCCCAACCCCACCTTTACCCAACCCATTTACCTTACCTTTCCTGACCTCATCATTTACTACCTCCCTTTTCCTCCTTTGGGGACTCCTTATTTTACCCCTACCTTGGCCTTACCCATGTCATGTGACCTCGATATTTTGACTGGACCATCGCTAGTGACCTTTGACCTCATGTGTTCACTATACCTTGTGGCACTATTACCTATGTTGTTGACCTAATGACCTTACCTAGCCTATTGCCATGACCATTTATCCTAACCCTACCTTTGGTGTACCAAACATACCTAAACATTCCTGCACCTAACCTACATTGTGTTTCCTGACCATATCCTATACCTTGGATACCAGGAATCACTTCAACCTTGTTTGGATAAACCTATCACCTTAGACGATGTAGAGTTTTCTTGCTCTTCAACCTAGTAGCGTGCTGCAGTTTATACGTGTGTGTGTGTTTGAATGTTGCTACCTTTGACCCCACCCATTACCTAATGGCCCGAGTAGACCTTTTACCCTTTTTCCCTGTGCCCACCTGCCTTTTCCTCACATTCACCTTTTTATCAAACCACTCACCAATTCTACCTTTGGCCTCATCAGTTCCTGGTTTGAGGGGGATCACCTTCACCCAAACATGGGGCAACCACATCTTATTTTTGTTAGCATCACTTACCAATACAAGCTACACAAAAAAAGGGGCAAAATGTAGACACTAAAATTAGGTCACACTCCCCTTTGGTCCCTCGATGAATAAGACACCCTTCATCACATTCACCTAGCCATGGCCCCCTTCACCCTAATAATATTAATTTAATTAATTAAATTAAATTAATGCATTATCCTCACTATATTTATTATTTAAATATCTTATTTTAAATAATATCCACACATACAGTTCACTTAGACACCTCACCAAGCCAACTCAACCTAAGACCTATTCTTAGTAAGTTGTCATAACTAACTAAGACTTACCCAAACCCTAAAAATCAATGCCTACATTCCCTCTAACCACATTCCCGCATGCTCACAAGAAGCTCCCAGTCTAATCCATGGGTTAATGACACAAGATCTCGAGGAAATCAAGAGGATCTCCCTAGTTTAGTAAACCTAGGAAATCCCACCTTGACCGACGCCGGTTACCCCTAACCATCACCGGTTAAGCCGGAACCACCGTCGGTTACCCTTTTAACCCCAAAACAACCTTATTCTCAAGGTTGGAAGTTGGAAGAAAGAAGTAGAAGGTTGGTGAGCATTAACACATCTCAGAGAGATAACACATCTTCGAGAGAAAATTCCAGTGAGAATCCATGCAAGGAAGGAGATCAAACATCTTTTCCCACACCATCCCAACCATGATCTGATCTAACCAAGAAAAGAGGAATGTACATGCAGTCCATGCAGAAGCTTTCCTTTAGTTGGTGATCACTTGCAACCTTCAAACCTCTCATCAGCACCTCCATCCCTCACTCATAGGCATTCAGGACTAGAATCCAAGTAAGTATAACGTCATACTTTTCTGGTTTATTTCATTTCATCATCATTTTATCATCTATTGTTTACCTAGCCACCTATTGACCTTCTCCAACATTTCCACCTCCATATACCCATTAAAACCTTGCCAAATCCTACCCCAATCACCCAATACCTCATCCCGACCAACCAAAGTCCTTTGTGCAATCACAAAGGAGACCCAAAGCTTGTTCTGTGGCATTTCCAGATTTCCACAGTAACCAACACCGGTTACACCTGACCACCGTCGGTTACCCTTAACCGACATCAGTCTCTGTATTTTCCCATACAGCCCAGAATAGAGACCTACCCACCAAATTTCATCTCACCCTCATCCACCTGTGATCTACCTAAGACCTCTGTCAAACTTGCAGAACCCAAAACCAATCATTTGACCTTTGGATTCTATTCTAGCTTAGCCTGTTAGATTAGATCTATTTCTTATTGTGTTTTAAGTGAGATACCTAAATCATTTTAAATTATAATAGGATTTACTTTGTTTACAACATTAAATTGTTTAAAATAAGGGATGAAAACCATCTAGGAAGTATCACACTTCTTGAATCTAGCATACGCTAGGCAGTTCACTGCCCATATTGTTTAATTCCTTCTAGTGGTCTTGATTTGCATTATAGGTAGTTCCTCCTAGCCAAAAGGAAGTTCTCACAATCAACTGTGGATTTGGAAGTCATATGCATGCAAAACCCATCAACCAACATTTGAACAAGTATTCCTCCTACGCCTGTTACCCTATTTGGTTCATCAACACTTCAAAGAAACCATATAATAAATAGGTGAAACACCACCCTCCCGCAGCTTCTACCAAAATCTAGACACGTTGTGCCATTTGAGTGGTTGAGGAAATGTGGTTCAAATCTACCATTTAAACTCTTTTTAACAAAAAAATTCTCAAATTTGCCTCGCTTTGAATTTTCAAAGTGAACACGTGGCACACCACGATTGGAAAAAGGGATCGTGGCTCAATTTACAACATTTTAACCTTTTGGTGAAAAAGGCTCAAATTCTCAATTTCCCTTATAGGCCCACTATTCTAATTTCATCCTTCAACACGTGGCATCACCTGACTGGGTGTGGGAAAGTGCTTCAGTTTTATACTTTATCTATTTTTGAAAAGGGGAAAATTCCAAATTTTCCCCAAAAGTCCATGCCCCCAGCCATTGACTCTTCAACGTAGGCCAAGTGTCCCTTTCTAATTTGTTGTGGGCCTTAACTTAGAAATTTTCCCTTTGCATGAGCGGGGCCGTAGGCCATTTTATAACTTTTCACCCTTTGTGGAAACAAGGCTAAAATTCCCAAAGTCTTCCGCCGGTACACTAAAGTGCTCGTGAATTGAAAAGATGACCACATGTCCTTTTTTATTCTTCAACATGTGGCCTCACCTGATTGGTTATGGGATGTGCTTCACTTTTTATCTGTTTTGAGAAGGGGAAAATTCCAACTTTTCCCCCAAAAGTCCATGCCTCCACCATTGACTTTTCAACATGAACACGTGTCCCTTTCCGATTTGCTGCAGATTTCAACTCGGAATTTATCCTTTCGCTGGACGGGGCTACGGGTATTTTTAGAAATATTCACACTTTTTCTGTAATGCTTTAGAGAATTAAATGGATCCGTCACCCCGAAATTCTGCCAAAACAGCTCTAGCCAATCAGGGATCGGCGGGGATGTGGGGAAAATCTGACATTTGTTCCAAAATCACCAAAAGTGATAAGTTCAAAAAGGAACCTATCCTTTGACCACATCCAATGGGAAACAAACATGTAGCTTCACCTTTCCAAGCAAGAATTTGATGGGGAAAAGAACGTAGGAAGTTGCAGGAAACAGAGAAAATGCCATTTTTCTCTCGATGAAGAATTTATTTCTCTGCAAAAGGTTAAAAAGAGATATGTAAGGTCCCACGCATTCCAAACACATAAAAGAAGAACTAAAATCATTTTCCATCCATTGAAAATAGGTAAAATGTTTTAATGGCAGAAACTGAGGAATTTTGATTAAAAACATCATGGGAAATGAAAATGAGCATCTAAGGAGTTTAAAACATGAATTTCTTCTATGGCAGGGCTCTAATTTTCATGAATTTA
This sequence comes from Taxus wallichiana var. yunnanensis, assembly GCA_018340775.1. Lineage (NCBI taxonomy): Eukaryota > Viridiplantae > Streptophyta > Pinopsida > Cupressales > Taxaceae > Taxus > Taxus wallichiana. Next base: position 638,168,511 of record CM031235.1, read on the forward strand.
GATTTTAAAGGGTGGGGAAAATTGAGAGGAAAACAATTGGCTCCTTCTGGGGATGATTTGGCAGAGGAAAGAGGAAAAATCAAGAACCTTAGAGAATTCTGGGTAATCAGATCAAATCATTTTCTTAGAATGGGCAATGGAGTAAAAAAGAAGCAATACCAACACAGAAGAGAACACAGAAGGAAACCAACCAAAACAAAAACAAGGAAAGAAAAATGCTATACAAAATGTATAGAGGGACCGCCAAAACTCCTAGGTTTTGAACAACTTCAAAAATTTCCCACTATAAGAAGTGGGAGAGAGAACCATCCATGTAATCTAGGTAAAAAGAGTTCTCACAAGTAAAATGTCTGATTTTAAAAGGACCAAGCCAAAGGGAATCAAATTTACCATGGCTGCCTCAAGGTTCATGCCTTTTGTCCCAAAGAAGAACACTGTCTCCCACTTGAAAAGTTTTGGGTTTATCCTTTTTGTCAAATAGAGCTTTTACCTTGAGTTGATGAGTTGATATTCTATCAACCACTTGCAATCTGTCTTCATTCAACTTCTGAGGTACATAATTCTTTTGTCCAATGAATTGGTAAAGTTGGCATCCTCAATGGCCTTCATCAAATGTAAGGCTGACAGTTCCAATGTCACTGGCAACTGAGCTTCAACTCCATATACCACTTGAAAAGGAGACATTTCAATGGCTCTCTTAGGTGTAATCCTATCTGCCCATAAAGCATCATATAGTTTCTTATGCCAATTCCTCTGAGAGTCATTAACAAGCTTCCAAACAATGGTGACCAAGTTCTTGTTAGTTGATTCTACTTGTCCATTCCCTTGGGGATAGTAATCTGAAGAGTGTGCAAGGGAAATGCCATATCCATAGCAGAAATCCATCATCTCAAAGAGAAAAAAATTGAAGCATTGTCAAGGATGAATCTTGTTTGGTATCCCAAACCTTATTAAGATGTGCTCCTTGATGAAGTTGCATACTACTTCAGAAGTAGTACTTTTAATGAATGGCTTCCACCCACTTGGTGAAATAATCAGTGGTAGTCAAAACATGAGTATGCCCTACACTTGAAGGTGGATTGAGTGTCCCAATGAAGTCCAAACCCCATTGTTGAAAAGGTTCCTCAATCACCACTGGTTTGAGAGGTAAAGCAACCAATTTTGGTCTTCCAACAAAGGTTTGACATGCTTCACACTTGCCTACCCACTTTGATGCATCTTTGAACAAGGTAGGCCAATAATATCCAACACGGAGGATTTTGTGGGCTATGACAGAAGAAGAGAAATGACCTCCACAGCCTGGTCATGAAAGGATGAGAACAATTTCTTTTTCTGCTCTTTTTGTCAACACATTTCAAAAACCTTCCATCTATCCCTCATTTGAACAATGCATTTTCCCACAACACATATTACATGCAGACCTTAATTTGATGGCTCTCTTATCCTTGGCACTCAAATGAGATGGAAATTCTCCATAAGTAAGAAAGTGTGCAATGTTAGTGTACCATTCATCAGTTGAGCTGAGGAAAAGAACAACAGGGATATCAACTTCCTCCTTGGACAATTTGGCATCAGCTCCTTCAACAATGAGTTCACATAAGCCCTTTCCTCAAACTAGCTTGGTGGGTTTGATGTCAAGATCATACTCCTAAACTTTGGCTACCCAATTACCTCTCTTGGTTCCAAATTCTTGTTGTGTAAGAATGGATTTAATAGTTGTATCAGGCACAAGCACAATAGAATGAGAGTTGAGGATGTAGAAATGAAACTTCTTCATAGCTTTGACCACTACAAAAGCATGTTTCTCCATCATGGTGTACTTCAGCTCATGGGATTTCAAAATATAACTCATGAATGCTATGGGGAGTTCATGACCTTCAACATTCTCCTGGGTTAACACAACAGCTAGAGTACTTTCAGTAGCATAGCAATAGATAATGAAGTCTTTGCTATAATCAGGGCATGCCAAGATTGGAGTCTTTGCTATAGCTCTCTTGATGTCTTCAAATGTAACCTTTCCTTCAGAGGACCAACCAAAATTCTACTTCCCTTTCATCATGTGGGCTATGTTCAAAGTAAGTTCAAAAAATCAGGTATGAATCTTCTTAAGAAGTTGATCTTGCCAAAGAAAGAGTGCACACCCTTCTTGCTTGTGGGGAGAGGGATCTGCTGAATCATCTGACTCTTTCTAGATCAATCTTGATTCCCTCCTTGAGACAATGTGTCCCAATAATTTTCCCTCAATGACACAAAAGACATATTTCTTGGGATTCAAGGAGATGCCATGCTCTCTACACTTTTGGAGGATAGTTTCAAGGTGTTGGAAATGATCAGCTCTATTTTTTGAAAACACAATCAGATCATCAAGGTATACAACTATGCATTTTCCCTTGAGACTACCAAAGGCCAGTCCATTTCCCTCTAAAAGGTGGCACCAACATTGATGAGGCCAAAAGGCATTCTCCTGTAAGAAAAGGTGCCCCAAGGAGTGGTAAAGAAGTCTTATGCTGATCTAAACACTTACTTCTACTTGATTATATCCTGAGAATCCATCAAGCATGGACAACATTTCTAAACCTGTAACAACCTACAACACTTGATCCATTATGGGGAGAGGATAATTATCCTTCAAAGAGGCTTGATTCAAATTCCTAAAATCAACACAAATCTATCTCACCATTCTTCTTCCTGACAGCACAATATTAGCAATCCATGTTGAATGGTGAATGGGGAAAATGATCTTAGCCTTTAATAACTTTTGATCTCTTGAAAGATTGTATCAAAATTTTAGGGTTATACTACCTCTACTTTTTTTCCGGAAGGGCTTGATCCCAGGTTTTAGAGGAATGAAATGTTGCATCTCTTTTGGCTGAAAAGCCTTGAGATCATCATAAGAATATGCAAGAACATCAACATACCTTTTCAATAGATTTTCTACTTTTTCCTCTCCTCTTGTGTGCAACACTTTCCAATGTTTACCAACATGGGTTCATTAAGACTCCCAATGTTTATCTTTTCATAGTCAGCAGACTCATTGAGCTCCTTTGGAAGTTTTGGACTTGATGTACCTATCATGTTTATCAAATAACTCTTCCAAACTTACCACCCTTTAGGTATCTTATTACCTTTTAGTTTTATGCAGCCATCATGATCCATTTCTTCTTTGGTTATCTTCTTCATTTGGGGGCACACACTCTCTAGGTAGATTTCCACTTCCTTCAAAGTACAACTGGTCAAAATTATCTCTGAGTTCAAGGAAGGAAAGCAAGTGTTGATCATCATTAAAGACCTACCAATTGTTTGCATTGTCAGGCACACTAGGCCTATGAATCATCTCAATGGTGAATTTATCTTGGGAGAAATCTAGATGAGGGATCAGTAGAGACCCCAGACAACCAAGGAATCAGCCCTGTGTTTCTTTCCCTTGGCATGGCTTCAATTGAAAAGGCATCAAGGAACTCAATGGAATCCCAAACTAGATTCCTGTAATGTTTCAACCTTCTATTCTTCACTTGAAAAATATCTCTGACCTATTTTACAATCAGCTCTACATCTCCATGAGCAAGGAGATTCTTGATCCCCATCTCTTTTTCCATGCTTAAACCGAGGATGAGAGCCTCATACTCAGCTGTATTATTTGTGTTTTGAATTGAGCTTGAAAGAGAAAGGGTGAATTTTCCCTTCAGAGAAATAAGCACCACACCAGCTCTAAAACCAGCTGAGGAGCAGCTTCCATCAAATTCCAAGATCCAAATGCCATTAGGATCAAGAAACACTTCCTTAGGATGGTTAGCCTCATCTTGTGACATGATCATGTAGTTACCATGACCAATGTCCTCATAAAGTATTTGTGCCTTTGGGTCATCTATTTTTTGCACGATATATTCAGTTTGTTTCTCAGGTAAGTAGCTTCTTCATTTTCCCATTCACTGAATAAGAGCATGTGACCAATCCATCATGATTTCTCCTCCAACATTTTTGCAAAAATTTCTACTCAACAACATGCCATAGGAAGGGGGAATATCAACTACCAAAATGGTGGCTAAAACTCTCTTCTCTGGAAAAGCAACAAAGGCTACTTGTGCATCCTTGATCCTCCCAACCAATGGCACTTCTCTACTTTCCATTGAGTAACATGAACCAAAAGTGTGGGTTAGGGTTAAGCCTAGGGCATGAGCTACCTTAGTAGGCATCACATTATCTAAAGCACTAGAATCAATAACACAATTGTTGAGTTTGTGGCCAGCTATGAGGAGAGTGACATAAAATGGTTTGATCTTCCCATCAGATGAAGTGACTGCTACCACAAGGCTTGGTTGAGATGAAGGAGAAGGAGTGGGCAAGAGACCTTTAGAACTAGGGGATGAAGGCTTGGATTTGGAGTTTACAAAGTCTACCATCTTAGCAAAGGCCTTGGGATGGGTTTGGTAGAATTCAGCTTCTGAGATCTGACTTAGTTTTCTTGAGATGGTCAATAATGTCAAAAGAACCAGAGGTAGATGGAGCATCATTGATAGGAGTAGATGAAACTTTTGACTTATCAACTCTATCATTTGAAGGGCAAGAAGTTTTAGGAGTAGAAACAGAGGAGGAAGGAACAACAAAACCTACCTTGGGTGTGGAAGAAGTTGGAATAGGAGCTCCTCTCCTTGCAATCACTGGAATGACCGTAGGAGGCTCCTTAGATCTTTTAGCAGGCTGCACCACTTTCTCCTTCTTGTTGGCTTGCTCATGAGTCATGACAACATATGATTCATTGTTCATCTCTGCAACTCTTTCTTCATAATCATCCTCTTCATCTATACCTTCAGTGGTGAGAAAATGGACATGAGATCCACTCAACTCTTCTAATTCTTCATCATCTTCTTCTTCATGTTCTTCACATATCATTCTCCTCCTCATCATCAAGCTCCAACACTTCACATGTTGCATTGACTGGAACTTTAACAGGTGGGCCTTCAATTTCTAATCTGGTCTGAGTAGAGGGAAACCGATTCTGGGCTGAAAGTTCTTCCTAGGAACATCCTGATAAGGAGCATGTTGGGTGAACTACTTCTTGAGAGCAATAAGATCATTAGCAAGTTTTCTGTACCAACTGATCTACATTAGCTCTAGGAGAAGATGTGGAAGAAGGAGATGCTTTGGATTTGGATGAATCTCTCCTTAGCTTTCCAGACATGATCAAATCATCTTCAACACTAACAAAAATCTCTTATCAACATCTAAAGTGGCAAGATTGGCTCTCCTAAGTGCATAGCTCACTTCAGGTAGTTGGGCATTAAGGAAGAAACATTTCTGAATCTGATCCACAGGGTGTGTGTTTTGTGGGATCTTGTTAACCAACCTATTGAATTTGGCCACAAATTCCCTCATGGGCTCATGTGACTCTTTCTTGATTTGAGAAATCTAGGCCAAGAGGGCATGTACATCCTCAACAGGTTTGAAATGCTGCTCAAACTAGGTCATCATGGTGTTCCAATTGGTGATGGATCCAACAGGAGATGATAAAACCAATCAACAACATTATCTTGCAATGTCTCCACAAAAATTCTAACAGAGATATCCTCATGTTCAACTCCGAGAACACCACAAGAAATAATGAAGGCCACAATATGTTCATCTGGATGAACCTTCCCATCACCTCTAAATTTAGGGAAATTCTTTCTATTGCCTCTAGGAAATTCATGCAATGGCTGGGGAAGAGCAAGAGGCCCAACCCTTTGGCCCCAAGGTAGAGGAGCTGCCATCCTTGGAAAGATTGTTTGGAGAGAACTAAACACCAACGAGAATCAAAGCATGCAAATTAGGACTGATTTGATCTTGAGGGATGTCACTCCCAGAAGTTTTGTCTCTAGTAGAGGAGTGCTTACAGATCTTGTTCCTCTTCTTTTTCTTGATGATGAAGGGAGAGAGAAACCTTGATGATCCAAAAGTTGGAAATGAGGGTCTTCTTCCCCAAGGGTTCTTCTACCCCGAGTGTATCTTGGAGTCACCAGATCAAAGATGATCAAGAAGTTGTTATTCAAAAATTGGAATCCATTTGCAATGAATTCCCCAACGGAGTCACCAAAAACTATTGGGTTTCAGAATGGAACATGGGTTGAAACCACAGTCAGGGACAACAAGTCCCTCCTCTTTAATGGGAGAGGTTCCCTTATTGAAAGCAGGAAAAAAAATGTACAAATATACAACTCTCAATGTTTGGACCCTGATATTCTGGAATGTTTTCATACTTAAAAGATTATCAATCAAGAAGGAATGGAAGAATATAGAGATGGGAGAAGGAAGAAAAAACAATGCTTTTGGGAAATATAGATAGCAGAGTATCTCCCTACTCACATTGAACCAAGAAAATATAGAAAAGGATCAATTACTTCACCACCGATGCAAATCTATGTAGACACAAAGTTCTAAAGATTACATAGACAAAACACAAAGTTTCTATTGAATGCAAAACAAATGATCCATTGAATCGAGCAAGGAGAGAGAGAAGATATAACAGAGGAAAATAAGAAAAGAAAGAACTTCTATATTGAATTACTTCAAAATTTACAACCTTCCCAGAAAACCAGAATCCCCTTTTCCATGGCCAAAACCATGTTCTTATAACAATTCATATACATCCATACTTTTCCCCAAGAAAAGAATATCCAAAAGGAATAATGTTTGTTGCAGATCCACTTTTGGAAAGTGACATGAAACAAATGCACTCATGAAAACTAGAGGTTCAAAAGGTGAATATTTCATTAGTTCAAGCATGATTATTTTAGTAGGGGGCATCTCATGATTTTCTTCTTCATGTGGTCCTACCATTTCCACCTTTTAACCACTTTCATAGCACTCAAGTGCTTACTAGTAAGTTTTCTCCTTTTTTATCGTGTATGCCCGATAAACTCCATTTTCTAATGATTAAACTTTACATCCCTTCAAACTTATCAATTTGGCTCCATAATAAACCAAAAATGCATCTCATGGAGAAATGACAAGGATACAGAGAAAAAAAAAGAATGAAGAATGATCCATTTTTGCATTTTGTAGAGCTCTAGTTCATTAATGGCGTTAAAAACTAGATGAGTGCATTTGGCTATCTTTTCCCCTTTTACCTTCAAATTTGGACCCTACACATGGCAAGATCCAAGCAACGATGACCCTGGGGAAGAAATCTACATTTCCTGACATTTGGGAGAAAAAGCATGATTTCTCATTTTTCTCCCCCTCCCGTAGCTCCGCCAAAAAGCCGACACACGTGGCACCATCTGAGTGGTTGAGGAAATGCGGTTCAAATCTTCCATTTAAACTCTTTTTAACAAAAATCTCAAATTCTCAAAAACCTCCACCGCCCGCTTTGACTTTTCAACGTGAACATGTGGCACACCATGATTGGAAAAAGGGGTCATGGCTCAATTTGCAACATTTTAACCTTTTGGTGAAAAAGGCTCAAATTCTCAATTTCCCCATAGGCCCACTGTTTCGATTTCATCCTTCAACACGTGGCATCACCTGACTGGGTGCGGGAATGTGCTTTCAGTTTTATACTTTATCTATTTTTGAAAAGGGGAAAAATTCCAACTTTTCCCCAAAATCCATGCCCCCTGCCATTGACTTTTCAACATAGGCCACGTGTCCCTTTCTAATTTGTTGGGCCTTAACTTAGAAATTTTCCCTTCACATGAGCGGGGCCATGCGGCCATTTTAGAACTTTTCACCCTTTGTGGAAACAAGGCTAAAATTCCCAAAGTCCTCTTCCTGAGTCCGCCAAAGCACCTATGAACTAAAAAATGGCCACGTGTCCTTTTCTGATTCTTCAACACATGGCATCACCAGATTGGTTGTGGGGATGTGCTTCACTTTTTATCTATTTTGAAAAAGGGAAAAATTCCAACCTTTCCCCAAAATTCCATGCCTCCGCCATTGAATTTTCAACATGAACACGTGTCCCTTTCTGATTTGCTATGGATTTCAACTCAGAATTTATCCTTTCACTTGGGCAGGGCCATGGTCATTTTAGAACTTTTCACCCTTTCACCGTAATGCCTTAGAGAATAAAATGGATCCATCACCCCAACTTCCACCAAAACTACTCCAACCAATCAAGGACCGGCGGGGATGCGGGGAAAATCTGACATTTGTTCCAAAATCACCAAAAGTGATAAGTTCAAAAAGGAACCCACCCGACCGCATCCAATGGGAAACAAATGCATAGCTTCACCTTTCCGAGCAAAGAATTTGATGGGGAAAAGAACGTAGGAAGTTGCAGAAATGGAAAACACCATTTTTGCTCCCGATGAAGAATTTATTTCTCTGCAAAAAGGTTAAAAACAAAGATGCAAGGTCCCACACATTCCAAATGCATAAAAGAAGAACTAAAATCATTTCCATCCATTGAAAATAGGTAAAATTTTTAACTAAGAATTTTGATTAAAAACAAAATGAAAATGAGCATCGAGGAGGAATTTTGATTAAAAACAGATCATGGGAAATGAAAATGAGATCACCATGAGTCTTCACAAGAGTTTAAAACATGATTGGTTACAAAGTTGAATGGTCAAGAAAGATGGACCCAAGTGAACAAGGCATGGCTGAACATATGTCGAAGATCTCAACAGGGAACCATCTATAACTTATCTTCCTTCATTGTAGATGAAATCATTAACAACGTGTAGGAGGGAGAAAAGATAATGTTCAAAAACATTCTCCTCACCATCATCTTCTCAAATATTGGAGTACCCGATGGGCTAGAGAATTTCATATGGGAATACCCAGAAAGGATCTCTTGCCTCTGAAGAGATTTGAGAAATATAACTGTGATACCATGACAGCCACTCACAAGGTGCACCTGAAAAAAAGGTATAAGCGAATGCGCGACGCGTTCGGGTAGAGTGGAGGATACCTAAGCAACTTCCTACGCTTTTAGGAGAAGAGGAAAAATATTTTGTATATCAGCACTTTTGCATCGAAGATTCATTTTGATGGATGGGACCGAGAGTTCATGGTGCAAGTTTCCATTTTCCTTTACCATGCAATACTTCTAAGCAAGGGTCAACCATTTTAAGGAAGATAAAATACTAAGGTTTGACCTTAGTGAGGTAGACCAATACCTCCGTGAGATGCGTCGAAATATCATATATCCAAAGAAGCACAAATATGTGGAGAATTATGTCTCCCATGAAGTGTAGATAATGAATCCATTGACCACCGCCAATCGGTGGGAGGACTGCAACAAGGGTATACTTGCACATTAGGCCAAAGTTTGAAAAAGGTACCTACCTAGAGAATGATGTATCCATTCTTGAGGACACCACAAGGAGAAATAATCTTACAACTCAAGAAAAGGGAGAGAGAAGTGTAAGAGAAGAAGGAACCAAGTGTGCAGACAACACAATCTATGGGTGCACCGGAAGCAAGTGCTAAGCCAAACACTTACGCATGTAGGAAGAATTCCCCAATCAAGGAGAAGACCCCAAAAGAAGAGGCACCAGAGAAAGATAAGCCTCCCACACAAGAAGAGTCATCAAGGAAGGAGTCACCTGCTAGAGAGAGAGAGAGAGAGGAAGATTATCCTATATGGTAATCACCAGTTAGGAAGAAACAAAAGGTGGTGGAGAGGGTAGACTTAGAGGAAATGGAGGGCTTGGAGGCCTATAGGGGTGAGAAGGATGACGATGAGGATGAATAAGTTCATAATCATCTTGTGTATGATATACATGATTCAAAAAGAAGGAAGTGAAGGGAAGGATGGTGAGGAGGAAGACTATGCTCAAGGTAAAGGGGTGAGCGAAGAAGTAAACATAGATCATAAGACCCCAAGCCTCACCAAGGAACAAATAGAAGAGGCCGCAGAAAGAGAAGTGGTAGGCATCATAAAAAAATTTAGTGGATTAGGAGGTAGAGTGTAGCATAGATGAAGTTCTCAAAGAGATAGAAGAGGAGATCATTGGAAAAGAGTATGGCAGCATGGGTGGAGACTCTAGCCTAGCAAGATAAGCTTTCTAAAGGTTACGTGAATAGGTGGGAACAATGTAGTGGTAGCAAAAGGAAAGGAATGGGTTACAAAAATATCTTAAAAGGTGCTACGTGTGCACTTCCAGAGCACCGTGCCAACAAAATAACTCTTGGCCATGCCCTCATTTGACATAGAAGGTGCATACCCACGAACCAGGAAAATGCTATCTTGGGTGTTTGAATCCCATGTCGATGAACCTGAGTTTGAGGTAAGCCAAGGGGTGCTAATGAAGATGTAAAATAAAAATGGGTAAAACCCTTGTTAATGCTCAATAGTTGTCAAATGAACAAGTTTTTAATGCACTAAAAAAGTTTCACTAATTTTGAGGCCAAAATTTTTGGAAGGAATGATAGGGTGAAATTCCTAGAGGTAGAATTAGAGGAGGAGAAAATTCTTGAGAAAGGAAAGGACCTAAAACAAAAAGGACTAATCGAGTGCACAATTAAGGCATGAAATTAAGGAGGAGAAGGCAAGGGTGCATGAAGTATATAATAAAATCGAGATGATTACAGATGTTATTGTCTTAAAGTATCCCGACCTAGCACCACCTAAGAAAAAATATGAATCAACCATATAGTGCGTAGAGAATTTGACTCACATCCTCATAATGGAGAGTTTTCCACTCACCTTAGAATCTATAAAAGAGGTGCTTGGTGTGCCAAGAAAGGGAGGAGAAGCTAAAGGTAGCAGAGATAATTGCTTTGTATACCATACTCCTTGCCGATGTAAAGGCCGTTGCGCAAGTTACTGAGGTCGCTTATGATAACTACACTGATAGGGATAGGGTATCAAGAATTTTAGTTACTACACATGAAGTGGAAATTAAGGAATTTCAAGAGAAGAATAAGAGAAATAGAAAAAAAAGGGATAAGATCCTGGACAAAGTGGAAAAGAAATCAGAAGATTTGGAGACCTTGTGGGGCTTGATCAAAAACCGGCTAAAGGAGTTATATCCCCAAATCACCCATAGAATGGATACACTCGATGACCTTGGAAAAAACTAGAGGGTATTGTTGATACGATGAGTGCCAAGGGGGAGGAGCTATGTTTTGAGGAGGTGAGCACTAGTGGGTGACCTCTATCAACAAACAAAGAGTGAGGTAGATTCTAGGGAAAACGCGATGCGAGATATTGGAAAGGATTTCCCAGTTCTCCTTAAACAATAAAAAAATTCTTCTACATTCCCCCCATTCTTTAATTCATTATTCCCTCATTCTTCATTCATTTATTATTTATTCTAACTATTCAAATTCTTCCATTCTTTATTCATTGAAGGAAGGTGTTCCCGTGACGAGAGAATAATCTTAGTGTGGGGTGATGTTGGGCATCGAGAATATTAGCTAAGTAAAAGAAGGTGCATGGGAGTGCGGGACGTATATGAAGAAGGGTGCATGGGGTGAAGGCACGCATGACAATGATTTTAGGTGGGTTTAGTAAAACCCACGGTGCATGCACTACGAAAGCAAAGGGTTCGGGAGTTAGCCATATTCGGAATTCCTAGTAGCACATGAGAAAAGCATGACTGACCGAGCATGCGGAGTGGATAAGGTGTTAGCCTAGCCGGTCGGTGGTCAAGGAAGGAATATTCCATGAGATGAAAGGATCTAAAAGACATCATTGTAGAAAGTGGAGAGATTGGATGGGAAGAAGAATGCTCCATTGAGGGACCACATGGACACTTGGAAACTAATCTATTACTTCAAGAAGGCATGGCGGTGGATGCTAAAACTATATATAGAGATTCTCGGATATAAGGAAGGGACGAATCTTTGAGAAAAGTGTGAGGTCACTAGCATCACATAGCAATGAAAGAGGTGAAGCTTTGTAGAAATATTAATTGGTTCTATGGACTCTCATAGGAGGGTTATAAGAGAGATGGAATATCTAGAGGGATGGAGTCTGTGATCATTTTTGTAATATGGGAAGCATGGTTAAGATTTATGATGCATGAGTCTTATCTATATTGATACAATCGGTTTGTTATGGCCTTAAGGAATGTAATGTGGTTACTTGAACTAAAATCAATGAGGAATATATGGTTCTTTTCTAAATATACATTGTTCATGGGTGTAAACCCTAGTGCGTCTTCTTTATATTACGAATCAAATATGCTATCTGTTTGATATTTCTCTTGTTTTCTGAATGGAAGCATTAATATAATGTCTCATCTTTAGTTCTCAGAATGAATGCACATTTCTTTACCATTTTTCAAATTTTCTATCATTTATCAATGTATTCTCACAAGACTCACATAAAGGAGGGGCTCAACACCCGCTTGTGCCTCGGGTGAGCACCCAGCACCCGTTGGATGATAGGTCGGCGCACATGGGATTAGACTATTTTTCTAAGGGCATAAAAATGAATACATGTTAAAAATTCAAATGATTATTCGGATCATTTGTGTAAGGGTTTGAAGCCAACTCATTCCATGAAATAATAAGAAAGACTGAATTAGGAGAATGAAGGTTTGAAGAAATTTTTAAGGTGTGTGAGCTGAAATTATGGTCTCCATCAGTTGTGGAATAAACAATAAATAGATATCTTCATATAAATATGGTTTATTTGGTGTTTTATCATATGAGGTTGTTTTATCCTACTTGTGGAGTTGGTGATTCACTAAATTAGGGGTTGTGCTCCTTATAGGGTTCGTGTTCCTTGTGGGGTTGGTGCCTCACTAAATTTGAAACATGGCTAAATAAAGTTTTGTTTCAGTCGGGTTTCTTCATGTTGAATGTTTCCCACTTAAATTTGGTGTTCTTGTGTTATCTCTTGTATCTTGATCTTATGTATGATTGTGGAATGGTTAATGAATATTGAATAAATGGTATATGTGATGTATGAAAACTAAGTAAATGTTTTGAAGGAATGATTCACCTCATCTCTCAATCCATTTTGCTTCAGAATTTGGTATTAGAGTTGGTCCTTGTGAAGTAAGTTTGACCACTTAAAGGAGATCCTCTTGAAGCACATGTATGGCAGATAGTTAGATGGAAGTTGAAGAAAATCCTCTTCTTAGGATGAGAGCATGCTTGAAACCCTTAGGTTTTGATATTTTGCATAATGTTCCTAGTGTTTACACTCCAATTTCTAAATTTTCATCTGAATTTGTTGACAAAGAGCCCTATGAAAAAGACAAAGTAGATCTTGGTGATGTTCATGATGGAGAATTTCCTAAAGGTAAGGATGAAGAGGTTGAAGATGACTTAGGAGTTGGTTTTGAAGGTGTTACTGATATATGTGGCCCTAAAAGGGATGATGGATATGTTGATGAATTAGAAGTGGATTTTGAGGATTTTTTAAAGTCTATAATGGAAGAAGTGGTATGTCATAAAACCCTAACCATTGGAATGATCTATAAAGATATTAAAGATTGTATTGAGACAAATATACCAATACATGAAAGAAAAATTAGTTTATGTGAAACAAGGTTGAGAGAATATGATATGGAAAAGGATGTTGACACTTTAATTTTAAGGACAAATGAAAAATTTAAAGGTCATTATAACTGGTTAAAACCCAAGAAAGGCATGGATTTGCCAAGAGAGAATCAAGGTATTGTTATCCAATTTTAACCCGGTGAAATTGGACAACTCGAGTAGGAAAAAGATCTCAACAATTGAAGGAATGCTGAAAATTAATTTTTCCTCTTCTTGGTCTTTTTTGAATTCAAGGTTTGTTTTAATTCGAATGGGAGAGGTAGAATCTGGAGACCACATGTAGAAAAATGGATAGTAAATTATAATCTCCTTAGAAACAATCCAAAGCACCCCACACTATTCCTCAAACACTAAAATATCCAAGAGTTTTACAAATTGAGAAGATGAGGAAAGTGGTGCAAGAAATTTGTGTAAGTCTCATAGGTTGCTAAACCGAGCTTTTGCATTGGTGTGAAGACCTGAGCTACCTCAAAGCATCAAGCTAATTTGGAAACTCTATAAAGTTTTCTAGCACAAGCATCTTAAATCGAGTCAATATACTATAGCCGAATTGTCTGTTTGAAAAGGAAAGCTAGTATGGGGTTATGGAGACTGTGCCCATCCTTATGCAAATATCGATCTATCTTCAAAATTCTTCAACATGGTTTTATGATGCATTGAGCTAACCTAGTGCCACCAAGCTCACGTACTATATGCATAGAGCTAATTGATTCATGTCTAGCGATTATAATGTATTCATCTCTTGAATGAGCTAATTGAGGAAATCCTAATCAATGTGCAAATAGGGAAGTACTTAGGATACGGTTAGGTCACAACCAAGTCAATGAGGATCACGCTAATACCGAGTTGAGGGTCATTACAATGATCGAGCTAAGGAAATGAGGATGGCCCCAAGTTGAGTCATATCAATATGGGTTTAGACCATCGATCCAAACTCGAAATGAAGGATGAGTCACTACCTCACAAGGATTCTATGCTTTTAAACAAAAACACGAGTTAACTAAAAATGCAATCTGGTTGAACCACCTCAATGGAGGAAAAATTGTTTTATCATCATCCAGATATCTGAAGGAAGGACCTAGATATCACTGGGTTTCACAAGAAATGAGTCATCTTACTTAGAGCCAAGTTGTTTATGTCAAGTTGCCTCAATTGTGAGGAGTTCAGCTATGTTTCAAACAAGTCATATGAGCTTGAGCCATTGCAATAATCAGCTCAAGGAAGGGCCTCGGGCAAGCTAATAGTTACACCAAGCCAATCTTCATAGCATGATTCATAGCCAAGTGGTCCATAATGTAAAAGAGCTAAGCTCTTGATAGACCGTTTCATATCGGGATGATTAGGCTTGATTCAAGCAATATTGACGCCATGATGTAAATAACAAAGAACTCAAGCTTAGATCGGGGATTTCATGAATTCGGTGCGGAAGACTAATGGATCGGTTCAAGTAGAGCATGTCCAAGATTGGTCAAGCTTGATAGTGGAGGAATCAGCAATAGGCGAGGTGAGTTTTCCCCTGCTCACCAAACCATCGATTGAGTCAAAGCACCTTGCAGAAATGTGGAAAATTTGAGCGTAGACATCCCTAGGGACATTCATGCACCAAATGGTTGACTTTTCCGAGGAGTACCGAATGTGAGAGTCATGCGAGAAAGTGTCTCATCGGGGCCCAAGTGACCCATCAACATTTGGGAAAGCCAAGATAAAAATTCCCAAAATCTCTAAAGTAAAAGTGGAGGTAGTCGTATGTGGGCATGAAGGGATGTTGACAACCCACGTTATGGGTGAATCATAGAAAAGTGGCCCGAGCATCCCTTTGGAATTATGGGCTCAAGAGCCCAAATTTTCCATGGCACATCATATGCAGTGAAAGTCGATTCAATGGCACAGTTAGCGTGGAGATGCTCGGAGGATGGTAGCAAGAAAATTGGGAGTTAGAGGCCTATTAGGCACGGGTCGTGTTGAAGAATTTTTTCCACATCGGGTATAAACCCGCAATGTAAATGAGGATTTTTCTAATGTGGATTGGTGGGTTGGTGGTGTGACATGGCAAGATGGGCCTCGAGCTAAAGAAAGGGGTCATGCATGAGACATGGCCAATATTTTAACATGAAGCTATCCAAAAGCAAAGGAGCCATTGTGGAAATGACATAAATCTACATATGGCAAAATATCTCTCTGGGATAAATAAAAGGGTATGGGTCGGCATTCAAACATGCACAATGGTACCAAGTTTGAGGGACATGAAGACATGCCAAGTTGGTGAATAACAACATAAAGTAATGGTTGGGCACTAGTGTGAGTTATAAGAGGGATCAATTCACTAGAAATCTCATGCAACAAACAAACCACATCAAAGAAATAAGCTTGTGAGGGGAAGAGCCATCTCGGTGAAATTTGGGTGGTTATAAAATATTAAAATCAACAACCTCCCCACTTAAAGCAAGCAAATGATGGAAAATGCAGAGGGGCCTAAAAAAATTTAAATGCCAAATTATTTTAAATGATGATTTTAAAAATTAGAAGAGTAAAGAAAGTCATTTCCAATAGGTAGAATTAATTATCCAGTCCGTGGAACAAGAAAACCTAGTAATTTCCCAAATTAGCTACATGTGTTCAAATGGTCATAACTTTTATGTCCCTCATCAAAATCACACAAATTGGTCTCATTGAAATCATGGTTCCAATAAATTTGTACATAAACCAAGAAATAAAGAAATTGATGAAGATTTGATGGTGATTTTTAAGAAAAAATAACCTAGTTCAGTATTTTTTTAATAGTGGTTGGAGGGGCATTTAATGAGCATGACAATCATTATTTCATTGTTATAGGTTATGGCACACCTTGATATTGATTTTTCAATTCAACATTCACTAACTACACTCATTTATCATCACTTACAATTGGTTGGAAAGTGAATTTAGGGAATTACATCCCCTCTCTCTCCCTAAAATTCTATAAATTGAAGTAATTGGCTCATTGTAAAGGGAGAATAATTTTGAGTAGAAAAAATATTCCATTTTTATTTTATGAAGCCAATGTGTTGTAGGCCCTTGTATTGGACTCCTTGCATGGTGATCTAGGCCTTTTATTTGTAAAAGTTTGAACTGTACATATCAATGAAGCAATAGATGCAAGTTTGTGGATGTACCTTCCCTTCCTATGTTTGTTTACATTCTTCTTTCCTCTTCAATCTTATTACAAGTGTATTATGTCTATTCTATGCTCTTGCAAGATTCATTACTATGGTGTATGCATAGAAATGGTGTTGTGATTGAAGTTATTTGATGGCGAGAGATCTGTTATCACCCCTTCTAACCTACATTTCATTCCTATTTTTACACATTGGGAAGTTATTCTCACACCCTCCTTTTCTGGTGTATCACCATTGTTAGTGTAGGCTTTATTTTCATGCATTCTCTCTCCCTGGTCTCTTGGAAAGTCATATTAGGATTATATAGTCTTTCCTGCATTAGGAGTAGTTAGTGGCATGTAGTTTAGGAGCAAGAACTAGCTTTCTCTAGAGGGTTATCTCAATCCCGCAAGTCCCACAACTTGAGAGATGACCCAATGTTACACAAGTTACACCGAATGCCCCATCCACAAATCAAGCCATTTGGGGGTGTTGTAATTTCATGATAAATAATAGTTATGGCATGATCGGTGGGATAGAGAAGAAGTTTTCATTTTAATTGCACTAAGAATGGTGTGCACTTGTAAAATTTCAGCTTGTAAGAGGATTTGAAATTACACATCTGGAAACTCCAAAAGGGAAGAATTCACTAGTTTTAGCAGCCCAAGCTTGACAAATTTATGATAAGAATTCCAAAAAGGTTAAGACCTAGAGAGGAAGGAATTTTTTAATACTTTTACTTATCTCCAGGAAGAGGAATAAGGGGAAGAAGATCTCAAAGGTATCCATCTCCAAGAAATAGAACACTATCCACACTTCCACCTTGTAGCCTTTCATTCAATCAACAAAAGTTCTTAGACCAATTATAATGGCACATATACAACAACAACCACCGCAAGGTCCACTAAATCCTTATGTCAACTTCACAAGAAGCATCCCACTTGCTCTCAATGCACAAAATCCAATTCCTGTTGTAGCATTTAAGAACATTCCATATTTCATTGTAGAGAACCATACAACTCTGATTGATCATATTCAAGACATTGCAACTATCTATGGTATACATGAAGTTAATGAAATGGACATTGTTGTTAATTTTTGACATCCTCCTTTAAGGGTAAATATTTGCAATGGTTCAGGAGTCTAACAACAGGATCTATCCAAAATTGGGACCATTTGTGCACAACTCTTCATAATCAATTTGGGGAGAAGGAAGACAACTTATCTCTATTAGAACAACTAACCACAATCAAGAGAGCACCAAATGAGTAGATGGCTGATTTCAACTTCAGGTTTCAAAGGACATGGGATAGAATTCTACTTACTTGTGAGACCAACAGTTAAAGGTTCCTTTCTATACTTCCTAAAATCTCTAAATTCAGATATTGCAATGATGGTATAATCCATGGGAGATAAAAATTTATCCATAGCTTATAGTATTTCCATTAGAGCTGAAAATTATCCTATTCAAGATGGAAAACTTGCACCTAGGCCACCCATGCCTCTTTATCCAGAATTAGGAAGTCCAAGCACTAGTCAAGCACCTATATTATCTCTCATTCCTACCCCAAAAATCATAGCTCCACTAAAGCTTCTACCTCATCTTATTGTACCTCAAATGAGCTCCAAGAAGTCATGAAGAAGTTACAAAACTTAGGAAATGAGTTGATGACAATTAAGAGGCAGCAAGCTCAATATTTTAGGTCATATCAGCCTCAAACCCAACCCAATAAGCCTTTGTATTAGCCTAATAGACCACCTTCTCAAGCTGCAAATCAGAACCAAGTGAAACCTCATGCAAATATGCCATTTAAACCTTACAATCCTAATGTTGCATCCACATCTAGATCCTTAGTACAATTACAAAATAACATGGCTCAAGAATATGACTAGTTCTTCTCATGCAATCAACCTCATAACTATTCAATGTGTTTCAATGGTTTTTGAATAAATATATTATGGTGACAACAATGAGTTTGGAACAAAGATATCCCAAGAAGGAAATCAGATATAGGAAGCTACTCATGAAGCACCTCTAAATGAGACCACACTTGTCAATTGGAAAGTTGAAGATTTTGCGGAATAAATCAATCCCCTTCTCAAAGTGTAGCAGCCAATACATGGTCCAAGAAGAGAAATATTGGAGAGGGACATTCATCCAATTCAAATGATTCACATCCCTCTATCACTCAACAAGGTATTGGTAATCAAAGTGCAGCTCTAAATGCTCAAAATCAGCCCAAACCACCTTCTAGACCAGCCTATATACCGGTTGTAACAACCCATGTGCAAGAGAAGACTGTGTAAAGAAAAGGGAAGTAGAGAGATAGATCATCCCCATTCAATATTCTTGAGAAAATGAAGAAAATAAATGTGAAAATTTCAATGTGGGATTCATTAGCTATCCCAGGCCAAAGAGATCTATTGCAAGCTGTCATGGAAAATTGGTCCGCAACAAATCAGTCATCCAAAGAACAAGAAAAGGTGCTTACCAATGCAGCTCAATAGGGAGGTAATCAAGGAGATCAACAAGATAAAAACATGAAACCTCCCCCATTCTACATATCGCTAATTATTGGAAACAATCTTGTCCATAATTGCATGATTGATTCAGGGAGCAAGTAGCTCTGTCATGCCCAAGCAAATAGCTGATCATTGGGTCTTCAATATGAAGTCATTTCTAGAGGTGTGGTACAATTAGACAAGAGATAAGTAACAACAATTGGAGTAATCAAAGATTTGAGCCTCACATTGCATGTCTGTCCCAATGTAACGGTATTACAAGATGTCTCAGTTATTGACTTTCCACCACTCTTTGCATTATGCTTGTCAAGAGACTTCACCACTAAAATTGGAGGTTATTTGTTAGCTGATTGGTCACACATGTTATTTAGAATGAGATATGGAGCCAAGGCTACAATAAAGTCTAAGCCAATTACAAATTTCCACATTGAGCCTCATACACCAAATCTAATCAATGAAAATTGTTCAACATTTGATCAAGAATATTTCCCAAGCACTTATGAATCGATACCAAATTTGGAAGCATTCTGGACTTAACTCTTGATGATTAGGCCAATAAAGGCATGATTTTGACCCTTACAAGGAAATGGAAGAAGCTAAATTAGGGGTCTATTTCTTACATGAAGAAAATTCACCGCTTTCTAGTATCACCAAGCCAGATGCTAAAGATGATAATGAGGTATGGTAGCTATTCTTTAATGGCTCAAATTATAGACAAGGTGCGGGAGGAGGAGGAGATATGTTTGTTTCACCAAAAGGTACAAAATATTACTCATCTTTCTATTTTCATTTTCTTTCTCAAACAACACAATTAAGTATGAAGCCTTGATTCACAGATGGAATTGGGTAAGAAAGAGAGGTATCAAGAACTTGCAAGTATTTGGAGATAACAAGCTAATTGTGAACCAAGTAAAAGGACAAAAATTTCTAAGAATGATCTTTTAAAGAACTACAAAAATTGGGTATGGGAACTCAGTGAATATTTCGAATCTTTTAGCATCAATTTCATCCCGAGAAATAAAAGTGAAACAGCAAACATACTTGCAACAATTGGGGTAGCATTTGAAGTTGTAGAAAGTATCAAAAGTGAGAAAACTCAACCCCATATAAAGGTTGTGGTAAGACTAGCTGTCCTAGACAATAATGCAAGTTGGAAAGTCTTCGAGAATGATCATAAATTTGTCAATTTTCTACAAGAAGTTGAGTTCTCTGCTAGAGACCAAGACAATTTAGAGCAGCAATATGGTGACCAAGTGGTGTAGTTGAGAACTAACAAATTACCGAAAGGCCTTGTGACTTTGGAATCAATATTTAACCCAAATGATCAATTCTGGAAAGAGAAGGAAAATATTCAGGTAAAGGGTGAACATTCAGAGCCTATTTTAGTAGGTGAGGGCAAGAGACAAATTGACATGCACAATTGGAAGTATAAATATTTGAGGGGTTTTAACCCAAAATTGGCTCAACATACTATTGAGTTAGATCATGAATCCAAGCCCATCGGGAAAGAATAAAAAATCCGGTGAATCCTCACATTGAACCCTCACAAAAAAGAGTTGAACAAGCAAATCAAAGCTAGCATCATCTTCCCTATCAAATGTTTAAGTTGGGTTGCAAACTTGGTTCCGGTGAGGAAGAGAATAGGAGAGGTCAGACTATGTGTTGACTTTCATGATCTAAATAGAGCTTTACTCAAAGATCATTATCCACTTCCTTCAATGGAACAAATCTTACAAGTAATAGTTGGTTCGGAAAGGTTTTGATTGCTAGATGGATACTCGGACTATAACCAAATAATGTTGAAGGAAGAAGATCAGTTCAAGATAGCCTTCACTACGAAATGGGGCACATATACTTATAATAAGATGCCATTTAGATTTTCAAATACTAGAGCAACATTTCAATGAGCTATGGATATGGCGTTCAAAGGACTAATAAACAAGATAGTGCTTGTATATTTAGATGATATCACTATCTTCTCAAAGAATTTAGAAGACCACCTCTTTCACCTCAGAAAGTATTTCAAAGGTGTAGAAGATTCAAGTGTCATTGAATCTGAAAAAGTGTATATTCTTGGCACATGAGGGAAATTTTTGGGCCATATTGTTTCAAGAGAAGGGTTGAAAATTGATCCCAAAAGAGTCAAATCTATCAGAAATTTTCCATTTCCAAGTCATAAGAAATATCTCCAAAGTTTCTTGGGAAGGATAAACTTTGTCTGCAAATTTGTGCCTAATTTTTCCACTCTTGGGAAGCCATTAACAATGATTGTGAAGAAGAATATTACATTCAAATGGAAAACATAAGGCATAGAGAGTTTAGGCTATAAAGCATGCAATATCACAAGCTCCAACTCTTATCAACCTAGATTTCTCCAAGGATTTCATGTTGTATGCTTTTGGAGGATCGGATGCAATCTTAGCTATCGTGGTACAACTGAATAAGGAAGGTTTAGAAAAATTTATAGCATTCTTCATCAAATCATGGAATATTATGAAGTGAGGTATTATTTCATTGAAAAATCATTTCTTTGTTGTTATTAGGAGCTTAAATAAGTTTAGAAACTTGGTCTTGAACAAAAAGATCCAATTGTTGGTATCTCATGTCATGGTCTAGGATTTTCTCCTAAACAAGGATTTAAAAGAAAGAGAGCGGATTGGATCACTCACATAATGGAGTATGTTATTGAAATCAAAGTGTCCAAGATAGTTCATGAAAAGGTTTGTGTGAGAAGCTAGACTCCAAACAACATTCTAAGTCGAAAGGATAAAAATAGGTTATCTTGATGCTGCAAAATGAATCAAGAACTATCAGTTGATGATGCAACCATTCCATGTTGGACTCAAGACATGGTGCATTACCTCCAAACTAGTTTGTGTCCTCTAGAATGGAAAAAAGCTAAGAGAAGATACTTCAGGTTGTAATCCATCCCGTATGTTCTCATTGACAACATCTTGTTCAAAAGGACGAAATGGAGTGCTCCTAAGATGTGTTCCAACAAATAAAATTGAAAAATTATTGCAAGAGTTCCATGACAAAGAAGAGAGAGGACACTTTGCTCCAAGAGTAAAAAATATCAAAGTCTTGAAGGTTGGTTACTATTGGCCTACATTTTTCAATAATTGTTATTCATATATCAAGAAATGTAAAAGGCGTGTGTTCTTCACAAGAAAGGAGAGGTTAGCAATGTTGCCTTCATCCAATGTCGAGTAGATCAACCATTCATGTGATGGGGATAATAATTCATCATAGTTATCAATCAAAATTCAATTCAAGGCCATAAGTGGATACTAATGGTAATAGACTATTTCACCAAGTGGACTAAAGCAGTGACACTAAAGGAGGCAAATGAATCCAACATCTTGGATTTCTATGAGGGGATAGTCACAAGGTTAAGAGTTCCTGCCACCATCATTTTAGATAATACATTGGCATTCCTTGGCACAAAAATCACTGAATGGGATGTCAAGAATGGTATATACCTTAACACTTCATCAAAATATTACCCTCAAGGTAATGGTCAAGTAGAGTCTACAAACAAGAACCTACTGAGAATCATCAAGAACTCTTGATGAAAATCAAAGAACTTGGCACACGAAGCTCAAATCAGCCTTATGGGCTGATAGAATAACACCCAAGAGGTCAACGGTAGCTCTCCATATAAGCTTGTATACGGAAAGGAAGCAACACTACCTATATCACTTTAGTTTCCAGCATTAGAACTCATGAAATAGTTGGAACTACCTGAGTTTGAACCCATGGAAATCAGGTATGTAGATCTAATGGAATT
This sequence comes from Taxus wallichiana var. yunnanensis, assembly GCA_018340775.1. Classification (NCBI taxonomy): domain Eukaryota; kingdom Viridiplantae; phylum Streptophyta; class Pinopsida; order Cupressales; family Taxaceae; genus Taxus; species Taxus wallichiana. The sequence continues at coordinate 638,191,398 of CM031235.1, forward strand.
AGAAGAAGCAAGAGAACATGCAATGCGAGACCATGGAAAAGGATCAAGCATTAATTAATAGGAGCTTTGACAAGAAATAAAAATACGGGATATTTTAGGAAATAAGTGATAAAATATGCGGAATAATCCCTCACAGAATCGCAACAATAGAAACTAATATGTAGAAATTATTATAGATCTCAAATAAAATTACAAAATAAAATAACACAACACAAAGAGACAGTATTTAACGTGGTTCACCCAATTTGGGCTACGTCCACCAAGAATCACTTGCTTAGATTTTATTACAAGCCACCGCTCTCTCAATACAATACCCAGATCCATTTGGAGCTATGCTCAACAAACTCTATAGAATTCACAGCCGAATTCAAAGCACATCTGCAATGTTTTTCATTATACCCTACCATATGCATAAAACCATATAAGTAGGCAACTGCTTAAGTAGTTTTACAATACCATGGGTATCAAAACCATGGGCCAAAACCAACCCAAAAACCTATGGGTCAAAAATCTCACCCATATGAGAAGAGCACATTTCCCGATGATATGTCGGGTGCATTTTTTTCGAGGCAAAAAAAAATTTAGGCCCAAAAATAATTTGAGCAAGGATACATGAAAAGTGTACAAGTACTCTTAGTGTACAGTCTTCAACACTTTCACACATGAAAACAAGCTCCACAACCTAACAATCTCCCACTTGGAGACTAGTTTTCCTCTAAGCAAGCTTCTCAACCCTTCACTAGTTTCTATGAAGACCAACCAAAGCTGAACATAACTTCAGTTTTTCCCTTGTGACCACCTTGGTCATCATGTCTATAGGATTCTAACTGGTATGAATCTTCTCCAACTTCAACTTCTCTTCCTCCAAAGCTATCCTGATGAAATGGTACCTTAACTATATATGCTTTGTCCTAGAGTGGAAAGCAAGAGTTCTTAGCTAGGTGTATAGAACTCTGACTATCACTATGTAACTTTCCTTCCTCCTGCTTATGCCCCAACTCCTCAAGTAATTGTTGTAACCAAATCATTTCCTTGCTTGCCTCTGATGGCAGCAACATACTCAGCCTCCGTGGTTGACAAAGCCACCAACTTCTGTAGTCGTGAAATCCAGCTTACTGTTGTTCCACCTATAGTGTAAACATAACCTGTTGTGCTCCTCCTTTGTCTACATCTCCAGCCATATCTGAATCTACATAACCACACAAAGTGGTGTTTGATCCACTGTAGCACAAAACTATCCCCATGGTCCCTCTCAAATACCGAAGGATCCACTTTACTTCCTAGCTAGTGATCTCTACCTGGATCACTCATAAATCTACTCACCGCTCCCACTGCATGGGCAATATCAGGCCTAGTGCACACCATGGCATACATCAAACTACCAACCACTAATGAGTAAGGTACCTTGGACATCTGGTTTCTCTCTTGCTCTATCTTAGGACATTGTTCCTTTGATAACTTGAAGTGGCCTACCAAAGGAGTCCCAACCGGTTTAGCATCCTACATATTAAACCTCTCCAAGACCTTCTTAATGTACTCTTCCTGAGATAAAGTCAACTTCCATTCCTTCCTATCCCGAGATATCCTCATACCAAGGATTTGTTTGGCTGCACCCAAATCCTTCATAGCAAAGGATTCACTTAGCTACTTCTTGAGTACTTTTATTTCCTGCATGTTTTTACCTGTAACCAACATGTCATCCACATACAAACACATGATAATATAACTTTCCATCCTCAAATTTCTTTGTATACACGCAATGGTCAGAATGACATCTAATATAACCTTGCTCCATCATGAAGCTATCAAATTTCTTATACCATTGACGTGGAGCTTGTTTCAAGCCATACAAGCTCTTCTTCAATTTACACACCATCTCCTCTTTACCTTTGACCTCATAGCCCTCTGGTTGCTTGCATATATAGTTCCTCCTCCAAATCACCATGGAGAAATGTAGTCTTTACATCAAGCTATTCTAAGTGCAAGTCTTCTACTACAACTATTCCTAGAACAGTTCTAATAGAAGTCATTTTTACTACAAGAGAAAAAATATCATCAAAATCTATACCTTTTTTCTGTGCAAACCCCTTGACCACCAACCGAGCCTTGTATATTTTCTTGCCTCCTTCTTCCTCTTTGACTCTGAACACCCACTTGTTCTGTAATGCTCTTTTTCCTTCAAGTAGCTTCACCAAATCCCATGTCTGGTTCTCCATGAGAGCCTGATGCTCCTCATCCATGGCTTGCTCCCACTTCTTCCTGGCATCTACCTGCATTGCTTCATCAAAGCTCTCTGGCTCTCCACTATCAGTGAGTAATAAATAATAAAGAGAAGGAGAAAAATGTTTAGGTTCTCTTCTTACCCTAGAAGACCTCCTCAATATAGGAGTTTGGGGTTCCTGTTGAGGGGTTCCTGAACTGATTCATGTGTCACTTTCCCATCCGGAAGATCCTCTACCACTGCATATTCTTTCTTGGATTCTTCCTATTTTCCTACAAATTTATGCTTATACATGACTTTCTCATTAAAGACCACATCCCTAGATCGAATGATTTTCTTGTCCTTAATACTCCAACATTTATATCCAAAGTCATCACCACCATAACCAATGAAAGTACATTTTTCTAATTTAGCCTCTAGCTTGGTCCTATCATCCTTGTCTATATGAACAAACACCTCACATCCAAAGACTCTAAGAAATGAATAATCAACTTTCTTACCATACCAAGCCTCCTTAGGTATGCCTCCATCCAAGGCACTTGAGGGTCCTTTGTTTATCAAGTACACAACTGTGCTCACCGCTTCTACCCAAAAAGAAAGAGGCAGTCCTGCATGTAACCTCATGCTCCTAGCACATTCCATTATTGTTCTGTTCATCCTTTCTAATACCCCATTCTACTGCGGAGTTCCTGAACCATCTTTTTCCTACGGATTCCATTCTTAGAATAATAATCATCAAATTCATTGCTTGCAATACTCCCCTCCATTATCTAACCTAGACATTTTAGCTTAAGACCTGTTTCATTCTCTACCAAGGCTTTCCATTTAACAAAAGTGTCAAATACATCAGATTTGTTTCTAATACAATAAACCCAAACTTTCCTTGTTGCATCATCAATAAAAGTAACATAATAACTTGAACCCCAAGAGATGATACCTGAGCCGCCCCACACATCAGAATGCACCAGCTCTAACTTACTCTCTTTCTTTGTAGGTCCAACCTTGAGAAACCTTACTCGCTTTTGTTTCCCATATATGCAGTCCTCACAGAACTCCAAACTTGTTTCTATATATCCAGGAAAATCCTTCTTTATGATCTCCATGCCCTTATGGCTCATATGACCGAGCCTATAGTGCCACAATGTTGTATCTACTTCTGAAGCCACAAGATTACAAACATTAGTGCTATAAGTGGTTAAATACAAGGTTCCAACCTTCTTACCTCTTGCCACCACAAGAGCACCCTTGGTAACCTTCCAAGAGTCCATTGTAAATATCACAGTACAACCATCACTTCCTAACTACCCTGCCGATATCAAATTTCATCTTAATGTAGGCACATGTCTAACATCCTTCAATAGCCAAGTATTCCCATTCTGCATCTTAACCTAATAGAACCTTTTCCAACTATGTTGCAAGGCTCATCATCACCAAGAAAAACATGCCCAAAATCTCCTTGAACATAATCAACAAAATAATGCCTATGTGGAGAAGCATGGAAAGAAGCCCCCAAATCTAAAACCCAAGATTCAATAATATTATGCAAAGAAAGAATCAAAGCATCCTGACATACATTACCCATTGCCACATTTTCCTCCTTGTTTTCTTCCTGTTGTTTCTTCTTGTCCCAAGCTCCCAACAGTCCTTCTTTGCATGCCCAGACTTTCCACAGTGCCAGCATACTATCTTGCTTTTGGATTTTGACCTTTCCCGATCCTTTGATTTTCCACGGCTTCCTCTATTCTTTGTCTCCCTCTAGTTTCCACTATCAAAGCATTCCCTGAAGTAGAAGATTCACCAGAGATTTTTCTTCACATTTCCTCTTAGAATCACCCCTACAACATCCTCAAACTTCAACTTTGAGTTAGCTAGAACCGAGTTGCTTACCACCATTACCAAGCTATTCCAACTCTCAGGTAAAGAGCATAGAACTAATAAAGCCCTAACTTCTTCATCAAATTCTATTATAACTCAAAGCTAGCATATTTACAACCATATTAAAATCATTTAGATGATCTGACTATGAACCATTCTCAGACATCTTCATATTAAAAAAATTTTTCATTAAAAATATCTTATTAGAGGCAGAGGGTTTTTCATACAACTTCCCTAATGCATCCATCAGTTCTTTTGTAGTCTTTTCCTTTGAAACATTAAATAATACCGAAGATGCAAGACACAACCGGATTGTCCCAAGTGCCTTCCTATCCAACAAATCCCATTCCACATCTGTCATGCTCAAGGGTTTGTTCACCTTCTCAGACAATGGAGTATAAAGATCCTTCTGATAAAGGTAATCTTCCATCTGCATCTTCCAAAGACTGAAATTCTTCCCATTGAATTTATCAACCCTAGATCTTCCATCATCTGCCATAGCTCCCACTCAAGATAAAACTTTCCCTATGATTCAACACTTCAACAAACCAAACCAGGCTCTGATACCAATTGTTAGGAAATAAGTGATAAAATATGCGGAATAATCCCTCACAGAATCACAACAATAGAAACTAATATGCAAAAATTATTATAGATCTCAAATAAAATTGTAGAATAAAATAACACAACACAAAGAGATAGTATTTAACATGGTTCACCCAATTTGGGCTATGTCCACTAAGAATCACTTGCTTAGATTTTATTACAAGCCACCACTCTCTCAATACAATACCCATATTCGTTTGGAGCTATGCTCAACAAACTCTACATAATTCACACCCGAATTCAAAACACATCTGCAATGTTTTTCATTATACCCTACCATATGCATAAAACCATATAAGTAGAAACTGCTTAAGCAGTTTTACAATACCATGGGTATCAAAACCATGGGCCAAAACCAGCCCAAAAACCTATGGGTCAAAAATCTCACCCATATGAGAAGATCACGTTTCCTAATATGTCGGTGCATTTTTTTCGAGGCAAAAAAATTTATGCCCAAAAAAATTTTGAGCAAGGATACATGAAAATTGTATAGTACTCTTAGTGTACAGTCTTCAACACTTTCACACATGAAAACAAGCTCCACAACCTAACATCTCCTTTGTGAGTCTTATGAGAATGCATCCTCTTATAAAAAAATTCCAATGTCATGGTATTCATATTAATATATTCAATAACCACATTATAATCCATTAGGATCATAAAATACCCCCGTGTAATAATGCGAGCTAAGTTATGCATCAAAACTATACCATGTTCATCATATTATAGAGAAAAATACAGATCCATTCCTCTAAATGTGCCATCATCCCTATATGCTCCTATTCCCAACCCATAGAATCCTCCATTTATTTCTATAGAGATTTTTCTCTCTTCAACTCTATATCCTTCTATATTCTCTTCTTGCCTCTCCCTTCTCTGCTTCCAATGGGCGCTTGTATTTATAACCTTAGCACCCACCGTCATGCCCTCCAAAAGTTACAGATCGGTCACCAAGTATCAAAGTGGTCCTCCATGGGAGCATGCCTTCTCAGATATGAGCTCTCCACTTCTTAATGATGTCTTCTAGAACCTTCTATTACATGCCTAGAATATTCCCTTTTGGATCCATAGTTTCTAGTCTAGAACCTTATCCACAAGGGTCATGATTTTCTCATGTGCTTTGCTTAGGATATTGAATGCGGCTAAGTACAAAACTTGTTTTTCCTTGTGTACACATGGCGTGTGTTTTAAAAAACCCTTCAATAACCCTTTCCTGCATGCTTCAACCCACGTGCTCTTCTTCAACTAGGTCCTACATGCCAACGTGCCTTCTTGTACTTAGATGATATTTTGGTGACCAACATCACCCCACACTATGCCTATTCTCCATTCTCAAAAACACTCTTCAATAAAGAATTAAAGAATGGTGAATCCTTACAAATGGTTGGGATGGAAGAATGAGGGAATGAAGAAATGGGGAAAACAATGAAAGTATGGGAAAAAATTTTACTTCTAGAGGAGGAGAGGGAAATCCTTCCTTAAATCAGCTTCTAACTTCCCCAAGTGTTGACCTCATTCTACGCTTTGCGACAAAGGTTACCGTACGATGGAAAAGTGACATGCAAGTGTGGGAATCTACAAGTAACTCTTCCTCGTACCCTCCACCCTATCGAGGTCATGCCGAGATGGCTAGTGAATATGGAATATATATGGATACAAAAACTAGTGGGGCAATCTTATATCCTCAATACACAGTAATGGAATCTATGTGAATCTAAGGCGAAGAAGGCCCTCCTAACCTGAATTAGTGTAATGGATTGTTTGGATATAATAGTTGTTCGAAGGCTCTAATCAATGTCGATCTCTTCCAGATCCTGTTCATTAGCTATTGGATACGTGGGAAGTGACCTATAGGTGCTTCGTATATATTTCCGGACAAGGTCAAGAAAGCTGGTGATGGGAGGTGTAGTGAATTCTTCGAGGGGTTTTATGGGCGATTCTCTCGGTCTAGTCCAAAAATCTTTAGCTTGATTGGCTGCTACGTTTAATAAGGAGAATTGGGTAATAATGTTTGGTAGAAATGGTGAGGACCTAAATACTAGTATTCGTAAACCAAAGATCAATGTCTCGATCGATTAGTAGGCCTGTTGGGTTGTCGGACCTTTGGATCACAATTGTAAGTTTGTGGTTACATCAGACCTCCTATGGTCATATGAAGATTTAATCTCTCCTTCTAACTATCTAGTAATCATACACCTTTTCAGCCTCTATGTTTAGAACTAGAAGTTGTGTAATTTTCTCAGAATACCTTATAGGTGTTCTAGCAACTTGAATGCGTAAGCTAGTATCTATGCCAATGAGGAGGTCTCTTGTGTTAGGTTGTGGAGCTAAAGGATCACAACCAAATACTTTTTCTCTTTCAAGTCCTTATACAACCATACGGATATCCTATCAAGGCAGTCTATAGTTAGGATGATTTGACCAAAATGTGTATGCCTTGTCGTCTTCGATATTTAACCCTCTCATTTGTTCACTAATTACTTGTAGGTTTTCCATTGCTTAAAAGACTTGTATTCTAAGATCTTGATCTATATCATCTAGTGTTGTGGGTAGATTTGGTTGAGGCACTATTGGTTCAAATATATATTATTTGGGCTCTCTAGGTCCCGTGATTTTCATACAAAACGTTTCAACTTTTAACTAAAATTAATAGACTAATTATGAAAGATGTATCTATACTATGTATGTATTCTTTTATTTTTGTATTTTCGATGAAGTATTTTAACAAAATTAAAGAGCATCTATTCTAATATATTTAGAAAATGGACAACTAATCTAGTAACATAATTAAAAAAACAAAATAGCCTGGTGTGGCTATTTTCCTATGCAGTTGTGAATTTATCCTAAATATCTAAACAAGTAATTGTTTTAAATTGAAATACTCTTGATCTTACCTCAGAATTGAGGAATGAATCACGGTTTCTTAGAAACTATCAATCCCCATAGCTTCCCTGGTGATATCGAGTGAACATTTGATTTGAAATAAAATAATTCACTACTCTATTTGATACATTTGTAACTAGAACTTTGATAGCTCAAACCTGGTGTTTACAGAACAGTGGTAAATCTAGTTATGTGTGACTTTGTCCCCTCAGTGTGATCTCCTTATTTCCTTCATGTTCTCTTGAATCCAGAAAAGCGTGTATATGATAGTATCAGCAGAATAAGGAACTTGAACAATGACAGCTTTTGGACATAGACCAAATACAATGCGAGTAAGAGAGAGATAGTGCAAGTGAACAGAGCTTGACTATGCAATTACTAGTGGGATTTATTTTGAGAATACAACACAAACACGCCGAGAGTTTTAGAAGCTATCTTTTGTGACTAACAAAACCTATAACTTTAAATGGATTCCAATCTAAGAATGAAACTATCTTATTTTAAACTAGCTTGCATGGAACAACAATGAGGCAAGAATGAAACAAGAAGATTGAATGACCCCTAAACAGCAAAGAAAGACCAACAATGGAGGCAAAACATGAAACTAATAGAATTCTAAGAAAGAAACTCAAAGATTGAATGATTAAACAAAGAAGGAGAGGGGCCTTTTGTTTGAAAACAAGTTTTATTTATTTATAGCAAATGTAATCACAAGAAGGTAACTTGGAATTGAACTCTTTTACTATAAACAAAGGGTAAACACTATTCATAGGGTGGCTAAAACATAAATGCAAAAAAAGTTAGCTGAAGAATGTGGGTAGAAATTGAAGATTTACGTTTGATGCGATCATCAAATTTTGGAAAATGTGAACAAGATCACCGCCCTATGCGGGCAGTGGTTACGGGACCGCCGCCCCGATCTTGGGCGGTAGTCACGGGACCGCTGCCTAAGCGGGCGCGTGGTCTCATCACTTAATACCAAAGTGCAAGAAAAAAGGGGGGAGAGAGAAGAATAAAGCAAGCAGAGGTCGAGTGAGGCATACGAGATACAAACATATACTTGGCAAGCTTTTTTGGATCCCGAACACCTTGCGAGGAGACCTGTATCATCATTGGGGTATGTGTAACATCTTTCCGGTAGTGCAGTACCCTACAATTTTGGGTACGTACATATTGCCCCCTTAGAGAAGTGTCTTAGCCATGAAGAGGTGTAAAATGGTGGATCCGAGTATGGCGGTCCCGAAATGGGGAGTTAGGAGTTATACGACACGCCTGTGTGTCGAAAGTCACCATCCAAAATCCTACTATTTGCAAGATGAAAAGGGACTCAAGTGCAAATAGATAAAATAAATCAAGAAATAAAACTAAATTGATATGAAATGAGGACTTACCATCTATGCGAGGTTTATAACTTACCTCCGTCGACACTCCAACCTGCGAAAAGAAATCCAAAATCAATTTTAAAAGGCTATATATATATATATATATATATATATATATATATATATAATGAACTCATTTCACTATTCATTTATGCAGATTGATTCGATAGTTTTGAGCTCTTGGACCCACAATGATAGTTTTCAATGAGATTATAGTCAAAATCTTTATGGTGGTAATGTGATCATGCCTCCGAGAGTAGAACATCATCCTGCGAAGTCTCGGTTAGTTCTCCTTAATTTATTATTTTAAACCTAAAATGTATAAATGATAAAATATTTTCCTTAGGGGGTATTTTTGAAAATACTAGTTTTAAATGAGTCTCTAGGGGGCACCCATAGGGTAGGTCCTTATTTTAATTAAAATGGTGTCTTTTGCTTGTTTTTAGGCATTTTTAGGGCTTCCGAGTTGTTTGTGGGTTCAGGAAAGGACCACCGCCCTACGTGGGGTTCTGGGCCGCCCGCTTTGCAAAGGGCGGCGTTTCATGACAAAAAAAAGCAAAAACAATGTTTTACGTGATTTATTTTTGCATTTTTAGCACTTTTACATGTTTTTGATAGTTTTTCCAATCAGATTTTGATACTAACTTACTCCTTTTTGTGTTTTTGGGTGTATGTAGAAGAAGGAGGAATACATTAGATGGATTTGAGAGAGGGAGTGTGATTGGCTCCCAGCAGTATTAGAGGCACTCACTCAGGCAGAGTGAGATACTCTTCAGAGGGCTAGCATTTGGAGGATTGCACAGGTCCCTCATGTTGCACCTACTAGTCACATACTATGTGACTTATTTTCATATTGGGATGTGAATCGAAACACCTTTTGATTACTAGGAGTTAGGGTGAGTGGACCATCACCCTAGAGGATGTTTACCATATACTGGGGATTCTGATCCTTGGGAGGTGGTTGTCTCTTAAGACAGCAGTATCGAGATCTCAGGTGGTTCAGTGGGCCACTTATATGGGGGATGTTGTTGTTTTGATGGGGTTGAAGAAGGGGGTGAAGGTCCACTCCATTTTTGAGTCAGACATTCCTGTGCTCCGCAAGGCTATTATGGGCATCCTTACTTCGATATTGATTATGGACAAGGGAGGAGACACCCTCTTATATTGCTTTGGGGCCCCATCATTTACACGCAGTTGAGGCCATGGACGTGTTTACGCTTAGGGAGAAGACATCCTCGGGACCACCTACCATGATTTTTACATGGTGGTCCGACTATAAGGATAGTCACTGAGCCACCCCATTCTCGTCATGATTTGGGTGTATGATCATATCACTCCGTATGGGAGAGGTGTAGAGGCAGAGGATCTTGGGGCCGTCAGGGCATCGAGGTGGACAGGGATGACTGTTCTTAGAGTGCCTCACTAGCCAATGGCCTCTTTGACCATTGTAGACATGGAGGCCACTCCTTATCAGGCCATGGTAGGGTTATGGGGAGAGGATACTGTCATATTGATTTCTTGTCAAACTACCAATCAGCTGATAGATAGGGAGGTGAAGTTGGAGATCCACCCTTTGATAGAATACCACAATAGTTCGGCCTCCCATGTATTGACATGTTTCCTCCAGTGGGGCCAGTGTATAGATCTGTCCATGAGGCTCGGGGAGGTATTAGAGGCCGGGGTTGGACTACTGTTACACTTGGTGTCCCCATCGTGGCTAAGAGGGTGGTATGTGCTCGAGGGTAGCTAGTGCTCCTTGGGCACCTTTACTTTAGATTACCACCGGTCCTGCCCATAGCAGTGATGAGCCTATTGACGTGGACTCTGAGTCTGAGGAGTTCACTAGGGGAGAGACAAAGGAGATGGAGATCGGAGGGATGGGTGGGGAGGATGACAATGATTTTGAGTGGCATGACACTCAGGATATCCTATGGGCCGAGAGGGTGGAGCAGAGCGCAGAGAAGGTGACTCGAACTCAAGGAGTTGTCCTCTCGATAATTTAGGGGATATGGTGAGTCTGTGGCCATCACATTGCTCCAGATGTGGGAGAGGGATGCCAATCAGTGGCAGCATCAGTGGTAGGCGCGGATCCTAGAGACCCTTCCTGGAGGCTTGGAGATCCGAGTGAGTTGCCACTCTTCTTTTAGTTAGAATTGTCTTAGTTGTTATTTCCTTTTGTTTCGTTTATTCTTGGTTTTATTTTTTATTGTTTTCTAACTTGTTTTCTTCTTTATTTACAAAATGACTACTAATGAGTGGCAAGACTTGATTCACCGAGTATGTGCAGATATTTTGTTTCTCCCCTTAGAAAGACTTGTCTTTGAGCTTTACGAGGACATGGGAGAGCCTTGATGGCAGTAGGCATACTAATGTTTTTGTCCCTATCGGTAGGTAGCAGGATCATGACTTCTCTCCATATTGAGGTAGCTAGATATAGGATGGTCGAGTGCTTGATGAGGAGGAGTCATTCTCATATTGAGAGAACAACTACTAGCCGGACCATGAACCCTTAGTGCATTTGGAGTGCCGGCATAGACGGAGTCCTAGACATGGTCGTACACCCTCTGAGGGATCCCATAGGGGTTGAGAGGGAATTTTTTTAGTGTTTTGTCAGATATTTATATGAGTGTTTTTGTAATTTTTGGGCTCATTGAGCATTTTGACCATGCTTAGTGCATGATGGCATTGTATATAAAACCTGATATATATATATATATATATATATATATCTTTTTGGATCTAGACTTTTGGTGCCTAGAATTTTGTGACTTGTTTCCACATGTATACTAGATGTTTTTAGAGTATTTGTTTTCATGCTTTTCAAAATGTATGTAATGGATGACAAATAATAGTAAACAAAATGTTTTACTTTGTACGTTTTTGTAATGCTGATATGAGATGATACAAACATATGGTAGTACTAAACTTTTGAATTCTTTGGGAAATGTTCATAATTTATTCTTATGTTGGAAAAACATGATGAATGTATAGTGATAAAGAGATGAATTTTCCCCATTCCCAACTCCACGCAACCAATAAGATGCGAGGGCTCTACACCAAGAGTTGAGGGCTCAAATTGTAAGAGTTTGATTGAATGGAATGATAAGGGACAGATAAACCAAGATATCGAAACCAAACTTAGACCTACACACTTACCCTACTCAAAACTACCACCAAACTCAAGCAGTCACTTATTTTCCAGTTTATCTAGACTTAGATTCATAAATGGCAACTTGATTGACAAAATTTGGTTTTGAGGATTTGATATTTTTGGAATGGAGACATTTATTTTCTCTTAATATAATTTGATTTGTGCTTTTTGTATACCAAGATTCATTAATTTGTGTGAATGGACCCCCCCACACCTCGCCTTATGCACTAGTAAGAAGCACGGGTTTTTCACCAAAGGCGGATATAGGTGAGTAAGGGCACTTCTTTCCTTTCCCAACCTCAAACCACCAGTAAGAGATGCGGGCTTATCACCGAAGGTTGGTGGGGCAAAGAAGTGTGTAAAATAAAATATTCTATTTTCTTGGCACTTTTGATTCCATTTGATTTTTTCTTTCAAAGAGATTTATGAGGGATAGATGTGACACCAAGAAGCTTCTAGAAAAGACTGTTGATAAGGACAACTTCACCTAGTAGAAAGAAAGAGAAAAACCAAGTATGCAGGCCTTGGTATGGTTTTCATCAATACTTGTCTGTCAAACTTGATGAGAAGATTTTGAAATTACTTGATGATGTTTGAGGAGATGTGATTTGAATGCTTTTTCCAATAATTTCATAAATTTGTAATGGATTGCCTAAGAGTAAGTTCCTTGAATACAATTTTTATGAAATGAGTGGACAAAATGAAACAGTAAGATGACAAATGCAATGTAGGTAGTTATAATGTACAAGTGGTGATTACGATGTCTTATGCGTAAAACCATTTAAGATGCAAGGAATTAATAGTTTCATTGAGTTCCTCACCTTCTAGTGTGCACAAGAGATATGCATCATTTCCATAGTCTTTCATGACTCGGTATGGACCCAACCACTTAGGTCGGAACTTCCTTCCTTCGCCGGTTTTGTATCAATCCAATTGTCTAGTCTTAGAACTAGATCTCCCTCATATATTTCTCGCTCATAGACTCTTTTATTATCTTTGCCGCATATCTAGTCGGCATAGGCTCTATGCCATTATTCGGCGTTTATCTTGGCCCCGTCCCAGGATTTCTAGTTGAGAGAGGCATGCCTCCTATAAGCTTATTTGTCCAAAATCCTTGTAATGAGATGCAGAGACTAGGTATTTCAACCTCAATTGGGAGAACTGCCGCCCCAAATACCAATGAGAAAGGGTTTCTCCTGTTGGTGTTCTTATTGAGGTTCGATGGGCCCACAAGGCTGGATATAGTTTTGAATGCCAATCTCACTTGTTCTCCTTGACTATTTTGAGGAGAATAGCCTTTAATGTTTTTTTTGTTGCTTGACTTTCCCATTGTCTTGAGGGTAGTAAAGAGAGGCCGTGTGATGGTTTATTTTGAATTTGCTGCATAACTCATGAACCTCATCATTTTTAAAGGACGTGCCATTATCTGAGATAATGACTTGTGGGACACCATACCTATAAATGATTTGGTTCAGAATAAACTTGGAAATTACTGAACTTGAGTACGGTGGTGAGAGGCATGACATCTACCCATTTGGTAAAATATTCCATGGCTATAATTATAAAATTATGCCCATCGGTTGATGAGGGAGATAATTTCCCTATCAAATCCAGACCCCATGTGGAGAAGGGCCACGGGGTCGTTATTGGTTACAGGGGACTGCGTTGGCATTTGTGGCACTTACACAATGGCAGCTTTTGGACATAGACCGAATACAATGCGAGTAAGAGAGAGATAGTGCAAGTGAACAGAGCTTGACTATGCAATTCCTAGTGGGATTTATTGTGGGAATACAACACAAACACGCTGAGAGTTTTAGAAGCTATCTTTTGTGACTAACAAAACCTGCAACTTTAAATGGATTCCAATCTAAGAATGAAACTATCTTATTTTAAACTAGCTTGCATGGAACAACAATGAGGCAAGAATGAAACAAGAAGATTGAATGACCCCTAAACAGCAAAGAAAGACCAACAATGGATGCAAAACATGAAACTAATAGAATTCTAAGCAAGAAACTCAAAGACTAAATGATTAAATAGAGAAGGAGAGGGGCCTTTTGTTTGAAAACAAGCTGGCTATTTATAGCAAATGTAATCACAAGAAGGTAACTTGGAATTGAACTCTTTTACTATAAACAAAGGGTAAACACTATTCATAGGGTGGCCAAAACATAAATGCAAAGCAAAGTAGCTGAAGAATGCGGGTAGAAATTGAATATTTATGTTTGACATGATCATCGGAACTTTTTGGAAAATGTGAACAAGACCACCGCCCTATGCATGGCAGCGGTTACAGGACCGCCACCTAGTCTTGGGCGGTGGTCTCATCACTTAAGACCAAAGTGCAAGAATAAAGGAGGCAGAGGGTAGAATAAATCATGTAGAGGCTAGGTAGAGTATAGGATACAAACTTATACTTGGCAAGCTTTTCTAGATCTTGAACACCTTTTAAGGAGACCTATATCATCATTGGGGTATGTGTAACATCTTTCCGGTGGTGTAGTACCCTACAATTTTGGGTACGTACAGTCACCCACCAGTGTTTACTTCTTCAAAACTAAATCCTCTCCCTTAATGATCATTTTCTCCACAATATCCTCCAATTACTTTCCCAAATCTTGAGTGCATCCACCGTCTAAATGATTTGAGGTTACAATTCCTTTAGTCAGTTCTTAATTGAGCCCCGCAAGGTCTCAATGGCCTTTGATTTATTTTCTACCATAGCTAGGATCTTGTCTCACTCCACCCTATTCCCTTTGTTCTTTTTCATGGAACTCTTTGAGTTCCACTTCATGGGTGGAATCTAAGATACTTTCCACTCTATCTCTTTCCATAATTATCATAGGCAACCTTAACAACTTGCGTGGTGGCCTTTACATTGGCGAGGATCTTGTTGTACTAAGAAACAATCTCCACAACCTTCATCTTATTTTCTTTCTCTTGGCACACCAATGCCTCCTCTATTGATTCTAGGGTGAGTGGTTGCCTCTCCATAGTGAGTATGCGGTCAAGTCCTCTAGGCATTGCAAGGATGATCCATACTTTTATGCGGGCGGTGTTAAGTCGGATGCTTTAAGACAATGGCATCCGTGATCATCTCTATCTTCTTGTATGCCTCACACACCCTTGCCTTCTCATATTTTAACTCACACCTTAACTGAGCATTGATTAGTTCCTCCTACTTCAGGTCCTTTCTTTTCTCTAGGAGCTCCTCCTCCCTTTTCTCCAACTCGCTTCTAATAACTTTACCCGTCATTTCTCCCGAAGATCCAGCTTTAACCTCAATTGAGACTTTGTTGAGCACATTGAAGATTTGATCATCCGACAGCCTTTCTTCTGAGCATTCACCAAGGGGTTTATCCCTTTTTGGAACTTACATCAATGTTCCTTAGCTTACCTCAAATTCCATCTCATCAATGTGGGACTCAAATGCCCATGAAAACATTCTCCTTGTCCGAGGGTATGCACCTTCCCGATCAAATGAAGTCATGGCTAAATTTTTTTGTTGGCATGGTACTCTACAAAGCGTGCTTTAAAAACTTTGTTCGGATCATTGATGTTTCCCATTCCTTGAACTTTTGATGCTTTTGTGCTCTTCCTCCCCATGAACTTTTGATGCTCATCTTCTTTCATTCATCCTTTGCTCACAACCAAACTGGGATCTCCTCCCATGCTACCATATTCTTTTCCCATGGTCTCCTCCTCATCTTCCTTCATTACCACATCCACATTGCATTCCACTTCTTATCCCACCAGGTCCTTGATGATTTTTCCACTTCTTTCTCTATGGCTTTATCTACATGTTCCTTCATGAGGTTTGGGGTCCTCTGATATTTTGTAACTTCTTCCCTACCTACCCCCTTACCTTAGGTCTTAGCTTCTTCTTCATCCTCCTTCTCCTCATCTCCTTCATTATACTCCTCATATCCTTCTTCTTCATAATCATGTATCTCATAGATAGGATGTTCTTCACCTCCTTCTAGATCATCATCATCATCTCTCGTCATAATCGTAGGAATCTAGGTCTTCTGTCTCTTATGAACCGATGTCATCTGTCATCTTCTACTTCTTCCTTGTTGGGGATTCTAGTAGAGGGGATTCTTCTCCTTCTTATTATTTGACAGTGACGTATTCCTTGGAGATTCCTCCTAGGTGAGGGGATTTTTGTGCTCATACGCCTCTTCTTCTTTGGTATTTTCTTTGATTGGATACTTCTTCCTCCGCGTGTAAGCACTAGGCTTAGCGCTTGTCTCTGACGCACTTATCATCTATGTATTTTGAACACTTGGTGCCTTCTGCACCTATTCTCTTTCTCTCTTCCTAGGCGTGACCTTCTTCCTTCCTGTAGGGTCTTCAAGGATGGAGACATCATTCTCTAAGTAAGTTCCTTTTTCAAATTTTGGCCTTATGTGTAGATACACCCTTGTTACGGTCCTTGAAATTGGCACTGTTAAAGGCTTCATCATTTGTATCTCATGGGAAACATATCTCTCCACATATGTGTGCTTATTTAGGTAGATCAACTTTCATTACAACTCGTGGTGGTCTATATCTACTTCACTAAGGTCAAACCTTAGTCTCTTGGCCTCCTTGAATTGATTAACTCCGGCTTGAAGTATAGTGTGGTGAAGGAGAAGGGTAGCTTGCACCATGGGCTCATATTCTCATCTATCAACATGAATCTACAAATGCAGAAGTGTTGGTACACTACAAATTCTTCCTCTCCACTTATGAGCATGGGAAAATACTCTGGGATCCTCCACTCAGCCCCGAATGTGTCACGCATTCACTTATACCATTTCTCCAAGTGTACCTTGTGAGCGGCCGTCATAGTTTCACAAGTATACTTTACAAACCTCTTTGCTGGTGAGGGATCTTCTTTTGGATACTCCCAAAAAAATCTAGCACGTTGGGCACTCCAATCTCTAAGAACACAATAGTGAGGAGTACATTACCAAAGAGTATCTTCTCTCCCTCCTGCGCGATGTTTATAATTTCATCTGCTATAAAATCAAACAAGTTGTAGATGGTTCCTTCTGATATCTTCCAGAATACATTCATCCATGCCTTGTTCACTTGTGCCCATCGTTCTTGGTCATTGATCTTGGTCACTAAGTGCATATCCATCCTCATCACTGGGTCTGGTATCTCGGTGATGTCAAAGTATCGCGACCCCTTCTTGTATTCTTATGCGGCTACCCTCCTTGATAGCCTCCTTTTCACTTAGAACATCATCAATGTTATCACCTTTACAATTGAGGCATGTGGACTTGGATATCGATTGTGTGGTGTGATACGCATCCTATGCCCCATGAAATAAAAATGATCCTCATGCACATGTGACATCATCCATTGATAAAGGTGCTCAGGCTTGCCAAAGTAGGGTAACTCATATAATTGCAATAATCTAACCTTCTCTAATTTAACCTTCACCTCATCGTTGTAAATGGGCATTACGTTTAGCATCCAATTAGTTGTTTGGACCAAATCCAACACCATTTCCTTTTCCATTGTGCTCATGCGATGATTATAATTGCTCATGTCCATCTTTTGCAAGTGTGACTCCCACTTTTTCTCTATAAATACCCCATCTAGGTACTGTATTTCCACGTACCATTATTCATTGGTGATCACGACGACAACGATTTTCTTTCCTTGCCCTTGCCCTTTGTTTTATTTAGTGAAATGGTTGGTTTCCTTGGTGTCATTCTTCTGGTCAAGTTGAACTTAAACAATCCTTCCTCTTGCTCTTCTGTTACTCTCCTCAATCTCAAAGCTCACTCCAAAGCTTCAACTCCTGAATCCTTTTTTTCTTCGTGCCCTAGCTGCCAAACCCTAACCAGGAAATCCTTCCACAAGACAATGCTTCTTCACACAACCTTTCTCATGCCCATGTACTCCCTCCCTCTAGTTTGCATATCTACTCTAGATGCACTCTCAAATTTCTTGGATTCTCCTTTCTTCGCATAAATCTCTCTCTAGATGCCCTAGTTTGTAAGAGATTCTTCTTCTTCATAATCGTAAGGTAACAAATGACTTGCCCAACCTTGTATTTATAGTTTTTGCTTCTTTCCAACATTAAATGTTATACCACCTACTAACATACTTTAACATTAAATGTGGATTTTTCCAATAAGTCATCTTTAAGCACCTTTACCCACATGCCACATCCTGCACAAAAAACTTTTTACAACCTTCTAGCGCACAAAAATACAACCCAACCGAAGACTCTTACGCACACGTCCATAGCACCAAAGGAACTTCTTCTATCCTTTACCCTATTTTTCCCTCACCTACCTCATGTTGTTCCTATGCTCTTCATCATTTTTGTATGTGGTTTCCGCAAAGCCTTTTTGACACCAACAATTCTCGTCCACCTTCTCTTCTACGCACTTCTTAACCTTACACAATTTTTATCCTTCAATGGGTCATTCACCACAACTTCTACCGCTAGCTCAAACTTGTATTATAGGCCTATACTTCATATCACTAAACCCCACACTAAAACAGATGCATGGTCCTCTACGCATACACAAATTTTAGAAAAATAGTGTGGTTGCCAATGCACAAGGTGTAAAATGAAATGAACAAGCAACGAGAAGGGGAAACACAAGAAAATAAAAATTATAAAGGAAATTATAAGCTAACTGGCAATACTACCTTATTACAAACACTAAGAAGAATTATTTATAATAGGGCTTCATCCTACTCCCATTGAAGTGACCAAGTAACTTTGTCCCATAAAACACTTGTAACTAGAAAGTTCTTGAATCAAGAATGTACGAGATGATGTAAGGTCCCAACTAATGGACTTTCAATTTCTCATGATGGCACAAATACTTGGAATCATACATCAACACTAGCTTCCCAACCTCCAAATTCTTGTTCTTGATATGACGATCATGTCATGCATTTTGTCTTGATTTTTTCTCTCTTCTCGACTCCATCTAGCAAGTGATCTCCTTTCATCTAACTGCGCATCAAGTTATCAATTATTTCTTCCAAATCTTGTTCATCAGCTATCCCTCCCGCATACACTATACGCATCGATGGTAACATGAATTCCACTTTGGTAAAATAACCTCCGCGCAAAACACCAATTAAAATGGTGTGGCCTTGTTCAACCTTTTGTAGGTTGTCCCGTATGCCCATAGAATGAGTGATACCTTATCATCCCAATCATGTCTTCTGACGTCACAAATCTAGTTAACGTGTGACTTAGTATTTTTTAAATTCCTCGGTAGTTCCATTTGCTTGAGGGTGACATGGGGTATTCTTATGATGGGTCACCATAATTTCAGCTAAGAGAATCCTCGACTATTTCATTGAGAAAGTGTGTACCCGTTTAACTTGTTAAACTTAAAGGGAAACCATACCGCTGATTATGTTTTCCCATTAAAATCTAGCAAGATTTTCACCGTGGTGTGATTGAAGGCACTACCTCTACGCACTATGTCAAGTAATCAATGTAAGTGATGATATACCATGAACCAGTCCTTCGCATGGCTGGTGCGATTGGCCCTACAAAGTCAATTTCCCATTTTTCAAATGGTTTTGCTCTAGTTATTTCTCGCAAGGGCATTTCATATCTCTTTCTAGGTTTGCCAAGGCGCTGGCAATGGTCACAAGCCTTGCAAAAATCAATACAATCTTTGTAGATGGTTTCCCACCAAATCCCAACTAATAAAATCTTCCACACGGTAGAATTTCTTACATAGTGTCCTTTTGTAATCCCACCATGTGCTTCTTCCATAATGGCTACATGCTCATGTTCCAATACGCATCAGCGCAAAACCTTTTCATGACCTAACTTATATAGGTCTCTACTTAGCAACATATAAGGTGCGGCGCATATTGCTAACTGCTTTCTCTCTAGGTCCTTCATCCCTTCTGGTGCCACACCTATTTGTAAGAACACTGTGATATCTTCCAAGTCTGAGGGTGTGCGTTGTAACCTAAATAGTTGTGCATCTGGCATGGTATCCTCAATACTTTTGCATCCTCTCCTGAATTAATTCTTGATAAGTGGTTGGGTCCTGAATTTCATTTTCCTGGTTTCATGACCATGGTGAACTCAAACTCTTGAAATAACAAGACCCAACGACATATGCACCCTTGCAGAATGGGTTATTGAACTAAGTATTTCAATGCCATGTGGTCCATATAAAATATAAATGGTGTCACCAATAGATACTACCTAAACTTATGCAACGCGTAGATTATAGACAGTGCTTTGCGCTCATTAGTTGTGTAATTTTGCTCTACTAGTGTCAACTTTCTACTTGCAAAGCACAACGGATAATCAACAATTCCCTCACCAGGTTGTGTTAGTACTTCTCCCATATTTGTTCCTGAGGCATCAACATGCACATGGAAAGGCTTATCCCAAGAAGTAAAACGTAATATGGTCACCATGATAAGCCTATCCTTCAAAGTGTCAAATGCCTTCTATTGCGCCTCTCCCCAATGAAAGGCACTCTTTTGTTTTAACAATTCCTCTAAGGGCATGACGATCTTGGAATATCCCTTGATGAACTTCCTATAATACCCCATATGTCTAAGGAATCCATACATATCACTTTGACTAGTAGGCTCCCCTAATCCTACAATAACTACAACTTTAGCGGGATCCACTAATAAGCCTTCTTTGCATATAATGTGTCATAACAGGGTTCCAAATGTAGTAGTAAAGACACAATTTTTATGTGGAGGATATCTCAATTACCGACATCTCTCAAACATCATCTTTATGTTGTCACAAAGGTCTTTCACCAATCCATACAGTCCATTCATCCAGGTAAACTTGAAAAAACTTATGGATGAAGTCCCGAAATGATTGTACCACAATGCGCGAGAACACAATAGGCATATTCTTTAATCTAAAAGGCATAAACATGTAGGAAAAACTTCCCCAATTAGTGGTGAAAGTTGTCTTTCTCTGGTATTCCTTTGCAATCCTGACTTGGTGGTACCTTGAGAACCCATCAGTGAAAGAGTAGACTTTGCGCTCGGCTACTCCTCCAAAATTTCTATAGTAAAGGGGGTTGGGAAGGGATCGATGATACACACTACATTCATATCCCGTAGTCAATGAAAATTCTTATCCTACCATCCTTCTTAATACTAATAACCATTGGGCTTATCCATTCTAATTTTTCCACTGCCTCAATGATACCAGATGCTATCATTTTTTCTATTTCTTCCTTAACCCGTCTACAAATTTGGATTCATCCGATAAGGCCTCTTCCAAATTGGGTGCATACCTTCCTTCAACTTGATCTTCATCTCCCCCAAGGAATGGTGAATGCCTTTGAGTTCATGTTACCTACGAGGGAAAAATCTTGGAACTCACGCAATAGATCAATTATCTTTGAAACCTATTTTTCTGACCAATAGTCACCGATGATATCTTCCTTAGGTTCTGCCTCCGTCCCAATGTTAACCTTATTTATCTTCAAGGGCTCATGGTAGGTGTATGCTCACTCATCAACATTTTTGATGACTTTATAGTTAACATCCAAAGTCTCCATCTCTTCTCTATCTATTACATAGACCATTTTTCCTTTTTCTTTTTCCATACACGCACACTCAAGTTGTACCTCTCGATTCTTCTTCATTGAGGTACATCTCCAAATAAGGTTCACCTAGTAATTCTAGTATCCTATCCTCTTTCATAGCACTATCCCCCATCGTAAGGCACTTGATCACTTGCAACGCCTTATCCACTTGATGGTTTGGTACTCCTATACTCAAAATATTGAATGAGATCATCCGCCAACTCTTGCCAATTACCCGTCTGATGACACATCTTCGAATGAATGTACCAAGCACGTGCACAACCTTATAAGGTGGAATATAACTTATGTACCCATAATGAAGGTGAAAACGCTTCATGCTTCCCATCTAGGCCTCCTCACATGCTTGGATATGAAATGAAATTGCCTCTTTACCATGGTAATATTGTATGACTGTGGGCACGTTGCTCCTAGAAAACCTTATAAAAATGTGATCCTTACCTCACACCACTCCAAGAGGTTCTCTTGATGTGTAGCCCACCAATGCGCTATAGTCCCAAGTAGGTTATAACTGAGCATTCCTCTTCTCTCGTCCTCATTTTTCCACTGAGCTTCCATGTCCCATAAGAAAATTTTAGGATATGCCCCTCCAGAGTAACTTGGAAACTTATTTCCTCCTAGGTGCTTGACTAAGTGCACCTTTGTGACCCTTATTACAGATCCTCTTAATTGTCACCAATTAACTCATAAGTCCCATGCACCCAATTGTCACATGCCACACTAGTGGTATCACTCATGGATTGAGAATCTTCAAATTAGATAACTCCCTCCATGGGGTGAATTATCTTAGGATCTCTGATGGAGCGCACATAGATTCTATCAAGGAATTCTTCTCCTAAGGGCTCAATATAGGGCACTAAATTCCCATTTGTCAAAGGAATGACCACCCTTTCCTCATTGTTCTCAAAACTGATATATCCTTTGTTAAACCTCAGGTTAGCATTGTTCTTATAACACCATGGGTGCCCAAGTAATGCTGGAAAATTATCTACTTCAGCAAGCACCAAGACTTTGAAGTCTCCAGTGAACTTGGCCCCTTGAATGGTGATAACTACATCCTTTAGGACTCCAATGGGCATTGCCTTAGTCTTGTTTTCCATATACAACACATTCAAATATGGTTGTAATGCACGCCATCCCATCTAATGTCGGACATCTAAGGTAAGAACATTTACCTCTTCTCCTGTGTTGATGAGGATATTTCTCATAAGCCACCCATCAAAAACCACATTCAAAGTAATCTCCTTTTCATATTCAAGGCTGTGAGGGGGAAGGTTTACATGCAAAACTTGTCTTTCGTGCTCTACTCTAGCGTGTGGTACCTTATCTCTTAGCCATTCTCCTAGAAAGGGAATAATATTATCTTTCCTTAACATTTTACACACTTCTTTGACTTCATCCAAGTACTTTTATGGAGCTTCAACATTCCTTCCTTTCTCCTGTTGCTGGACTGCTCCTTAAAACACTAGATCTCTCCTTGTAAACTCTGAATCACATCCATAGTCTCTTGATACACTTCTTTCTGATGAGCAAGGTCTAGATACTTTCCATGTATTACTTCCTCTCTTGAAACTAGTGTCTTTGGTCTTGGCATCTCCCTAGAATGTGTGTCCTTTGCCCACGTCATTACCAATACAAGTTCTAGTCTTGACTCAAATGCCACTCGTGGCATCCAATGTGAATTGTCCTTCTTGATGCTTACCATCCCAATGCCTTTATCCTTCCGTTGCTGCTGGTTCATATGCTCATAAAGTTTTGGACATTCTTCATACTTGTGTTTCTTTCTGCACCATGAGAATTATAACAGATCAGGACACTCAAATTTGTAATGCTCTATAGATCCACAATTATAATAGGTTCCTTGTGGGAACTCACTATGCCCTCCACTGCCAGCTTATTCGTGTGACCAGGAAATCCTCCACGAAAACCTCTTCCATGTGTTCCTCCCTCTGCATGCCCTTCATAAAAATGGTCATCATCCTTTGAACTTCTTGCAAGTCTAGTCAGCACACACCCCAAATCAATAGCATCATGGATTTGATCAATCATGCAATCCTTTGTATCATGGGTCATAGAGGTATAAATCTTATAATAGCAAGAAACATTCTTACGGATTGCATGCTGGAGTAGAGGGCATCTACTTGCATCATTATCCCCATGGAAAATCTCACAGTCTACAGCCATAGCGCGCACCAAATTCCGAGGGTAACTTTTCTTTGTATGCCCCTCAACTTCATAGTTTGTACACCGAAGCCTACTACAAACCTCATGCACTGAGTTTTCAGATAGCTTCTCCAACTACTTGGCCATTGCATTAATTTGAGCCTCCAGAAAAGGCTAACACTAGTGTTAATGCTCCTAATAGCCTCAGCATGCAGGGAAACTTCCAATGCCTCATGCGGGTCCTGTGAAATTCTTGAGAGACAAAGCCCTTTTAAATGGTGTTATCAATCCCCCAACAAACCATTCAACCTATTGAGAAGGATGAATGTCATAGGATAGTTTTGACAAGAGAGTCTTGAAACACGTGTTATACTCCCGCACACTCTTGCCATTCCCTATTGGATCTCCTTGAGTATTGATGCTCTTCTACTCAAACTCTGGGATATGGAGTTATGTAAGGAAGGTGTTCTTCAATGCGATGTAGTCTACCACCATCTGATGGGGTTCGTACTTCCTATACCAACTATGTGCAATTTCCTTCCGCTCTGGGGTAGTGATCCCCTTCGTGCAACATAGTAACTCACACTTGCGCACATGCTCTGCAACATCTTCAATACCCCTATAGTTTGGTAAGTGTAAAAACATCTCAAAAAACATTTGGGGAGGTGGCTGGGGTCCTTATCTTCCTGATCCATAGCCTTGGTTCCCTCTGATGTTTCCTCCTACACCATATCCATTGGATCCACCAGGTCTTGTTCCCCTTGACCCACGAGATCCACCTCCTACGATCAAAAATGGTCCGAGTGGTCGCGCCTAGTGTTCCCAATGTCCCACCTAACTACGTGCCGATGTTTTATGATATTGTCTAACTACCATTTGTATGTCCCACACCATTCCTAGATATGATACCCAAATCTTGCATACTTGTACCTTGTCCAAAGATTCCCCCAAATACAGGAATGGATTGCACAACCATGGCTGTTCCAAACAAAAAATTATATCTCTTGGGCACAGATCGCTCACTCCCACCAATACCAACTAGGTTAGCAATACTTTTCCCTTGATCTAGAAAACCAAGCACCAAGGGTTGGTCATCAAGTGGGTTCAGATGTAGGACGATGTCTCTTCTCTCTCTGTGAATGAACTCTCATCACAAGTTGAAGGGGCTTCTCTCCCATGATTTCCAAGATGGTGTGGCATAGACTACTCGGTTCCACATCCTCTGCATGAACCTCAACTTCTTCCCGCATTGTTTTCCTCCATAGATCCATCATATTTGCAACCTTGTGTTATCTAGTCATCTCCCTTTCACAAGCTTCGCTATACTTGATTAAATCTATCCTCCCTTTCCTTTTCATCCATAATGTCTACCATCTTCCTTCACCCTAGCTTCCTCTCCCAACACTCGGAGAATTGTTATCTGGTCATTGGGAATGATTCTAAACTCAAATTAATGACCAAAATCTTCATAACTAAAGGAATAACGCACAAAAATGATCCTTTAGGCTCCTTATAAACTCAATCTCAACAACTTTTGGGAAAGAATACATCGAAATGATGTATTCTAAAGTATAACTGCCAACAATCTCTTCCAACGGTGATCAAAAACACACATCTAAGTCAGATTTGCATCCTGTAACCTCGATAGTCATCTTCGGTTCACACGTGTGATCTATAGTACCAACTTGATCTGATGCGTATACTTAAAAGCTGTTCATATAGTTCTCTTTGGCAAAGCGAAAAAGAATGTCTCATATAGCTTATGATATAAGTTCTCTCCTACCCATCTATGCGCATCGAACTCAAGGCCAGTCAAATCTTAGAGAAAAATCATCCTCCATTCTCTTGAACCATGTTTCAACACTTTCTAAGGTCAGGCGCTCTGTCATCACACATCACAGGGACAAAGATGCATGTCATTTCTCACAACAACTTTGAAAAAAGGTCCCAACAACAGAACCAAGATGTAGTCATATTTTATACCCTTAGACCAATAGTCTAATCCCATACACATTGACCTATCACCCAATGAGCAATGGGCACTCACCCGGCATGCACGGGCATTGAGTCTCTCCTTTATGTGATTCTTATGAGAATGCATCATCTTATAATAGATTTAAATGGAAATGAGTAGAAATAACCATGCCATATCCTAGAATGAGTTATCTTATTACATCCAGAAAAGGGAAATAACAAGCAACATAAGGAAATAGCTCATACAGAAAGGAAATACATTAGTATACTTCCAAACACATAGATGATTTATAATAGAGCATTGTATTCATATTAAGAGATTCAATAACCACATTACAATCCATTGGGTTCATAACAGACCCCCATATAATAATGCAGAGCCAAGTCATGCATCAGAACTATACTATGTTCATCATATTATAGAGAAAAATGTAGATCCATTCCCCTAAATGCACCATCATCCCTATATGCTCTTATTCCCAACCCATAGAATCCTCCATTCATTTCTGCAGAGCTTTTTCTCTCTTCAACTCTATATCCTTCTATGTACTCTTCTTGCCTCTCCATCCTCTGCTTCCAATGGGCACTTGTATTTATAACCTTAGCACCCACCGCCATGCCCTCCAAAAGTTACAGATCAGTCGCCAAGTTTCGAAGTGGTCCTCCATGGGAGCATGCCTTCTCAGATCCAAGCTCTCCACTTCTTGCAATGATGTCTTCTGGAACCTTCTATCACATGCCTAGAATATTCCCTTTTTGATCCATAGTCACTAGGCTGGAACCTTATCCACAAGGGTCATGATTTTCTCATGTGTTTCTGGGATGCCAAATGTGACTAAGTACAAAACCTATTTTCCTAGCGCGTGTGTACCGTGTGTTACGTAAAACCCTGTCAAAACCCTATTCCTACGTGCCTTCATCCCGCATGCCCTTCTTCAACTAGTTCCCATATGCCCATGTGTCTTCTTGTACTTAGCTGATATTTTGGGGCCCAATAATGGAGTGGTTTTTATATGATCATTGAATGAAAAATTAGAAATTCCTTCCGATTTGAGGTAAGTTGGATAGTGAGTAATTACATATTCCAATCAATGGAATCTATCTAAAACATTGCTACTAAAAGGAAGAATTATGCACCCTTGTACATATTTGTCGAGGAGTTTCAATTCCTTCCAAGTGCTTGTGCACATTATTGTTGTTGTTAGAATAGGTTTTAATTTCCCTAAGTGTTGGTGCACATGTTCTATTGATTATAGTATATGGTTCGTATACGATTTATCACACTTCAAGAAAGAGAAGTTGTTACTGATAGGGAATTCATAGTTGCATGTAGCAATTGTAATATTCAAATCAAAACAAATGTAGAGTAACTAAAATACATCAAAGAGGATATTTTAATTATTTTCTCCAAAGACAACTGCAACAAGCCCCATGACCAAACAAGCAATCAAGAGTTCATCTCGGTAGTCCAACTCATAATCACTCCAACTAAGGAAGCATTGGGTATTAAAAATAAGAAACAAAATCAGAAATTAATAGACTTCCATGATGTCCAAGCTGACCAGTTTCACTCAAATACTACAGTATGTTTCACCTTGCTAAGAAAATCGGTCTCAAGGTAGCGATTCACAGGTGCCTATCGGTTTCTATCATCCAACCTCATGGATTGCAGTTGTAGGGAAGGGTGGAATTCAGGTTTCAAAACAATTTTCTACTCTCACAAAACAAATTTCAAGATTCTCTTACGAGAGTTGAGAATAAAATAAATGGAGAGCAGCGAGTTCCGAAGTAAGCAACGACATTCCAAGTATCCTAGGGTCAAATTTTCAAGTTTAAACTAGTTCATGTTGATCATGAAGACCCCATGCCCAATGGACAACTCTATGTAGTGTTCATGCTCCATTTAGCAGGAAAATGGCCTCGTGAGTCACCAAATTGCTATCCACTTTTACCCCTAGGTGAAATTACACAACTTGGAGTAGGCAAACAACTCTCAACAATTGAAGGAAGGCTAAAAATTCATTTTTCCTCTTCTTGGTATTATTTGAATTCGAGGTTTTTTTATTCAAAACAAGAGAAGTAGAATTCAAAGAAAACATGTGGAAAAATGGCTAAGAAATGGTAATCTTCCCATAAATAATCCGAAGCATCCCACACTATTCCTCAAACACTAAAAGATCCAAGAGTTTGAGATATCTAGAAGATGAGGAAAATGGTGCAAGAAATTTTCTAAGTCTCGTAGGTTTCCCAACCGAGCTGCATTGGTGTGAAGGCCTGAGCTACCTCAAAGTATCAATCTACTGGGGAAACTTTGCAAAGCTGTCTAGCTTGAGCATATTAAACCGAGCTACTATGCCATAGCCAAATTTTCCATTTGAAAAGGTGAGCTAGTATGGGGTTATAGAGATCGAGCCCATCCTTGTGCAAATATCGATCTATCTTCAAAAATCTTATCATGGTTTTATGATGCATTGAGTTGACCCACTGCCACAAATCTCACGTATTGTATTGATATAGATAATTGATTCATGACTAGCCATTATAATGTATTAAGCTCTTGAACGAGATAATTAAGGAAAGCCTAATCAACGTGCAAACAGGGAAATACTCAGGCTACGAGTAGATCACGAGGTCACAACTGAGTCAATAAGGATCGGACTAATACCAGAGTTGAGGGTCATTACAATAATCAAGCTGAGGGAAATGAGGATGGGCCCGAGTTGAGTCAGGTCAATATCGGTCCATACCATCGATCCAACCTCAGAATGAAGGCCGAGTAACGACCTCATAAGGAGTCAATGCTATAAAAACACAAGTTAACTGGAAATGCAATTCAGCCGAACCACCTCAATGGAGGAAAAACTATTTTATCATCATCAAGATATCTAGAGGAATTACCTAGCTACACTGGGTTTCGTAAGAAATGATTCCTCTTTCTTAGATCCAAGTTTTTATGCCAAGTCAACTGTGAGGAGTTGAGCTATATTTGAAACAGGTGAGATGATCCCAATCCATTGCAACGGTTAGCTCAAGGAAGGGCCTCAGGTGAGCTAATAGTTACATCGATCCAATATTCATGGCATGAATCGTAGCCAAGTGGTCCACAATGTAACATATCGTAGCTCTTGACAGACCGAGTCATCTAAGGATGATTAGGCTTGATTCAAACAAGCTTGACTGGCAGTGATGTAAATAACAAAGAACTCGGGATTAGATCAGGGAGTTCGGGAATTCTCCGCAGAAGAATAGTGGATCAATTCAAGTAGATCATGGCCGAGATTGGTCAGACTCAATGGGGAAGAACTCAGTAATAGGAAAGGTGAGTTTTCCTTAGCTCGCCGGGCCATCGGGCTAGTTGAAGCACCTTGCCGGAAATGCAGAAAAGTAAAGCCTAAACGTCCCTTCGGAAATTCATGTGCCAAATGGCCGACTTCGCCAAGGAGTAAGGTAATGCAAGATTCGTGTGGAGAAAGTGGCTCATTAAGGCCCAAGTGACCCATCAGCATTCAGGAAAGCCAGGAAACAAATCCCTGAAATTGACGAAGTAAAAGTGGAGGTAGTTGTATGCGGGTGCGAAGGGATAGTGTTTGCTGAATTGGAGATAATTGGTTCGAGTAGCCCTTTCAACTTATGGGATTGGCAAGCCCAAATTTTTTGCGACACATCGTATATAGGTGAAATCTGATTCAACGACCCAGTCAGCATAGCGGTGCTTGGAGGACAGTCACAGGAAAATTGGTAGTTAAAGGCCCATCAGGCATATTTTGTGTTGAAGAAATTTCTTTGCATCGGGTATAAACCCACAATTCAAATGAGGAGTTCACCGATGTGGATTGGCGAGTTAGTGGTGCGACATGGCAAGAGCCAAAGAAAGGGTTCATGCATGCAACATGGCCAATATTTGAACAGGTAGTTAGCCCAAAGTGACAGGAAAGCAAGGAACCATCGTGGAAATGTGACACATCTACATATGGCGAAAGATCTCTCTAGGAGAAAGAAAATGGTAGGGGTCGACATTCAAGCATGCACAACGACACTGAGTTCGAGGGACACAAAGACATGCCGAGTTGGCAAATAGCAACATAAAATGATGTCTCAGCACTAGTGTGAGTTATAAGGGAGGTCAATGCACTAGGAATATCTTGCAAGAAATGAACCACATGGAGGAAATAAGATCACGAGGAAAAGATCCAGTTCGGCCGAGCTGGCTGAGCTAGTTGGTTATAAAATATTAAAGCAACAATTTCCCTACTTAAAGCAAGCAAATGATGGAAAATGTAGAGGCGGGCCACAAACATTTAAAATTCCAAATCATTTTAAATGATGATCTAAAACATTAGAAGAGGAGATAAATTCATTTCAGTAGGTAGAATTAATTTTCCAGTCCCGTGGAACAAGCAAGCCTAGTAATTTCCCAAATTAGTTGCAGTGTTCAAGTGGTCATAAATTTTGTGTCTCTTAACGAGAATCATGTAAAATTGGTCTCGTTGGAATTTTTTTCGATACCTTCACACATAAACTAATAAATCAATAAATTAATGAAAATTTGATGGTGATTTTAAAGAAAAACAAGCCCAATTCAGTTTGGTTGTTGGATAGTTGTTGGAGGGGCATTTAATGAGCATGGAAATCATTCTTTCATTGCTACAGGTTATGGGACACCTTGAGATTGCTTTTTACAGTTCAATATTCACCAACTACACTCATTTATCATAACTTACAATTGGTTGGAAAGTGAATTTTGGGAATTGCATCCCCTCTCTCTTCCCAAAAATTCTAGAAATTGAATTAATTGGTTCATTTTAAAGGGAGAACAATTTTGAGTAGCAAAATTTGACATTTTTGTTTTGTGAAGCCAATACGTTGTAGGCCCTTGTGGTGGAATCCTTGCATGGTGATCTAGGCCTTTTATTTTTAAAAGTTTGAATGTGCATATCAACGAAGCAATAGATGTAAGTTTATGGATGTACCTTCCCTTCCTATGTTTATTTTGATTCTTCTTTCCTCTTCAATCTTATTGCAGGTGTATTGTGTTTATTCTATGTTCTTGCAAGATTCATTACTATTGTGTATGCATAGAAATTGTGTTGTGATTGATGTTGTTTGATGGTGGAGAAATGTTATCAACCATTCTAACTTTGTATTTCATCCTTATTTTTACACATTGGGAAGTTATTCTCACACCCTCCCTTTCTAGTGTATCACCACTTTGTTAGTGTAGGATTTATTTTCATGCATTCTCTCTCCCTAGTCTCTTAGAAAATCATATTAGGATTAGATAGTCTTTCCTGCATTAAGAGTAGTTAGTGGTAGGTAGTTTAGGAGCAAGAACTAGATTTCTCTAGAGGGTTATCTCAATCCCGCAAGTCCCACAACTTGAGATATAACCCAATGTTACACAAGTTACACCAAATGCCCCATCCACAAATCAGGCCATTCAGAGGTGTTGTAATTTCTTGATAATATGTTCATCACTCACTCAAGAAAGGTATGAGTTTTTAATGAGTGTTTCCTTTCTTTTAATAAAATTGACCACATGACTATTGACAAGTGGAAGAAGGAAATAAGATAAACCCACGAAGGTTGTATCGAGATAGACAAAGTTGATTAGACTCGGAAAAGCATGAAAACTTCAAGGATTATAGTTTGAGATTTCTATTAGGAATTCATCATGGTTTAAGATACAATGAGAAAATATTTCAGATCCTACATGTGGATAAGTTTTCAAGAGCTTGTGTACTCATTCATGAAGGAGTATTATGGTTCAAGGTATGACTTTGAGGATATGAGCTAGTGTTTTAATGTCTCAAGTAGTTATGGAGTCTTACTCACCCCGGGAGGATTTTTAGTAGATCATCAAGGTGGTATCTGTCATCAAATGGAAATAGTTACATCATGTGGCTTTATTCTAGGTATGAATTCTTAGCTTAGTGTCAAAGATCAATCCATGCGCTCTATGAATGATTTCCAAATTTTGAGGTATCCTTGAGAAAGTATATGTTTGGTCTATTATCCATCAATTGGTCCTCAAATGTGTTGTGTTTTTGAGTAATTAATTGACAAAATGTGAAAATTATTCAAGAATCTGATCTCTTAGTCATGAAATTCTGGTTTGATGTGGAGTCATGATAAAGGTGGTGTCATCTTAGTGAGTAAGCATAAATTAAATGTTTTCTAAAGTTTTTCCACAAGTTGTAGGTTATATTGATGTAGAGAGTCAAAATTATGAGTGTGAGTTTGGAGAACTGATCAAGAGGTTTTGTGGTAAGTCTATATGGTTGGGATTTTTGATTTGAGTATGAGGTTTTGTCATGGTCAAAGTATTCTATAACTCCCGCAATTAGGGTTATGATCATAAAATGTTGTCTATGAAGATAAAGAAGAGGTGTAGAGTACTATTGAGTGGTATTTAAGAAATCTACAGTCTAAGTGTGATCAATGAGAATGTGATGGTCTTTCCCAACCCTTGATACCGTAGCATGGTCTCAAGAAAATGTGTAGGTGATCAAGATGGTCCACAGAGATATACTTTCCTAGAGTGAAGGATGTACTTTGGTACTTTCAAAGAATATGCACGCTATTCAAGTCTAAGGTATGTTTTTCATGAGTTAACCAGGGTCTACACCAAGTTATTCTTGTACAAACTGAAGAATCAAACTTATTTGAAGGACTATGGAAATACATTCAAGTGTGTTAGTATGATCTTGTGAGTTCATAACAAGCATAGAAAACCTCTTAATGGTTATTTGAATTCTATAGTGTTACATCAAATTATTGGAGATCAAGAGAGTTGATGTTTTCCATGTGTGAATAGTGATAAGTTGGTTATATAGATTACTCACACCTAATATGGAGAGGTACCTTTATTGACAGATCTATAAGTATGAGTAGAGGTAGTATGGTAAAAGATATAACATAAATAGGACCTTTAGAGATGAAAATGCAAGTCTTCAAGTTAGTAAGAAAATTTCTTGGCTATAATTTGAACCTTTTGATTCAATTGTAGAAACTCTGACATGTGTGTGAGAAGCCAACATAGTTTGCAAGGTATCTCTTACCTAGTTTGAAGAGTTAAATCTATGGCTAGTTGTGAATGTACACACTAAGGTCTATATATAGTTATTTAAGTCTAGAAGAGTGTCTCAAGAAAAGGATGAAGAGTCAAAATATAGTTTACATGGTCACTCTGGTCTAGGATGAAGACTTGAGGCTTTTTGAGGAAAATAACAAAGTTGTAAGATATATATGATTATTTACAAGCTACAATTTGTCACGAGAGCATAGAAATGGGTTGTTATAGGTTTGATATAGTATGCGATTTGATGATATATTCCTATGGTGTTTCGAGAAGTGATCATTTTCATGAAAGAGGAATGGATAAGGATAGTGTGCTATGAATACTAAAAAGAGCAAAAGGATATCCCCTCATCTGGTATGAACATTGTCATGACTAACAATTTGTGGAAAATATGATGCTACAAGTTTATGGAATTTTCCAAGGAAAAGGGAATATGTATTTTCCTTGAACTAGGAGTGATAGACAACTAAAAGTATTTTAAGACAAGTTTAGATTAGCATCAACAAGCATATGTCTCAAATCCTATGCAAGAATAAGGTATGTTCATATATTGAGTGGCTATATTTTTTAAGGTCAAGTATATAAGCGTGTATGAAGGCTTAATGATGATTCATCATGTAGTATATGTTAAGGGGGATCTTAGAGGCCCATTATGTCAAAAAGAGGAAAGGTGCAATACTAGTAGGGTCTAGATATGATAGATTATTTTAATTTATAGTGATCATTACATATTATTAAGAGAATTATAGAGTGTCCTTGTGATACATCAGTGAGCTACAGCTCTGTAAAATCCTATTGGAGCATGGGGAGCAAGTTATTGCACTCAAGAATGTGAATAAGGTGATAAGAAGGATGATTAGGTAGGGTCTATAAGGTTTATAGGATGAATGGATTTTAAGGAAACTTGTATGCTCAAAAGGTTACTATAGCATGAAAATAAGACCAAGAATATTAAGAAATTGTTTGAAGACAAAGTCAATAAATTTAAACCATCTACATGGTAATAGAAGCAAGGAAAGAACTTAAACCTTTACATTTTAAGTTAGATTGAGGTAGTATGAGCCTGGGGGTCCATAATGATGTGATTCATATTTTTTTGATCTTCTAAAGAAAGAAAAATATTAACAATAATACATCGAAGGATGTTTTAGGGACTTTGGTCCTAAAAGTGATTTGTTCTCTCTTGAAAGCAAAACTTGGTTTTGAGTATGAAAGCACTTAGGGAGGATGTAGAGTATGATATAAGGTCAAAATAGGAGAATATGAATTCAGGGGGAGATATTTTGTGGCTCATCTCAGGTCCATGGATCATCATATGTTGTTGAAGAAGACAAAGAAGATCATGTATAGTACAAGGGGGAGTCAAGTCAAGTAAGTAATTCAATAGTGCATTGTTTTCATTTTTTTCATTGTGTGTTATAACTTTCCATGTTTGGTTTTCATTTTATCCTTTTCATAGATGTCAAAGGGGAGAGAAGCATAAAAAACATGAAAAAGAGGTCTTGTAGGTGTGTTTTATCTTATGGTTTCCATCAATTTTTTGAAGGTGGTTGTCATCAATGACAAAGGGGGAGATTGTTGGCCATTGTGTCTTAGTGTTGTCATTGATGTCAAGTCCATTTATGGAAAAGGGTGTTATGAGGTCATATGAGTCTCCATGAGGTGTTATTCAAAGGTAAAACATGAAGGTTGATTGGTAGTTTCATGTTTGGTGATGTTTTATGAGGTTGTTGAGCATGGTTTAGCTTGCATGGTCATAATGTGACTCCTCCCAAGTTTAATGAAGAGTGTCATGAGGTCTTTCATGGTTTTAGAGGTATATTACAAGTGTTAATGAGTTTATAATGAGTCATCATGGTCAATTCATGGGATGTATGGTTTAATTCAATTCATTTTAAGCCTAGTCCTAGTCCTAGTCCTAGTCCTAGTCCTAGTCCTAGTGTAAACACTAAATCATGCACTTTGGGTACATTTCTAGATCTTAGTCACATAACACTCTACATATGATTTCTAAGCAAGAAAAGTACTAATTAACCACTATCTTGTACCTCTTTTCTTTCTTTCTAGTTTCCTTCTTGGCCTTACACACCCTATTTCCTAGTCTGACTTTTGATACTTCATCTTTTCGAGTCTAGACACGAGCACCCATCCAAAATGTCAGCACCTGGACACCTCCACCCCCTCCGGTGCTCCCAATCTCTTTGTATTTTTCTCGCATATTTTGGGTCTTTTCTAGTTGTTGGGCATATTATTTTCTTATGGGTCGGGATTTTATTGGTCAATTACAAAATTCAAACAATGGAATCATATAAATACATAACTATGTTACCATAATAAAGGACCAAGATCTAAACATCTACTATTATCACCTAAGGTTGCATCCATAAGCATTTTAAGAGCATAAAAGCATCCATTTACCATCCATTTAAGGGACAATAGACTAAATTGTTCTACATGAAATTCATAGGAGGAGAAGTTCATTTTCCATGCACACATCTACTTAAATATGCTACATCTAGCTATTTTTTTTATCAAGTGCATTTTTCATAAGAGCCACCTAGGGCATGATTCTACACACATGAGCATAAAACTACATTGAGTCTAAAATGTAGTGCAATGCCCAGATTAGAAGTTCACTCAATTAGGTGACCACGAAGGTTAGTATGACTCCCCATTTGCATCTTTTTCATTTTAGGATTTGATGTGTTTTGGGGTTTTGCAAGTTCTCTTTCTATTTGTAGGTTTCAGATGAACTAGGTGATCAACCAACAACATACAAGTGACTAACAGTGACATCTAGGGAACATCTTGCAACCCTATATAATTCAATTTTGAGGTTCTACAAAGTCGAGAGGACCCTACGAGAAGGTCCTTGGCACCCGAGTTCCCCTAACCTAGTCCAAGCGACCCCGTCCCAAATTTTGACACTCACACAATTTTATGGACTCATTTGCGATAGGTTTCCCTCCTATTCCATCAGTTTTCTAGCTTAGTACAACTTTGGGATTATTGCAAAATAAGATAAGTATCTTATCCCTTCTCTTACACTTAGGGTTTCAAATTTAATTACTTATTTCTTAGGTCAAATCTATAATTTATTGCTATATCATTTTCTTATTACCCTGCAATTAGAATTTAGAATTTATTTTCAATATTTTAAAATCATTTAGTGAACTGCTACGCCCTTAACCTATTGCTTGTATTAGGATATGAGTAGCCGACTTTTGGCTTACCATATCATTTTATTATATCATTTATACTTTCTCATGCTTAGTAGGTCAACCTTGGTGTTGGCCATAACATATGAATAGTATATATAGGGGATGTTACGTAGTAGTTCATCATCATTTGGAGCATTTGAGTCTTATTGTATGGTTTGGAGGTTGCCCCCTCGAAGTTATGAAGCTATTCTAATTGCATATTGAGATCATTATTCTATAATATTATGTTATTTGGTGTTATATTACTGCTCATGATCTGAATTATACAAGTAATTTCATTACAAGTGGTATTAGAGCTGCGATCTGGGCCAAAATTAGGGCAAAAACCCTAATTTTTGTTTCCACCATATATTGCGAACCAAAGAGAATTGGTGGGAGATATTTTTACCAAAGTTGAAAAACATTTCAAGTAAGGTTCCCTGAAAATTTCAAAAATTTAAATTTATTTTACAAATGTTATTACAAATTTAGGGTTTTTCATAAAATCACTCCCTAGGGTGCAAATTGTGGAATTTTTCAAATTCGTTACATTTTCGGAAAGAAAAAAAAATATTTGGGGTTTGTTCTTTAAGTTTTTTTATATTTTTTTGAATTTGTATTGAAATATGAAACCCTAAAATTTGATTGTGATCCCTACATCCTACTATTTTGGGGCATCATGACAGGGCCTTCCACAAGAGGAAAAAAGAATCCCATCACTCTAGGTAAAACAACAGAAAAGGATGAAATAGTAGTTGAGGAGTAGGAGACAAAATATATAACTACATATTCCTTAGGGTTAGGGTTTACTTTGTGAGACCACAAAGTAAGCCAACTTGAGTTTAACTTTGAGAGACCTTGAATCTCGGGTGGCCAAAGAAAGAAGATGTGGATAGGATTGGAAAAGATTGGAGGATTTCATGCAAAACTTCAGTACGTATATGATGGGTAATCATACTTATGTCAATCAAGGTGGATCCTCAGGTCAACATAATAGACACATGAGCCAGAGTGGATCTTTGAGTGTGCACAATCCAAATACAAGCACTCTGTAGGCTCGTACTATGTTTCCAAAAGTGGAGATGCGTAAGTTTGATGGAAATGATCCACTCAATTGGATCAAAAAAATGGAGAATTTTTTTGAACTACATTAGATTCCACCAGGACAAAAGGTGACCATGGCAGATTTGTATCTCAAACTTGACCGATTAAATGCAGTATCGATGATTATGTGCTCAAAGGAAGAAGAGTGATCTCGATGTTACATGGATAGTGTTCATTGAAGAGTTGCAATTACACTATAGTTCTAGTATGTCAGATAATTACTTCAACCAATTAGCAAAATTATGATAGATAGGATTTGTTAAGGATTACATTCATCACTTCCAAAACCTTTCTCTACGGGTGGAAATATTCGAAGAGAATCTGAATGACCTATTTCTCGGGGTCTTAAGGATCACATTGAGCATGAGGTGCGTATTTTTAATCCTCATAAGGTTTCTGATTTAATGATTATGGAAAGAAGGGTAGAGGAGAAATTTGTTTCAAGTAGGAGACAACATTTCACTTATACCAGAGATCACAACACCTTGGCCCCAAGCACTCCCTCGACCAATTAGATTGACACCTCAACAAATTGAAGAAAAAAGAGAAAAAGGTTTATGTTTTGACTGTGATAGTAAATTTGGACCAAGACATAAATGTGTTGAAAAGAAGTTGTTCTACATTGATGGGCCTAGTGAAGATGAAGATTCAGAGTCAAAGGTCTTGGTTGAGCCAGAGGAGGAGTCAGGAGATCCTCAGCCAACAATCTCATGCCATGAAATTTTAGGTATTAGCACCCCCAAACCCTAAAGGTGGTTGGATTCCTAAAAAATAGAGGGTCATAGTGTTGATTGATTCAGGAAGTACTCACAACTTTATCAATCATAAGTTAGCAGTGCGCCTAAACTACTTCATTTATCCAGCTCCTAAATGTCAAGTAATGATTGCTGATGGAGGTACTATTACTTGTTCTGGAAAATGCCATAGAATTAAGCTTGCCATGGGAGATTACATACTAAATAGTCCCATGTATTCCATTTCTATGGGAGGAGCAAACATTGTGTTAGGGTTGATGGCTTACCACTTTGGGAACCATTGAGATGAACTTCAAGACTTGTTCATGTGATTTCACTCTGAAGGAAGGATTTTTGAGCTAAGAGGCTCAAGAGAAAAGTCTCCACAAATAGTAAGTTCTCATCAAATGCACAAAATGCTAAAAAAGGGTGCAGAGGGATTTGTGGCACAACTATTTTCATTGGAGGCTCATCATTCTAAGGACATTATACCATCAGATATGCAAGCAGTGTTGGATGCACACTATGTTGTATTTAAAAATATACCAAAGGGCTTACCTCCAAAGAGAGATCATGATCATGCTATTCAGTTATTACCAAGAAGTCAACCACCTAACATCAGACCTTATAGGTACCCATATGTGCAAAAGAGTGAAATTGAAAAGATTGTACAAGAGATGTTGGAAGCAAGAATTATCCATCATAGTCATAGTGCTTATTCTTCTCTAGTAGTGATGGTACGGAAGAAAGATGACATGTGGCACATGTGTCCTGATTATAGGGAACTTAATAAGTACACAATCAAAGATAAGTTTCCTATTCCTATAATTGATGATTTGTTTGATGAGTTACATGGTGTTGTTTATTTTACAAAGCTTGATCTTCGTTCGAGATACCACCAAATCAGAATCAAGGATGAGGATGTTCATAAAACTTCCTTTCAGACACATGAAGGCCATTATGAATTCTTGGTAATGCCTTTTGGACTCACAAATGCACCTTCTACATTTCAAAGTTTGATGAATTCTATTTTTAAGTCATTTACTGCGGAAGTTTTCCTAGTGTTTTTGATGATATATTAATTTATAGAAAAACATGGGAGGAAAATTTGTATCATGTAAATAAGGTTTTGGAAACTCTTGAGCAACATCAACTTTATGAAATCCCTCTAAGTGTTATTTTGGAGTCAAGGAGGTTGAATATTTGGGTCACATTGTCTCTCAAGAAGGGGTTAAAGTGGATCCTAATAAGATCAAAGCCATGATGGAGTGGAAGGTTCCAAAACCCTAAAGAATCTATGAGGATTTTGGGGATTACGAGTTATTACCAAAAATTTGTAAGGCATTATGGAAGCATATCTAGACCTCTCACAACTTTATTAAAGAAGGACTCCTTCCATTGGAGTGAGGATGTAACCAAAGTATTTGAGCAACTAAAGGAGGCCATGTACTCCAGACTTTTCCAAAACATTCATTATTGAATGTGATGCATCGAGGTGGGTAAGGGGGCGTTTTCATGCAAGAAGGCCATCCTATTTCCTTTTTGAGCCATCAATTCAAAGGTAATAATCTTTCCAAGCTGACTTATGAGAAGAAAATGCTAGCCATACTTCATGCAGTAAAGCAATGGAGACCATATCTCATAGGAAGACACTTTAAAGTGAAGACAGATCATGATAGTCTGAAATACTTCTTGGAGCAGCATTTATCATCTAAAGAACAACAAAAATGGGTCTCCAAGATGTTGGGATATGATTTTGAGATTATATATAAGAAAGGGAAGGAGAATGTAGTCGTTGATGCTCTGTCACGAAAAGATGAATCAACTGCAGCCTTGTTATGTGCCATATCCATATTACAGGAAGATTGGATAGATGAGGCAAGGTCGAATGGAGAAATGACCCAACCACACAAAACCTCATTCATCATCTCTAGAATGATCTAAACATGTTTGAAAAAATTGTATTGAAAGGGGATGCTTTATGGTATAAAGATAGATTATACCTATGTAAGAACTCCACTCTTAAAAATAGGATTCTATCTCGAGCTTCATTCTTCTCCAGTAGGGGGCACTCTGGATTCTTAAAGACTTATCATCAAGTCAAACAAGATTTCTTTTCGGAAGGTCTCAAAGGGGATGTCCATAAAATTTGGCGAGAATGCATGGTTTGTCGGCAAAATAAGGGTGAAACAGATTCGATCCCGGGTCTTCTACAACCTTCTATCTATTCCTAGCCAGGTGGTGGGAAGAGGTTTCCATGGACTTTATCATAGGATTGCCTAAATTTGAAGGAAAAAATGTCATCATGGTTGTGGTGGATAGACTCACCAAATATACTCATTTTTGTGCCTTGGCATACCCATTTGCTGCAAGCACGGTAGCAACAACCTTCATGGACACAGTCCAGAAGCTTCATGGAACACCAAAGATTATAGTAAGTGATCGAGACCCTATATTTACTAGCAATTTTGGACTGATTTATTCTCATGTTTGGGTACTCGGTTATCTCGAAGCTCTTCTTATCATCCCGAGTCGATGGGAAAATAGAAGTTGTAAATAAGTGTTTGGAGGTATATCTCCGTTGCTTTACGTCGAGATAAATAAGCAAGATGGGTCCAGATGGTTGCCACTTGCAAAATGGTGGTATAACACTTCCTTCCCTACTTCATCTAAAATGTCTCCTTTTTGGCACTTTATGGGTACCATCCACCATCCATCACATCATCATTGAGAGGAAAATCGTGGGTTAGAGTAGTAGAAGAACACATTCGGTATCAACAAGAGGTCCTCGGTAGTCTCAGGAGAACTTGGTTATGTCACAAAACCACATGAAGCAACAGGCTAATCAACATCACACAGAAAGGAATTTTGAATTCAGTGATTGGGTTTTTATGCGGTTACAACCATATAAGAAAATGTATTTGAAACAAAACCAAAAGGATAACAAACTTTCACTTTGAAGTATTATGGCCCCTATCAGTATTACAGAAGATTGATCTTTAGCATACAAATTAGAACTTCCACAATCAACCAAAATACATCCAGGTCTTTCATATTTCTTTCCTAAAGAAAGTAATTGGACAGAGATATCAGCCCAAGCGGTGTTACTTGAGATTGATGAGGAGGGGAGAGTCATCTTGGAATCTAAATGCATCCTTTAAACACACACTAAAATATTGAGGACACATGTTATTACTGAGTACTGATCAAGTGGAAGAATATGGACAATGAAGATGCAACATGGGAGGATATAAAATTCTTGCAGTAGCACCCGAGCTTCTCAACATTGGGGACAATGTTGCTTTGAAGGGGAAGGGCATGTTATGCCTTTAACCTATTGCTTGTATTAGGATATGAGTCACTGACTTGTGGCTTACCATATCATTTTATTATATCATTTATACTTTCTCATGCTTAGTAGGTCAGCCTTGGTGTTGGCCATAACATATGAATAGTATATATAGGGGATGTTACATAGTAGTTCATCATCATTTGGAGCATTTGAGTCTTATTATATGGTTTGGAGGTTTCCTCCTCAAGTGGCGAAGCTATTGTAATTGCATATTGAGATCATTATTCTTGAATATTGTGTTATTTGGTGTTATATTTCTACTCATGATCTAAATTATACAAGTAATTTCATTACTGAACCCAACTCTTTCATGTCTAGGGTCCTCATAATTTCATTTCTCTCATTTTTGTAGGATCTTCTCACCGTGGATATCTCCATTCATGATTTCTTGATGGCTAATCATGATTGTCACACTAAAATTATTACTCTTTTGTCTAATACTCACATCATACTTCGCTATTAATCTAGACATAGTTTATCATACATTTCTAAATGCATTTTATCGGTGTCTTACTTTTCCATTTACTAAAGATGACAATATTTCTATTTACAACAATGATCTTCATTATGAAATTGCATCAATAACTTGGGTGTTAAGAGGGATTTAGTTGATAATGGATATGAAATTAATCTTCATCCCTTATCATTTATTTAGAACATCATACTTTTCACAACTAATATAACTCTAGCTTCCATCTCTCTTCACGCATATGATTCTTTTTATGCACCCATGAATGGGCATTAGCACCTTCTTTTGCTCACAGTTGGGCCCAAAACTATTCATGTTCTCTTTTTTTTCATTGATACCCCAGTTCCATATAATTTCTTACTTGGTAGACCATGGCTTCACAAAATACAAGCAATACCTTCTATAGTTCATCGGTGCATCAAATTCTTAAGCGAGGATTTAAATATACAATTCCCTATTGATAGTACCCCATTTCAATATTAAAACCTAGACTAAACTACTTTGCATTACATGTTCGACCTATGTTATTATACATTTTGCTACTCATCCACAACCCAATGAATATTTGGACAAATTACCTCCAATCGAGGGAACCGTTTGTGCATTAGATATTGTTCCATCTACTCCAGTATCATCCCCTCCTTATACTAATGCTATGGTGCTTTATCAAGGGTTTATCCATACATTAAACATCATACCACCTTCATTTTCTTCTCATGAGAAATCGACATCTGCAACTCCTCCTTTTACATGCACTCTTTTTATGAATAACTCTTATTAGCATCACATTCCTTTCGATCCTACTTTCTCTGACACTATTTGCACACATGATGGCTTGAATTGGATAGGATTCACATTGGATGATCTCATCCCTCCATCACATTCTCCTCATTTATATCATGGATATGTTTACATCATTGTTGCTTATAGACTCGAGTATTTCATTTATCCGTATTTGTTGTACAAACTCCATAAATTTCACCACTTACTCTTGGACACTCATGGCTTGACTACATTGGTGCCATTTTAGATCCTGATCATATAGACATTTCATTCCCCATGCCCTTGATTGTTTTTATATTTTCAATTATTCATTTCTTGGCTATTCACAAAATCTTACTCAATGGTATGCACATGGATTTCCATTACCACCTTTCACTGACAAATAATATGCAATGGGAATGTACAATCTTCACCATAATTTCTCCTTACTTTATAAACCACATATAATTTCTTACCAGGTCTCTAATGCATCTCCATTTGACCTCGACCATGATAATGATGATCTGTTAGATGATGTTACTTGATTTTTCTAAACATCATACACTTTGGGGAATCATGTTCATTCTCCCCCTTCTATCCATATCGGGTGTCTTGCATTTCTACTTGTTCACTCTACAATTTGCATAGAGTTTTTCACATGTGTCTTGCACATCTTCATACATTTGTATCATCATTACCCTATGATGCACTCTCATACTATGGTTCACACTTGACTATTGAGGGTATACTACATTCATGAACCTCACATCACATGAAAAATTTCAAACTCAACACATTCACGACATATATTTTTCACATTGAATTCTCACACATCGTCACTATCCGATGAGGCACTCTAGTTCCAAGGTTCATGTAACACCTCCAAACATGACTAATACCTATGATGATTTCTACTTTAGAAGGTACAAATGTTGACAGGTGATTTTTTCATTATGACAGTGTACTCTTATGACTTTGGAAATCATGTTTGTAGTAGAAAATAATTCATCTGTGGAACATGTACATTCTGTCATGCTTTTTCTAAATTCAGTGGAGCAATCCACTTCCTTATGCAGAATTAATTCAACTTTGCTTGAATTGAGAAATTTATTTTCTATTTTCTTAAAATCTTCTTTCTAGAACAAAATTACCTTAGATCAATTCCATTGATTGAAGGAATGATTTTAATTCATGGATTTTTGGTCATAACGACCAAGTCAATTAGATCAGGTGATCTCTAGATTACACAATTGCATGTGCTAATGAGAGAATGAAGTCCTTAGACCTTGCTGTATATTTGAATTTTGATATTTGGCTAGTTCTCATTCATTTATTAGATTGCAATGCTTTCTTTCAATGGTAACCTATTTTAACTATATATTTTAATACTAAGTGACTATAGCCTAAAGCTAAGTCTAACCTATGTCTTTGTAAT
This sequence comes from Taxus wallichiana var. yunnanensis, assembly GCA_018340775.1. NCBI lineage: Eukaryota > Viridiplantae > Streptophyta > Pinopsida > Cupressales > Taxaceae > Taxus > Taxus wallichiana. The sequence continues at coordinate 638,235,365 of CM031235.1, forward strand.
CTTTTGAAATTAAGATGTTGTGACTTAAACTAGAGACCTACCTATGGACCTATGTGGATTTCCTAAACTAATGTTAACCTAACTTAAAGTATGGCTAACCTAGAGGGGGCCTATGGAACAACATGGACATTGGGTGGTCGGTGGCATAATTTTATTAATATTTAATGTGATTTAATTCCCTCTTATCTCTTCCTATAGCGAAATTTGGCATGGTCATTAGAAAAAGTTGGGGAAAGCTGAGTTGGCACCTCCATCAAGTTTAGTTGCATGCAAAATTTAAATTTAGACACTGCTAAATGTGGAGATGGCGGTGGTGTGGAAATTGGAGGGAACTGACAGTCCTTTGCATTTAATGTTTTTGAACTTGGAAAAAACTACCTAGGAAGATGCATGAGGGGTTTAGTTGTTTTTGTTGTTTCGAGCTTGGGCTCTGCATGGTGTTGTTTCAGTCCTTGAACCTCCGATTTGATTCTTGCATGACTGTTATTCTTGCATAGGAAAGAGTTATTAATGGACACTGTGTAAACTATAAGAAGAAAGTGGAAGTGTTGAAAGTTTGATTGATGTTTCGTGGAAAGGAAAAAGCTATTGAATTTTTTCTCGGGGATCTTCTAAAAATCTATGAAGGAGAAGATCTATCATGCATGATAGGATCTACCCATTAAGTTGTTTTTCTTTTACTTAATTGATTCATTAAAATAACTCTTCTCTTGGAAACAATATGGATTTTATTAGTTGATATGATCTCTCTGCTTGTGATTTTGTGATTGTTATTGTGTATGCTTTATCGACCATGTTGAAATAATGATCGGATTTCTATTTTTTTCATTTGATTTACTAGATTATGCTTTCATATTTCAACACGAGCTTGAGATGAAGTCAATACTATAGGTAATCTTGTTGAGCTATGTAAATGTGGTAATAACTCAATTGCTTAACATGTGGAACTTGGTTAGAATACCTTGTTTCACCACTGGGAAAATCTTCAGGTGTTAAACCATTTAAATATCTCGACTGTTGCTAGATCTTTCTTGAATCCTTTTGGGGATTAAACTTTTGCAACTCTGGCTTTAGCATATTATTTTTAGTTTTGATGGAAGGCTTTAAATTTTGAAGTCATGTCTAAATTTTATCACTTTTGTCTTTATTGATTATGGGTTTTATTTTAACCTTCTTGTTTCATTCATTTATTCCTGTGAGTATTGAGGAAAGATACATTGTTATGGATTTTTCTTAGAAAGGATTTTTTTATCTGTTAAGACTTGTTAGAGATTTTTCATTCATCAATGGAGGATCTGGAAATAATAACCGTGTTATCTCCTTGAAAGCAATTAATGCTTGTGAAAGTGTAATTTAAAGGAAGTGTTATTTCATCTTCTATTATTTGAAAGGAATGATAACTAGATCAAACCAAGCCAAGAACACAAATGCTAATCAAACACCACGATCAATAAGATGAAAGTAATTCGCTAGAATAACTTTACATAAAACCTTTGCAAAAAAATGAGAAACAATATCATATATTATTATGGAATTCAATGCAATACATTGAGAATGGGCCTTGCTTAAATAGGAAAGGAATAACAATATAAGAACCAATCAAGGTTGTAGATCAAGCCATAAATCAAGGAAATAACTAGTCATCAAAGAACTAGTCAAGACCATAGATTTAGGAGAGAACTAGACATCAAGGATCTAGTCAATACCATAGATCAAGGAAATAACTATACCTAACAACTAGATAATATCTCCTAATATCTAAATAAGATAAAAGAAATATCCACACACATAAGTGGGTGAGGATAAATACAATAAAGGTAAATAAAGTACCTAGGTGAACATGAGCTAAGGTAAATACCTACTCTAACACCCCCTCAAGTGAAGCTAGGGGCCAAAATAGATGTGGCATGTCCACAGTATGAGTCCCGGTAACTAGGCCTGATGAGGTACTCATGTACAATAACTAGGAAAAAAGGACACCTGCAAGGTACCCAAAACTAGTAACAACAAAATAAAGAGAGTAAAGATATGTTCAAGGGCATCCCAAGAAGCTTGGCTCAAAAAAATCGTACAATGCTGAAGAAGTTTGGTGTGCACTATGGTCTAAATCCACTGCTTGATCAAAAACTCAAAAACAATTGACACTGGGCTTTACCAAAATAGCTCCATACAAGGAGACTATCAACGGAGTGATGTCAAAAGTGTAAAAAAACACCAAACATAATTTGATCAAGTGCTACAAATAGGTGTGCCACAATCCAAGAACAATAACCAAAGCAACAAGGCAAGGACAAAAAATCTAGAGTGTCACAATCCAAGAAAAGCCAAGGTAACAAGGCAAGGACACAAAACCCGAAGAAGCAAGATCAACACCACACCCTCCCATACTGCTGAATGGGTGGAGTGATGCTACAAATCTGTATGAGTTGTTAAAACAAATACTCAAACAACAAACAAAAACTGGAATGCACCAAAATAGATCCCCCATAAGAGATACTGTCAACATGCCAAAAGTGTCAAAATACAGATACAAAATCTCTCAACAAACAAGAGAGATACACTACACCTGCTAAAGAAAAATGCTCAAAACAAGAAGCATCACAATGCATAAGGTATAGAAAGTGGAGCAAGAGGCCGAATGGTGGAGGAGCCATGCCTAGTAGAGTCCTCTCAATGAATGCCTATGTCGCCGCCATGAGTGATCAGATATCCACCCCAAATCAACACGGATGGATGAAGAAGATGCCTACATATGACTTGGTGTAAAATGCATAATGGGTGCATGCAAAAGAACATTAGAATGTGTGTCAGGTTGATCATGTCTGACAGCTGAAATCTTAGGTTTCTCAAGCTTGAGTGAAGGTGTAGAACTCATGTGTTACTCATGATCCTCAAAAAGAGTCGAGCGAACAAAAAAATGATATTTGTCAATGTGTGATCCCAATGAAGTATCTTCTCGAAAACCAATGTCATGGCGAGAATTCCACTTAACATGTGGAATAGAGGAAACAATACCCTGTGAATGTTTGTCAATGACTCCTCTAGTGAGACCCATAGAATGGAGCATGCGAGAACTGAATGCAGTGGTATGCTTCTTAAAAATCCATGTAGCTGAGCAGAAGTAGGATACACAACATGTGGTACTATAATAGGCACAGATGTGGAAGAGCATGCAATAACAAGCCTCACAGTTTAGAAGCATCAAAATTAGGTTCAGGCTCAAAGATTGGTAGATCAATGTCAGTGGGTACAAGAGAAACAACTGCAAGTGGACTAGGAGCATGGATATGGTTGTCCACAATATGATGGTGATGTTGTAGGCTAGCAAGTTTTTTCTGTAGGAAGTGTATTATTGTATCCTTATCATGAATGAGTGATTGTAGAAGAGAATTTTACTTCTTGAGTGATCTATTTTCTTCCACAAATCTTACAATATCCTCTTGAAGTCCACATACTTCAAGAAAAAGCATATCATTCTTAGAATCCATGATAGGTACAAACTGTAACTCCCAAAAATTTAGGATGTTGGGCTCATGAAATTGCGTCCACAATTGATTACAACACTCCTCCATATTTGGCACTTTATAATTATAGTGCAAGTCTCAAAATAAATAACTCCAATGGAAAGAGCATGAAAAAACAAGCACTTTTGCAAAAATGGCACTCAAAACCGAGTTACCAATCAAAAGTTACAAGCTTTTTAATATTTTGCTCTATTATTTATTGTAGGTGCCACTAAAACAAAATAAAATGTTGTTTCCTTCACCACACAAAAAAAATTAAAGGGGGCTGAAGTTAAGCACCTACTAGTAGGAATCACAAGTTTTAAGCCCTCATATGACCATACCATATGACCAAGTGCTAAGCATTTTAATGAGTACATAACATCCGTGGACCCTGCCAAAAAAGAAAGATTTGAAAACCTTCCGCACGTAAAAGCAGAGATAGATATGATGTAACGAAAAAAACCCGGTATAAATCTTGAGAAATCCAATAAACCCAAATAAATAAAATTACACTTTTTTTCCTTGGCTGAATCCCAGATCGCGCATGTGTGCTTCTCTGCAAAAAATTAAAAAAACCCCAAAAAATGATTGGCTCCAGATTGGCCGAGTTTATAGTCATCTAAGGGTTTTCACGCCTTTCGAGATCTTATGGAAGCCTCTTTTTGCATAAAAATTTATGCAGCAACAAAATATGACCAAATCCCAAATATATGAATACACAAATAATTTATTTGTAAATAAAACTTACTGAGACGGATGTCAACAACAATCTCCTGCTCTGATACCATGAAAGGAATGATAATCTTTTGGTGTGACGGAAAGTCATGTAGCTCTGATACTAGGAAGTTAAGTGCATCACCCCTAGAGTAGTTCTAGGATGGGTGACCTCCGGAAATTTTGGTGTCACTTCCTCCTAATGCTATTGGGCCTGATTGGGTGTATACCCAGCTCCATCGTGCGGGAGGGTATTGGCGTAACAATTGATTAACATGATGAGATCCCTCTCCACCATAAGTTCGAGCTTTTGGTGTGACAGCAAGTTGTGTAGCTCTGATACCATGAAACAAATGATAACTAGATCATACCAATCCAAGAACATAGATGCTAGTCAAACACCATGATCAATAAGATTAAAGTAATTCGCGAATAACTTTACATAAAACCTTTGCAAACAAATGAGAAACAATATCATATATTATTATGGAATTCAATGTAATACATTAAGAATGGATTTTGCTTAAATAGGCAAGGAATAAAAATATAAGAACCAGTCAAGGTCGTAGATCAAGCCATAAATCAAGGAAATAACTAGTCATCAAAGAACTAGTCAAGACCATAGATTTAGGAGAGAACTAGACATCAAGGATCTAGTCAATACCATAGATCAAGGAAATAACTATACATAACAACTAGATAATATCTCCTAATATCTAAATAAGATAAAAGAAATATCCACACACATAAGTGGGTGAGGATAAATACAATAAAGGTAAATAAAGTACCTAGGTGAACATGAGCTAAGGTAAATACCTACTCTAACAATATTTTGAGTATTTAGGTAACCGCTAAAATGTAAGCATTTGATGTTAAGAATAGAAACCTCTCTAGGGTATTAAATATCTCGTGTAATGGGTATTTTTGTCATCTTAAACTTCATTAAATCTCCTTTTCATCAAGTGGTTATTTTATGTTAACCTACTTCTGATCCGTGGGCTATCAAACTCGGTTTCAGTTCAGTTATGGACTAAGGAAAGGGTAGCTCCGTTGAAAAGAAATGTCTTTTCTTAGCTAGTGGTATTTTTATACATTCTTATCTTCTTTTCGAGCATCTGAGTTTTTGGAATTTTGTTGTAGACTTATCCTCCTAATCATCTCCTTCTTTTCTTTCAGAACTAGGGAAATGAATTACTTGTTGGCTTCAGATATTAAAGCTACCAATACCGTATCCTTTAATGTTGTTGGGTAAAATATGAATGTTGTTCATCTTTCTTTCTTCTCCTAGATTGTTGTACATTCTATTTGATCCCTAATTAATTCTCTATTAGGATTTTGGTTTGGGATAGTATAGACTAAGTTGGTCAATAATTTTTTCATGACTATATTTTGGTCTCTTCCCAATCATGCTTAGAACTTTGAGGAAACAATTGCTCTCTCTCTCTCTCTTCCAATTCAAAATTGGATCTATCTATTCCATTCATAAAACTTCTAGACCTATTTGATAAGATTGAGTTTAGGTTGTGCTAGGGCGATATTCTTTGTAGTAGTGTATGATTGGATGGATTGTTGTGTTTGGTTGGAAATATTTTAAGTAAATATGTGTGTTTAGTAGAAAATATTTGATTGGTTGATTGAGTTGGAGCTGAATGATAAATATTACCATTCTACTCACTTGACTTAATGATAATAATGTTGTATCTTTTTGGGGATTGAGTGTAGTCCCATTTGCATGTTAATTTGATCTTAACCTCTAATGAGGTCTATTTTTAGTTTGCTAGACTTTAACTTAAATTGGAGATATTCTGAGTTTGAGTATTAGGATACTCAAATAAGAGGCACATGTTAAGTTATGAAGTTTTGAATCATCCTAAATTTATTCTTATGTTTTAGATCTGATTACTGGCATCTCAGATTTTAGGATGATTTTAAGGGAATGAAATATTGAGATGGAATTACTATTGTTTTATCTTCAGTTGAACTATGCCTAGAAGATAGTAGGATAGTTATCTCCTTCTATTAAATAGGTTTAACTGAGAAGGGAAACATGTAAGGTAATGTATCAAAGAGTTAGTAAGGCTATGATGAAATGTTACTTATCTGAATTATTGTTGTAATTATTTTGTTAATAAGTAATAGCATGGAAGGTTGAAGTTGTATATTTCATGACTTAATCTTACTTTTTCTTGGGTATATCTCTTTCTCTCTCTCTCTTTTATTTGAGTGTGGTAACTTCCTTTGGTTATGTATTTCTGAATTTCTCGTGACTATTTCTTAACAACAAAGTTCTTTTTATGGAACAGTTAGCTAAAAGCACATTGTTTTAATGTTTAGTGTTTATCATGCTTAGTTCAATGAACTAACCCGTGCTAGCAATTTTGCAGATGGACTTCGTAAGTGATGAAAGGAGAAAATATATTTAGGATGTTACATTTTCTTATCAAAGAGATTGGATCTTTTTATGATGAAATATGGTTCATGACTGAAATGTATTTTATGGAAAAGAAAGTTGTATTTGAAATTGATTCAAGTATTATTGTTTGACATTAGTAATGTCTGAAGTGTTTGGACTTGTTATTGTATGAATTTCTTGATGAATAAAATATATGTGAAATTTTTTGTATTTGATGTATTTCCTTTTGGCAATCAATGAGTGGAAATGTTAAGTAATTATCTACTTTTCAGTCAATAACTCCCTCTTATGGTGTGGAATAGAATGGATAGAGATCGGGGTACTAGATGTACTACCTTCTCTAGTGAAAATGTAACTTATTAAGTTGACATTCTTGCATAGATATTCAATTATATCACTATGACTATAATTAAATCAAATGATTGTAGGAGATTAAAACTATGATGATAACTTGTAATATACTATGGGGTTATAAATGAACATTAACCCTTTATAAGAAAAAGGGAAGACAACTTCCCTACAATGAAACATAGACTTTTTAAAGACCTTTTGGGAATGAATCCAAATGTTATCCTTGGATAGTGGAAGGTGTTCTTCCTCTTGATTAGTTCCTTAATCAGATTAGGACTGATGAAAAAGAAAATAATTGGGATTAGACTTCATTCCAATGAAGTCTAATATAAAAAGAACTGATTTAGAACTTAAGTAAGCTAAGACTTGGGTAAGTAAATAAGTAAACATCACTTAATGTATGCTGAATCTATTATGTAAAACATAAATTAGAATGTTAATGGAATAAAAACAAAACTTATGAAATGGTTAGGAGGTAAATGTATCTACATACCCACTCCAATTGCAGTTTTAACTTGTAACCCTAATGGTTAATGAACCTAGTTGTTCAATAGGGCTACTACAATTAACCCTTAATAAGGAAAATTAATAATTCATTAACTTATTTCTAAGGTATGTTCATCCAAATGAGGAGAACTCAATCAGATGTTGACACACGCCAAATGCAGTGTAGTACCTTCATGAAGAATTGGGTCTTCATGAGGATATTGTGTTGCAATTGACATGTTACAACACCCTTCAGAGTTTAATCATCTAGATCTACATAAATTCTGACTTGATCATAGTTATGTCCTAGGTAGAGTTAGGGGCATGATCTAGTGTCGGGGTCAACTCATGATGACTTAGGATAACTAGACACATGTAATCAACTTAGGTCGATTGAGTATGTCTATGTACCCTTAGTCACCATGAGTAGTCCTCCACACTAGACTATGTTACTAACCTTGGCTAGGGTTAAACCTTGAACACAGGAGTTAATGAAGACCATTCTATATAACAGATCAAGTGGGGTGAAGGATGTATTTTGATCAATGAGTATGTCATCTAGGAATATAAACATGAACAATTTGTTTAAAATATTTGGCCAAATATCATAAGTTGTTGGCTTCGTTGTCTATGTCACCTATTTTAAGGAGCGGTATTTTAAATGAATATTGGTAACATATATTCAAATAGGCCTCTTAAACGCAGAACACTTAATGCCCCATAAAGGTAAGGGGAGCCAAGTATACATAGTATACAAACTATTAAGTTAATGTGAGAGATTGGTATGATACCGAGTCATGAAATTAGAGATCAATTTTCCACCGAGTCATTTATAGCTGCATATATGGTTTCTTTTTATGAGATTGATTGGATTTGGAATGTGTGTTCTAAATTAAGTCAATTTAGAATAGAGAACATTATGCAAAAAAATAAATTCCCTTATTTCTAAAGTCTTAAAATGGGAATGTTACAGTTCACACTTGACTGTTGAGGATCTAAATATAAATTGAACCTCATCATACTCACTCATTCTCTAAGATCTATACTTTTTGATCATATCTTTCTAGAGGAAAATTCAAAACATTTCTCGATGATGAAATCTTGTTTTATGGTTCTTTTTTTATTGTTGATAGGTAATTTATAAATGAACCTCATCTCATGTATACTCAGTCACATTCACATGGGGGGCATGCTGCTCCTATCACACTCACATTACATTCCATTTCATTCACATTCACATTCACAACATATTGCATATCTTGGTTGCACATTATTCTTTCTTACTTATACTCGCATGTTACACTTTTCTTACTATGCTAGACAAATACTTTGTATGTCATTATATTTATCATATATACATACACGTTCACTTGCCTTCTATTTTTAATGTTGAATTCTTACATATATTTACATGTAGTATGGATGCTTAGCACTGTACCTCTTACAAATCCCATAAGGGCCCCTAGGGAATCTACTTTCATACACCCATCACAAATTCTATTGTTTCATTTTATACTACTTCCTATTTTCAACGACACAATACTATATCAGATCATACACACTTTGACATACTTTTTACCTCTATAACATGCTAATTAGTGCTTCATGTGTAGGATTTTCTTTGAGGACTATTTGTTGCCATGGTTTTACATTTACATTTCTTGCTATTATCTTTCATTATTTTCCATTGTATGTCATTGTTTTTGGGATTTTCCCTTTATCTTGTGTGTACACTATATGCTTTTGGCCATTTCGACCCTAATTCTACTCTAACATTATGAGTGATGTCCTATGTTTGACAGCCTATTTTATTGGTCTACATTATTTTCTTGTTTGCTAGCTTACATATTGTCTTTTATATGTGTATTTTTCTTGTTTGCACTAACACTTATTTCCATCCACTTTATTTGCATGTGCCTTGGTTTCTACCAATAACATTTGCTTCCCCACAGGGAAGCAATTTCAGATCAACATCTTGTCCTCCTTTGGGCTGCATTCTCCTAGAAACATCACATGCACCGTAAATGAGGGGGCATCATTGGGTGAAACAGTCTCCCCACATAGTAGTTTACAATTACTGATACAACATAGTTCAATACCGAGAAACAACCCAACACTAAGTCACAATAATGGCCTAGAATTTTCCTTGGGTCTTCATCACAGCACAAACATCAATATCCAAACATAGAAATGAGTGCCTAGGTACTAGTGACCCTTCCTAGAAACTTATGAGCTGGGGCGATTAAATTTTTTTTAGATCAACACGGTTTGCGGCATTCTACACAACATTTTTCTCATTATATGCTCAATCCTCCATAAATTAGCATGCATACTTTCACCTTTTCTCTATTCCCATTAGATCAAAATGGATTGGATTTTAACAAATTAGGATCAAACCATCTGTAGTGGTGTATAAAGCATCGAGAAGTAGTCAAAGGTTAGAGAATAACAATAGACCTTTCTCCCTACACTCTTCTACTATGGAGCGAGATCACCCAAAATACTCACACTTGGCGTGAGATCGGCCCAAAACCTTTTCTTCTACATATTTCTCGGATCCTCTCTACTCTTTTCACTCATCATGAATCAGGTGCACGAGTTCCTTTTCACATTTTTACATACTTTTTACATACTTAGATTGAAGTTTTCACATATACATGACTTTGAATACTCTTTTTCTCTTCTCTTATATAGTTCCTTCCTTATGGGAAGCTGCAGTCACATTATAAAGTGTCAAATGACATCAACAATAGGTACAACATGACATATACACATACATGTTTCACCCCTAGGGTCACTTCCTCTTCTTTAGCTTCCAAACTTCATATTATTCACTTTACACTTTTTCTTGTCTCCGTGGTATGCTTTTTGCCATCGATCTACATGATTATCAGGTATGCATCTCTTATCTACTTTATGTTATCAAGCATTCACTCAACAACATTAAGTGGGGAAAATGTAGACACTAAATCATGCACTTTGGGTACATTTCTAGGTCATAGTCATATACCACTATTCATATGATTCCTAAGTGAGAAAAATACTAATTGACAATTTTCTTTAGACTCTTTGATTTCTTTTGGTTTCCATCTTAGCTTTACACACCCTATTTCCTAGTCTAACTTTTGATACTTCATCTTTTCTAAGTCTGGACACCAACATACAACCACGATGTCGGTTCAGGATGCCTCGTCCCCTCTGGGCACCCCAACCTCTTTGTATATTTATCATATCTTTTGGGTCTTTTATAGTTGTTGGGCATCTTGTTTTCCTGTGGGTTGGCATTTTAGTGGTTAATTACAAAATTCAAACAAACAAATCATATAGATATAAAGCTATGTTACCATAATAAATGATCAAGCTCTAATCATCTACTACTATCACCTAAGGTTGCATCCAAAGGCATTTCAGAGCATCAAAACATCCCTCTAGCATCCATTCAAGGGACAAGGGACTACATTCTTCTACATACACTTTATAGGAGGGGAAGTTCATTTTTTCGGGTATAGATCTATATATATTTCCCACTATCAAGTGAATTTTGCATAAGAGTAACCTAGGGCACGATTCTACACACACACACAGAACTACATGCATTCTGAAATGTAGTGTAGTTCCTGGATCATAAGTCCAATCAGTCATGTGACCTCCATGGTCATTCTGACTCCCCATTTACATATTTTTTTTTAGGATTTGATGTTATTTTGGGTTTACAGGTGTTCTTTCTTTTTGCATGTTTTAGGAAAACTAGGAAATCAATAAGGGACATACGGGTGACTAACAAAGACATCTAGAAAACATCTTATGGCCGTGTAAAATTTAGTTTACGAGGTTTTTCATAGTCACAGGAACTACATAAGGTCCTTAGCACCTAAGTTCCCCGACCCAATCCAGGACACCCCACTCCAAGAATTTATGACACTTGCACAATTTCCTAGGCTCATTTGTGAAAGTTTTCCCTTCTGCTCCATCAATTTTCCATCTCGATACAACTTTGAGATTATTGAAAAATCATCTAAGTATCTTATCCCTTCTCTTGCACTTATGGTTTCAAATATAATTGCTTATTTCTTAGGTCAAATATGTACTTTATTATTATGTCATTGTGTTGTTACTTTGCAATTATAATTGAGCATTTATTTTCAATATTTGTTAAATCATTTGGTTAACCTGACTCTTTTATGCCTAGGGTCATCATACTTTCATTTCTCTCATTTTCATAGGATCTTCTCATCATGGATATCTCCATTCATGATTTCTTGTTGGCTAATCCTAATTGTGCACTAAAATTATTACTCTCTTGGATAATACTCACATCCCTTCTACTACTTATTTGGACATAGTTTATCAGACATTTGTGGATGCATTTTCTCATTAGTTTACTTTTCCATCCATTATAGCTAACAATATTTCTATTTATGATAATGATCTTCCTCTTTATATACGAATATGCATCAATAACTTGGATGTTAAGAAGGCTTTAGTCAATAATGGATTTGAACTTAATATTTTTCCCTTATCATTCATTTAGAACATCATAATTTCCACATATAATCTTACTCCAACTTCCATCTCTCTTCTCTCATATGATTCTTCTATGTGCACATGCATGGCATTGTCACCTTTTTCTCACAATCAGGCCCAAAACTATTTCCATTCTCTTTTTGTCATCGATACCCCGATTCCATATAATTTCTTTCTCAATAGACCATGGCTTCAAAAATGCAATTATTCCCTTCTTCAGTTCATTGGTGCATCAAATTATTACATGAGGGATTTGAATATTCATTTCCATTGATAGTACCCCATTCCAATATTACAATGTAGACCAAACTACCGCATTGCCTATTCCAACCTCTAAGTTTCTTCATGATTTTTTGAGGTTTTTGAGTGCTTAGAAAAAAAATTATAAGTGTTTTCCATGATTTTTAGGCTTATAAGTGATTTTGAAAGTGTTGGTGCAAGTTGGTCTCAAGAATTATTCTTGAGCCCTAGAAGCCTAAATGAGTAGTTACATAGATTGACCTAGTTTAAGGCCTTCCACATGGAGTTGGAAGGAAATGTTATATTTTATATAAATTAGATGCCATAATATTTCCAATGGTGTATGGTTTTTCTCTTGATGATGAGTTTTTATTGGTCAACTAACTCAATTTGTGAAGACCAAGGTTGCTTGTTTTCAGGACAATATTTCTCTAGCTAGAAGTTGTGTAGGTAGAAGAATAATGTTTTGGATTGGTTGATGATTTAGATCTATTAGAGAGTTAAGATTGATTCATTTTATCCCTATTGAAGTAATTTATAGATCATGAAAGTGGGAGAAATAGTGTTGACCGATTGTGTTTCCAAAAATTATCTATGTAGCTTAGTTTGGTGAAGAGGAAACTAGGTGTGGATTGAATTTATGGATGTTTCATGATATATAGAAAGAATTTATTTGATCCAAATGTCATTTTATTTCTAATGAGTGCTTACATTCCATATTTTAGGTGTTCTAGTATGATCTTGAGGTCTATAGGTGAAGGCTGGTTACGAAAAGCATCTTTTTGTGAAGAAATGATCCTTTTGATAGAGTTATGAATAATTTGTTAGGTGAAAATTAATTTACAAACATGGATGATTTTTTATGTCATATTTTACATGTTTGAGGAATTTTTAGGCTTTAAAAATTATGGTGATGAGTTTGGAGGTCTTTGGTGAACCAGGTGATGGGGCTTTGAGTAATTTTAAAGATTATTTAGTGTCTTGGTGCATGACCAACCTATATGGGTCCATTTCATGAATGTATATGAGTATGGTGTTATGTTTTGGATTTTAATGGTGATTATATTTGTTCTATACTGGACTATGTTGTGTTTTTAAGATAAGAATCATATAAAGGTGCTTGTTTTGTTCAATTTTGAACTAGTTGTGCTTGGAGGGAAAAATGTGACCTAGGTGAGAAAGTGAAAGTTGTTCAAGTGCATAAAGAGAGAGATGATCATGTGTGAAAAATAATAATGAGTGTTATAGAGAATGTGTGAAATGGTTTGAATCCAAATCATTTCATGAAAGAGAAATAAAAAATGAGATAGGATAATGAGGGTTTGAATAAAGTTTGAAGGTGTGTGAGCTAAAATTGTGATCTCTATTACTTGTGGTGAAACGATACTCATATATATTCATACACAAATGGTTGAGTTTGTGCTTTACCATATTAGGGGTTTGTATCCTCCTTTTTAAGTGGTTACTTCACTAAATTAGGTGTTGGTGCTCCTTGTAGGGTTGGTGCTCTACTAAATTACGGGTCGAGTGTTCCTTGTGGAGTTGGTGCCTCACTAAATCTAGGGTTAGTGCTCCTTGTTGGTTTTTAAACTCACTAAATTTAAAACATGGCTAAATAAATTTTTGTTTTAGTATATTTTCTTCCCCTTGTGGGTTTCCCACTTAAATTTTGTGTTCTTGTGTTATCTCTTGCATCTTGATCTTGTGTATGATTATGGAATGGTTAATAAGAAAAAAATGGTTAATGAGTATTGAATAAATAGTTTATGTGATATATGTAAACTAACTAAATTTTATGATAGAATGATTCACCCCACCCTCAGTCCATTGTGCTTCCAACAACACTCACCAATTTCATCGATCACAACATTGTTAAGTAGGTTGATTATTTTGTCCACCATTTTTATATCTTTGAAGTTGTGATTTATAATGGGGAAATTTTCCATGTAAAGGAAAGTTTTAGAATTTTTGTAATGCAATAGTTTATTACACTTTTAATCATATATTTTTGTCCTATACTTACAAGGATGTGATGTAGTTTTTGGTGCACAAGGTGGCTTCACACATTGGGACCTATCCTATGGGAATTCTCTAAGATTTGGATGTAGTTCACATATAACGTTCAAATGAAAACCTTAAAAGATTTATTTCTAGGATATTCTCCATTTCCCATATACACTCCATCCAAATATAGCCCATGTTATTATTGACTACCATGTTAATTTACAATCCCTCTTGAACAAGCATATGATCCAATGGGTTTCCCCCTTCATCCCCGAAGATCATTGCATTATTCTCCTTCCAGGATGCACCTCACATAGTTTATTCTCATATCACTATCCCCATCTGCAAAAGACTGAGATTGAGAAGCTAGTCTGGGAACTCCTCAAGTTTGGAGTTATTTTCCCCAGCACCAGCCCATACTCCTCCCAGTGCTTCTTTTCCACAAAAATGATGGGTCGTGGTGCCTCTGCATTGAATTTCATTCCCTTAACCACCTCACTATCAAAGATAAATTCCCAATTTTGGTCATCAATGAGCTTCTTGATGAGCTCCATGGGGAAAAAAATTTCCCAAATTAGATCTTCGTTCGGTGCATGCTTGATGAAATTCCAAAGACAACCTTTCACACTCATGATGGTACTATGAGTTATTGTATTTACATTTGTACTTAAAAATTCCCCTTAAAAATTTACTGAAACTAAAAAAAAATCTTTCAAGCATTTACTCTATCAATTTGTTTTGGTTTTTTTTAATGATATTTTAATCTAAATCTGCACATGGGCCAAACATCTCCAACACATTGACATGGTGTTATAACTTCTATCGGATAATCAATTATCAGTCAAACAATTCAAGTTTTCTTTCGGTCAAGAGGAATTTGAATATCTAGAAAATATTGTTTCATCGATGGAGTATGTGGGGATCGAGAAAAATTAGTGCCATGTAAGTATTGGCCTCGACCAACAACCCTCAAGATCCTTCATGGTTTCCTAGGCCTTATTGGATACTATCACAAGTTCGTTAGGGATTATGGAAAGATCATGATCCCTTGACTTCTATTGAAGAAGAATGCATTCATATGGGATGCGAGAGTTGACTAGGATTTTTGGCACTCAAACAAGCTATGTGTAGCACACCATTTTTGGCCATACCAAACTTCACCAAAAAAATTTCACCATAGAAAGTGATTATTGTGGCAAGAGCTTGGGTATTTTTATTCTCTAAGAGGTTCATCCAAATTCATTTACTAGTTAATTCCTTTTGGAGAAAATTTGGATTTGTCTACATATGAAAAAGAGATGATGGTAATCATGTATGCAATGTAAAAATAGCATCCAAAATTAATTGGGAATATTTTTTTCATCAAAACATGTCACTACAGTTTTAAATAGTTCTTGGAACAATGTGTAGACACACGTAGTTTGATAAAAGCACTATTATTATTAATATTACACTAACTATTATCACTCCTTGCAAATTGATGACATATCGTTAGTTAGACTCATCTAACTCCCCTCTTATGACACTCTTTTGGTCATATTCCTCTTATAAATCAATTAAATAGGCTATTATAGCCTTTTATTGGCTAAACCATCTTATCATTCCCTTCTAGACCACTTTTACTAACTTCCTAGTCTATCAATCCATTTCATTGGATTGATTAGACCTCTCAAAACCCTAATTCCTCTCTAAGCAAGATTAACTAGCCTAACCTAGTTTAACTAGTCCTAACCATGATTAACCTCTTCTAAACCTACTCAAATCTTACTTTGACTCACTAATCAACTTTTTGACTCCCTTTTAGTCCCACATGCACCAAAATTCCTCCACTTTCCCAAATGGAAAACTATAAATAGCCCACTAACCTTAGACCATTTCTAAGAACTCTCCTTCTTCCTAACATAAACTATAGCATTTTGCTTAAGGTTTGGAGCTTATTTCATTTCTTTTATTGAGCTATTTATTTTTACATTGCACTACACACTAAGCATTGAGTAAATGGGAAGAACCATTGGCCTTGAATCCATTAATGGTGATCTCCCATTCTCATAATCACAAACTAATTGCTTAGAATCCTTACTAGGTTCATTTGTTAAAGCTTTCAAGAATAGAGGATTACTAAATATGTTAGGTTGCTTGTTTCTTTCAATTTTAATGCATGCACATTGATGAATCCTTTTTATTTCTTATCTAGATGGTCCACTGACTAGTTTGTTAAAATCCTTTGGGGTTTCTTTAGAGATTCTTATCCCATGTCCATGGCTTTTGTAACTTTTCATTTAACACACAATGGGTCTCATCACCAACACAATATAAATGGGCCAATAAAATCATGGTCTATTATATCACTTATATAAGGGTAAAGATAATGTCATGGCTGATTCTCTCTCACACACCTTCGAGGACCATAATTCCCTTTCTTCCATTTTGATACCCATTCCAAACTAATTGGAATATGTACAACAAGGGTATGTAAATGATCCCTTCTTACACCCCCTCATTCAAAAATTGTCCACTAACCCCTCGGTATTACCACATTATTCATGGGATGGTGCTTCTCTACAATACAAGGGTTGTCTACTTCTTCCCCATAGTACAGACCTTCATCGGGATATATTCTATTAAATTCATTCTTCTCCTTCATTAGGGCACTCGAATTCCTTAAAACCTATGAGAAGGCATGTTGAAACATCTTTTGGAAGGGAATGAAAGGAGACATTAAACATATGGTGGGTGAATATGATACCTACTAACACAAAAAAGGTTAAACAACATTGATTCTTGTTTTTCTCAATCCTTTTCCCATGTTAGGATTTATAGGGAATACATAATCAACTGATTATAGATCCACAAAATAAATGCCAAAGATTATTTTTTTATTAGATAAGGTAAAAATAGGGATCGACTCCCAGGGGCCATTACAAAAGGAGGAACAGAAACCAATGAGCATGAAAGAAACAAAAAATTCCAAGAAAGGAGTTAAACATGCTTAACTCTTACAATGAAGATCAAGACTTTGAACCAAAGAGAGAAAAACAGAGAGAAAGAAAACCAACTCCAAAACTTCAAAATTGCAGAAGTTCACCAAAAGTCTGCCAATAGTCTAGAAAACTCAGCTAATTTTTAGGAGATCCTTCACTACTACCATCATGACTACCTTTGATCTCGGCACCCTCAGCACCCTTGACATTTATATCTTCCTCCAGCTCATCCTCGGAGCTACTGATGCACAAGTTAAAATTCCTTCTTTTAGTGCCTTCCTCCATCCCTTCCAACCTATCACTCATCTTTTTGACCTAGTACTCCAACTCTAAAAACTTTTTCTTAGACTTCACTTGAGTAGAGACAATTTTCTTAGAAGCGTTAATGACATCCAACATAGTTTCCCTTTGACCAACATTGGTTTCCTCCATCACCTGAAGCACACCCTCTAAGTACTGAACCTTTCTACTCAAATCCTTGAAACCCTTAAAGTTACCATCCCAATTCCTTTTTCTCGAGGTGCTCACTTCCCCACGACCTTCCTCACTCTTCTCTTTACTAGAATCCTCCCCCACATTTTTGCATTTCCCAGCCTTCATCTTAGTAAGGCATTCCATGAGAGTGAGGTCATCCTCTTCCACCTTATCTTTCAAAGAAGAATTCAGAATAGGTTTCCCATTTTCAAACAGTAGAAGGATGAGCCCTTCATGTAAAGGCATCTCAGCTTTCTCCTACTGGAAATCCATCAAAGAATTTTTCAAAGACATAAATAGGAAGAAAGGGATGCTCACCATGACCTTATGGCGGAACATATTCAGAAGGGTCATATGGTGGGTATAGATTTTTCGGTATTTTCCTTCCAGAGTTATATACTTCATGATTTGAAGGAAAACATCTCTCCATATTCCCGAATACATGACCTGGTAATACCATCCATAAATAAAGAGAACATTTCCTTACCCACAAAGAACAACTCAATTTCATGTTCTTTGTGGGTTTTATCCTTAAAATTTTGAGCCCATCCATTTTCATGTTCATCATAAGGGCAATGGTGGACTCAAAAACCTCAATTTCCATACCTCTGACCTCAAACTTACCCTCTTTCCAAGATTTTCCAAAATACTTTGACAGGAGGGGTCGTGACCATGTAATTTGGTGATGAAATTACTGAAACCCCCAATCTTAAGCTTGTTCCACAAATGTTGATTAAAATATTCAATGCTCTAGCTAGCAGGTTCAACTCTAATCCTATCACCACCCATCTTCACGAGACTAAAATTCCCCTATTTGCTAATACTTCTCAAAATCAGACCCCCTTTCGCACTAACAGAAACCATGGAAAACAAGATATTAAGATAAGACTCGCGAAAAAATCATCAAACTTAGTGCCCTCTATCTCTACTAATGGTTTCATTAATGTCCGTGGGTAATTCATCATCTTTACACTAGATCTTGTAATCATTACTAATGGCTCCATAATTATCCATCTTATCTACACACTTGTTCCCTTGATGCAAAGTATGATTATAAGAAACCCTTACAAAATATTTTAAAGTTTCCTTAACATCATTGAGGATATTTCTTATGGACCAATTAATGGAACCCTGATTATTGAGGGCATTAATAATGATGAGAGAATCACCTTCAATTTGTATGTCCTTGAATCCTTTTTCTTTAGCCAACAAAACCCCCAAAGAAGAGCTCTATCTTTTGCCATGTTATAGATTACATATTACATTATGTAATAATGTGAGCTAGAAGAAAATAAAAGTCAAATAAAGAGATGGTAACACCAAATTTAAGTGGGGAAAATCCAAAGGTAAAAAACCCCACTAAATAAAGCATTGTCTATTATTAATAATTTCTTATACATCTTTTACCCACAATTTCCACTTCTCTCCTTGTTATCTTTAACAGAATGATTTTAGAACAATGTCTCACACTCATTCAATACAATACACACATTAAAGATAGATTCTAGTATGATATCTCTTTCTAGATATCAATCTAGTACTAATATATTTGTTTCTCATAGCCAATCCCAAGAGGGATCACCCTAATCAATAGGGTGGGTGAATCAATCAAGTCGCTTCACTCTTAAATGTGGAAGATCTTTGTAGAAGATCTTCATAATAAATTTTGATAGAAATTTTTTAAAATAATATTGGGGCATACTACAGTGGTAAATATCCCACTTGACATTATCTCCCCAAAACTCCCCTTAAGGTTAAATGGGGAAGAACATACAAAAAACATGTTGACATTTTTTCCTTATGCCAAGATGGTTGGCATCCAAAAACACATGTGTTCCATGAGTTTTTCAACCCCACTATACATGATCGGAGGGTTTGTAGTTTTCTATTACACTAAAGAAGAGTTTTGAGGGTTTTTTAAATCCGCAGTATAATATTGCGGTGTCTCGCGTACTTATACAAGCCGCGCACAATTATTTCACGGGTTTGTAGTTCCACATTGCAGTATAGTAGAGTCTTGTGGGTTTTTAATTTTGTGGTACAATATCGTAGTGTTTCATAGACTTGTGCAAGCCACGAACAACTAAATCGTATTGAAAATTTTATCAAGACCATGAGACACATGTTTTGTAGTGGTTCAAAATAGTGTTCCAAGGATCCTATAAAAGCCATGATACAAAGGAACATATATAAAATAAATTATAAGGAAAATTTATTTACATATGAATACATATATCAAATTATGGAGCCTTTTATAACACAAGGCATTCCCATAACTAATGCTTTACTAGTATTTACAAGTAACTTCACATAGTGTGACACATTTACTTATTAAAAAATGGAGGAAGTATTGGAAGTTTTCAAAAAGCCATTAAGATGTGGTATTTTCATGCAAAGTCCCCCTCAAAGAAAATTTGATAGGCCCAACAAGGCACATAATTTGTAGAACTTTACGAACACGATGGCTTTGTGAAGATATCTACAACTTGATCTTTAATTAAACATAACTTGAGATCAATGTCACCATTTAGGACTTTCTCTCTAACAAAGTGTATATGAACTTTGATATGATTGTTCCTTTGATGTTGAAATGAATTCTTCACAAGAGAAATGTAACTCTGGTTCTCACATAGAAGCATAGTGCTTCCTTTGAAGTCCATATGTAGTTCATCCAACAATCTTTTCAGCCACATATCTTCCTTTGAAGCTTCAATAACACTTATATACTCTACTTCGGTGGAAGAGATAGAAATTTTTGGTTACTTCTTACTACTCCAAGTCATGGAACCTACACCAAATTTGAAATCATATCCATAATTAGAATTTCTATCTACAACATCTCCAACATGATAAGAATCACAATAACCAAATAATTGTGCATCATTAGAAGCAAAATAAAACAAACCATAACAGATTGTTCATTTAATATATTTCAAAAAAAAAAATCCATTTTATAATGATCCTCATAAGGTTCTTGTATAAATATTGAAACTAATCCTCTTGCATAAGAAATATCAGTTCTAGTAATAGTCAAATAAATTAGATTACCAACTAGCTATCTATAAAGACTAGGATAAAATTTAGCACAAAATGGTTTAACATATAATTTAACACCAAATTCAATAGGAATGGAAACAAGCTTAAATTCAATCATGTTAAATATTCTAAAAAAATTCACAACATATTGATATTGAGATGCAACAATAGACTTGTGATCTTAAAATATAACCATACCAAGAAAGTGATTTAATAAACATAAATCAGTCATTTCAAAATGTTGCTTTAACTTTCTTTGATCTTAACAATTAAATTTCTATCACTTTATTGGTAATCAAAATATCATCTACATATAAAACAATAATGGTAATATGATTGTTTTCAAACAACAACATTTAGAAAATACAAGATCTTGAAAGAAACTATTAATCTTAGCATATTAGGCTCTAAGATCTTGTGTAAGACCATACACATAATTCTTGAACTTACGGACATATAGCTCCTTACCGGGTTCTTCAAAAACTTTAGGATTATGCATGTAGAGTTATTATTTTAGATTGAAATCCATTTGGTGAATTTCCTAACCATATTCAAGACCATGTTTCTGAGTGAAACCACGAGCTACCAGCCTTTCCTTGAACTTTTCAATTTCTCCTATAGAGTTATATTTGATCTTATACAACCACTTAGATCCTACAATGCTTCTCTTAGAAGGAGGAGGGACAAGTTCCCAAGTATTATTTTTAATCAAAGCATTGTATTCATCTTTCATAGCTTGAATCCATCTATCATCTTGACATGATTCTTCAAAATATTTTGGTTCAACCTCATAGAGGGTCATCAAGGAATGGTAAGAATGTTGACTACGAAGTTACCTTTCTAAGATTAACAAGATAAGAGTCTTGAACAAGATTTTGATCCCATTTAGGAATCTTAGATGCAATACAACTTGAGATGAATCCCCTCAATCTCCATTATGTCTAGATCAAGATACTCATCCCCTTTAACTTCTATTTCCATATTGTTAGGAGAATAATTATCAAGCTCTATCTCAGGATAATTAGAGGAGGGTCCATGAGAGGCATCACAAAATGTCTTTTCTAAGACAAGAACATTCATGTTTTCTACTATGTCATGTTTTAAAGGGTCATAAAATCTTAAACCTTTTATTCTACAACCATAGCCAACAAAAATACAAGAGAAAGATGTTGGATCAAGCTTCTTCCTTTTAAATTTTGGAATGAATATAGAGGTAGGACTCCCAAATGTCTTTAGGTGGGACATATCATGTTTTTGCTTTGTCCATACTTCATGAGGAGTAGTTTGACAAAGGGATTTTGTAGGAACTCTATTAATAATATAGACAACAATATTCATTGTTTCATCCCATATAAACTTAGGCACATTAGACACATCAATCATAGTTCTAGCCATTCCTAAGACAACCCTATTTTTTCTTTCTACAATGCCATTTTGTTGAGGGGAATAGGGAGTAGTCAATTTTGTTTCAATTCCACATGACACACATAATTCATCAAACATTTTGTTAACATATTCACATCCATTATCAGTTCTAATTATTTTTATTTTCATATTAGAAGCATTTTCAACCAAATCTTTAAATTCCTAAAACTTAGATAGGACATCAGACTTCTTCTTAATTTAATAAGACCAAAACATTTTAGAGAATTCATTAATAAAGAAAACAACATAAAAATCTCCACTAAGATGAGGAACCTCAAATGGACCTCTCACATCACTATGGATCAGTTCTTATAACTGAGAAGAATTTTGATCATGATGCTTGTGAAATGGTTGAGCATGTTTCTTACCATGTAAGAAACTTTCACAAGTCTCATGATCAGATTTTAATTTAGGAAGACCAACAACAAGATTTAGTCTAGACATTTGATACAAGATTTTGAAATTTACATGACCTAATATTTCATGCCAAAGCTCTATATCATTTCTAGAAGAGGAATAAAAACCAGATTCGACTCAAAACCATCAAAGATATATAAGCTATTTTTCGATGCGAGAAGTAATAACATTACTAAACTTATATTTTACATACCACTTATCTTGCAGCAAAACAAATTAACAATTTTCTTTAGTTATATGAGAGCAAGATCAAATATTCTTTTTCAGTTGAGGAACATAAGACATTCCTAATTACACCATTTGACAATTTATCATTTCCAAAAGCTTCAGATCTAATGATAGAATTATCTCCTAGATAGATGTTTTCTTCACATTTAACTACATATGTAATCATACTAAGAGTACAAGTCATAGATGCACCATTGTCAAGAATCCATTCATTGTCATTTGAAGTTTGAGAGGAAGTATACAAGGAAATAGATTGCTCAATCACATTTTCTTTATTTTTCTTTTGATTTTTTCCTTATGGTTATTAGGCTAGTTGTTCTTAGAATTCTTAACTAATTTATTAGTCTTCACTCTACAATCAGACACTTTATGCCCAAATTTTCCACACTTGTTACAAATGCCATTAAATTTGACTTTAAAATTCTGATTTTTTTAGCAGAATTGAATTTGGGATTGGATTTAAATTTAGATCTGATATTAGAGTTTTGTTTAGGATTTTTGTTATTCCTATTATGAGAAGACTTGTGATTATGAGAGAACAGGGCTTGAGAAGAAGTCTCTTTTGAATTAAAATTCTCCATTACTCACTCTTCTTGAATTAACAGAGAAGACAAAGTATCCAAATTAGGTAGATCATTCTCATTCGATACTTAGAATTAAGAATAGATATATAATTTATAAATTTTTCATGGATATTTATCTAAATTATAAAATACAAGAGCTTATCTTGAAACAATTCATAGTTATAGCCATCTAATTGAGCTTTAATGTTCTTAATTTTAGCTAAATAATTGACTATTTTCTTATCCTCCTTCATGGGAGTTGTAAACAGTTCCATAATTAGCTTAATTATTTTAGATAGACAAACTACCTTCATGCATTGTCTCTAATTGTTTCTAGGCATCTACAGGCAAGTCCATATGTCCTATATGCATTAAAAATTCATCTTTTATGCTTTACAAAAGGATGGAAAAAGCTTCCTAATATTTTTGAGAAAAGGAGCTAAGTTTTTCAAGGGTAGTTTATCTCCCTGTGGGACGTTTTTCTATACCAGTCATAAGATCTCAGAGATTTCTAGCGATAAAAATATTTTAAACACACTCTCCAGATGCTATAATTTGTTCCATTCAAAAGTTGATCGAAAAAATAGTAAAACTAGCCATTTTTAATGCTCAAATGGTAATGAATAAATATACAGCTAAAAATGAATTAAAGAGGCCAAAAACAGAGGCAAAAAAACAAGCTACAAATATTCTTATTAGTTATATGATAACAAGTAAATGAAACAAAAAATCCGGGGAAGCCCTCAAAGAGAAGATTTAAGATTTGCAAATTTTTTAATCCGTGAGACAAATGAACTTAGAAAACTCACAATACAAAGAAAAAATTTCAGAGCTGTGGAATGAAGAAAATTTAAAATCATGATATAAACAAAATTTAGGAGGCACATTTCACTTTTATATTAGCTCGCATTTTACACTCAAACAACTCAATTAAATAAAAACAAACAACAAATTTGTATACACATGTCTTTAGATAATTAATTATTTTCTTCACACTCGACACAATTAAAACAAGGACAAACAAAATGTGAAGGAACGTGGACATGTTTTATTGGTTTGCAAATCGAAAGAGAGTGATAAAGTCTTATTCAAAGAATGTTACTTATCAATAATCTAACTACGATAAAAGACATTTTTCAGATTTCCTCCAAAATTTAAA
The DNA here is from genome assembly GCA_018340775.1 of Taxus wallichiana var. yunnanensis. Taxonomy (NCBI): domain Eukaryota; kingdom Viridiplantae; phylum Streptophyta; class Pinopsida; order Cupressales; family Taxaceae; genus Taxus; species Taxus wallichiana. Next base: position 638,259,886 of record CM031235.1, read on the forward strand.
TAGATTTCCTTAGGTGGACTTAAAGTCCCTGAATAAGCCAAACTTAACATAAAGTTAAGGTCTAAAATCAAAAGACAGATGTGACAATCTTAGTATCTAAGTCAAAAAAACTACTAACACCTCCAAAGACATATTATGACACTTGTGAAGACTTTCACAATAGATAATTAATGTATGTGTCAACGAGACAATTGGTTCACACTTTGTAGTGCAACCACAAAGACTAAGCCAAAAGGAAGATACATGGAGACTTTAAAATGAATCACTTTTTGCAAGACTAACAAACACTAAAAAATGCTACAAGATGGCTGATTTCTATTAGATAGCCACTAACACAAATAAATAAAATTGAAAAATGTAAAAAGATAAGATACTTGGATCAAATCTATTGGTTCAAACTTTGCATATGTCGAGGAAAAAAACAAACCAAATACCAAACATGAAATACGGGGCTACTTGGAGCAATCATATTGGCTCATTTTTCACAAGAATGCAGACAATGCAACCAAAAGGTTGATAAAGCAAAATATGGGGCAAACGTATTGGCTCAAATTTCAAAAATGTCAAAAACAAATAACAAGGGACTGACAATATGAAATATGGAACAATTTTATTGGTATATTATTTACAAAGAAAGAAACAAGCAACAAAAAACTCTAACAAAGGTGAAATATTAAGTGACTTGGAGCTTCCTAATTGAGTTAGATTTTTCAAATTATAGAGGAAAGCTAAGCCAAGTCTAACAACGTGAAGACACACATAAATCCCTTATTGGCTTGTGTTTTGCAACTAACAATCAAAAAAACAATATGACAGAGAAAAATTAAAGCAAGGTGGAGCCTTTTGATTGATATAGCTTTGCAAAAACATAAAGGTCCACAATGCGAAAGCTAGTTGGAGTAAAATCATTATCTCAAGCTTCGTAGTCAAAAGAAATTCGTAGAAATGAAAAAAATCAAATAAGACTAACAGTGAATCCAGATGGAATTAGAAGATTGGATCGAGATTCGAAACACAAAAAGAACAATAGAGAAGCTACTTGGAGCAATATTATTGGCTTGAGCTTCACAAAACCAATAAAATCTATATAAAAATAAAAAAGATAAAGCAAAGCTAGATGGTGTAAATTAATTGGATCGAGGCTTCATAAAAATAGATCAAAAAATAAAGATTTATAAAGTTGAGATGGATTTAACCACTTGAACTAACTACATCTAAATATATCTTTCGGATCCACAATTAAAAATAGCTCTAATGGCTATAAACAATGTGGAAAACTTAAAACAATCTTGTAGATGGAAGATTTAATCTGTAAATGAGTGAAACAAGATGCAAAATCAAATATCTAAGCATACAATAACTCAAACATGATCTAAATATCCATTTAGCCACTATTTCAAGAAATATTAAGGCAGGAATTGGAAATTTAAACCTCGTTAGCTTGAAGACGACTATGGAGCAACTAGGGTTTCACATATCTATAAATAGACTTCAAGCTTCTTCACTCTAGCTAATTAAAAGCTTCCAAATCAACCCTACACATGCATAATCACCAGCTTTGATACCATGTTAGGATTTATAGGGAATACATAATCAACTGATTATAGATCCACAAAATAAATGCCAAAGATTATAGATTATAGTATGTAGATTACAGAATGTAATAACACGAGATGAAAGAAAATGATAGTCAAATAAAGAGACACTAACACCAAATTTAAGTGGGGAAAACCCAAAGGTAAAAACCCCACTGAATAAAGCATTGTCTGTTATTTAGAATTTCTGATACATCTTTTACCCAACACTTCCACTTCTACCCTTGTTCTCTTTTACAAAATGATTTCATAACAACATCTCACACTCATTCAATAAAATACACATATTAAAGATATATTCTAGTCTGATATCTCTTTCTATATATCAATCTAGTACTAATCTATTCATTGTTCATAGTCAATCCTAAGAGGTATCACCCTAATTAATGGGGTGGGTGAATCGGTCAATCCACTTCACTCTTAAATGGGGGAAGATATTTGTAGAAGACATTTATATTAATTTTTTAAAAACTTTAAAAATAATATTGGGTCGTCTTTGCATGATGGTAAATATCTCACTTAAAATTATCACCCCAACAACCCATTCCTACCAAGATTTGGATAGATGTTTCTCTGATTTCATTAAGGGGATCCCTAAATATAGAGGAAAAACATCGATCATGGTCATAGTAGACCGCCTCTCTAAAGTAGTCATTTTATACCCTTAGCATCCATATATAACATCCATTATCACACAATTTTTCTAGGATAAGATCTTCCACCTTCATGAAATCCCTTCTTCAATCATCTCCAATCATTACAAGAAATTCACTAGTCATTTTTGGAGGGAGATATTCGATGCACATACACACAACTAAATATGAGCTTTGTGTCCCACCCACAAATAGATGAACAAATAGAAATTGTCAAAAAATGCTTAGAAACATTCCTTCATTACTTTGCTTCATAAAAACAACACCAACGCGAAAAGTGTGTCCCCTAGCAGAATGGCGGTATAGTACATCACACCTAACTTCTACTAAAATGACTATATATGAAGTAGTTTATGGTCAAGCACCTCCAACATTTATCTCATATACCCTCGACATTTCATTAGTTCAAGAAGTCAATACTATGCTCTAAAACCAAGATTATAATCTTAGCACTTTGCATGATAATATCCATATGGCACATAATAGAATGAAATAACATGCTAACCAACACCGCTCTGAGAACACATTTTAACTAAAAATATGGTTTTTCTTCATCTATATCCATACAAGCAATCATCCCTAAAACTAAAATGGTGTCATAGTCTTGATCTAAAGTTTTTGGGCCATATAAGGTTCTCTAGAAGATTGGGTATATTGTTTACAAGTTGGAGCTTCCACCCTTCTCCTGATTTCACCTAGTTTTTCATGTCTCATGTTTGAATAAAGACATCATAATGCAAACAATTTTACCAAATTTTGATGTCGAAGGTTCCATCCTTCTCAAACCAGTAGTAATATTGCATTGGCTCACCTTCCAACTTTACTCCCACTCAATCACAAAAATCTTAATCTTATGGCACAACATGCAACTCGAAGATGTAACTGCGAACCACTCTTCCAGATTCATAAACAATTCCCACATCTAAATATTTGAGGACAAATATTTTTCTAAGGGGGGGGGATGTTAGGAACCTATGTCCTACCCTTCTCTTTGTATTATTAGTGTATTATCTGTCATGGTTACATATGATTTGTAAGTAATCACTTGAGCATATTTGAATTATCTCACATACATATGAAGAATTTGTCAAAATAGAATTAGTATATAAGTAAGTGTTGAGGCCCAATGAAGAAATCCATGAATATTATTATATTGAGCTTGCTCAAAGGAGGTGTTACCTCAAAGTGTCATGTGATCTAAAAGGAGGGAATATTTTTATGGTGAATTTTTACTAATTCTGAATATTTACATTATTGAAATTTTCATTTGATGATTTTGAGGAGTTGTGCGGAGTAGGATTTTTCCTAAAATAGTAGGATGCAAGTTAATTTTATGGGTTACTTGCATAGTGTTAAAAATAAATTTCATACTTATGCATGTATATTGGCATTTCCTCAAAACACAAATAAGGTACAATCACCAGTATATACTAATAAAACATAAGCACTTTCCAAATTCCAATGCCATTAGTCACTTGCATAAAGATGTCCGAAGATTAACCACATACTCCAAACACATGACTATATAGTCCATATGTTTGACTATGTTTCCCAGACACCCCATATTTTTAGACACCTAAACACATACTACATATGTCTACTAACAATATCCATTGATCTAGAAACCTAACATCATTCTTTATACTCCCATTGTAGACAAAAAATTACGCACTTACTACTATTTAATATACCACCAAGTATGTTTTTTTCTATATGGATCTTGCTTAAGAAAACTATTCACTAGTTAACCATTATATAGTCCAAACAGTTTTCTTGTTGGTTTCTATTGCTTTTCTATTTCACAATTGTTACTCATACACACAATTATGGCCAAATCACAGGGGTCCTTGTCGGTCGAGATTCGCTCATTTTTTTCACTTGCCTCTAGAAACTAGTGCCCCAGATCGACAATAGTTTCATGCAATCCTATCCATATTGGGGACCCATGTCCTCTTTATTTTTTATCTTGTTTTTGAAATTTGAGGTTGGTGTTATGAGTTTTCCCACTCATATCTCGAGGACTAGTCATCATTTCGAGTCATTAGTATCGAAATTCAAGCAAGAGATCCTTACATAAACATAACATACATGCCATTAAAAGTAAAAAAAATTCTTATCAAGGGATATCTATATACATATCTCAAGGAACTAGATTTGGGCACATTATTCTACATACACATTTCATTGGAAGGGGATTTCATTCTATTTCATCCATACATTTGCATTTTATCTAGCTACTTCCCACTATCTTGGCATCATTGGTACGAGGGAAACCTAGGATAACTATTGTACACACAAGAACATAGAACTACATTGGGTTTGAAATGTAGTGTAGTGCTCAATTTTAAGTTCACCATTATGACAGTTGAGGACAGTCTAACCCCTCATTTTGCATCTTTATTTTTAGGATTTGATGTCTTTTTTAGGGTTTTGTAGGAGGATATTTGTGTGCAGGTTTACAAGTACCTCGGTGATCCAAGTGCAACATACAGGAGACAAAAGGTGAAAATTTTCAAAACCCTAGTGACCATATTAGAACCAAGTTCCGACCTCTCTATAGACTTTGACACCCCCACAAGGTCCCAAGTGCCCACAAGCATCCCCTTTCTACTCCAAGTGCCCATGTTCGGACATTTCCACCTCTCTTGCACTTTTTAGGTTCTTTGTGATGTTTCATATTTTTTCACATCACATTCTTCATCTAGACTGACTTTGTGATAAGAAGAATTAAGATAAGTACCTTATCCCTCTCATTTTATTTCATATTTAAAATTAAACAAATTATTTAGCATTTGTATTCCATTGTACAACATTCATACCATATATTTGCATTTATATTTTTGTAAAATATTCATATTTTATTAAATCATTTTGGTGAACCCATAACTTAGAACTAATTTCCCTAGGATCCACTAAAACCCTAATGGCTAAGGATAGCTCTTATCCTCCTCACCTAATCATGCCTCATGTGAGTATCAATCCTATCTATGATGAAACAACCATAACTAAACTTACCGCTCTATATTTCATCATTATTCTTCTGGATGATACTCAAAGACAACCCTTAGCTAATGAATGTAATGTGCCTAATAGCTTTGATCATTCCACTATTAACATTTTTTTGATCTAGAAAGATTTTTAGTTGTAGACCTTGTTATTCAAGAATCCGCACTTCACCTTCTTTTATTTATAATGAAAACTTAGATGATATTATTATTAGTTTTATGCTTAATCTTGATGATAATGCTTTAGATAAAAAATAGGATGAAAATAAACATGTGCATGATATTATTTCTCATACTAGTCAGGATGATTCTATAGTTGTATCTCATACTCCTTGCATTTCTGAAAATGTTTCTAATGATGCATCACATACTAGTTCTCCTCCTCCTTCATTATATGTTGATGATATGCTTAATGAAATACTTGCATCTAAATATTTATCTAATATTGATGATACACATACTAGTAATGATTCTACTTCTTTGCATATTGTTGAATGTGACTTTTCTACTCCACTTTCATCTTCTTCTGAGATTATCTCTAGTAGCATGCATGATTCATCCCATTCTATCTCTTCATATCCTATTTTTTTTTATGTTATTCCTACTACTTCTATAGACACTCCAAGTGTGTCACCTCTTGTTACTTCTTCGGCACCTACATCTAGTGTTCCCTTAGCATCGACATCTTCCATTTCTCCTCTTGACATCCTTATGATCACTCATAATGGAAAGCTTCAACCACTCAATACATTACTCACATTTTTTTCCATTCCTTCACATGACATTTTATCACTCATGCATGTTGTTGGTCAATTACAATCTCAAGTCCAATCTCTTACACTTGAAAGAAAAGCTTATTATGCTTCTATTGATAAAAATTCTTTGCATGACAACCCTATTCCAAAAAGATTCATAATTCAGCATTCCCTAAGGATTTCATTATGCCTACATTTTCATGCTTTGATGGTACTAGAAATCCATATTTACATCTTAAGCATTATCGTCTAGCTATGGCTTCTTATTCTAATGATTGATTATTGTTAAAATATTTTTTCCATAGTCTTACTGATGACATTCTCCAATGGTACACACATTTACCCTTTGGATCTATTAGTACCTATTGTGAAATGGAAGAGGCCTTCCTTCAACACTTTATCCTTAACAATGGCCCTAGAGTCACATATGATCATTTACCTAGCTTACATCAAGGAAAAACAAAACCTATCATTGATTACATTTTTTGATTCAATGCTTGCATGCATTGGTTAATCTTTCAACCCATTAACTTAGAAAAGTAATTTATCTTTTTCATGGCTTAATTCCTGCCCTAAAAGACCACTTATAATATGACACATGTGAATCATTCACACTCTTATGTTATAAGGTCATCAATCTAGAACAGGATCTCATTGTTGCACATGTCATAGATCCTCCTCCTAGTGCTTCTACTACCACACCATCTAGTTCTTCTCCACTTCCATCTATTGAGTATCCTCCTAGGTCTCCATCTCCTCCACCTCATAAGAAAGTTCAATCTTCTCCATTGCATAAGAATCCTTCATCTCCTCCATTGTGTCAAGCTCCACCTCATACTTCTGCATCTCCTTCATGGGAGCCATTACACTTATCCAACCACGTTAGACCTCATGATTTGTTATGTGCCTTACTTGAAAAGATTTTATGTTCTTACCTTCTAATCAACATCATCCACCTCATCATTTGCAACACCAATGTGATACACCTTATTATAACTATCATTGTATCAATTTCCATCGAAAAATATTATTGCGCCCTTCATGATATATTACAACAATCAGAAGATAAGGGTGTAATTTCCTTTGGCTCTCACTCTCGTGAGAGGTCTATATCTCCAATCCCACATAAGCATGTTGTTTATCCATTTAATTTTCTCCTTTTTCTAGTTCTAAGGTCATTATTCATCCACCACCATAGGTTGTAGCTCATGGGGTCTCTCCATCTCATCTATCCAACGCAACACCATCTCATCCGTTGCATAATGATACTACTACACATTGGTTTATATAACCCTCTTCTTCTCCACTTCCCACTGCTACATCACCCATCATTGGAACCATCTCATGTGGCATTCAATTTGTTTTATAAACTCATGTTTTTATGCTTGTAGTCACAAAATCACACTACTATTACACTTATACTATCGAGCATGTTATTTTATATAGGGATCTTGAGTGACTAAATTACTCATTAGTGACCCTTCCTTTATTTTTTTTTGTCGCTTAGTCAAGTGTCATTTATTTTTCTAGTTTAGTTACCATGTTTCCTTATAGTTTTGGGTGTATTTTAGGGTTTCTTAGGTTTCGTAATTTGCTCAGTTGTCATCTTTAGGTCTACGTTGGGGTGCCTAGGTTATCTTTGGGCCCCCAAGGTGCCTCGGTCCGTGATTTTAGGCACCCATCTCATTATGATTTTTGGTATTAATTTATTTGTTTAAGGTTGGTATTAACGGTTTACCCTTTGCATTCCCTAGGTCGTGAGTTGGAAATTGTGGGTCACTAGTGTCAAATTCTAAACAAGAGATCCCTATATAAACATAGCATACTCACTACATTATGGGTGGAAATTTTACTATCAAGGGTATTTAACTACTAAGGCAAGGGAATACATTTTTGAAACTTCGATATCTCGCATCACACAAGCATAGGGGGAAAGGGTTGTATTATTTCTATTCCATCCACCATTTGCATTTTTACATCTAGTCATTGCCCCCTACTATCGTGTCATTAGAGTTAGGGCATCATAGGAAAAAAATTGTGCACACACACACATGGAACTACATGGGGTCTGAAATGTAGTGTAATGCTTAGTTGTAAGAGCACTAGTTTGGCAGCTGAGGTCAATCTGACCTATTCATATGCATTTTCATTTTTATATGAATTGATTATTTGAATAGGATTTTACAAGTAGATCTTTATATGAAATTTACAATGACATATTTGACATTATTGCAACACCCATGTGATAGGAACAAAGGTATTGTAGAGACATTGTGACATTACCGAACTCAGGTTTTGAAATTTTATGTAGTCTACAGTGCCTAGATTACATACCAAGACACCCCGAGGAACCCCAATATCCTCCCAAATGCCTCAATATAGGAAAATATCCATCTTTTTCCCTTCTTGAGGCCATTTAGTCACAGCTTTCCCAGTCTGCATGTCAACCTGCTACAATCAAACACACAATGAGGTAATTTTATTTAAGGTTAGTACCATATCCCTCTTATTTCCATTATTTCAATATATTCAAATACAAAAATATATATTTAGATCTAGTATTTCAATATAGCATTTGTTTTTTATCTAGATTAACCCATAAAATAGGTGACATTTCTATTTTTAGTTAATCATTTTGGTAAACCCCACGTTTCAAGAAATTTTCTTTTGGATCCTCTTTCATACCCTTGTGGTTTAGCATAGTTCTTCTTTTTTCTCATCATGTCTCATTTTAGTGTTAACCCTATCTATGATGAGGTTTCCATAGCTGAACTTAAGGATTTATATAATGCTCTTATGATTTTACTTGATGATACTCAACAAGCCCTCTTAGAAGGCCAACAACATGTGCTAACTAATCTTGTTGATTCTCCTATAGGTATATGCCTTGTTGATGACCTTTTTTTCACTCATTGTACACCATGCCATCCGGTTGCATGTGATCCTTCTTATCCTTCTTCGATATGCCACCTGAATGCTTTAGATGAATCTATCATTGATTATTTATTAGGCATTGATTCTCAATCAGGTGTACCTCCTACCTCTACTCTAGCCACTCCTATATCTACTCCTATGTCTTCTACCGCTTCGATAGTCCTCCTCACACATCCCATTCAAGCATGCATTCTCCTTTATATTACATTGATGATCCTATTGATTCTTATGATGACCATAGCATTATTTTTGGAACCCCACCTTCTATTGATCAACATCATGGATCTCCTTCTTTCCATATTGTTGCATGTGACTCTCCCGCTCCATTTTTATCCTCTCCTAAGGTTGCATCTACTATTATACATGAGTCACCCCTTGTCATTGCTTCTTCTTCTTCTATTCCCACATCCTCTACCCCTCCTACTGCATCTTCACCTATTGAGGTTTCTTCCTTTCTCACCACACCTTTAGCATCCGACTCCCTCTGTATTACCTCTTGACATTCCTATGATCACTCATAATGGAAAAATTCAACCAATTAATACATTATTTCCATCTCCTACCATCCCCTCACAAGATATTCTATCTCTCATGCATGTTGTAGGACAACTCCAATCACAAGTTCATACTCTTACTTTAGAAAGTAGAGCCTATTATGCCTCTATTGACAATAACTCTTTACATGGAAATCTCGTTCCTAAAAATATTCATAATTCCGCCTTCCCAAAAGATTTTTCATGCCTAATTTCACATGCTTCGATGGTACCGGTGATCCTCATGCTCATATCCTACATTACCACACACTTATGGCTGACTACTCTAATGATTGCTTGTTGCTTAAGGCATTCCACTATAGTCTTACTAATGAGGCACTCTGGTAGTAAACCCACTTACCCTTTGGGTCCATAAGCACTTTCTATGATATGGAGGATATTTTCCACTATCACTTTATTCTTACAATGGCCCAAGGGTTACATATGATTACATTCCTACATTACATCAAAACTCCTCTAAACCTATCCAAGATTATATTTTATGGTTCAATGCTTGTATACACCAGCTCATTTTCCAGCCTAGTGACTTAGAAAAACAATTCATCTTTTATCGTGGTCTTATTCCTCCACTTAAACAAAGGATGTAATACGACACTTATGAGTCATTCATTCTCTTGTACTATAAGGTTACTGATCTAGAATAATATCTTTCATTCTCACATGTCGTTGAACCCCACATGTTTCTCCACTAGTTCCATCCATTGCTCCTCCACTCCCATCGCTAGTTGAGCATCCAAATCAATCTCCACCATTGTCTAAAGTGCATTCTAAACAAGCTCAACCCTCTTCTTCCCCACCATTACATTCTTCTCCAGTTCCACAACAAGATCCTACTTCCACCACTCCACCTAATTCACAAGATCCTTTTCACTTATCTCCTCATGCTCGGCCACATGATGTACTTCACACATTACTCAATGAGCAATTGATTCGGTTACCCTCTAACCATCATCACCCTCCATAGTGCTTGCATCGTCGGTGTGAACAAAATTATTGTAACTATCATCACATCATTGGCCATAGGGACAATGATTTCCTTTCCTATGTGAAAGGATACAACAACTAGTGGACTCTGACATCATCTCCTTTGCCTCTCATGAGCACTCATTGTCTCCTTCACCTCGTCAACGTAGGAATACCCCACTTATGTCTTCTCTATCGGGTTCTCGGTTCGTTCATCATTCTCCACCACCACATGTTTGTTCTCCACCTCATCCATCATTTCCACCATTACATTCATTACATCCGCTCCACCCACATTATCCACCACTTCATCCTGCTACATCTTATGGTTTTCGCGAATTTTTGCATACCCCGTAGTCACTACACATGACATTCCATTTGGTTCATACACTCATGCTCCATCCATTCCACATGTTTCCACCACCACCCATTGTCTTGGTATTTGGTAGGTGATTCTAATCACCTTACCCCCGATGACGCACTTGTGTTCTTATGGTTCTTACAGACTGTTGAGGGTTTAATTCTAAGAACCTTTCATCAAATGCTTTGTCATTCATCTAGCATACCTCAATCATTTCTGGTGATGTGCTCTTGCTTATATGTGGCTCATACATGACTACTAAGGGGTCTTATTACATGAGCCTATTCCTTCATACACTGGGGGCATCGTTAATCTCCTCCCCTCCTATTTTCCTCACCTTATCCTCTTACGACTACATTACATTTTCACATATTCATTACGATACACTCATCTATTTCCTCATTTATTCCATTACATGGCCTACACACTATATATTTTATTAATCTCATCAATCACAATTACATTAGTTATCTACATCATTATTTACCATGTCTATTCTATCCACCATTACTAACATCATCATACAAATTTATATTCCTCACATACAATACAATACACATGCTAGAACAATAACCATCGAACCATACCACATCCATTATATAACAATGGTGAAACATCTCAACATCGATCTAACATATATCAAACATAGGTGTCCATACATATATCATTCATACAATCATCATACCAAAAACATGTTTCATCACTAGGGGGAAAGGACCCTACAACATATATAATCATCACTATGACTCTCGTGTACTATGAGAGCCCTAAAACTTGATGCCTCACCACCAACATGACACTACATTTCCCGGCCCTAAAATTCTCCACCTACCTATGTATCATCACAATCTCCATTATCTATTCTAAAAATTGACATTGTAAGTCTACATATCGTGTGAACACGTCCTAGGCCATGGGGACCCCCCTACTATCTCTTGGGCAAGTTGAGTCTCCTCATGTGCCTCGTCCCTCTAACTAAGAACCATCGTACATGTCATTGTTAATATGTTTGATTCCCATTAAAACAACCCACTTGAGACCCAAGAAACAACCTAGGGTTAGTCAGGAAAATTATGGAATAATTTTTTTATTAGAAGTGTCTACAACCAGGTTACAAGATAATAGTTGACACTCTTAGGTTTCGAAACAAGTTTAATCTACTAGAACATACTTTAATTTTATTAACAATTATCAGAGGTCACAAGGTCCAAATTTTAAGGTTAGAAGTTTGATTAGGTTCGGGGTAAAATACCACCATACCCACTCTCTAATAAGCTCGAGTGTCAAATTGATTTTTCTCACACTTAACACATTCAAAATTTTCTTTAATCATTCCCATTAGATAGGAAATTGTCTCACCTTTCTGAATATATAAATAAATCCTCCTAACTCCTTGTAAAACTCCGATTATGGACCAACGGGCTTTAGGGGTCAAATTTTCCCCAAGGGGACACATGTCAAGCAGGGAAGGAATCCCATTTGTCAAGTTGGCAGGTCACATGACGGTGTTGAAGTTTTGTTCTTGTGTAGGAGAAAAACCAAATTTTCATTGCACTCATGCGGGTCGGCCAGGACACGTTGTCCCCAACAACCACGGCGGGGAGAGAAGGGAGAGGGAAAGGTAGGGTGGTGGAAGAGTTCGGAGATTTCGCGAGGGGAGACAAGGGAAAGGGGGAGATAACACCAAGGAAAGGGTAGGAGTGCACGGGCCACGAGGTTATCAAACAATTTTTTCAAAATCCAGCAAGTTTGTGGCGTTCCTCCCCTTCCTCCAACACCCCATGCGCCACGTGGCGACTCAAGAATGCGAGATTGCGGCCGGTGGGGAAGAGGTGAAAATTTTCCAAAATTTTAAAAGGCCCCAAAGACAAAAATAATGTCATGCCTCCACCATTGCCCCATGAGGACACATGGTAGCCTTTGATTGGTTGTGGGCCAGTAGAGGAAATTTTTAAAATTTTCCCCAAGAATTTTCAAAAAAAAATTCGAAGGATTTTTAAAGGGAATTTTTCGGCCACACCTGTGCCCACTAGGAAATTTTTTTCTCAAATTTTCCCACCAAGGTAGAAAAACTTCAGAGGGCCATAAATTTTGCTAGAAATCTTGATTTTGGGAAAATGAGGACTTTCTGGAAAGATCTCAATGCCCTCTTTGCACAGAAATCATAAATTTTACATTTTCATAAATTTTAAGGGGTCAATTTAGCAAAAACGTCCTGCAAGATTTTAAATAGCAAACTGGTAATTTTTAACTTATAAATTTGATTCAATTTGATCTCCTCCTTCACTCAACATGCCAAAAAGACATGGAGGATTATTATAGGAAGGATTTAGAATGTTTTAGGGAGGTAAATTTGCTCGATTGATTCCAATTTGAATTTTTTCCAATAATTGATAGAAAACGACTGCAAAAAGATTTGGGCTCGATTTTGCAATGTTTTAAATTAATTCTTAAGTGTTCTTTGTCAATTTAAGTTCCTTGATAATACATAATGCTTGATTTTAATGTTTCCAAGTAGATTATTGTGTGTAGGCCCGAACTATACATTTTGATTAAATTTATTTTCCAGCTTTTGAATTTACAATGAGATGCATTTCTAGAAAATTCTATATATCAATTTCATCATTTAAGTGTGGTATTTCATTTCTAATCTAATCTAATACATTAAGTTTTCTATAAACAAATCATTTAAAATAAAAATTGTAAAGTCTGGTTTCCAATTTAATATTTTTCCAAAAGAGACAAAGTAATATAATTCCTTCCTACGTATTTCTTCTTTTCAACAGAGATCTAACTATCTCTTTTGCCATACAATGAAACATTTAATTCAATCCATGGTAGACTTAAGTGTTTTTCCTTCTTCAAGCAGTCATCAAAACAAGAATTCCAGTTTCTATCTTTCCCAAAATCATATATTTGAAAACAAGGAAAAACAATACAATTACATCTCACGTGTTCTTTTTTTCCATTTTCCAAAATAGGGACTTCAAATCACAATTTGATATTCCAATACAACACAACAATGCAAATGAGGAAAAGTCTTGCAATTCTTTATTAATTCAAAAAGAATACATCTTTCAATGTTTGGATGCAACAAACAAATTTCTATTTCTTTCTTTCCAATGTACAAAATAGAATATAAATATCTTTCACAATTCGAATAAGTAACTTTCATAACCAATTACAACATCTTTTCTTCACAAATATATATTACAATTTCATCCACTTCAAGTGGGAAAGGTTACAAATGAATTTGTTTCACAAGGGGCTAGCAAACCGTCTTCTTCTGCTCCAGAACAACAACATGCAAGTTTTCTTTTTCTTCCAAATTGATCACAACAAAAGTGGGGAAAGGAAATGCTCTCCACCCAACTAAGACATCCAATGAAAGGAGAATCCATCCTTCATCATTGGCCCCGAGCCCCAACCACAATACAATAAGAGGTGTGATTCAACCCATGGCAACAAATGGCTTCCACAAACACACAACATTCTTTCAACATGCATAATTCAATATAAAACACAGTCCAAACAAAAATAGTAGTTTACAACTGCATTTGCAAACATTCAAATAGAACTCAGGCTTGATCATGCAAGCCAAAGGAGAAAGGTCTATGGGGGAAGCTACTTATGCCTCCCAATGGGAATTGGGCATCCACCTATAACATACCACCAAAGTAATTTATCACACATATCCTTATGCCCCCACAATCCCTCCTTATGCCCCCACATATTTCCTTATGCCCCCCACAAAGTAAGAAATGCAAGCTATTTATTTTCCATGGTGGATCCCAAACCCAAACTCCCTCCACAAATATGATGCCACTAGCATTCCCTTATGCCCCCACATGAATTCCCCATAGCCTTCTCCTACACCATCCCTATGGCAGTCTACCCAACCAGCCAACAATTACACAAAGCACATACACCATTCATACAAACACTAAAGAAATAATAGCAAAAGGAAGAGCTAGGCTCCTACCTCTCCATGGTAGCTTTGGTTTCCAAACAACAAGCTCTCAATGCCAAGAACATAGTCCCAGAAAGCATAATCCAACAAGAAACCAAGGCCTTCCAAACTCCTTCCAAAAGCAAGAGCTCCAAACACAAGAAAATTCACCCCCAAGGAAGCATGCAAGAAGATTCATAACCCAAAACAAGCAAAGATTTTGAATTTTATAGAAGAGGGAAGAGAATAGGATGATGTGGATCCATGTAGGATGCCACATCACACATCCTCAACTCCAAACACAAAAGAAAAATTTCATTCTCCCAAGCACAATAAAGAGGTGGGTGAAAATATGACAATTTACTTGCACACTCCAAAAAGCCCACACCCCAAAGGACTACAAAATAAATAAAATGTAAGAGAGTGCAATCAAAACATGCAACATGATTAATAAAATACATTAAAAGATCTAAAATTATCCTTCCAACCATAGGTATGGTTAATAAATTAAATTTAGAGGCATGGGACAAGTTTTACTTGTCCCACAAGCCTCCAAAAACAGCCCCAAGGAAAATTTAAATTTCCAAGGAGGTGGAGTGTTTCATACCCCAAAATTTTACTTACACAAGTCTTACAAAAACTTACACATCCCTTACATATTTAATACAAAAGAGCCAATAACTTCCATTATTAATTTCCCATATCCCAATTTGATTTATTTAAATTTTAACCATATGATTTCTCACATTAATTGTGATGTGCCAAAATCCCCGATATGATATTGGTTAACAAAATTAAAATTATATATATATATATATATATATCATGAGTACTTTGGAATATTGATGTGTAACTTCAAAATAAATAAAAAAATGAGAAGGTTTAATTAGAGAGGAACTTGTCGGGACATTATTATTTACATTAAACTAATTGTAAATTTGTAATTTGGAAGTTACCATTGTAACCTTTGGTAATGAAACCGAATTGGAAAAAGTAATATTTAAATGGCTTGTAAGACTTGTTGAGGATCCGAGGGGAAGGAAAAAAAAAAGAAAGATCTTTGGAAATTTCAAAGAATTTGTGGAAATTTTCTAGGAAAGCTAGGTTTGTAAGCAGGGTTGTGGGCAGGAGGGAGGGGCTCCTGAGGAGTCCTAATCAGGGGTACAGAGTACAACCCTAGATGGTTCCTGGCCAGGGCATCGGTTTGTGCTTTTAAGCATATTTTCTTCCCCTCGTTAATGCGGCCATGGTTTTGGTGCTTACATCCAAGTGGACCGGGAATTGAGCATAGCAAAGTCCATTGCCAAATTGAGATAAGTTCCTTCTCTATAAATTTTGGAAAGAAATTAAATAAAAGAGTAAATTATTATGGTTCTTTTATTTATTTTGCTGGAATATATATTTAATTTAATTATGATATGAAACTATATTAATTGATTTCCAAAAAAATAAATTTACACAGGTGTTTTGTGGTTGGTTGATTTAAAATAAATAAATTTTATATTAAAAATCAAACATTTACTTGAGTGGAAAATTATTAACTATTGTTTTATTTTAAAAAATTATTAACTCTTGTTTTGTTTATTTTTACTTGTATAGTAAAATTAAATAAAATTCATGCATTTTAATAGTTTCCAAGAAAAATAATATGGTTTTATTAATAAATGCCTTTGGAAAAGGTTTAATATTTATTTTTATTTTTATTTTTATTTTTAAAAAATATGTATATTAAAATACTGTTATAAAATAGTTGAAGAGAATTTATTTAATATTTAATACTTGTGTTTATTATAGACTTATATTCATATTTATATTTAATTAGTTTGTTTTAGTGCTGGAAACACCTAGGGAAAACATCAAGTGAATTTAATTTACATAAGGTTTCTACGGAGACAACTCTCCTTGAGAATAGTAAATCAATTTTTCCTATTGGTTTGTAATTTACTCTTGTTCCCGTGTAAAATTCTAAGTGTGTATTTTCATCTTTATTATTCAAAAATAATAATAATAATTTTCCATGTCTGAAAATACCCCTTTAAATAAACTTGATTAGATTTATGTTGGAATAAAGTATTCTTATGTCTAACCTATGCCCCCTTCTAATTTTCTATTGCAATCCTAAAAACTATATGTTTTAATGGTACTACCCTATGTGTATTATTGGCCCCATTTATTCTTACATTTATTTTATGCATATTAAATTATATATTTAAATATTAATACTTATGTGTTATACCATATTAATTCCTAACTTAAATTTATAACCTAAGTAGTTAATTAAATTAGAATAAACTACCACATATTTTCTAAACGTTTTAAAAGACATGTTTTATTAAATATTATAGTTATAAAACTATACCATGTCATGTTCTAAACCTAAACCTATGTATATACTATACTATATACTATAACTTAAGATAGTAATGAATTATATAATGTTTTAATATGGTTTGTCTATTGTGTTGGCTAGTTTGACTACATGTAATTATATAAATTAAAAAACTATAATCTATATATGTGTGTGTTTGGGTTGGCGGCCTAAGTACTAAACCTTACAAAGTTTAAACCTAAATTTTAACTACCTAATCCTAACCGCTATACAAATTTAAACATTATCCTTACCCATATTTAAGACCTATATATGGTTAAATAAATTAAAACTTCAACTTTCAAACTAAAGTACTTACGTTGGAGTTATTTAAACATATAATGTTTTATTTATTTATTTTTTTAAAAAGTAGTCTTTATCTTTTTAGTTTAGCATTATATAAATATAAACAATATTATTTTAATGTTTTTATATTTATAAAGATAATGGATATAATTTGAGGAATATGTGCAGTAGATATAAATATAATTAAACAGGTAGTTAATGCAAGTGTTTATAATACATTAGTAGGATTTGTTATATGGTAATATGTCATCGTTTCTTTTATGTAGAAAATCTTTTTACCTTGTATAATTTGGTGTAGAAAGTATTGTTTTGTGTATGATTGTTTGTCGATATGATAAATGGTGTCGGCGGCCCTTTTCCTGGTGCGGGGGAAAGGGGTGTTTACATTAATCTACCACAATTTAAATTAAATAAAAGAAAGGGACACATTACTAATAAAATACATAAATCAATAATAAAAATTAACCACATTATAATATACACAAAACCCATGGTCACATATAAAGGTGATCCCCCCATGGGAATCCCTAACAACAACAAACACAACACAATAAAAAAAGTTGCCATGGTGACCTTGTCGAATTCACCTAGAATTCCATTGTGGTTGGTCTCCAATCCCCGATGTTTGTTGTGATATTAACCTTGAAAAACACAAATACCTCCTTCGGCCTCATGGCCATATCAGAACATCCAAAATGAATATAAATATAACAAAAATCATCTAAATATGTGAATCACAACAACATCAAGGTAATTTAACATTATCACATACAATTTATATCAACAACTATATCATCATCATATAATATCCATTTTCTAGATCTACTCATAATATCTAAAATCACATGTCCGAACAACATCCATAAAACATCCATGTCAAATAGTATATCATCATCCACATATGAGTGTCTCTAATAATCATCGTGCATCATAACCAAATCAAGATCAACAATAATCCATGATCAAATGTCTAACATCATACTAAATCAAAGCATAATAATGTCCATAACATAAACAATAGTATCAAAATAAGCATCCAAAGGGGTCAAAGGGAAGCGGGCACTACAATATGGCCACTAGCTCAAATAGATGGGAATGCTCACCTACAATATTATCAACATGCTCTAGTATCCCTCCACCTAGTACATCGCTCAACACATCTTGTGTCAATGTGTGGATAATTTTTTCCACTATCAACAACCAATAGGCATCTCCTATGAACACAACATACAACCCCATGTTAGTCACATGCATACAAAACAACATAGACAATTCATTAACCACAATATTAGCATACACAAATACTTATGCTCACCACATCTGCGGAAAAGTATTAGGGACACCTCCCTCACCTGTTTCTCCTAATATCAACTCCATAGTACCCATAAATCTTGGATATAGTAATACCCACCGATGTGCTTCCCACCACATTTGATAATCATCCATGCACCCCACATCACATCCACCTATAATTGGTATCACTATGTCTTCCTCATATGGCCTCGGTGATATCGGTTGCTCTACTTTGGGCCCCGCCTGTAAGAACTACTCCTCCTAGGGGCTCTAATAGCTCGCAACTAAATACATGGCTCTGGGGGCACATTTTGCACAATACCAAACTATCGTGATACCCTCTCCGTGAAAAGATCTGCCACACCCGAGAAGAGGTCCTTTAGCCACATGGTCCTATGAATACATCTTAACTCTGTAGTATCCTCGGGTCATCCCCCATAGTCCCAATATGTCCTCAAAATAACCAACTCAGGGCCCCATCCTATATATCAGTTCTTTGAAAGTATTTTTATCCATCTTCCTACTTTGAATACCAACCCAGTGTCGAGCATATATCTCATGTTGATCCCACTCTCCTCATGGCCCTGCAACTGGTCTCAATACAACTATGTGCCCTTGTGCCCATACATGTAGCATTGTGGTGGCCCCTATACCCCCACCATGCTCATCCTGCATAAACCAATACAAGTCCCTGTATAAATGGGCCAACACACACCATTCCCATGTGTATCTCATCCCATCCTCCTCTATCCACTGACATATGTCATGTATATTATATAAGATTATGACACATCCTCCTCCATAGCTATACATGATGCAATCACCACTTTGTAACAAATTTCTGCAACCATGGAACCCTAGACTGTAATATCACATCCAAACTAATATGGGCCTTGGTAGGTACTTAGGCCCCTGCAAAATATTACCACACCGAGCGCATCCGCGGCTCCATATCTACTACTTCCATCACTCATACTCTCTCCCTAATGACTGCAATCGTAATATGTAATATACGTCCTCCATAAGTGTCACTGCATCATCTCACCTATTGGCAACCAAAATGTGTATGTATTTGCACACCCTATTTCACACGATGTAGTCAATATGGTAAAATTATGGGGCACATCCCCATCTTTGTTATGTTCCATAGGCTAGCTAGGTCCATCACATCCCACTCATCATTTGACAAACCCAATCTGAATAATTTAATCAAGTAATAGCCATCACAGAACTTCCTCAAGTGGATATCCCTCTACACAACACCAAACAACAAAAACATAGTATTAGCATACCTCCCACAGTCAAATACAACTCTTCAACATACTAGAAACATATTCCCTAGAATTATCCACTCAATCAAAAATTTATTAACCGGGGCACCTAGATACAAGACAGGGGGTACCTTAGAGCGGGACACTAGCACTTGGTTCCTGGGCGCTCCAGTCCCTAGGGGTCACTAGCGCTCGACCGCTCTTGTTCGGTCCCAAATTCGATAAAATCAAAAACCTTAAATTCTAGAAAACTCAACTCAAATGCCTATTACACCCTACATTTTTACAAAAATAATGCACTTACCAACTCCATAATAGTACACAACTCTACAACAATCGCCACTCTTTCAAACCGTCTAGGATGTAATGGTCTCGCTTAAGGCGTCTCTACTCACTCTGTATACACTCCCACACTTGTGTAAAGAAAAATGAAGTGATAAGTTACCTTTTCACTTTAATATTTATAGTTAATTTTCAATGTTACCTTTACTATAGTCCATATTTCACGCTTATCACCATAACTAATACATGCTACATTGTTTTTCTCATATATTTAGTGTTTTTACTCCGATTTACACCCCATTTGTGGAATTATTTTTATAATTCCACCTACCATCATATTACACATGTTTTACATATGTTACATCAATTCACCATTATCTCGTATCAACAACATTCATGTTTTAATATCTTGTCATTACTTTCACTTAGAGTTCGTTCGTTTCATCACTCCCTGTTTTTTCCAAACGGGGCATTTTATTAGGGGGTCCCCTATAATTCTCCTCACATAACATTGTGTTCCAACATCATGAATCCAACACTTGGAAATTTATACTATGACATTTCACCATTAATTCCCCTAATGACCTAATATGGGGAAACAATTGTTTAACATTTCCCAAACACGATCACACGCTATAACCTATCAACTTCCCCTAATGACCTAACTTGGGGTGAAAAGTGACTAAAAATCTATTTACATGACATTTCATTAATTTTCTAGTGAAAAATATCTCCACGAGTAGCCAATCAAATTTGATGCATTCAAATCTACAAGCGGTCTCCCAGATGACCTAACTTGGGAGTTACATTCACCACTCTTTCCTAGATGATATAACTTGGGTATTTATTCTATATTTCATTTTTTCTTCAAGATGACCTACCTAGGAAGCCATCTCATTAATTCTGTGTTTTCTTCCTAATGACCTGACTTTGACGCTACCTCTTTCATATCACATTTTCTTCCTAATGACCTAACTTGGAAGTTGCCTCATGTTCTATCGTGTCCGCTTCTAGATGACCCAACTTGGAAGTTTTCACATTGTGATGACACTCGCGGAGTGGGGATAATATTTCCTTTCCTTTATACTCCTATATGGGTCAAATGTTTAATCAAAATCGTTTGGATCCAAAAATCACACTATTTTGATCTAGAGTCCATCTGCAGTGGCTAGATCTTGATGATGTAGTTAAATTTTTTAAAATAGCACATTTTTCTCCTACTCTCTTCCTATGGTAGTAGGATGCCCAAATCCTCCAATTATTCTAGTTATATACAGTGTTTTGGTTAGGAACTGATTACTCCCTGCCCATGTATTCATTATTAAACTATTTTTGAAATCATTTTACATCCTAATCATCATTTTCATTTAACATGATTCATCGTGAAACTTATGCTTTTTGTTACGTTGCATGGATCAACTCACTGATCCATGGTTCAACACACTCTTATTGTTCAATCGGAACCCTTCTACTACACATATGTGCATTCTTCTATAACAGGGGCTTCTCCATCTTTTTCTCAAGTACACATCTCTATCTACTCTATGTTACTGAGATTTCTACTCACCAACATAAAGTGGAGGAAAAAATAGTCACAAAATCATGGATTTACTATTACATTTATACTGTCGGGTATGTTATTCTATATATAGATCTTGCGTGATAAAATTATTCACTAGTGACCCTTCCTTTAATTTTTTGTCGCTTAGTTAGGCGTCATTGTTTTTTTTTCAGTTCCTTTGTCACTTGTTCTTATAGTTCTAGGTGTATGTTAGGGTGTCTTAAGTGTCGTAATTTGCTCATTCTTCATCTTTAGGTCTATGTTGGGGCACCTAGGGTTGCACTAGGGCACCCTGTGCAGGGGTGATCCTCTCCATGATTTTAGGTGCCTATGTTGTTGTGATTTGTGTTCTTAATTTATTTGTTCAAGTTCAGTCTTAACAGATTATCCCATGCATTCCCCTAAGTTATAGTCAGCAATTTCAGGCCACTAGTGTCAAAATTTGAACAAGATATCCCTATATGAACATATCATACTCACTACATTATGGGCAGACATCTTACTATAAAGGGCACCTATCTGCGCAAGGAAAGGGGCTACATTTGGGAATCTTCTACATCTACATCACACAAGTATAGGGGAAAGGGTTGTATTCTTTCTATTTCATCCACCATTTGCATTTTTACATCTAGTTATTTCCCCTACTACTGCTTCATTTGCACTAGGGAATCCTAGGCATAAAATTCCACACACACACACACACACACATAGAACTACATGGGGTCTGAAATGTAGTGTAGTGCTCAGTCATAAGACCACTAGTTTGGTAGTTGAGGTCAATTTGACCTATTCATATGCATTTTCATTTTTTAGAAATTGATGATTTGAATAGGATTTTACAAGTAGATCTTCATATGACATTTACAGTGACATAGGTGACATTATTGCAACACCCGTCCCAATGGGAAAGAATGTATTGAAGAGACAGTATGATACTTGTGAACTCGGGTTTTGAGCTTTTCTCCGTCTACATGTACCTAGATTACAAACCGGAGCGCCACAGGGTGCCCAAGATCCTCCCAGGGAATCTCGGTACAAGAATATATCCATCTTCTTCCCTTCTCAAGGCCATTCAGTCATATATTTCCCATTTCGTATGTCATCCTTCTATAGTCCAACACATAGTGAGGTCAGTTAATTTAAGGTTAGTACCATGTCCCTCTTATTTCCATTATTTCGATATATTCAAATACTAAAACAAAATATTTAGATCTAGTATTTCAATATAGCATTTAGTTTCTATCTAGATTAACCCATAAAATAGGTAACATTTCTATATTTAGTTAATCAACACTCCACATACTTCCACCGCTCCATGTCGACTTGGTCTTTGGTAGGTGATTTCTATCACCTTACCCCTAATGACACACTCATGTTCTTATAGTTCTTACATGACTATTGAGGGATATGTTACAATAATAACCTCACCATATATCTTACACTACATGCTTCATTGCTCTATCTATCTTGCACACATTATCATATCATTTCACAATGGTTCCACTATTTATTTACGGTTCATTATTGACTACTGAGGGGTCTTATATAAATGAACCTTATCATCTACACACTGGGGGGACATCACTATTCTCCTTCCCCCTCTTCATCATATTCACACACACTTAAGTACACTTTTATGACCATCTCATTCACATAATATTTTATATCATTCATATACTTTACCATTCATCACAACTCTATTTGCACATACAATACACTATCTCATCATTTATCTATCTATAATCACATTAATCATCATTATTCATTAGTTAACATCAACAACTACACATTGCAAATAAAATCAACAAAACAATATTTAACACATCATGCATCCCATATAGAAACAATAATGAACGCATCATACATTAATATAAGAGTCCCAATCATCAAATCATCACATCAATAAACACCAAATACATCAAATATATGCCAATAAGTATATTATATATATATATATATATATATATATATATATATATCATTCACAATCATAGTTACAAAAATATCATCATTGGGGGACAACTCCCTTACATCGATACATCAGTACATATCATATCTCATCATCGCTATCACTATCTCTGCAACTATAATATCTCTATAACTAG
This sequence comes from Taxus wallichiana var. yunnanensis, assembly GCA_018340775.1. NCBI lineage: Eukaryota > Viridiplantae > Streptophyta > Pinopsida > Cupressales > Taxaceae > Taxus > Taxus wallichiana. Next base: position 638,283,841 of record CM031235.1, read on the forward strand.
AAGATTCACCTCTCAATCAACACCGTTGATCGCGGCCCCTATATCTCTCTACCTATCTACGTAAGAATTTCACCTCGGTAAAATTCTTTGTAAAGTGACCCTATAACTCCACGAACCATGCAAATACATCATGTGCAAGAGGACCTCCACCAACAACCTATTTATCTTGTCATGTATCCTTGCATACCTCATCCCTCTCACTCAGTAGTATGATACATGTAGCCATCGCTAGCAAAATTGGATCAAATAAGTGTGCATTATCACCCGTGATAACATCTACATACTCTAATAAACTTCCACCCACCAAGATACATTGGTGGGTCCATCCCACGTCAATGTGTGAATATACTTGTCTGCAATCGAGTGGCTAATATCGTCACCTACATCCATATATTCACGCATTGTTATCCAATTTGCACCCCAGGGTAAAAATTGATAACATGCATCAGAATACTCAAGTCCCAGGCAAATAGATTGATTCAGGGCAAAAAATCATGTTTCTAGGGTCCCCTCAGATTTTTTCTAACTCTCCTGTCCAGGTTGAAAAGAGCAAGTTCTGAGAAAAGGTGAAAAAGTTGCAAAAAACAAGCTTGGGCCAGGAAAAATCATGAAAAATGGCTAAGTCCTAGTCTAGGTGGTCCTTGGGATAGTTGGGACATCGGGGCGCGAATCGGCTGAAAAAGGCGCCGGGTGGGCCGTAGAGCACGGGACATCCGGGCTGTCGGGGGCATGGGGGCGCGAAAGGTGAACCGGCCGAAGGTCAGAGGAAAATCGACTAACTGCTAAGCGGAATAGTTTGGGACATCTGGGCCGCGAGGACGTGAAGGACATGAACCACCCGGATCGACCGAAAAGGAGAACTTTCACACTGGGATAGTTGGGACATAGGGACACGTGGGACGTGAAGAGCCGAGAAAGCCGAGAGCCAATCAGATCATGCCATGTGTCATCGGCAGAAAAGGGACAAGGAAGCCCATTTCGGGCGGATCGGAGGAATTTGTCCCAAGCAGTTTGGAACAGCCGGGCCGTGAGGACGTGAGGGATGTGAGAAGCGGCAGCTCATCGACCAATCGCAGTATGACACGTGTCACAAGGGAAAATGTCCAAAAGTTCAAAGGGTGAGGTTTGAAGGGTCAGCCTGAGCCAATCAAAATAGGACATGTGTCCAATGGAGCAGGGAAGTGCGGAGCTCGGGGAGGAATCGGAGAATTTGGCAAAAGTTTTGGCCAAAAGCTAAAAGCAAAGGTCTTCCCCGCACCCTGTCCTCCAATCAGATCATGCCACGTGTCCCAGTGGCGGGGGCACGGGGAAAAAGTGAAAAATGTTCCAAAATCATCAAAAAGTCAAAAATTTCAAGGAAAACCCATGGGATAGGGAAGGAGAGAGAATTACGCATCCAATCAGTGCGCTTGACACGTGTCATCCAGGTGGCAGAGCGCGGAAAAATTTCAAAATCCATTTTTTCCTGTTTTGTGCCCTAAATCTTCAGATCGCCATATCTTTCGATCCAGAGCTCGGATTTGCACGTTCTTTATATCAACGGAAATCTTATGAAATTCTCTACATGATTCCAGGGTCAATCTTGAATTTTGGTGTAGTCTAGAGAGAGAAAGTTAAGAAACGGCTCTGACACGTGTTCATGGCCAGAAGTGACATTTCAGTGACCAAATTTAACGCAGAATGGGTCGCATTCTCCTGCAAATCTGGTCAAAAATGACAGGGTATGGGTTTGTAAGGTCCCCCATGCCATTTTAATGCATTTGTAGTTAAGGAGGAATGGGCTCCCACATTTTTGTACCTTTTCTCTCTCTGGGCTTGACCCATGTAATGTAAAAGCCAGATTTTGGCTCATTTTCAAAAGGGAATACTTTTTGGCATAGCAATATTCTTCTTTCACCTCCAATAAGTGATTAGAGGCAAGAATCTGATCTCTTCAAATACTGTAATAGTTTTTACCTCTCTGAGGTTGTAATGTAGTGTTTTGACATTGGAAATAATAATGCAAGCTTTGTGAATGAGTTTCAGTCCTCTGTTTGTATTATTTGCTTCATTTCAGATCCTAAATTATATCTTATCAGCCTGTGTATGTTTTATGTTGCAATCTCTGGTTTGTGTCTATTTGCTTGACAAAAATATTCACCACTCCTTTTGGTGCATCACCACTTTAGTTAGTTTCAATTTTTGCACTTCTATCCCTGTCTCCTTGCAATTTAGAGTAGGATTAGGATCTGAACCTCTGTAGTTGTGCAAATATAGATCTAAATCAGAGGATTTTGAGGAACCAACCTCTAATCTGGAGATTCCTCTCTCAGTTTCACAAGTCCCACACTTGGAGAGAGGTTTCCATGTTGTGCAATCACACTGGATGCTAGAGTGATCAACCTAGAAGCCTGATCTGCATCTAGGGGTGTTGTGAGCCTGCAACAACAGTTTTGGCACGCCCGGTGGGACACTAGAGGTCTCATTTTTATTGCAGCAAAGTTGATGTGCATCTGCTGTAATTTTCTTGCTTGAAAAGAGCTATTATTTTCATATCTGGCGACTCCAAGGGGAAGAATCAACTGGTTTCAGCAGTGCAGGCCTGAAAACTCATGAGAAGAATCACCACAAGGTCAAGAGTTGGAGAAGAAGAAGTGTTGTTTGAATACCTGCAATTATCTCTAAGAAGAAGGAAAAGGAAGAAAGGACTCAAAGGTCTCCATCTCCACCAAACAGAACCCTCTCAACTCCTCCACTGGTAGGCCTTTCATTCGGTCAACAAGGGTTTTAAGACCAATTAGAATGGCACAAACAACCCCTACGTCAACTTCACACAGGGGCAAGCCCACTTGCCCTCAATGCACAACATCCAATTCCTATTGCAGCCTTGAAGAACATTCCTTACTTCACTGGAGAAAATCGGACTACTCCGGTGATCATGTTAAATATATAGCTAACCTTTGTGCAATCCATGAAATTAATGAAATGCAAGTGGTACATCAAGTTCTTTGGCGTCTTCATTCAAGGGTAAATTATTGCAATGGTTTAGAATCCTTGGAGTTGGTTCTATCACAAACTAGAATCAGTTGTGTATAGCACTTCATGAGCAATTTGGAGAAAGGGAGACAACTTGTCTCTTTTGGAGTAGTTAGTGACAACCATCAAGAGAGCTCCCAATGAGCAAATGGCCCGATTTCAACTTCAGATTTCAAAAGACTTGGGAAAGGATTCTAGTGGCGGTCGAGCCAACGTGCGAAGGTGCTTTTCTTTACTATCTCAAAGCTCTAAATTCTGATATTTCTATGTTAATTCAGTCCATGGGAGGCATAACTATCCCTATGGCTTATAGCATTGCCATTAGGGCTGAAAATTGTTTGATCCAAGCTGGAAAACTTGCCCCTAGACCTCCCATGCCACTGTTTCCAAGTTTAGAGAGTCCAAACACCAATCAAGCACCTAATTTGGCTCCTTCTCCCACTCCTAGAAATTAGAGTTCAAATGAATCTTCCACTTCATCTCCAAGTGCCCCAAATGAGCTTGAAGTCATGAAGCAATTGCAAAACCTAGGCAATGAGCTGGTTACTCTCAAAAGGCAGCAGCCCAAGGTTTCAAACCTTCTTATCAACCCCAAGCTTAGCCTAATAGGCAGCCATACCAACCACAAAGGCCTCCTAATCCAGTTGCAAATATGAATCAAACAAGGCCTCCTGCCAATAGACCATTTCAGCCCTATAATCCAAATGCCATATCTACCTCTAAGGCATTGGTGCCAACACAAAACAACATTGCTCAGGAGTATGATTGGTGTTTTCCATGAAATGAGCCTCATAACCAATCCATGTGCTTCAATGGTGCTTTGAATCAAGCATTGATGGTGACAACTACTGGTGTGGAGGGTGAGGGTAGTCAAGGAAACAGTTAACAACAAGAAACATTCCAACAGCAATCAGCCCCAAATGACACCACATTAGTAAGTGCAAGCGAGAGATTTTTGTGGCATGAATCGGCGCAGTTTCTCAAGGTGTTACAGCCAACACAAGGTCAAAAGGAGGAATTTGGGTGAAGAACAGCCATTAGCCCCAACCAATCCAAACCTTCCATGGCTCCACAAATGATTAGCAAGAAAATCCAACTTCAAATGCACAGGGCAGCCAAGAACATCCCCTGAGGCCAACTCAAATACTAGTTGTTGCTGCCCACATGCAAGGAGTGAATGTGCGAATCAAGGGACAGAAAGAGATCCTTCATCACCATTCAGGTATCATTGATCAAATGAAGAAGACAAATGTTAATATATCAATGTGGAATCCCTATCCATCCCGGAGCCAAAGAGATCTGCTGCAAGCTGCCATGAAGGATGCCAACTTCTTCAAATCAGCAAGTTCGGATGCAAGACAAAGTGCTTACAAATGCTGCCCAGCCTGAGGAAATCATGGAGGACAACAAGGTAAAATGTTGAAGCCCCCTCCTTTCTATGTTTCATTGATCATTGGAAATCAATTAGTGCACAATTGCATGATAGACTCCGGGGCAAGTAGCTCGGTAATGCCTAAACAGATAGCTGATCAGCTAGGACTTCAATATGAAACAACATCCAAAGGGGTAGTGCAGCTAGATGGGACAGCAGTAGCAACAGTTGGAGTGATTAGAAACTTGAGTCTTACCTTGCATGCATGTCCAAATGTTGTTGTTTTACAAGATGTATCAGTCATAGACCTTCCACCACTCTTTGCCCTTTGTTTGTCAAGGGACTTCACAGCCAAGATTGGGGATATTTGTCTGCTGATTGGTCACACATGTTGTTCAAAATGAGGTATGGAACTAAGGCTACAATCAGGTCTGAACCTATTGCAAACTTTCACATTGAGCCTTACACTCCAAGTCAGATTAATGCCAATTGCTCAGCATTTGATCAAGAGGATCACCCAAGCACTGATGAGGCTGACACTAAGGTTGGAAGCATCCTAGATCTAACTCTTGATGAATGGGTAAACAAGATACATGCATTTGATCCTTATCAAGTAGAAGAATCGAGCTAGGGTCTATTGCATACATGAAGAAAATCAGCCTATTCCTAGCATCACCAAGCCAAACCACTAGGATGACAATGAGGTATGGCAAATATTTTTGATGGATCAAGGAGTAGGAAAGGTGCGGGAGGTGGAGCCATGCTTGTTTCACCTCAAGGAATAAAGTATTATTCAGCTTTTAGATTTCAATTTGCATGCTCCAATAACAACTGCTTTGAATATGAAGCCTTGGTGTAAGGGATGTATTGGGCAATCAAGTGAGGAATAAAGAATTTGCAAGTCTTTGGGGACGGTGAATTGATTGTAAATCAGGTCAAGGACAGACATGCTTGCCAAGAATGATCTACTCGGGTGCTACAAGAATAGGGTGTGGGACCTCATGGAAGATTTTGAGGTTTTGGCATCAAATCCATTCCTAGGAAAGAGAATCAAGCTGGCGCGGGCATGCAGCGATAGGGGCAGCCTTTGACATTGTGGAAAGCATTCAACAAGACAAGGTACAACCAAACATCCACGTGATTGTGAGGCCTTCGGTGCCAGATAACAATGTTAGTTGGCAAGTGTTTGAAAATGACCAACAAATCATCCATTTCTTGCAAGAAGAAGCTGAGTTCTCAGCCAAGAATCAAGAAAATTGGAATAGCAGGTTTGGTGATCGGTGGTGCAACCGAGAATTAACAAGCTGCCTAAGGGACTTATCACTTTGGAGTCCATTTTTAACCCCAATGATCAGTTTAGAAAGGAAAAACCAAGCATTCGGTCAAGAGAGAGGATTCGGTATCCATCTTGGTAGAAGAGGACAAGCCATTGCAAATTGGAAGGATGACAATTTGAACAAGAAAGGTATGAGTTCATACAATTTGTGTCAAGAGTTCCACTGACGTGTTTGCTTGGAGCTATGAAGACTTGAAAGGTTTCAATCCCAACTTAGCTCGGCATACCATTGAATTGGATCCAAATAATAAGCTGTCGGTAGAAACAAAGACCAGTCAATCCACACATGGAGCCTCTCATGAGGAAAGAATTGGACAAGTGATTGAGTCAAGGATCATATTCCCGATCAAGCATTCTAGTTGGGTTGCCAACTTAGTTCTAGTCGAGAAAGAAAAGTAGAGAGATTAGGCGTGTGTTGACTTGAGAGACTTGAATAGAGCCTCTCTCAAGGACCATTACCCACTCCCTTCCATGGAGAAAATACTTGCAAGTTGTAGCTGGTTCAGAAAGGTTCTCATTGCTTGATGGCTACTCAGGCTACAATCAAATCATGGTGAAGGAAGAGGACCAGTTCAAGACAGCCTTCACAACCAAATGGGGAACTTTTGCATACGGGAAAATGCCATTTCGGCTTTCCAACACTAGTGCTACCTTCCAAAGGCAATGGACATGGCATTGAAAGGTTTGATTAACAATGTGGTGCTGATTTACCTTGATGATATCACTATTTTTTCAAAAAATGTAGCAGACCACCTCTCTCATTTGAGGCAAGTCTTCATGAGGTGCAGGAGATTTGGAGTGTCTTTAAATCCTAAGAAGTGCATCTTTCTTACACATGAAGGAAAGCTCCTTGGCCATATTGTCTCCAAAGAAGCATTAGCAATTGATCCAGAGAGGGTTGAAGCCATAAGAGCACTACCATTGCCAAGCCACAAGAAAGCCATTCGGAGTTTCTTGGGAAGGATAAAATTTGTTCGGAGGTTTGTCCCAGATTTTGCACCCTTGTCAAGCCCATCACCAAAATGTTAAAGAATAGCATGGTTTTCAAGTGGACAGCGAAAGGCAAGGAGAGTTTTGAAGCAATCAAAGAAGCCATCTCTCAAGCACCAACTCTCATCAACCGGACTTCTCCAAGGATTTCATCCTCTATGCATTTGGAGGTAATGACACTATTTCTACCATTTTGGTACGTGCGGAACAAGGATAATGATGAGCAGCCAATTTCCTTCTTGACCCGAGCCTAGATGACTATGAGGTGAGGTAATCTTTTATTGAGAAGCACGTACTTGCATGTCGAAGCTTGAAGAAATTCAAGCATTTAGTCTCAAACAACAAGGTCCGATTGCTTTGGTCTCACATGCTTTGGGGTTAAGGACTTCCTCCTCAACAAGAATTTGAATGAGAAAAGGGCAGGTTGGATCACCCATGTCATGGAATATGACATTGAGATCAAGATCACCAAGCTAGTAAGAGGGAAAGGATTATGTGAGCAGCTGGTTTTGGGGAAGCAAAGAAAGTATGCAATGAAGAAGAGGCTGTTTTGATAGTCGGGACAGCCATGAGCCAAGTGGCAATCAAGAAGAAAACAATGCTACCCCCACTCCTTGTTAGACCCAAGGCATTATACACTTCCTAGGTACAGGCTTATGCCCTCCGAGAGATGAACAAGACCCAAAGGAGACACTTCAGATTGCGGTTTGTTCCGTATGCCATTGTTGATGGGGTTTTGTACAAGAAAGATGTGAATGGAGTGCTTTCTTAAGATGCATTAGCACAAATCATATTCAAAGAGTGTTGAAAGAGTTCCATGGTGGACCAGGTGGTGGTCATTTTGCACCAAGAGTGATAGCTCTAAAAATCATGAAGGCTGGTTATTATTGGCCTAAAATCTTGATGATTGCTATGCATGGATCAAGAGGTGTAAGAATTGTGCATTCTTCACGGAAAAGAGAGACTTGCTGCCCTTCCATTACATCCAATCTCGGTTGACCAGCCATTCATGCAATGGGGTTTGGACTTCATTGGAGTCATTAATCAAAATTCAAGCCAAGGGCACAAATGGATTTTGTGACCACGGACTACTTCACCAAATGGGCCAGTAGTAGCACTCGAAAGAGGCAAATGAGTCTAGCATCTTAGACTTTTATGAGGGGATAACAACCAGATTTGGTGTACTGCTTTAAAATAATCTACGATAATGCATTGGCATTCATTGGATCTAAGGTGACCCGAGTGGGCTGTCAAGAGCGGTATTTACCTAAGCACTTCATCAAACTATTACCCTCAAGGTAATGGCCAAGGGCTGAGTCTCTACAAACAAGAACTTGTTGAGGATCATTAGGAGGACTCTTGATGAGAATCAGAGGTCTTGGGATACCAAACTGAAATCAGCCTTATGGGCTGATAGGATAACTCCCAAAAGATCCACAGGTAACTCTCCATTCAAACTTGTCTATGGAAGAGAGGCAATCTTGCCCATGTCACTTGAGTTACCAACATTGGAACTCATGAAGCAGCTAGAGTTGCTAGAGTTTGAGCCCATGGAGGTGAGGTATGCAGAGTTGATGGAGCTGCAAGAGATCAGAAATCAGGCATCCCAAGCAATGGAAAAGGATCAAGCATTGATCAAGAATACCTTTGATAGGAAGGCCAAGGATAGATCTTTTCAGTTGGAGATCTAGTGTTGAAATGGGATGTGGATAGAGCAAAACCGGGAAGGCATTCAAAATTTGATGCCATTTGGAGTGGCCCATACATGGTCATGAAGTGCAAGAACAACAATGCTTTCCAATTGGCCTCATTGGATGGTGAAGAACTGTAAATTCCATCAATGGATCTATCTCAAGCGTTGCTTCTAAAGGAAAATTCACTACCTTGTAAATATTAGATTAGATTTTCATTCCTCCAAGTGCTTGTGCACATTGTTTCTTGTAGGTTAGTTTTGTTTTCCCTAAGTGCTTTGGCACAGCTTGCTGTCCATGGAGATGTTTTGCAGTCTTTGCTCCCATCAGGTGATATCCCATCTTCCTCCTTACACATTCTAAGTTAGTTGGGGTTCTAAACTGAATATTTGATAACTCCATGCCCAATGGACTTGAGTGCAATCGGTATCTTCTACCTAGCGGGCGAGTAACCCATTGAGTCACCAAATTGTTATCCAATTTGTACCCCAGGGGTAAAAATGATAACATGCATCAGAATACTCAAGTCCCAGGAAAATAGATTGATTCAGGGCAAAAAATCATGTTTCTAGGGTCCCCTCGATTTTTTTTTCTAACTCTCCTGTCCAGGTTGAAAAGAGAAAGTTCTGAGAAAAGGTGAAAAATTTGCAAAAAACAAGCTTGGGCCAGGAAAAATCATGAAAAATGGCTAAGTCCTAGTCCAGGCGGTCCTTGGGACAGTTGGGACATCGGGCGTGAATCGGCCGAAAGGGCGTCGGGCGGGCCGCATGAAAAGGGGACATCGGGCCATGAGGACGCGCAGGACGCAGAAAGGTGAACCGGCCGAAGGTCAGAGGAAAATTGACTAACTGCTGCGGAACAGTTTGGGACATTTGGGCCACGAGGACGCGAACCGCCCAGATCGACCGAAAAGGAGAACTTTCGCACTGGGACAGTTGGGACATAGGGACGCGTGGGACGCGAAGAGCCGAGAAAGCTGAGAGCCAATCAGATCACGCCACGTGTCATCGGTAGAAAAGGGACAAGGAAGCCCATTTCGGGTGGATCGGAGGAATTTGTCCCAAGCAGTTTGGAATAATAGTCGGGTGTGAGGATGTGAGGGACGCGAGAAGCCGGCAGGCTCGTCAACGAATCGCAGTATGACACGTGTCACAAGGGAAAATGTCCAAAAGTTCAAAGGGCGAGGTTTGAAGGGTCAGCCCGAGCCAATCAGAATAGGACACGTGTCCAATGGAGTAGGGAAGCGTGGAGCTCGGGAGGAATCGAGAAATTTGGCAAAAGTTTTGGCCAAAAGCTAAAAGCAAAAGGTCTTCCCCACGCCCACATCCTCCAATCAATGCATGCCACGTGTCCCCAGTGGCGGGGGCGCGGGAAAAAGTGAAAAATGTTCCAAAATCATCAAAAGGTCAAAACTTTCAAGGAAAACCCACGGGACAGGAAGAGAGAGAATTACACATCCAATCAGCGCTTGACACGTGTCATCCAGGTGGCAGAGCGTGGGAAAAATTTCAAAATCCATTTTTGCCTGTTTTGTGCCCTAAATCTTCAGATCGCCATATCTTTCGATCCAGAGCTTGGATTTGCACGTTCTTTATATCAACGGAAAGCTTATGAAATTATCTACATGATTCCAAGGTCAATCTTGAATTTTGGTGTAGTCTGGAGAGAGAAAGTTAAGAAATGGCTCTGACGCGTGTTCATGGCCAGAAGTGACATTTTAGCGACCAAATTTAACGCAGAATGGGTCGCATTCTCCTGTAATCCGGTCAAAAATGATAGGGTATGGGTTTGTAAGGTCCCCCATGCCATTTTAATGCATTTGTAGTTAAGGAGGAATGGGCTCCCACGTTTTTGTATGTTTCTGTCTCCTGGGCTCGACCCATGCAATGTAAAAGCTAGTTTTGGCTCATTTTCAAAGGGGGAATACTTTTGGCATAGCAATCTTCTTCTTTCACCTCCAGTAAGTGATTGTAGGCAAGAATCAGACCTCTTCAAAGACTGTAACAGTTTTTACCTCTCTGAGGTTGTAATGCAGTGTTTTGACATTGGAAATAATAATGCAAGCCTTGTGAATGAGTTTCAGTCCTCTGTTTGTATTATTTGCTTCATTTCAGATCCTAAATTATATCTTATCAGCCTGTGTATGTTTTATGTTGCAATCTCTGGTTTGTGTCTATTTGCTTGACAAAAATATTCACCACTCCTTTTGGTGCATCACCACTTTAGTTAGTTTCAATTTTTGCACTTCTATCCCTGTCTCCTTGCAATTTAGAGTAGGATTAGGATCTGAACCTCTGTAGTTGTGAAAATATAGATCTAAATCAGAGGAGTTTGAGGAACCAGCCTCTAATCTGGAGATTCCTCTCTCGGTTTCACAAGTTTCACACTTGGAGAGAGGTTTACATTGTGTAATCACACTTTGGGTGCTAGAGTGATCAACCTAGAAGCCCGATCGCATCCGGGGGTGTTGTGAGCTTGTAACAACACACATTAGACAACCAAAACACTTACATAACCAAATAAAAATGACAAACATCACTATATAAATACTCACGCTCTACTATCACTATTGCTATATTATTGGGGTATGTTATTTCCCCTCTAATCCTCCACTTGGTGGTGCTTCTACCGCATCCATAAAAATGGAAATAAAAATACCCACCGATTTTATGCCCATCATGCATGGTATGTCTCTGTACACCCCGCATCATCCACATCTATCATCTCTATTACTGCATTATCCTTTTTGGCCCGGGAGGTATTGTATTCCCTCTTGTGGGCCCCGGTCTAGATCTAACCCTTCTTGGTGCCCTAAAGGATCTCACCCATACATATGGCTTTGGGGAAAAATCCTGAGCCATACCAAACTCTCATGATACTCGCTCTTCCCCGGAATAGCTTGGTCACCCCTTGAACCCGATCCTCCAACCACATCACACGTCATACACATTGTAGCTCCACTACATCCTCTAACCATACTCCATAGTCTCGGTGCATGGCTTCCATATCATGGCCTCTTTCCCCATATGATCTAACATCACTCTATAGGTTTGTGTATCAATCTTCCTCCCGTGAACACCTACTCATCTCCCATCAAATATATTTTCTTGTCCCACTCTCCTCGTGGCCCACTAATCGCCTCAATATCACAATATGCTCGTAGGAACATACATGTAATAATGTGGTAACTCCAATACCACCCCCATGCTCTTATTGCGTAAATCTATATAGATCCCTATACAAATTGACCAATACACATCATGCCCAATAATATCCCATGCTCTCCTCATCTATCTAATGACGATGTCATGCATCTTATACAACATGCCTACACCACTACCCTCCATTACAAATGAAAAATCAATCATAATGGCAATGAAATTCCATAATTATGGAACCTTAGATCTCATAATATCATCCAAGCTAATGTGGACCTTGGTATGAACTCGAGCTCCCACAAAATACCACCTAACGGCCCTCATCTATCTCTGTGCATCATCCATGACCATCACCTGAACCCTCTCACCAACAATGGTAAAATATAGTATGAAATACACTTCCTCCATGTCAAGATGAGGGGATGAATATTTATTAACCTTATTAAATATTAAGTTAACATTAATGTGCACATAAAAGTAAATAAATAACAAAGTGTAGAGGAAAAATTGTGTTAGCATGCAAATATGAAATGACTATGAAACTAATTCAACACAAAATCTAACACAATAGTTCATCTACCTCAGATTGAGTAGAGATAAAAGGGGAGAAAGTGATATACTTGTACTTACCTACAAGTGAAATCCTCCTCCTTTGATGAGTTTTATTTTCTCCTTGATTTTCTTGTGAGATGGTATGAGAATGCTTCAGATTTGTGGACTAATTTTAGCAGCACCTCCCCTTGGTCAAATGATGTTTTTAGATTGATGGAATGTTATGAAGATTGCTTATTTTCTTGGATATTTTGGCAACATAAACTTGAAATTTTCTAAGGTGCTTGCCATGGAGGGTGGCACCTCTATTTATAGCTAGAGGAGGTAAAAATCAATGGTTGAGATCTTTCCATGTTGGATAAGATCAATGGTTGAGGATGCATGAGAGTGGAGAATTTTCTAGATGTGGAGAATTCTAGATTTCATGAGAACTCTCCATTGAATTAAAAATTCAATGGAATAGTGCTCATTTATTTGAATATTTGAAAATGGGAGGGAAGAATGGAGAGGCTTCTAGAAATAGAAGCCTCTAGATTTGGAGGGGCATTTAGCTTGTGATTAGGTGAGATTAATTATGTTTAATGGAGTGATTAGATGGAGAAGCTAGGCATAGAGTAGGTGTAGGGTAGGTGGTAGGTGAGTGAGTATTTTTAAATTGGTAGAAAATAGTTAATGAGGATTAGTTAGTATGGTAAATAAAATATTAATGAAGTATTAATATTTCTAAGGATGTAATGGGATTATGGAATGGTGAAAGGAAATAATTGAAGTATGATTACATATAATAATTAATTAATTATTATATGGTTGATAATGGGAATGGATTATTATATATTATAAGCATATTATTTGCTAAATGACCATGTTGACATTTTGCATGTCTACATTTTCCCCTCTTTGAAGTTTTTCTACGTGGAGTAATGACAGGTTAAAAGAAAAGAATAGGAGATAAGATGTATGGTGATGTGATGCCCTTGAGGGGTTAAGTTGGGAAGAACGAGTCGGGTAACCCCTTGAAAAGAGAACATTCTTAAGTTAGCGGAGGATTATAGGATGAGAAGGTTGAGGATATAGAGGTTGTTGATTAAAGGATTATAAGATTTGAGGATTTAAAGGATAGAGAATTATAAGAAGTATAATATTAGAGGAGAGGAGAGAGGTTTATAAGAAGAAGAAAGTAGGGTTCATTTTAAGAGACCTCTCGGAAATCAGAGGTGGAAAATCACACGAATATCCATGAGAACCGGTTTTACTTAAAGGCAGATTTTTAGGGTTTGTGTGCAAATTTTTCACCTCAAAGAAGATTTCATTTTCAAATCATGTGATAGAAATGTTTTACTAACACGTGACAATATATTTTTTGTCGTGCGACGAGAAAAATTATTGTCACGTGATAATAAACCTCTTGTCATGCGTCAGCAAGGTTGTTGTCATGCAACAACTACCTTGTTGAAGTTTGTTGTCGGATGACAACAACCTTGCTGATGCGTGACGGGAGGTACGCTATCACATAAAAATAAGTTTTTTTCACATGAAAGTAAATCTCCTATCACGTTTCTACATCCTCCGCCCTCATCGCATCAAAAAAATCTCCTTGTCGAAGCGTCAATAAAATCTATTTATCACGCGTCAACAAACTCTTCTAGTCACACGTTAACAAACTCTCTATCATGTGTCTTGGCAAGCTCTCTCTGTCATGCATCAACAAACTTTCCTTGTTACACATCAACAAATTGTCCTTGTATGTCGTGCATTAACAAACCGTATGTCACACGTCTATAGCCTCTTCCCTCTGTCGTACTTCAACAAAATCTCCTTATCACGCGTCAAAAAACTTTCCTTATCACATGTTTACATCCTCCACCCTCCTGTCATGCATCAACAAACTCTCCTTTTCGTGCATCAATAATTTTTTCTTTTCATGCATCAACAAACTCTTCTAGTCATGTATCAATAAACTCTCATCATGCGTGCAGCCCCCACCCTTCTGTCATGCATCAACAAACTCTCCTTTTCACATGTCAAAAAATCTCTTTCACGCATCTACTGACCTCTTGCCCTCCTATTACACATCAAGAAACTCTCCTTGTCAAGTGTCAATAAACTCCATGTCATGCATCTGCACCTTCATCCTCCTCTGTCAAATGGTCAACAAACTATCCTTGTCACATGTCAACAAACTCTCTTTATCATGCATCAACAAAAGTTTCTAGTTGTGCATCAACAAAGTCTCATCATGCATCTATAGCCTCCGCCCTCTGTTGCACATCAAAAAACTCTCTGTCACACATCTACAACCTCCACCCTCCTGTTGCACATCAAAAACTCTCATTTTGCATGTCAAAAATTCTCCTTTCTACGCGTCAACAAACTCTCTGTCACACATCTACATGATATTCCCTCTTATCACACGTCAAAAACTCTCCTTATCATGCATCAATAAAATCTCCTTGTCGTGCATCAACAAACTCTCTATCGCATGTCTATAACATCCTCCCTCTATCGCATGTTAACAAAATTTCCTTGTTACATGTCAATAAAGTCTTTGTCACACATTTGCAGCCTCTCCTCCTATCACGCGTCAAAAACTCTCCTTGTCACACTTTAGTGGAACTTTCTTGTCGTGCATATGAGAATAATACTTGTCTCCTCGATTACAAATCTAATGAATATCTATAAAACTACACTTTGTGTACTAGCCTTTATTGCTTCGCAAGTTTATTGTACTTGATAATAGATATGCCCCCAGGTGGTATGAGTGAGCTAGTAGTGTTCTACCTAGTGAATAATCTAGGATTATATAGGGGATATTTTCAAGGGTAGGTGAAGCTGACCCCTAAAAAAAATTAAACTGTAATTTTTAGGTGAACAGGTCATTGACCCGCGCTAGAAAATTTTCCTTTTCAAATTTTTCAAAAATGGAATATTCTCCATATTACAAATATTCACCACTAAAAAAACCTTGTAGAAAAGTAGAGGAGATGAGGGAGGATTATAAGAAGTAGAAGAGTATAAGAGAGGAGGTAGTATTTTGGAGATATTGGATGCCCCAGTCAATGATGTATGAAAAGGGTGAAGATTTATAATTTTGAATTCGATGATGCCCAATCGGGGTGAGGATTTTGGATATGTGGATTATAGGATGTTGGATATGATGATGTTAGATTTTAATATGTGAGATTTGAAGAGTTGGAGTTGTTGGATTTGAGGATAAGAATTGGGTTTGATGATCAAGTGTTTGATTAATGAGAGGATGTTTAGAAGATGCCCTAGCCAAGAGATGAGAATTTTGGTTATTACATGCGAGATGATAAGATTTGGATAAATTCTTGAAAGATAGGGAATATTCGCATCAATTCTTGAAAGGTGTACACAACAATAGGGTAAGATGCTCTGGCATCTCCATTGAGCTTAGTTACATGTACAATTTACAAGTGGACACCTTTGCTAAATGTGGAGATGGCAGTGGTGTGGAAATTAGAGGGAATCACAAGTACTTTAGCATTTAATGTTTTTGAATTTAGAAAAAAAAACCACCGGAAGGTACATGAGGATTTTGGTTGTTTCAATATTTTTTGTTTCGAGCCCGGGCTCTGCATGGTGTTTTTTCTATCCTTCGAACCTCTAGTTTGATACTTGCATAACCGTAACTCTTGCATGACTCTAATTTTTGCATGGATTTCAGATATTAATGGGCACTATGGAAAATATAAAACGAATGGGAAAGAGTTGAATTTTTCTTGACATTCATGGCGAAGAAGAAGGTGTTGAAGTTGTGATAAAATATATACGGTGAAACAGTGAAGGAGAAGCACTATCAGGCATGATATGCTTTACCCATTAAGTGGTTTTTCTTTTACTTAAGTGTCTTCATTAAAATAACTTTTCTCTTGAAATAATCTGGATTTGCATTGTTGATATGATCTCTCTGCTTGTGATTTCTTTTGTGTATGCTTTTAGACCCTATTGAAATAATGATCTGGGTCTCGTTGTTCTTGATTTGGTTGGTTGGATTATGTTTTAATTCTTTTATCATGACCTTGAATTGAAGTCAAAAGTTTAATAGAACTTGTTTGAAATGTAAGCAACCTTGTTTGGTCTACTTGAGTTAAATAGGAAGCTGGGGTTGCATTGAAAATGTGGAGATTTCCTTAGCTTGACTTGTTTTCCTGTATGATAGAAAATTGTAGGTAATAATATATTTTATTATACCTTGGCTTTGATTAAACCTTTCTGGATTCTTCAAGAGAAAGGATTGTTTAAATAATTTTTGAATCTGGGTATTATTGTGTTGCTTCTTGTTACAGACCTCTGACTTGGGAATTAAGGGAATAATTGTTTGGAGTTTCTCTGAAAATAATTATTTCTCCACGGGCTTGTTAAGTCATTTGGTTTTGTTTTTAAGACTTTGATGTATACTTCTTTTAATTCATTGGGATGGTTTTGTCATTTTCAATACTGTTTCTTTTGGAAACTCATAGGGAGTATGTAATAATTCTTTTTCTCCTATTTTTAAGAGTGCAGTATAACCTATGAATGTAGGCATTTGATGATAAGAGTGTAAATATCACTAGGGTAATAATGATTTGTGAAATGAGTGGGTTGTCATCTTTAAATTCATGAAATCCCTTGTCTTAAGAAAGATATTTTATGTTAACCTTCCGCTGGCCTATGGACTATCTAACACGATTTCGGTTCGGTCTTAGAAAAAGGCAAATGTATCACCGTTGAAAGGAAATGCATGTTCCTAGTTTAGTGGTATTGTTATTCATTCTTATCTTCTTGTGAGCACCTGAGTTTTTGGAAGTCTGTTGTAGACTTATCCTCCTGTAATATCCTTCTTTTCTTTCTAAACTAAGCGAAAGGAATTACTTACTAGCTTTGGATATTGAATCTACCAATATCGTATCCTTACTGTGTTGGGTAAAATGTGAATGTTGTTCATATTTCTTGCTTATTGGGACTATTTCATTCAATTCGATCTTCATTCCATACTTTGTTTGGAATTTTGGTTAAGCACTGGTAGAGACTGGACTTGTCTATTATGTTCTTATTTTGATCTTATTCTCTTTCTAAACATGCTTAAATATTTGAGTGATTAATCTCTCCTCCTTAGATTTTCCTTCTATTGCAATCTTGGTAAGGGAGCTATCCAATTTCATCTATTCTTATTGCCTTCACTGGGTTTTTCTTGAATAATTAAGTCCAATTGGGATTGGACGAGTTAAGATAAAGTTGAGGTTACTTAGATGGATTGTTGTGTTTGGATGGAAACTATTATGAGCAAGTATTTTGTTTGGAAAAATTATTGGACTGGTTGAAGGATCTAGA
Organism: Taxus wallichiana var. yunnanensis; assembly: GCA_018340775.1. Classification (NCBI taxonomy): domain Eukaryota; kingdom Viridiplantae; phylum Streptophyta; class Pinopsida; order Cupressales; family Taxaceae; genus Taxus; species Taxus wallichiana. The sequence goes on from CM031235.1 coordinate 638,301,286, forward strand.
GTGGATTGTTAAATCTCATTATTCTACTCTTTTGAATTAAACTTTGTTAATGATGTATCTATTTAGGGATTGTGTGTTTAGTTCCAATTTCATTCCAAATTGATCTTTCCTTTGTTGAAATATATTTAGTTCTGAACTTGAACTTAAATTACTTTCTAATTTTGAATTTGAATTATATGATTCATAGATAAGAAAATATTTCCAAGATAAGATGTTGGAACTATCCTAAACTTAATCCTATGTTTTGAGTTGATCTTGGCATCCCATATTTAAGATTAATCTAGGTGGATAGATATGTTGGAATGAAAATACTATTGTTGATATAATGATGAACTATGCATATTAAATTGTAGGGATAGTTATCTTCTCGGTTATATAGGAATAATTGAGAATTAAATCATGTAGAACAACATATGAAAGGAAAATTGTGTTTTTTTAAATAGTTATTATCTAGAATATTGTTTTAAATATTTTTTAGGTAAAACAATAAGTAAAGTTGAATTTGTTTATATCCTGAATTATTCTTAATTATTATATAGTTTACCACCTATTTTATCTCTCTCTATTGTGAATGTTGCTTTCTTTTTTTATGTCTTTACAGTATTGCTCTAGACTGTTTCATAACATCAGAGTTCTCTTTATGAAATAGTTAGCTAAAGGCACATCGTTTTAATGTTTAGTGCTTATCATGCCACTCAATTGAACTGACCCGTGCTAGTAATTTTGTAGATGGACCTCGTAAGTGATGAAAGGAGAAAATATCTTTAGGATGTTACATTTTTTTACCAAAGAGACTGGATCTTTTATGATGAAATATGTATCATTATTGAGATGTATTTTATTGGAAAATAAAGTTGTACTTGTAATGGATTTTGTTGTAGATTTTGATTTTAGAAATGTTTTAAGTGTTTGGAATTATAATGTATGAATTCCATTTTGATGAATGAAAGAGTTGTGGATTTATTTGAACTTGATGTGTAATATTTTTGGGTATTCTGTGAATGGAAATGATAAGCTTATCTCTACTTTTTATATATATATATATATATATATATATATATATATATATATATATATATATATATATATATATATATATATATACACCCTCTTGGGTTGATTTAAAATGAATAAAGGTTAAGGGTACTAGATATACTACCCTCTTAATTAAATGCAACTTATTAAAGTTGACTTCGTGATTGGACATTCAACTAAATCATTATGGCTTTACTAAAACAATGTATGTGGGTAAATGAAACCATGATGATAACTTGTAAAATATTATGGGGTTTTATATGAACATTAATCCTTTATAAGAAAAAGGGAAGGCAACTTCCCTACAATGATTATTAGACTGTTTTTAAAACCTCTTGGAAATAAATCCGAAAGTTGTCTTTGATAGTGGAAGGTGTGCTTCCTCTTGATGAGTTCCTTAACTAGAATTAGGAATGTAGAAAAAGGAACTTAAAAGATATTAGAATTCATTCCATTGAAGTCTAATATAAAAATAACTTTATCTAACCTTATGTAAGCTAAGGCTTGGGTTGGTGAGTAAATAACAACACTGTTATGTATGTTGAATCTGTTATGTGAAACATAAATTAAAATGTTAATGGATTAAAAAATAAAAACTTATGAAATGGTTAGGAGGTAGATGTATCTGCATACCAACTCTAATTGTAGTTTTTACTTGAAACCCTAATGGTTAATGAACCTGTTTGTTTAGTAGGGTTGCTGCAATTAACCCTTAAAAAGGAAAATTTAATAAGTATTTAACTTCTTTCCATGATATGTTCATCCAAATGAGGTGAACTCAATTGGATGTTTTCACATGCCAATTTCAGTACATACCTTCATGAAGACTTGGGTCTTCATGAGGATATTGTGTTGCAGTTGACATGTTGCAACACCCTTCAGAGTTTAATCATCCAGATTTACATAAATATGACTTGGTCACAGTTCTACCCTAGGTAGAGTTAGGGGTATGATCTAGTGTCGGGGTCAACTCACGATGACTTAGGGTAACTAGACACACGCAATCAACTTAGGTCGATTGGGTATGTCTATGTACCCTTAGTCACCGTGAGTAGTCCTCCACACTAGACTATGTTGCTAACCTTGGCTAGGGTTAAACCTTGAACAAGTGGACTGATAGGAGTCAGTGAAGACCATTCTAGATAACAGATGAAGTGGGGTGAAGGACATATTCCATTTGACGAGTATGTCATCTAGGAATATAAACATGAACAATATGTTTTAAAATATTTGGCCAAAGTATTGCAAGTTGTTGGTTGCATTGTCCTATGTCACCTAGTTTAAGAAGTGATATTTCAGATGAATATTGGTAACATATATTTAGATAGGCCTCTTAAAAATAACACTTAATACTGAACAAGGTAAGGGAACCAAGTATACATGGTATAAAAATCATTAAGTTAATATGAGATATCGGTATAATACCGAATCATGGAAGGAGAGATCGGTGTTTCACCAAGTCATTTACTGAGATGCATATTATTTTCTCATGAGATGGATTGGCTTAGAATGTGTGTTCTAAATTATGATTATTTAGAACAGAGAGAATTATTGAAAAAAAAATCCCTTGTTTCTAATGTCTTAAAATGGAGATGTTATATCTTGGTATCGAAGCGAAGGTTACATCTCTTGGATCTATTGTGTCCATAAATTGGTAAAAATGAAATTTTATTGTTAAAAGAAAATGGTTAGAACAAGAGGAACTGTTTAAAAAACCCACCACACATTTGGAGAAGTAGCTACTACCCAAATACTCGATGAGATCCTTGTGCCCTATTGGACACAAGAGATCGTTTTGCTATAGACTATCTAACCTTCTTCGGGCCATGGACTATCTAACCCAATTTCAGTTTGGTCTTAGACTAAGGCAAGTGTATCACCATTACAATGAAGTGCATGTTCCTAAATAAGGGGTATTTTTATTCATTCTTATCTTCTTGCGAGCACTTGAGGTTTTGGAAGTCTGTTGTAGACTTATCCTCTTGGTAATATCCTTCTTTTCTTTGTGAACTAGGCAAAAGGAATTACTTACTAGATTTAGATATTAATTCTACCAATATTGTATCCTTATTGTGTTTGGTAAAATGTGAACTTTGTTCATCTTTCTTACTTCTTGGGACTATTTCATTCAATTCAATCCATGTTCCATACTTTGTTTGGAATTTTTGTTAAGCATGGTAGATATTGGACTTGTTTGTTATGTTCTTGTTTTGATCTTGTTCTCTTTCTAAACATGCTTAAATATTTGAGTGAATAATCTCTCCCTCCTTATATTTTCCTTCTATTGTAATCTGAATAAGGGATCTATCTATTTTGGTTTGTTATTATTGCCTTCACTTTGGGTTTTTCTTCTAGAATTAAGTCTATTTGTGATTGGACGAGTTAAGATGAAGATGAGGTTACTTAGATGGATTATTTTGTTTGAATGGAAACTATTATGAGCAAGTATATTGTTTGGAAAAATTATTGGAGTGGTTGAAGGAGCAGAAGCGGATTGTTAAATCTAATTATTCTACTCTTTTGACTTAAACTTTGGTAATGACGTATCTCTTTGGGGATTGTGTGTTTAGTTCCAATTGCATGCCAAATTGATCTTTCCTTTGTTGAAATCTATTTAGTTCTGAACTTGAATTTAATTGGTTTCAAATTTTGAATTTTAATTATAGGATTCTTACATCGAAATGTTTCCAAGATAAGATGTTAGAACTATCCTAAACTTACTCCTATGTTTGTAGTTGATCTTGGCATCCCAGATTTAAGATGAATCTAGGTGGATAGATATGTTGGAATGGAAATACTATTGTTCAATCTAGTGTTGAACTATTCCTATGAAATTGTAGGACAATTATCTTCTCAGGTTAGATAGGAATAATTGAGAAGTAAATCATGTAGAACAAAATATGAAAGGAAAAGTGTGTTTTCGTTGAAATAGTTCTTATCTGGAATATTGTTTTAAATATTTTTAGGTAAAACAATAAGTAAAAATGAATTTATTTATATCATGAATTATTCTTAATTATGATATAGTTTACCACCTATTTTCTCTCTCTCATTTGTGAATGGTGATTTCTTTTGTTATGTATTTCTATATTGCTCTAGGACTATTTCATAACAACAGAGTTCTCTTTATGAAATAGTTAGCTAAAGGCACATCATTTTAATGTTTAGTGTTTATCATGCTCAGTTCAATGAACTGGCCCATGCTAGAAATTTTGCATATGGACCTCGTAAGTGATGAAAGGAGAAAATATCTTTAGGATGTTACATTTGATTACCAAAGAGACTGGATATTTTATGATGAAATATGTATCATTATTGAGATGTATTTTGTTGGAAATGAAATTTTTACTTGTAATGCATTTTGTTGTAGCTGTTGATTTTAGAAATGTCTAAAGTGCTTGGACTTATAATGTATGAATTCCATTTTGAAGAAATAAAGATTTTTGTGTTTCTTTTGAACTTGATGAGTAATCTTTTTGGGTATTTTGTTAAGGAAATTATAAGCTTATCTCTACTTTCTTTATATCTATAAGTAATATACCCTCTTGGGTTGATTTAAAATGAATAAAGGTTAAGGGTACTAGATATACCACCCTCTTAATTAAATGCAACTTATTAAACATGACTTTTGTGATTGGCCATTCAACTAAATCATTATGGATTTACTAAAACAATGTATTAGGACAAATGAAACCATGATGATAACTTGTAAAATGTAATGGGGTTCCATATGAACATTAATACTTTATAAGAAAAAGGGAAGGCAACTTCCCTGCAATGATTATTAGACTGTTTTTAAAACCTCTTGGAAATAAATCTGAAATTTGTCTTTGATAGTGGAAGGTGTGCTTCCTCTTGATGAGTTCCTTAACTAGAATTAGGAATGTAGAAAAAGGAACTTAAAATAGATTAGACTTCATTCCATTGAAGTCTAATATAAAAATAACTTTATCTAATCTTATGTAAGCTAAGGCTTGGGTTGGTGAGTAAATAACAACATTGTTATGTATGTTGAATCATTATGTGAAACATAAATTAAAATGTTAATGGATTAAAAATCAAAACTTATGAAATGGTTAGGAGGCAGATGTATCTACATACCAACTCTAATTGTAGTTTTTACTTGAAACCCTAATGGTTAATGAACTTAATTGTTCAATATGGTGATGAAATTAACCCTTAATAAGGAAAAATTAATAAGTCTTTAACTTCTTTCTATGATATGTTCATCTAGATGAGGTGAACTCAATCGAGATGTTGGCACACACCAACTGTAGTATAGTACCTTCATGAAGACTTGGGTCCTCATGAGGATATTGTGTTGCAATTGACTGTTGCAACACCCTTCAGAGTTTAATCATTGAAATCTACATAAATATGACTTGGTCACATTTCTTCCTAGGTAGAGTTAGGGGTATGATCTAGTGTCGAGGTCAACTCACGATGACTTAGGGTAACTAGACACATCCAATAAACTTAGGTTGATTAGGTGTGTCTATGTAACCTTAGTCACCACGAGCACTCCTCCACACTAGACAATGTTTCTCACATTTGCTAGGGCTACACCTTGAACAAGTGGACTGATAGAAGTCAGTGAAGACCATTCTAGATAATAGATGAAGTGAGGTGAAGGATGTATTCCATTTGATGAGTATGTCATCTAGGAATATAAACATGAACAATATGTTTAAAAATATTTTTCCAAAGTATCACAAGTTGTTGTTTGCATTGTCATATGTCACCTAGTTTAAGAAGTTGGATTTCAGATGAATATTGGTAACAAATATTTAAATAGACCTCTTAAACAAAACAATTAATACCATGAATAGGGTAAGGGAGCCAAGTATACATGGTATAAAAATTATTAATTTAACATGAGAGATCGATATGATACCAAGTCATGGAATAAGAGATCGGTGTTTCACCGAGTCATTTACAGTGCATATGGTTTTCTGTTATGATATGGATTGTCTTAGAATGTGTGTTCTAAATTATGATTATTCAGAACATAGAGAATTATTTAAACAAATCATTTTTTTCTAAAGTCTTAAAATGGAGATGTTACATCTTGATATCGAGCTTAAGGTTGCAGTTCTTGGACCTATTGTGCCCATAATCTTATAAAAAATTAATTTTTCTTGTTAACAAAAAATGGTTAGAATGAGAGGAAATGCTACAAATAACCCACCACCTAATGAAGAAGCAGCTACTACCCAAATACTCGATGAGATCCTTATTTCCCTCTTAGACACAAGATATCGTCTCATTTATACTTGAACAACAAGTAATGGGAAATGAGGAGGAAGAATATGTTGGTAATAACAATCAGCCACCTCCTGTGGACAATGCCAATGTTGGGAATTTGGGCGTTGATAACAATAATGCAGCCAATGTTAATGCAAATGCACCTAATCAACCTTGAGAATAAAAAGGCTAGATTGGCATCTAAACTCACTAATGACATAAAAGGATAAGTCCACCCAAGTTTGATGGCACTACACTAGGAGATGGAGCTAAGAACTAGCTCAACGAAATGGAGAAGTACTTTGCAATAAGGAACTTCTCTGAGGAAACAAAAGCAATATGGGGAGCTTATCATATTTCCCATGAGGCATCTTCTTGGTGGGATAACCGTAAGGCTGAGTTAAACATTGATGAAACAAAAATCACTTGGGATCAATTTAAAAAAAAAAAAATTACCACAATGGCTGCCACAACTTTACTATGATCAGAAAATGACTGAATTTCAGAACTTAGCTCAAGGAAAGTTAACTGTAATAGAGTACTGGGAGAGATTTACTAAGCTCCTTAAGTACATACCTCAATATCAAACTAACGAGAAGTTCAAGATATGAAAATTCATTATGGGATTAAATCCCATTATAGGTGGTGAAGTGGATGTTCACATCCCAACCACTATTGAAGGGGTTGTTGAAAAAGCCATAAGGCAAGAGCAGAAATTGAAAGCGATCTCTGCCCATAAGGAATAAATCAGAAAGAAAGTTCCAAATTCTTCTTCGTCCCTTGCACTCTAAAAGGAACCATGGAAGAAGTTTGGTATGAAAAAAAAATTGGTACGTATAATAACAAGAAAACTGCAGCAAATAAACCTGCTACTAATGTATGATTTTTTTCAAGAACAATAATAATGAACAGAAGTCCTATGGTAGTCAGAATGATAACTTTAAGGTTGAAAATAAATTTGAGCCTAAGAAGGGACCTGTAGGAGGTTGTTACAATTGTGGCAAGGATCATTATGCAAATCAGTGTCCTTTGAGGAAGGATGACAGAAATCAGCAACATAAGATTCATGTTGCAGTAGCTGACAAACAAGCTGAAAAGTAAGTTATGCCTATAGAAGTGCTAGGTAAGTTATTTGGTATACCTGTAACTATACTTTTTGATACTGAGCTACTAAATGCTTTATTTCTACTAAATTAGCTTCAAAATTAAAAAGAAAAGATGGAAAAATGGATAAATCATGGATTGTACATTATGGAAATAATGTTGTTCACATAGTTAGTATGTGTCTTTTTGGAGCATTCCTTGACTTGCCTAGTTTTTCCACTGAAGTTGACCTTTATGTTGCTCCTTTGGGGTATTATGATGTAATCATAGGTGTTAACTAGCTAGCTGAACATAAGGAAAAGGTTGATTATTTTGAAAAACATATTAGTTTTCATGATGACCTGCAGAAAACAGCAGACATTCAGGGGATAAAACATGATATATTAGTTAAGAAATTGTCATCTAAGCAACTTAAAAAGGCTAAAAACAAAGGTTGCACTTTTTATGTATTAAAAATTTCTGAAACGGTCATTTAAAGTAGTGACTTCTTGGATAGGTACCTAATGTTACAAAATTTCAGTGATGTGTTTCCAAAAGAGTTACCAAATCTTCTACCCAAACGGAAGTTTGATTTCATGATTGAGATCAAGATGGGAACCAAACCTATTTCCAAGGCACCATATGGAATGAATACCATTGAATTAGTAGAGCTTAAGGCACATTTGCAAGAATTATTGAGTAAAGGATTAATCGGGCCAAGTGTCTCACCTTGGGGATTACTTGGTAATTTTTTTGAAAAGAAGGATGGAACACTTAGATTGTGCATTGATTATAAGATGTTAAACAAAGAAACTATTAAAAATAAATATCCACTTCCAAGAATTGATGATCTATTTGATCATATGTGTGGTGCATCATTTTATTCTAAAATAGATCTTCGATCTGGATATCATTAGTTAAGAATCAAGGATGAATATATTCATAAAACAACTTTTAGAACAAGGTACGAACATTATGAATTCATAGTTTTACCATTTTTTTTGAATGCACTGTAGCGTTTATGAATTTTAATGTATCATATTTATCAAGAATACTTGGAAAAATTTTGCTTGTATTCTTGCACAATATAATCATATATTCTAAAATAATTAATGAGCATCATGAGCATTTGAAGACATTTCAGCAAATATTAAGAAAGTTAAGGTTGTATGGTAAATTTTCCAAATGTTCTTTTTCGAGACGGAAGTGCACTATTTGGGACATGTCATAAGCAAGGATGGAGTAGTTATAGATCCCTCAAAAAATTTGTAATAACTAAGTGTCCTGCACCTAAGAATTTACATGAAGTTAGAAGCTTCATGGGTCTTCCCAATTACTATAAGAAGTTTTAAAAGAATTTTCAAAAGTTACTACACCAATCACTTCGTTGCAAAAGAAAGATAAGAATTTTTATGGAATGAAAAATGTGAATCTGCATTTCAAACTCTAAAGGATCAGTTAACATCTGCACATATTTTGGTTGTACCTCATCCTAATGGAGACTTTACTGTAGTAATAGATCTTTTGGGGAGGGTCTCATAGGTATTTTGTTGCAAAACGAGCAAGTTATAGCTTATGATAGTAGAAAACTCAAGTTAGATGAACCAAATTATGCTCCACGTGACCTAGAGCTTGCTTCTATTCTCCATACACTTCAAGTATAGAGGCATTATCTTCTTGGTAGACCTTTTGAACTAAAGACTGATAATCTTGGGCTGAAGTATATTTTCACTTAGCCAAATCTGAATGCAATACAATGAAGATAGTTAGAATTTCTATCTCAAGGTATGATTTTGACATAAATTATATTAAAGTGAAGGAAAATGGAGTGGCATATGCGCTAAGTTGTAGGAAGCATATTTTTGGACTAAACGAATTTTAGTTCCGCATACTATCCGTAAAGAGATGGGCCGATCGAAAGAGTTAACCAAGTTTTGGAAGATATGTTACGAATGTATTACATGGATAAACAGTATAAATGGGAAGAGTATCTTCCATTAGATGAATTTTCATATAATAACATGTATCATGCCTCTCGAAGATAAAGAACTTTTGAGGCATTATACGGAAGGAAATGTCAAACTTTTGTTAGCTGGGATAACATAGAGGATAGAGAGGTAATGGACTGAAATCTTTACTTGAAATGGAACAACAAGTTAAAATGATTTGTGAACGGTTGAAGGAATTTGTAAATAGGCAAAAGAGTTATGTAGACTTAAAAATGGTTGACAAGAAATTAGAACTTGGTGAGAAGGTATTTTTGTGGGTTAGACCAAAAAGAGTTCTATATCTTTTGTCAAGGCTGCCAAGTTATCACCTTGTTATGTGGGACCCTTTGAAATTGTTGAAATAATCAACCTCGTAGCTTATCGTTTAGCTTTACTTCTTGTTTTATCACGAATGCATGATGTTTTTCATATTTTTTTCTCTAGAAATATGTTTCAAATTTATCCCATGTGTTAAATTGGAATTCCTTGTAGGTACAAGACCCAGGAATAATCGTGGTTAAACCCATCCAAGTTGTGGAAACTCACGAGATAAACTTAAGAAATTGTGAAATAAGTCAATGTAAGGTCCAAAGTGGGACTAGTTTAACTAAGAAAGTGTAACACAGGGAATACTTAAAAGATATCAAACTTGATTTTCCATATTTGTTTAAATAGAATTGATTATGTGGATTGATAAAACATTAAGAGTTTATTCTTTGTATGTCAATAAATCTGCCAATAGTTTTGGGTAGAAACTAAATTCTTTAGTACTGAAACAACTATTTTAAGCTGAATAATTATGAAAATTTGAATTTCTCAAATCTGGTTTTGTTATGAAAATACAAAGGAAAGAATTATATCTTGATTGAATCTATTATTGACTAAGTTAATCATCAAGACGATGATGATTTTTAGGAGGGAGGTATGTAATGCCTCTAGCATGACAAGTACCTAAGATGAATTCTACTTAAAAAATATGCAAACGTTGACAGTGATTTGGTCTTAAGACGGTGTACTCTTGTGGCTTTGGAAATCATGTTTGCAGTAGAAAATAATTCATCCTTTGTGCAGGTACATTTTGTCATGTTTTACTGTATTTAATAAGAACAACCCACCTCATTATAATGAATTAGTTTGTTGCTTGAATGAGAAATCTGGGTTCAATTTTTATAAACTCTTCCTAATTCCATTGATCCAAGGTATGCTTTTAATTCATAATTATTGTGGTCAAAATGACCAAGTCTGTTAGATCAGTTGATCATTGGATTTAGACTGTGCTAGAGAATTGATGAGGTCTTTAGACCCTATTGTATATTGTATGCAGATGTCATGGCGGGTTCTTCTTTTGTTTAGCATGCAATGTTGCTTTAATTGGGAACCTATTATATCTATGACTAAATGTTAGTGACTATCCTAAAGCTAAGCCTAACCTATGTCATTGCAATCTTTTGTAATTATGATGTGGTGACTTAACCTAGAAACCTACCTATGGACCTATGTTGATTTCCTAAACTTATGTTAACCTAACTAAAATGTGGCTAACCTAAAGGGGGCCTAAGGAACACATGGACATTGGATGGTCGGTGGCATCGGTTTCAAGGTAATTGAATGGGAATTAATTCATTCTTATCTCCTACTCTCGCCAACTTTGGCATGGGCATTTGGGAAAAGATAGGGAAGATGCACTAACATCTCCATCGAGCTTAGTTACATGCAAAATTTAAAAGTGGATACTGCTAAATGTGGAGATGGTGGTGGCGTGGAAATTGGAGGGAACTGTCAGTCCTTTAGCATTTAATGTTTTTGAATTTGGTGAAAAACTACCTAGGAAGGTGCATGAGGAGTTGGTTTGTTTTGATATTTTTTTTTCAAGTTTGGGCTCTGCATGGTGTTGTTTCTATCCTTTGAACCTCTAGTTTGATACTTGAAAAGCTGTAACTCTTGCATGACTATAATTTTTGCATGGCTTTGAACTTTTAATGGGCACTGTGGAAACTATAAAAGGAATGGGAAAGAGTTGAAGGTTCTGATTGACATTCATGGCAAAGAAGAAGGTGTTGAAGTTTTTCTCGAGAGATATTCTATGAAATGCAAACGATGTGAAGAAGTGCTATCAGGAATGATAGGCTCTACCCATTAAGTTGTTTTGCTTTTACTTAAGTGTCTTCATTAAAATAACTCTTCTCTTGGAAACAAACTAGATTTGCTTTGTTGATATGATCTCTCTGCTTGTGATTTTTTTATTGCTTTTGTGTATGATTTTAGACCCTATTGAAATAATGATCTAGGTCTCGTTGTTATTGATTAGGCTACTTTGGATTATGTTTTAAATATTTTAGCATGAGCTTGAGTTGAAGTCGAAAATTTAATAGAACTTGTTTGAAATGTAAGCAACCTTGTTTGGTCTGCTTAAGTTAAGTAGGAAGCTGGGGTTGCATTAAAAATGTGGAGCTTTCCTTAACTTGACTTTTTTTCTTATATGATAGAAAACTATAGGTAATAATCTATTTTTATTATTCCTTGGCTTTGATTAAACCTTTCTTGGATTCTTCAGGAGAAAGGATTGTTTCAATAATTTTTGAATTTGGGTATTATTGTGTTGCTTCTTGTTACAGACCTTTGACTTGGGGATTTAAGGGAATAATTATTTGGAGTTGCTTGGAAAATAGTTATCACTCCATAGGCTTGTTAAGTCATTTGGTTGTGCGTTTAATCCTGTGATGTATACTTCTTTTGATTCGTTGGGATTGTTCATTCATTTTCAATACCTATTTTCTTTTGGAAGCTCGTAGGGAGTATGTAATACTTTGTTTTTCTCCTATTTTCACGGGTCTAGTATAACCTCTAAATGTAGGCATATGATGATAAGAGTGGAAACCTCATTGGGGTAATAATAATTTGTGCAACAAGTGGGTTGTCATCTTTAAATTCATGAAATCCCTTGTCTTCAGAATGATATTTTATGTTAACCTAGCTTCTAGTCTATGGACTATCTAACCCGATTTCAGTTCGGTCTTAGACTAAGGAAAGTGTATCACCGTTGAAAGGAAGTGCATGTTCCTAGATTAGTGGTATTGTTATTCATTCTTATCTTCTTGTGAGAACCTGAGTTTTTGGAAGTCTGTTGTAGACTTATCCTCCTGGTAATATCCTTCTTTTCTTTTTGAACTAGGGGAAAGGAATTACTTACTAGCTTTGGATATTGAATCTACCAATATCGTATCCTTACTATGTTGGGTAAAATGTGAACGTTGTTCATCTTTCTTACTTCTTGGGACTATTTCATTCAATTCAATCCATGTTCCATACTTTATTTGGAATTTTGGTTAAGCACGGTAGACTCTGGACTTGTTTGTTATGTTCTTGTTTTGATCTTGTTCTCTTTCTAAACATGCTTAAATCTTTGAGTGAATAATCTCTCCCTCCTTAGATTTTTCTTATGTTTTAATCTTGGTAAGCAAGCTTTCCGGTTTGGTACTGCTCTTATTTCCTTCATTGGGTTTTGCTTGAATAATTAAGTCAAGTTGGGATTGGATAGTTAAGATGAAGCTAAGGTTACTTAGATGGATTATTACATTTGAATGAAAACTATTATGAGCAAGCATTTTTTTGGATAAATTATTGGAGTGGTTGAAGGAGCTGAAGCTGATTGTTAAATCTCATTATTCTACTCTTTTGACTTAAACTTTGGTAATGATGTATCTCTTTGGGGATTGTGTGTTTAGTTCCAATTACATGCCAAATTGATCTCTCCTTTGTTGAAATCTATTTAGTGCTGAACTTGAACTTAAATTAGTTTCTAATTTTGAATTTGAATTATAGGATTCTTACATTAGAAACTCTTTCCAAGATAAAATGTTGGGACTATCCTAAACTTAATCCTATGTTTTGAGTTGATCTTGGCATCCCAGATTTAAGATGAATCTAGGTGGATAGATATGTTGAAATGGTAATACTATTGTTCAATCTAATGTTGAACTATGCCTATGAAATTGTAGGGATATTTATCTTCTCAGGTTAGATAGGAATAATTCAGAATTAAATCACGTAGAACAGCATATGAAATGCAAATTGTGTTTTTTAAATAGTTCTTATCTCGGAATATTGTTTTAAATAGTTTTCGGGTAAAACATTTAGTAAAGTTGAAGTTATTTATTGTTGGTGTAGGTTATTTTCCATGTATTTATTTTAAATACATGGAATACCTCCACATAGGTGATTCACCATGCTTAGGTGTCCTAGGGTGTCATTATGGCTCTTACACATGTCATAGAGCATCGTGGAGTTACATTTGACCGTCTATGCAGGAATGTAACTCCCACTTCTCGACGCTTGCTACATTTGTGGGGGAGTTACACACCCACTACTATTTGTACACCCTTTCATCTTGAGCAACACATGGGGAAGGGAATAGAGTTTGGTTTTTTCATCCTTTGTTTCCTCAAATGCATGCTCATTGCTTCCATGAATTATTTCTTGCTTTGATCTTGAAGCTACATCGTTTTATGGTTGAGTGAAACGTTTTAGTGCTCATAGATTCCCTCCAGATATTTGTCATTCCTCGACATGGTATTAGAGCTCATGGATCGGAATCGTGTTTCTTACAATAGTTGCTTACTACTCTTCATCTCGTAGTTTCTTGTGCAAGCTATCATTTGCATGTTCTCTACTTGTATTGATTTTGGGCCTCACACCTATGTTTGGGTTTGTTTGTGGTTCGTTTCGGTCGTGTTGGTGTTTGTGGATTTTCAGGCTACTTGGTTTGCATGCAAATTTTTGGAGCAGATTCAGCTTGCATTTTCAAGGGTTCTTGGTTTTGTACTGGTGTGTTACCTATTGCTTCGCTATGGCCATCTTCGACTCACGTTGTGGCGTGGTTTCTTGTCCTTAGTTTGACTATGTCGTCTATGCATTAAATGGACCTCTACACTCGCATTGGTTGTCTCGTTCGTGCATTATCCAAGCGCTCGTGGCCTATGCACCTATGCATCCTTGCTTGAATGTGCTCTCTCATGACTATTGGACATTGCCCTTGTGTTTAAACAATCTCCCCCAGTTGTGCATCCTTGTTTACCGAGCCCACCGGTGTGAATGTTGGTGTAGCACATCTCACACTGCCACCACTTGGTCATTGCACCATTCACCTTGGCACGTGAATCTTGCAACATTACTCTGTGAAGTGAGTCTACATTGTAAAACATGTTTGGCATTTTCCCCCTCGGCACGCTTTTTCTCGACTTCCCCACGTTACTCGCTTGATCTCATGCTTATGCACTACTCTCGAGTTGTTGTGCTCATGTTCTTGCAAACTCAAAGTTGTTGTGCTCATGTTCCCTTTGTACTCATGTTCTTGAAAATTGAGTTACCTTGCTAACCTATGCATCTTGTTTCTCAAACTGAGAGTTGCTTTAGCCTTGTAATGTGTGGAATCCTCCCCGCCACGTTTCAATCTCTGTGGAACAACTGCTTTTACATAGCTCCACTATTCTTGTGTTTTCTCCTCTGTGCTTGACGGTTTTCCCCACACCACATGTGGATCACCTACCACGATGGTTACAGCCAACACTCAAGGGTTACCCAAGTCAAATTCAAGCTGCACCATCTGCCATGCTCCTTACAATTAGACCTGCTCTAGCGGCTCCACCTCCTGCGCAAAGAATCCTGCAACACCTCAAGCTCGTTGTCACCACATTACTTTCAAACGTAGGACCCATCCTCATACCTTTTAGTCTTGTTTGGTAGGTTAAAATAAACACCTTTTTAATGTTTTAAGGCAAAAAAACATTTACATGGCATTGTATTAATTTTGGGCTTCTATTTTGGCTTGTATTATGTCCTTCATTCACGTGTCGAAGACAGAGGGCGAGGTCTGGGGTTGGTAGGAGGCTAATCCCCCTCATAGTCAAAACAAACCCCTACTAAAATTCCATGTCATTTCCAACGAGTAGTCACACGATACCCTTTGCACCCATCTCGTGTACTTTTTTAATGCGTTTGCAGCATCTAGTGTATTTTTCCATCAGTTGTGGGAATCATTTTAATGCGATAACTTTTGACTCGCTGCTCATTTCTGAGCGCTTCCTTGGTCAAAGTTGCATGATTTTTCACACATTATGTGATGGGATTATCAGTTTTGTAAACACACTACTTTTATAAAGTGCCACATTTTGGGGGGGTTGCTTGTACTCTTGGGCTTACACGCAAATGAATTATCGGCCGAGTCGACGTGTTTCTTCTTTGCATCTTGCATTTTTCATCATGGAGAGTTCTCTTTCCAGACTTGAGTGTCATAGGATCACTTTACTGACCTCCGCCACTTCTCACCGGGAGAGAGAACTATTCGGTTTGGTGTACTTCCATGGAGCGTTACTTTGCTAAGGAGGGTCTTTCACCCTTCTTACTTGGGCCATTCCTACACCCACTGATCATCATCATCTAGAGGACTTCCTTGACACTTGTGACCATGTCTTTGGTCACTTGATGATGCATGTCTCTAGATCTCTCTAGTTTCACGTGGCAGACTCAGATCCACCCCACCATGTCTGGAGCATTCTCCAGTCCCTCTATGGAGACCCTTCACATACCGCTACCATTTTTGCTGCTGTTGATTCAGTTGTCTCCTCCATTTCTTTGTGTGATGGCAGTTCCACTGACATAGACTCGCTTGATTCTACTTCTGATGATGAGGATTGTGCACCCTGTTCTGATGTCAAGAGTACTACAGAGGACTCTTCTCCTCTTTCTCTCACTATTCTAGACATTGTTGTCACCCCCCACATCTCATTAGATATCGAGTAGTCTTATACTCAACCTCATACCATCATCACACCCACCTCCTTTCCACTTCTAGTGTGTGAGGCCCCTTCCACTCCTCTACCTTCATTAGATGACTCATACCTATTTAACATCGCTCTTTTGTTTGTTGAGCCCCCTCATTGGGATGAGTATCTGCCTGACCTTAGCCATCTTTTCACAGAGTCTACTTGTGATGCACTACGAGTCCCTCATCCATCTACAGGGTGTTTTAGAGGAGTTCATCGTCTCTATTGTTGGGATTTCCCCTTAGGGAATCATGTCACTTCCACATTTCCGAGATACCTTCACCGATCCACCCTCAATTGTGGATCCCTTTTCTGTTGTGGAGGATGTTATGTTCCCTTCACATCACTTGGAAATCATCTCTACAAGTGCTCCTCTTTTTCACTCTGTTAGTTCTATGCATGTGGCATTACCTTCGGTTCTTTGGCATTCACTCGCTAGACCTATGTCACATTCGATGCACCAAACTCAGAGTTCTTTGTGCTACTACCTTTGGTTTCCTTCATGGAGTGGGTAGACTTTCGGCACGTCATTTATGTCCTTCCCAAGGGCATGCACACAGTTCGATGTGGGTGGCTCTTCTTCAGTCCATAGGTAGAGGATCTCGTCATCGACATTCTTCTGGAGACTTCCTAGAGCTGCAGAGTTCAGATCCATCCATGGCATCTTCTACATCCCTCTCGTCTCCCTCTTCTTCTCTCTTCTTCTTCTTTCTGAGATATTTCCTCTTTGTACATGGGTACCTTTTCAGGCTCATTTGTGGTAGGACCCATCCTTGGCATCTTTCTTAGATTAGAGAGTGGATTTGTCTCTCTTTTGGGGGGGATTTTTTTCCCACTAGGTTTTCTCCTTTTACTCCACTTTTCAAGAGCTTCTTGTATGTGGGTACCTCCTTAGGCTTCTTTATGAGACCCATTTCTCTCCTTGTTTTCATCTATGTCTCCACCTAAGCTATGCTTTAGGGGGTGTGTTGGTGTATGTTATTTTCCATGTATTTACTTTCAATACATGGAATACCTCCACATAGGTTATTCACCATGCTTAGGTGTCCTAGGGTGTCATTATGGCTCTTACACACGTCATAGAGTGTCATTGGAGTTACATTTGACTTTGGATATTCTGGGAATGTAACTCCCACTTCTCAATGGCTACATTTGTGGGGGAGTTACACACCCCACTACTATTTGTACACCCTTTCATCTTGAGCAACACATGGGGAATGGAATAGAGTTTGGTTTTTTCAGCCTTTGTTTCCTCAATGCATGCACATTGCTTCCATGAATGATTTATTGCTTTGATCTTGAAGCTACATCGTTTTACGGTTGAGTGCAATGTTTTGGTGCTCATGGATTCCCTCCAGATCTTTGTCATTCCTCCGACATTTATATCATGAATTATTCTTAATTATGATATAGTTTACCACTTGTTTTCTCTCTCTCATTTGTGAATGGTGATTTCTTTTGTTATATTTTTCTTTATTTCTCTAGAATATTTCATAATAGCAAAGTTCTCTTTATGAAATAGTTAGCAAAAGGATTAGTGGTTTAATGTTTAGTGCTTATCGTGCTCGATTCAATGAACTGACCGTGCTAGAAATTTTACAAATGGACCTCCTAAGTGATGAAAGGAGAAAAAATCTTTAGGATGTTACATTTGTTTACCAAAGAGATTGGATCTTTTATGATGAAATATGTATCATTATTAAAATGTATTTTGTTGGACGATAAATTTTTACTTTCAATGGATTTTTTTGTAGCTATTGAATTTAGAAATGTTTGAAGTTCTTGGACTTATAATGTATGAAGAATCTAGTTTTTCGAACTTAGTCATTTGGTCCTTTTTTGGTTGGGCACGCATTTTTATTCATGCAACATCAAATGAAACTACGCCCCCTCCTTTCCTTTGGCGCATCCTTTGGAGTGTCGACATTCCAAATGTTGCGCCTTCCCATGATGCACCTTTCAAGCCTGCGCCAAGGCACATGTGCCATCTTGTCGACATTCAAAATGTTGCACCCCTTAATGGTGCGCCAAAGCGCTAAAAAGTAATGTTGACAACCCCAAATCCACGCCTAGGGCACAAATATTTTCATGTTGGCATCTCTATGGGTGTGCCTTACAAAAATTTGGTGGCACATTTATTGCACCTTTTGCTATAAATAGGCACATCCGACCTGTCATTTTCACGATTGAAAATGTGAAAAGGTTATTCTTCTACACACCCTGCTCAACGCTCCCTGTCAGCCCCATGTGTTTTTTTTCGTCATCATTCATGGACCCCACATCATTTCCTCCATCTTATATATTCCTGGTAAGTGGTCCTTTCTTTTCTTGTGGTTTTGTTGTGGTTTTTTGTTGTTTTTTAGGGTTGGTATTATCAAAACAAAAATGAATGAACCTAAGAAAATAATACAACTCCAGCCCGATTTTTGCAAATCAACCCACTTTCAAAATGGTTTTACCCTCCTTCCAGATCTGCTAAACCTGGGAGGCCTTGTCTCAAAAATGAATCCCTGACCCTCTTTCCTCTGTTCCCCTCACTGAAAAATCTGAGTTAAGAGAGGCAAAAAAACCCCAAACCTACCAAAAAGAGTGAAAAATCTAAAGTTATTGCAATCCAAAAACCACTATTTTCCTTTGGCACAAACTTCATTATTGTTACACTAAACACAGTCACGCCAAAGGGGCACACTATCCCCGCATGCAACATTGGTCTTTCCCATGCCTTATAAAATTCCTAAAACCTAACACAGGCACAAGCGCAACTACATCTACACCTACATTTGAATGTCATGCGCAGACCCTTCCCCACACCACGCCAAAAGCTAAAACTTGGCACACTTACTCAATGATGCACCCTTTTGAACTCGCCCCTTTGCATCATAATGTTTTGCAACATGTACCATATCTACGCTAAAGGCACACCCTAAATCCTTGCTACACCAAATGAATCTCACCCAGTTAAAACCCTTCATATGGCATGCAAGCACACATCCTATGACACCAACATCTGAATGTTGTGTGTAGTCTTTCTCGCACCTTGCGCCCCTTTTGGCATTGTTTTTTCTTCCATGCAACACTCTCCCAAAGTGTGCCTTGCTTTTCTGACCCTGCAACCTATAATAGAATTGCGCCTTGCACCCAGAGGCTTCTAAATTGATAACTTTTCATTCTGAAAGCTTTGATGGATGATTTAATAGCTAACATGGCTCTTCTGCGATGGACTTCCCTATTCTTCTTGCAGATCAACAGTTGAACTCAGATTCACACATGTCTTCATCAAGTAAGAAGCCAACCAAGTCTAAGGGTAAGGCCAAACTCACAGAAGAAGAAATGAAGTACAAATACCAAAGGGTCAGGATGCCTGAATCCCTTGCAGAGTGTGACCTGACATCAGGGATTCAGAACTTGGTCATATTGATATGGAGGACTTCTGGGCTAGAACTAAGAAGGTCACAGGTAGTCCATGGATGGAAAAATTGGTCGGCAAGTGGTTTACATTTCACTACAGAATTCCCATGAGCACAGTAAACAATGAGTTCATGATGGTGGTGGGTCATTGTTACAATAAGGACACAAGATGTGTCGAAAATGAGAAGGGCGAGGTAATAATCAACCTCACTACCCGACACTTTGAAATCATGTTGGGTATCCCCCACCACCGCATTTTGTGGCAATAAGCCAAGAAGACTACATAAAAGCATGGAATGAAAATGAAGACAAATGCATGCAAGCTTATGAATGAAGTATATCTAAAAAACAAGAAGGTGATAACCAGGTGGCCACAAGTTATTCATCGCAGTGACTTCTCAAAGAGCTGAGCGACACCATCACCTTCCTGAGTAGGGTGTTTGGGCTTCCTGATGCCCATTACTTTCACAAATGGATGCTCAGATACTTAGAAACAATGAGCAAAAATGTTCCTGATCAACATTTTGAATGGGCGAGATTATCAGCAGCACCATCTCCGAGCAAGCTTCAACAACTCTCAACAACTAGGAGGTTCTACATGAACTCCTATGTGGTATACGCTGCTGCCTCTGAAAGAGACTACCCAACGCACTAAACCGATGTGGGGTATGGCCCCAAGTAAGAATATATGAGTATTATCCAGAGTTGAGACTAGAAAACAACATCACACAATTCAACAAGATCAATGATGCCTTCTTCTACGGCATCATCTACCTATTGAGGCCTAATATGACTCACAGGTCGATGACCAAGAGCGTGGTTACTACCACAGAGAAGTGGGGGCATTATTTACGCAATTCCCCACTTTCACCTATCTCAGAGCCACCAACTTCTTGGGGAGCCCACCAAGTTACCGAGGTATGCGGGACCTAAGTTGATCCTATTGAGCTATCCAGATAGCTTATCACATACCACGAGAAGTGTCTGAAAAGAAAGAAGGGTGGAACTCCATTCCCCCTCACAGTGGGTAGGTACACCTACACTTCTCATAGCAAAAGCCCGGGAAATGTTTGCAGAGCTGGAGTTGCTCAACTTGAAACACAATTTCCTAAAAGGCCAACCTTTGATCCTCGCAATTACCTTCCAAGGGAAAAGCTTGATCCGATTCACGTCCCATAGATCAAAGATATCTACATCGATCTGTATCACGAGGTCGAGCTCAGAAGAAAGGATCACTCCCACCTGGCCCTGGCAGAGATCATCCAATATGGTGTGGCCATTGTCCCGAAAGGTTTCCAAGTGACTGATCAAGAAGTTGATCAGGTCTATCTAGATACGGATGGGGACAATTGGCCATTTTCCAAGATTGATAGAACAAAGGCACCTCAGACTATTGAGGAAAGGGTTAAAGGCACTCTGCAGCACACAGAGCATTGGTGCAGGAAGAACGGTCTCATCTACCTTGGGGTAGACTTCACCACGTCTCCCTTTGGGTAATGCACCTACTAAGCCAAAGCACTTGCCAAAGGGAAAAGGGAAAGATAAAGAGGGAGAATCAAGCACTACGCTCAGGAGGAAGCTCCCGAGAGTCCTCCTTCCACCACCCAGAATAGTAGTAAGCTCCGGTATCCCTCAAGAAGAAGAGGCGGTAAGTGTTCCAACGGGGCACATCCACTCGTGATGTTGCCACCGCTAAACTACCGAAAGTTCCCACCATCCCATCTCCCGCTCCTCCTCCTTCCTCCTCATGTCACTCAACCAACCACTCCTTTGGTTGTGTCTTCTCCCCCATCTTCTACTATTCCCCCTTCCTCTTCCTCCATCTTCTCTTCCCTCACGGATCTATCCCCCAACATTTCTTCTCTCATCTCTCGATCCCTTCCACCCCCATGGTTTCCTCTCCTACAGTGACTCCTACCCCTGTGAGCATTGGAGGGTTGGCTTCTTTTTCAATGCCACCACCAAGTGTCTCGACACATTTCCCATGTGCACTATGTAGCTGCTCCTTCTTCCACCTCTCCCTCTCTCCTCTCCCCTCTAGTCCCACTCCCTAAGTCCAGAATGGATCTCCAAACACCTGAGCCAACACAAGAGGAAAGTCCCCATTGCACCTATGGACTTCTCCGTGATTCCAACTAAAGGAGCTAAGAAGAAAAAGGCAATAACCCGCTTCTCTCAAAGCACTTCAGGTGAAAGAGTTATGGAGATCACATACCCTGATCCCACAAAGGATAAAAAAGATCTGTCTCCTACAGATTTTACAGTGACACAGGTCACAATGGGAACATCCTCAGAAATCCTACAGGAGAGGCCTTATCTATAGTGGATGCCCTTTGCAAAAAGCTTCAGAAGCAAAGGAAGAGAAGAGGATATTGAAAGAATAGAACAAACATCTTCTCCAAGCCCTACGCAGAAAATGGGCAGTGCACCTCCTATAGCTGCCACCGAAACTCCTGAGGCCCTTAGTCAGGAAAAGATAAATGAGTATGCCAAGATTGGTGAGCAAGGTATGGCAGTATCCACCTGGAGAGACCAGATCCTCAAAGATAGTGAGGAAGTAATTATAAAGTTCACAGAGCTATATCAAAATATAGATCAAGCTAATAAGGAACTCCAGGTGATTGCAGGACCTATCTCCGAAGAGTTGGACCATGCCAAGTTACAACATGAGACATTCCAAAAGATGCTCGACTACCCAGTCGATGACTTAGTAAAATTTGCATCTTCGATCACCCAAGAGCACCCAACAAAGTCCTTGCTGCTTTGGACTATCGGGTTGACCAAATGGAATTTGTCTTGGAGAAAATAGATAAAATCAAGGAGGAAGCCTTGGATGCAATGCATCAAATGGAGCAGATCATCCTAAGGATGTCTCCGGGCTTGCTCACCCCATCATACACCTTGAGGAAGGTAGATGACACTATTCGGCTCTTTCAAGGAGATCACGTCACAAGGTTTAGGGTCAGAAGCCACTTTTGATACAAAATCTATCAACAACCTTCTGCCTACACGATTTTGTTGGATACCTGATGGAGGTAGGTAATGAATACTTCAAGCTCCCAGAGAGACTCAGAGATGAACGGAGACTTGCGAGGTCATCGGTGATCACACCAAGGGTCCCGCTCAGGATCAACTTCAACCGATGATTAGCAAGTTCATGGAGTATCGTGCTCAATTTCACATTTCCTCTCCTGAGCAGAAACACAGATACTCCTTTCCAGCCATGGGATGATGATGAATAGGCTCCTTCCTCCTAGGATTGTTCCCATTTTTGTAAAGTATTTAAAAGTATGTTGGCACAAATGATGACATCATCCATGTTGCACCATGGGATGTTGTCATCCACCAAATTGCCCCAAAGTCAATAGTTGACTTTTAGATATTTTGTAAATATTTTGTAAATAGTTGTTGGTTCCTTTTTGCCTTCTTTCTCCTTCTCCTTCTATATATACTTGGATACTTGTTGTATTCAAGGGTGGACATTTTTTAGATGAAAAATAGAAGTGAGAAGGAAAAGGCTTTGTACTTTTGTAATAGAAAATATTAATACAAAAATTAAGACTTTGTGCTCAATGGATGTGTTATGTGCATTAGATCTTTCTTAAGTTAGATCTATGTTGCTTTTCTGTTAGATCTATCTCTACTTTTTTGTCATTTTCTCATCAGTATTGCTTTGTTCATTTATGCAAGTAGGTTTGGCTCTATTTACTACCAGCCCAAAACATAAACCCTCTGACCTTTCTGCTTTGGAATTCATTTCTTTTCTCCCTTCGGATCTATCCTATCTCCTCTCCTCCCTTCATTCCTTTCTATTCACAGTCGAAAATACCCCTACTGGGATGAGATCCCAAACCCCTGAAGGTAGAATACTATAGGACTTGCACAGATTCCTAGCTAGTAGAATAGCAATAAACCAGTTTCACTTTGTTGTCTCAAAGAGGGGCTATGCCCTACACACTGTTGGCTCATCTATCCATAGATCTGCCCTCCCGATAGATTTTCAGACCAACAGTTTTTGGTGACTCTACTGGGATCAAACCAGATCTATGTGAGTGTTGTGTTAGTTAAAAGACACTAACAACTTTTAAAGTTGCTAAGGTAACTAAGAAAATAGATAAAACTATAAAATCACTACCTGTTTGCAAATCTTAACTCTTTGCTTAAAATCCAAAATTTTTGCAAAAGTGATCCAAACTGAAAATTTTCTTCAGAGATCCATAGATCTGGGCTAGTTAGAGATCTTTAGTTCACTGAGTTTTTACAAAAACCCATATATTTCGTAGATCTGAGATTCTGATAGTTTTACAAATAATTTCAAACCCTTGCAAAAAGTCAACTCTAAGATCCAAAATCAGCTTACTAAGTTAACCATCATTTTATCCTCATTGATCTTTGTCATTAAACCACAATCGGTTTTCAAAAGAGGGATAAAATTAAATATTTAGAAAAGTACATGCTGCTGATTTTTGTCAAAAAATCAGAAAATCAGCAAGTACAACCAAAAAGAGTTTTTAAATCTACTCTAAAAACATTACAGATCTGAAAGATACGCTGGCAGGGTGAGCCATTTACTCATAGCAGGAGAGCTCATGGAGAAGTTGATCCTATTTTTGATCTACTTCAAAGGCACAACTTCAGTATTACACCAACACGCTTCTCATCACTGAGTTCAATGATCGGTCAGCCAGAAGTGTCTCGCCTCCACGAAAGAACCATTTTTCACAAGGAGCCTCCACATCCCTTTGCAACGCTTTGTTCTTAGCAGAACCACACTCCTGGCTCGCGTCCTCTTTCCATATTTTCAAATGGTAGTACCATGGGGAAATGCTATGGGCCCTCTCGCATTGCCACATCCTGTTCACGCACTCCCTCATGGAAACCGCAAGAATTTCCCAAGATTTGATGGGAGTGGAAATCAAAGCATGGATTCACATATATCTACATTCATTATGTCATGCAGCATCCTAGATGTGACCCATGAAGATGTGTCGGTACGCCTCTTTCTAGAGACCTTGCAAGGACCCGCAGCAGAGTGGTTCCAACATTTGCCACCGGATCTATCACCAGTTGGGCCACATTACGAACTACATTTGAAGATAGGTATAAGCCTTCAGAAGATGCATTTGCATTACTATCAAAGATCACTCACCTAAAGAAGGAAGTCAATGAAACCATGCATGATTTTATCACTCATTTCAATTCACTAATTAACCGTGTGTGCCCCTACCCATGCTACCAACACCAAAAATCAGAAGTGTTTCTTTGTGAATGCCATGAGCTCAAGAGTAAGTTTCTTACTCTTACAAGAACAAATCACCACCCTAGTTCTCACTCAAGCTATGCACCATTCGATAGAGATAACCTACTTATATCTAGTGAATTAAAATGAGAGCCATCCAAGCCTAAAGCTTCAACTCCTTCTCAAGCCACTTCATCAGATCCGGCATTCCAGAAGATGGCAAATGACTTGCTCGCATTAAAGAAGCAATTAGCTCAAGCTTCTCCTAACACTTCATACCGGATATCCCACGAGAAATTTCACTCCCAACAATGCCCCACAAAGGTCACGTTTTCCTGGCAAACTACTCCACGGTTGGCACTTGAGGCCCCTCCGGTCAATGCCCTGGTCGAGGTCAAGAAGAGGAGAAAAAATTATGAAGAACCTTCATCACAAGGTGAAGATGATCAAGATGTCGGTGAACCGACTGGCGACTCTACAATCGGGTATATGGAATTTGAAGATGAGGAATCTGATGAAGAAGAGGGTACCCAAGGGTATGCAAGTGGATAATCATATGTTGTTTTCACCCACTCCCAAGGAAAAGAAGCAGAAGTTGCTGCTAGATACAAAAGAGAAGGTTATGTCAACACACCTCCAACCATTGCTAAAAGAGGTAATCCTCTTCCTGCTCAACCTCCTATTAAGTCTTTTACAAAAAATCTTTTCCTCCCATCTCTCCTCCAAATCAGCCTTCTTCTATTCCCATAAAGACCAGTAACCCTACCCTACCATCACAAAGTGAGGGACTCATTCCTTCATCAACGCAACCCTTGGTCACATTCGACATAATCGATCATGCTAAAAAGACCAAGATTCAAATGTCTGAGGCTAAATATCTTCAGTCTAACCCTGAGTAGCTTGTAAGATTGACCAATATATCCAAAGCCAAGCTTGCCATAACCTCTCATGTCTCCCCAAAAGGAATCCTTTCCACTCCTCCTGCATCTCGCATAAATGTTGCCTCGACTTCCATGTCAGAAAATTGAACCTTTTTATCTCTCCCTCCTAATCAATGGTCACAAGCTAAGCAACTACATAATTGATTCTGGGGCTTCCGATAATGTCATGCCGAAAAAGGTCACCCATGCTTTGGGCCTCACTCTTACCAAGCCTTTCGGTAGATGTTACTCCATGGAAACCAAACAGTTCCATTGATTGGTCAGATCAAAGACGCACAGTTTGCCTTTGCAGCGTTCCCAGAGAAAAAGAGTAAAGATGACCATCCTCATTGTTGATATCCCAACAAGGCATATGGAATTCTACTAGGAAGAAGCTTTTGCAGAGAAGTTGGTGGAGAGATTCATATGGACTGGTCCAAAGCCAGAATCCCCATCAAGGGTGTAATGCAGACTTTGGAGCCTGAATCACAAAAGAAGTACTTGGTCACCAATTCTCGACGACCCCAAAGCCCAAATTCTCTTCAATCATCAGGATGGGGAACTACTTCTTATCTACTGAGTCTGATAAAATGGACATTCTCATCCAGGAGGAGGACCTTAACAAGATATGGACACTGCAGTTTGATGGCAGTTGTGCAACTAGCGGATGCGGTGCTGGAGCTGTGCTAATATCTCCTAAGAGGAGATTTTTCCTCTCTCTTTCAAGTTGTAGTTTTTCAATACAAATAATACTGCTGAATATGAATCTTTGCTACTTGGCATGCAAGCTACAAAAGAAAGGGGAATCAAGAACCTAAAAGTACAGGGTGATGCTGAGCTGATCGTTAATCAAGTGAAAAGAATATACCAAGTAAAGAATGAAAGGCTCAGACATTACCGCAATGCAGTATGGGACAACATTGAGGAATTTGATGCTTTCTCAATAAAATCCATTCCAAGAGCTCAGAATGACATGGCCGATTCATTGGCCATCTCAAAGATCTCTCTTGCTCCTCACCTGTGGTTGAAAATGACACATATACCATTGAGGTAGTCTTCCACCCAAGCATGCTACAGACAATTCTCAACACTGGCAGTATTCAACGATGACAATCAACTTATTGCCTTTCTAGAGAAAGCAAAAAAATTTCAATGAGCTTCATTTTGAAGGATCTACTTCTGCATGTCATGAATCTATCACTAGTCAAGCAAATGAATCAAAAGAAGGTGATGGCATATGTCAGCTCAAGGGAAATAAAATTCCAAAAGGTTTAGTCTCTCTGGAATGATTGTTTGACAAACATGATCATTTTGTCAAGAAGAAGTGACAAGATGACCCTAACTCCTCTCCAGAAACCGAATCGGTCAACTTGGGTACTATGGAACATCCGCAGTTTGTGAACATCGGAAATGTTGTACACCCAAGAAAAGTGGAAGTTTGTCAAATTGCTGAAGAAATATATGGACGTATTGGCATGGTCTTATGCCGATCTAAAGTCTTTCAAGCCAAGGACGTTCAACATGACATCCCGTTAAAAGATGATGTCAAACCTTTCACCAAAAAGAGGCACTATAATCCCAAGATCTCGGGTACCATCCAGTGGAAATACAAGATGTTGATGCGAGGATTATTTTTCCTATCCATCACAAGATACCTGGTCACAAACATCATACCAAAGATGAAAGAAGAATGGTGAGATACGCATATGCGTAGATTTTCAAATCTAATCAAAGTCTCAAGGACAACTACCCACTACCCATAATGGATCAAGTTCTGCAGGTAGTAACCGGTTCAGAGATGTTGTCCATGCTTGATGGTTTTTCAGGCTATAATCAGATTGAGGTCTCACCTGAAGACCGATTCAAAACAACATTCACTACTCCCTGGGGCACATTCACCTACAGCAGGATGCCTTTTGGCTTGACCAACGCTGGTGCCACCTTTCAATGAGTAATGGACTTCGCATTCAAAGGTATGATGGGAAAGGTCATCATAGTTTATTTAGATGACTTAACTATGTTCTCTAAAAAGTGAAGTGATCATTGTGATCATTTGGAGCAAGTATTGATTAGATGCCGAGAACACGGATTTCCCTAAATCCAAAAAGTCTATTTTCGGGGTCACTGAAGGAAAGTTGCTGGGACACGTTGTCAGCAAGGAAGGAACAAAGATAGATGTCAAAGGGTTAAGGCTATTCAGAGCCTTACCTTACCCACAAGCAAGACCGGTGTTCACTCCTTCTTCGGAAAGGTGAATTTTCTCAGACGCTTTGTTCCCGACTTTGCTGAAAAGACTCTCACACATATCAAATATGATGAAAGGGTCACAAAATTTCCATGGAGTGATGAAGGAAAGGCATCATTCAAGGATATAAAAGCCTCCATTGCCATGCACCCATCCTGGTATGTCCCGACTTCTCCAAGGATTTTATCATGTACAGTTATGCATCTGAGCATACTGTATCAACCATCTTAATGCAAAAGAACTCTGAAGATGTTGAATCTCCAATCACGTTCATGAGCTCTCCTCTCAAGCCTCATGAATTAAAGATGTCTCAGTTAGAAAAGCACACCTTCACCATTGTCAAAGTGGTCAAGAACTTCCGGTATTACATCCTAAACTCTCATACGAGTAGTGTTGGTTCCTGACACGGCAGTCAAGTCTATCCTAACTCAACAAGAGTTAGGAAGCTTACGAGGGAATTGATCACAAAGGTCCAAGAGTATGATCTAGACATAAAACCAACCAAGCTGGTAAGAGGCAAGGGCCTATGTCAGCTTATGGCTGAAAACAAAGATTCAGAGATCCCCAAAGAGAAAGATGATTATCGATGGAGCATAGGATAAATTGAAGAAAGTTGATTCTCTACCTATGGTTCTATTTGTTGTGAACTAACGATGAATGGTATTCCGATATCACTTTCTTTCTCACTTACGGTGAGTGTCCAGCTCATCTAACTTCAAAGGAGAAGTGGACTGTAAAGCTCAGGGCAGCCAGATATGTCATATGGGATGACGGTTTATACAAACACGGTATTGATGGCATCTTCTTGCGATGTGTTGACAAACCACAATAGATCAAATTGCTTGAAAGTTTTCATGACTCACCTGCATGTGGTCACTTCTCCTCATCTCATAAAGACATAAGATCATCCGCCAGTACTACTAGCCAACACTATTTCAGGATATAGCCACCTGGGTAGCAAAATGTGAGCTCTACCAACAGTTTGTTGGCAAACCAAAATTGGCTTGCTTTTCCCCTCAGGCCCATCATTATTGATGAACCATTCAGAAATGGGGAATTGAATTTATCGAGAGCACTACATCCCCAATCAAGTGCCAAACATAGTTATGTCCTAACAACAATAGATTACTTCACCAAATGGGTGGAGGCCATACCTGTTAAGAATGCCACCTCTCGTTTGTAACTTCATCAAAGAAAATATCATCAAGATTTGGCATCCCACACAAGATCGTTGCTGATAATGCTTCCAACTTCTCCTCACGGGAAGTTATCAGTTTTTTCTATGAATACGGGATAACCTTGGCCCATGCCTCGATTATTACCCCCAGGGAAATGGTCAGGAATCCAGTAATAAGAACTTAGTGACCATCATACGAAGCTAGTCGATGAGAATCAGTGGTCCTGGCACAAGTCATTGTATGATGCTTTGTGGGTAGACCGTATTACTCCAAAGAGGTCTCTCGGTATGTCACCTTTTCAAGTATTATATGGAATCGACGCTGAGCTTCCCATTTCTACGGAACTTCCTACTCTACGCTTGGCACGAGCGATCAAGATGAGACTTTCCAGAATTCTCTTGAAAAGAGGGTCATGTATCTAATAACTTGAAGAAAAGAGAGTAAGAGTGGTCGACAGAGATCACCGAACATCAGAATCAAGTCAAGAGACTGTTCGATAAAAAGGCTAAGCAGAGGGATTTCTAGGTGGGAGATCTCATCCTTTTATGGGACAAGCGAAGAGAGCCAAAGGGCATGCATGGAAAATTTGACTCTCTTTGGAGAGGGCCTTTCAAGATCAAAAATCTCAATGGAGAGAATAGCTTCTATCTCTCATATCTAGATGGAATTGAGCTCCCGCTTCCCTATAGCGGGCAAACATCTCAAAATATTCAGGAAGTAGAGCTTGCTCTCTTCTTTGTACAATTTTTTTAGTTGTGTGTTTGTTTTTGTCATGTGTTTGCTTTTGTTGGTTGTGTGTTTTCCTTTTTCATCACCCTTGTTTTTGACTCTGTAACCCAATGGATAGGCACATGTAGATCTGGGATTCTCTACCCTTAAGCTTCACTCAAAGATAGTCCCCAGAAAGAGCCAACTGTTATCCTGTAAAATTGACAAGGGAAATTTTGTAGGTAACCATACCAAATTTTTGTTTTGGTTCCCCATCGAGGTCCCTTAGCATTCGAATGGCATAAAATCCCTTTCCGAAAATCTAGTTTTTCAAACTTAGTCATTTGGTCCTTTTTTTGGTTGGGCAGCTTTTATTCATGCAACATCAAATGAAACTACGCCCCCTCCTTTCCTTTGGCATCCTTTGAGTGTCGACATTCCAAATGTTGTGCCTTCCCATGATGCACCTTTCAAGCCTGCGCCAAGAGGCACATGCGCCATCTTGTCGACATTCAAAATGTTGCACCCTTTAAATGGTGTGCCAAAGCGCTGAAAAAGTAATGTTGACAACCCCAAATCCGCGCCTAGGGCACAAATATTTTCATGTTGGCATCTACCTAGGTGCACCTTACAAAAAAGTTGGTGGCACATTTATTACACCTTTTTCTATAAATAGGCACATCCGACCTGTCATTTTCATGATTGAAAAAATGTGGAAAAAGGTTATTCTTCTGCACTTGTCAGCGCTCCTGTCAGCCCCGTGTGTCACTTTTCATCGTCATATTCATGGACCCCACATCATTTCCTCCATCTTATATATTCCTGGTAAGTGGTCCTTGCTTTTCTTGTGGTTTTTTTGTGGTTTCATTGTTGTTTTTGAGAGGTTGTTTTATTAAAAACAAAAATGAATGAACCTAAGAAATAATACAACCTCCACCCATTTTGCAAATCAACCCACTTTCAAAATGGTTTTACCCTCCTTCCAGATCTGCTAACCTGGAAGGCCTTGTCTCAAAAATGAATCCTTGACCCTCTTTCCTCTGTTCCCCACTAAAAAATCTGAGTTAAAGAGAGCAAAAGACCACAAACCTACCAAAAGAGTGAAAAATCTAAAGTTATTGCAATTCCAAAACCACTATTTTTCTTTGGCACAAACTTCATTATTGTTACACTAAACACAGTCGCACCAAAGGGGCACACTATCCCCACATGCAACATTGGTCTTTCCCACACCTTATAAAATTCCTAAAACCTAACACAAGCACAAGCGCAACTCTAGTCTACACCTACATTTGAATGTCATGCAGACCTTTCCCGCGCCACGCCAAAAGCTAAAATCCTTGGCACACTTAACTCAATGATGCACCCTTTGAACCTACGCCCTTTGGCACATCATAATGTTTTGCAACATGTACCATATCTGCACTAATGGTGCACCCTGAAGCCTTGCTACACCAAAAAATTCGCCCTAATTAAAACCCTTCATATGGCACAAGACACATCCTATGACACCAACATCTGAATGTTGTGTGTAGTATTTTCCATGCCCTACGCCCCTTTTGCATTGTTTTCTTCCATGCAACACTCTCCAAAAGTGCACCTTGCTTTTCTAACCTTGCAACCTGCAATAGAATTGTGCCTTGCACCCAGAGGCTTCTAAATTGATAACTTTTCATTCTGTAAGCTTTGATGGATGATTTAATAGCTAACATGGCTCTTCTATGATGGACTTCCCTGCTTCTTCTTGCAGATCAATCAATCTAACTCAGATTCACACATGTCTTCATCAAGTAAGAAGCCAACCAAGTCTAAGGGTAAGGCCAAACTCACAGAAGAAGAAATGAAGTACAAATACCAAAGGGTCAGGATGCCCGAATCCCTTGCAGAGTGTGACCTAGACATCAGGGATTCAAAACTTGGTCATATTGATATGGAGGACTTCTGGGCCAGAACCAAGAAGGTCACAGTAGTCCATGGATGGACAAATTGGTCAAGCAGTGGGGTTTACATTTCACCACAGAATTCCCGTGAGCGCAGTAAACAACGAGTTCATGATGGTGGTGGGCCATTGTTATAATAAGGACACAAGATGTGTCGAAAATGAGAAGGGCGAGGTAATAATCAACCTCACTACCCGACACTTTGAAATCATGTTGGGTATCCCCACCACCGGCATTTTGTGGCAATAAGCCAAGAAGACTGCATAAAGCATGGAATGAAAATGAAGACAAATGCATGCAGCTTATGAATGAAGTATATCTGAAAAACAAGAAGGTGGTAACCAGGTGGCCACAAGTTATTCATCGCAGCAACTTCTCAGAAGAGCTGAGTGACACCATCACCTTCCTGAGTAGGGTGTTTGGGCTTCCTGATGCCCATTACTTTCACAAATGGATGCTCAGATACTTAGAAACAATGAGCAAAAATGTTCCTGATCAACGTTTTGAATGGGCGGAGATTATCAGTAGCACCATCTCCGAGCAACTTCAACAACTCTCAACAAGGGAGTTCTACATGAACTCCTATGTGGTATATGTTGCTACCTCTGAAAGAGACTACCCAACACTGAACCGATGTGGGGTGTGGCCCCAAGTAAGAATATATGAGTATTATCCAGAGTTGAGACTGAAAACAACATCACACAATTCAACAAAATCAATGATGCCTTCTTCTATGGCATCATCTACCTAT
The DNA here is from genome assembly GCA_018340775.1 of Taxus wallichiana var. yunnanensis. Lineage (NCBI taxonomy): Eukaryota > Viridiplantae > Streptophyta > Pinopsida > Cupressales > Taxaceae > Taxus > Taxus wallichiana. The sequence continues at coordinate 638,333,846 of CM031235.1, forward strand.
TGAGGCCTAATATGACTCACGGTCAGATGACCAAGAGCGTGGTTACTACCACAGAGAAAGTGGGGGTGTTATTTACGCAATTCCCCACTTTCACCTATCTCAGAGCCGCCAACTTCTTGGGGGAGCCCACCAAGTTACCGAGGTATGCGGGGCCTAAGTTGATCCTATTGGAGCTATCTCAGATAGCTTATCACATACCACGAGAAGTGTCTAAAAAGAAAGAAGGGTGGAACTCCATTCCCCTCACAATGGGCAGGTACACCTGCACTTCTCATAAAAAAGCCCGGAAATGTTTACAGAGCTGGAGTTTCTCAACTTGAAACACAATTTCCTCAAAGGCCAACCTTTGATCCTCATAATTACCTTCCAAGGGAAAAGCTTGATCCATTCACATCCCATAGATCGAAGATATCTATATCGATCTATATCACGAGGTCAAGCTCAGAAGAAAGGATCACTCCCACCTGGCCTTAGCAGAGATCATCCAATATGGTGTGGCCATTGTCCCGAAAGGTTTCCAAGTGACTGATCAAGAAGTTGATCAGTCTATCTAGATACGGATGGGGACAATTGGCCATTTTCCAAGATTGATAGAACAAAGGCACCTCAAACTATTGAGGAAAGAGTTAAAGGCACTCTATAGCACACAAGAGCATTGGTGTAGGAAAATGGTCTCATCTACCTTGGGGTAGACTTCACCACGTCTCCCTTGGGTAATGCACCCGCTAAGCCAAAGCACTTGCCAAAGGGAAAAGGGAAAGATAAAGAGGAGAATCAAGCACTGCTCAAGAGGAAGCTCCCGAGAGTCCTCCTTCCACCACCGAGAATAGGTAGTAAGCCTGGTATCCCCAAAGAAGAAGAAGTGGTAAGTGTTCCAACAGGCACATCCACTCAGGATGTTGCCACTACTATAACTACTGAAGTTCCCACCATCCCATCTCCCGCTCCTCCTTCCCCTCCTCACGTCACTCAAGCAACCACTCCTTTGGTTGTCTTCTCCCCCATCTTCTACCATTCCCCTTCCTCTTCCTCCATCTTCTCTTCCCTCATGGATCTGTCCCCCAGCATTTCTTCCTCATCTCTCGATCCCTTCCACCCCCACGGTTTCCTCTCCTACAGTGACTCCTACCCCTGTGAGCATTGGAGGGTTGGCTTCTTTTTCAATGCCACCACCAAGTGTCTCGACACATTTCCCCATGTCCACTATAGCTGCTCCTTCTTCCACCTCCGTTCCCTCTTCTCCCTCTGGTCCCACTCCCTAAGTCCAGAATGGATCTCCAAACACCTGAGCCAGCACAAGAGGAAAGTCCCCATTGCACCTATGGACTTCTCCATGATTCCAACTAAAGGAGCTAAGAAGCAAAAGGCAATAACCCGCTTCTCTCAAAGCGCTTCAGGTGAAAGAGTTATGGAGATCACATACCCTGATCCCACAAAGGATAAAAAAGATCTGTCTCCTATAGATTTTACAGTGACACAGGTCACAATGGGAACATCCTCAGAAAGCCTACAAGGAGAGGCCTTATCTCATAGTGGATGCCCTTTGCAAAAAGCTTCAAGAAGCAAAGGAAGAGAAGAGGATATTGAAAGAACAAAACAAACATCTTCTCCAAGCCCTACAGAAAATGGGCAGTGCACCTCCTGTAGCTACCACCGAAACTCCTGAGGCCCTTAGTCAGAAAAGATAAATGAGTATGCCAAGATTGGTGAGCAAGGTATGGCAGTATCCACCTGAGAGACCAGATCCTCAAAGATAGTGAGGAAGTAATTATAAAGTTCACAGAGCTATATCAAAATATTGATCAGGCTAATAAGGAACTCTAGGTGATTGCAGGACCTATCTCCAAAGAGTTGGACCATGCCAGTTACAACATGAGACATTCCAGAAGATGCTCGACTACCCAGTCGATGACTTAGTAAAATTCAGCATCTTCGATCACCCAAGAGCACCCAACAAAGTCCTTGCTACTTTGGACTATCGGGTTGACCAGATGGAATTTGTCTTGGAGAAAATAGATAAAATCAAGGAGGAAGCCTTGATGCAATGCATCAAATGGAACAGATCATCCTAAGGATGTCTCCGGCTTGCTCACCCCATCATACACCTTGAGGAAGGTAGATGACACTATTCGGCTCTTCAAGGAGATCGTGTCACAAGGTTTAGGGTCAGAAGCCACTTTTGATACAGAATCTATCAACAACCTTCTAGGCTCTACCGTGATTTTGTTGGATACCTGATGGAGGTAGGTAATGAATACTTCAAGCTCCCAGAGAGACTCAGAGATGAATGGGAGACTTGCAAGTCATCGATCACACCAAGGGTCCCGCTCAGGATCAACTTCAACCGATGATTAGCAAGTTCATGGAGTATCGTGCTCAATTTCACATTTCCTCTCCCGAAGAAACAGGATACTCCTTTCCAACCATGGGATGACGACGAATGAATAGCTCCTTCCTCCTCCTGGGATTTATCCCATTTTTGTAAAGTATTTAAAAGTATGTTGGCACAAATGATGACATCATCCATGTTGCACCATGGGATGTTGTCATCCACTAAATTGCCCCAAAGTCAATAGTTGACTTTTAGATATTTTGTAAATATTTTGTAAATAGTTGTTGGTTCCTTTTTTCCTTCTTTCTCCTTCTCCTTCTATATATACTTGGATACTTGTTGTATTCAAGGGGTGAACATTTTTTAGATGAAAAATAGAAGTGAGAAGGAAAAGGCTTTGTACTTTTTGTAATAGAAAATATTAATACAAAAATTAAGACTTTGTGCTCAATGGATGTGCTCTGCTTTTTCATTTGCTCATCAAGATTGCTTTGTTCGTTTATGCAAGTAGGTTTGGCTCATTTACTACCAGCCCAAAACATAAACCCTATGACCTTTCTTTTCTCCATTCAGATCTATCCTTCTCTATCCTTCCCTTCATTCCTTTCTATTCACGGTCAATACACCTCTTTTGGACGAGATCCCAAATCCTTAGAATACTATAGGACTCCCTTGGTAGAATAACAATAAACTAGTTTCCTTTTGTCTCAAATAGGGGCTATACCCCACACACTTGTTGGCTCTTCTATCCATCTGCCCTCTTGATAGATTTTTGGACCAACAGTTTCTGATTATTAGACTATTTTCAAAACCTCTTGGAAATAAATCCGAAAGTTGTCTTTGATAGCGAAAGGTGTGCTTCCTCTCGATGAGTTCCTTAACTAGAATTAGGAATGTAGAAAAAGGAACTTAAAAGAGATTAGACTTCATTCCATTGAATTCTAATATAAAAATAACTTTATCTGACCTTATGTACGCTAAGGCTGAGGTTGGTGAGTAAATAACAACGTTGTTATGTATGTTGAATTTGTTATGTGAAACATAAATTAAAAATGTTAATGGATTAAAAATAAAAACTTATGAAATGGTTAGGAGGTAGATGTATCTACATACCAACTCTAATTGTAGTTTTTACTTGAAACCCTAATGGTTAATGAACCTAGTTATTCAGTAGGGCTGCTGCAATTAACCCTTAATAAGGAAAATTTAATAAGTCTTTAACTTCTTTCCATGATATGTTCATCCAGATGAGGTGAACTCAATCATATGTTGGCACATGCCAACTGTAGTACAATACCTTCATGAAGACTTGGGTCTTCATGAGGATATTGTGTTGTAGTTGACATGTTGCAACACCCTTCAGAGTTTAATCATCTAGATCTACATAATATGACTTGGTCACATTTCTGCCCTAGGTAGATTTAGGGGTATGATCTAGTGTCGGGTCAACTCATGATGACTTAGGGTAATTAGACACACATAATTGACTTAGGTTGATTGGGTATGTCTATGTACCCTTATTCACCGCGAGCAGTCCTCCACACTAGACTATGTTTCTAACCTTGGCTAGGGCTAAACCTTGAACAAGTGGACTAACAGAGTCAGTGAAGACCATTCTAGATAACAGATGAAGTGGGGTGAAGGACGTATTCTGTTTGATGAGTATGCCATCTAGGAATATAAACATGAACAATATGTTTAAAAATCTTTGGCCAAAGTATCACAAGTTGTTGGTTGCATTGTCCTATGTCACCTAGTTTAAGAAGTGGGATTTTAGATGAATATTGGTAACAAATATTTAGATAGGCCTCTTAAACAAAACACTTAATACCTCGAAAAGGGTAAGGGAACCAAGTATACATGGTATACAAATCATTAAGTTAACATGAGAGATTAGTGTTTCACTAAGTCATTTATAGTTTCATATGGTTTTTTGTTATGAGATTGATTGGCTTAGAATGTGTGTTATAAATTATGATTATTTAGAATAGAGAGCATTATTAAAAAAAATCCCTTGTTTCTAAAGTCTTAAAATGGAGATGTTACAGGCTAGAATGCAAATGTAGTAAACAAACAAGATAAAAAAACACATTTTAGTAAATATTGGAATTGTTGATGATTTTATTAAAAAAATGAATGTTTACGAGTTTTTTGAATATTTTACAAAATTTTTTTGTATTTTTATGGTTTTGAATTTTTATGATTTTTTGATTTTTTTGAATTTTGATGATTTTTATTTATTTTGTGAATCTTTACATTTTTTTTTTTTGAATTTTTACGATTTTTGAATTTTTACTATTTTTTGAATTTTTGCGATTTTTTTTTGAATATTTTGATATTTTACGATTTTTAAAAAATATTTTGTAGGTGATAGAGGAGAAATTTTAAGGTGGGAAGAAATGGGAGGAAAAACGGATACACGGGGTGAGAGAAGGGGCTCTCAAAAGGTTGTAGGGCATCGCGAAATGTAGAGGAAAATTGTGTTAGCATGCAAATATGAAATGACTATGAAACCAATTCAACACAAAATCTAACACAATAGTTCATCTACCTCAAATTGAGCAGAGATAAAAGGGGGAGAAAGTGATATACATGCTCCTTGATTTTCTTATGAGATGGTATGAGAATGCTTCAGATTTGTGGACCAATTTTAGCAACACCTCCCCTTGATCAAATGATGTTTTTAGCTTGATGGAATGCTATGAAGATTGCTTATTTTCTTAGAGATTTTGGCAGCATAAACTTGTAATTTTTCTAAGGTGCTTTCCATCGAGGGTGGCACCTCTATTTATAGCTAGAGGAGGCAAAAATCAATGGTTGAGATCTTGCCATGTTGGATAAGATCAATGGTTGAGGATGCATGAGAGTGGAGAATTTTCTAGATGTGGAGAATTCTATATTTCACTATAACTCTCCATTGAATTAAAAATTCAATGGAATAGTGCTCATTTATTTGAATATTTGAAAATGGGAGGGAAGAATGGAGAGGCCTCTAGAAATAGAAGCCTCCAGATTTGGAGGTGTATTTTGCTTGCGATTAGGTGAGATTAATTATGTTTAATAGAGTGATTAGATGGAGAAGTTAGGCATGGAGTAGGTGTAGGGTAGGTGGTAGGTGAGTGAGTTTATTTAAATTAGTAGAAAATAGTTAATGAGGATTAGTTAGTATGGTAAATAAAATATTAATGAAGTATTAATATTTCTAAGGATGTAATGGGATTATTGAAAGGTGAAAAAGATAATTGAAGTATGATTACATATAATAATTAATTAATTATTATATGGTTGATAATGGGAATGTATTAAATGTATTATTATATATTATATGCATATTATTTGCTAAATGACCATGTTGACATTTTGTATGTCTACACTCAGCCATCCACATCAAATATCTGTCATGTTCGAGATTGATACTGACATCGCCACAAACATCTAGATGCCTCTAGCACCCCTACTACACCTTTTCAAGCTCCAAAAATTTTATAATATCCCTACAAAACTATCCATCTACATTCAACATCTAAGGTGAGTCAAGATTTTATATTATCATCTTTGGTTTATGAACGCATCACATTAAAATCCATATCGATCATCTTAGTCTATGTTTTTACTCGTCAAAAATTGCATTCTATCGGGATATCAAATTTTACACAATTAACATTAGTGATTTTTTCTTAATATCCAATGATTCTACTTGAATTTCCCATGATTCCAATCATTATATCCTATTTATCTCATTTCTTATCAGTTTAATATTATATTTTTATCTATGTTGTCTATTTCAAGATGATTTTCCCTATAGATGACAGTTTCGGTGAATCACACCCCATTACCAATATCTATGATCTTCTACTCATGGAGCATCCATTCATGTGGGAATAATAATATATCACCCATGAACTCATCCTATGTGTCATTTACCTCATACCCAAAATTGAAGACATCGAAGAACAACATGAAGTGCTATATGAAATATATGACGCCACATACTTGATTCTAGTTTGACTACTTTGACTTGAGCTCCTGGTATCCCTTTCTTGGGCCACCTATCAAGTAGAACAGGATCTCTCCATCCCTCTTAAATTCTAATCATATTTTCATTATCTTATTTTATATCAAATCACTTGATTGTAAACATGATTTTTTTTTATTAAGGGCAAATAGTTTTGAAGGGACTATACCCTGTGTACAAAAGGGCTCAAAATCCAGATAATAAACATGAGAAAAGCAGCCCAGAGAAGGGAAAAATAGTCAACTAAGAAAGGCTCAGCAGCCAGATATTACAATAAAGGTGAAGAGTGGATCTAAATGTACAGAGATCTAGAGCAAAGGAGACAAGTTCAAAAGAAACCAAAAGAGAAACAGAATACGAGCTCAAGTCAAAAACAACTCTAGAACCGCCCATGGAGTAGCGGCGGATCACGGCCAAAAAATAGCAGCACATCAGCCTGTTACTTGAGGGCTCTGTCAATCTTGGCCTTGATGGCCTTCAGTGACATGAAAAAGGCAATGGTTGTGGCCTGAGAGGGGTCCTTCATCTCTTCTTGGGAGATTGCGATGTCCCTATTTCTTTAGGGCCCCATATATCTTCATTGATTCCACTTAAGCTGCAAACACTTGTGGACGTGCTTTGTTCAATGAAGTTATAGATGCTTTTTAGGGCAGACAAAATACAGTCATTGTGGATTTTGGCATTCCCCAATCTGCCATCAAGGGACTGCAGCTTCTTGAAGACTTCATCAATGACCCCCTCTTCCTCCTCACCTTGCAGGATCCTTTTACCTTTGGCTTTCTCCATGTTCTTAAGAGCCCCTTTGAGCTCTTGAATCTCCTTCTCCAATCTGTCAACCTTCTCCAGCAAATCCTCCTCCTTGGGCTTCTCCACAGGCATGCTAATATGCAGGAGGCTTTCAGCAAGTTCTAAGTCCTTGTGGCTCCTAAGGACACATTGGGAGGCAGGGATTCTAGTTTTTAGGCTCTTGCTTTTCTTGCTGGAGCCCACATCATCATGCTTTCTTTTTGGCAGGGGTGGAGTGGGAGCAGTATGGGTAGGTGGGGGTGTGGAGGAGGGAGGTGGGATGGGGTTCATGGGAGGGCAACTGGAAAAGTGGCGGTGAATGAGGAGTATAAGGCCCTAGTGCAGGGGGACAGCCCTAGAGTGATTTTGCACCTCCCTTATAGACTTCTCCAGGGAGTTGATCAGATAATGAGGAAAACTAATAATGTTATTTCTACAAAAATGATTCAGAAAAATCAGATGCTTGTGTGGGATAGTCACATATCTTCCTTCTAAGGTAACATACCTTACCACCATTTTGGAAAGTTCATCAAAAGGTGTAGGGATCGACTCCACCTTGAGGCCAGCAGTTACAAACTCAAGGTTCTCTCCCTCTTCCAGAAATTTCTTGGTTTCAACCTCCCTGTCGACTTTCTTGTTGAAAAATTTTACACCTTCCAAGCTAAGACCAGTGACTCGAGCTATGAGCTCTTACGTAATTTCCATTTTCATGTTCTTGTGCTTGACATTCTATTCTTCCAACCCTTGGCGAATTTGATGGAGACGTCTTGATCGAAGCCTTGAATCCTCTCAATGAAATTCGACAGGCCCCCGATTTGCAGGTACTCCCAAAGCTCCATGTTCTCTTTCCACTCAGGGTTGTGGGTCGGCTCGGTCTTGCATGGTGGACCCCCCATGTTTACTCTGTTACTATTCTTGTTTTTAACGGTAAAAAAACTTGCAATGTGCGGGACGAGGCAAGCGGTGCTTTTGGTTTTGAATCTGCCTTCCTCCCGTGAAAGCCGGCTTAATAATAATGTAGCATTTGTTAATATTGTCCTTCTCCCCGCTTTCCTCCCATGCCAAGAAATGATGGCAATCCACCGCACACATTGCAGCAATCATCCAAATCTTTTATGATGTCATCATCATGTACTTGGGGATCCACTCATTAGCATCCATAAAATAGCCGTTATTCATAATTTTCATAGCCATGAAGATCAATGATGATGGCTTTATTGACATGTGCGGGCAGAACGTCCCTGCCAATCCAAGTTTGAAAGGAATTATTCACTCCTAAGTTAGCCAAGTTGTCGCAACCCCTGTTTCCTTCTCGATAAGTATGAGTGATGTGGACATTAACAAAGCTTTTGCATATTTCTATAGCTTCTTCAATATAATCCCTGATAGACCAATTTGGCAAATTTTTTTTTATTCAGAAGATTTATAATATTTAGAGAATCACCTTCAATTATGATATTTTGAATATTGCAATCTCTGGCAAGTCTAATACCCCAAAGAGCCGCCATGGCTTCGGAATAATGGTTAGTTTGTCTTCCCATTCTCCCGAAAGCAAGCAACATAGCATGACCTCTTTGATCCTCGATGATTCCCCCACCACCGAATCTCCCGGATTGCCTTTTGAGGCCCCATCAAAATTTAATTTGTGCCAATCATTGGGGGTTTAATCCATCGGACTTTGTTTCTGCATCAATACCATTTTTATTTCTACCGATAGTGGCTATATTCCATCGGTTAGGATGCATTCTTCATTCTCTGGGTAGAGTCTCGATAGGATGCATTCTTCATTTTTGTTTCTACTGATTGTAAACATGAGTTGGCATCCTCTAGGAATCCCATTAGTTCCTAGGATCAGCCATTGCTTTGAGCAACTCATTTAATAATTATCTAATATCTATCTTGTTTATATGTCATTGCATACGAGTCCTCCCACTTAGTGGAAGGAGAAGTATTCTTCCTTGTTCATGTATCCACTCATCTTGACATTGCATTTTTTGGTCACTGGTATCATCAAACCATGTTATTTTATAATTTTTGGTATTTCAATATGATATTGATAAACCGAAATTCACCTCAAACAATATATATTATAAATATTGATTCTATATAAAAATTCATATGAAATTGTTACATTTATATATGTATGTTTTTGGGTGTAACAATTTCATTATCGTTATTTCTTATAATTTTTGTGCAATACAAGATATGAAAACAATAATTATGAATATAACACTTTACATTGTTATGAGAAACAAAACACCAGAGATTCTATGAAAACAATATACCAATATTACACTTTACATTGTTATGAGAAACAAAACACCAGAGATTCTATGAAAACGATATATATGAGGGAATTCATACATTCTCACAACACTATCCTTTGGTGTTTGGTTTCATTTAGTTGATGTCTCTCGATTGGGAGTAGTGCTTTATGTTATCTATATGTAATGGTTTACAGAGTGGTAGGTTCTTTTTTTTCCATTCAGATTACTAGATTTTTGACTAGGCCTTTAGGACTTTTGGATCTTGAAATTAAACATAAAGAAAATAAATATCTAAGTGTAAATTCTACCTATGTATATTTTCAGCTTATGCAATATAAATAGGAAAGGGACCCATCAACACTTATTTATGAATCAATTTTTTTAGGGTTGATATGAGTTTTCACTTAATTTATCTTTATCCCATTACTTCTTCTTGCTTTTTCGCCCCCTTCGAGGAGTAAAATTGAATGGGATATTTACATGGTCTTAAATGACATCGCTTGAAAATACCTAGTAGCATGTAGTCTTATATTTCCACTAAATTCTTAGGCATGTTGGCACTTCATTTAGACAAATATAAAAATCACCCAAGATTGCGAAGCTACTGAGTCCATTCTTTGTAGTGGTTTGACAATATGTTAGCATGCTTAACCAAAAATATAACTAGAAAGATCCATAATCACCCATGATAATTCATTACATGCATTCAATTAGAAACACACATAATAAGGAAACATATAGATCATATCATAATTAATACCATTTGCACCATCGGTTCACCATACTCAGAGACATCAATTACCATAATCCAACCAAAATTATCCAAAAATTTACATAAAAAAATTTGAATACATAATAATAATCACCAAAGAGTCATGCACGTCAGTATACCAAAGCATCATAACTCTATCATATCCATTGTCTAAACTACAATGGATTATATCATATATATATATATATATATAGGGTGGGGAATTTCCCTTCACCACCCATGTATCTCAAAATAGACTTCATGCTCAAAATAGCCATGTGTACATCAATAAAGTAGTGCATGTTTTTCTATCGATCCTAATAATAGATTAATCTATAAATAAACTCTAATTTTAATCATATTATTAGATCGATCCATGCATGACCTTTGATCTCCACTTAAGTCCCAAAATATCTCTTGCTTAACCGATAAGCCTCCACACTTTTCTCCATATCTAGAACTTTGTTTGCACGGCACTCAAACTTGACGTCATCTATTTTTACCCCGTGGCTCCAAAATCATCTAAGTCCTGAATATCTCCTACTTGGGCACAATCCTTCACACATTGTATGTTATTTTATACATGCCCCCTTCGCGCCTACCTCCTACTTCCTTACATCCTTGCACATCCCCGTACTTAGTAAAAATGGGACGTGCAACATTACCCCACACTAGTTGGATTTACACCCTTGGAAATATCTTAGTCACCCAAAAATATATGTAATCTCCAAAAAGAGAGTTACTCGATGTCCAAAAATAACCTTCGTACATACAAAATCAACTCGTGGCTCGGTTTGTTGAAATATTTCCGAGACCTCAGCATCTATTTCACTCTCCACACTGCTTCCATTCATTAATTTCTATCATAGCCTTCCTGGCATCACTTTACAATCCCGACACTTGGTTAGGGGCCAACTCTTCAACCCTACTCTTGAGCTCATGAATGACCACATTTAGTTTTGTGCATACTCCTCGATTACATCCATGTGGTCTAGTACCATATTCTAAAACTAACCTATCCAAAGCTATAACTTTTCCTTATTGGATTTAATCACGTATTTCTACTTTGCATCCTCATCCATAACTAAGGTGTGCTCAATTTTAATCATGGGTGTCTTCTCCTAGATAGTTTAATGCATTTATTCTTCATCAATCACGCTTGTATAAAGAATTGGTTCACACTTTTGACATATATTAAAGGCTATATCAGCCTTACCACTTGCTTCCTTGTTTTGCGTGAATATACTTTCCATCTCTAAAATCCAACAATTAACTTATTATCTTCTTTCTCCTTTTCAATTTATTCTCGTTTGTCAACCCCGTGCCATGCCTTATGTTTTCCAAAATCATACTAACCAAATATTCTAAATACTCCATCTCATTATTATAATAACATCTAACTTGGCTCGCCAAGGTCGGGCACTATCTTAGAATCTATTTCACCATGGCAACAACCCTATCATACACCTCCTTAGTGTGCTTTTGTTCTCCCTAGAGGTATTTATTCAAACCCTTGACCTCATGCTCCTTCTCTTTCTTATCTTCTACTAAGACCATTGTAGCACCGCATCAAGGATCCTACGCCCAACATCCATGGCTAACTTGTTCAAGGCATTGCACGCCTTCTTATCGCCTAGTGAGGTACATGGTTTTTACTTCCATATACTTCCTCCCGACTAATTCTTCAACTCAATAACACTTATGGAGAAATTAATTACCTCGAACTCGGGTTCTTATATAAAATCATGCAAGTTCTAGCTCAACATCTTACTATTTTGAGACACTCCCCATGATTTTCCATCGGCTCCCAGAATACAAGTGTTATCAATTTTACCCCTGGTAAAATAGACAACTTGGGAGGATGGGTTGAGAGATATAAAGTGATTTATGGATCAATTTGGAATGATATAGTTGGGTTTTTAAGTTTGGGTAGCATTGGAAATGTTTCAGGGAAGTTTTGGAGGTCTTGGGGCCATCCATCAAAAGTAGGCTTTTGGGCCTTAAGGAGTTTGCAGTGTGAAAGAGAACCTGAGGTTCAATGAAAGATTCTGATAGTTGTGTCAAGAATTATAAGTCCAAAAAGTACCTATGGAATCCATTTTCCATTCCCTACATGGTGGAAAAGATGAAACATCTTGAAGCATCATACACTTCCCAAGGTAATTCATTCTTCTGGCACACAACCAACCATTTTGAGAAAGAAGAAGCCATTTTGAGGTGTTAAATTCAAAATTGGACCTTGAGCCTACTACCATTGGATTTAATGGGTTATTTTCATGTGAAATCATATACAATTTCACCCAAAAAACTCATTTGGTAGCTCACGTTATCGCCTCCTAATTTAGTCGGTAGGGTTTAGGGCCGTGAATTTGTTGACGGACGGTTGGGGGGTTGGACTCCCATTGGATGGTCGAGTCACTTTTTTGACATGTCCAAATGAAATTTGATGGCTGTCACACTCACATGACACTTGGGTTGGATTGTACGGCCATGTTGGATGGGTCATGCGCGTCATGGGGTTGGAGGCGGGTCAAGGTTGACGGTGGGAGTTGGATGCTCGGGGTTAGTCGGATAACTATTTTTGATGCATCTCGAATGGAATTTGACACCCATCACACTCACACGATACCTAGGTTGGATGGTACGGCCATGTTGGATGGGTCATGGGGTTAGATGGGTCAAGGTTGGATGGATGGGGGTTAGATGCCTAGGGGTTGGTCGGGTCACATTTTTTACGCATCTAAATGGAATTTGACACCATCACATCCCCTCACACTTACACAACACACAATTTGGTTGGGTCATGGTTGGATGTATAGATGGATGAGTTACAAACCTCATAAGGGTAGGTGAATGAATGACATCCCAACAACCAGAATTAATGAGGCATGATGCCCATTACCTCCCATGTAGGAAAAGTACCAAAATGGATGGTTTTCCATACCTCTTTAATGCATCTTACCGGTTGGTAACCCCTTTTCCTATATATTATAAAAATTGCCTCATTTCAAAGGGGGATTTTTCCAAAAATTATAGGAACTCTGTAAAATTTGTTCCAGAGCTATTGTGAGCTAAATGCCTCGAACTTGGGCTTATTGTAAAGGATTTTGTCTTGTGCTTATGGTGTGATGGATTGTGCATGTCTCTGAGCAATAAAATTCATGTTTTGTGGCCATTTTCACCCTAACTTGTATGAATTGCATCTCTTTCCTTCCATTATATTTATGAGTATATTGTGCATGTATCTATCTCTTTGTAAGGTCTATAGTTTGTTGTGCTTTACGAATATAGGGAATTGATTTATTGTCTTAGACTGTGGTGTTTCTACCAGCCCTCTCCTTCTCGGTTTCTCCCTATTTTTCACTCACTGGGATTGTCTCACCCTTTCTTGGTGCATCACCTTCACTTAGATTAGTTTTATTTCATGCATATTTATATCCCTGTCTCCTTGGAAAACATTAGAATAGGGTTAGTTTAGCTTGTCATTCTCTACACTTTGGAGAAGTTGGCACTAGGTTAGAGGAAGAAGTCAGCTTTCTCTAGAGGATTTTCCTACTTACAAAGTCCCACACTACAAGATAATCCCATGTTATGCAAGTTGCACTTTGGTTTCCCTCATACACAAATCACAAGCAATCAGGGGTGTTGTAATTTTACATCAACAATTTTGGCACACCTGATGGAAACTTGAATTCAATATTTTAACTTTTATCAAGATTGGGTGTGTGTCTTGGTGAATTTCCATCCTTTAGAGGCTTTATAGCAACACATCTGGTGACTCATCTTTCAAATCCACTAGTTTCAGCAGCCCAAGTTTATCAAGTTCATGAGAAGAGTGCAAACTGGTCTCGAGAAAGAGAAGAAGGTATCTTTGAATACTTGTAGTTATCTCCAAGAAGAGGAAGGAGAGGAAGAAGAGTACAAAGGTCTCCATCTCCACTAAATGATACTTTTCTACACCTCCACCTAGTAGACCTTTTCTCCAATCAATGAGAGTTCTCTGACCAATTAGGATGGTGCAACCCAATCCCTATGTCAACTTCATGGGAAGTAGCCCACTTGCCCTAAATGCTCAAAATTAGGTCTTGATTGCAGCACTAAAGAATATTCCCTATTTCATTGGAGAGAACTAGACAACTCCGATTGACCACATCTAGGACATTGCAAATGTCTGTGTAATTCATGAAATCAATGAAATGGATATTGTGGTCAAGTTTTTAGCTTCATCTTTTAAAGGTAAATATTTGCAATGGTTTAAGAGCCTAATGGCAGGGTCTATCTATAATTAGGACCATTTGTGCATATCCCTCCACAATCAATTTGGGGAAAAGGGGATAATCTATCTTTATTGGAACAATTGACAACAATCAAGAGGGCTCCTAATGAAAAATGACATATTTCAATTTCCGTTTCCAAAGGACATGGGATAGAATTCCACTTGCAGTGAGACCAGCAGTTGAAGGTGCCTTTTTATACTTCTTGAAGGCTATAAATTTAGATATTGCAATGATGATACAATCCATGGGAGGTATAACTTTTCCCGCAGCCTATAATATTGCTATTAGAGCTAAAAACTACTTGATTCAAGTTGGTAAGCTAGCACCAAGGCCACCAATGCCTCTCTATCTAGATATGGGAGCTCCTACAACTAGTCAAACACCAGAGTTGAATCCCATTCCATCCCCTAGGAATCAAAGCAATAGTGAGGCTTCTACTTCTTCAAGAACTTCAAAAGAGTTATAGGAGGTCATGAAAGCAATACAAAACCTAGGAAATGAGCTAGTGACTATCAAGAGAGAAAAAGTCAAGTTCTAGACCGTATCAGACCTCAAAATCAAACCCAGTATCAATCTAGGCCCCCATACCAAAAAATAGACCACCAAATCAAGCTGCAAATAAAAATTCTAACCAAGGACAACCTTAAGCTATGAGGCCATTCTGACCATATGATCCAAATGTGGCTTCAACATCAAGAGCCTTGGTTCCAACAAAAAACAACATGGCACAAGAGTACGATGACTAGTGTTACCCCTACAGTCTACCTCATAATCAATCAACATGTTTTAATGGTGCACTAAATCAAGGCCTTGATGGTACAGACCATTGGTGTGTCCCAAGAACCAAGTCAAGAGGGAAATCAATAGCAAGAAACTCAACAAGAGGCCTCCAATGGAAACTACATTGGTTAATTAGCAAATAAAAGATTTTGTGGAGTTAATCAACCACATTTTCAAGGTGTAGCTATCATACATGTGATCAAAGAAGAGGAACATAGAGGAGGGACAACCATCTAATCTAGTTATTTCTCATCCCACCCCTACACAACAAGGAGTTGGTAGATCAAATGCAGCTCCAAATGTATCAAATCAGCCTAAGGCACCCATCACAGCAACACATGTTCCTGTTCAAGCTCCAAAAAGGCCATGCCAAGTAAAGGGAAAAAAAAGGATAATTCATCCCCTTTCAACATCATCGATCAAATGAAGAAAACACATGTTAATATTTCCATGTGGGAGTCACTGGAAATCCTAGGACAACGAGATTTGTTGCAAGATGCAATGGCTAATTGGTCTACCTCGAATAGATCAGACCAAGGATAGAGAAAGTTCTCACTAATGCAGTGCAACAAGGTGGTGGTCAACCAAGAAAAATTTGAAGCCTCCACCATTCTATGTGTCATTAATTGTTAGAAACCACTTGGTACACAATTGTATGATCGATTCAGGGGAAAGTAGCTCAGTAATGCTGAAAAAAATAGCAAATCAATTGGGACTAAAGTATGAACTAGTATTGAAAGGAGTAGTGCAACTAGATGGAACAATAGTGGGAATAGTTGGAATCATCAAAGGTTTAAGTCTCACACTACATGCTTTCCCAAATGTCACGATCTTGTAGGATGTGTCTGTAATTGACCTTCCACCACTCTTTGTGTTGTGTCTATCAAGGGACTTCACTACCAAAATTGGTGGATATCTATCTATGGATTGGTCACACATGATTTTTAGGACAAGGTATGGGACCAAAGGTGACCATCAAGATCAGAACCAATTACAAACTTTCATATTGAGCCTCATGTGCCCAAGTCCTATCAATGCAAATTGCTCAGCCTTTGATCAGAAGAGTGTTCAACTGATCTAGAAATGGGTACCAAGGTCGAAGGTATTCCAGATTTGACTCTGATGAATGGGAAAACAAAAGGCATGTGTTTGACCCATTTAAGGAAATGGAAGAATCTAAATTGGGTGTATATTGTGTACACAAAGAAAATTCACCCATTCCTAACATCACCAAGCCAGAAAATAAGGATGAAATGAAGTTTGGCAACTATTTTTCGATGGCTCAAGAAGAAAACAAGGTGTTGGAGGTGGTGCAATGTTGGTTTCACCACAAAATGTCAAGTATTATTTAGCCTTTCATTTCCAGTTTTCCTTGTTCAAACAATACAACTGAATATGAAGCTTTGATTCATGGCCTTCATTGGGCTAGGAAAAGAGGCACAAAGAATTTACATAGTATTTGGTGATAGTGAGCTAATAGTCAATCAAGTCGGGGGCAACATGCTGCAAAGAATGACCTACTTAGGAGCTACAAAAATAGGGTATGGGACCTGATGGAGGATTTTGAAGCTTTCAACATCGATCCATACCTAGGAAGAAAAATGAAGTTGCAGATAGGCTCACAGCAGTTGGAGAAACTTTTTATGTGGTGGATAGCATCAAAAGAGAAAAACATAGCCACACATCCATGTGATTATAAGGCCAGTAGTTCCAAAACAACACAAGTTGGCAGGTGTTTGAGAATGATCAACAAATTGTCAATTTTTCTTACAAGAAGAGGTTGAATTCTCAGCTAGGAATCAAGATAAATTAGAGCAGTAATACGGGGATCAAGTAGTGCAGATGTGGAAAAACAAGCTTCCAAAGGATTGGTTACGTTGGAATCCATCTTCAACCTGAATGATCAATTTTGTAAGGAGAAGACCAACATACAGAGTCAAAGGGAAGATTCAGAACCTATCTCGGTTGGAGAAGGAAAACACTCCAAATTGGAAAAGTGGCCACCGAAAAGAAAGATATGAGTTCACACAACTTTTCCAAGAATTTCTAGATGTCTTCACTTGGAGTTATGAGGACTTGCGAGGTTTCAATCCAAAACTAGCACAACATACAATTGAACTAGATCCAGATGCTAAGCCCATCAGGTAGAAGAAAAGACCAGTCAACCCACACATTGAGCCTCTTATGAAGAAAGAGCTAAACAAGCTGATAGAGGCAAGCATTATATTTCCAATCAAGCACTCAAGTTGGGTTGCAAACTTGGTACTAGTCTAAAAGAAGAATGGAGAAATAAGGTTGTGCATGGACTTTTGAGACTTGAATAGGGCATCTCTCAAAGACCACTACCCACTCCCTCAATGGAGAAAATATTGCAAGTGGTAGCCATCTCGAAATATTTTCTCTCTAGATGGCTACTCGGGTATAATCAGATAATGGTAAAAGAAGATGACCAGTTCAAAATGGCTTTCACCACCAAATGGGGCACCTATGCCTACAAAAAATGCCATTTGGATTGTCAAATGTTGAGCCACTTTTCAAAGGGTGATGGACATGGCATTCAAGGGGTTGATCAACAAAATAGTACTAATATATCTTGACGATATCACTATGTTCTCCAAAAATGCAACAGATCACCTCTTTCATCTGAGACAAGTATTTCAAAGATGTAGGAGATTTGGGGTATCATTGAATCCCAAAAATGCATATTCTTGGCTCACGAAGGAAAGCTCCTAGGCCATATTGTGTCAAAGGAAGGATTGAAAATTGACCTAGAAAGAGTTGAAGTAATTTGAGCATTGCCCTTGCCAAGTCATAAGAAGGCTCTTCAAAGCTTCTTAGGAGGATCAATTTTGTCCATAGATTTGTACCAAATTTTACCACTCTTGTGAAGCCAATAACACTTGATGTTGAAGAAGAGCATGGCATTTAAGTGGAAAATCTGAAGGAAAAGAAAGTTTTGAAGTGATAAAAGAGGCTATATCCCAAGCTCCAACTCTCATGAATCCAAACTTCTCTAAGGACTTCATGCTCTATGCCTTTGGTGGTGGGAACACAATTTCTGCAATCCTAGTGCAACAAAAAGAGGGTTTTAAACAATCTGGTTGCCTTCTTATTTAGTCAAAGTTTGGAGGAATATGAAGTGAGGTACTCCTTCATTGAAAAGCATGTCCTTGTAGTGATCAGGGGCTTAAAGAAATTCAAGCACCTAGTCTCAAACAACAAGATCCAACTACTAGTTTCCCATGCGGAGTCAAGGACTTCCTTCTAAAAAAGACCTAAATGAGAAATGTGCAGGGTGGATCACCCACGTCATGGAATATGACATTGAAATTAAAGTCACTAAGCTGGTCCGTGAAAGGGATTATGTGAACAACTAGCCTCGAGTCAACAAGTTGAAGTAGGTGATGAAAATGAAGTTGTTTTGGTACTACAGATGGTCAAGAGAAAAAAAATGATGATGTTCCCACTCCTTGTTGGACTCAAAATATGATGCACTTCCTACAAATAGGCCTATGCCCTCCAGAAATGAGAAAATCAAAGAGGAGATATTTTAGATTACAAGCCATTCCATATGTGCTTGTTGATGGTGTTTTGTTCAAGAAAGACATCAATGGTGTTTTACTGAGGTGTATTGGAACAAATCAAATTGAGAAATTGTTACATAGGAGTTTCATGATGGAGAAGCCAGAGGAATTTTTCCCCATGGGTAACAACTCTCAAGATAATGAAGGAGGTTATTATTGGCCCATAGTGTTCAGTGACTACTATACATGGATCAAAAATGCAAAAAATGTGTGTTCTTCACAGGAAAAGAAAAGTTAGCAGCACTTCCATTACACCCAATTTCAATTGACCAACCATTCATGTAATGGGGATTGGACTTCATCGGGGTCATCAATCCAAATTCAAGCCAAGGCCATAAGTGGATACTCATAGCAACAGATTATTTCACCAAGTGGACCGAGGTGTAGCACTCAAAGAAGCAAATGAGTCTAGCATACTAGACTTTTATGAAGGAATAGTGACTAGGTTTGAGTACCGGCACCACTATCATATCAAACAATGCATTGGCATTCCTAGGTTCCAAGATCACAGAATGGGCTGTTAAGAATGGAATCTACTTGAGCACCTCTTCAAATTATTACCCATAGGGTAATGGGTAGGCAAGAGTCCACAAACAAGAATTTTCTAAGAATCATCAGAGGACTCTAGATGAAAACCAAAGGACATGGCATACAAAGCTCAAATTAGCCTTGTGGGCTGATAGATCACACCAAAGAGGTCTACATAGGTAATTCCCCTTACAAGTTGGTCTATGGGAAAGAGGCAGTGTTTCCTATATCATTAGAACTACCTGCATTGGAGCTCATGAAGCAGTTGGAGTTATCTGAGTTTGAACCAATGGAGGCTAGGTATGCAAAGTTGATGGAATTGGAAGAAATCAGAGAACATGCAATTCAAATGATGGAGAAAAGATCAAGCCTTAGTCAAAATATGGTTTGATAAGAAAGAAAGAGCAAGGACCTTTCAGGAAGGGGACTTAGTTCTAAAGTGGGATGCAAATCGGGAAAAACCAGGAAGGCATTCCAAGTTTGATGCCATTTGGAGTGGCCCCTACATGGTCATGGGATGTAAAAGTAGCAATGCCTTCTAATTTTCTACCTTGGAGGGAGAGGAGCTTCCATTCCGTTAACATAATCTATCTTAAACATTGCTACTGAAAGGAAAAATTTCACCATTGTATATATTAGTTTAGGAGTTGTAATTCCTCCAAGTGCTTATAGCACATTGCCTTGTTTTAGTTTAGGTTGATTTTGTAATAAGTGTTTTGCACACTCTCTTGCATGTTCTTTTTAGGAATGTGTATGACATTTTGTTTTTGTACATAGTTGTGCCCTTGTTGCTCTTGCACTTTCCAGTTTTAGGCAGAGTTTGGTGATGAAGCAACCAATCCTCAACCAAGGGTTTCTTTTGAAATGAAAATATCCAGTAGCGCCCCAGAGGTTGAAGATAGTTTTTTCAAGTGATAGGCTAGTTCCAACAATCAATATGACTCCATGCCCAATGGATCCCCTAAGGTCACTGGTCTTGAATCTAGCAGGGAATATGTCCCTCAGAGTCGCCAATTATTATCTATTTTTACCCTTAGTAAAATAGACAACTTGGGAGGATGGGTTGAGAGTTGGATAGTGATTCATGGATCAATATGGAATGATACAGTTGGGTTTTTAAGTTTGGGAGCATTTCAAATGTTTCAGGGAAGTTTCAGAGGTCTTGGGGCCATCCATCAGAAGTAGGCTTTTGGGCCTTAAGGAGTTTACAATGTGAAAGAGGACATGAGATTCAACGGAAGATTCTGATAGCCATGTCAGGAATTATAAGTCCAAAAAGTACCTATGGAATCCATTTTCCATGCCCTATATGGTGGAAAATATGAGACATCTTGAAGCATCATACACTTCCCAAGGCAGTTCATTCTTTTAGCGCACAACCAACCATCCTGAGAAATAAGGAGCCATTTTTAGGTGATTTAAATTCAAAATTGGACCTTTATACCACCACCATTGGATTTAATGGGTTGTTTCCATGTGAAATCATATAAAATTTCACCCAAAACTCATATAGGAGCTCAAATTATCGCCTCCAGAAGTTGGTCGGCTAGGGGTTGGGCAAGTCGGGTTGGGCCAGGTCGGGTTGGACAAGGTTGGATGGTTGGGGTTGGACGCCTAGGGGTTGGTTAGGTCACATTTTTTATGCATCCAAATGGAATTTGATGCCCATTTCACACCCATCACACTTGCATGACACCTAGGTTGGATGGTACGGCCATGTTGGATGGGTCATGGGAGGGTCAAGGTGGATGGTCAAAAGGTCGACGCCTTAGGTCGGACGGTTGGGAGTTGACTCACACCCGTAAACTCAAAAATTGGTTGGAAGTCCCATTTTTGATGTGTTCGAATGGAATTTGACACCCATTTTTACGCACCCATGGAAACTTGCACGACACACCTAGGTTGGATGGTATGACCATGTTGGATGGGTCATGGGGTTGGACGCCCAGGGTTGGTCGGGTCACCCAGGTTTTTTTTTTTGACGCATGGAATTTGGAATTTGCTCACCCATCTGCACTCTCATATTTACACACACAATTTGGTCGGGTCATGGTTGGATGGCATGGATGGATGAGTTACAAACCTCATGAGGGTAGGTGAATGAATGACATCCCAACAACTAGAATTAATGAGGCATGGCACCCATGACCTCCCGTGTAGGAAATGTACCAAAATAGATGGTTTCCCATACCTCTTTAATGCATCATGTTGGTTGGTAACCCTTTCCCTATATATTGTAAAATCACCTCATTTCAAAGGGGGCATTTTTCCAAAAAACAAAGGAACTCTATAAAATTTGTTCCAGAGCTATAGTGAGCTAAATGCCTTGAACTTGGGCTTATTGTAAAGGATTTTGTCTTGTGCTTATGTTGTGATGGATTGTGCATGTCTCTGAGCAATAAAATTCATGTTTTATGTGTCCATTTTCTCCTATCTTATATGAGTTGCATATTCTTTCCTTCCATTATATTTATGATTATATTTTGCATGTATCTATCTCTTTATAGGTCTATATTTTTGTTGTGTGCTTTATGAATATAGGGAATTGATTGTTGTCTTAGAATGTGGTGTTTCTATCAGCCCTTTCCTTCTCAGTTTCTCCCTATTTTTCACTCACTGGGATTGTCTCACCATTTCTTGGTGCATCACCTTCACTTAGAGTAGTTTTATTTCATGCATATTTCTATCCATGTCTCCTTGGAAAACATTAGAATAGGGTTAGTTTAGCTTGTCATTCTCTGCACTTTGGAGAAGTTGGCACTAGGTTAGAGGAAGAAGTTGAATTTCTCCAGAGGATTTTCCTACTTGCAAGGTCCCACACTACAGGATAATCCCATGTTATGTAGGTTGCTCTATGCTCAAAAACCTGCCCTTAAGACCTTCTTAGGGTCATCCACAAAATCCATGTGTGGCAAGTTGGGTGTCCATCTCTTCCTTTGCACCTTTTTCCTTGTCTTCTTCTTTGAAGTGAAAACATGTGTAATTTTCTTAGCTTCTACGCCCTTATCTCCTCCGTTAACATAGGTTTCATCATTCACCTTCTCTCCATGTACCTCCTCTTCCACAATTTTTGTCCTTGGGTGGAATTTTATTCATCTCTTCCTCTATTGTGCATGACTAATTTTCATCCTCAACATTATTATTCTTCAAATAATCATCCCATTCTTGCTCAATCTCCTCATGTAAGGTTTCTCCTTTCATCTCCAAATCATAATCACTTGTTTGTGTGTTAGATACAACCTTTACCCCTTTTTTCTTGACTTTTTCCTTTTCTCTCGTTGTCCTTAGATGGCTGAGATGTTCTAGTGCCACTACTACTTCTCCTTGTATAGTACATTTTCTTGCACCATGAATGATCAATTTTACCTTCATCTTCTTCTCCCTTAGGAATATATTCTCACATTCTCTTGATGGGTGGCACAACTATTTATCCTATCTATGGGAAGGTAGAATCTATAACTTCCATCTCAACTCCTCCCCGATTCCTTGGCCTTAATTGTATAAATATTCTAATTATCAATCCCTTAATGAAAACATTCACCTGGGGCTCAAATCCAACATTTCTCTCCATCATCTCTTAGTATGTAGGCCTTGAGTCATACCTATAAGTCACATCAAAATATGCAATTAAGTCAACCTTAGCTACATAAAAGTTAACTTATGTGTGTCCTTTAATTTTGTTCATGTTGACGATTATCCTTACGGATGAAGCATCGAGTCACAGAAAACCTTAGGGTAGTGGGACGTGCACCCTAAGGTGACCTCCATATTTTAAAGAAGTTGGATCTTCTCTCGTAGTATGAGATGGGGTCAGATAAAATGAAACAAAACATAAAACTTAATGGGAGCGATACGCCAAAAAGTGAAGGAGTTAACCCAAAGTGCAACTTCCTGAAATAGGGAAAAGGTGAGGAATGAAAAGGGTGGATGAAATGCACCAAATGTCATAGATAGATTCACATAGAACACCACTTCAAACTTATCAAGCACAGCTTCCAAAACCTATAGTGAACATTATAAATATGCACAATATACCAACAGTGAAATAAAGGCTATTAGAGACTATAAAAACATGTAAAGGATGGACAAAATGCATCACAGGACATATTATATTGCTCCAAAATTGTGCATAGTACAACAACAGCAAGTAAGAGGCAAGAAAAATGCCATTACAAAGCTTGGGAAGGAGGCTTGAGCTCCCATATCATACCCTAAGTGGGGAAGAAACATGGGCAGAAAATAAATAACACTAACTCCTCTTGTGTCTGAGACCCAGATTACAATATATAGAATGAGAAAGAGAGAATATATAGAATGAGAAAGAGAGAAGATTCCAATCCAAAATTGCTTTTTCAACCACTTGTAAGATGCAATAAATGAGTGCAATCAATGGCACCTTGCTTGTAAAATACTCCTCCTTCTATCCCATGACCTGCAGTAGTGAAATAATGATGGCCATGCTCATTAAATGCATTCCCCAACCACTTTCCAACTGTCTCTTTGAACTAGGCTCATTTTCCTTAAAAATTACCATCAAAGCTCCATCAGTTTCTACATTTCTTGATAGTTGTGCATCGTGTTCAGTTTATTGGAGCTGGAGATGTTTATTTTATTTTCACCCACCCTTACTAAAAATATAAAATTCACTTTTTTTGGTGTAGAGGATGTCGAGAGCTTTCCGAAAAGTCCAATTTTGTGAAAATCAGATTTCTGAGTCAAAATTTATGCTCGTTTGAACTTCATGGTCAAACGTTTTGTGCGGGATCTCACAATATTTTAAAATATCTGAGCATTTAATATTCCAGGTGGGCTTCATGATTAGCCCTACATTGAATTGACATGTCGCCAATATTTTTCATCCTACTTTGGGTTCTAATTTTATCTGTACTGAGATCCACATGGAGGCCAAGCGCATCTCTAGGGTCTCCGCTTTTTTGCACCTTTTAGTTTGTAATGGGACTTGTAGATTAATACAAGGATCCTTTCCTTGGCATGCCCCTCATTATTGACTCCATGTGGAAGTCCCATGGAGTTTGGAGTTTCACTTTTCCCTCTTACCTTTTTGAATTACACCGAGCTTATATGTAGCACCTTTCGTGACTCTTCTACTTTTCTTTACCGACTCGCCCCTAGCTCGGTTTTGACTCACTGAGTCAAATTTCTTCATTTTTTCACCATGATTCGGCCAAGTCCTTACAAAATGTCAAAGGCTTGACTCATATCACATTATTCTCGAGACTCTCAAAGCTATCTCGATTAACTCAAAGAGAGTTTTCTTGTTATCTAATTTCAACGCGGTGGAGGAAATTAGATAACAATTCACAACACACTTGAAGTACCAGGAAGTGAACGCAAATGGCAGCTTGCACCAAGGGCTCATCTCCCCACCCTTCATTATGAATTGTGCAAAATTTTAATGTTGTTCCACTACAAACTTTTCCTACTCCCCAAATTCCATGGGAAGTTTGTGTGGAATGCACCACTCGTTCTCAAAAGCCCCACGCAACCTGTTATACAACTTATCAATTTTGTCCTTGTATGTATTTGAAATCATGTCATCACAAGTATAGCCAACAAATTCTATTGTAGGAGATTTTTTATAGGTGGGTAAACCCACATATCATCATCTGGCCCATATAGTACTCCAATCTCCTAGAAAATATGAGAAGGAGGATCAAGCCCCAAGTTATCTTTGTGCCTTCTTCATTCTGCACCTTTACTTCTTCAATAACTCCATCAATAACATATTGTGTGATGTTGTAGTGGGTCTTGTTCACCATTCTATGCACAATGTAAAAACCCTTTATTCACGTTGGTCCACCTTTCTGAGGTGCCCAACTTGCAACTAACCAATCTGGTAATAGCCTTATTTGTAGGATATGTGAGGTTGTCAATAAGCATAGCCCTTCCTCCCTTCTCGTAATTCATTTTGCGGCCAATTCATCTATCTTTTATTATAGAATAAATCTAGCCCCATGTACTATCATGTGCTAATTAACCCTATGACACACTCAATCAATTGAGCTATAATTCACATCCTCTAGCCCGTGAAATAAAGAAATCTTCATGCACCCTAGACATGAGCCACTAGAATAAATGTGTGGGATTCACGAAGAAGGGTAATTCAAATAATTTAAGGACTCCAACTTTCTCCAAGTTCCTCTACACTAATTTATCAACATCACTTTCCATTTCTTGTTGGTCCCCAAAATTTCCCACCGTGAATCTACCTTCAAATGTTTTCATGCTCTGGAGCCCTATGGTTGTATTCACTGATTTTACACTTGGGAAGTTGAGACTTCCAAATTTCAACCCTAAGTACTCCAAGTGAGCATTGCATTTCTAAATATATGTCTTCCAAGGTCTCTTTCACCTCATCTTTAACTCTCTTTGTACGATGTTTCCTTCCTTTAGGTGTCATTGTCTCTATAAATTTGTGCCCTAGGTACTTTGTCCCAATACACTTCCTTTTCTATTCAAGCGCTATGAACCCTAGTTGTTCAATTTTTCCTACAAACCCTTCTCTTTGTGCCCTAACTGCTTCTAATTATTGGCTTAAACTTCCTTCTTCACAAGGAGCTACACACACACCTCATATGCATAGTGCATTGGTTTTCTCTTTTTCTCTTGATCTTTCACACAAAGTCACTTGATAGCTCAATTAATAAAAATTTCCTTCAAATGTAAGGTATTGAATGACCTCAATTTCCCCTTTTATACTTTTTCATACCCCACCAAATTAATTTTTACACTTAACACATGCTTTTTCTCACTTTAAAACTTTTAAGTTACTTTCTTAATAAAGTACCTTTTCCAATTTTTACTTTATTCTATAACTTACTTTTGCTTGTTCTGATCGTAACCTTCGGCATGCCTTACAAATTTCCAAGCCATAAACCTCCTTCATTCACCTCCTACCTAAAGTACATAATCCTCTACACCATATACTAAGTAGTTTATCATGTTGGTCCCTACCATGCATTACACTACATGATCATTCTTCTCACGTGGTCTTAAATATGAGAAAAAATCCTTAAAAACACCTTCATCCCAAGTACTTGTAACACCTTTCTACTGCGCACGCACTAACCCTACATTTAATTATCATCACCCATAGCTTCCTTTTTCTTGTACCTACTCCATCCCACACTAAAAGTATGCATCATCCTCTGCCCATGGACTCAAACGATAGTAATCGATTTTTGCACGCAAGCGTGCTTATTACAATAAAACAAATAAATAGACAAAAAGGAAACACATAAAATGAAAATTACTCTAACTAGTAATACTACCTTATTACAAACACCAAGAATCATTATTTATAGTAGAGCTTCAACCTACTCCCATTGAAATAACTAGGAAATAAGGTGTCATCCGCACTTGAATCGACAAGTTCCCGATGCAAGCATCTTTTTTACTAAAAATGGTCCCAACCAATGTAATTTCAATTTCCCTAGGTGGCACGTCAACTTGGAGTCATACATAAGAACCATATTGCTAATTTCAAATTTATTGTTCTTTATATGCATATCATGTCATGTTTTCGTATGGCCTTCTCGGATTCTCGCTCAAATGTGCAATGGTGCACCACTCATATAATTGCATTGGTTTATCAATGCACTCTTCCACAAATTTTTCATCATCAAGTCCACCTGCATGTGTAATATGTAGGGATGGTAACATAAATTCAACAGAAATACAACCTCTGCGCCAAATACCAACTGAAAATGTGTGTCCTTATTCAACCTCTTATAAGTGGTCCTATAAGCCCAAAGTATATACATGAAACTTTATCATCACAATATTTTCTCCCAACATCACATATTTTTGTCAATTTTTCCCATAATCTTATTAAAATATTCTCTGTACTCATTATCTTGTGGGTGATAAGGAGTAGTCTTATGGTGTGCCACCATAAAATATGCCAAAAGAATTCTGATTGTCTCATTAAGAAAATGAGTTCTCTATCACTATTCAAGCTCAAAAGACAACCATACTTGTTAATAATGTTTTCCCACAAAATATAGATGTTGTACAATGATTTGTAAGTGTTTTTTCTTCCCACTGTGTCGATAATATTTGTAATGATATAGTGTACACCGGTCCTTATAGATGAAACTTTATCATCCCAATATTTTCTCCCAACATCACATATTTTTGTAAATGTTTTTCCTAGAATCTTATTAAAATATTTTGTAATACCATTATCCTATGGGTTATAAGGAGTAGTCTTATGATGCGTCACTATAAACTTTTCCAAAATAATTCGGATTGTCTTGTTAAGAAAATGAGTTCTCTATCACTAGTCAAGCTCAAAGGACATCCATACCTACTAATAATATTTTCCCACAAAAATATAGTTGTTTTACAATCCTTTATAAGTGTTGTTTCTTCCCACCGTGACAAATAATATTTACAATTAATGATATAACATGCACCAGTCCTACATGCGGGTAGTGAAATAGAACCTCCAAAGTTAATATCCCACTTTTCAAAAGTTTTAGCACTTGAAATAGGCTGCAATGGTATTTCATCTCTGTTACCAAGCTTCTCAAGCCGTTGACAATGATCACATGCCTTGACATACTCTTTAGTATCCTTATACAAATTCTCCCACCAAATTCCAACCATCATAATCTTGCACACATGGTAGCATCACTGCATATTAACCTCTAGAAATTCCACCATGATCCCCTTCCATAATACCCTTGCACTCATGGTCTAGAACACAACGGCACAAAACTTCATCATGGACTAGTTTGTATAAGTCTCCACTAATCAACTAATAAGGTGTCACATGTATTGCAAAAAAATTTCTCTAGAGTCTTCATTATTTTAGGCGCTTGTCTAGTGCGTAAAAATATTGCAATTTCCTCCATTTTGTGGTCATGTGGTTTAATCTAAATAGTTATGCATCCGAATTATTTCCTCAATGCTCTGCACATCCTCACCGGGATTGATACTTGACAAATGATCGTGGCCCTAAATTTCTCTTTCTTGGTTTTACAACAAGTGAAATTAAACTCCTAAAATAGAATTATTCATCGATAAATGTGCCCATGCAAAATAGGATTGTTGACCAAATACTTAATCATCATATGATCTATATAGAAAATGAATGGTGTTTCCAATAAGTATTTCCTAAACTTGTGCAATGCATATATCATAGACAAATCTTTGCGCTCAATGTTTTTGTAATTCTGCTCTGTGGGTGTCAACTTCCCGCTTAAAAATAAAATGGTATTATCGTCATGCTAGAGGCATCGACATGAACATGAAAGGGTTTTTCCAATGAAGGAAAACATAAAATAGAGCAGCAATAAGATTTTCCTTCATTTTCAAACAATTTTTGTTGCGCATCACCGTAATAGAACTTCCCTTTAGCCTTCATAATTCCTTGAAGGGTGTGTAAATCTTTACATATCCATTTATAAATTTCCTTTAATACCTTTTATGTCCTAAGAACCCGTGTACCTCACTTTGATTATTGGGATCTTCCAAACCCAAGATCACAACTATCTTGGTTGGTTCCACAAACAATCCTTCCTTACAAACTATATGCCCAAGTAAAGTGCCAAAAGGTGTTACAAATATGCACCTCTTAATGTGGAGATAGATGCTCAACCGCAGTGCCTCTCAAATATAAGCCTTATATTATCACAATGGTCCTTGACTAAGCCATATACCATCCAATCATCTAGATATACCTACAATAATTTATGAATAAATTCTTGAAAGGCCTACAAAACAATGCATGAGAACACTATTGATGCATTTTTTTAGTCCAAAGGGCATAACTTTATATGCAAAACTTCCCCATTCAGTGGTGAAATTTTTCTTTTCTTGATCTTCTTTTGCGATGCACACCTAGTGATAACCTAAAAATCTATCTGTAAAAGAATGTATTTCACACCCAGAAACTCCTTCAAGGATCTCTTTTGTGAACGGGGTGGGAAAAGGATCTATTACACATGAATTTTTCAACTCCATGTAATCCACACAAATCCTTATTCTCCCATCTTTCTTAATACTTATGACCATGGGGCTAACCCATTCAGATTATTCAATAGGCTCAATTATACCATACTTTAGTATCTTGTCAATTTCTTCATTTACCTTCACACGTAGATTAGGATTCATCCTATAAGGCCTCTTCCTAATTGGGTGTGCACCTTCTTTCAGTTTGATTTTCACCTCACCTAAAGAAGGGTGTACTCCTTTAACTCATGATAGCCCCATGGGAATAAGTCCTAAAAGTAACGTAAACTTTCAATAATCTTAGCCACTTCCTACTCTGACTAGTAATAACCAATAATGGCCTAATTAGGCTCTGCTTCCGTACCAATGTTAACTTATTTGTCTTTATAGGTGTGTGATACACATGTATCTTCTCATCTATAGTGTCCATCACCTCACATGTACCTTCTATATGGTCAACATCTAGTTTAGGTACTTCCTCATCATCTATTATGTATACCATTTTACCATTTTTTTTCTTTCCAGATGCAAACCATTTCTTCTTCATATTTTTCTTCAAGGTCAAGGTGCACCTTAAGATCAGGTTCCCAAAAAAATTCCAGCATAATTTATTTGGCCTTTGTGTTATCCCTCAATGTAAGGCACTTCATAATCTGTAGTGCTTCATTGATTGGAGGCTTAGTAGAAAAATAAGCAAAAGTTTGAATCATAGCTGAAGTCATCACTTTCCAATTAGCAATCTCTCTCTTAAACTCAACATAGACATACCATGCACACGCGTGGCCCCGTAAGGTGGAGTAGAACTTATTTACTTAGAGTGATGAAACTAATTTCTCCTTTCCGTGTGACCAAGATCTCTCACACTCTTGGACGTGATGAGATGTAGGAGACTTCCCATGAAATTCACATATTTTGTAGGTACTTTTCTCCGAATAAACCTAGTGGAGAAAGTGATTCTCACTTCTCATCACTCCAAAAGGCCATCTCTATGTGTTTCCCACCAATGCACTAAAGTCCCACGTAAATTATAGACCAACATATTTCTCCTATCCCCTTCATTCTACCATTGAGTCTCCATGGCATGTAGGAATGTGTCAGGATTCTCCTCACTAATGTACCTTAGTACCCGGTTGTTTCCTAAGTGTCTAACCATGTGTGGTCTGATCATGTGAGTAAATTTGTTCTTTATTTATTTCACAACCACTTCATATGTGCCATGCACCTAGTTGTCACAAGTAATACTTGTGGTGTCACTAAATGATTGAGCATCATCCCATTGTATCATTCCTTCCTTAGATGGCTTAGTTACCTCAAGGTCTCTGATCGTGTACGCATATATCTTGTTCAATTCTTCTTCACTCAAGGGCTCAACATATGGGGCAACCTTTGCATTAGTCAAAGATATAATGACGCTATCTTCTTTGTTCTCAAAGCTAATGTACCCCTTTTTAAAGTGTAAATATGCATTATTGGAATAACACCAGGGTCACCCAAGTAGTGCTCAAATTTATCCTCTTTAGTAAGCTCTAATACTTCAAAGTCCCCAGTAAAATTGGCTCCTTGAATTGTAATAGTTGCATCCTTAAGTACTCCTATAGGCATATCCCTAGTTATGTTTTCCATATATAGCACATTTGAAGAAGGATGCAATGATGGTCTTCCCATATGATTCTATGTATCCAACGTGAGTACATTAACCTTCACACCAAAAAAATTCTCGAAACAACCCATCTATGACTTCATTAAGTGTAATTTCCTTGTCAAATTCATGATTATGTGGGGGTAGATTTGCATGGAGTATCTACCTATTATTCTTAGAACCAGTGTGTGGTACCTTTTCTCACAACCATAGTCCTAAAAATGGATTATGTTCTCAGTGACACAACATTTGACATACCTCTTTTAAGTCATCTACATCCTTCTCGGAGTTTAAACTTATTTTCTCATTCCATAATGCACACTGCTCCTTCAAGAACTGAATCTCTCCTTACAGATCATTGATGACATCCATAGTCTCCTAGTAAACCTCTTTCTAATGTGCAACATCTAGATACTTGGAATTTATCACTTCTTTCTTTGTTATAGTTGGCTTATACTTTGGAGGTTCACATGCGCGTGTAACCTCAGCACGTGTAATAAGTAAAACAAGTTCTAATTCATCTAGGATTAGGTGTTACCTTTGGCATCCATTATTCTTAAACTATGCTGCTCTGATAATGATCTTTAAACTTAAATCCACAAGTATAAAAAGTTCCTCAAGAAAATATTCCTCTATCACCGCCATGACCTTAGCCTCTATATCCCCCATGAAATCATTTATTCATTTTTTCCACATTATTTTTCCCTTCATTATGTTTTTCTCCTTGCGCCTTAGATCAACTTACCATACTAGTATGGCGTACACCAATCTTCTTGGATTCATGAATATGATCAATTAATATATAGTCAATGTTATCATGAGTATGGGTTTTGCAAATATTATAATACATAGACACATTCTTCTAGATCACACGCTATAAGAGAGGGCATCTACTTGCATCATGGTCTAAATGAAAAATATCACAATCTAGCAATATGGAACTCACCGACTTGCGAGGAAGCCATCCTTAGTATGTCCTTCAACCTCACAAATTTTGCACCATATGCCACTGCGTGTCTCATGAGCTGAATTAGCAAAGAGATTTTCCAATTGTTTCACCATGGATGGGATTTTTTCTTCTAAGAAAGGACTTTCCATAGTGTCCACACTACTAACTACCTCAACACATAGTGTTTCTTCCAAGGCCTCGCATGGGTCCAAAAAGTCTTATGAGATAGTGCCCATCTGAAAGGAGTTAACAAGAAACCAATAAACCATTGTGTATGTTGACTAGGATGTATATCATAAGACAATTTTGACAATAAAGTTTTAAAATGCATGGCACACTCTTGTACGCTCTTAGATAAGCCATGTTTAATTTCCTTAAGTGTGCTCATACTCTTTTGTTCAAATTTGGAATATGGAACTCAACTAGAAAGTAGAATGTAGTGCATCATAATCCACCATATTCTAATGTGGGTCATACTTTTACACCAGTTATGTGCTTTCCTTGAAGAGTAGTAGAAAAATGACTCACCTTTCTATCTGAGGTTGTAATTCCTTTAGTGTGCCATAGTATTTCACACTTGTACACATGTTCTATTGTATCTTCAATGCCCCCATACTTTGGAAAATGAAGAGACATCTCATAGTAAAATTTATGTGGTTGATGAGAGTGTGGACCCTTCCTACTAGATCCAAAACCAAAACCCCACCAGTATTTCCTCCACCTCTAAAAATTTCTAATCTACTTGATCTCGAACCTCCTGGTCCTCCTGTAGCTAGCACCGGACCAGCGGATGTACTTCCTTGCATCCTAAATGTAGTGCTAAACTAAATACCTACATTCTTCCAAGTTGTATATTTATAGATGTATTCCCAATATTTTACACGCCCACACTTTGTCATGATGACGCGTCTAAAAATAGTCCTCTAATCGGACCCCCAAACAATGATGTCATCTATGTTGCCATAGGTATATGTGTTATCGATGCACTTCTAAATTTACTACAAAATGATACATACACATCTCTACATGCTTACCAATACTAACCTACTTCTCAAAATACTACTTCTGGAACTAGAAAACCATGCATAAGGGCTAGGTCACCAAGTGGGTTCAAATGCTCACCTGCGGTCCTCAATATTTCCTCCTTTGACATGATCTCATCCGAGGATGAAGGGAATTCTCTAGTGTGCTTTCCTAAGTGTGGGAGTGATTGATGCTCCAGCCCCATGTCTTCCACATGAGCTTTAAATCCTTCATGAGTCATCTGCCTCCACAACTCCATAGACTCCTCAACATCGTGCTTCCTCACCAATTCCCTCTCTTGCACCTCATTATACTTGAGTCATCTTTCCTCTCTCTTCCTTTCTACCACTAGGTCTTCCATCTTTCACCACACCTGCTCTTTCCCCTACGCATGGTGGGGTTTAACTATCTATCCATGTGGAAGTTTATCCAAACTCAGTATCACCATCAAGATCTTAATTTCCAAAGGAATAGTGTGCAAATAAGACCCTCTGGGCTTATGCAAGAATTCAAACTCAACAACTTCTAGACATGAATATGTAGAGATAGTGTACTCCAAAGTGTAACTACGCACTACACCAACCCACCAATGATCTACATCACAATTCCAAGCTTCATTTGCATCAAACAAAGTCTGGTAATCTTCCTGCATCCAAACCCTTGGTCTGTATCCCTAGCTTTTCTTTGATGTGTATGTTGATAACCACTCATATAATTCTATTGGAAAAGGCTTAAAAATGTCTCATAGATCTCATGATAGAGATGATCTTCCACCCACTTACGTGCATTGAAATCAGGTCCAAAATTTTATCTCTATACAAATTGATCTTGTTTGTCTTTAACCCAACTTTGAATTCTCTCAAGATTCAATCGATACGCCATCTACATGTAACTTCCTAGGGAACCAGTTTAAAACTATGTCCTAGAAATGGAACCAAAATGTAGTCTTTTATTTCCACTAAATGCCTATATGTGTTGGCACTTCATTCGAGACATATTTGAACACTCACCCAAATCATGCAAAGCTATCGGGTCCCTCCTTTATACTGGATTGACAAGATGTTAGCATGCTTAACTAGAAATATAACTAGATAGATCCACAATCACCCATGATAATTCATTGCATGCATTCAATAGGAAACACACATAATAAGAAAACATATAGATCAGGTCATAATTAATACCATTTTAGCCATCCTTTCACCATACTCGAGACATTAATTACTAGAATCCAACCACAATGATCCATTAATAACCAGAAAATTACATAGCGAAGTTGATTACATAATAATAGTCCCAAAAAGATTTATGTGCGCCAAGATACCAAAGCAACATAACTTTATCATATCCACCATATTAACTACAACAAAGTATATAAGATAATTTTATGGGTGTGGACTTTCCCTTCACCACCCATGTATCTCAAAATAGATTGCATGCTCAAAATATCCATGCGTACATCAATAAAGCATTGCATGATTTTCTATCGATCCTAATAATAGATTAATCTATAAATAAACTCTACTTTTAATCCTATTATTAGATTGATCCATGCATGACCTTTGATCTCCACTTAAGTCCCAAAATACATATTTCTTAGCCACTAATCCTCCACACTTTTCTCTAGATCTGGAACATTTCTTGATCGGCACTCAAACTCGGCGTCATCTATTTTTAACCTATGCCACCAAAATCGGCTAAGTCCTGAATATATCTTGCTTTCTTTGTGAGCCTTCATGCACTGTTGTCTATTTTTTTCATGTGTTCCCCATTTATGCCTTCCTTGCGTGCACTTTGTACTCAAAGAAAATGGTTCATGTAATATAACATCATTGATATATGTACATAAACGTTGACAATATAATATGAACTAAAAATAGGATCATAAGAATTTTACTTGAAGTTGAATGATATTCCACATAAAGTATTACAAAAATTACTTTAAATTATGAGATTAGTTCCCCCATTTAGGAGTTGATCCATGTATGAATTTTCTTAAAATATGCATATTATAATAATCACAATCTCTAAAACATTCTTCTAACATATATATATATATATATATATAATGTATGTTGTTGGGTAAAATAAATTCGAGTATCCTTATTTCTTATAACTTTTATGAAATACAAGATATGGAAACAATAATTATGAATAAAACTTTGATATTATAATTTCCATTGTTATGAAAAATAAAACACCATAGATGCTATGAAAATAATATATATTTATAAAGTGTTGATTTTTACAAAAACATTACGAAAGTGCAAAATATCTCAATTAAAATTTACATTTCATTTCTTCTTAATATTACAATATAAGGAATCATAATCAGCTCTCATTCTAAGATGTTCCCTTTATTATTATATCTTATTTCACTAGTGATCCTAATTTAATTAGATTGTTGTGGCATTGATACTAGCAATATTTTCCTATCTTGATTGGCCACATCACTGCTGAAAGCAAACTAGGATCCACATATGATTTCTACTTGAACAATATCTTTGGATCCATGTCATGCTCCTTAATTATTTTCTTCAATGTGTTGTTTTGTTTATTTAGGAGCACAAGTTTTTCCTTTAGTGAAATAGCAGCATTTAAACTTTTACGTGCATTCTTAAGATGAAGATTTAAGACTAGTACTTCATTATTCAAATTTTCATATTTTGATTGTATTTGAACAAAGAAATATTACTAGTTAAAAATTAAAAATATGTAAAATTTAAATGTAAAGAAATATTTAAACTTACAACATCTTTATCCTTTTCATAATTTGTAATGACATCAAGGTTTTTGTCTGAGACCATCAGTTATAGTAATCTTGGGCTTCACCATTTAAATTTTCTAACCTATTTAACATGAAATTCAAAACATTATAATTATATTAATTGCTTACAGTAATGGGACCTGAGAGAGCTTGATTCATTAATACATCTATCTTTGTTGGCTCATTTTGAACTAAAAAAACTAACTGATTTCTTTGGGAATGGTTGTGAAAATAGGAATTTATTTCCTTCATCAAATATTTAGCTCACGAATTCCCATGTTTTCAAAGTCTTTATATCTTGCAAAACAATATCATTAATATTAGCATAGCATCTCTTTGCTAATAAATTATGCAACAAAAAACCATATAATTTATCATCATATGGTGGTATCTATGTTGGAGATGGTGTGTTGTGTGGAGAATTGGGTGTCGGTGAATCTAAAAATGGATCTCTCTAGGAAACTTGTGATACCTAAATCATATCATGTGGATTAAAAGTAGTTGGGGCACCAATACCACTCTTGATACCCAAGAAATCATCATTGAGATCAACATGATGTAAAATATTGGTGCCCATTACACTAGAGAGACCACGAAGAGATAAATTTGGAAACTATGTTATTTTCGGATGAACCATTCCACCACTTTCACTGAAAAATATATGCATTTACCCCTTCTCTAAAATTTTCTAGGAGGAGGAGGTGGTGGCATCATTTTCTTTTAAGAAGTGGGAAGTGGAACTGTAAAAACAATGTGAACAAAACAAAAATAGAAATTAGAATTTAATTTTAAGAAAATATAACATAAAATTTAAACTTTGAAGTGATACTAATAATGTATCTTGTAGAATATTTATAGGAGTAGTTTCTTCCCCATTCAATGGTTGAATCCTTGTGATTTTTCATTTTTTCATGTTGATGTGGGGAATTTTGATGACAATTATCTAAGAAATTTTCAAATTTTCAATAGTTATTAAAAAAGTATAGTACCATTAATAAAAAAATTAAAACAATGTATGTTCCATTATTCATAGCTTGATAAACTAACAATAGTAATACTTGGAAAAATTGATGAAGTTGCATGTTACACTTGTAATTGAGGGGGTGTAATAGAAATCCTCATGCATTTTTTTCTTGAGACTATAATAAGAGTTAGAGATGATTGTACATCCACGTATGAATCTATAGAATCCTTAGGAGGTTGATGACCTCTAACGTAACTTGTCTACTTGCATGTGATACAATTTCTCTTTTATAAAATAAGTGAATAGAAAATTAGATCTATTTGTCAAATAAATACATGAAGATATTTTTCAATAATTTAAACTTTAAAGTTACCTCTTTCTCATCATTTGAAAGATAATTTAATCTGATTTTTCATCAAGTGTAGTCAAAATATTAGTATATGTGAGTACAACTCAAGAAAGGATTCATAATATAATGCAATTATATAATTACAACATGAAAATGTTATAGTGTCATTGCAAATAGTATATGACAAATCATTTTGTATCCTATTGGATATATATGTACACCAATCAAATTGTTGAAAACTTAGAGAATGAAGTATGAAGACAACAACCAAGTACGAAATGTCAAATTGTCTTCTCTGTAAGACTATCCTAGCTTTGAAAAATATCAATCATGGATTGTAAAAATGTGTGTGAAATAACTTGCACATATAATCCCCTTCTTGATTTAGTCAAGTTACCAATACCTACACAAAAGAAAAAACATGTTATTAGCTTATTGTGATGTTAATAGAAAGAAAATACTATAAAAAAATGGTTTTACCTTCAACATGTATGCTTTGAAGGTGGACTCCAAATACTTTTTATCGGTGTCATAGAATAAGGATTTTGTTGTCACATGGGTTAACATTCATGTGTGGAAGTCCTGTTAAGTGGTGGATATCTTATGGAGATGTTCTAAAAGAAATTTCTCGTGATTTTAACTTGATTGTGAAGTTACATGTAGATCTATCATAATCGGCTAAAATTAATTGCAAAAACCCAACATCGGTAAGATATTAAGGCATTTAAATTAGTTCTTGAAAAAATCTATCCACCCAATCACTTTGAATGTGTCCTTTAGTTATAACAAGGTGGTAATTTGTGGCCACATAATATTTTAGATTTGAATTTTGGGTTGAGACCGACAGGATGTAGAAATGGATGCCCTTTTCAGGGCTTTTATATGTGCACTTCAAGGTTTTTTAAGTATGGAGTGTGGTCCAATAGTCGTATGTTTTAGTAATTTAACATGTACATGTTAGATTTTCACTATATGGTCAATAGTTAGTGATATATGGTAATTAGTAAGTTAGTAATTACCTAGGTTAGTTAATTATATATATTGTTATAAAAACATAATATATATATGGTTTTCCTATTTTATGTCTATTTAATAGTTATAATATTCCTAGGAAGATGGTTTTCCTATTTGTATGGTTATATATTATCCTTCCTGCATTTAGAATTACAATAGATTAGTACAAAGAATATATTTTTATTTTACAAATTTCCTATACACGGCATTTGGTATCGAGTGTGGTTGGGATCTTATGCGTTGAATGGGGTAAGAAACATTGTTTTCTAAGTTTCCCCTCTATATGATATTTGAATAGAGCAGAACCTACATTGTGAGAAGAAAATAATTTTTTTCCTATAGCCATACATCATTTTTACATCTCAAATAGATCTGCTATGTTTATTTTACATTTGGTACCAATGCTTGTTAATTATAGATTGAATGTGATGTTGTATTATTAATTCCCAATTCTTATGATCTGTGTAATTCACGCTTTCATAGATTTCAACTATCTTATAACTTTTATGGAATCAGATTTACTTTTTGCAAGATTATTCTAAATATCATATCTTTGTATTGCCTTGATCAAACTACGTGTTGGCTCGACCTTCCCTCCTATTTTTATCTATCCAATATGGTTTTTTGTATGATTATAACAATTGTGAAAATCAAGATACATTTTAGTGTAGGCATTTTGAGTTTCATTTTCACATGCATTGTACATTTGTGGCCTGATCGATATGCGGCTAAAGTGTGGTGAAATTTTGCATTGTTTTGGCCATAACATACATCGATTCCTCTGTTTATATCAATATAGAAATATCTACATCAAACATAACTTAAATAACTATCAGTTTACATAATATTTATGGATGGGAAAATGTATGTCTATAGTCCTCCTTTATTACGGGTTTGATGTTAAAAACCTACAAAATATGACTTTGGACTTTGGAAGAGTGAGTCTAGTATTTTTTAGATTCATGCAACTAATGTTGTCCATATATTTCTTTTAAGTTTTATTTAGAGTCTATTATCAAATTTAATAGTTGATTGGAGTAATCATAGTACAATTTTTCATTTAAATTGTAATCTTAGTTTAGTTTAAGTATTTTTAAGCTCTACTTTGTCAAAATGTAGTTAGAAATTATTTTTTATAGAAACATAGTTATCACTCAAAAATAATTAAATATTACTTTGTAAATCCTTAGTCTTGCATTTTCTAATTATGTCATCTCTTGTTTACATCTAGTTCATCAAAAGAAAAAAATTGTGTGTCAAGTGAAACTTTGTTTTGTCATAGTTAGTCAATAAAGAAAAAAATTTAGTTGTTATTGTTAATCAAAATATTCAAAGTCACCAAAAGGTTTCGTTAAGTGATTTTATTTTTGTCAATTCCAATTTGTGAGTCACTATCAAAAAGTTGTCAAAATTCAAAACTAAAAAAAATTGCCTCACGGATGGATTTTCGGTGTAATTCGAAGTCCAATAAAAGAATTTTTCACATTACGGGGAGAAAATAAACACAATATGGAAACATATGTGCTTTAAGATTTCATTTTCTGAATAAGTAGCATCTTTCACTGGAGGATGGAGGCATTAAAGGATGGAATTCAATCAACGACCTCTCTTTAATCACCAATGATGGGGCTGCACTTTTGGTATGGTAACTTTTTTTCTCAGTTGTGTGGTGTGGATTTTAGTTTTTCAATTTTTGAGTGTGGTGTGTGGATGTTGCAAAAACAATTGTATATGAGAGAAGATGACAGAAATATCCTTTGGTTTCCTTACTTCGTTAGAAGATGATTGGTTAGTGAATATGTTCATTGGCAATGGTGATTATGTGCAACAAAATCCTAACAATAGTATGCGGTATGATAAAATTATTTGATGAATAAGTGGAAATTTCACATTGTGGGGAATCAAAACACCAATGTTCCATTTCCATTTTGTGTCAAACCATCTAAATTCAAGGGCAACTTCCAATGGCATTTACATTTTCCTATGTTATTTAAGATCGAGTGACAACGATCAACAACACTAGCTACAATTAAGAACATTATGATTATTATAGGATGTAATGTGAAATATTTCTAGTGTGATGTTTCTTGTTCCAATTTGTAATGAATAAGTAATTTTATTCCTATATATATCATTGATGTATAAGTATAATGTTGAAAAAAGCACCATAGTAAGTAATTTTATGGATCTTGAAAATGTGCGTGGTAGATCCGAGAAAAACCACATGATGTGGACAATTGATGGGGCTTGTTCACTTCAAGGTTTGTGGTAAGCGTGTTTAAAATCATGGAAGGAGAGAGCCTTTATTTTGGATCAAGATCATGAGT
The DNA here is from genome assembly GCA_018340775.1 of Taxus wallichiana var. yunnanensis. Taxonomy (NCBI): domain Eukaryota; kingdom Viridiplantae; phylum Streptophyta; class Pinopsida; order Cupressales; family Taxaceae; genus Taxus; species Taxus wallichiana. The sequence continues at coordinate 638,374,176 of CM031235.1, forward strand.
CACATAGTAGGACATGCTTTATAGGAATGATCATACTATAGATGAGAGTTTGAATGTTTTTATACCATGTAAACACTAAGGGGGAAAGTTAGGAATTTATCATTTACATGTTAGATATTCATTGTATGGTAAATAGTTAGTGATCTAAGGTAATTAGTAAGTTAGTAGTTACTTATGTTAGTTAGTTAATTATATGTATTGTTATAACAAAACATATATATATATATATATATATATATATATATATATATATATAGGGGTTAATAGTTATAATCTTCTGCTTAATAGGAAGATAGTTTTCCTCTTTGTATGGCTATATATCAACCTTCCTTACATTGTAAAATTACATAATATTAATAAAAAGAATATATTTGTGTTGTGTGAATTTCTCGTGGCCTAGAGGCAAAGATTAGAGTAGAACATGGAGGATAAAGTGAGAAAAATGAGGCCCCAACCATATATATAAGTGAGTGAGGACATGTGGTAGTAGGATATTAGGTAGGAGAAGCTATGTGTATGTATGTATAGATGCATGACTACGGATACAGATGGCCATTTGCATGTGTAGATGATCATCTCAATTTGTAGTTAAGAATTTATGTATACAAATGCCCATTCGCATGTATAGATGGGTGTATGCATATGTAGATTTCCACCTACATGTGGAGTCGATATAGATGCTCATCTCAGTAGCATGTTTTCATATAAACACCTTGATTTATATTAATTTTCCTACAAAATCCCATCTATAGTCGGTCGACTAATTACTCCCAAATGCACCTTTTCCCCATAAATTTATTCGTTTACGTTATTATACACAAATTTCTCTTATTCACCATCAACACAAATCCTTTTTTGAAAATTTTCCAAAAAAAATCAAGTTGGATTTTTGTAAGGGGTCTTAAATTTTTCCATGTCTAAAATTTGTTTGAGTTATTTTCCAAACTTCATATCATTGTTCATTCATTTTCCGAGTTCATAAATTTGTGTAGAAGGATCCTTACGAAACTTTTGGGCATAAAACTTAAATGTAATAAACTATTGTGGACTAATGAAATAAATTATATGAGTGATTGTGTAGTGTTGTGAGGATAACAATTCATGCATATGACTAAGGATAGGTAGTTAAACCCAAAATGCACACACAAGTCATGTTTTAGGGCTAAACCAAGACTTACACTATTAAGTGATAAATTACCACATTTATGTGTCTATAACTTGATACTAGAAATATTAAATTAATCCCTTTAATCATAACTTTTGCACCTATTGTAAGATATATTTTGTATATCCTAGTCCATCCTTATTCTTATTAAAATAATTTCTCTCCTCATTTAATTACTCTTTCACCGGAATAAAGATTCGTATCAATCATAATCAGCCCATTACTCCCAAGTTTCATGCACAAAGAAACATAGTACCACTCATCGATTAGACCAAACCATCCAATAGGATGAAATTGTTCATTAAGCTTGAGAAAAATAGATTTGTTCGATGCATATTCAATGTGAAACAAGTGTATATATACATGTAGGGAGGAGATAAGATAGGTGGAAGATGAAACATGATGGGAGAGTAACTAACTAGAGATGGAATGTCATCGATCAATGTAATATGCCAAAATTCTCCCTTATTACATTTTTATTACAAATTTACCCCCAAAATAGGTTAAATTTTACATTGTCAAGATACTTGATGAGTATATTAGTTACTTGAGAATTTTTTGGGAAGTACTAGAGATGGATGTGGTGGTTCAATACTTGTTCTTGAATGTAATGACATGAAAAATCTATGTGCTTTATTCATTCATGGAAAATTGGATTCTTCACAAACTTGAACATACCCTAATTGTCACAATGAAGGATAGGTGGATTTTCCTCAAGAATCTCCATATCATCCAAAATGTGACATAACCAAATTGCTTCACACACATCTCCTCATGTGGCGTGATGTTATGCTTTAGTGGATGAGAGAGAAACAAAAAAATCTTCTTTCTAATCCATGAGATGGGTCTAGATCTAAGATGAAAAACATATCCTATAATTGATTTCATGTCATCAACAAATCCGTCATAGTCTAAGTTGGTAAATCCTGTTAAAATAATTATGAGTTCTTATGATATTCTTGACCATAATCAATTGTACCTTAGACATATATAAAAACATGTTTTGTAGCTACCAGTGACATTTCTTCATCTCCTACATGAATATGGAAAGATAACTAACAAAAAAGCATAGGTCTAGTCTAGTATAAGTCAAGTAAATTAGACTCCCAAAAAGCTACATATAGTGAGTAGCATCTACTTGAGGTGAATCTTGAAATCTATAAAGTTTCAAACCTTTCTCCATTAGAGTAGACATAGGCTTACAATCATACATTCCATACTTTTCTAGGAGTTTCTTGACATATTTCATCTGTGAGATAAAAATGTGATTCTTCTTTTTCCATATTCCAAGCCAAGACAATAATGAAGTAGCCCCAAATATGTCTTTTTGAAGGATTTTTTCATATTATTTTGTACACATTTGATGATATTGTCTAGATCCCCGTGATCACAAGATCATCCACTTACAAAACAAGAATGAAAATATTTTTTCTTATCTTCTTAATATAAAAATTTGAATCTAAAGGGCTATGGGTGAATCCATGTTGTAATAGGTGATCATCTATTTTAATGTACCATTCCATGGGTGCTTTTTTAAGTCCATAAAGAGACTTAATTAGATAACATACCTTATTAGGATATTACTTTTCAAAAATCCTTTTGGTTGGGTCATGTATAAATCTTCTTGATATCGGCATTCAAGAAATCATGTTTTATGTTCATTTGATGAAGTTTCCATACTTTTGTGTTTCTAGTGCATAACAACTCGATAGTCTTGATATTATTAGTGGGTGTAAATGTCTCCTTGTATTCAATTCCTTATTATTGAGCATATCCCTTTATAACTAATTGTGCTTTTTACTTTTCGATAGATCCATCAACCTTGTATTTTGTTTTAAAAATCCATTTGCAACTTATAGATTTCTTTCTTACAAGCATATTGACAATTTTTCATTTATGATTTTGAATCAAGGATTCATATTCTACGTCCATAGCTTTCTTCCACTCTATTCGATTGAGTTTGTTGTGAACTATATCAGGCTCAATGTTGTCAACCACTAAACTCATGAGTGCCATATTTACCTCATTTTTCACCTTTCCTAATGGTGTTTTGAACCCATTTCAAACGTTGTTTTTGTTGCTGATGTGAAGAAGAGTTTCTAAAGGACAAATATCAGTGGAAAATTCTCCACATAGCTCATTTTCCTTGTGTGAAGATTCTTCTTTCTCATCATCTGACTGTGAGAGAAATATGTGAGAGGAGATCGGTGTTGACTCTTCTTTGTGTGGGAATGAGTCAAATGATGACTCATCACAAACCACATCTCAAATCTCATATATATTTTGTGTCTCAAGATCCATGAGATGATATTCCTTTCACATAATATTGTACTAGAAAAATATACACTAGAGTTTCTTCAAATCAATATTCTTCATATTTTTATATGGTATATGTATATATGTTGTACAATTAAACACTATAAGATGGGATATCAAAGGCTTGTGATTAATACGTACCTCTTCCAAAGTGTTTTTTCATACAATATCTTTATAGGTGATTTTTTCAAGAGATACACAACTATCTAGATTGGTTCTACCTTAAATATGTTCTCCATCTTGGTAGTGGAAAGCATGCAACGAGCCAATGTCATGACATTCTAATCGTGATTTTCTAAAATGTCATTTTGTTGGGGCATACATGGGGCAGTCAAGTGTTGTGTGATGTTTTTCTCCTTTAGGAATGCCAAAAAAAATTGACATGAATTCCACCCCTTGATGTGAGAAGAGGAAAAGAAGGGGTTTCCCATTCTACTAAACAACTTGCTAATAGAAGGCTTGAAAATTGGAAAAAAATGTACTCTTCTTCTAGAGAAAGAACACATATGTATTGCGAGAATAGTCTTCAATAAACAACTAGAAGTATTGAACACCCTAAATGGAAGCAGGGAAAGGGTCGACATAGATTGGTATACAAAACCTCGAGATGGTTCTTGGCATAGAGGTAACTCTACTTGAGAAAATTTTGATGTTTTTTCCCACCGGACATCTAGAACAAATAGGCAAGGAGTGGGAGAGCGAGAGGAAGCCCTTAGACAATATCCTTGGAACTAAGTTGATAGAGGAAGTTGATAGAAAGGTACTTGTTTTCCAAAATTACACCCCATGTAATTTTGAACAACTCATCAAAAGGACTTAACCATTCTTTTCTCTATAGAATTCATGGGATACTAATTCAATTTACCATGGGGTGCGGGAATTTAATGTTCTACGAGATTCTCTTGACTCATGGAACAAAGGAATGAGCCATCTTGCACTTAGGTGGATTTTATGGAAAGATGGTTTTGTACAAAAAGGATAAGGTTGGAGTTCACTCAAGCAAGGTTGTAATGTACTTAGAACAAAATTCCAAGTGCTTCCAAGAAAATAAGTGAAAATTAGAAATGGATATGTTTCAAATCCACGAAACAAGAATCTAGTGTTCCACGAGACTTTTTAAATGAAGAGTTCCACATGTGGAAATGAAGGTTCATGAGTGGTTTAAGGCAAAATTTAAGGACCGTGATGCATAAGTAAGTGGGCTCTTTTCTTTCGAATTGAATAAAATTAGAAAGTTGTGGCGAAGTCATGGAATAAGACAAGTAATGTGTCACAAGTTTTGAGCGTGAATGAAATTCATGGAAACTATAATGCCACACAATGAAGGGTTAGTCTTTTGTGGAATTATGGAATAAATAGTAACATACACAAACATGTGATAATTTCCTAACCCGCCAAGAAAAGAAAAAATGGTTGAAATTGTGTAACAATGACAATCCATGAATGAAGGAAGAGGCGAGTGTGGGTGGTATAATGTATACAGAGTGGTATGATGTCTATAGAAGGCACGAAAAAGGATGTGGACGCAAAAGGATGACATAAAATTACACAAAGAATATATATATATATATATATATATACCATGCATGTTTTGTTTTAAGTGACACTCAACCACTCCACCATAAAAATATAATGAAGTATATGTGCCTTTCCTTCTCCCAAAAAAATCTGATGGCATGTGATAGAAGCCATGTCATGTGCCCACAAATTGATACAAACATCTATAAATTGGTCCTTGGTGGTTAAAATTTTGTTATTAGCACCTCTCTCTCTTCTCTCTTCTCCTTCTCATTTCTCTATAAATTTGGAACTCACGCAATGTAAAAGGATCCTCTTTTTTGTGACAAAGACCATGCCAAAATGGTGGTTAACTTCCCATGAGTTTCAGACCTCGATCTTGGTCTAAAAATGTAGTTTTACCTTATTACATGGATGTAACTACATGTGCATATTTTAAGAAATGAAATCAAGTGTTGTGGTTATTTTCTACCCTATTCTCATGTTTTATAAATTCTTTCATTTCTATTCCTCCTTAGCATGTGTTTGCATGTATTCTTATTTGGTTTCCTCCATTTTCATGTCTTATAAATGTGTGGGAAGCGTGATTCTACATGGTTTTTTTCTATGGTATGTATGTTCGCTATATCCTCCCATGTTTTATCCCCTTTCTTCCCCTCGTGGAGAGTGAATAACCACCTTTTGGTGCTTCACCACCTTCTATCTTAGGTTTTACTTTTTGCATTTCCTTTTTGCATCTCTCTCCCCTAGTCCCTAGAATTGTTAGAATAGGAATTAGTTGTAAGAGTATTTTTAGCATTATAAGTAGATTATGTTATGTGGGTTTTTAAATTCACGTAACAAGAAATTCAACCTTCTCTAGAGATTTATCTCAAGCTACAAGTCCCACACTTGGATACAATCGCATGTTACCTCAAAATCCTGGATCTTTTTATTTAGGATCAGGTGAAATTTAAGCCCCAACAATGCCCATATAGATAATGTTAGAGTGTAGTAGACTTCATCGTATGAGTAGATAGAGAACCTGCAGAGGATGAAACTACATCTAGTGCAAACAAACAATCCTTCAAAAAATCTCTAGGAAGTATTGTTATCCATTTTTACCCCTAGGTAAAATGTAAAACTAGAGAATATTGAGCTTGGGAAGTTGTTAGGGGCTTCAAGGATGAATCTTAAGTTTTCAAGTGGAATTCTATGTTTTAGGACACTTGCATATGCTTTCGGGAGGATTGAGATCATTCCGTACATTTTTTCCTCTTCTTTGTTTCAAAGGTTCCATGTCTTAGCCAAGGTGAAAGAGCAAGCCTCAATGGCCCACATTCAGTTTGAAAAGGGATAAATGGGAAAATTTGAGAAAGTGATTTTGAGGGTATGTTATTGCATCTCCATGGCTTTCTACTAAAAATTCTAAGAAACACTAGAAAAAAAAAGGAAAAATTGAAAAAAATGCTAGAATGGCTTAGGATCTCAAGATCAGCTCGCCAGAGATGATGAGAAAGATATAAATATATCGATGAGATGATATGGAGGTAGGATGGTTCGTAGGGGGTATAGTTACTTGGTGGCATGGGTGAGTCACAAAGCAAGGCAACACAGAATTTTTAACTTGTTGAGTTAAGTGATTGCGGTGGACGGAGTTGCACAGGGGCACCTTGTGGCCACATCGTGTGTTTCAAGCCCAAGCGGCCCACTAGGAACTTGATTTATAGGAAGTGAGTTCCTTGCAACTCCAACTTTTCCAAAAATGTAACTCGACTCGGCATGTCATGTGGGCCCGACAAGGATTAGGGGAATATGGCACAAGGTTTTTTCATAACGAGATGCGTGATCGCATCGATTGATGTGGTCTGAGGAGACCCATTAAAAAAAAGGGGCCACACATAAAAAAATCCCCATGGAGGTGAGATCTTCACATAACAAGGAGGTCGAGGATGAAGTGAGAAGCGGATGCGAGGAGCTTGAGTTGAGTTGTCAAGGTGGTCTTGATCCAATGAACTTGCTTTGATGCACAATGTTGAGCCGGGGACCATTGAGTTGAACCGACCGGGAGCTACGTGGCGGGGTAACAAGATGCCATCTCATTGAGTGTCAAGAAACTAGCTAAGAATTCAAGCCAATCCACATCATCGACCCCCTTTTGCAATTTAATTGAAATTATATTATTGGGGGCCCACATTCCTGAAACCACCACTTAGAAATAATTTAAAACCTTAGAATCATCAAATTTAATGATATTGGAAAAGAGGGTAAATAATCATTTCCAGCCACTAGAATTAAATACACAGCCCGAGAATGCTAAAATGAGGTAAAAAGTGACTGTGCACAAAAATGGCCATATCTTCTTCAATACTCAATCAAATCGCAGACAAAATTGGACTCATTCAAATTGTGATTGAATCCTCTACACTAAAAAATAAAGAAATAAGATATTTAATGAATTTAGGTGGGTTAAAATATATTTAAAAACCAGATTCAAATAATCACTTCTATATGGTTGAAAATGTATTTAATAAGACATAGGGAGCCATTTTCTGCTACATCAAGCTACAAGACAACAAGGGATGGGTTTTGTAGGTTATCCATTATTTTTTTCAGCCAATGAATGCACTTTGTTGGTGGGTGAAAGGGGGATTTCGGGACTCTTATCCCTCTCTTTCCCACCTTCCTCTATATAATGTAATCCTTCTCATTTGAGAAAGAGAGATATTATGGGAGCTAAGGGAAACTCTTGCAAAATTGTTTCTCATTTTTCCATTGAGCTACAAACCTTCATATGAACTCTACAAATGTAATGGTGCCTCTATTCTACAACTGTAATGGACTGTGCAAATTCCTAAAGTAATAAAATTGTGTATTGTGGTGTTCTCTCAACCCTTTTTCAATTTTCTTGCATTTTCTTTCCTCTTTATTGTTGTTGTTCTGTTATGTGCATATTTTCTTTTGTTTTACAGGTTTATGTTGTTTTTTATGGAGATTAGGTGGTAAATGCATATCTTGGGACTGTGTCAAATCTATTTAGGCCTTTTCAACTACATTTCCCTTCATATTTATCCCTTAGCAGGGTATCTCACTCCCTTTTCTTGGTGTTATCACCATTTTTAGTGTAGGATTTCCTTATTTAATGCTCTCTCCCTCTCCCTAGTCCCTTGAAAATCATATATTATGAGTATCTATTTGCATTTCCTTCATTACAAGTAGTTATTGTATTAGATTAGGAAGAGTAACCAACCTACTTTAGAGGATTATCTCCACTACAAGATCTCGACCTTGAGATAATTCCTTGTTACCTAGTTACACTGATTGCCCAGTAAACTCACATGCTAGCAAATCATAGGGTGTTGTAATTTGGTGATAATAGTTCGACATGCACAGTGTGGGAGAATTCAATTCTTCCATGTTTATCAATATTAGATGTGTGTCTTGGTGAGTTTCAACCTTTGGAGGCTTTGTAGTAACACATCTAGTGACTCCTATCAAAGAATTAACTGGTTTTAGTAGACTGGTGGTTCAAGTTCATGAGAAGAATGTAAACCAAGTCAAGAACTAGAGAAGAAGGGGTATTTGAATATTTACAACTATCTTCAGGAAGAGTAAGAAGAGGAAGAAGAGGAAGACAAGTTCAGAGATCCCCATCTCCACAGAATATAACTCTCTCAACACCTCCACCTAGTAGGCCATTTTACAGTCCACTAAAGTTCTTAAACCAATCAAAATAAATGCTCAACCACCACCAAATACATTTACAAATTTCATGGGAAGCAGTCCACTTGCCCTCAATACATAAAATCCAATTCAAATGACAACTTTAAAAAACATCTCATTCTTCAATGGAGAAAATCACACAACCCTAATTGATCATATCTAGTATATTGCAAATGTATGTGATATCTACTAGATTGTTGATATGGACATAGCAAAGAAAACTTCTCGCTTATTATTTCAAAGACAAATCTCTATAGTGGTTTAGAAGCTTAGCAAAGAGATCATCAATTCATAACTGGAATGAGCTATGCTCGATCTCTATGATCGTTCGAGGAGAGAGAGACAATCTATATCCTTTGAAGCAATTAACTATTATCAAAAGATCACCAAATGAACACATGGTTGACTTTAATTTTAGATTCCAAAGGACATGGGATATGATTCCAATATCTATGAGACCAATGGCTAAAGGTGCATTTCTTTGTTTCCTTAAAGCTCTAAATTCTATATATCTATTATGATATAATATATGGGAGGGATAACTTTACCTATAGCCTATGTCGTAGTCATTAGAGAAGAGAATTTCCTAACTTGAGCCATTAAACTTACACCTAGGCCACCTATGCCTCTTTATCCAGAAATGGGGAATCCTAGTTCTAACCAAACACTTGAGTTAGCCCCTATTCTTGCTCCTAGAAATCAAAGTTCTAGTGAATCTTCTACCTCTTCTAGTACCTCAACTAAACTCCAAGAGGTCATGAAATAATTGCAAAACATAGGGAATGAGTTAGTGACCCTCAAAAGGAAACAAGCTCATAATTTTAGACCTTATCAACCTCATTACCAACCTAATAAACCCTCATATCAGTTTAATAGACCTCATTCTCAAGTTGTTAATAAAAACCAAAGACAACCCCCAGCTACTAGACCATTCCAACCATACAACCCGAATGCCACTTCTTCATCCAGATCCTTTGTCCCAGTCCCGAACAACCTTGCACATGAATATGAATGGTTTTTCCCTTGTGTATAACCTCATAACCAAACTACATGCTTCAATGGTTCTCTAAATCAATCCTTAATTGTACAAACTATTGGTGTGTCTCAACAAAAAAATGAAGAATAAAATAAACAACAAACAAGCACACAAGAAGCACCCTAGAATGACACTTCACTAGTAAATTGACAAGCGAGAGAATATTAATGGGGTTAATTAGTTTCCTTCCCAAGGTGTGGCGGTGAACACAAGGTCTAAAAAGAGGAATATATAGGAGGGACAATCATCAAATGCGAGTTTCTTCTCATCATTCTATCACACTCCAAGGAGTTAGCAACTCAAGTGTAGTCCCAAATTTGCATCATCAACCCAAAGTACCCATTGTATTAGCTCACATTCAAGAGAAGGTTTTTCCAAGTAAAGGGTGGTAGAAATGTAGTCCAAATCCATTCAACATCATTGATCAAATAAGGAAAATGAATGTAAGTATTTCAATGTGGGAGTCATTGATAATTCTTGTACAAAGGGTTTTGTTGCAAAACAATGGCTAATTTATCCATTCCAAATCATGCACCCAATGATCAAGACAAGGTACTAACTAATGCAACTCAAAAAGAAGGAGGTCATCCAAAGGGAAATATGAAACCTCCACCATTTTACGTATCTTTGATCATTGGAAACATTCTTGTACACACGATGCATGATAAACTTAGGTGTAATTAGCTCAGTGATGCCTAAGCAAATTGCATATTAGTTGGGTTTGAAATATGAAACAATCTATAAAGGAGTGGTACAATTGGATGGGACAGTAGTGACAACTATTGGAGTGATCAAAGGATTGAATCTTACATTACATGCATGCCCAAATGTCACAATCTAGCAAGACATATCAGTCATTGACTTACCACCACTCTTTTCCTTGTGTTTGTCAAGGGATATCATGGCTAAAATTCAAAAATACCTATTGGTTGATTGGTCCCACATGATTTTTAGAATGAGGTATGGATCCAAGGCTACTTGTCAAGTCGAGAATCAATCATTGCATTTCACATTGAGCCTTACATGCCAAGTGCAATCAATTCCAATTACACCATCTTTGATCTAGAAGATTTTTCAAGTACTCAAGAAGTAGAAACTAAGGTCGTAGAAATTCTGGATTTGACACTTGATGATTGGGATCAAAATAGACATGCCTATGATACATAAAAAGAGATGGAGGAAAATAAATTGGGAAACACTTTTTTATATGAAGAAAATCTACCTCTTCCTAGCATCACCAAACCAAATGACGAAGATGACAACGAAGTCGAAACTGTTATTTGATGGTTCAAGGAGTAAGTAAGGTGCAAGAGGAGGAGCAATGCTTATATCTCCTAAAGTTAAAAATACTACTCAACCTTCAGGTTCTAGTTCAATTGTTCTAATAACACAACTGAGTATGAAGCATTAATCCATGGATTACACTAGGAAAGGAAAAGAAGTATCAATAATATATAAGTTTTTGGGGACAATGAGCTTGTTGTAAATCTGATTAGAGGTTAGAATGCTATTAAAAATGATCTTATCAAAATCTATAAGAACCAGGTTTGGGATCTTATAGATGACTTTAAGGCATTCAACATTGATTTTATACCAAGGAATAAAAATGAGTCTCGTGGATAGGCTTGCAGCAATTGGGGTAGCATTCGATGTGGCTGAAAGTATCAAGAAAGATCAAACTTAGCCTCATATCAAAGAGGTTGTGAGACCAGTTGTTCAAAATAACAACACTAGTTGGCAAGTGTTTGAAAATGACCAAAAATCATCAACTTCATTTAGGGAGAAGCTGAATTCTCTTCAAGGAACCAAGATAAATTGGAAAGACAATATGGGGATCAAGTAGTCTAGCAGCTAGAAAATTATGGGATAATTTTTTTATATGAAGTGTCTACAACTAAGTTGCAAGACATTATTTTTCACTAATAGGTTCCAAACAAAACCTTCTTACCAAAAAAAAAGTTTCCTTTATGAACTTATAACACATTTACAAGGTTTAAATTTTAGGGTTAGATGTTCTAGTTAGATTCAGGGAGTAATCTTACCCCATACCTGCTCTCTATCAGGCTCAGAACTTCAACTAGATTTTTCTCATATTCAATACTTTCAAAATTTTCCTAAACCATTCCCAATGGATAGGAAATTTTCTCACCTTTCCAATGATATAAATAAGTCCTCCTAACTCCAAGCAGAACTCAAGTTATGAGTGGGTGGAGTTTGGGGTCAAATTTTCCCAGAGGGACACGTGGCAAGAGGAGGAGGAGTGCACCTTGGGTGGGTTGGTGGGTCACGGGGTGGCATTGGGAATTTTCCCATCACATGGCTCAAAGTTGAAATTGCCTCCATGCACCCCCGTGGTCCCCGGGGACACGTGTCGTTCCTTGCCTGTGCAAGGTGAAAAGGGAAAAGGAAAGGGTGGGGAAGTGGAAAATTAGAATTTTTAGCGCTTAGAGCCCAAAGGGAAAAAGGCCTACCAAGGAGAAAACCCACATGAAAGGACTGGAGTTGCGGGTCAGCGAGGCAGGAAAATGGAGAGATTGAGAAGAAAAGTTAAAATCTCAAAAAGGGGAAGGAGGTTAGTGCCGTGGCATCTCATGATTGGATGGGGCCAGGGAAAAAAAGAAAATTTTTCCCAAATAAATTTTTTCAAAGGAATAAAAAGGGAGTTCAAAAATCACGCCTCCACCCTAGCCACAAGTGTGACACGTGATTGGTCCTCTACGATTGGCTGCGCGGTTGGGGGAAAATGGAAAATTCCCAAGTGTCAAATTTTCAAAGGAATAAGTTTTGAGTTTGAAAATTTAGTCCACCCCTCCAAAGTGCCACATGGCAACATCTGATTGGTTGGGGATGGTGGGGGGCCATGGAATTTTTGGGGAAATCTTTCCAAGGCAAAATTTAAATTTTTCTATAGTTAGATTAAATCTTATTATTATTTTTTATTTTGCCAAATTGAAGTAAAACTTCAAATGGCCATAACTTTTGATAGGAATGTCAGATTTGGGAAAACAAGGACTTTTCAAAATCTCTCATGCCCTCTTCACACAAGAGTTGATAATTTTAAAATTTGATGAAGTTAAAGGGTCAATTTTATGAAATCGATCTGCAGGCTTTTAATATGTGAACTGGCACATTTTTCAACTTATAATTTTGATAAAATTAGAACTCCTCCTTCACTCAACATGTCAAACAGACATGGAGGATCAGTCTAGGGAGGGTTTAGAGTGTTTTAGTGAAGTCAATTTGTTCATTTATACAAGTTTGCATTTTTCCAATAATTGACGGGAAAAAACGACCGTGCAAGCTCCGATTTGAAATTCCTTGAGTTTTAGAGATTCATTCTTGACTGTTTTATTGAATTTGGGTTCCTTAAGTCTTCCTAAGTATGAATTTCAAGTTTCATAACTTATTGTTGAGTATAGGTTTGAACTAGCTCATTTTATTAAAATGTACATTGCCAGAGTTAAGTTTTAAAATAGTGAGTTGTTTCTTTTAAATTTGTTTATCAATTTTTGTAATTTGGATGTGCATATGATTCCTAAACTTAGTCAAATACATTTAATTGATTAAGACAGCCATTCATTTCTAAATTAAATTACAGTTCAGATTTCAATTCTAATGCACAATTCAAATGAGAACAATACAGTTTAGCTTTCTCATACGTATTTTCTTCCATTGCAATAAAACACAACCTCAATCACCATTTGATATTCCCATTTCAATTATAATAAGTGTGAATAAGAATGAACTGAAATTTATTTATTGAATTCAAACAGAGAACATCTATACAACTTATCTCTTTCTTTTAACTTTGAAATACAATAAACCATACATATACATTCTTTTCATTTCTTTACAAACAGAGACTGGAATACATCTCTTTACATTTCTCAATTCAATTCAAAACTTCCATCATCAATACGAATGGTTTCTCATTACAAACATTATACAACTCATCCACTCAAGGTGGGAAAGGTTACAATAAATTTTCTCAAAAGATTGGGACTGTCAAAACTATATATGTTCCTGCTCCAAACAACAACATGTTAGTTTCTCCATCTTTTCAACTTTGATCACAACAAGGAAGGGGGAAAGGCAACACTCTCCACCCAACCAAGACATCCAATGAGAAGGGAGAAGCCATCCTTCCTCATTGGCCCCCGAGCCCCAACCATATTGAAATAAATAATGAGAGACAACTCATGGCAACAATGGCTTCTACAATAACAAGAAGCATTCTTTTCACATGCACAGATTAATAAGATACACATTCCAAACAAGGACATAGTAGTTCACAACTACATTTGAAATCATTCACATAGAACATAGGCTTGATCAAGCAAGCCAACAAGAGCAAGAACTATGGGGAACTCCTTATGCCTCCCAATTTGGAATTGGGCATCCACCAAAATGCATACCACCAATATACATATCAACCCCATAAACCTTATATCTCCCAACCCCTCCTTATGCCCCCCAATTTTATCCCTTATGCCCCCATAGTAAGAAATGCAAGCAGTTTCTTTTCCAAGGTGGATCCCAAAACCAAAACTCCCTCCTCAATAAAATAGTGCCATTGGCAATCCCTTATGCCCCCATATGAAATCCCCATAGCCTTCTCCTACACCATGCCCTAAGCATTCTACCCAACCAGCCAACAATACACAACACATTCACCATTTTTCTCATGCAAGGAAAAAGAAAACAACATTTAAAAAGGGCAAGATCCTACCTCTCCATAATGGAGTTTGTTTCCAAAACAACAAGCTCTTCAATGCTCAAAAATACAGTCCAAAACAACAAGCTCTTCAATGACCAAAGAGTAGTCCAAGAACAAGCAACACCAAGCATGCAAATGAATTTTCAAACTCCCTCCACAAGCAAGACTCCCACAAAGAATAAAAAATTTGACCCCAAAGAGGAAGAACAAAGTTTCAACAACCTCCAAAATGAGCAAGAAGCTTCACTTTTATAGGAAAGGAAAGAGAGAGGATGATGTGGATCCAAGTGGGATGCCACATCATTTTTCCTCATCCCCAAGAGGAAATCAACATCAACAAAAAAATCACAATAAATTAAACATGACAAAATCACTTACATACTCCAATTCAACCCATACTCCAAAAAGGACTGCATTAAAAATATGTAAGGGAAGTGCAATTAAAACTTACAAATTGTCACTTCAAAAAGCATTAAAAATGCCTAAATTTAACCTCCAAACCATAGGCATGGTTGGTGGATCATTTTAAGAGGTGTGGGACAAGTTTAACTTGTCCCACAAGCCTCCAAATTTGGCCTCCAAGGTCAAATTCGAATTTCATAAAAGATGGAGTGTTTGACATTCCAAAATCTACCTTACAAGACTCTTACATCTTTCTTACACATTCTTACATATTAACTTACACACTCTTCCAACATTATTATTTAAACTCAACAACTTTATTAATTACATTCCATGTCCCAATTAAATTTAAATAAAGTTTAACTATATGACTCTCACATTAAAACTATCACATTTAAATTAATTAAAAAAGAACACATTACAAATAAAAATACATACAACAATAATAAAAAGGAACACATAATTAAAACACATATCCCATGGTCACATATAATGGAAATCCCCCCATGGGAATTCCTAACATAACTCAACACACAACACACAACACAGTTGCCATGGTGACCTTGTTGATTTCACCTAGAATTTCAATATGGTTAGTCTCCAGTCCCCCAACATTGTTGTGATTTTTAACCTGCAAAATGCAAATACCTCCTTCGGCCTCATGGCCATATCAGAACATCCAAAAATGATATAAACAATATCTCAAAATCATCCAAACACACAAATCACAACAATATCAATAATTCAACATTATCATTTTTAATTAAATAAATCAACTATATCATCATCAAAATCTACCATACTAGATCTACTCAAATATCCAATATCATAAGTCCAAATCAACATCTATAATATGTCCATGTCACAACAGTATATCATCAACCACATATAAAATGTCTCTAGTAATCATCAAGCATAATAACTGAATCCAGATCAATAATAATCCATGATCTAACATCTAACCATCATACTAAAACAAAACATAGTAGTGTCCATAATATGATCAATAGTATCAAAATCAGTATCTTAAAGTGTCAAAGGGAAGTGGGCACTACATCCCCCTCCCCTTAGACTCGACTTCCTCCTGAAGTCACTAGAACAAATGTGGAAACTACACTCATAATACTTGTGGCATCCTCCCAAGTGGCTACAGTCTCATCATATCTATCCCACTACACCCGTACCTGATCAATCTCTCTGCCTCGAAGGCCCAGGGTCCTGCGATCTATGATACATGGATGGGCTCCACCATCACCTACCCCTGATCCTACACTTGTAATGATGTCCAGTCCAACACATGAGAAGGATCTGCAATGTACCTCCTAAGGACATAAACATGAAACACATCATGTACACGAGACAAGTTGGGTGGCAATGCTAGATGGTAGGCCAAAGGGCCGATACGCTCCAAGATCTCAAAAGGACCAATGAATCTAGGAGCTAACTTAGAACCTTTTCCATAGTGGATAGGGCTCTTGTGTGGCCTGACATGAAGGAACACCTTCATGCCCACATCAAAACTACGATCAATCCTATGTTGATCCGCATACTTCTTCTACCTATCATGTGCCTCCTGCAATCTCTACCTGATCAACACTACCTACTACTCCATGTCCTACAAAAGAGCTGGTCCAAGAGATACTCTATCCTCTAACCTGTCCCAACTAAGGGGTGTCCTACACTCTCTACCATATAATTCCTGAAAAGGAGCCATGCCTATAGAACTCTGAAAACTATTATTGTAGGAAAACTCCACTAAGTACAGGTACTCCTCCCACTTAGACTATTGATCCATCATGTACATCCTAAGCATATCCTCCAAAATATGATTCACTCACTTGGTTTGTCCATCTGTCTCAAGGTGATATGTTGTGCTGAAGTTAATCCTCATCCCGAGGACATACTACATGGTAGTCCAAAATGTGAAGTGTACAAAGGATCATGGTCACAAATGATCTTCCACGGGATCCCGTGTAACCTGACAATCTCATCCAAATATACTCATGCCACTACTCTAGCTGTATAAGTGGTCTTCACTAGAGAAAAGTGAGCCACTTTTGTCAATTTATCAACCATGACCATAATGGCATCATGGTGATATCTCGACATAGGTAGTCCAACAATGAAATCCATGGAAATGGTGTCCCACTTCCATTCCGGTATGGCATGAGGATAAAGAAGACCTGTTGGATGCTGATGCTCGGCCTTAACCCTCTGGCACTCTAAACACCATGACACAAACTGAGCCACGTCTCGATGAAGTCCTCTCCAGTGATATAACTATCGTAAAGTGGCGTGCATCTTCTTCACCCCGGGATGGGCTGAATAGGGTGCACGATGTGCCTCTACCAAGATGTCCTACCTCAAGCCTCCATCTCTGGGAACATATATCCTACCTCTATGTGTCTAAGAAGACCATCTACCTCTAAGGTGAAACCATCAAACTTCCCCTCAAGGGGTCTCTACGACTCTATCTTTGCTCGAGCCACAATGTAGAAGTTGTCAAGAGGAAGCTGCTAAAGAATCCTGCTCCAAAATCATGTGCTCACTGTAGTGGCCATAGCCACATGTCTCCATCTACTAAGAGATCTACTACCACATTCTCTTTCCCCTTCACATGCTCGATCTCCATGTCATACTCACAAAGCAACTCCATCCAATGCCATTGACGAGCATTTAGATTGGGCTGCGTGAAGAGGTGGCGAAGACTCAAATGATCTATCCTGAGTGTGAATCTCCATCCAAGAAGAAAATGTCTCCATCTAACCAAGGCATGCACCACTACCACAAGCTCAAGATCATGGGTAGGATAATTAAGCTCATGATCCTTGAGTTTGCAAGACTCAAAAGCTACAACCCTACCATCCTACATCAACACACCTCCAAGCCCTACTAAAGAAGCATCTGTGTAAACAAAGAACTCACCCTGTGGATCCGGTACTATAAGAATGGGTGTTGTAGTGAGGCACTCCTTCAGTGTCCTAAAGGCCTACTCACATCTATCTATCCAAACAAACTTCTTCCCTTTCCTCTAAAGGGAAGTGATAGGGTGTGCAATCCGAGAAAATTCCTGAACAAATCTCTAGTAGTAACTTGCTAAACCCATGAAGTTGCACACTTGGTCACTATAGTGGGTGCTTGGCCAATCCATAATGGCTCTAATCTTGGAAGGATCGATTGCGATACCTTCCCCAGAAATGATATGACCCAAATACTACACCTCTATCTGAAGAAAGCACACTTCTCCAAGTTCCCATAAAGTTGCTTGCTCACGAAGACACTGAAGAACCTATCAAGGTGCCCCTCATGCTCCTCATGTGTACGTGAGTATATCAAAATGTCATCTAGGAAGATGAGCACAAAGTGATCTAAGAAGGTCCTGAATACCCCATTCATCAAACTCATGAACACTGCAGGGGCATTCGTCAAACCAAAAGGCACCACTGTGAACTCATAGTGCCCATACCTCATACGGAAAGCGGTCTTATGAATGTCCACCTCTGAAATCCTCAACTAATGGTAGCCTTGACTTAAGATCAATCTTAGAGAAACCATGGCTCCCTTCATCTGATCAAACAAGTCATCAATGCGAGGAAGAGGATAATGATTCTTGATCGTTACCTTGTTCAACTGGTGGTAATCAATACACAACCATAATGATCCATCCTTCTTCTTCACAAAATCACCGGTGCACCCCAAGGGGATACACTAGGATGGATAAGGCCCTTCTCCAAAAGGCCCTCAAGCTATAACTTGAGCTCATAGAGCTCGGGTGGTCATCCGATAAGGTTCCCGAGATAGGCTCTACTCCAGGAACTAGGTCTATATGGAAATCAATCTCACATGGGGTGGCATCCCCGGTAGCTCCCCTAGAAAAACATCAAAAACTCTCTCAAGATGGGATGATCATCTAGCGATGGTCCACTAGACCCATCCTCTAACCTATCACTAACTGTAATAACATACATACATCTGACAACCCCATCACACACACCACTTAAGCTACATAGCGGAAATGGTGTGAATAGAAATGGGTCTCCTGACTCCCGAGATCACCGACTCAACTCCCGAATCATCTACACAAGCTATAGTCTTATGATAACAATCCATCCTGGCCCTATGTGCAGATAGCCAATCCATACCTAAAATGACTCCATACGAGCCCAAAGGAAGAATACGAGATCTGAGGTAGTGGTGAAAGGTCCCAAATCCACTACACACTCCTTAACTAAGGAGTTCCACAGAGATCTTGGCTCCAGAAGCCATCTCGACATCCCAACTAAGACCCTACCTAACTACCACCAGCCTGCATCACTCTACTAAAGATGGTGCAATGAAAGAATCAGAAGAACCAGAATCAAACAATACAGAGGTAGGAATACCACCAATGCTACCTGTGGTCTCAATGACTATGCTCTGGTGCTCTACCTAGCGGTTCTCAACCACTACATAGATCCTGTGGTTGTCCCATGTCACCAACTATCGGCTTAGAAACCGGTGCCTTACCCTTGTTAGGGTTTTGAGGGAAATCTCTCCAAAATGTCTAACTACTCCACATCCAAAGCAACCACCTAATCCTCTCCAAGGAACAACACCTCCAAGTAGGTGCCCTAGAAGCCTGTGGTGTGGATCTTGATGATGCCAAATGGTCTACTATGGCCTCTACTGGTGAGCTCCTAATCTGAGCTCTAGGTCCACCCTGTGTCCTGATGGGACCCCTAGGAGGAGGCCCCATGCTCTGACCTCTCTGTGCATCATCTCTCTATGGAGGTCTATATGGTGGGCGGGACTACTACTACTGTTGTGTGGGCCTAAAGGATGACTATGTTGAATGCTGACCACCATGAGGGAGAGGTGTTGAACCTCTCGATCTACCATCCTACATCTACTGAATGCGGCTCTTGACTCGGTCTCTAGCCTGTTGGGTTTTACCCCAAGTCTCCTCTATAATATAGGCCTTCTCAATGGCCTCTACTAAATTCTATGGGCAGTGAATCCATACTACACCTCCAATATCCAAATTTAGGCCCCGGATGAACCTGTGAATCCACACTACTCATCCTACATATACTCTACATACTAAAGTAGATCTAGAAATCTACTCTCATACTCTGCTACTTAAAAGGGTAGCCTGTCGAGGTCATGGAACTCATCAATCCTCTACTTGGATGAACCTCCGTGATAGGTACCTACTCCTAAATCTCTCCTCAAACAACTCCCAAGTCACTATCTCTGAATCTACATGGAGCTTCTACTCCTCTATCCTCCACCATACTCCTGCTCCATCCCTCAGTAGATGGATCACAACATGAGCTTTCATGTTGCTAGAATAAGGACAAATCTTGAAGCAACCACTCAAGCTCACTAGCCAGGCCTCTACCTAAAATCCACCTATATCACTTGAGTAATGTGAGGGCCTAAGCTTCAGGATCTCCCTGATGTGATCCATTGTTGTGGTCTATCGGCCTCTAGGTCTCTCTACATGCTCATCCCTAAGCCTAGGGCTCCGAGACCTCTCTCTATGCTCTAGAACTCTATCACCCTATCTCCTAGGTGGTGACTCTACTCATACTAACTCCACATGGGAGTTCTCTCCTCTATGCTCCTCACTAAGTCGAGGAGATACCTAACCCTCGATGGAAGGAGCTCTATCATGACTAGCTTTCTGCCCTCCACCTAATCCTCCACGTAGAGCGGCATTAACATCCTGAAGGGTCTATAGAATCTGAGGTAGAATGGCTGCTACACCCTGATCCGTGGTGGTGGTGGTGGTGGTGGTTTTGAGTCTCTGTGAAGGTTCCTCTCACTCCATCTCATGCCTCCTGCATAGACAAAAGTGAGAGTCAGTTCATTTGCTAAGTTATACAACTTCCATGTTTACTAAAACATACAAATTCTTGCTAAGTTGTTTTCTTGATTTACAGTGTGCTAGGTTTAAGTTTTCATGTCTCAAGTTTTCTAGTGTGCCCAATGGTCCAAGCCTTTGAACCACTACTCTGATACCAAACTATAGTGCCCATTTAAACAACCACTTGAGACCAAAGAAACAACCTAGGGTTAGCTAGAAAATTATGGGATAATTTTTTTTTATTTGAAGTGTCTACAACTAAGTTGTAAGACATCAATTTTCACTAATAGGTTCTAAAACAAAACCTACTTACCAAAACACAAGTTTCCTTTATGAACTTATAACACATTTACAAGGTTTAAATTTTAGGGTTAGATGTTCTAGTTAGATTCAGGGAGTAATCTTACCCCATACCTACTCTCTAACAGGCTCATAACTTCAACTATATTTTTCTCCTATTCAACACTTTCAAAATTTCCCTAAACCATTCCCAATGGATAGGAAATTTTCTCACCTTTCCGGTGATATAAAGAAGTCCTCCTAACTCCAAGCAGAACTCAAGTTATGAGTGGGCGGAGTTTAGGGTCAAATTTTCCTAGAGGGACACGTGGCAAGAGGAGGAGGAGTTTTCCTTGGGGGTTGGCGGGTTATGGGGCGGCAAATTGGAAATTTTCCCATCACATGGCTCAAAGTCAAAATTGCACTCCACACCCCCATGGGGTCCCCGGGACACATGTCGAAGTCCCAATTAGTAAGGTGAAAAGGGAAAAGGAAAGGGTGGGTGGCAAAATTAATTTAGCGCTTAGTGCCCAAAGGGAAAAAGGGAAAAAAGGACATGCGTAGTCATGCGCACTCCGCACCCAGAAAAAACCCAAAGGCCATGGGGAACTCCTATTGTCTGTGGGTTTGCGATGGAGAAAAAGGAAAATTTAAAATTTTCCCAAAGCCAAAATTTAAAATTTTAAAAAAAGAAGGGTTAAAAAATTACCACGTGCACACGTCACCATTATTAGCTGCATGCATGGGGTCAAAAAAATTTTTCCCAAAATTTAAGACCAAAGGGATAAAAAGGGTTTAAGTTTCAAACGTTTCATCCTCCAAGCCACGTGTCAACACGTGATTGGGTCAGGCAGACGGGGAGGGAAAATGAAAAATTTTCCCAAGTAAAATTTTCAAAGGAATAAGTTTTCAAAATTTGAAAGAGTCCACTCTGCCTCTCCACCATGCCACATGGTAACATGTGATTGGTTGTGAGGGTGGCGTGGGGCCATGGATTTTTGGGGAAATTTTCCAAAGGTTAAATTTTAATTTTTCTATAGTTAGATTAAATCTTATTATTATTATTTTTGTATGCCATTTGAAGTAAAACTTCAAATGGCCATAACTTTTGATAGAATGTTAGATTTGGGAAAACAAGGACTTTTCAAAATCTCTCTCGATGCCCTCTTCACAAGAGTTTCAATTTTAAAATTTGATGAAGTTTAAAGGGTCAATTTTATGAAATCGATCTGTAGGCTTTTAATATGTGAACTGGTAGTTTTTCAACTTATAATTTTGATAAAATTAGAACTCCTCCTTCACTCAACATGTCAAAAACATGGAGGATCAGTCTAGGGAGGGTTTAGAGTGTTTTAGTGAAGTCAATTTGTTCATTTATACAAGTTTGCATTTTTCCAATAGTTGACGGGAAAAACGACCGTGCAAGCTCCGATTTGAAATTCCTTGAGTTTTAGAGATTCATTCTTGATTGTTTTATTGAATTTGGGTTCCTTAAGTCTTCCTAAGTATGAATTTCAAGTTTCATAACTTATTGTTGAGTATAGGTTTGAACTGCTCATTTTATTAAAATGTACATTATCAGAGTTAAGTTTTAAAATAGTGAGTTATTTCTTTTAAATTTGTTTATCAATTTTTGTAATTTGGATGTGCATATGATTCCTAAACTTAGTCAAATACATTTAATTGATTAAGACATCCATTCATTTCTAAATTAAATTACAGTTTAGATTTCAATTCTAATGCACAATTCAAATGAGAACAATACAGTTTAGCTTTCTCATACGTATTTTCTTCCATTGCAATAAAACACATACCTCAATCACCATTTGATATTCCCATTTCAATTATAACAATGTGAATAAGAATGAGCTTGAAATTTCTTTATTGAATTCAAACAGAGAACATCTTTACAACTTATCTCTTTCTTTTAACTTTGAAATACAATAAACCATACATATACATTCTTTTCATTTCTTTACAAACAATAGAGACTGGAATACATCTCTTTACATTTCTCAATTCAATTCAAAACTTCCATCATCAATACGAATGGTTTCTCATTACAAACATTATACAACTCATCCACTCAAGGTGGGAAAGGTTACAATAAATTTTCTCAAAAGATTGGGACTGTCAAAACTATATATGTTCCTGCTCCAAATAGTAGCATGCTAGTTTCTCCATCTTTTCAACTTTGATCACAAAAGGAAGGGGGAAAGGCAATGCTCTCCACCCAACCAAGACATCCAATGAGAAGGGAGAAGCCATCCTTCCTCATTGGCCCCCGAGCCCCAACCATATTGAAATAAAGAATGAGAGACAACTCATGGCAACAATGGCTTCTACAATAACAAGCAACATTCTTTTCACATGCACAGATTAATAAGATACACATTCCAAACAAGGACACAGTTCACAACTACATTTGAAATCATTCACACAAACATAGGCTTGATCAAGCAAGCCAACAAGAGAAATGAACTATGGGAACTCCTTATGCCTCCCAATTTGGAATTGGGCATCCACCAAAATGCATACCACCAATATACATATCAACCCCATAAACCTTATATCTCCCAACCCCTCCTTATGCCCCCATAAGTTTATCCCTTATGCCCCCCATAGTAAGAAATGCAAGTAGTTTCTTTTCCAAGGTGGATCCCAAAACCAAAACTCCCTCCTCAATAAAAAAAGTGCCATTGGCAATCCCTTATGCCCCCATATGAAATCCCCATAGCCTTCTCCTACACCTTGCCCTAAGCATTCTACCCAACCAGCCAACAATACACAACACATTCACCATTTTTCTCATGCAAGGAAAGAGAAAACAACATTTAAAAGGGAAAGATCCTACCTCTCCATAATGGAGTTTGTTTCCAAAAAACAAGCTCCTTCAATGCTCAAAAATACAGTCCAAAATAGCAAGCTCTTCAATGACCAAAAAGTAGTCCAAGAACAACAACACCAAGCATGCAAATGAATTTTCAAACTCCCTCCACAAGCAAGACTCCCACAAATAAAAAAAAATTGACCCGAGGAAGAACAAGTTTCAACAACCTCCAAAATGAGCAAGAAGCTTCACTTTTATAGGAAAGGAAAGAGAGAGGATGATGTGGATCCAAGTGGGATGCCACATCATTTTTCCTCATCCCCAAGAGGAAATCAACATCAACAAACAAATCACAATAAATTAAACATGACAAAATCACTTACATACTCCAATTCAACCCATACTCCAAAAAGGACCGCATTAAAAATATGTAAGGGAAGTGCAATTAAAACTTACAAATGTCATTTCAAAAAGCATTAAAAATGCCTAAATTTAACCTCCAAACCATAGGCATGGTTGGTGGATCATTTTAAGAGGTGTGGGACAAGTTTAACTTGTCCCACAAGCCTCCAAATTTGGCCTCCAAGGTCAAATTCGAATTTCATAAAAGATGGAGTGTTTGACCTTCCAAAATCAGCCTTACATACTCTTACATATTTCTTACACATCCTTACAAATTAACTTACACACTCTTCCAACATTATTATTTAAACTCAACAACTTTATTAATTACATTCCATGTCCCAATTAAATTTAAATAAAATTTAACTATATGACTATCACATTAAAACTATCACATTTAAATTAATTAAAAAAAGAACACATTACAAATAAAAATACATACAACAATAATAAAAAGGAACACATAATTAAAACACATATCCCATGGTCACATATAATGGAAATTCCCCCATGGGAATTCCTAACATAACACAACACACAAACATAACACAATTGCCATGGTGACCTTGTTGATTTCACCTAAATTTCAATATGGTTAGTCTCCAGTCCCCGACATTGTTGTGATTTTTAACCTACAAAATGCAAATACCTCCTTCGGCCTCGTGGCCATATCATAACATCCAAAATGATATAAACAATATCTCAAAATCATCCAAACACACAAATCACAACAATATCAATAATTCAACATTATCATTTTTAATTAAATAAATCAACTATATCATCATCAAAATCTACCATACCAGATCTACTCAAAATATCCAATATCATAAGTCCAAATCAACATCTATAATATGTCCATGTCACAATAGTATATCATCAACCACATATAGAAAATGTCTCTAGTAATCATCAAGCATAATTGTTTTAATTAACTCTCGGGAATTAGATCTATTTTTAGCATTAAAGTATATCTATTGATTGTAATTGCATGGCTAAGTTCCCTAAGTCTATAAATGACTATATAAGCATAAAGCTAGGGTTTAGAAGTAAGAGATTAACAAGAATTAGAAAGAACTTGCAAAAGTTGGTGAGAGAGAGAATTCTTGGTGATGAAGCAAAATCTTGAGAGAAAGAAAGTATTGTACATCTGAGAGGTGTGGAAGATTGTAAATCTTCATTGTATATCTTGTCAAAGCTTTGGATAATAGATTGGCTTGTTTCTTGGTGGACGTAGCCCACACTGGGTGAACCACGTTAAATCTGGTGTTGATTTATATCTCTTGTTTTATATATTTCTTTTGGTAGAATATCTACTTTTATTTGCATGTATGCTTAGATCTGATATATTATCTGATATAACCGGTGTGCTAACCCCAACAACTGGTATCAGAGCTTTGTTTGAGGTTTTGTGTGTTGAAAATTTACTCACAGAGGGTTTTCTATTGAGTGGGAGCTACAACAATGGCAGAAGAAAAAAAATACAAGGTAGAGAAATTTGACGGCTGAAATTATCAATTATGGAAGATGTAGATTGAGGATTATTTATATCAAAGAGATTTGTATTTACCGTTGGATGAGAAGTCTAGACCTACGAAGATGACTGATGAAGAATGGAAGATTCTTGATAAAAAGGCTTTGGGATCTATAAGATTGAGCTTGGCAACATCCATGGCTTCCAATATTACAGAAGTGACTTCTACGGTAGAGTTAATGAAATCTCTTGCTAATTTATATGAAAAACCTAGTGCTTCAAATAAAGTTTATTTGATGAAGAAACTATTTAGTTCTAAGATGCATGAAGGTGGATCTGCATCTAGTCATTTGAATGATTTCAGATCTATTGTAAATCAGTTAAAATCGGTTGAATACCATTTGATGATGAAGTAAAAGAACTTTTATTCTTATGTTCTTTGCATGATAGTTGGGATAACTTGGTAATGGTTGTTAGTAATACAACATCTACTAATAATATTTTGAAGTTTGATGATGTGGTTAGTATAATCTTGAATGAAGAAATTCACAGGAAGAGTACAGAGGAATCATCATCTAGAAATGCTTTGAATGTAGAAAGTAGGGGCAGGTAGAAGGAGAGATCCAAGAGTAAGAGTAATGGGAAATCAAAGTCAAGGGATAGAAGATCTAAATCCAGAAGTAAAGGAATTACTTGTTGGAAATGTGGAAAGAAAGGACATGCAAAGAAAGATTGTTGGTCAAAGGATAAAGAGAACCAACAACCAGAAAAAAGGTAAAGAAGAAAATCTTGCTACATCAAGGTAATGCAAGATGCTCTTATTCTTTCTTTAGATAATAGAATTGAATCATGGGTTTTAGATTCAAGAGCTTCTTTCCATGCAACCCCTAATAAGGGTTATTTTAGAAATTATGTCCAGGGAAATTTTGGGCATGTTTATTTGGGTGATGATGAACCTTGCGGTATTACTTGTAAAGGGAAGTTCATCTAAAATTACAAAATGGAAATACATGGGTATTGAAATATGTGAGGCATGTGCCAAGCCTCAGGAGGAATCTTATTTTGCAGGGCAACTAGGTGAATCTGGTTGCATGGTTACTTTTACAAGAGACTCTTGGAAAGTCACCAAGGGTGCTTTTTTGTGGCAAGAGGTAAGAAGGTAGGAACGTTATATTTATCTACCTATATTATTGATTCCTTTTCTACATTATCTACTTTAGATTCAGATGCATGCATGTGGCATAACGGTTGGGCCATATGAGTCAAAAAGGAATGCAGATCTTAAAGGCTAAGGGTAAGTTATCATATTTGAAAGATTTAGATCTTGATTTACTGTGAGCATTGTATCTTTGGAAAGCAAAAGAGAGTGAGATTTCTCAAAGTTGGGGCAACTAAGAAGGAGCAAAATTGGAGCTTGTACACTCAGATGTGTGGGGACCAACTCAGGTAGCTTCTCATGGAGGATCCCAGTATTATGTTACTTTCATTGATGATGCTACAAGAAAGGTATGGGTTTATTGTATTAAACATAAATATGATGTTTTTGAGACTTTTAAAAGATGGAAAGCCCTTGTTGAGAATGAATCAAATTCTAAGTTAAAGTGCCTTAGATCTGACAATGGTGGTGAATATTGTAGTAAGGCTTTCAATGATTATTGTTCAGTGAATGGAATACGTAGAGAAAGAATGGTTCCAAGAACACCACAGAGAGAATGGTGTTGTAGAAAGAATGAACAAGACAATCATGGAACGTGTTAGAAGTATGAGGATACATTATGGATTGCCCTTACAGTTTTTGGCAGAAAGTTTGATACATCATGGTTTATTTGATTAACCATGGGCCTTCAAGTTCACTAGATGGAGGAATACTAGAGGAAGCTTGGACCGGAAAAGAGGTAGATCTTTCTTTTCTTAAATTTTTGGTTTAGAAGCTTTTGTGCATGTTGATAAGGAAAATAGAAAAAAATTGGATGCAAAATCCAAGAGATGCACTTTCATTGGTTATGGATTTGGTGATTTTGGTTTCCATTTTTGGGATTTAGAGAATTCTAAAATTATTAGGAGTCATGATGTTGAATGGAATGAAAAGAGAATGTACAGGATCAAATTTTGGTACCCAAGGATGAACCGGTTGAGAAGTTTGTGAATGAAAATGAACTCTCGGATTTAAAAGAATTACTGACAGGGTTACCACGAACTAATGTCGGTTGACCTGACCGACACGGTCAGAAGAACCCGTATCGATTCTGACGAAGATCCAAACCGGCATCGGTTAGTAGAACCGACGTCGGTTAGAGGTGACCGGTGGCGGTCACTGTCAGATTTGGATAGGAATGTCTAGGAGGTCTAGATTGAGCCTCGGTACCCCAAACTCCTGTGAGAAGGTCACAAAGGGTAAGTAAACCTCCAAAATATTTACACCTTCTCTATTTTATTTATTATTGACTGATAATGGTGAACCGAGAGCTTTGAAGAAGCAATGCAGATAAGACCCATGTCGGTGGGAGCATGGCATGGATGAGGAGATGGACTCCTTGGAACAGAACCAGGACTTGGGATTTGGTTAAGTTTGTCAGCGTAGGTAAGAGAACATTGCAAAACAAGTGGGTTTACGGGATCGAGGGAAGAAGAGGGTGGACAAAAAAAGATACAAAGGCAAGGCTTGTAGTAAAGGGATTTACACAGAAAAAAGGTATTGACTTTGGTGAAATATTTTCTCTGTTGTTAAGATGACTTCTATTCGTATTGTATTGAGTTTAGTTGCAGTAGAAGATTTGCATTTAGAGAAACTAGATGTGAAGATGGATTTCCTTCATGGTGATTTGGATGAAGAGATTTATATGCAACAGCCACTTGGGTATGAAGTCAAGGGTAAGGAGAAATTAGTGTGCAGGTTGAAAAAGAGTCTATATGGGCTCAAACAAGCTCCAAGGCAATGGTACATGAGGTTTGATAGTTTTATGCATGAGCATGGTTACTTGAGATGTGAATCTGACCATTGTGTTTATTTGAAGCTTGAAAATGGGAGCTATATTATTTTGTTACTGTATGTGGATGATATGCTTATTGCAGGATCTAGTATGCAGGACATTGGTGAGCTTAAGGAAAGCTAGCTCACACATTTTCTATGAAGGATTTAGGAGCTGCAAAAAGAATCCTTGGCATGCAAATACACAGAGACAGGAAAAACAAGAAATTGTATTTGTCTCAGGAGGATTATATCTACAAGGTGTTAGAAAGGTTCAATATGTAAATGCTAAAACTTGTTAGTACACCTATGGTTGGACACTTCAAATTGAGTAAAGATCAGTGTCCATCATCACATGAGGAGGTCAAATACATGACACGAGTGCCATATGCTTCAGCAGTTGGGAGTCTCATGTATGTTATGGTTTGTACTAGACCAGACATTACACAAGGAAGTGGGAGTTGTGAGTAGATATATGGCCAATCCAGGTAAAGAGCATTGGAAAGTAGTCCAATGGATACTCAGGTATTTGAAAGGGACATCTAGCATGCAGTTATGCTATGGAGGTTTAGATATTTCATTATGTGGCTATGTTGATTCGGATATGGCTGGAGATCTGGATGGTAGAAGGAGCACTATTGGATATATTTTCACAGTAGGTGGGATGACAATTAGCTGGATTTCAAGATTGTAGAAAGGTTGTGGCTTTGTCTACTACAGAGGTAGAGTATGTTGCAGCTACAAAGGCTAGCAAGGAGATGATATGGATGAGTAGGTTCATGGAAGAGTTGGGAAAGGAGCAAGGTGATTGTAAATTGTTTAGTGACAGTCAGAGTGTAATTCATTTGGCAAAGAACTCAACATTTTCATTCGAGAACAAAACACATTCAGTTGAGGTATCACTTCATATGGCAGGTATTGGAGGATGGACAGTTGAATCTGGAAAAGATTCATACGAGCAAGAACCTGTGGATATGCTAACGAAGCCATTAGCAAAGGAGAAGTTGGAGCTACACTCCACTTCTTGTTGGTCTTGAGTTTGAGACTTGAAGAGGAAGAAACAAAAGCTAAGGAAGGATCCAAGAATGATGTTGTACATAGGTATGGTGTAGTAATTAATCTCCAAGTGGGAGATTGTTGAGTTGTGGAGCTCAATTACTTCATTTAGCATGCAATGGAAACTTGCTTGGAAAATACGATAACCATCATCGGTTAGGGGAGGCATCGGTCACCCAAGACCGCATCGGTCATCGGTATGATGACCGATCGGTCGAGGAAAGGAGGAACCGACATCGGTTAGGGCTAACCGGCATCGGTTACCTGTGCGAGGATGTTTTAATTAACTCTTAGGAATTAGATCTATTTTTAGCATTAAAGTATATCTATTGATTGTAATTGTATGGCTAAGTGCCCTAAGTCTATAAACAACTATATAAGCATAAAGCTAGGGTTTAGAAGTAAGAGATTAAATTAAAAGAATTAGAAAGAACTTGAAGCAAAATTTGGTGAGAGAGAGAATTCTTGGTGATGAAATAAAATCTTGAGAGAAAGAAAGTGTGTACATATCTCTTGGTTTGTAGAGAGGTGTGGAAGATTGTAAATCTTCATTGTATATCTTGTCATTAACAATCAAGCATTTGGATAATAGATTGGCTTGTTTCTTGGTGGAGATTCACTTAGCCCACTCTTTGGGTGAACCATGTTAAATACAATGGTGTTGATTTATGTCTCTTGGGGCACATGTATATTTCTTCGGTAGAATATCAGTGTCTCTAAATCTGAAAAAAAATGTATATTCTTGGCACATGAAGGCAAGCTCTTGGGTCACATTGTTTCAAAGGAAGGGTTGACTATTGATCTTGAGAGAGTTGAAGTTATCCTTTCTCTACCTTTTCCAAGTCACAAGAAGGCTCTCCAAAGCTTCTTGGGGAGAATCAATTTCATCAAAAGGTTTGTGCCTGATTTTTCCACTCTTGTTAAGCCATTAACAATGATGTTGAAGAATAACCTTGCATTCAAGTGGAAAACCAAGGGAAAAGATAGTTTTGAGGCTATCAAAAAAGCAATATCTCAATCTCCAACTCTCATCAACCCGTTTTTTCCAAAGACTTCATTCTCAATGCCTTTGGTGGCTTAGACATAATCTCTACCATCTTGATGTAGCTGAATGAGGAAGGATCTAAGAATCCCATTGATTTCTTTAGTCAGATCTTGGAATATTATGAGGTGAGGTATTCTTTCATTGAAAATTATGTCCTCATTTTTATAAGGAGTTTGAATAATTTTGGGCATTTGGTTTCAAACAACAAAATTCAATTGTTGGTATCTCATACTAGAGTTAAATAATTTCTCCTCAACAAGTACTTGAACAAGAAAAGGGAGGGTTGGATTACCCATTTCATGGAGTATGACATAGAAATCCAGGTAACTAAAGTGGTCCATCGTAATGGCTTGTGTGAATAGCTAGCTTCCAATTAGTATGTTGAGTCTAAGGATGAAGGAGTTGTCCTAATGCTCCAAGATGATCACGAACAAGTTGCAAATGGTATGCCTACTCCTTTTTGGACCCTAAACATGATACATTTTCTTCAAATAGGTCTATTCCCTCATGAGTTGAGAAAATCAAAAATAAGGTATTTTAGACTCTAATCCATTTTGTATGATCTCATTGATGATATCTTATTCGGAAGGACATGAATGGAGTTCTCCTTAGGTGTGTTTTGATAAATTAGGTTGATAAATTCCTACATGAGTTCCATGATGAAGAAGTTGGAGGTCATTTTTCTCCATGAGTAACATCCCTCAAGATCATGAAGGTTAGTTACTATTGGCCCACAATGTTCAATGACTACTATGCATGGATCAAGAAGTGTAAGAAATGTGCATTCTTCATAGGTAAGGAAAAACTAGCAACACTTCCATTCCACCCAATCTTAGTTGATCAACTCTTTATGCAATGGGGATTGAATTTCATTGGGGTTATTAATCCAAACTCAAGCCAAGGCCACAAGTGGATTCTCACAGCTACCGACTATTTCACCAAGTGGATTGAAGCAGTGGCACTCAAAGAGGCAAATGAGTCTAGCATATTGTACTTATATAAAGGAATTATAACCAATTTGGTGTTCCAGCTACCATCATATTAGACAATGCTCTAGTATTTCTTGGCACCAAGATCTCCAAGTTGGATATGAGGAATGAGATCTATCTAAGCACTTCCTCTAATTATTACCCCGGGGCAATGGGAAAGTTGAGTTCATGAACATGAATTTGTTAAGGATCATCAAAAGTACTTTGGATGAGAATCATATAACATGGCACACCAAGCTCAAATCAGCCTTGAGGGCTAACATAATCACACCAAAGAGGTCAATTGGTAGCTCTCCTTACAAGCTAGTCTATGGAATAGAATCTAGGTTGCCCATATATCTTGAGTTACGAGAACTCTGGAGCTTATCAAATATTTGGAGTTATCTAAATTTGAACCCATGGAAGTTAGGTATGCAGAACTCATGGAGTTGGAGGAGCTGAGAGACCAAGCAATGTAAACCATAGAAAAAGATCAAGCTTTGATCAAGAGGTATTTTGATAAGAAAGCCAAAGCCAGGAACTTTCAAGAGGGAGATTTGGTTCTAAAGTGGGATGTTGACAAGGAAAAACCAAGTGAGCATTCCAAATTTGATGTTATATGGAGTGGTCCATACATGATCACGGGGTGCAAAAGTAACAATGCTTTCTAGTTGTCAAAGCTAGATGGTGAAGAACTATTGATTCTAGTCAATGGAATCCATCTTAAACATTAGTAAATTATGATCTTTATACATATTAGTTTAGGATTTCTAATTCCTCTAAGTGCTAGTAGCACATTTTTTGTTGTTAGAATAGGTTTCCTTTCCATAAGTGCTTTGCATAAGTTCTATTGCTTCTAATGGCCTAGTTGCATAGTTTAGCTTGTTTTTGAGAGAGAGAGAGAGAGTGTGTGTGTGTGTGTGTAGTAAAAAGAAGCTCAAATTTTAGGAAATCATTATAATCTTCAAGAATTTTCCAATGCATAGAAACTAAAATCATATTTAGGGGTAAATTTCTTTTTTCATCCTCCTTTCTCTTCAGATCAGTCATGGCTTGAGCTTCTCATGCCTCTTGCAAAATCAGAAAATCAATTTTCATGGGGAGCTTAATGTGCTTCAAATGGTAGGTCTCATGGAATTTTGCATGTTCTTAGTTCCAGTAAGTAGCTATCCTCGATTCCTTCAATATTCTCATTTGTTTTGAGAAGAAGATCAACCTCAAATTCTCCTTTCTTACTCATTAGATATGGTTCTATTTAAAATCTATTAATTGTGAGCAAATTGGGTAGTTTCAAAGAAGCATCAACTTTTAGTAATGTTCCAAGTAGCATTCAAGTTTGAGGAATTAATTTTAACAATATTCCCAAGTGCTTCCCACATCAAGATTTGTTTCCAAGCTCTATAGTATTTAATATTTTCCAAGAAACAATCAGTCATTTGTGCTTCTTACTTGGAAATGAATCATATTTTGGGGCATGTTCAGCTCTTCATTTTTAGTCCCAAAAGGTCAGTTTTGAAGAGGAAAGGGAAAATAAAATTAATATTCAAAACAATTTTCCAGTGTTATAAAACAGGTTAGGATATTTCTTATAAAATTTGGAAAATTCAGCATAGCAGGTCAAATCCATGTTCAACTAGCTTCAAGTAGATTCTAAGATCAAATTTCAAGGTTTTAGATCAATTCATACTTACAAGTTTGACTCCATGCCTAATGGACACTTCATACCACCGGTCAACCCATCTAGCAGGCATATGTCCCCATGAGTCACCAAATTTTTATCCATTTTTACACCTAGGTAATATGGACAAATAGAGAAAATTGAGCTTGGGCAATTATTAGGGGGTTCAAGGATGAATCTAGAGTTTTCGGTGGAATTCTATGTTTTAGGACACTTACAATTCTTTCGGGAGGATTGAGATCATTCAAAGCATTTTTTTCCTATTCTAGGTTTCAAAGGGTCCATTTCTTACCCAAGGTGAAAGAGTAGGCCCCGAGGGGCCACATTCAAACCGAAAAGAGATAAATGGGAAAAATTGAGAAATTTATTTCGAGGTGCCCTATTGCATCTCCATGGATCTCTGGTTAAAACATTTTGAGAAAAAAGGAAAAAAAATCTAAACAAAATTGAAAATTTTGATAGAATAGCTTAGGATCTCAAGATCAACTCGCGGTGATGAGCGAGCTAAAAATAGCTCAATGCTTGCTGATGTGGGGCGGGCTGGTTCACGGGGGTTGAGTTACTTGGTGGTTCGGGCAAGTCACAAAGCAACGTGGCATGGAAGTTTTAACTCATTGAGTTAATTGATTATAGAATAGGGAGTTCTATGGGGGCGTTTTACAACTACATCAGGTATTTTGGGCCCGATCGACCCACAAGGAACTCAAGTTGTTGGGACATGAGTTCCCCATAACTCTAACTTTTCTACACTATACGACTCGATGGCATATAATGCAGGCCCAACGAATTTGGGGGACATGGCATAAAGGTTAGTTGCGCGCGATGAAAATACATCATCCGATACATGCCAAGGAGACCCGAGAGAAACAAAGGGGCTATGGGGATGTGAGTTACCCATAAAGGAGAGATCGTCACACAATAAGGAGGTTGAGGATGAAGCGAGAAATAGATGTGATGAGCTCGCTAAGTCATCAAGGTGGTCACAATCTAATGAACTCACTAATGTACAATGTTGAGCCAGGGATGGGCCCGTGGAGCCGAGAAGATGGGGAGCTACGTGGTAAGGTAATAGGATGCTAGCTCACCGAGCCGGTGGTAGTGAGCTAGCTAGGAATTCAAGCCAATCCACAACATCAAACACCCCTTTTACAATTTAATTGAAATTTGATTTTTGTGCAACCTCGCACTCCTAAAACCACCACTCATAAATCATTTAAAACCTTAGAAACGTGAAATTTAATGAAATTAGAGAAAGAGTGAAAATAATCATTCCCATCCACCGAATTAAATTCCCACGCTCGAGATTGTTGAAATGATGTAAAAAGTGACCTACACAAAAATGGCCATATCTTCTTCAATACTCAACCAAATTAGACAAAATTGGACTCATTGAAATCATCGTTCCATCCTCTACACTCAAAAATCAATATATTAGATATTTTCTCGAGTTGAGTGGGTTAAAAATTCATAAAAACAAACCCATATTCAAATAATCACTTGAAGGTGGTTGAAAATGCATTTAATAAGACATCGGAGCTATTTTATTCTACAACAAGCTACGGGATAGCAAGGGATGGGTTTTGCAAGTTCTCCATTATTTTTTTAGCTAATGAATGCAATTTATTGGTGGGTGAAAGGGGATTTTAGGACTCTCTCTCTCTCTCTCTCTCTCTCTCTCTCTCTCTCTCTCTCTCTCTCTCTCTCTCTCTCTCTCTCTCTCTCTCTCTCTCTCTCTCTCTCTCTCTCTCTCTCTCTCTCTCTCTCTCTCTCTCTCTCTCTCTCTCTCTCTCTCTCTCTCTCTCTCTCTCTCTCTCTCTCTCTCTCTCTCTCTCTCTCTCTCTCTCTCTCTCTCTCTCTCTCTCTCTCTCTCTCTCTCTCTCTCTCTCTCTCTCTCTCTCTCTCTCTCTCTCTCTCTCTCTCTCTCTCTCTCTCTCTCTCTCTCTCTCTCTCTCTCTCTCTCTCTCTCTCTCTCTCTCTCTCTCTCTCTCTCTCTCTCTCTCTCTCTCTCTCTCTCTCTCTCTCTCTCTCTCTCTCTCTCTCTCTCTCTCTCTCTCTCTCTCTCTCTCTCTCTCTCTCTCTCTCTCTCTCTCTCTCTCTCTCTCTCTCTCTCTCTCTCTCTCTCTCTCTCTCTCTCTCTCTCTCTCTCTCTCTCTCTCTCTCTCTCTCTCTCTCTCTCTCTCTCTCTCTCTCTCTCTCTCTCTCCACCTTCTTATGTAATGTAATGAGAAAGAGAGAGATTATGGGAGCTAGGGAAACTCTTTCAAAATTGTTTCTCATTTTTCCATTGAGCTTCAAACCTTCACATGAACTCTGTAAATGTAATGGTACCTCTATTCTAGAACTATAATGGATTGTGGTGTTCTCTCAACTCATTTTCAATTTTCTTACATTTTCTTGCCTCTCTATTATTCTTGTTCTATTCTATGCAGATTTTCTTTCATTTATAGGTTTATGTTGTTGTGTTTCATGGAGATCTGGTGGTAAATTCATGTCTATGTCTTGGGACTATTTTAAACATGTCTCGATCTCTTTCAATTGCACTTCCCTTTATCTTTCTCCCTTAGCAAGATATCTCACTCCCTTTTCTTGGATATATCACTATTTTTAGTGTGGTATTTCCTTATTTTCATGCAC
The DNA here is from genome assembly GCA_018340775.1 of Taxus wallichiana var. yunnanensis. NCBI lineage: Eukaryota > Viridiplantae > Streptophyta > Pinopsida > Cupressales > Taxaceae > Taxus > Taxus wallichiana. The sequence goes on from CM031235.1 coordinate 638,410,214, forward strand.
TCTCCCTCTCCTTGGTCCCTTAGAAATCATAGATTAGGATTAGTTAGTTACATTTCCTTCATTAGGAGTATTTTTGCATTAGATTAGGAAGAGGAACCAACCTACTCTGGAGAATTATCTCAACTACAAGGTCCCACACCTTGAGATAATTCCATGTTACCCAATTACACTGATTACCCAATAAACTCACATGCTAGCAAATCAAAGGGTGTTGTAATTTGGTGATATAAAGTATGTGTAAGTGCACCAAGTTGGGGGGCCAAAAGTGGACAAAAACCTGAAAAATGAATGAAACGTGATCGCATTATGTTTTCTTAGGCTTAGGAATCCATGAACCTATAATGCATTCACATTTCTAGTGCTTTATAAAACATGTATGTGTTTTGGGCTAAATGAATTTTAGGAGGGCCTAGAGGATTCATATTTACTAAAATAAATGTTAAGTATAAGATTTCTTTATACTTTTATTATTTCTTTAAATTTATTTTAGTAAATATGAGAAGTTAGGGTCACTTTGCACTAATGGAAGTGGTCCCATAGCTCTGACATTTATAATCTAGAAGATAGTTTTTCAAAATCTAATTTGGTCAGTACTTACTCATTTTCAGAATTTCAGCAATGACCTAAAACTTTCAAGCCATATATATTATAGTCGGTCTTTGTTTTGCGAAAACATATAGTCATTTTGTAGGTTTTTTTACCTTCTAGATTGGATTTTGGCCCTACCACTTCTTGAATTGGTACTAATTTTGAAATTTGGTCCATAATTCACTTTAGTGACCACGAATTAGCTCTATGATGTTTGTCTACTTCTTACTAAAATGAGATCCTCACTTTGTAGATAGAGGATTTCTCCCTGAATGGGATTCATGTCCTATGGAAAAAATGAGGTGATTTTAATGTGCCTCCTCCTTAGGGCTCAGGGATTAAGGTTTAGGGTTTAGGGTTTAGGGCTAAGGGTTTAGGGTTTAGGATTTAGTGTTTAGGGTTTAAGTTTTTGGGCTCATGGTTCAAGGTTTAGGGTTTAGGGCTCATGGTTTAGGGTTTAGGGTTTAGGGTTTAGGGCTCATGGTTTAGGGTTCGGTTCGTGGTTCAGGGTTCGTGGATTTAGGGTTCATGGTTTAAGGTTTAGGGCTTAGGGTTTATGGTTTAGTGTTTAAGGGTTAGGGTTGAGGGTTCATGTTTAAGGGTTCAAGGTTTAGGGTTTGGGATTAGGGTTCGGGGCTTAGTTTTTAGGGTTTAGAGCTCAAGGTTTAGGGTTTAGGTTTTAAGGCTTAGGGTTTAGGTTTTAGGGTTTAGGGTTGAGGATTTAAGGTTTAGGTTTTAGGGTTTAGGATTTAGGGCTTAAGGTTTAGGGTTTAGGGCTCATGGTTTAGGGCTCGGGATTTAGGTTTAGGGATCGGGGTTTAAGTTTTAGGGTTTAGGGTTTAGGGCTTAGGGTTTAGGGCTCAGGGTTTAGTGTTTAGGGCTTTAGGGTTTAAGGTTTAGGGTTTAGGGTTTAGGTATTATGGTTTAAGGTTTAAGGTTTAAGGGCCAAGGTTTAAGGTTTAGGTTTAGGGTTTGGGGTTTAGGGTTTAGGGTTTAGGGTTTAGGGTTTATGGTTTAGGGTTTAGGGCACAGGGTTTAAGGCTCGGGGTTTAGGGCTCAAGGTTTAGGCTCACCCATTCACTCACTGTAATGTTTTGTGTCTTACCCATTCTTATTAGTATTGACAGAGAGTATTCAACTAAAAGGGTTCATCTGCTTATAGGTAGAACATTCAAAGGGAGTCATCACAATTTGATGTCTTTCATCTACTAATATTTTGAAGGAGGGAAATTACATATATCCAAGAACAATTCAGTATAAATAAATGTTACCCAATACATCTATCTTATTTTTCCCATCACATGGGAACTATTTCACTCATTGTAATGTTTTTTGTCTTACCCATTCTTATTAGTATTAACATAGAGTATTCAACTAAAAAGGGTTCATCTACTTCCTAGGTAGAACATTCAAAGAGAGTCATCACAATTTGATGTCTTTCATCTGTTGATATTTTGAAGGAGGGAAATGTCATATATCCAAGAACAATTTGGTACAAATAAATGTTTTGATGATATTTTGAATAATTCTTTCAGTTGCAAGTTGTCGAGAATGAAGGTTTCATTCGAAGAACAAAGATTGATATGTCTAGTGCTTGTGTAAGTTTAAATTTGAGAGGATTTCTGAGGTTCAAGTTTATTTTCCAAGATGCATTACTCCAATGTTTGAAAATGTTTCTCTAGATGCAACGACATTCTGATTCAGACACTCAATGATTCTTGAATGTCCAATCCTGCCACAGACCCCAATAGTCCTCGATCCTTGGATATAGGGAGACATTGTTACTTGGCTTCCATTTATAACGATAGAGATATTTGTAAATTCATGTTATGACCTCTAAATCTATATGAATTTCAAGTTGTTTGTAAATCACATCACACCCTTCACTAGGCTTGATGACTACCCCTATATTTTTAATGCACTTTTGAAAGCATCCATGGGTTTATCATAGAAGGAATTATCAATGAATGAAAGGTCACTAATTCGTAGGCCAGTGATGCCCATTCAAAACTAAACAAGAAAGATTTACCATGATTGATACCCCTTTGTGTTCTTAGCCATTCCCAGTTGTTATGTTTATTTTTAACACTTCAGGAAGTTCTATCAAATTTTCTATCCATTCCAGTAGCAGAAGAGATTTCTCTTTCTCCAGAGGAGAGGATACTTATAGGAAATTTGGTTCTAATCCTACACCTCCGCGTTGGTATATTATCTATGTTTCTTCCATTTCCTTTGAGATTAATTTTTGTGTTGCGATGGTTATTTTTTCTAGCTTCCAATGGGTCATCCTAGCTTGCATAATACCATACATGGAAATATGAGAAATGTGAAATTTGTTTCAGAGTGTGAAGAAATTGACATTCAAGAGTGCAAGTATATGTGGGAGAAACAAGTTTGGTAGAGATGTGTAATATGCATTTCAAGGAATGGTAGATGTCATATCCTTTTATTTTCTTGTGCCACCTCTCATAAACAAGGTAGTTGTACAAGAAACTTAATGATGGTTCTAGGCACAAGACTAGGAAATATGGTCCTAATATTGATATTCAAAAAGATGAACTCACTCATGAGACCTACTGGAAATATATGAGGTTTAGGGGTTAGAGATTAGGGCTCTAGATTTAGTGTTTAGGGTTTAGGGCTCGGGCTCAGGGTTCAAGGTTTAGGGTTTAAGTTTTAAGGTTTAGGGTTTATGATTAAGGGTTTAGGGTTTAGGGTTCAGGATTTAGTGTTCATGGTTTAGGGTTTATTATTTTTGTTTTAGGGTTTAGGGTTTATAGTTTAGGGTTTAGGTCTTATGGTTAAGGGTTTAGGTCACAAGGTTCAGGGTTTAGGGTTTAGTGTTTAGGGTTTAGGGTTTAGGATTTATGGTTTATGGTTTATGGTTTAAGGTTTAATATTTAGGGTTTAAGATTTAGTGTTTAGGGTTTAGGGTTTAGGGTTTAGGGGTCAGGGTTTAGGGTTTATTTTTTAGGGTTTAGGGGTTTAGGGTTTAGGATTTAGGGTTCATGGTTCATGGTTTAGGGTTTAGGGTTTATGATTTATCATTTAGGGCTTAAGGTTTAGGGTTTAGGGCTCAAGGTTTAGGGTTTAGGGATTATGGTACATGGTTTAGGGTTTAGGGCTTAGGGATCAGGGTGTAGGGTTCAAGGCTTAAGGTTTAGGGTTTAGGGCTTAGGTATTAGGGTTTAGGGTGCATAGTTCGGTGTTTAGGGTTTATGGCTCAAGGTTTGGGGTTTGGAGTTACAAGTTTAAGGTTTAGGGGTTAGAGATCACGGGGCTCTAGATATAGGGTTTAGGGCTCATGGTTTAAGGTTTAGGGTTTAGGGATTAGGGATTAGGGTTTAGGGTTCATGGTTCAGGGTTTATGGCTCAAGGTTTGGGGTTTGGAGTTATGGGTTTAAGGTTTAGGGGTTAGATCTCGGGGCTCGGATTTAGTTTTTAGGGCTTATGGCTTAGGTATTATGGCTTAGGGTTTAGGGTTTGAGTTTAGGGTTTAGGGTTTAGGGTTTAGGATTTAGTGTTTAAGGGTTTAGGGTTTATAGTTTATGGTTTAGGTCTCAGGGTTAAGGGTTTAGGGTTTAGGGTTTAGGTCACAAGTTTAGGGTTTAGGGTTTAGTGTTTAGGATTTAGGGCTTAGGGTTTAAGTTTTAGGGCTCATGATTTAAGGTTTAGGATTCAGTTGTTTAGGGTTTATGGGTTAGGTTTTAGGGTTTATGATTTAGGTTTTAGGTTTAGAATTTAGGGCTCATGGTTCGTGGTTTAAGGCTTAGGGCTTAGGGCTTATGGCTCATGTTTTAGGGCTTAGGGCTCGGTGTTTATGGTTTAGGGCTCATGGGTAAGGGCTGAATGTTTAAGGTTTAGGGCTTAGGGCTTAGGGTTTAAGGTTTAGGTTTTAGGGTTTAGGGATCATGGTTTAGGGTTTAGGGTTTAGATTTAGGTTTAGGGCCTCGGGTTTAGGGTTTAGGGTTTAGGGTTTAGGGTTTCGATTGTATAATTTAAACACTAAAATATTTAGGTTGAATTTTGAAATTTTGAAAATTACCTATGTAGTGACCAGATTATACTATAAAAATTATCTCTTAAACTATGACTAATGGAGTTGTGACACTAGTTCCATAAGGTGCAGAGTGACCCTAATTTCTTATATTTACTAAAATAAATTTAAAGTATAAATATAAGAAATAATAAAATATAAATAATAATAAATGAAAAACTTATACTTTGTAAATAGACACATGTCAAAATCATATATAATGTTCATACTATGAAGAACGTGTACACGTTATAACACGTACCCGTTATAGTGCGTACACATTTTTTGTTTTCTCTTTTTCCAAGCCATGCCTCGAGGCTTGGATCCTATTTAGATCCCCAAACCTAAGGCATGGACCTCCGCAAAACACAACAAACCACTTGTTTTTGTAGGAAAATTCAAAAATGACACTTCCATCATGATTAATTAACATAAAATGATCGATTCGTTTAAAAAAAATTATACCATGACATAGAGCGAGTTTCTTTTTCTAAAAATATAATTTTTCAAATTTTCTGACTAATATAAGGTTTCCATATTATTTATTTTCTAATTATGCCTTTTTATAGCTATTTTTTGAAGTTTAAACATGTCTATCTTTCATTGTATATCTTTTTTTTGCTCATAAAAATTGAAAAAAATTATACTAGCCCAAACTAGGCCTAATTATATACATATTCAAAAAAATCTATTTTTGATATTTTTGAGGTAGTTAGGGGGCACGATCGAGCTCAATTATGTTTTTAAATTTAAAATTTTTGTACTAGAAAAATCATAAAAAAATACTCTCTAAAAAAATATTTTAAAAATGGAGCCCAAAATAGATGCTCCTAGTTATCTTTCTACCAAAGGGTTTTCAAAAATACTAAATGGTGCTCAAAAAATGGTGGGGGGCACAAAAGTCACTCTATTATGTTTTTAACAAAAATAGGAGCACCTATTGGTATTTTAGTTATTTGACCCACTTAAACTTATCTATTTTCAATAAAATTTAGTAGCTTAGAAACTAGACTCAAAATGTTATGATTCATGTTTATACAACATCTTCCAATTTTGAGTGTAACTATTTCAAAAACTCATACAAGTTGAAGTTTTTAATTTTTAGAAAAATGCATCCACTTAAGACCCCCTTTTGGCCCCCCAACTTGGTGCACTTACCCGTATGGTACCTTCACGTGAAATCAAACATGATTTGATGTATTTCAAGATCATGAACTCCACCATGAGCTTGTGATTCAAGAATTGATAGACATACATGATATTTGTGATCAAGCCATGGACATAAAGCACCTTTGTGAGGGTATAACTTCTCATCTCGAGAGGAATGGTGATAATGTTAAATCCTTTTGCAATGTACTCCTTATTGTCTATAATGTGAACTCAATCTAGTGATTTGATCAATAAATGAATCAAATATCTTTCTATCACCTATCATGTGCTTGTTGGCACTGAGTCAATCAACCAAATTTTACGTGTGAGAGAGCCGAGAAGCTTGGGAGACTAGAACAATGTTTTGATGTGTGCCACAATTTGTTGATTTTGGTACTTCCTCCTATTGAAAGTTATTTTTTCATTTATGTCAATAGGTTTTATTGATGTAAAAAGGTGCAAGGATCATGAAGGTTGATTAATAGTGTTTGTAATTGATTTCATGTCATGTTGTTTTGTTTGGTCTTAATGAGGAAGCACAGTGTTTTGAGGTGTCTTGAGTAGTGTGATGGCTTGCAGAGAGGTATCACGTTTTTGTGGTGATGTTTTGATGATGTCATGAAGTGTGTTGAAGGCTCTTATAGGTGGGAAAGAGTGATGAAGTCATGAGGTGGTCAACATTAATGGTGCAAGCATGGTCAAGATGTTTGGTTAGGTGGCCTAGTTAGCATACATGAAGGAGTATGTGGTATCTAAGGTATGTAGCAGTTTTTATGCATTGTGAGAGAATTCAAAGCATTAATATGAGGTGTAGAGACACTCACAAGTGTCTCATAGTGCAAGTATAACATTAATACTTATTTTTAGGTATGTACCTAAACATATTCTTAAGTCTTGGGTGGAAAAATGAGGTGATCTGATTTGTTTCTAAGTTAAATATGCAAAGGTAAGCATTGGAAAATGTGCAGTATTTTTTTCTTGAGGTGTGTTCCAATTTTCAGGTGTTGGTTTGAAGGAATGAGCAAGATATTGTGTTTTTCCTCTATCAAGTTCTTAGAAGTTAGAAACAAAGCTTGAGTTGGTCTCTTTGATGCTCATTGGCATGTGTGAATCCCGCATGGGAGGATTATATCTTCATGGTAGTTGGGTAATGGAACTAATATGATGTTCCAAGCATTATTTCAAAGATTAAGGGGAAAAGGTTTATGACCCATTGTTAAGAAGCTAAGGTGGTCTAAAACCATCCTTAAACAATAAGTAAAGTAGTGATGGATAAGATGTTGTTCTAAGTGGCCTAGAATGGATTGGTTTTAAAATTATGATGATTTTAGGTTGTATATGACTCCTCCATCTTTCTCTAGGTGGCATTTAGGTGTCTTGACAATGTGTGGACCCCACTTTGTAATTTACATGTTTCAAATAAGTTGATATTTCTCTCAGGTTTTGCATTGGAACAGATGAATAAATTATTTTTGAGGATGTATGGAATTCATTTTACATGTATATGGTGGTTTCAAATCATTTTTAATCCCTTTGGAGGTCTGTGGAATTCATTCTTGCATGACTAGTTTTGGGGCAGTTTTCATATTTTTGGTGACCTAGTTGCAGAGGTGTTTTTGGGAACTTACCGTCAAAGTGTTGGTGTCTTATGAATTTTTTGATGAACCTAAGATCATGATATTTCTATTCATGTGTCATAATTTCATGTTTGAGGTTATTTGATGAGTGTTTCGCTCCATCTTTGAGGACTAATTTTGTAGGTCACAGACCTAGTGAGGAGACTTGTTTCAAATGGTGGTGTCATTACATGAGATGATGGTGCAGAGGTGAAAAATATTGTAGGAGGAATGGAGTGGACTTAGAAAACATGTCTAAGTGGTTTCAAATGTTTGGAGAAGAAAAATTTAGCTTAAGAATATTCATCCTTGGCGAGAGGGAAGTTTGGGTATATTAGGCCTAATTGGGTCCTAATGAAGAATTTGTGTTTTCACATGCTATTTATGACCTTAGGAGGTGTATGAACAATATTTTTATGATTTTTTAAATAATTTTTAATGTTATATTGAGATATATGGACAACCTATATGTGTTGGTGTGCTTAATTCATGTATATAAGCAAGTTTATGAGGCTTATTTGTGTAGGTTGAGAGAGGATGAAAAGTTCGAGCTAGAGGGAAGAGTAGAGAAGGTGTAGAGGGTATTTGTAACCATAAAGAGAGGTTAGATATTTTTCCATAATGTTAGATAGAGTGTTCTTTTGTTGGGAGATAGGTGAGATGACCTAATCAGCTTGGTGAAGAAGTTGTTGAGCAAGTTAACCTAGACATTTTGAAGAAGATTGAAGGAAGGAGAGCTAAATAGAATCATCATCGCTTGTTGTGTGGAAACATTCTAAAGGTGAAAAAAATTAAGTGGTTGATTTTATGTTGATTCATCTAGGGGTTGGTGCCTCCATATAGTTTTGGTTCTCTATCTAGGGGTTGGTGCTCCTTATGGGGTTGGTGCCTCACTAAACCTAGGGGTTGGTGTTCCTTGTTGGGTTGGTGCTTAACTAAATTTGATTCATTTATCTAATAAATCTTTGTTTCAGTGGGTTTTCTTCCCTATAAGGGTTTCCCACTTAAATCTGGTGTTCATGTGTTCTTATGTCTCATTTGCATGTATGGATGTTGTAATGTTTTGATGATTCATGTTAAGTTGGTTTGAATAATTAAGTTGAATGGAATGGATGATGGATGTAAATGTTTAAGTGAATGAAATTTTTATTGCATCCTAATTCACCCCCGTCTCGTGATTTTTCTTCCAACACCTCCTATGAGTCATCATCTTGTTGAGTCACGACATGTCCTTTCTAATTCTTGTGACGAGGATGGTGTCTATATTTATATGATTCACTACACTAGATGTGCTCTTGTTTCTAGAATTGACTTGAGTTAAGCCATTATGCCAACAACTAACAGTGTCATGTGTATTTTTCAAGAAAATTTGACACCATCAATTTGACTTTTGTGACTTATGTTTCCACGGTTTCTTCTAGGATTGTTTTTGGATTGTTTCTCTTATTGTCCCTTTTGAGACTTGTGACTTTTATGTTGTCTCGAGATCAATGCCTTGTATTCAAACTCCTTGTGCAATTTGTTTAGGTGGATTCTTCCTACTAGAGCATATTCACCAGTTCTTCAAATGACACCACTTGTTTTGTGATGTTCAATGTTGTGACAAATGTTTAGAACTAGAAGGAACAACTCTCGAGTGATCGGGATTAGCGCTTGTACTTCACCTTCTCGTCGAGTGCAAGAAAATATGCTCGTAGTTTTGCCACATGACGTAATAGTTCCTCTACTTTCTCACCATATTTCATACTGAGTGTAAGAATATTTTTCTAGAAATGAAGAATCTTTGTCTGGTTATTTGCTTTGTAGATGGTGGATAAAGGGTCCCGGTGCCACCTTTGATGTCTTTGTATCACATACTTGTGGTTGAACCTCATCAGAGATGCCGAGAGTGATCAACATCAAGGATTTTGCATCATCTTTTTCATACTTTTTTCTCTCATCTACACTAATTAGATGATTCGCCATGTCATTGATAATTTATCATAACTCTTCAAACATTAGAATCGTGTGCATCTTCATTTTCCAGGTGGCATAGTTTGTCCCTTTGAGAAACTATGCATTAGAGAGAAGAAAGTTCGATGTGGACATGGATTATATAGAGGAAACACCACCAACGTGCTCTTCACATGGATGAGGGGGGTTACAACATCTCCTATCCCTTTGTTTCCATGCTTCTTCTTGGTTTCCACGCACACACGTCACTTGACCAGCAATCGCTCTTTTTCCAAGTTGCTTTTGCTAATTTTTTCAATGGTTTGAGAAAAATAATTGGTTTTGGAAGCTTCTTTCTTCATGATGGACATTTCCTACCTTGGTCGTGGCTGCAAAACGCTTCCAAAGAAACACCAAAATAAAAATCAAAACTCCAAAGCGTTGATGTTTACAAAGAAATGTAAAAAAGCAACAAAATGAATCCATGCAGCAGTTCCTTCTTTATTGTGTACTGCGGTTTCTCCACCAAAATGCCAATCATCCAATGGAATGTCTACACTAAAATAACAGGATGTGAACTTTCAGATTTTCTAGCTTGTAGAGAATAATCAAAATTCCAAACTTCTTAAAGGTCGCATTAGAATTCCTTCATGTCGCGTCAAACTTCTTACAACACTCCACTAGTCTTAAAATGCTAGACTGGTATCTGATTTCTTCACAACAGATTTTAAAATGCCATATATTTCTTCGCAGGTCTCAGGGAATCAAAAGAAGAGATCTAATACTAATGTTCATTAAGAAAAGAAGAATGGATTTATGTGATCCATATTCAATGTGAAACAAGCGTATATATACATGCAGCGAGAAGAGAAGACATGTGGAAGATGAAACGTTGTGGGAGAGTAACTAATTAGAGCTGGAAGGTCACTAGTCAATGTAATACGCTAACAAAAATAGCCTTATGGTCAATTTTTTAATTTGTATATTGTTTATGGGTTATCATCTTTACTATGGGTCAATATTAATTTGAAATTATATCTAAATAACCCTTTATAAGTAAGTCTAAGACACTCGTTTATTCACCTAGCACTTTCAAGATCTTCTCTAGTACGAATCATCAAAAGTTAAGGAAATCTCTCATATAATTCCCTAAATCAAAAGTACATACTATGAGCATCCCCTACACAAATCAAAGTACTCTAGACTAGGTCGAAGAGTCAATATTCTCAAATCAACAAATACACAACCAAGTGAGCCAAAGAAAGATAACTCAATACAAAGTAATTTTCAAATGTTTAAAAGTTATCAAATATAATTACATCCATGCAATATTATGTCACATCTATAGGTGGATAACTTCATGTGGTTGGACGTCTCTTCAAAGTATTGTCAATGTAGATGGTGTATGTATTGCACTTCAACCCAACCACTAATCTTTTTACATGTTTTTTACCAAAGATCCAGCTTTTGGGCCAAGATGGTTGATTCAAGGGTTTCACACATGACCAAGACCTAATATTTTATAGAGATCCATATACCAATCATTTGTAGAGTTCTTAGAAGTTATAGAGAATCGTTTGACCAAACCATCCAAGAGGACAAAACCACCAAACGATTTGGTCCTATAAAAATAATTCCATCCCTAAGCACAATGCCATTCCGTCCAGAATTAGATATGAAACATTTGAAGAATCTTTTCAACACATTGCACCCTTGCCACACTTAGATCATGTCCTAGATCTGCAAAAAAATCTAAGTAGTGTAATGCCTTTGTCATGGTTGTTATCCTTGATCACTTCTATAATTGAAGTAGCAACGTTGATAGGTGATTCTCATTTTGAAGATGGTGTACTCTTTAAAACTTATTAATCATGTTGTTGTAGATGATATGTTTTATCTTCTAAAATTGGATAACATCATGCCATGACAATTCTGAATTTATTAATGAAGTATTTCATATACTTTTTATGCTGAAATTTTTAATGTATTCTGCATGTGGATGAAGGAAATAAATTTAGTCTTATTTGTTCATTTCCTATTTTGCAATACTGAACTTGTTTTTCAGTCTATTGATTGCATAGTGTAGGAGTAACCACACCTTGGATCAATTACAATGATCCAAGGCATGTTTAGGATTTTTTGATGTTTCGATCATTGTGATTGAGTCTTATTTGTCGAAATATCGATTTTTTTCGATTGATTGCATAGTGTAGAGCTTGCAATTACAGGATTCAACGCATGTTTAGGATTTTTGATGTTTCCATCTGTGATTGAGTCGGTCTTTTGATTTCAACCATACTCATGTGATCTTTTGATTTCACCATACTATGTGATCTGATTCATCGTATTGATAAAATTTTGCAAAGTAATGTACTTTGATTAATTTATTGGGACCTAATTAATCTAAGTTCTTTTGATTATTTTATCCTATCCTAAACCTATGTTAAGGTGATTATATTTATTGTAATGATTAATTCCTAAGTGGGATAATGAGGAACTATCCTAAGTCTTGGATACTAATTAATCCTAAGCTATATGGAACTATTCCTAGGGTCCTAAGCTATGGTTTTTAAACTAAAACTAAGGGAACCTAACCTAAGGACATCGACCTAACCTAAGGGAAATGTGGATGGATTTGTTAGCAAGTTGTTGGATGGCGGTGGCACCATTCCAAATGCATTAGCAAGGTTTAAATGTGGCATTTAATATGTTGTTGCTACTAATTTTGGCCAAGGCATGAAGGTAGAGGAAAATGTTGAGCTGGCAACTCTGCTATTTTTGGTTGAATGAAGTTTTAAACTATTAGTTGTAACTAACAAAGATAAGACATGGCGGGAGTTTTGGAAGGGACATTGTCAGTCTGTTGGCATTTATGAGCCTCGACTTGAGAAAACCACTTGGGAATAGTAGAATGGGTTAGAGGAAAAATAAATGGGTTGGTTTTATTGTTCATTCATATTTTTCGAGCTCTTTGGCCCTACATGTTGTATTTCCATTTTTCAAAATTTTAGTTCGATTTTGTTGCATGTTAAAATTTTCATTGCATGGCGGAAATAATGGAAAAATTTGGTCATGGAAACTATAAGAAGAAAGTGGGAAACATTTTAGAGGATTTGTTTGGCATTTTCGTTGGAAATATTTCTATGGAATCTTTGCTTGAAGGATTGGAGCAAGGAAGAGAATCCATGAGCACTACCAGCATGATAGGCTCTATCTCTTTAAGATCTCTTTCTTTTATTTAAACATTTTCATTAAAAGAACGTTGCTCTTCATGAAAACATCTCTGAGAATGGTTTCTTGTGTGTTGTTGCTTCTTCTTGCTTATGTGAGTTTCTTATGGTTATGGTTCTTGTGGTTATGAATGATTCTATGGAATGAAGTTGTTATACATGATTCTGGTTTTGAATAAGGTTGGAAAACATATTTGTTTGCAATATACTTAACTGTGAATGATTGTTATTTGGGATATCATGTTATCTTGCTTCTAGTAATTGTACCTTCTTTTGTTTGCAAATGGTTGGTGTTAAACAATTTCACAAGGTCAGTGGAAGTATTTTTGAGTACTGGTAACAACCCAGGTTGTCGTTAAATTGTGTGTTAACACTAGGATATAGTGTTCACTTATTGCATCTAAAACATGGCTCTGGTTTCAATTTTATGGGTCATTTGTTTTGGTTAAAATTTGTACTAATATTTTGTTGTTTTAATGAATTCAAGATTTGACCCATACTAGGTATCCTCGATGGTGGTATTTCAAGCATTGTAAGTGCATAATATGAAGGGGATTGATATGGGTTTTTTTCTATCATTTTTAAAGTTATGTTTCATTGTTTTTTATTACCCTTCTCGGGTGGACATGTTTGAGAAACATGGACTGGTAATCTCTTGTCTCTCTTTCATGGGATTTAATTTTCATTGTTATTATTACCCATCTTGGGTTAGCTTGTATGGAAAGGAGGGGAGAAACTGGGTAAGTTTGTCCCTTCTTGTTCATTGAGTTTTGATTAATTTTTGCACCCATCATGGGTTGATTTGTATCCTGATTTTTTTTTTTTGTTGTTTGTTCCAAGTCTTGTGTTATTGTTCAAGGATTTCTCTTACCTTTGAGATCTGTTAGTTTTGAGTGTCGTAAGTTAGATATTTTGGATCTGTCTTTACTTTGGTGTTTTTGGTGGTTTGGATCATCGTTGTTTCAGGGGACGCATTCTTTGAACTATTGCATGTTTTGTTGAATGTTTATGATCCTATGAAACGTCTCCTTGAGATTGTACTCGCATCTTTAGGATATTTTTAATTTTTGAGTGTAGACTCTAGCTCGTATTTTGATTTCATTTCAAATATGTTGGAAGATGTGAGTTCTGGTTTGATCATTGTTAAGGAAGTTTTTAATCCTTAAAACTTGGATCTTGGTCTTTTTGGGTAAGGTCGTACTCTGTGTTTTGTTCTTTGAAACTGTCTAATTTCATTCTCTTGTAGCTTAGATGTGGAAGTTTCTTGGGCATTCAAATGTTGATTGACCATTTGAGATGCAATGTTGGTGCTACATTTCTCTCTGTCGTCCTTTTCAAATGGTTATGAATTGATCAATGGGGTTTTGGATCCCAGTTCGTTTTGTTAGACAGATCCTTCATGAGTTCTGTATCTTGTGTTTGATTTGTCTTGTGAATGCTTGAGTAAACCTCCTGTAGAAATGTGCAATGAGTACTTTTGGTCCTATTAAGTTATCTCATGCTTTGATGGCATCCTCTTGGAATAGAGGCAGGGATTTGGACAACATGGTTGTTGTGGCAGTATGTTGTCCATGTTGAGTCATTCGTGTGTTTATATCAAACCTTTTTATTAATTGATATGAAATTGATTGTGATATGGTGGAAACCTATGGCTTGGTGAATTAAATAGAAAGAAATTAGAGCAGATCATGAAGTTTAGTTAATTCTCTTCTTGTAGTCATTTGTAGTTTGAAATGTTATCATGTTGAAATGATTAGCATTACTGAAACATAGATGGAATTAAATTTTGTTAGATTATTTAACTTTTTTTAGGGCAATGATTCTTTAATAGATTTATTGAATTCTTGTCTATTATGACATTGTGGCTTTTTGGGCAGTTTATTTGATTGATCTTATTTTTTACTTGGAACCTTTTCATAAATAACAGGGTTCCTTTTATGAAACAGTTAGATAAAATCATATTTTTTAACATTATAGCGCTTATCATTCTCATTTCTTGTGAATTGACTCATGCTAACAATTTTGCAGATGGACTTCGTGAAAAGTGAAAGGAGAAAGACTTATAGAAAGTTGCATTTATTTTATTAACGAAATCATTTTCTTCATTCAGATGCTTATGTATTGAAATTCTCTTGAAATGAACTTGTTGGAGAATCTATGAAGGTGTATTAAATTAGTTTGTAATGATGAAAGATGTTTTCTTATAAACTTATAGAATATTATTGAGCTTGGAGTGAAGTGAACACTCTCTTTTTGATAAAGGAATTATTGTGTAAAGGTTGTTGATTTCTAATTTATTCAAGGGTCATATATGACTTAGATTTTATTAATATTCTTAAATATTAACATGCATATTTAGATTTGATTAATATCCTTAAATATTAACATGCATGGCTTGGTAAAATCTAAAGTATAGAATGATACTTGGGATAAGGATCTATACTATATTTCCTGACTCATTTCATTTTGGGAAAAGGGTATAACTATGATAATTATGATTTATTGATCCCTATTCAGAAAAGGGAATGAGGAAAGTTTCTTTATAGTTGAATGTGGACTTCCTATTATGAATCTAAACCTTATGTTTTCTGATTTCATTAATAGGAAAATAGTCCTTAATTGGGAAGAAAAGGATACTTCCTTTTATCATTAAATCAGAACTATGTATGTTATCTTTTTATGTGATAAAGTTTAAATCTTAATTGATGATTGGCTATATGCTCTTCTATATGGAAACAATAAATGGAAATGGGAAAGCTTAAGAGAATTAATAAGATTAATTTAGATATTATGATATCACTAAGTCTAATGAACAAGCTTTCAATCAAGATTGTTTACATTGTTAAACTATAGTAAGAAACTTAATGATCTTACTTACTTGATATTGAATCGATTTATCGATAAATGGAATTAATGGTTTAAGAATAAAGTTCATTTGCATGAACATAGATTTTATCTGCATACCTTCAATTGGTGTAAAAGTACATTTCGAATCCTTCTTTGGATCAATCGTACTTAGTGAACCCTTAGGTGTGTTGTTTAACGATTAATTAAACAAGATAATAAATTGAAGGTTTATAATCTAATGTTTCTTAAGTATGTTAGTTGAGTTGAAAGAACATAGTAGGTTGTTGTAATATAGGGGTTATAGAGTACCCTCATAATGATGGGAGTCATTACGAGGATACTTGTGATGCAACCAAATATGCTTCAACACCCCACTTAGTTCAATTAACTCAATTAACATAAGTGGAAATTCGGTTCATAGTTCTACTCTAAACAGAGATAGACACATGGACTAGTGTTGTGGTCAACTCATGTTGACTTAGGGTAACTAAACACACTCAATCGACGAAAAAATTCGATTGAGTATGTCTATTTATCCTTAGTCACCACGAGTAGACTTCCACACTAGTGTATGTGAGCTGCCCATATTTAGTGTGAAACTTTGACTCGGATTTGGTTGATAGAAGTCAAGGAAGACCAATCTAGATAACAGTTCGAGTGGGTGAAATACATATTCCTTTCGATGAGTATCGTCTTGGAATGTAAACATGGTAAACATGTTTAAAATTTTGGCCAAAGTATCGCAAATTGTTGGTTGCGTTGTCTTATGTCACCTAGTCTAAGTTGTGGGATTTCAGATGAATATCGATAACAGATATTTAGATAGGCTTCTTAGACAGAACACTTGAGTGACCCTTAATGGGTAAAAGAACCAAAGTATACATAGTATACACTTGAATAAGTTAAACATGAGAGATCGGTTTAATACCGAGTCATGAAATGAGAGATCGGTGTTTCACCAAGTCATTACAGTTGCATATGGTTTTCTGTTATGTGATGGATTGGCAATGGAATGTGTGTTCTAAATTGTATGAATTTAGAATAGAGAACATTATGTAAAAAATCCCCTTATTTCTAAGTCATAAAAAGTGGATGTTACTGTAGATTATTTTCTATTTATCTATCTATATTTAACACATGTTTTGATTCATATATCTTTCAATATTTTATGTGTATGTTCATATATGAATTTTAATGTTTTATTTAGTAATCTTATTATATTATATCTTGTTTCTAACCCAAAGTTCATGTTTGAATAAGCAAGAACTCCCAAACTTGTTTCTTTATTTCAAGGGTAAACCACAAGGTCTTGATGAAAGTTCTGACTCATGATATTATCATAATGATTCCATGGGAAGAAATTTTCTCCTAACATATGATTTTGTACATTTATTATCTCACATATTGTTGGACATTTGATAGGGTGGCGACATCATTCAATTTTGATCTTACTTTTGTGCAATAATCATGTTATGTTATATAGCGGCCATGTTGAATGCTTCATACTATGCACCATAAACATGAATGCATTTTATTTAATGAAATGAGAATGAGTGATGTCAATTTGAGGGAAGTGATTAAGGAGCTTTTGGCAACCCCTTATCATAAGCTCAATATAATAACCAACAAATAAAACCATATCATATCAATACGTTTATGATTTAATCACCAAGATACTTGAAAAAAAATAATGAGGGCCACTAAATTAGAGTATGAGAACCCCAAAGTGGTGAATTAAATCATTGTTTATGCTAAAGGGGGTCCCCTTGCCTTATTATTATAACCAAAAATATATGAGGAAAAATAACATTAAAGCAATGATTATTCATGGAAGTTATTTAGTTAATAAATAAAATCACACAAGTAAAAATCCTACAAAAATACATAATGTAATTAAATTACTCATGAATCCCACCAAATCAACATAAAATTCATGAGTAGGTTGTAATTTGGTTACTTTCGCATTAGTAATAATTGTAAGACAGAATTAACTTACTAGTCACTAAACTTACCAAAAGCTTTGCCAATGAGGAAAGAGGCTAAAGGGTGAAAATCCCATAGTAGTGAATAACCTTCATCATCCATCACCTTAGTAACAATTACTTATAATCATTTATATAATAAAATAGGTCATCTTACCTTTTAATATTACCAATAATACATGAAGAAAGATGCCATTAAAAATAACGACTATTCATAAAAGTTATTTAATAAATAATTAAAATCACATTGATAAATATCTCATAAATATATAATCTAACCAATACAAACAATTTTATTTTAGAAGTTAAGAGAGATGGTACAAGATATGGCTCACATTCATTGACATGGGTTTGTTATGGAGAAGCCAATAGGAAACCCTAATTTCTTAACTACAAATTTAACTTCTTCCAAACCCTATAACCAACAAAAGGTAGGGCAAGGTAAGAGTTGCCTTCATTTTTACTCTTCAACAAGAACATCATTTCGCAATGTAGGTTTTAAGAATGCATTACTAGAAGAAATCATTATATCTTGATATGATCTCTTTCAACATATACAACTATAATAGAATTTATCTTTGACAAATCCTTTTGCTTCGTTTTCTAACCTTGTCTTTCCATATTTCTTCTAATTCTGTGGCAAATAGTTTTTGTCTTCCCACAACTATTGTAATGTGATCAGTTTTGTCGATAATCTTAAGTTGGGCTCGAGGAATCCGACACTTGAGAGCTTCACTACATTTGGCGGGAAGTAACTCGTCATCTCTCGCCATGAAACACGATCACTTTACACTCTTCTGTTTTTTCACCATGTCTAAGTAGGCATCCATTTTACTTGCAGTGCCGCATATTACATTGTGGAGAGTGTGCCACGCCGAATGATGGGTGTGACACATGAATCCATCGATCAGAAATGTTTTTATTCTAAAACACACACATACATAGTTAGTTAGTGTAAATATTTGGACAAATTAAAATGGTGATCAACAAAAGAGCCTATCTACCATGTATGTTTACAAACAATATAACCAAAGAGAATAAAAGGTGAAGCCTCAAAGCGTAGTACTAGAACAATTTTTTTAAAAACATCTTAAAATATACAATGCAAAGATACATAATATTTAGGCAGAGCTGTGAAGGAGCCGTCCACCAAAAAATATGAATTAGCCTAACTACTCTACCTAAATTAGCTCAAGCAACCATAAAAAAGTGATAAATTAATAACAAAAAAGTGATTAGTATTGCATAAACCTGTTTCTTGTAATTTGTTTAGCAATAAAGTCCCAGAGGCGGTGATGCTTGCAGATGAGTAAACACACAGTTCTGCTAACGTGTTCGTACCACGAAGCAACGGACGCCCCAAACGCAATGGGCGGCCATACTTTTCTGGGAGCGAGCTGCCGCAGCACAAAATCACTCCCTTCCAGTCCAACTGGTACTGGAAAATATGGCTGCGTTTCAAAAAAGGAAAAAAAAACATTAATTCTACCTTTAAAAAAAAAAAATTAAAAATGGTTTTGTTTATTTATGTAAATGGATTACCGGCGCCAAGAGCGTCAACGAGGCGACTGCTCCGGGAAATCGAGCGGCTAAGGCTAGAGCAATAATGCAGCCCAAAGAGTGCGCCACCACGTGGAATGACTTTATTCGGTGAGGGAGCAGAACGGAGCGCTCGATCATGTCCACGTGTTCGGTGAGGGTGTAAAGAGAATCGGTGGGCTTTGGACTTCTGCCAAAACCCAGCAAGTCAACCGCGAACAACCTGTACCTTGATTTTGCCGACTCTGAGAAATTTGGGAAAACGGTTTCCGTCCAGAAAGTTGATGAAGAAATAAATCCGTGGATGAATATGACGTCGGATGCGCCTGCTTTGTTATTATCGAGCAATTCTGCACCTGCACAAATATTAATCACACATGGCACCCTGTAATTGCATATTCAGAATTGCATGCCTATGCCCATGACCAATACCCAAAAACAATTAATAGGGATGCAGTCTTGCAGTTGTTGGCTTCAATGTTTGTTTTAATCGTTACTAGGTAGATCATCACCAAAACTGTGGCTGGAGATACGACGACGGAAAACCATATGTTTGAAAGTCAAATTTAACTTACGCCACCATTTTTGTATGTTTGGTAAGTTTAATGTTAAGTTGGAAGTGGCAGTTTTATAGATTTACAAGGTTTAATCAATTGGAAACGAAAAGGGAAAATATAATACGAACCTTTGCCTTGGACTTTAACGTATAAGGTCTCCTTGGACGAAGAATGCCAAGAGGCACATGTGGTGCAGTCGCAGTCAGACCATCGGGGAGTGAGAGGCACAGGTGGTTGCAGATGGCCCTTGTGAGCTGGAAGGCTTTCAACAATGGTGGAAGAATTAACTTTGAAAGCATGCTTCACTGTAGAAGTCCTCAGCCTCTGGTTGTTGGGTTTGAGCGCCTTGAACACTCTCAACTTCTTAAAACAGAACACGGTGGACATCACCAGCTCTCTGAACAGAGGTTTCCTTGAATAGAGTGTCTCGGAGATGCCTTCCATTTCAACCTTGGTAAGACAGTGACACACGATCTTAGTGTTCCCTTCGAGAGAATTCACGGCCAGAATGCTCCGTCTGCTCCTGCTGCTGCGATCCTCCTGTGGAGAGAAGCAGTAACATGGCTTCCACTCGGCCTCCACCAGATAATCAATGAGCTTGTACACAACACAAAGCACAGGGTCCACCAGATCAAGAATGGTGAACACCATGTAACTCACAATGCCCACCACAGCATTGCCCACCATCACCATACCCATTTGCAACAACACCATCAACATTCTTCCCATCTTAATTGCCCTAATATATATATAGATGAGAGAGGGTTCCTTCAACAGAGTCCTCTACCTAGCCCCAAATTTCCCAATCAACACTGGACCTTGGAAACATCTGCTACTGTATCAAATTTGACCCCCAATGGCCTTGGAAACATCTCTACATCTCACACCTCAGAGAAACCTGTCATAATCCCATGCTTATATCTAAGCTTTCCTCGTGAGTAAGAAGCCTAGGTAGTCATGAATAATCCATCAATGTACGTAGGTCGATCTAAAATACGACAAGAAAACTTGTTACCGACTCTTCAACATATGCAGTAGTGGCAGCAGCATCGATACAAACGAAATATCTTCAACAAATATATATATATATATGTGCTAATGCTGTTGCCGAGTATTGTATGAGTTGAGTGTAGAAACTTGCAAAAATTCCTTAGGTGAGGAAATTCTGTGGTTGGCGTCCTCAGGAAAGGCAAGGCAAGGCACACTTTGCTTGCCGGGCAGACAAAATGTAGGAGTAGGGTCTGAATGCGTGTTGCTTGTATGAAATGTTTTCATTTATGGAGCACTGAAAAACTGGAGATTTTTCGTGACACGTATAAAAATAAAAATAAAAGAGATGCATTCATTAACTTCTCCTTCTGCCAATATAGGCAGTAGGTGGTTGTTGAGCTCTCTTCAACTATCGCCTACTTAAATCCTAACCTACTTACCATAACACCTCCACGTTACAAATTTATTAATCTTTATCTTTACTCTACTTAATGAAATCATATATTATTTTGTTTATTTACATTCGCCGCTGCCCCTGCCACTGTCATCTACAAGATTTCATTTCACAGAATCGTCTTCCTTTTCAACGCGCATGAATTTATAAGTCAACGTTAATGTGTTTCTCCAACTATACAATGCATCCAAGCATGTATTTAATATGTTTCTCCATACTGCTTTACTTGGCATGTTATGGATACCCTTCTTTTTCTCAAGCCTCTCTTAAATGTGCCACTGTTTATATTTATATGACGATATCTCATCTCAACGTGGAACAGATACCTATATTAATTGTTTGTTCCTTCTTCCTCTACTCATTCCATACGCGTACCAACTCTTGATAAGTTGCTGCCGATTTTCTTTCACCTCATTGACACACATGCTATACTTCATGAAATAAATGGTACCCTCGTTGAAATAAATGGCATCCTTAGTCAATCAACCATATTTGTATTTCTCTCATCTAAAGTATGGGTATTTTGGATTTCCATATGTATACTCTATACCTTATAATAGCTGCCGGAACAAATGACATGTACATAACAAATGGTTTTACATTAAACGCATTGCAATTTAAGTTACTTTTTGAAAAAATAAATTAAATGCGTTTAGAAAAATTAGGGTTTAGGTTTCAATATATTGGGTATGTGAATCTAGAGATAATTGCGAAGGATGGGTGGTAGAAAATAGGTTTTATAAATAATCCTAGGTCCGAGAAAAGTGACAATACTTAGTATTATGTAGTGGCCAACCAAAAACATGATGGTTATAGAAATGGTTTTTTCGAAAGGTACAAAATTGATTTCGGTATACAATCACTCACTCATTACCTTCAAATTCTTGCTCACTTTTCATGAATTCTATGTGAATCACAAGCAAACTACTCTCCTTCTTCAAAACCCTAAGTTTACTTCAACACCTTCCAATACCCATAAAAGTGGGGGATGTTAATAAGAGTGTTATCCCTCCCGTATTTCCAAGACCCTCGTGCATAAATCTAAATCACAATCAACTTTCCACGTAAATTAGCTAAGTAATCATTGTATATAAATATCCCAACTATTATCATTCAATGTGTTCGACAACATTTAATAAATGTTAGAATTCTCTTTAAATCATTACATTTTTCTTTTTGCAGGGATGATCATGAAAAAGATAAATTGTGCCCTTACAAATTTAGTATCACTCTTACAATTGATGGTATATGATTGATTGAATGTGGATTAATTTATCTTAATGCACACTTTATGTATTTATACATTTTTAGAATTCAAATATTAGGACTATATTGGTGTGCAAGCACTACCGCATAAAGTGCAATTAGAACTATAAATAATATCAATTTCACATCGTTTTCCAAAACTATTTTTTCCATTTTTCTTGAGATAACAATGCAAACAAAAACATAAATATAATTCAATACGATGGCTCAAATGTGACACAAATGGTGTCACATTCAATACACCACATTTGCATCATTTTGGCTCAATGTAGGCCATTTATAACCCTTGGTAAATGTCATTTTCATTTATCGGGTGTCATTTTCCTTATTATAAAGGAGAAAATTGAAAAGCAAAAAGAGTGAATTTTTCCTATTATGTGTGTGAAAACTTAAATTTGTGGTCCTTTTTTCACTTAAAGATTAGTAGATGAATGATTTAATCAAACATTTTGATAAAATATAATTTATTTTATGAAAATGTAAAATAGATTTTAGGATATTAACATCCTAACTGTTTGTTTTATAATACTTTTTATTAATAAAATATGTTTAAAAGTACAAAGCTAAACTATCTTATCTAAACCTAAACATTACCTTTCCTATCTTTCACTTTTTATCTTTTTGGTAAAAATTGTGCTCACAGGATTTTTAAAACTCACAAAAGCCACCATTTTGGGACAATAAGTTGTCAATTTTACTTGATTCCATGAAGTGAAGGGTTGTGTATAAAAATATAATCCATTAAAACATGTCTTATACAAATTTGAGCTTCCATGTAACTTCGGGTATATTAGAAGACACCATAGTTTAAATTTTTAAGTTTGTCCATAAGAAACCATTAGTCCTTTTTATTTGTGGTGCACTAGTAAGTGATTAGCCTTGAGAAGTTATTGCCGCTACCTTTAGAGATGGGATAGTGGGCTACGGTATGGTCTACCCTCCATGAATAATGACATGAAAAATTGGGTTGAAACTATTTATGAATGAGATAGTATATAAATGTGATCCCACAAACTAGATTCACCTTATAACAGATTATACAAAGTTTCACCTAAATTTGTTAAATCTTAGTAATTTGTAGATTGAAGAAACTACCACCACTAACATAGAAGTGAATTAGTCATACATTATTGTATGTGTAGTCACAAAATCACGCACTTTAGACATTATTTAGTCCCGGTCTCATACTACTATTCATATGGTTTTTGAGTGAAGAAAGTATTAACCCATGTCTTTTGGCCATTTTACTTTGATTTCTATTGTCACTACCAACCTCCAGTACATACTTGCCTAGTCTTTTTTTGTTGTTTGGCATCATTTTACCTTTGGTAGCACTACCCTAAGCGCTCTGGTCCCATTTGGGGTGCTCTAAACCTTTCTACACTTTCCCGATTTGCATCCATCTAGCTCCATCACAAGGCATAAAAAGGTTGGTTCATCTGCATCACACTGCATGGAGGGAAGTTTATTCTATTCCATCCACCATTCTATTACATTTTCTACACATAGTTATTGCTCATTACTTTCACAAAGTGTGACTGACACAAGAGCACCTAGGGCATGATTGCACACACACACACACACACACACACACACACACAACTACATCGGTCTAGATGATCCACATGTAGTGCAACACTTAGTTAGTAAGACCACCATTGTGGTAGTAAGGTCATTCTAACCCCTTCATATGCATCTTTATTTTTTAGGGTTTGATGCTCATTTTGGGGTTTTCAGGTCTCTTCTTCATCATTGATTTACTAGCAACATATTACGTAGTCACAGTAAAGCTAGTGTGACAGGAAGAAAAGGAAGGAAACCATCAAGTGACACCTTAGGAGGAAGGTTATAAGATTTTTCACAGACTAGGGCACCCATATCTCATAATAGGGCACCCATAAGTGCCCCTTGATCCTCTCTAGGTGTCCCCAAATCCACTCATATTGCCCATCTCACTTTTTTCTGACTTTGGCATAGTCGTTTCCTCCTCTTGTTTCTCTAGCCATCTCTGTGACACAGTCCAACAAGCTCATCAAATCAACTAAGCTCTTTCTTAACCCCTTTTGCACATTAGGGTTTACATTTCTACTTTCTTAGTTTCTTGGGTCACTTTCTTTATTTATTTATCTATTTTATTTATTTATTTATTTGTTCCTAGTTTAGATTAAATACTTACCATTCTTCCATTTTTAGTTAATCATTTTGGTGAACCCATACTCGATCTTCACACTTATAGGACCTTCACTCATTACTTATCATCTTAGGGTTTTCTCATCATGAATATCTCTATTCACACTTATCTACAAAATCACCCTGATTGTATCAGTAAGCTTAAAAATACTTAGCTACTAATTATATTCCTCCTCACATGTCACCCGAATATGTATACCATAAGTTCACTTTTTCTCTATCCCTCAATGAGGATCAAATAACTTTCACAACCGATGACTTACCTTCTCAAGAAATACTACAACATGACCCTCCCTTGTATATTCAAGTTTGTGTTAACAAATTCGAGTCAAACACACTTTAGTTGACAATGGATCTGGCCTTAACATTTGTAACATCACTTTCCTTCATCATTTAGGTATGTCAAAAGCATCTTTAGCTCCTTCATCCATCTCTATTCATGGCTTTGATAACATTCCCAAGTGTGTATTAGGTACTGTCAACTTACCTATCACTATTGGTCCATGTACAATTACCATTTTGTGTCATGTCATGCCTAATAACCTTAATTATAATATTATTCTTAGACAACCTTGGATCCATGTTATGCATGTGGTCCCCTCTACACTACATGCATGACTTAAATTCCATCATCAAGGCATTGTTTATGATGTTCCAGTTGATCCATCACCTTTTGAATATTGTAACTTTGTTGAGAAATCTACTGATACTTCCACTTCCTCTTATGCTCCTCTCAGAATTTTCTAGATATGGGTTAGGATATGAATATTTGTGCCACTTTGGCTTCACTGATACACAAATATAGATCAACAAGAACATAAGGTCACAACACTTTGGGATCTCCCTACATAGTCACACAAGTTTGGGCTAGGGTATCAACCTCCTTCTCTACCTCCTACATGCTTATACTACCTTTCATATTACTTCACTTTCCCATAGTACATCCTAAACTTATTAGTGATGATGCATCTACCATTTGGGATACCTTAGATACTTTCCTACTGATGATGCTCTACTCGATTATATGGGTGTTTATGATCATCTTCCTTCTCACCATAAAAGGCATCTTCCATTATCTCTCACTAATACAACTATATTTTGGAGAATCTGATGTATCCCCTGACAATAATGTCGATCCTCCCAAAACTATTCCTATTGATCCATATATTGAAGATCATTCGCCCTCCTTCTAATGAAGAAACAATACAATACAACTTAGGTACATCTGAAAATCCATGAATGGTTTTTCTCAGTTGCCTCCCTCACTCTTACCAAACAAAAATATATCAAGAAAGTCCTTCATGATTTCTCTGATATTTTTGCATGGGACTATAGTGATATGTTGGGTATTGATCCATCAATCACAATGCACAATATTTTCCTCAACCCTGGTGTTAAACCCATCCAATAGAAAATTTGTAAAATGCATCCCAAAGTAGCACTTCTAGTTAAAGAAGAGATTCAAAAGCTTCTCGTTGTTTGTTTTATTCACATTGTTGACTATCCTGAATGGGTATCTAATATCATGTGCCAATAATGAAACCAGGATGGTCGGGTTCATTTTTTGCTATTTCCATGATTTAAACAAAGCTTTCCTAAGGATAGTTTTCCTTTGCCACACATCGACACTATTGTTGATTCTACAACCGGATATGATATTATTTCTTTTATGGATGGATTTGTGGTTACAATCAAATTAAAATCAACCCCATTGACCAAGAAAATACCTCCTTCACCACGCCATGGGGAACGTTTTTATATATTTATGCCCTTTGGTCTTAAAAATAGGGGCTACTTATCAATGGGAAATGACACATATATTCCATGATTATATTCACAAGATCATCAAGATTACGTAGATGACATTTTGGCCAAATCTAGATGACATTCTTCCCATGCACAAAAGGATCTATGAATACTATTTGAATGACTACGACAATATCATGTGTGCGTCTAAATCCCAAAAAGTGTGTTTTTGGGGTCACAACGGGTAAGCTCGGATATATTATCTCTCAATGTGGCATTGAGATTGATCCTAAAAAAATTAAATCCATTATCAATATGCCTCCACCCAAAAATTTACATCAATTACGATCATTACAAGGAAAATTCAAGCTATTCGGTGATTCATTTCACACAACTCGCTGATAAGACTCAACCATTTACATGGCTCATGAAGAAAGATACTAAATTTGTTTGGGATGAGAATGTCAACAAGCATTCATGATATCAAAGCCTACTTGTTAAACCCACCTGTCTTAGTCCCCCTTTAGTTGATCGACCTTTTTATTATATATCTCCACTACGTTTCATGCATTAGGTGCTTACTAGCACAACATGATGATTCTCAATGTGAAAGAGTGATATATTATATCATTTGTACCCTACTTTCTTATGAATGTAACTATAGCTACATTGAAAAACTTATGTCTCGCCTAGTTTTTGTTGTGGATAAATTACGACATTATCTCCTAAATAATGAAGTACATATCATCACTAAATTCAATCCTTTATGGTACTTATTATCTCACACATCTATCGGGATGCTTGGCACGATGGGTTATGCTTCTCACTTGAGTTTGATTTCAAGTTTATACCACAAAAATCCATCAAAGGACAAGTTATAGCCGATCAATTAGTCAGTACACCTCTCTCAGATGCATCACCCATTTTTGATTCTTTTTGTGATGATTTCACTACCTATACTATTGAGCCACACACATGGACAATGTATTTTGATGGCTCTCATTTTCGATCTGGTGTTGGAGTTGGGATAGTCTTCATTACCCCACATGGTGACCCACTCCCCTTCACATATCGATTAGGGTTTTCTTGTACAAATAACATCACAAAGTATGAAGCTCTCATTTTAGGCCTACTTACCACTCAAAAACTTCTCATTCACAACTTATGCATACATGATGACTCTCAATTAGTCATCAATCAGTCAATAATACATATAACACAAAGGAGGAGCATCTAATCCCATATAACACACTTTTAAAGATCTCCTAGCTACATTTGAGTCCTACTCCATTACTACTATTCCTCACAAGGATAATCATCATGCAGATGTTATGGCTAGTGTTGTGTCACTCATCCCACAAGACATTACCAATGAACAAGCTACATTCATAATTACACATTTACGACATCCTCTATCTCTGCATTACCTCTTGCCTCTTGCGCCATCACATGCAATCATGACAACTTTGAATGGTTTACACCTATTTATAATTACTTATATAAGCAAACTATCCCTACACACTTACAACCTCATGAAGCTCATCGTTTACGTCATGATGCTACTCGCATATGTTATTATTGGGACAAAATTATTTAAATGCTATTGATGGTCATCTCTTACGTTGCCTTGCACTCGTAGACATTCCCACTGCCATCTCACATATTCATGACAACATATGTGGTGGTCATTTTTTGGGTAAAGCTATGTCACAAAAAAATTTACGCTAGGGGTATTATTGGCCTACAATGGAACAAGATTTCCTTGAATATGCTACTTATTGTGAAAAATTCCAAAAACATGGTAATCTCCATCATGCACCTACATATGACCTCCAACCCATTGTGCTAACTTGGCCTTTCTCCCTTTGGGGACTTGATCTTATTAGGTATGATCAATCTTGAATCGATTGATGGACACAAATATATTATTACAGCTACTGAATACTTTACCAAGTGGGTTGAGGTGGATCCCCTACACTTGATCACTAGCACCAACATTTGTACTTTTCTCACCACATATTATCACACATTTTGGTGTACCTTCTACTATAATCATTGATAATGGAACTTCCTTCAAAAATAAGGATGTTAAAAAAATTTGTGCTAAATTCAAAATCAAACAATCATTCTCCACCCCTTATTATCCACAAGGAAATGGCCAAGTTGAGGCCACCAACAAAACCATTGTAAAATAT
The DNA here is from genome assembly GCA_018340775.1 of Taxus wallichiana var. yunnanensis. Taxonomy (NCBI): domain Eukaryota; kingdom Viridiplantae; phylum Streptophyta; class Pinopsida; order Cupressales; family Taxaceae; genus Taxus; species Taxus wallichiana. The sequence goes on from CM031235.1 coordinate 638,438,531, forward strand.
TACACAAGACAGTTGACTCTAGTGGTACCGATTGGCATAACCAACTATTTTATGCCCTATGGGCCTATCGTACTAGTGTTCATACACCTACTAACACTACCCCATTTTCCTTAGTTTATGGTGCTGAAGTCATTATTCCACTTGAGCTTGAAATACCTTCCTTGTGGATTTCTCTCAAAGGCATCCTTAAAGACAATGAATATCATGAAAACCACTTACATGAACTAGAAATGTTGGACTCGCATCATGTCCAAGCACTTGAGCATCTTCACATGTATCAATCTCGCATTGCACATGCATATAATCAAAAAAACTCATTCTCGAGAGTTCAATATTGGTGACCTCGTCTTAAAAGAAAATCAAAAGAATATAAATGTTGAGGCACCTCTCAAAGGAAAATTCAAGCCCAATTGGCTTGGTCCATACATTATCACTAAAAACTTGGTGGTGGAGTTTATCACCTCACCACCCTTTTAGGAAAACCACTCAAAAATCCACTCAATGTAATGCATCTTAAGAAATACTATGCTTAAATGCAACATCAACCATTACCCGATGATGACACACTCTTGTGCTTTGGTTCACACTTGACTTGTTGAGGGCATACTACACATGAACCCCACACACTGCACAATAGGTACTACACATCAGTGTCTTCTTACTTCATATTTTTCATACATATATATTACACCTTACATCATTACATCATATACATTTCACTATTACTACATCATATTACATATTTTTGCATCATATATCATCATACATCATATTATCTCACATTACATCTATATCATGTCACATCTTCATCACATATCTACATATCATATATCACATATATAGACATCACATACATGTATCATACATACATATCATAGTCTACATTACATACACACTTACACATTTACATCTATATACACATACATCATACATATTTTTAGTCATACATCACATCATACATTCTACACATCACATGGTCATCATTATCATCATCATATACACATACATCTTCATTCACTATGCATTTGCACTCACTTACCTACCTATGACGCACTTTAGTTCCTCGGTCCATACTCACTGTGAGGGTTTACAAATCAAATGGACCTTATCATACTTACATGTTCATCATTTGACCTTCTATCATGTGACATTCCTAGGTTAGTGACATACACTTTAGGCTAAATGGTCACCTATTCCTTCATCTTGTAGTGGTATACGCTTTAGGCTACATCACCACTCCCTCTATTCATCTTGTAGTGATATACGCTTTAGGCTACATCATCACTCTTTCGATCATCTTGTCATGATATACACTTCAGCTATAAGGGTCATGTACACATCATCTCTAGGTCGCATATCATCAACACACATACACACTTCATCACATCATGTTTAGACACAACACACACTTCACCATTTCCCAATGACACACTCTCATTTACGGTTCATTCTTGACTGTTAAGGGGAAAACCAAATGAACCTCACTGCATACATTTCCATTCACTCAAGGGGCATGCGGCTCCTATCATTCCATCTTGCATTCCATTCCATCCATCCACAACATGTTGCATATCTTGGTTTCTTTTATTCTTGTTTACATCTTCTTATATATGGTCATCTTATTACACATGCTAGTTAGATATCTTGTATTTCATTTATCTATACCATACACACATGCATTCATTCACTTTTCTTAGTTGTGATCATAGATATAGGTATTTTACATGCAGTATGGATGCTTTCACCTTCTACCCACCCTACACTAGTCGATTGGGGGCATCCACATTCATCTCTCATAGGTGTTATTGTTTCATTTTGTACTTAGCACTCTATATTACATGGTTATACATGCTTTTGACATACTAGTTATCTTTCTAACATGCTAACAAGTGCTTCATGTGTAACATTTGTTTGCATGATTACTTTCTTCCATGGTTATCTATTGTTTGTACTTGTTTGTCTTGTATTATTTTATTGTATGTGGGACCTTTCCTTTGTTTGGTGTGCACACTTATTTTTTTGTATGCGTCCATGATGGCCTTGTGTGTCTTGTGACATCATGAGTGATGTCCATGTTTGTATTCCACTTTGTGTGGCTTACTTTGTCTTCTTATGTGTTTACATTACTATATTGCTTAGTAGCTTATACACTATTTATGTAGCTTACATATTGTCTTATACATGTATGTTTGTTTGTACTAACACTTGTATTTAGCTAGCCTCTTGTTTTTGTGTGCCTTGGTTTCTACCAAGTGCATTCCTTCCCCATACAAGGTAGAGTTACAAATTTTATGTGGTTGGTCCTCTTTTGGGGCCACATTCTCCTATCAATGACATTGCATGCACCCCAAAGAGGGGGCATCATTTGGGGTTTTACATACTACACAACACTTCTACACCAATTTAGTTCAGTTCAGTTTTTCACCCTTGGCATTGTGGGTTATACAATGAGTGGGTTCAAACCAGTCTACAAACCCATACACACAATGAATTTATAGGACATGGTTGTCCTTAGCATTCTGGGGAGCAGTTACAGGTTAGAGGACACAACGGATTTCCTCTCTACACTACTTCAGCCAATGGCGTCAAATCACCCAAAAAACTAGGTAGTACAAGATCTCTTCATACAACTTTAGGGAAGCAGTTACAGTTGGAGAATAATGTAGCTTTCTCCCTACACTTCTTCACCAAGGTGGCGTGAGATCACCCAAAAAACTCATAATACAAGATATCCTTCTACACTTTTTCTCTCGACATGGATCAGGTGCACATGTTCCATTTTTCATTTATGTACTTTACATTTACATGCTTTCACATACATATACATGTGTCTTTTACATGTGTATTTGAATACTTGATCATTTTCTCCTTCCAGTTCTGTCTGTATGAGAAACAAGCAGTCAACAACAACAACTATAACAATGGGGGAAACAACAACAACATTTTACGACAATGTATATGATAATAACCATACATGTACATCACACACATCAGAAACTACACACACAATTCCACCCTAGGTTCATGTTATCCAAATAACTCCCCTAGTGATTTGGATAACTTGCATACACATTCTGGCCCTATGTTATCTATTGAAGAATTACGCGTGCTCAAAATCATTTGGCACATTCCCTTGGTCACATTTTACCTATGTACCCCTTTCCTTTTCTCCTTCCACTTCCCTCGCGCCTACCTTCTATGCATTCACCTTCTTCCTAGTCAATTTCTTCCCATCCCACATGCCTCGTACTTACTACTAAGTCCTTGGCCCTTTGCACGCTGCACCCATTACTTTGTAATAGTTACACCTTAACCATACACTCTTTTCTCACCAGTTTGCTTCATCTCCCCATGCACCTCACGCACGCCCCCTTCGCTCCTTCCTTTATTTTCTCCACACGCCCTTCCCTCATACCCTTCTATGTCAGATCATCTTTTGAAAATCTTAAGTGTGTCACGCATAACCAATCAAGCACACACAACAAGGCATTGAATCCTTGTAATAAATGAATGATTGACATGTGGCAGAAACAACAAATAGTTGTACATTTGGCCACCATCTTATCCAATCAATGTGTGTCACATGTTTTACATATGCCAATGACTCTGACATCCATATCTTCTACTACAGAGATCAAATCGATCGCTCACTAGACTTGTTAGAAGATGTTGACATCGGCCTAGTGCTTAAAAATTCAAAATTCAAATTCTAGTGGATCTGGTAGGTGAGAAATGGGAAAATGTCTTTCGAACATTGATGAGAAGATCTGATTGCTCCAACCACCCAATTTGGTATGATCCACCCTCCTTTGTCTTCAACACATCAAACAAGCATGGGGAAGCATATTTCATAGATTTCCAAGTGGATTTATAGACATTGAATGCTTCTTGTTGGTGGTTGTGTTTCAAATTTAGGTTTTCCTCCTTCCCTTCTTCCTCCATGATTTCATCTATAAATGTAAGAACAAGGCTCATTTTTATGTTAGACACTCGGATCCTTACGGATTTTTCTAAGGACTCCATATTTTATGTACTTTGAGTTGTAGACCTCTATGTGTATGACTCTTGCATGTGGATATTGGCCTCCTTCATCATTGTATAGATTTTATACATTTAAAGTAATAGAAGCATCATTTTGTGACTATTATCTGTCCTAACATGTTTTCATTCCTTCTTCTTGCCTTTTATTTTGTGTTGTGTGTTGGTTGTGCTACTTCAAGTCCCCTGCAGTTCCATATTTAGTTGTGTTCCATGAGAACGATTTGGTGAATGCGTATTTCACTATGTGCTACTCGTGCCTAGCCTCCTTTCATGCATTCCCTGTCATTCTCACTCAAAATAGATAGTGTTCATCCCTCTTTTCTAGTGTTATCACCTTTTAGTATAGTTTACTTCATGTTATCCTTCTTTCCCTGGTCTCTTGGCATTCTCAGCTTAGTTTCCCCTTTCAGCACTAGGAGTAGCAGTAGCAGTAGAAATAGATAGAGGAACCGGCCTTCTCCGGAGATCTGTCCCAAGCTTGCAAGGTCCCACAACTTGGGGACAGTTCCATTATGGTATCAAACACCTCGGCCCTTTCCAAGATCCAAGAGATGGGGTGCACGTTTGAGAAACTAACGGTTTCGCATGCCCATTGGGACAAGCATTGAAATCTCAAATTTCATATCTCTAAGTTCTGGTGTGTGAACTTAGTGTTTCAACCTCTGAGGCTCATTTCAAACACATCTAGTGACTCCCAACATTTTAAGATCTCTGTTTCAGCAGTCCTGAGCACCTTTCATGAGAAGAGTGCACACAAGAAGAAGTACAACAGCTAAATATTCTTTTGAATACCTCCAGCTATCCCTAAGAAGATTTCATTCCACAAATCCTACGCGCGCATCTCTATCTCTAGTGCATCACACCCATTCAACTCCTCCTCAAAACACACAACCTCGCATGCCTTGCCTGCAATGGCGAATCAAAGAACCCCTCCATTAAGAAACTTTACAAACTTTGATGGAGGGAGTCCCTTACTCCTGGCCATGCAACATGATATGCCAAATGATGCACTCAAGTATATTCCTTACTTTACTAGTGAGAATCAAGTCACCCTCGGAGCATATCCATGATGTATCAATGTGTGTTCACTCTATCTAATCACACATAATGATGTAGCAATCAAAGCTAATTTCAACCTCTTTCAAAGGTAAAGCACTTCAAAGGTATAGATGCTTGAGAATTAGATCTATTAAGCACCTGGAATGAGATGGGAATATCTCTATGCAATTATTTTGAAGACATGTCGATCACCTATCTTTTGTGGAGCAACTAACAACAACAATGAGGGCACCCAATGAGCAAATGAATATTTCAACATTAGATTTCATAAGACTTGGGACATAATTCCTCTTGTGGTAAGACCTACAGCCCAACATGCTTTCCTTTATTATCTGAAGGTGCTCAACAGTGATATTTTAGTTATGATCCAATCTATGGGAGGTAGGACTTTACCAACTGCTTATAGCATTGTAGTAAGGGTGGAAAATAGTCTCATCCAGTGAGGAAGTTGGCTCCAAGACCGCCCATGCCCTAGTTCCCGAGAGATATCACAGTGCCCCAACCTTTTGTGGACCATATTCCTATCCCCGAGAAAATCACGTAACCAAGTTGCCTCAACATCATATTCTCCATCACAGAAAAGGAAGATGAAGAATTAAAGGCCTTGATCGAAATTTATCAAACAAGATCATATCATTAGAAAAGTAGCAAGCACAAAAACGTATAGAGGCAATTATAATCGCGCATGATGACCAAGGCAATCAGCCCCGTAGAATCGATATGGAAATCAAAGATACGTGCCTAAATCAAAGCCAGAATGACAGATGGTAACCTAATGCACATCTACCCTTGCAAGTTGTTCCTCCTCCACGACTTCTCTCCCAAAGCACTCCAACGCGAGCCGAGCACTTAATCTAGTTTAGAACAACTTGGCACAAGAGTTAGAATGGTGCTTCCCTTACAAAATGCCTCATAGTCAATATCATTGTGCTAATGTTGCACATGCCCAAGCCTTCATGATCCAGAATGCTTCATCCTATGAGCCCTCAACAAGCACCCATGAAGTAGATAATCCAGAAGGACCAGAAGTTCCTCCGGAGTCCAATTTGATGTTCTTTGGTGTGGAGGACTTCTGTGCAATCAACCAAGCTGCGAAGATACAAACAGATCGCGCACCCAAATTGCGGATAATACGAGATATAAGAAAAAAATGTTAGAATCAATCGCATAGTTATACCCCCGGAAACACAAGAAGATCCTCAGAAGAAGAAAGAATCAGACAAGGCATCATGTAGTAAAAATGCTCAAATCCCTATGTAAGAGGCCCCTCATAAAGCTCCATCTGAAAAATAGCACGTGCCCCTCATTTGGTAGGCCAAGCCTCAGCCCCAGCTAAAATTCAGCTTCCACGCCTAAAAAGTCGAGAAGGGATGTTGTTCCCCAAATACATAAGATGGGGGCTTCCATTCAGCATTGTTGACCAGATGAAGAGAACAAACATAAATGTCACAATGTGGGATGCCCTGACCATTCCATCTCAATGGGACCTGTTGCATGAAGCTCTGGCGCAACTCCATGCACTGACCCGGTTATGCACAAGCCACGCGCTTCTATCAGAATCTACCAAGAAGAGGAGAAACAAGTAAGTAAATTTGTTAAAACCCCACCCTTCTATATGTCCTTGATTATAGGAAAACACCTAGTGCATAACTGCATGATTGACTCAGATGCTACTACTTCTTAGGTTGTGCCTAAAAGATAGATAATGTCTTAGGTCTCAAATATAGCCCTTTGTCTACAAGATTCCTATAACTTGATGTCTCAATCGTAACCACCTTATGAGCCATCAAGGATCTTGAGTTGAACCTCCATGCATGTCCAAGCCTAACAATTACTCAAGATGTGTCAATTATTGACCTACCTCCTTTGTTTGCCATATGTCTATCGAGAGAATTTACTGCCAAGGTGGGTGGTTACTTGTCTTCTGATTGGTCTCATATGTTACTCAAGACAAGTTATAGCACCAATTTTACCATACAAGTTGAGCCTATATTTTCTTATCATGTAGAGCCATATGTCCCATCCCCTCTCCAAGCCAATTGTCTAATCCAAGAAGAACAAGTTTCAGTTCTTGAAGAGCAGTCTCTTCCACCCTTTGTTCCAGACCTAGTACTTGATGAATGGGCAAAAAGGCATCACAAATTTGATCCATATGTTGAAGAACTAGAATCCTATGAAACTGGGCTTGGTACTTATTGTATTCTAGAAGAAGACACTATGCTTCCACTGCACACTCATGGGAGACAAAATTCAAACTGGTATATGAAAGTTATACTTTGATGGATCCAGTAGAAACAACGTAGGAGCAGGAGTGGTTCTCATTTCCCCTAAGGATGAGAAATTCTTCTTCACGCATAGGTTGTATTTTGCATGCTCTAATAATGTGGCATAGTATGAAGCGTTGGTGCATGGCTTGCTCATTACTGAAAAGAAGAAAATTAAAGCATTGTAAATCTTTGGGGACACATAATTGATCATCCACTAGGTCACCAAAGAAATGCCGGACAAAGAATAAGATTCTTAAAGCTTATAAACATAGAGTTTTGGACCTACTTGAGAGCTTTGATTCCCTTAATCTACGGTAGTCCCATGCATAATGAATAAAGAAGGTGACCAAATGGCCGCGCTCAATTCACAATTTTCTCCTACTAAGGACTTTTCAAAGGAAACACTCAAAGACATTAAGATGGTAATCACACCATCCATTCTAGACAATAACACTAGATGGCAAGTGTTTGTGACAATGACGACGCGATCATCCAAATTTTATCTAGAATAAAGCTGAATTTTCATCAAGTATGCAAGTTGACTTGCATGACAAATGCTAAGGTGACCAAGTAATACAACTAAAGACAAATAAGTTTCCTAAAGGATTTTCACCTTAGAGAAGATGTTCAACTCGATGATGAGTTCAAGGGTGAATAAATATACATGTAAATGCGCAAGAGGACTACTCTCCCATTACTATTGCACACGGAAAAGAGTTGTTGCTTAGCAAGACTTTTTGCATGAAGAAAAATAGGTCTTCATCTCTCTCTCTATCAAAAATACAAAGACATTTTCTCATGGGAGTATGAAGACCTCAAAGGTTTTGATCCAAGTGTTGCTCAACACCCCATTGACTTGATCATGGTATAAAGCCCATTAGATAGAAACAACGGCCACCAATTCAAAAATAGAACCCCTTATGAGAAAGGAGTTATCCAAATTCATTGAGGAAAATATTATCTTTCCCATCAAATATTCCACTGAGTCATGAATCTTGTTCCAAAGGCACAAGAAAAATGGTGAAATCAAACTCTGTGTTGATTTCGAGAGATTTGAATAAGGCACCTCTAAAGGATCATTATCCTTTTCCTTCAATGGAGTGCATTCTGGACAGTCACACTAGCGCGCAGACATTCTCCATGCTAGATGGGTATTCAAGTTTCAACTAGATCCTAGTCAAGGAAGAGGATCAATTCGAAACTACATTTACAACCAAGTGGGGAACATATGCATACCATAAAATTCCCTTGGGTCTGTCAAATGTGGCGCAACATTTCAATGCGCCATGGATATTACCTTCAAAGGTTATATCAATGAGTTCATCTTGGTTTACCTTGATGATATAACTATCTTCTCAAAGTAGAGCGTGGATCATATGGCGCACATGGAAAAAGTCTTTGAGAGATGCATAGAATTTTGAGTATCTCTTAACCCCAAGAAGTGTAATTTTGTAGTGGCTTAGGAAAGCTCTTGGGCCATGTGGTTTCAAAGGATGGCATCGCGATTGATCCTGAGCACATTTTGGCCATCCTAGCTCTTTCCCTGCCAATGCACAAAAAGGCCTTGCAGTCCTTCCTTGGAAAGATTAACTTTGTTAGGAATTTTATCCCTAACTTTACGGGATTGGTTCAACCCATCACCCTTATGCTCAAAAAGGACATAGCCTTTAGATGGACAACAGAAGGAAGAGAAAGATTCAACAAGATCAAGAAAGAGATTGCTTGTGTGCCAACACTCATCAACCCAGACTATTCAAAGGATTTCATCCTTTATACTTATGGCACTGATGCAAGTATTGTTGTTGTCTTAACATAGGAAAATGAACAAGGGCTGGAATAGCTAGTGGCCTTCTTCATCCAGATGCTAAAGGATTATGAATTGAAATATAGTCACACAGAGAAGTAGGTCTTTTCTATCATGCACGCACTCAAGAAATTCAAAAGTATGCTTGCCACAAACCATATCAAGGTGTTAGTCTCACACTCATCCGTCAGATACTTCATCACGGGAGCAAAAGTCAGTGAGAAGAGAGCACGATGGGTGACTAAAATCTTGGAATATGATGTGAATATTAAGGCCACAAAACTCGTAAGAGGTAGTACACTCTATGTTGGTTGTTAAATTAGGACTTTAATGAAAGAAATAGCAAGGGGAAAGAAAGTCCCTCCTCTTTGATGGGTGAGGCGCCCTTATTAGAAGCAAGCAACAAAACTATTTACAAATGTACAACTGTCTACTCTGATGAGGAACTCTGATATCATGAAAGTGTTTTAATGCCAAGATAGATTATCAATACAAAAGAACAGAAGAACTAAGGAAGGGAAAAGGTAGAATAGCACTTTCAGGAAGTATAGATAGCAAAATAGTTCCTTATAAATGCTTAGCAAGGACAATATATAGAACATAATCATTCATATTAAAACAATCAAATATAATTTCATGGACACAAAGTTCCAGAAATAACATCCATAAGAATACAAATCTTCTTAATGCAATAGATAATGATTCACAAACTTTTAGATATACAAGAGAATAAAATGATGCAAATGAAAATAGGAAGGGAAATCTTTTGTATTGATAGCTTTAAGTTCTTTTACACTTTCAAAAATTATCGAAATCCAGCCCTTGGAATGGCGAGGAGAGCTCAATATATAGCTTACAAAGTGGTTACATTTGGTAACCATTTCTTTTAATCAAAATATTAATTAAGGAAATGCATAATACAAAGTCCTTAATTAAATTACAAGGAGATCGACACTAAAAATAGAAGAAGAGAATGGAGATCCAGAAGTAGAGACATCCGATTATGGCTGAGGAGGGCCCACTAATTTGAGGATTCGATGCCTGAATCTTTTCAATGCTTCTTCTATCTCCATGCCTCTTGGAATTGTTGTGTTGGAAGTAGCATGTGTCCACGTGCCTAGACATTTCTCCATATCTTTATCAAACTTGGTATGCTCCAGATATTCTTTATTAGCTTCAGAAATAGCTGAATGAAGAGAACAAATGTCTTTCATCTTCTCCTTAGTAAATGACTCTTCTTTGAACAGATCACCCTTGACAAAGGTTCTAAACTGAGCCTTGATTTCTTGAAGAGAGAAGGAAACACCTGTAGTTTCATCCTAAATATGGTAGTGGATATCTTTGAAGGTAGATAAAACACAAGTTTTAAAGGACTCCCATTTTTGCCATAAATTCCTCGCTCTCCTAATGCTTCCTCCAGAACCTTTATCTTCCACTCAATGTTGAAGATCCATGTCCTTCACAAGTTATTCTTGGCATCATCAAACACATTGTTGGCCAATAGGATCTTCTCATTGGTTTGGCCCATTAGACAGAGGTCTGCAATACATCCACTCCATACCTTTAGCTCCTTGTCCATGGCTTTGATTGAGGAAGTGAGTTTCTACTACAAATTGATCACCTTCTCATTGGTTTCGAAGGCTTCCTCAATGAAATTTAAACCTGATATAATCATATCATCCACCATGGCCTCAAATTCCTTCCCATAAGTAGAATACATATGTATGCCTTTGATGCTTTGAACCTCATCTTGATTGAGAACCATGGGAGGTGGGAGAGTAGCCAATGGAGATGGATCCAAAACTTTATCTTTGGCCAACAATGATCTGATAAAATTGGAAAGAACTTGGTTCTATTCTTCTAGCTTGCTCCATAGTTTGTTTTACTTTCTCAACCCATTTAATAACCTTAGTGATAGTTTCCTGAAGGTTATGAACCTCACTCTCAGGTGTAGATTCTCCCAGTGGAATCCTGGAAAGCTCCAAGTTAGAGATCAAAAGATCCTTCTCTTCTTTATCCGCCTGGGTCTAAAAACCTCTAGAAACTACTAACCTTGAGCATCAGATACCAACCTTGAAGTATTATTTGCTTTCTTTGCTGGAGGAGGAGGGGTAGTACCAAGCAGAGCTGCCACAACATCAAAATCAGGCCCGGTTAATCGGGAAGAAGACTTTCTTTTCCTGTTGTCTACTAGGGGTTGCACCCAGGAAAAGGAAGAAGAAGAAACAAAGGAGTCAAGGGGTCCAAGTGTAAGAGAACTCATGGCACTCAGAGTCTAAAATACAATTTCCTCCAGTGGGGAAGTGCATGGAACCTCAAGAATATCCTTTACAAAGGAGTATGTTAAACTTAGAGGCTCAGTTCTTGATCCTTCCTTCTCCATCTCAACAGTGGTTCCAAGGGTTTCTTCTGGTTCTTTCATCTCATCATCCTCATTCTCACTTAGAACAATAATGTTCTTTGGCCCAACAGGAAATTTTGAGTGCTCCAAAAGAGTCTCTTCCTCGATTGGTTCTTGCTTAACCTCTTTGACCTTCTTCTAATACACTTGAGTGGAAGAAGGAGGACTTTACTCAAGTACCTCAAGACTTGGGCATATGTACTTCCTTTCCAGTGTGTAAATTTCTCTTGAAGAAGACCTAACCTAGATCCTCCTAAATTCATGAACTTTTTGTCAAACCAAACCTTAGTTCTGACAATGAGAGGGGCAATTATCTCACTCAAATCATCTCTCTCCTTCACATACCAATTCAGGGTTTCTAGAGGAGTGTGCTTGATGGATCTCTCATACTCATAGGATTGTAAATCTTCATCATCATCTTTAAGACCTTCAGGCACCTAGTAGAGGTTGAGGTCTATGATCTGTTGCAGAGAAAATCTTCCAAAATGCCTCCTCCTGGATTCAAAATCATCAGTACAATCAGCCTAGTAATCCTCAGAGTCGGGACGGTGACAATAAGTTATTATGAGATTTCAATCAATGAATTTCTTTAAATAAAAGCAAGTCCTGGTCCTGAAGAAATGAACAGTAAGAGGAGCAATAGCCCTTTCTATGTTTTGGGCATCTAGAGCTATCTTTCATGTATAATTCCCCAAGGAGATAGGGAAATGAAGACCAATGATCTTTTTGTCTCTGCAGGTTCTATGGAGCTTATCCACTGTCTGCACACCTCAACCAGAGCCATTTTGTCATTACAAAACATGGGAAGCTTGAGAGGTGTATTTTCAAAACAAGCCAACCTGATGTATGAGAACCTTCTGAACTGAGTGAAGAAAGCCCCATACTTGGTTATCAAGGCCTTAGCCTCATCAAAAAATCTTCTAGCAGTGTCACCCTCCAAGAGTCTCACAATGTACATGGTGAAGGCATCATTTACCCTTCTGAAATTATGATTATTGTCTTTGAGGGTAAATTGATGGCAATATGCATAGATGGGTTCATTCTTATTTCCCTCAATGAAAGTGAATCTAAACCACTCGCGAGATGTTTCCAAGTTGTATATGAGGTAGGAGGTCATGTAGAATTTTTTTCGTCCGCTAAACATTTGACAATTGTTCAATCAGTTCCCAAAATAATCTCGGACCAATTTATGTTTTTCTTACCCTTGCAAATGATGCTTATGAAAGGACACATCCAAAAATGGAATTCATTGTTAGAGGGCATTCCCATAATCCGGGTGAGTAGAGTGATGAAATCTGATAGTTCCTCATTAAAATCAACCCTGAATAATGCCTTAGAGAGTCGGGATGCTCCCTTCTTAGGGCAACTTTAGCCATGACTTAGCTACTTGAGCCTTATATTTCTCATTTTCCTTATCAAACAGATCTTGAGCTTGAGTGAGAGTGAGAAAAATGGAGTCTTCTATCTCAAGAATGCGTAGGGCAGCGGCGATGGCAGAAACATCCAATTTTGCAATCAATTATCCATGCACATTAACAACCTCCTTGGTATCTCGGATTGAAATGAGCTCCACAGAAAGCACGGTGTCGACACACTACACAGAGATGGGAAAACCAGTAGCATATGTGATTCCACTATCATTGATCATTTGGGCCATGGGAGCAAGGTTGTCACATGTTAACCTACCCCAAAAATCATCAAAATCCAATATTAGGTACAAAGGTCTCTAGAGGTGACAGATGCTCGTGCCCTTGAAACTTGATCTTCATTTTTACAGTGCACAGAGGAATGGCCTTCAAAGAATAGATTCATGATAAAAATGCAAAGGGATATAGGAAGATGAACAAATGACTCAATTGCAAGAATGTGGGCAAGAAATAACGAGCAAGCAATGTGACAAATGCATAGATGGTGGTCCCTTTAAATAGTTGTTCAGGAGAGAGAAGATCATAAATGCACATTAAATACACCTTGTATTGACTCAAAAAGGTGAAATGTGGGAACAACGGAAAAATTAGTACAGACGGTCCATGGGACATTAGGACATGTGGGACGTGAAAAGCTGATTCGGCCGATGTGGGAATGCGGGCCAAAAGAGCACGAGCGGTCCAGGGACACAAAAATGCAAAGGACGTGAAGACCTAATTCATCGATGTGGGTGATGTAGGGAATCGGGCAATAGAAAACTCGGGAAAACTTGGGACATATGGGCCGAAAAAGTGTGAAAAATCTGACAGACAAGAACTTGTAGGAAAACCGTCGATTGGTGAATAAAAGGCCCTCCGAACTTGGGACATGAGGGAAAAAATGTCCGATGCACCCGCAAGTTACTAAAATAAATCCAAACAAAGGGAATTTCACCATCTCTTTGAATTTCCTCTTCACTAAAACATTATTGAAGGGTGCCAACTCAAATTTTTGAATTTTTCAACTTTCAAAAGAGGGGAATTTTGAGGGGACAACAACTGGCTCTTTCTGGGATGACTTGACTAGATCATAGGAATGAGGCAAGACAAGAATCCAAGAAAAACTCTGGGGAAGAAGACCAATGCCTTATCCATTAGGAAAAAGAGTCAAAGGAAAAACAATACATAAGGCAACACACAAAAATAAGGAAAGGCAAACAACAAAACAAAGACAAGAAAAGCAAACACACACTGTACATAATATACAAAGGACTTCCTATTCACCTAGGATTTGAACAATTTCAGGTACTTGCCCACTATAAGGAAGTGGGAGAGAAGATCCATCCATGTAATCAAGATAGAAATAATTTTCACTAGCAAAGTGCCTGATTCTGAAAGGACCAAGCCAAAGAGAGTCAAACTTACCATGGCTTCCTCGAGGTTCATGTCTTTTGTCCCATAGCAAAACAATGTCTCCAACTTTGAACTCTCTGGATCTGGTTTTCTTGTCAAATAAATATTTCACCTTCTACTTGATGGGTAGAGATCCTATCAAAAACCTGCATCCTGTCTTCATCTAGCTTATGGAGATACATGATCCTCTTATCTAAAGAATCACTGAAACTGGTGTCCTCAATAGCTTTCATCAAATGCAAAGATGGTAGTTCCACTGTCACTAGTAGTTGAGCTTCCACACCATACACCACTTGAAAAGGGGACATCCCAATTGCTCTTTTGGGTGTAATCCTATCTTCCCAGAGAGCATCATAGAGCTTCTTGTGCCAGTTTCTCTAAGATTCATTTACAAGCTTTCTTACAATGGTCACCAAATTCTTGTTTGTTGATTTTGCCTATCCATTCCCTTGAGGATAGTAATCTGAAGAATGAGTGAGGGAAATCCCATACCCATAGCAGAAATCCATCATCTCAGCAGAAGAAAAATTTGAAGCATTATCAATCACAATCTTGTTTGGTACTCCAAACCTTATCAAGATGTTTTCTTTGATGAAATTACATACTACCTCGAAGTAGTAGTACTTTTAACTGGGATGGATTCTACCCACTTAGTGAAATAATCTATGGCAGTCAACACATGAGTATGTCCTACACTTGAAGATGGGTTGAGTGTTCCGATGAAATCCAAACCCCACTGTTGAAAGGGTTCTTCAATCACAACTAGCTTAAGTGGCAAAGCAGCCAACTTAGGTCTTCCCACAAAGGTTTGACAAGCTTCACATTTTTGACCCACCTTGATGCATCCTTAAACAAAGTAGGCCAATAGTACCTGCGCATGAATAATTTTGTGAGCAATAATGGTAGATGAGAAATGACCCCCACAGGCTTGATCATGAAAGGTTGAAAACAACTTCTTCTATTGCACTTTGTCAACACACCTCAAGAATCTTCCATCCACTCCTCGTTTGAACAAAGCATTCTCCCACAACACGTACTGTGTTGACCTTAACTTGATGGCTCTCTTTTCTTTGGTAGTTAAGTGAGATGAACACTCACCATAGGTGAGGAAGTGAGAAATATCAGCGTACCATTCATCGGTCAAACTGAGGAACAAAACAATAGGGACATCAACTTCATCTTGAGGTGTTTCATGACTAGCTCCCTCAGCAATGAGTTCACACAAGCCTTTACCCCAAACAAGTTTCATTGGTTTGATGTCAAGATCATACTCCTAAACCTTTGCTACCCAATTTCCTCTCTTGGTTCCAAACTCCTGCTTTGTGTAAGAATAGACTTAATAGTCGTATCGGGCACAAGCACAATAGAATGAGAGTTAAGAATGTAAAATCAAAACTACTTAACAACTTTAACTACTGCAAAATCATGTTTCTCCATCATAGTGTACTTCAACTCATGAGTTTTCAGAATATAACTCATGAATGCAATTAGGATCTCATGATCTTCAGAATCTTTCTGAGTCAACATAATGGCCAAGGTACTCTTTGTGGCATAGCAATAGATAATAAAATATTTACTAAAATCTAGACATGCTAAGATAGGAGTCTTAGAAATGGCTTTCTTAATGCCTTCAAATGCTTATTTTCCTTCAGAGGACCAACCAAACATTTTCTTTCCCTTCATCATTTGGGAAATTTTCAAAGTCAATTCTGAAAATCAAGGATGAATCTTCTTAGGAAGTCGATCTTACGAAAGAAAGAGTGTACTCCCTTTTTTCTTATGGGAAGAGGAATCTGTGCATGGCTTGAACTTGTTCAAGATCAATTTTGATTCCTTCTTTGGAGACAACATGTCCCAATAAATTTCCCTCCGTGACACAAAATACAGATTTCTTGGGATTCAGAGAGACTCCATGTTCTTTGCATTTCAAGAGGACTATTTCAAGGTGCTGAAAGTGATCTGCCCTAGTTTTGGAAAACACAGTTAAATCATCTAGATACACAACAATACATTTTCCTTTCAAACCTCCAAAATCCAAATCCATTTCTCTCTAAAAGGTGGCACCAGCATTAATGAGACCAAAGGGCATCCTCTTGTAGGAAAAATTACCCCAAGGAGTGGTAAAGGCAGTCTTGTGCTGATCTGCAGTATTAACTTCCACTTGGTTATATCTTGAGAAACCATCAAGCATGGACAACATCTCTGCACCCGTAACAACTTGCAACACCTGGTCCATCATGGGTAGGGGGTAGTTATCTTTCAAAGAAGCTTGATTCAGATTCCTAAAATCAACATAGATCCGAATCTCACCATTTTTCTTCCTGACATGCACAATATTAGCAATCCATGTTGAATGATGAATGGGGAAGATAATCTTGGCCTTCAACAATTTTGTATCTCTTGGAAAATAGTGTCAACAATCTTTGGATTGTACCTTTTCTTTTTCTTGAAAGGATTAATCCCAGGTTTGAGGGAATGAAATGTTACATTTATTTTAGCTAAAAAGCTTTCAGATCATCATAAGAATAAGCAAGGACATCAACGTACCTCTTCAAAAGATCCACCACCTTCTTCTTCTCCTCGTGGGTACAACACTTTCCAATATTCACCATTTTGGGTTCAACAGAAAGTTCCCAATATTAATATTTTCATATTCAACAGACTTGTTGAGATCCTTTGGAAGCTTTGGACTTGACATACCTATCATGTTTATCAAAAATTCCTCCAAACTCACTAGTCCTTTAGGGATCTTGTTGCCTTTTAGTTTGATGCATCCCTCTTGATCCATCTCCTCTTTGACACCTTCCTCATTGGAAGAGACACTCTCTCGAGGAATATTTCCACTTCCCTCAAAATACAATTGATCAAAGTTATCCTTAAGTTCTAGGAAAGAGAGCAAATGTTGATCATCATTGAAAACTTTCCAGTTGTTTGCATTATCTCGGTACGCTTGGTCTATGGATCATTTCAATGGTGAATTTTTCTTGAGAAAAATCAGGATGAGGTATCAACAAAGACCCTAAAATAGCTAAGGATTCAGCCCTAGTGTTCTTCTCCCTTGGCACTACTTTGATAGAGAAGGCATCAAATAATTCAATAGAATCCCAGACCAGATTCCTATAGTGCTTTAACCTTCTATTATTTACTTGGAAAAGATCCCTGACTTGTTTGACAACCAGTTCTGCATCTCCACGAGCCAGGAGGTTCTTCACACCTCTTTATTTTGTTACATTCAGTCCAAGGATGAGAGCTTCATACTCTACTATGTTATTTGTATTTTCAAATTGTAGCTTGAAGGAGAAAGGATGAATCTTTCCTTCTGGAGATATCAATACCACACCAGCCCCAGAACTAGCTAAAGAACAACTTCCATAAAATTCCAAATTCCAAATGCTATTAGGATCATGGGGCACTACTTTAGGATGTTCCACCTCATCCTGAGACATGATCATGTAGTTTTCATGCCCAATATCTTCATAAAGTATTTGTGCCTTGGGATCATCTATCTTTTGCACAATATATTCAGATTGTTTCTCGGCGAAACTTCTTCATCTTTCCATTGATTGGTATAAGGGCATGTGAGTAATCCATTTGAATTTCTCCTCCCACATCCTTATAGAAATTTCTACTCAATAGCATACCATATGAAGGAGGAATATCAGCTACCAAAATAGTAGCTAAAACCTTCTTCTCTGGTAAAGCAGCAAAATCTACTTGTGCATCCTTAATTCTTCTGACCAAAGGCACCTCCCTACTCTCCATGGAATAGCAAGAACCATAAGTGCATGTGAGGGTAAGACCCAAAGCATGAGCCACTTTGGTAGGCATGACATTATCTGACACTCCTGAGTCTATGACATAGTTGTTGAGCTTATGGCTAGCTATGAGGAGGGTTACATAGAATGGTTTGATTTTCACATTTGTTGAGGTGACTGCAGCCACAAGATTTGATTGGGATGTGGAAGAGGGAGTGGGAAAAATACCTTTAGAAGTGTTGGATGAAGTTTTGGAATGGGAATTGACAAAGTGGACCATTTTGGCAAAGGATTTTGGATGAGTCTGATAAAACTCAACTTCAAAAATCTAGATTTTTGTTTTCTTGAGGTGATCAATGATATCAAAATATCCAGAGGTGGATGGGCTATCATCACTAGGAATCCTAGGCTTATTAGGTTTTGGAACTGGAGAAAAATAAGTTTTAGAAGCAGGAGTAGAAGAATTAGCAGAACTCACCTTTTGCATGGATGCAGTGGGAATAGGAGATCCTCTTCTTGCAATCACTGGAATAGTCATGGGATGCTCCTTGGACTTCTTAGTAGGTTGCATCACTTTTTCTTTCTTATTTGTCTTCTCTGGGTCATAACAACATATGACTCACTATTCATCTCTGCCACTACTTCATCATAATCATCTTCCTCATCAACACCCTCAGTGGTGAGGAAATTAACTCGAGACCCATCGAGTTCTTCCAGTTCTTCATCAGCCTCTTCTTCAGGTTCTTCAAAATATTCATTAACTTCTTCATCATCAGGTTCTTCAACTTCACAAGTTACATTAACAGGGACCTTGATGGGTGGTCCTTCGATTTCCAACCTTGTCTGAGAAGAAGGAAAATGGTTTCTAGGTTGAAAATTTCTCCTTGGAACATCTTGATAAGGAGCATGTTGAGCCAATTGTTTCTTGATGGAAATGAGGTCATTAGCAAGCTTCTGTACTAACTGATCTACATTAGCTCTAGGAGTAGAGGAAGAGGAAGAAGAAGCTTTAGATTTGGAAGGATCTCTTTTCAATTTACTAGACATGATCAGGTCATCCTCAACACTGACGGCTAATCTCTGATCAACATCCAAAGTTACGAGATTGGCTCTCCTCAACGCATAGCTTACTTCAAGAAATTGAGCGTTTAGGAAGAAACATTTTTGAATTTGATCCATAGGTTGGGTGTCTTGTGGGATCTTATTAATCAACTTATTGAACTTGGCCACAAATTCTCTCATGGGCTCTTGTGGTTCTTTCTTGATTTGAGAAATCTAGGCTAGCAAAGCATGCACATCTTTAGCAGGTTTGAAATGATTCTCAAATCTAGTTCTCATGGTAGTCCAATTAGTGATGGCCCCAGTAGGGAGATGATAAAACCAATCTACCACATTTTCCTGCAAAGTCTCCACAAAAATCCTCACAAAGACATCCTCATGTTCAACTCCAAGGACTCCACATGCAACTATAAAGGCTGCAATGTGTTCATCAGGATGTACCTTACCATCTCCTCTGAACTTGGGAAATTTCTTTCTGTTACCCCTGGGTAACTCATGCAAAAGGTTAGGGGAGGGAAAGAGGCCCAACTCGATGGCCCCAAGGTAATGGAACCGCCATTCTTGGAAAAATTGCTTGAAGTGGAACAACCATTCTTGGAATCTTGTTCCAGGTGTGCAAAAAAATGGTGAAATCAGACTTTGTGTTGATTTACAAGATTTGAATAAGGCATCTCTAAAGGATCATTATCCTTTTCCTTCAATGGAGTAGATTCTACGGACTATAGCCGTGCACACATGTAGACATTCTCCATGCTAGATGGGTATTCGGGTTTCAAACATATCCCAGTCAATGAAGAAAATCAATTCAAAACTCGCATTTAAAACCAAGTGGGGAACATATGCATACCATAAAATTCCCTTTGTTCTATCAAGTGTGGGTGCAATGTTTCAGTGTGCCATGGTTATTGCCTTCAAAGGTTACATCAATGAGTTCATCTTGGTTTACCTTAATGATATAATTGTCTTCTCAAAGTAGAGCATGGATCATATGGTGCACATGGAAAAAGTATTTCAGATATCTTTGGGAATTTGGGGTATCTCTTAACCCCAAGAAGTGTAATTTTTGGTGGCTAAAGGAAAGCTCTTGGGCCATGTGGTTTCAAAGGATGGCATCACGATTGATCCCGAGCACGTTTTGGCCATCCTAGCTCGTTCCTCGCGAATGCAAAAAAGGCCTTGCAGTCCTTCCTTGGAAATATTAACTTTGTTAGTTGTTTTATCCCTAACTTTATGAGACCATTCATCCCATCACCCTTATGCTTAAAAAGGACATAGCCTTTAGATGGACAACGAAGGAAGAGAAATCTACAACAAGATCAAGAAAGAGATTATTTGTGCACCAAAACTCATAAACCAAGACTATTCAAAGGATTTCATTATTTACGCTTATGGCACTTGATGCAAGTATTTATGTTGTCTTAACATAGGAAAATGAACAAGGGATGGAACATCTAGTGGCCTTCTTCACCATATGTTGAAGGATTATGAATTGAAATACAGTCACACAGAGAAGCGGTATTTTCCATCATGCATGCACTCAAGAAATTCAAAAGTATGATTGCCAAAAACCATATAAGGGTGTTAGTCTCCCACTCATCTATCAAAGACTTCATCATGGGAGCAGAAGTCGGTGAGAAGAGAGCACGATGGGTGACTAAAATCTGGAATATGATGTGACTATTAAGGCCACAAAACTCGTAAGAGGCAGGAAGTGCACTCTGTGTTGGTTGTCAAATTAGGACTTTAATGAAAGCAAATAGGGGGGAAGAAAGTCCCTCCTCTTTGATGGGTGAGGCACCCTTATTAGAAGCAAGCAAACAACTATTTACAAATGTACAACCTGTCTACTCGATAAGGAACTCGATATCATGAAAGTGTTTTAATGCCAAGATAGATTATCAATACAAAATAACAAAAGAACTAAGGGAGGGAAAAGGTAGAATAGCACTTTCAGAAGTATAGATAGCAAAATAGTTCCTTATAAATGCTGAGCAAGGACAATATATAGAACATAATCATTCATATTAAAACAATCAAATATAATTTCATGGACATAAAGTTCTAGAAATAACATCCATAAGAATACAAAGCTTCTTAATGCAATAGATAATGATTCACAAACTTTTAGATATACGGGAGAATAAATCAATGCAAATGAAAATAGGAAGGGAAACCTTTTGTATTGATAGCTTTAAGTTCTTTTACACTTTCAAAAATTATCAAAGTTCCAACCCCTTGGAATGGTGAGGAGAGCTCAATATATAGCTTATAAAGTGGTTACATTTGGTAATCGTTTCTTTTAATCAAAATATTAATTAAGGAAATGCACAATACAAAGTCCCTAAATAAATTATAAGGAGATTGGAACTTAAAAATAGAATAATATAATGGACAGCCGTAAGTAGAGACATCCGATTATGGCTAAGGAGGGCCCACTGATTTGAGGATTTGATTCCTGAATCTATTCAATGATTCTACTATCTCCATGCCTCTTGGAATTGTTGTGTTGGAAGTAGCATGTGTCCACGTTCCTAGACATTTCTCCATATCTTTATCAAACTTGGTATGCTCCAGATATTCTTTATTAGCTTTGGCAATAGCTGAATGAAGAGAACAAATTTCTTTCATCTTCTCCTTAGTAAATGACTCTTCTTTGAATAGATCACCCTTGACAAAGGTTCTAAATTGAGCCTTGATTTCTTAAAGAGAGAAGGAAACACCTGTAGTTTCATCCTGAAGATGGTAGTGGATATCTTTGAAGGTAGATAAAACACAAGTTTTAAAGGACTCCCCTTTTTGCCATACATTCCTCAATTCTCCTAATGCTTCCTCCAGAACCTTTATCTTCCACTCAATGAAGATCCATGTCCTTGACAATTTATTCTTGGCATCATCAAACACATTGTTGGCCAATAGGATCTTCTCATTGGTTTGGCCCATTAGACAGAGGTCTGTAATACATCCACTCCATACCTTCAGCTCCTTGTCCATGGCTTTGATTGAGGAAGTGAGTTTCTACTACAAATTGATCACCTTCTCATTGGTTTTGAAGGATTCCTCAATGAAATTCAAACCTGCTATAATCATATCATCCACCATGGCCTCAACATCCTTCCCATAAGTAGAATACTTATGTATGTCTTTGATGCTTTGAACCTCATCTTGATTGAGAACCATGGGAGGTGGGAGAGTAGCCAATGGAGCTGGATCCAAAACTTTATCTTTTGCCAACAATGATCTGATAAAATTGGAAAGAACTTGGTTTTGTTCTTCCAACTACTCCATGGTTTGCTTTCCTTTCTCAACCCATTCAATAACCTTAGTGATAGTTTCCAAGGTTATGAACCTCACTCTCAGGTGTAGATTCTCCCAGTGGAATCCTAGAAAGCTCCAAGTTAGAGATCAAAAGATCCTTCTCCTCTTTATCTACCTGGGTCTGGAAACCTCTAGAAACTACTGACCTTGAGCATCAGATACCAACCTTGAAGTAGTATTTGCTTTCTTTTCTAGAGGAGGAGGGGTAGTACCAAGCAAAGCTGCCACAACATCAAAATCAGGCCCGGTTAATTGGGAAGAAGACTTTATTTTCCTGATGTCTACTAGGGGATGCAACTAGGAAAAGGAAGAAGAAGAAACAAAGGAGTCAAGGGGTCTAAGTGTAAGAGAACTCATGACACTCAGAGTCTAAACTATTGTTTCCTCCAGTGGGGAAGTGCATGGAACCTCAAGAATTTCCTTTGCAGAGGAGTCATTAAACTTAGAGGCTCAGTTCATGATCCTTCCTTATCCATCTCAACGATGGTTCCAAGGGTTTCTTAAGTTCCTGTCATCTCATCATCCTCATTCTCACTTAGAACAATAATTTTCTCTAGCCCAATAGGAAATTTTGAGTGCTCCAGAAGAGTCTCTTCCTCAATTGGTTCTTTCTTAACCTCTTTGACCTTCTTCTAATACACTTGAGTGGAAGAAGGAGTAGACAATTCAAGCTCTTTCATCGAGGAAGAAGGAGGAGTTTTCTCAAGTACCTCAGTACTAGGCGTATGTACTTCCTTCCCATGTGTGGAAGTTTCTCTTGAAGAAGATCTACCCTGGCTCCTCCTGAATTCATGAACTTTTCTATCAAACCAAACCTTAGTTCTAATGATGACAGGGGAAATTATCTCACTCAAATCATCTCTCTCCTTCACATACCAATTCATGGTTTCTAGAGGAGTGTGCTTGATGGATCTCTCGTACTCATAGGATTGCAAATCTTCATCATCATCTTTAAGACCTTCAGGCACCTAGTAGAGGTTGAGGTATATGATCTGTTGCAGAGAAAATCTACCAAAATGCCTCCTCCTGGCTTCAAAATCATCAATACAATCAGCCCAGTAATCCTTAGTGTCAGGATGGTGATGATAAGTTATTTTGAGATTTTGATCAATGAATTTCTTTAAATCAAAGCAAGTCCTGGGCTGAAGAAATGAACAGTAAGAGCAGAAATAGCCCTTTCTATGTTTTGGGCATCTAGAGCTGTCTTGCATGTATAATTCCCCAAGGAGATAGGGAAATGAAGACTAGTGATCTTCTTGTCTCTACAGGTTCTATGGAGCTTATCTAGCTATCTGCACACCTCAACCAGAGCCATTTTGTCATTACAGAACATGGGAAGCTTGAGAGGTGTACTTTCAAAACAAGCCAGCCTGATGTATGAGAACCTTCTAAACTAAGTGAAGAAATCCCCATACTTGGTTATCAAGGCCTTAGCCTCATCAAAAAATCTTCTAGCAGTGTCACCCTCCAAGAGTCTCACAATGTACATGGTGAAGGCATCATTTACCCTTCTGAAATTATGATTACTATCCTTGAGGGTAAATTGAGGGAAATATGCATAGATGGGTTCATTCTTCTTGCCCTCAATGAAAGTGAAGCCAAACCACTCGTGAGATGCTGCCAAGGTGTACATGAGGTAGGAGGTCATGTAGAATTTTTTGGTCTGCTGAACATTTGACAATTGTTCAGTCAGGTTCCCACAGATAATCTTAGCCCAATTTATGTTTTTCTTACCCTCACAAATGATGCTTATGAAAGGACACATCTAAAAATGGAAGTCATTGGTAGAGGGCATTCCCATAATCTGGGTGAGTAGAGTGATGAAATATGATAGTTCCTCATTAAAATCAACCCTGAATAATGCCTTAGAGAGTCGGGACGCTCCTTTCTTAGGGCACTTTAGCCATGACTTAGCTACCCGAGCCTTATATTTCTCATTGTCCTTATCAAACAGAGCTGAGCTTGAGTGAGAGTGAGAACAATGGAGTCTTCTATCTCAGGAATGCATAGGGCAATGACGATGGTGAAAGCATCCAGTTTTACAATCAATTCTCCATGCACATTAACAACCTCCTTGGTATCTCGGATTAAAATGAGCTCCATAGGCAAAGCACGGTGTTGGCACACTGCACAAAGATGGGAAAACTAGTAACATATGTGATTCCACTATCATTGATCATTTGGGCCATGGGATCAGGGTTGTCGCATGTTAACCTGCCCCAAAAATCATCAAAATCCAAGTGTTGAACTTCACTATCCCCAATATTAGGTATAGAGGTCTCCAGAGGTGACAGATGCTCATGCCCTTGAAACTTTATCTTCATTTTTACAATGCATAGAGGAATGGCCTTCAAAGAATAGATTCATGATAAAAATTCAAAGGGATATAAGAAGATGAACAAATGACTCAATTGTAAGAATGCGGGAAAGAAATAGCGAGCAAGCAATGTGACAAATGCATAGATGGTGATCCCTTTAAATAGCCATTCAGGAGAGAGAAGATCATAAATACGCATTAAATACACCTTTCACCGAATCAAAAAGGTAAAATGTGGGAACAACAGAAAAAACTTTCCCAAATGCAGTCCATTGGACATTAAGACATGTGGGACGCGAAAATCCAATTCAGCCAATGCAAGAGATGTGTTGAATGTGGGCCAAAAGAGCACGGTGGTCCAGGGACACAAAAACGTGGAGGACATGAAAACTTGATTTGGACGATGCGGGAGATGTGGACGATGTGGGGAATCAGGGAATAGAAATCCTGGGTGAACTTGGGACATATGGGCCGAAAAAGTGTGAAAAAGCTGACAGACAGGAACTTGCGGGAAAACCGGTCGATTGGTGAACAAAAGGCCCGCCAGAACTTGGGACATGAGGGACAAAAATGTCTAACAGACCTGCAAGTTACTAAAATGACTCCAAACAAAGGGAATTTCACCATCTCTTCGAATTTCCTCTTCACAAAAACATTACTGAATGGTGCCAACTCAAAAATTTTGAATTTTTCAACTTTCAAAAGAGGGGAATTTGGAGGGGACAACACTCTACAAGAAGATTGGTGAGGATGCACAGAGTGAACCTAAGTCTTCATTATTTATAGATGAAGACCTTCTATGTGTAAAAATAAATAGAATATAGACCCTGGTGTGC
Organism: Taxus wallichiana var. yunnanensis; assembly: GCA_018340775.1. Lineage (NCBI taxonomy): Eukaryota > Viridiplantae > Streptophyta > Pinopsida > Cupressales > Taxaceae > Taxus > Taxus wallichiana. The sequence goes on from CM031235.1 coordinate 638,464,204, forward strand.
ACGACTAGATGAATGGACATGATCACATTTCTTTCCAAGGGTGCATACCCTCTCAGTTTAAATAAAGCGAAGAGAAGACATCTGAGGCTACAATCTATCCCTTATGTGTTGATTGATGGACTTCTCTTCAAAAATAATCTTGATAGCGTGTTGTTAAGATGTATCAACAGCGAAGACTAAAAAAATGTTAGCATAATTTCATGATGGATTCTCTAGTGGACACTTCTCTACCAAGACTATAGTAATGAAGATCATAATGGCAGGTATATTTTGGCCTACCCTATTTGCAGATACACATAAGTGGGTCACAAAATGCAAGGAATGCACTTTCTTTACAGGAAATAAAATATTGTCTACGCTACCCCTCTAATCAATGCAAGCAGATCAGCCCTTTGCGCAATGGGGTCTTGACTTCATTGGCATCATCAATCCACCTTTAAGCGTTGGACATAAATGGGTGCTAAAGATTACTTCACCAAATGAACAAGTTGTCACACTTAAAGAATCAACTGAGGCATTCATCCTTGACTTTCTCGAGGGTTTAATCACAAGGTTTGGCATTCCTCAAACCATTATCTTTGATAATGCAAAGGCCTTCCTTGGTGCTAAAATCACTGATTAGGCTCTAAGTCTGGGCATTTACTCGAAAACCTCTTCCAACTATTACCCTCGGGAAACGGTTTGGAAGAATCAACGAACAAGAACTTGATTAGAATCATGAAGTGCATAATGAACATCAGCCAAATACGTGGCATACGAAGGTCTTGAGCACGCTCTGGGAATATAGAATCACTATAAAAAAAGTAATAGGAACTTCCCCTTACAACCTTGTCTATGGTAAGGAGGTTTCCCTTCCTTTGAAACTAAAACTAAATTCATTGGTGCTTGCTCAAGAAATGGAATTTGAGGGTGCGGATCGGGGAGAAATCGGGATAGCATAGCTGGTTCATCTTGAATAGCTCATAAACTCGCCATAATCAAACTAGAATAGCATTAGCAAGCAACAAAGAAATGGTTTGATAGAAAGTCTAGACCTCAAGATTTCAAAGTTGGGGACTGGTTCTAAAATGGGATGTTGATAGAGCCAAGCCGGGTGCCATTCAAAGTTTGATGTACTTTGGAGTGGCCCATACATCATCAAGTCCTCGTAAAGAAGCTAACTCCTTCAAGTTAACTCATCTAGATGGAAGCACGCTGCAAATCCTAGTAAACGGATCTATCTCAAACCCTCCCTTAGGTTTGTTACATTATGTTGTATATTTTAAGTAGTTTCATTTATCCAAGTGTGCTCCACACACATTGTTTATTTGGACATAGTTATTTCCTCTCGCACTTCATGTGCGTACTCTTTGTTACCTCTTAAAAGTAGAGCCTCTCTCGGTGGTTGTAAGATTCATAACAGTGCGGAAATGATTCTCAAAGTGATCACAAGGGAATTTTTTGTGATTGAACAAGCAGACTCCATGCCCAATGGATGCTTCAGGCTGCTACTTATCTCTTTCATCTAGTAGGTAGATGGCCCCAGAAAGTCACCAAAACTATTATCTAAATAGCTCCCCTAGCGATTTGGATAACTTGCATACACATTCTAGCCCTAAGTTATCTATTGAAGAATTATGCGCGCTCAAAATCATTTGGCACATTCCCTTGGTCGCATTTACTAGCACATCCATTTCCTTTTCTCCTTCCACTTCCCCTTGTGTCCACCTTTCGTGCATTCACATTCTTCCTAGTCAGGTTCTTCTTCCCATCTGCACACCTCATACTTACTACTAATTCCTTGTCCCTTCGCACGCCGCACCCATTACTTTGTAATAGTTGCACCTTAACCATACGTTCTCTGCTCACCAGCTTTTTTCCTCTCCCGAGTGCATCACGTGCACCCCCTCCGCGCATTCCTCTATTTTATCCACACACCCTTCCCTCATACCATTTTGTGCTAGATCATCTTTTGGCATGTTTAAGTATGCCACGTGTAACCAGAAATTGATCAATTGTGCTAACAGGCACTTTGAATCCTTGCAAAAATGAATGATTAGCACACATGGCTGAAACGACAAATAGTTGTACATTTGACCACCATCTTAGCCAATCAGTGTGTGCCATGTGTTTTGCGTATGCCAACAACTCTGACATCTTCTGACAACCATATCTTCTAGTACAAATCTTAGATCGGTGCGTGCTTGGACTTGTCAGAGAGAGCTACTGACATCACTAGTGCGAAATTCAAAATTCAAATTATGGTGGATCTCAGTACGTGAGAAATGGGAAAATGACTTTCTGAACATTAATGAGAAGATCTGATTGCTCCAACCACCCAATTTGGTATGATCCACCCTCATTTTTCTTCAACACGTCAAGCAGGCATGGGGAAGCATATTTCACATATTTCTAAGTGGATTTACAGAAATTGAATGCTTCTTATTGGTGGTTGTGTTTCAAATTTGGGTTTTCCTCCTTCTCCCTTCTTCCTCCATGATTTCATCTATAAATGTAAGAGCAAGGCTCATTTTTATGTTGACACTCCAGATCCTTACGCATTTTGCTAAGGACTCCATATTTTCTGTACTTTGAGTTGTAAACCTCTCTGTATGACTCTTTCATGTGGATATCGGCCTCCTGCATCATTGTAGAATTAGCTGATGTGCATTTCTGGAAGTAATAGAAGCATCATTTTGTGACTATTCTCTATCCTAACGTGTTTGCATTCCTTCTTCTTGCATTTTCTTTTGCGTTGTGTGTTAATTGTGCTACTTCCCCTGCAGTTCCATATTTGGTTGTGTTCCACTAGAATGATATGGTGAACGCATCTTTTGATGTGCTACTCATGCCTAGCCTCCTTTCATGCATTCCCTATCATTCTCACTCAGATCATATAGTGTTCATCCCTCTTTTCTAGTGTTATCACCTTTTAGTATAGTTTACTTCATGTTATCCTTCTTTCCATGGTCCCTTGGCATTCTTAGCTTAGTTTCCCCTTTCAGTACTAGGAGTAGTAGTAGTAGTAGAAATAGATAGAGGAACTGGCCTTCTCCAGAGATCCATCCCAAGCTCATAAGGTCCTACAACTTGGGGATGGTTCCATTTTGGTCTCAAACACCTTGGCCCTTTCCGAGATTTGAGACATGGGTGCACATTTGAGAAACCAATAGTTCACTCTCACCAATTTTTCACTATTGCATTTTTAGTTTCCACACTCCACTATTTTCTAATTCCACACTTTTTCTAGTCCATCGACACGCTTTCTATCACTCTACATGGACATCAGGTATGCATCTCTATCTACTTTATGTTACTAAGCTTTCCACTCACCAACATAAAGTTGGAGAAAATTTAGTCACAAAATCATGCACTTTAGACATTATTTAGTCCCGGTCTCATACTACTATTCATATGGTTTTGAGTGAAGAAAGTATTAATTAACCCATGTCTTTTGGCCATTTTACTTTGATTTTTTCATCATTACCAACCTCCAACACATACTTTCCTAGTTTGTTTTTGTCATTTGGTGTCATTTTACCTTTGGTGGTGTGTCCAACCCAATATTGGGGCGCTCTAGGAACCACGGTGCCATTTTGGCTCTCTCATCCTTTCTACACTTTCCTCGCCACTTTTTGGGCACTTTCTGACCATTTGAGCTTCTTATCTTTTTAGTGGTCAGCCTTTTTGGGGTTAATTACAAAATTAGAACAAGAGAACCATATAAATATAAAGTTATGAGACCATAATGAGGGACCAAGCACTAAACACTACTATCATCACCTAAGGTTGTATCCATCAAAGGCTCCATTTACATCCATATAGCTCCATCACAAGGCACAAGGTTGGTTCATCTACATCACACTACATAGGAGGAAGTTTATTCTATTCCATCCACCATTCTATTACATTTTCTACACATATTTAGTGCTCACTACTTTGAAAGTGTGACTAGCACAAGAGCACTTAGGGCATGATTTCTCACACACACAAAAATAGAACTACATCAAGTCTCGAGATGTAGTGCAATGATCGATTAGTAAGGCCACCATTATGGTAGATGAGGTTAGTCTCGAACCCTTCATATGCATATTTATTTTTAGGGGTTTGATGCTCGTTTTTCCTCTTCATCATTGATTACAAAGTGACATACGACCGAGTACAATGAAGCTAGCGTGACGAGAAATGAAGGCATGAAACCATAAAGTGACACCTTGGAGGAAGGTTGTAGACATTTTTCACGAGAGAAATTCCCCATATCTAATACTAGGGAACCTATAGGTGCCCATGTACCTATCCATGTGTCTCGACCACTCAAATTGCATAAGTCTACACTTTTCTAGACTTGGGCATAATCATTTCCTCTCCCTATTTCTCTACCCATCTCTGCGACATAGTTCAAGTAAGCTCATCAAATCAACTAATCTATTTCTTAACCCTCTTACACATTAGGATTTACCTTTCTACTTTCTTAGTTTTTGGGTCATTTTATTTATACATTTATTTGTTATTTATTGTTGTTCCTAGTTTAGATTAACTACCATTCTTCCACATTTTAGTTGATCAATATGTAATATCTATTATACCCATTTTCACCTAAATATATTAAATCTTAATAATTTAGAAATGTTATAAATTCTAGCCACTTTGGGAGGAGGGTGAATCAGTGCTTAGACAAGTTTTTACATATAATTCAATTTCCTTAACTTAGTTATGATGAAACCACAAACTCATTCACATGCAATAAATAGGAGAACACACACAAAGAGACAAGATTTAATGTGGGAAACCCTTCAAGGGAGAAAAACCCACTGAAACCAAAGAACTAGCTTGGACACAAATGTCATGTAAATGTTACAATGATTTCATGTTGAGCATCCACTCAACTTGAGTTGCAACTCCAAAATTTAGTCAAGCTACCACTTGACCTTTAGCAAGCTTCTACTTGCATGGAAGCTTCAACTCCCAACAATTCAACCAAGATTCAACTTGATCTTCTGTAAGCTTCCACTTACAAGGAAGCATCAACTCCTTGAGTTCTGAGCATCCACTTAGACTTCTTCACAATATTTTGATCACTTTTCTTGTGTTGTCTCTCATAACAAATTATGATCACTTCTTCAGCTCAACTCCTTCTCTTCTCACTCTCCTTCATCTTTTTCAAGCACTATAGCACAATTCCTCTCCCATAGACATTTTATCTTCCTTCAAATATCATATATCCCTCTCAAACATCTACTCTTTCATGTCTACAATTGCTACAAAATTTCAGTCCTTAATGCATTAGGTACATCCTTGTTTTTATGCCCTTACTACACCTCCAATGGTATATACATCAATAACATTCTTCACGCACAAGAAAAATTTATTACATAAAGGAAGATACACTCAAAAAAAAAAATCACTTCACATTCTATGACCCTTCACCTACCTCTCTTTTCAACTCGTACAAAGGAGGACTAAAAGACATCACAAAATTGCCAACTAACATTAATTACATTTGATTTTGTGTCAACTACACACTCATGACTTACACAACCTATCAATAAGCACTATGAAGGAGTCCTAAAATATTTTCCCCATATGACATATCTAAAATTTTCCTCTTACAACTTGACCTGTAATCTAACATCTCGACATGTAACTACCATGCAAACTTTTGTCCTCTTCCTCTTTGCAAGTTATTTTTCTATTTTTACGCTCTTACACAAATGGAAAAGTTTCCAAAGCATGAAATGATTTTACTACACTCATCCTTTAGCTCTATAAATTCTTAACATCATTCCTAACTCATCATTTAACCTTCAAACTTCATAGGAGCTCCAAACACATTCATGGAGGTTCAAAAATTACAGTCGTGGAGGTGCTTGAAAATCTTCAAAGAACCGGTCTTCAAATCTTGGAAAATATGGTGAGTGGTTTCTACATTACTTTTAAATTCCTAGAGGAGATTCATCACTCTCATTCAAGAAAGAACATGTTGATTTGAACAAGCAACAATCAGATCTTCACACTCAAAAATATAGTCCTCAAAATCTTGTTATTTGGAGCACTAAACCTTGTCATCCAACCACCTATTATACATAAAAATAAATCTATTGAATTATTATTTACATGAATTTGGCATAAATCATCAAAACATTTCAAGGACCATCATTTCACTTCAATTTCTCAAACTGGTCTGACTATGTTCTAGGAGCTTAAAAAACAAGTCTTCAACTATCATGGCACAACCATCTTCAGGAACTCACCAAGGAATTTCATTGCTTCAAATACTTCATATGCATCCTAAAAACATGCTCAAACACTCATACCTATACCTTCTTTGGGAAAAACATCTTCTTCATACATGTAGTTGAGGGCTTCTTCACTAGCTAAAAAGGGAAGTTTTGGATCAACCAAACTTATGCATGCAAAAACTTCATCAAACCAAACCAAACACACTCAAAGATCATATGGAACACATTCATGTTATTCAAGACAAAAAAACAATCACTTTATGAGGCAATTCATCACATATACTCTTCATACCTTCAAGGTTAGTCTTGCATTCTAGGATTTCTTAGTGGTAGGACTGGAAATGCACCTATATCATCACATTTATCTAAAGGACCAACCTAGATATCTTCATGAACATAAATCACATATTTCTAGCATCCTTCACAAAATATTTTAGCATGGGTTACTTTACAAATTTATCATGTACACTGAATTCTTCACAAAATAGTTGTTTTCTTATGGAATCCATGATGAGTCATAAGCTCAAACCACCATGAAAATATTATCTGATGAATTATATACATTCTCAAATTAATAAACAAGAAAAATAGTTCCATTTGAGAACGTAACCAAGCATTTTTATCTATATCAATCTAAATTGGCATTTAGGAGGGTTTAGGAGCTCATCATGTTTGTCATGTTCTTCACCATGTAGTCCCTTAACCATGTCATATAATGTGTTTCATTCCTCTACCATGATTTACCATCAGTCTCAATTCTTCACTCCACCTTTCTAGATCACTTTTCTACCTAGGCCTAGGGGTTAGGCATCCTGAACTAAGCTATTCTGACAAATTCAACTCGTGGGTCGCCCGTATTCATCCTTATGAAATTTTTTACACATCATATACATGTAATAATATGCAATTCATCATCCTTTTATTCTCTCATAGCATCACCCTTCATGTCACATGTCATTAGTTTCTCAATAAGTCAATGCTTAGTCAAGTGTTCTCAAGCGTTTGACTCTCAAGCGTGTCCTACCTTTTAAACCTCATTCCAAACTCCCTCTAGATCTCATTCATCCTAATTTTTCATTAATATGCCTTTGACAGCAATGAAAACTCAGAAATCACATGCCAACAATCTCCCCTTTGTCATTGATGGAAAACTCCTAATTCTTCTCTCCCCTTTTACATTAATGACAAAGTACCTATTTTTAGTTCATGGTATGCTCCTACATCAGCTTGTTTGACCTCTTTATTTGTTGCAAACAACAACAAAACTCATCATTTAAACTCTCCCTTTTTGTCCCTCATTCCTTAATCTTTGTTTTTGTCCTTCTTCAAGCATTGAAATCACTAGTACTCCCCCTAAAAAGATGCCTCCATGGCACATGCACATGCTAACCAGCTGACATTAGAATGAAAACATATTTGTCTCATCAAATAACCTATCCTAGCTAATACAACTCAATTCTAGGCTTATTTCCTCCATATTTTTCTTGTAGCCAAGGTTTAAGATTTGGGTCCCTAAAGTGAACTTTCAAAGCTTTTAGGCAATATTTGTCATGTTCTAGAATATAATATGCTTCATGAAACTTTGGTTTCTACCCCCATGAGGTTATACCATCCATATCTTCCTTTCTATATAAGAAACTGAATTACATACCTTGATTTGAACTCTTGTTGATGAACCAATAGTATCAACATGGTCCTAAAGTGCTTTTTCAATGCTCCTTGTCTCAATTCCATTAATTGAGTTATATGCATGCTCCCCTTTGAAGTGTACCTTCTCACACTCATTAGTTTGTTTTGATTGGATTTTCAGATGCTTAGACCACCTCATATGCACATACTTGACATTCAAGGCAACTCTCCTAGTTCAAAACTCTAATCAAACTTGTAGGTGTCCATTTCAAGCCTATAGGATGCATTTTAGAGTTCCATCACCATCATCACCCTTGGACTGTGGATTACTCTGTCAAAATTCCATTTGAGTGCTTATGCAAACATTGGTATGAACTTGTTAGCTCCCATACTCCATGTGTCATCCTTCAAAGTTGTCCCCTACTCTACATATACATGTTTGTCTTGTATGTTGCCCTTTTAGAGTCTTCACAAACTGCAACCTTCTCATATTAAATGTAACCATTGACTTTTCTTCTCATAGACTTGTGATCATACTAGCTTCTTCTTGACCTCATATTTCCATGCATCCTTATGCAAAGAGTGTATACTATTTTTGTAGCCTTGTACTACTTTGTATTTTCTTGGAGATGAATACAAATATTCATACCTTATATGTGATGGGTCTACATAGAATTCACTGTTTGATAAGCTTGACATTACTTGACATTAACCTCCTTGTGGTTTCTGTAGCATATTTATGCTAGATGGGAGACCTGTAAAGTACTTGGTATTCATCCTTGTCGGGTTTCTCATCTTCTTTAGGCATAGATCGGGACATGCTCTATCGTCATGTGCTTTTCTAGCATTGTTTCTCTACTAGGTCCTCTCATCATACACCCATTGTTCATTCACATCTGATTTTTCACTAGATATCCTTGTTAATCTCACAAATACCCTCATAATCTATACCTTTACACCGATTTCCATGTTTACTCTTTCTTGTATTATGTAGACATAAAGGATAAGGTTTTCTCCATCTTCTCTCTTTCAAAATAATTAGGTGTAGTAGACACTTTTAAATATTTTCAAACTCCTTAATTCCCTCAAACAACTCCAATGATCATACAAGCAATGCATACTTTCTTTTTCTTTTCCAAAAATTTCATTCTTGGTCATAATTTAACTTGCTCTATACTTTCTTGTCTTAGTTCTTGACAAGGATTGTCATGTGTTCTTTTCAATGGAGATTGCTTGCAACATGAACTAATGAACATTTCACTTCACTTGAAACTACTTTTACCTTCTATTCCACTACTCACCAACCCTTGGATTCAACCATTCATTGTGTTAATTCATTCTTAATCCAAGTTGTGCCTTGTAGGCTACTAGCTCTATCTATGCACAAGTCAAAAAAATTGCTCTTTGTGTGAGAATGATATCCAAAATCTAGTGAGTGAATTGGATACCCTTTTTACTCATACATATCCTTGCTAATTTATATATTTCATCCCTCTAAACAAAGATTACTTCCTTTGTAACCTCCTTTGCACTAATTAGGCCTCTAAAAGATTGCACTCTGCCTTCCATAAACCGAGTACTACTGCTCACACGTTTGAGGGTTTTGAGTGCTATAACCTCTAAAGTACTTTATAGTACACTTTAAAAAAAAATTAATACCAACTTTTATGGTTTTTTGAATGATGGGTTCTTAATATAATCTCATTTTTCTCAATTTTAGAAACCCTAGTTCGAGTAGAAAAAAGAGCACATAAAACCTTGTAACTTTCTTGTTCTTTCACCAAAATTTCCCTGTCAACTCTAAATTATTGTATCAACTGAGACACAATTACTACACCTTTAATTTCCCATGAGAAACTTCATTTTAGTATTTATACCCTTTATATTCTCTTCATTGTCACATGTAGCAATCATACTTGCATACAAATCGTTACTCATAAGTCATTAACCTTGACCAAGTTTTCTCGAGAGAATTTTTCACTTTCCATTATTAATTAATTAGATTTTTATCAAATTATTTGAATAAGGTAGGTTGATAAGTTTCAAATCACACTTCCTTTGACATACTTGACCTCAAGGCTTCAAGGAGTCCTATAATTAGACTTTTGAAGTGCATTCTTTTGTCATACTACCACCTGGAGGTTGATCGTGTGAATATGTATCTCTTTCTTCAAATATCTAATGTATCTTCTTGAGACCTGACACAATTTGTATGATTTTTACATATGACCACACTTTTTCTATAGCAATAGCATTCAATCAGTACACAACATTTGATGCCTATACAACGTATTTTATAACTTGTTCAACATTTGAAGAATATTCCATTATTTTAGCACTCATTATACGTGCCCATCCAATCCTTCAAGAAAGGGAATTTACTCAAGAATAAGACATGTAACAAACTACATTAACTTACCATGACACATTTTATGAAATCAATGGAATCAACTTGGACATAGACATGAGTTAAGGGCACTTGAAAAACTTGACATACTTGACAACATTTACACAACCTCGTGGTCTTATTACCATTCATGACATGAGCATTATAGACATCCTAGAGAAACTTTTCACTTTGAAGACTTGGTTAATGTCATGGAATATTATGAAACACATGAGAAATACTTTGGTTAAGAGCATATTTTGACAAATTTCTTACTAACACACACTTGATGGATCAATTCTTTTGAAGGCTACAACACAATATGTTGTTTACAAGTACACACATTTATCACAAAAATCAACATTAGGACTCAAACTAACTTGATTTCAGTTCATGACATTCTTTCCAATGACCATACTTTTCATAACTCTTGTTTTTGAATAGTGAAGTTGTTTAATTGATTAAGAGTAGACTTGAAAGGAACTAAAAGTGCATGAAAACACTTTTCTTTTCTTAGATACTTAATCATGACATTATACAAACTTATTAAGTACAAGGGCTTTATGAGGGTACTAAATAACATACCTTTTGGATTTTATCACATTTGTAACAACTTGAAAGCCTTTCTCGGTACCTCTTGAAAGTGAATCTACTTCAAACAAACCAATGCTTCTTCAAGTAGTGTATGCCTTCTAGAAGCCTAGAGAAGGCACGCCATGCTTGTAGATCATCTTAAAAATAGTAGGTAGTCATCAAAGCAACATGATGACTTTGTCCTTTCTTTTTTCCTTGAAGTGTGACTTTTTTTCTCCCATGTTCGCACTAAGGGGGGGAATGTTAGGAAATATATTTATTACTCCATTAGAGTGAATAATAATTACGTATGTAATTATTATTATTGTGAATGTAAACTAGTAAATTAGTATTTACATGTATTAATATTTTACCGTATGGTAAAATATCATTTACTAGTTAGTAATTAGTAAATGTTAGTTAATTTGTTAGTAAAATATATTTTGGTTATACCCATATTATTATAAATAGGTTATAACCTCCTAGTTTGTAGGAGGTAGTTTCCCTACCTCCATGGCTATTTAATAGCCATTGTAATAGTTAAGTTTTACAGCAAATCAATATTGAATATCAATTTTGTTGGTTTGATCTCAAATTTTCAATAGTTTATTAAACAAAAATGGCTCCACATTAGTAATCTTATTCAACATAAGTTAATATAAATACACTTATATAAATGAATAATAACTAAATCATTTAATTTTAAGGTGAAATGGTATAACCATTCCTGTTATAACATGTCACTAATTATATTTGATTACTCAATGTGTGGGAAGTGATATATAAATTTAATATGAAATAAATTATGATAGAGTTAACATAGACATGAATCCAAATTTACGTGTTTAAACACAAATATGAGATTGTTGACAGAGCTTAGACTATAAAATTTACACTCATTAATAGTAGGATTCAAGCATTCTTATTCCATATATATACCACAAACCTTAACCATTTACTTTATATAACTTTATATGTTCACAAATTGATCAATTAATATTTTTTATTCTTACTTTGATCAAATAAAAAAACTCATATAATGATAACAATGATATTGTACAACTACAGTAGATGATCATCTAGTCTATGACTTACCTCTTCTTTATGGTATCCCAATTAAGATTTTACTTTCTTGACTTGATTGTGTGGAATGTGATGTATACGTCCAAATCATATTATCCAATCATAATTATACAAAACCTTAATCATATCCCTCCATTTTATGCCGTGATAACTAAGGTAACATCAATTAGATTTGATGTTCACAACTTATTATTGTTTGTACATAGTTTATAACCCCATATCATAGTTCACTATTCTAAGACAAGGAAACAAGCTTTATAGGAAATCTTGACACCATTACGACATGAAAAATCCTTTATCATCCATTTACATTCTCTTAACATGATAATTTTACAACATTATCATTATAAAAGCAAGGAAATTGTACAATTACAGTGGAACTATCTTGATGTTAGGACTGGTCACTACTCTTTCAAGGCATTCTTGATCCAAAAAAATGCTCCCATTCATTACTTGGAATCCTTATCAAGATTTTAATGATAATCCTATGAAATATATACTTTCTTAGTACTTGCCAGTGACTAAAAATTACTAGTTACATTTCTTGATGATCATACTTTGACAATCACTTTGGAATATAACATAGACTATAAATTTGGATTAGATGGTTACAGGATATGGTATGCGTTTTTGTACATTCCATTTCTTCAAGGAACTTGTTAAGCTTTTACCTTGAGTTCCTATTCATTCTTGTCGAAGACTAGAAGATTGGAAACCATATGGATTAAAAAAGTGAGATTATAAATTAGGATTTTAATGTTATACTTGGACAAGGAATCAAAATGGAAAATAAATTCAAATATTTACCCATTTAATATGTCTATATATCTCTTCATAGTTCCTTACAACTCATTAATGGACTCTCGGATAATAACCATTCACCTTCAAGGCTCTCTTTCATTGGAAAATAGTGGATATTCTTGTAAGACACTAAATTTGGGATTCTCTATTTCGAGCGAGAGGTAACAGAGATTGAAAATGAATTTAGGTTTCTAAAAAATTGGACTTAATTATATTCCCTTCATTCTTCATTTTCATGCTTCAAACAACTTCTTGAACTTTATGGTTATCAAGTACCTCGACAGAAGTCATACCAAAACTATTCAATTATTTAGATTGTAATAATATAATAAACAAAGTGAGAGGGTTTAAGATGATATTAGCTATACACACCTGGATTATACCCAACATATGTTACACCCCCTATAATGGATCAACAATTCTTCTAATTGAGCTTAGGGACCTATAGACAAGAATAACCATGAAGATCAACTTTACCATATATATACTTTGAATTGTCTTTCCAAAATAGGAAATGATTTTATAATTATCTACCTCATTCAAATATTACTTAACATTATTGAAAACCTTGCACAAGCATTTCAGCCTCTCTATATATCAAAGAGTCAAAAAAATAACCCTTGCACAACTAGTATTCACAAAGTATACAGATTCCTTAAACATTTCAAGGTGCAAACAAATTAATTAGAAGGTCGTTACCAAATTAAATGATATTTTCTAATCCTTATGTAACTAATTTCACACATATTCATACACAAAATCTTATAAATACAAGCAATAATTGATAAGAACCATCTTCACTATTTATTCAAACTTGTGTTTACAACTTTGAGGAAACTTTCCTTCTTTGATCTTTAATGAATCCTTACAACCTTTCAATCTATGTTATCTTCTCCTCCATAAACGTTTCCCATGCTACTAACCTTCTCCTCATCCTTATAACTACTTATTAATATCCCTCTCTCTCCTCTATTCAAATAACTCCTTCCTTTTCTTTTAGTACTAGTAAATTTAGTTACAAGAATAAAACCAGAGTTAGTTATCCCAAAATGGTGAAGGTGGGGTTTCCAAACATGAATTACACTTCTTGGAAAAGGATATAAACTATTTAAAACCTTCTCAATGTGATGATATATATCCTTATGCCTCCAATGAAGTTTCATAGACAAACAAACAATACCTCTATCTCAAGGGAGCACTAAACCCTCATTCTCAATTTTATATTTAAAATTACAATTTTTGGATGAAAACTATATTGAATGATTAAAGGAGATACAACACAATAAAATGTCATGATAAATAATTATTATTGATAAAAATGAGGTCTAAGATCTTTCTAACCTAGAATTGTAATTATCTACAAAATGATTCCCTGCATTAAAAACCCGGGGTAGGAAAAGATTCATGAACTCCTGCTCATGAGTTGTAGCATCAAATTTCTTTCTTATTTCTTACTTTCCAATTCATTAAAATTTTCTTATTACCTTATAGTACTCCATACCATGAATGTACTCCCATCATACCTCTGATGATTTGAATCATACAATCAAGAACTTATTGCATTACCTAAAAATAAATTCTCTTCCTTGTAGATGTCTTGCCTTTGTTGGAAAAATATGATGTTATCTCCATAATATCTATTTCGTGATGGCTATCATGATCCAAAACTTACTTCATCCTCTATAAAACTATTTCTTAATTTTCCGTGGACTATATTATCAGTTCTCATCTTCCTTTTGATGGTCTTGAGTCAAAATTTGTGCAATAATAGCTTCTCTAGTTAACCACATTCATGCACATTGGTGGATCGTTGGATTTTTCCAAACTTCTATTGTTGTATCATTTTCCACCTTCTTGAATACTCTCTAAGTTGTTATGTCTCTTTTTTGGGTTTGAGTGAGTTCACATGAGGGTTGTGACTCTCCTATTCACATAAAATCTTCTAATACTTTCTTCTTTCTAGATAATACACCTACACATTCACATCTAGAAACAATATTAGATGAAAAACTACGAGGCATAATAGCTCTCTCTTGATATTTTTCATATCCGTGGCGTCAATAAGCCATTTTGTAGTCTCCTCAAACTTGTTATCATTTGTTGTGGCGTCATGATGTCATTCTTTAGCTTCTTTATTGTTTTATTTTCCATATTATATGGTTGTGTTTTACAATTTCTTAGTGTCTTCACAAACTATATCATATTTTTTTCTCACTCTCCACCTTACAATCATCTCCTTGTTAAAATTATTTTGAAAATTTTTATTCTAAGAATACCTTATCTTCATTTTTAGTTGTTTTACACACTTTTTGCTTAGATATTTTCAAACACTCTTCCTCTCCACTCAACCATTGTCACATGCTTTTCAAGTTCAAATGGTTTCTAAAATATTTTAATAGATTTTTCCCATGTTTTAACTCTTGTTGAATACTTTCACAAACTTTATTTTTAATTTCTTGATATTTTTATTCACCAACGTTTTGGAACATCATTTCTACATTTACTTTGTCCTCTATCATCTCATCCAACCTTCTAGATACTTCTCTCTTTGATTTAGGACAACACTTATCCTCTTGTTTTAAGTACTCAATTTTTAGTTATCACCATTACTCTAGAATGACCTCAACCTTTTCATTTGGTAATCCTACATTCACAAAATTAGAAGAAACATTATAAATAAAAGTTTGAGTCCATATTTCCTTGATATAATCCTTGCTGAACTTTTCCTCTCATGCCTTAATTTTAGTCTTCTTGAGTTTCTTATTCTTCTTCCCCTAACATCGCTCCCTCTTCGGATAAAAAATATTGGTTTCCATATCCTCTCGTATGGCGGGCTAAGAATGTCTCTCAATGGCTTGCTCTCCTAGGTTTTGCATTCTACAAGGGTATGAGGTAATGAAGAGGAAACACACATGAACCCACACGTAGTTGATTGATTTAAAATGGGCTACAATGAGTGCTAAGGTCACATATCCAAAGGGTAGTGATCCCTACACTAGGTCAACCTAGGGTTTCCAAGGCCCACGGTCAAGATAAAGGAGGGTACCCTTATAGGATATCGATTAATGGGGGAGAGATGTAGATCAATAGAAAGATAACACAAGCATGCACAATCTATACAATTGAAATATAATTGAAATACAAATAAAGGAAAGCTAAGGAGTTGATCATATAAGAGCAATATGCTAACTAGCACCAATGTACATACAATACTAAGCTAACATAAAGAAATGGGAAATGAGATGAACTAATCTATACAAAATGACAAAGAAGGTTAGAGAACTTACTCTACGGGGTGGTCATTGATGCATCTATCTCTCCAAAGAAACAATACACCAAGAGAGAATTGTTATGGGTGGAGAAGGGGAACATCATTCCTGTCCTAGACTCACTATAGATGACCCAATCATGTAAGCAATCCAACAACCAAGAAGAGTGTCTAATCCAAATCAAATACAAGATAGACTAAGAGTAGAGTGATTAGATGCAAGGATGGTGAAAAATAGTAAAGCATATGGTTTATTCATGTCATTCTGTAATTTCTCATGAAATTTTAGAGTGTTATGTGCATATATACCTAATACCATTGCCAACGGGTGACGGTGTCAACAAAGGGAAAACCTAACATCGACACCATCACCCATGGGAAATGGAATCAACAAAGGATGACCCAAATGTCAAGTGGGGTACAAATGTGTCATGGATTAAGAGAAATTCAATGGAATAAGTGTCAATGATGAAGTCAAATACAAGAAATATTCATGAGTGCTAATGTGTGTAACATAAAGGACTAACAGTGACTGACCTGAGAGGCAATGGTAACTAAGGATAGGGCTACATAGCATACGTATCTCTGTATTATCTCTAAAACCATAATGACCATGTGTATAGTCATACCCCATTCCCGGGCCCCTTAAGGCACCCACTCGAGAAAGAGATGCATCGAGACCCTTATCTGCATAAAAGAGTTGTTAGTAATAGTGTGAAAAATTATTTGTATACATATGTCCTATTCGTTGATCACCGCATGTGAGAATATCCAAACATAGGGTGGTCAACGAAATGAAATAGTCTGTAACACAAAATTTTAAATTAAATATTGAAAGTAAGTGCATAAAATGAATGTTGAAAGTAATAAAGGACCAAATGAAATGAAATATACCCACAAATGTGTACCTGATAGAATCATTCATCTTACCATGTGTAGGTACAATTAACGATGTAAGAACCCTGAAGAAGTAAAATTGAAAAGAAACACTAGAGGATCATCAGTAAAATAACACATTAGTCACCTAACTATGGGTCTATAGGATAGGTGTCATGTCATAGTGTCAAGATGTCATGGTGTTAAAAATAGGTAAAAATTGAAAGTCCTCGACATATACGTGTGAGAGGTAAAAATGAATAGCTCAAGGTTACGATCACAACACAAAAAATAATGCATTTTTTGGATCTCAAGAGAAAAAATGGCATTCATTAGAATTTTTAGGGTTATCGTGACCGAATTTGAATAGAAATATCATTTTTATATAAGAATTTTGTTTGTTATTTGTTCATTGTTATTTTTGGATTTGAAAGATTTGAGCTTCAGTTTCCAAATTTGGGTGTGGTCAACAACATGACATGAGTATGAGGCGTGACAAGGGACAACGAGGTGGTGCACGTGGAAAGGCGCGACCATGGGTAAGTCATTGTATTTAATGTTGTTGAGTAGATTAAGTTTCATTTGGTTTTTTATGTTTTTAGAGTTGTTAGTGTGTCATTTTTGTCTAAACTTGTGTCATAGGGTAGGTTAGGACAAAATACAAATGGGTTTTGGGGGTTGAATTAGATTTTTTCATTTTTTATTTTTTTGGGAATTATATTTCAAAATTTCACGGTTGTGTTTATGCGAGACGCAATCAGCCCCTCGAAGGAAGAGGGTAGATGGTGTCATATTTTGTACATAATTTTGTAGGGTCCGATGGCATCAAAAAGGGGTTGATGGCATCGGTGGAGGGGTCAATGGCATTGGAAAAAGGGTTGATGGCATATTTATAGTTTCATGTGTCTTTTTAATTTTTATTTTGAATACATAATTAGTTTTTTGAGGTTCTAATTCATGTTTTTTTATCATTTTGTGCATACAATGATATCATAGGATCTTCCTATAAAGGATTGTTGATGTGGCATGGTTGAGTGGATTGATTATTGGTTTAACCTAGGAAGAGGTGGCCCATTTACAAGGTTGGGGCTTTGGGGGCATCATGTAGATGCCCAGGATACCTTTAGATCTGGACCTGATCCAGATGTTTTTGGCTGCATGGGAGACTAGGTCCAACACCTTTTGGTGGTGGATGGGACAGGAGACCATGGAGATGGCCTTGACCTTACAGGATGTCCATGGGATTTTGGGTTACCCATTGGAGGGACCCATATGTATTGTGATTTAACTCCTTATTTTACAAAGTGAAGGGCCTTAGCCATATGGAATACTAAGAGTGATATATATGATGATGGCATGTTGTGTGTCTAACTTAGTGCAATGTATGCCTTAAGCATTTTGGTTATCTAGAAGGTGGTTATGGGGATTTTTGTGGCACAGATAGTGTGTCACAAGGTAGATGGATCCATTCCATTATTTTTTATAGTAGTATGTAGGGATGTGGTAGACCATGGGGTGTCCTTTAGTTGGGGCACCACTATATGGGTATAGCTAGAGAAATAATTTTATAGGTTCATATGGAGAGGATAGAGGATCATGGGACCTATCGTTATACTAACATTCTATATTTACGCTAGGTTCCCTATGTATCAATCGATAGGTACACCATTGGGGATACTATAAGATGCCCCAAGAGTACTCCAGTGGGCATAGGGGATGGCAGTGAGAGCACTTTGAGCATTCCAACCACTAGAAAAGGTGGTTCAGATGATGTCATATGGAATCCCTATGTAGATAATATGGATCAACGGCCCATTGGATGAGAGAAAAGCACATAGAGGTAATTATTGATTTGATAGGGAATTATTTATACTAGGTGGAGACCCACTTAGCGAGAATGGTCTTGGGTCATGAAGTAATTTGGGTGACCGGTTCTGTGGTGGTACCACCATTACCACCCTACGAGATGTCGACATGCTAGATAGGCCATAGGAAGAGAGGTGAGGGTGGTAACACTACGGATCCATAGGGTACGGGTGGTAGGCGGACATGGTTGGAGGTAGTGTAGGCATGGTGGGGATGTTCAAGGCCCACTACAAATGATTGATGATGTAGTAGATATTAGTTCAAATGAGAGATCGATAAAGGATCTACTATGCTAGCAGGGGGTCCACAGAGTATAATAATAGGTAGCACTAATCCCAACACCATTGGGGTAGCATTTTTATATCTAGTAAGGTGGATGAGGTAGTGGTAGATCCACTCGATCAAGAGGAGGTGTCCTAACTCTTATTAGAGTCCATATGGCCTTGTGTCGAGACATGTTCCTAGACCATAGCACAGGGGGACATGATAGTAGTGCCCCGAGATAGGTGGGAACGATTTATAGGAGTGATACCTCATCATGATGATGAGTAGAAAGAGGTACTAGGCATCATAGGAGACAACGAGACCATTATGGAGAGGCTCATGCATCCAAGTATGTGTGTCATTAGATTATTTATATGTGTGGAAAGTATTTTTGGTTTTATATTTGTATTGTTAATGACATGTGTATGTGTATTTTTTTTTGCAAGGAAAATAGTGGAGGAGTGACACTCCCTAAGAGAGAGTTCCCATCATGATATCCTAGATCATGTGGTGGATGTAGTCTTGTTTCCTACTCCCTTTAAACCCTAAGCACGTCGGCCTATCACCCAACATTAGCTAGGTGTTGTTGGGTGCTCACTGAGGCGTGCGTAGGCATCGATCCCCTCTTTTATGTGAGCCTTGTAAGAGTGTCTCGCCATTAATGGAGGAAATACGTGCAGATGCAGGAATACATGCATTCATTCTAGCATATAAGTAAAGACACTAGATCTTAAACACGATGCATCATAATGTAAAATTAAACCCTACAACATCACCAAGAGATCATATATGAACCATGAGAAAATGGAGAGTAAGAGGGTTTGACCATAAACACAAATATTTAGGAAAACCCTTTATATATTGATTAAAAAATGTTTATAGTAGCGATTACATCAAAAAGGTTTAGCAACATATCGCTTACATCACTCTACCATTATCATCCTATGCTTCACATGGCTCGATCTACAAACGCTATATTACCCCCCTATAACCATTACATATTCTTCACAATCTATACACCATTATATATGCACTCACACTAGACCTACATCTCTCTACTCGCACAAACACTCTTCTAGATCTAAATGCATCCTTAAATAGGATAGGATCTTGCCTAATCATCATTCCGTAAGCAATCCCACATGCCAAATGTCATCATATTCTATTATACTTGAGTTTCCAAGCCATGAAGATGTCAGCTAGCCATAACAACCTTCACTTTACATCCCATAACCATAAATATTCCCTATAATATTCTTTTCTTGAGCTTCAAGTCTCCATGTAACAACCTTTTCATCATTATGCATACCCGCAGATTCACATGTTTTGCATGTGATACCCTTCTTTAATCTGAAATGTGGGTAAGTCTTTAAACCGTTAAACCCTTTCCTTCTCCTACACGCAAACTTGTCTCTCCTTACGTGCATATTCACTCACCAGCCTTTTCTCCATAGTGCCTTCTGCACGTGATCATCCTCTATTTTAGGACTTAGTCATTTTCTGGGCTCAACATTACCCCACACTAAATGTGTTGTCCATCCTCGAAAACAATCTATCCTTCAACAACAAAGAATAAAGAAATAGAAGGAAAGAATAATCTATATTCGGCTTGTGCCAAAGAACAAAATAATTTGTCTACTATTGTATAAGGATTGGGAAGTCTTTATTTAAGGATGCTTTAATCTTATTCCAAGCATCCACCTCCTTTTGTGCTTGTTGAAATAAATCCCCTATCAATGAGATGACTTCATCAAATGATAACTCTTTACCTTTGGCCTTTAGTGTATCAAAAATACTTTCCATTTTCCTAATATGGCTGCTCAACACATCCATTCTTCGTATAATCTAGGGATATAATTACTTCACTTTATTTCTAATCGAGACCCTTAAGATTTAAATTACCTTAGACTTATTCTTGACCTTTGTTATGATCTTGTCCCATTCTACCCTATTACCCTTGTTATTTTCTTGGAACTCCTTTAGGTCCACCTCATGGGTAGCAACCAATACACTTGTCACCATGTCCTTGTCTCCACAATTATCATAGAAAACTTTGGCCATGTGTACTGCAATTTTTACAGAGGCAAGGAGCTTGGAGTACTAGTTATGGTCTCTTTAATTTTCAACTTCTCATGTTCTCTTTGTCACACCAAACTTCCTCCACCGACTCCAATGCAAGTGGTTGCCTCTCCATCATGATTAGGCGCATCAAGTCCTCTAGGAAGTGGAAAGCCAATTCATACTTTTGTTCAGGAGGGGCCAAATATGGGCACTTTAAGATAATGGAGTCTAAGATAGTCTTTGATTTCTTATAGGCTTCGTGTACCTTCCCCTTTTCTTCTCTCAAATCAGCCCTTAACTACGAAATTATAGACTCAATCCCTTTTATCTCATTGTCTCTCTCTATAATTTCCTTTTTCTTATCATCCAATTCATTCTCTAATGTCATAATCCTATTATTCCTTCCAAATAATCTTTCTTTGACTTCCACCGCTACCTTATTTAGCATGTTACACACCTGATCATCAGTTAGTTGATGGGAATCCACAATAGGATTTATCTCATTGGGGTTTTGTGTGGTTACCAATGCTCCTACATCGACTTCAAACTTTGTTTCATCAACATGGGACTCAAAATTCCATGACAACATCTTCCTTGTGCATGTGTATGCACTATCTTTCTCGATGATGACTAGTAGAAGAGTTTTTCTGTAGGCGTCGTGTTTTTGAAACATACGCACAGAACCTTGTTTGGATCATGGACATAAGTCATTGTGTTTCCTTGTGTTGTTGTCGTGCCCTTACCACCTATGTACACTCCTATTGGGAAGCTGACTGCTAAACTGGGATCTCTACGCATGCTCCCATAATCTTTCTCCAATTCTTCCACATTGCACTCCACCTCATGCTCTACCAAATCCTTGATGAAACCTACTACTTCCCTCTCCACTGTGTCATCAAATTTTTCATCAGACAGGTACGGGTCCTATGCACACTCATCCCCACTTCCTCTTCACTTCCTTCTTTCTCCCAAGTACCCTCCAAAACCCATCTTTCTCTTCATCATAGCCACATACATCAAACACCATGGGATTCTCACCTTCCTCACGCTCCTCATTCTCCTCCTCGAACTCATCACCCTTTATTATCTTTGTCTTCTCGGTGTCTAAACTCTACACCATCTTTTTCTTCTTTTTACTAGTGACTCCTCTATCATATGGGACATTTCCTTCTCAGGAGACTTCTCCTTCAAGGTGGATTTCTTCATTTGTGTGTACATACTTGGGCCTACACCTGACTCTTATGCCCCTACGGCATGCTAGAACCGTACACGCGCTCGACACCTTGTTTGTTGTAGTTTCCTCCCTCTCTCTCTTTGCCCCTTTCTTCCTTCCGATAGGGTCCTCAAGGATGGAGACATCATCCTTAACATATGCACCCTTCTCAAACTTGGGCCTTAGGCATATCTACACCCTCTTCATCATGCTTCCTACAAGTGGTAATGTTACGGGCCTTAGCATATGTATGTCATGAGAGACATACTTCTCCACATATGCACACTTCTTAGGATACACTAATGTTTGGTGCAATGTGTAGTGATCCTGATCTACCTCACTTAGATAAAATCTAAGTTTCTTGGCCTCCTTGAACTTGTTAACTCGCACTTTGAAAATATTGTGTTGTGAAGAAAAAAGGTAGTTTACACCATGGGATTTTTGGTGCCATAAGTTAAAGTGAACTTGCCAATACAGGTAGTTTAACTACACTACAAACTCAACCTCATCCTTTACCAAGGCTGGTAGTTTCTCTAGAATTCTCCACTCTACCCCAAATGCATCATGCATCCGCTTGTACCACTTATCCAAGCGTACCTTGTATGTAGTTGTTATCATTTCACAAGTATATGCTTTGAATATCTTAGTTGGGGAGGGTTCTCATCAGGGTACTCCCAAATGTTGTTATTCAGCCCATTGGGAACTCTAATCTCAAAAAACACAATGGTAAGGAGAATATTACCATACATAATTTTATCTCCTCGTGTGTGGAATCAATGATATCCTCTAGCAATGAAGGTCAAGATGTTGTAGATTTTCCCTTCTAAAATCTTTTTGCAAACGTTCAACCATCTCTTGTTCACTTGCATCCACCATTCCTTCCCATTTAACTTGGTGAGAAAGTGTGTGGCCATCTTCATGACTGGGTCAATGATTTTGGCAATATCAAAATAGTTCTCACCCTTCTTGTATTCATACTCCTTGGTTATATCCACGATATCCTCCTTTTCATCCAAGTCATTTTCTAATGACTCATCCGTGCAAATAAGTCCAGTGTATCTAGAGATCAATTGTGGGGTTATGCATATTCTCCTCCCTGCAAAATAGAAGTGATCTTTGTGCACACGTGACATGAGCCATTTGTATAATCTCTCAATTTTTCCTAAAAATTACAACTCAAAAAGTTACAAAATCTAATCCTTCTCCGCTTTTTATCTTCACGGAGTCATCATACACTAGTTTTTTTGTCATGTGTTCTCTCTTTAGGGAAAACAAGTTCTAGATCCATCTTCTTCTCAATGGTATTTTCTTATGGTTATAATCACTTATAACCATCTTGTGCAAGTGAGAGACCCATTCCATCCCATTAAAATGCCATTTGAGTAGTGCATCTCTGCATACCACTCTTCGTTAAAACTTGTTGATGCGATTGGCTTTCCTTTTCCCTTGCCCTTTCCATTCTTTGGTGAAATGTTTGATCCTTTCCTTGGTTCAATTTTTCTTTTTAATCTCTTGTAATTTCTTCTCTACATATTTCTTTAACACTACTCAATCCCTTGGCTTCACTCCTTCAAAATTTCTTCAAAACACAAGCCCTAGCTCTACAAACCCTAACTTGGAAAACTCTTATTCTACAAGACAACGTAAAAACTCACGAGAATCCATAAAATAATCTCCTCTACACATGCCCATGTACTTCGCTTCCACTCTAGCTCATAAATCTAACAATCCTCTACATCACACACTACTCTTTGAAAATTATCTCATGAAGGATTCCCTAGTTCACAAGAGTTCTTCAACAAACAAACGCAAGGTAAAAAGAATAAATTACCCCGACCTTCTATTTATATATTTTTCTTTCTCTTGCATTATCTCACATGCCACCTACCACCGTACAATCACATTGAAGTTGGAGTTTTCCAAATGGTATCCTCTCGCGTGTTGTGCCTATCACTTTTCCTTTGCATGCAAACTCACGCGAAACTCCCACAACCTTCTAGCTTGCAAAACTACATCGACCACACGAACCTTACATACACTCATAGCACCAAATTCAATCTTTCTTTGCATCTTAATCCTAGTTCTTGTCATAGCCTACCTCATGTGTCTTTGCGCTTTTATCCTTATACGTTGTTTTTATAAAGCTTTTGACACCAATCTTCACCCATAATCACTTATTCTATGCACACTCCTCTAAACCCACGCATGTTTGATTTCCTCATTTGGGCCACCAATCAACATAACTCGAGCACTTGCTTCTTACCGCACTATTGAGTGGACAAAAATGGCCTAAGTGTTGGGTGCATGAATGTAGGGAATTAGAAGAGTGCACGCACTATGATAGGATTGGAGTGCTCAGGGATTAGGAATTGGCCATTTTTGGATAAGGGCTATTTTTGGAGTTAGCGTCTTTGAGCACACAAAGATATGAAGACTTGCGGTCCACAAAATGGTATTTTGGGAACAAACAACAATAGAGCGCCATGCATAGTTTAGGCTAATAATAGGATTTCTACTCGAGTTAACTATAGGAAGTCTATTGTTAGGAACTTGCATGTTGTGCATCTTATTGTAAAGGCACGTGTTATTATTAGCATGTGACCTATTTTGAGAAGTGCATGGGTGGTGAAGGGAAATTCCCCACCCCTATATATATGTATTGATTTGCATGGTTAGTGTATGTGAAAACTATGGTAGAGTTATGTTGTTGGTTTTGTCGCGCACATGACTCATGGAGATACTTATGTAATGTAAGAAGATTTTTGTTTTACAATACTTAATACAATGGTTCATATTAGCTAGATAATGGTGTTGAACATGATTGAATCTAGTTCTTGCATGGTAAATCTTGTTATAGTCATTATTTAGTTCATTCTATATCTATTCTAAGAACTAGATCTGGTTTATGCATTGTGTTGTTTACTATTGTTAATGAATCTAGATATCTATATGCACCATCATGCTAACATTTTGTCAAGAAACTCTAAGGAGGGACCTGGTGCCTTTGTGCACTTCGGGTGAGCACTCAGCTTAGGTTGAGTGATGTGTCAGCGTGCCTGGGTTATTCACAATAAATTCTAGGTTGCATCATTGGTTCCATTACCAGACCTCTTTTCATTTGTTTTTAGATGTTGCATGATGAAGACATATTGGTTAACCTTAACAAGTGTTGAGGAGTGGATAATAGATCTAGAAGAAGAGTACACTCAGAGATTCAACACTGGATTTGATTTTGACACGCATGTGCGTGGGTGGAGAAGAATCTGTATGACTACTTATATGAGAGCTTCTTTGTTATCTTCCCAATAGAGCTATACGAGTGGCTGGTTTCTTACGCATCTAAAAGGAATTAGGAGGTTTCACACACTTTTCTAGATGTAAGAATAATTTTAGGCCCTCTATGATGTTGATCTAATTTGGATGTGTTCTTGTGGAAACTTAGTTCCATGGTGTTCTGAATAGCTATATTTTGGAGTACTCAATTTCCACTTATTCTTTCTCGAGGTAGTTGAGTTTCAGTTTTTACGTTATCCCAGGGGAACCTATCTACAAGGCATTCCACTAGCAATCAAAATCTTGTTGGTAACCCTAAATTTGGAAGAAAATCTAATGGATAGCTAAACCCCACCACGCGCGGGGCAAGAGTAGGTGTGGTGAAGGATGGCGGACCTAGCGAAAAGAGAGGCAAAGAGAAGAAAGGTGGCTTAAGTTTAATGAGGCATGTGAGAGGGATTTAGAGAAGCAACACGAGATTACATAATGGATGGCATTGAGGAGAGAGATGGCTCGTGAAGGATTTGAAGCTCACGTAGAGGACATGGAGCTAGAGCATCTGGAACTCCCCATTTGGGAAAGCATGACAGGGAACCCTCATCGGCCTCTTATGAGAGTGTGCCAATAGAGACAACTTGGGCCATGGGTGTGCATTTAAATCTACCTAGAAACCTAGCCCTTGCGCTTGGTTTTAGGTTTCTAATACATTAGTTAGCTCAAAAATCTAGTTTGGGCAGTAGAATAGAAAGAGGTAGAGTTGACTTATCAACAAGTTCAGGAGTGAATCAAATAGCAAGTACATTTATGGTTGGGAAGACATCTTCCCTGTTATTTGGAGGACCAGTTGGAGGAACCTTTTCAAGCATGTCACATCATCGGCATAGAACATAGGCACAAAACTTTGGACTCACATCGGGGAGTAACACAACTTCACAGACTATAGGAGTTTATTTTAGCACCACTATTGGGACACAGGGAAGTGCATCCTCTGGTCCAATTCCTGCCACAGGTGGAGGATCAAGAGGAATAGGTAATTCTTGGGATCTTGGTAGATCTAGTGGATCTTGGGGGTGGAGGTAACATAAGAGGTTCTAGATCTGGTGGGCATGGTCCTCACCAACCCTGAATATTTACATGGAGATGTCACTTCATCTCCCATAGTATATGGGAATAGAAGATGTTGTTGAGCATGTGCATATGTGTGAGATACTTGTGGCATGTGAAAGGAATTACAACTTTAGAGTGCAAGGCCAATCAATTTACAACTATGTTGAGGACGCGTGCATAACTAGTACAAAAAGTTTGACCCTGATCAGACTTGTGTGGATTATACAATGTTACGAGATGCTTTCATTAAGGAATTTTATATACTTGAGTTCGAGCAGAAAAGTATAAGCGCGCTCAAGGACATCAAGCAGGGCACTACTGAGAGTGTCTAGGAATATGATGCTCATTTCAAAACACTTTTGTCTAAACTATCATATGATCTAAAGGAAGTCATGCAAGATTGGTTCATCGGAGGCCTAATAACACCTTTTAGGAGGGCCATTCTAAGACTTATAAAGGAAACACTCCACGCTCTGTGCTTGTATTGAGATAGACATGGATGAGCATATTTTACATGCTAATCTCCTCCCCATAATTTGGATTATGATAATGAGATCACTCGATGTTGTTGCAAAATGGATGGCTTTTAATAGAATGTGATAATATTTGACCATTACACGTTGTCCATTATTACAACGCACGGTAAGAGTGGATCCTATTGGCATTATTACAATTGTAGGAAATAACATGTTCTTACCTTAGATGCATGGATTGATTCGGATGGGTACGAAGACCTTCAATCGCAACCATCTTCCAATGTGTTATATATGCAAAATCAAGGGTTCTAGGAGGCCACACCAATTGGAGTATTTAAGGATGCATCCATTACTATATAGGGTGTCAAGTTCACTAGGGACTTTGAGGTATTAGCGCTTGTTCTTTTTGCAGAAAACATCCCAACTCTACTTGGTCACCCTTGGTTCAATGAAATAATGTTGATCTATAATTCAATAAGGGATATATCGTTTTGAGAAAAAGGAAGAGTTAGCAAGTTATTATCCCTTTGATAGATGGGAAATCTTCACCTTATGTTGAGCCCTTAAGTGAAGAATACCTTAATAGAATTTAGGTGTGCACCATTTGAGATCCGGAAGCGCTGAGCCATCTAAGGAAGGAATTATCCAAAGGAATGATGCACACCCATTAGTGATACTACAAGTATTTCATGTGAAAATTGGGCACATGGCACATACGAGATGGTGGCATGGATTAAGAAGTGTAACTATGTGTGTAAATAGGTCATGTTGTGTTTAGGAGGTTAGGCAGTAACCATGTACCCCATGTACCCTGGTACACTTTGCGAAGGAAACCCGAGGTATTCCCGAGAACCATGGAAATAAAGTGGATAGAAGGAATATGTTAGTGTATATCTTGTGTGGGACAACAAAGTGCATTGGTGGATGGTTCATAGGGATAATCTCATAGAATGGAAAGAAGTGAGGATTACTCTATCAACCTAGTGTTTCAAGAGTAATGCACCTACTCTAACATGTGAATATCATGGTAATAATCATTTTCAGCAACATGTTCAGTAGTGTGAGAGACTCTGGATAGAGGGTGGGAATTTTTACATTGTAGGTGCAAAAAATTCATTTCACCTTATGAGGCTATGCATGCACTTGGTATGTTTATCCAAAATTGCATAGGAGACTAGAAATTGAAAGAATTGACTCAGGAATGATCCAAACTTTTGACTACTTCTCCACTAAACATCCGGTGAAAGAGGCATTATAGGTTATGAAGTGATTGACTATGGGAGATAGTGCAAAGGCTGAAGAACTCATTCAGGAGTTATTTGGTGAGTCAGATCTAGAAGTGCATTTTGACGAAGTAGATGAGATAGATGCGAATCTGTTTGCACGTGCTTGCTAGAGAAGGAGAAATGAAAGATGGTCTATATGATGGATGAAGAAGAAGTGGAACAATTGGACATAGATCATTCAAAGGGTATGAGTGAGGTCTTAGCCGGGCATATAAGAAGGTGCACGCCTACCATGAACCTAGGAAGATAAAGAAAGTGAACATTGGCACGATGTTGAACATAAGGAGGCCATAATTGGAGATTATTGGTCCGACTCTAAGTGTCTAAGATAATTGAGTTACTACGTGATTTCCAGTCTTGTTTCCTAGGGGCTGCCATGAGTTGAAAGGGGTGCATGAATCTTTGGGAAGATGAAATTAAGTTAAGGAAGGTGTGCACCCGGTTAGGAAGAGACCTTACAGGATGAACCCTAACTTGTGCATAAAATTTAAAGAAGAAATTGACAAGATGTTGGAATCTAGCATTATTAAGCCCATAGAGGAATCAAAGTGGGTTAGCCCTATGGTAATAAACATAAAGAAAGATGGAAGAATCAATATTTTTGGACTACATGGAGCTAAATGTTGCATGTTTGATTGATCCTTTCCCCACACCATTCACTGAGGAAATATTGGAAGGCGTTGCAAGGTGTAAAATTTACTCTTTTACAGATGGATTCTTTGGGTATCATCAAGTAATAATTGCTAAGGAGGATCAAGAGAAGACAAATTTCACCACTGAATGGGAAGTTTTTCATACATAATGATGCCCTTTGGATTGAATAATGTGCCTGCAGTATTTTCACGCATTGTGGTTCAAGCATTCCAGGATTTTATTCACAAATTCTTGCAGGTTTACTTGGATGATTGGACTGTGTATGGGGTTGATCAAGGATCATTGTGAAAATTTGGTTAATGTTTGAGAGGTGCATACAGTTAAACATCTCTTTAAATATAAAGAATTGCATATTTTCCACACCTTTTGGAACTCGTTAGGGAAAATCATTTGAAAGGAGGTTTTTTTAGTAGATCCAGCTAAGGTTGCAATCTTGGAGGAACCCACCCATCGAGTGAGGTGTGCGGATTCTTGGGCCACACATTGTATTACAAAAAAATTATCAAAGGATATGCTAATATTTTCATGCCCTTGGAGGATTTATTAAAAGTAAAGGGAAGTTCTATTGGGGAGAACTCGCAATAGCGCGCATTCGAAGCAATGAAGGACATGCTTACTATGGAGCCTATTTTATGTTTTCCTTCCAAGAATCTACCCTTTCACATACATGTGGACGCCTCTAGTATGGCCATTGCCACAGGTTCTAGCTCATCCTAGAGAAGGTATTGTAGATCATCCTATTTGTTTTGCTAAGAAAATTTGACTCTGCTGAGAACATCATTATACAACTACGGAGCACTAAGATTTTTCAATGATCTAATTGTTGCATAAGTTCACACAAGACTTGCTAACAACACCTTTTGTGTTCTATACGAGATCACATGGCATCGAAATACTTGGTAAATAAGCTCGTTTTATAGGGGGAGCATATACTTATGGGTTATATTATTCCAAGAGTTTGACTTTTTAGTTGTTATAAAGCCAAGTAAAAGCAATTCTGGCCCAGACCACTTATCAATGATTCAATCTGGAGAGGACACGTAGAGTATTGAAGATACAATGCTAGATGCATAATTATATAAGTTAAACCAATGCCCTCGGAATTAGAGGATATTGATGTCTTTTTACGCACAAGTATGGAGCTAGAAGTAATGAAATCCTTGGAAAAGAAAAAACTTACAATTCACGTGTCGCAACTTTCATGTTGATCAGTGGTGACTTATGCAAACTAGGTTGAGATGAAGTATTGCGCCGGTGTGTATACTAGGAGCATGAGCATGCATACGAAAATCATGGAGGATTCTCATGATAGTATTGCAAGTGGACACTATGCAGTGATGCCACCATGCACAAGATTCTACTCACTAGTTTATGGTGGGAAACCTTATATAAGGATTGCAAGGAGTATTGTAAGGCATGTGATCACTGTTAGTGCCTTAGAAAACCTGGGTAAAGAGATGAAATGCCCTTGAGGCCTATAACTAGTGCAAATACTTTTAAAAATGGGCAATAGACTTTTTGGGTCCTATTTCCCTAGTCACGCATATAACTAGATCACGCTACATCATCACTTGTACATATTATCTTACAAGGTGGGTGGAAGCAGCACCTACAAAGGATTGTACAATGGCTACAGCAGAAAGATTCTTGTGGGAAAATATTCTTACCAGTATGGATGTCCTTTGAGTTTGAAAAGTGATAGGGGCACTCATTTCTTGAATGTGACAATCAAGATATTATTGGATGAATTTATGGTCACACACCACAAGACAACACCTTATCACCCTCAGGAAAATGGGATTGTTGAGGCTTTCAACAAGATATTGAGCTAGAATTTGACAAGTATTTATGATGTTGGAAGAAAATATTGGGATGATAAAGTTTTTGTTGTACTTTGGGCATATAGAACAACCTATAAATGGTTGAATAAGGAAACACCATTTCATTTGGTGTATGGCATAGAAGAAGTTCTTCCCATAGATTTTATGTTACCTTCTTTGCGTATTACACATGTGGGAGGTCTAGCTAATGAGAAAGCATTGGAAGAAATAATTGATAAGTTGATACAACTGAATGAGAGGTGCGCCATAGCATGTTGGAGTCAAAAGTAAGAAAATCTAGGCAAAGGCATGGCATGACACAACATTAAGGAAAAGAAGCTTGAGGTTGGGTAGATGGTACTTCTTTATGATTCAAATTTTTGTGCCACCCAGAAAATATTAAGGTGCATTGGTTGGGACCATATGTTATCACTCATATACTTGAATCAGATGCTTGCCAATTAGAGGTGCTTGATGGAACATGGTTACCCGGTCACTTCAACGGAGTAGGTTGAATCCCTACTATAAATATGCCTTCTTGGTGTTTGTAATAAGGTATTATTTCCATTTAGAATATATGTACTTTATTTTATTTCTTTCCTTAATGTGTTTCTTCCTCACTATGCTTTGTCAATTTAGTTCAGTGTTATGTGTAATAAGTGGGTTTACACATCGACAGCTAATTACTATCTCAAGTGTTTTTATGCATAGAGGACTACACATACCCTTAGTGTGGGGTGGATAAAATAAGTTTAGTCTGGTACAGAAAAGAAATAAACTCGTGTGTGTCCATAAAGGGAACAAGTTTTGAAAAGTGATGAAAACTTCAAGAGGATTACTCAAAGTTAAAGACCACGTGTAAGGTAGTGAGCACTCACTATAACTCAAGGAGGCTGAGACATTTGAGACTACGTATGTTTGGGTCACATTGGATAAATAATTTGGCATAAGGAAGCATGGGTAGAGGAGATTTGTGATAGAAAAGTAGTGGCGTGCCAGAAAGTTATGACTAAGGCACCAAAGTTTGAGGCGTGAGAGATTGGAGCGCGGGACAAAGAGGTGCGACACGTGCTCAAAGGAAATTAACAAGTGTATGGTGGTAGATGGATAAATTGATGAAGGGTATTTTTGAAACTTGGTTTAAATCTGCCATTTACAATGACATTTGTTACCTTGTGAGTTTGAAGAAAATTGAGAAGTACAAAGAAGAGCTAGAGATGATGAGCACTTTGCAGAGCAAGTAAAAATGTTGTATTTTGGAGCACGTTGTTGAACATTTAGGTATAGAAGAAGGATTCAATTAGTGGTGTGTGTGTGCAATGGGAGGGTGACTTAGGTTTCTTTTGCATGGCAGCTAGGTTTTCATTCACACTCACAGCAGATCAAGAGAAATGATGGCACCATGGAGGGCTCTAGTTGTGGAGAAAAAGGTTGATGACCCAGCAGAGGAGTGGTTGGTCGAGATGTTATATCTAGAAGAAGACTTTTTCTACTTTTAGGTAGGAGAATGAGGATCACCGCCAAGTTGATTGGGAAGGTGACAGGACTATGTGAATGGGGTTCAAAATCATTGAAACCTATCATATGATGATTGCATTGATGCCACATCATCCCTATATTAGTATAAGAATGGTTGCAAAGCCTTCAAGGTCACCAATATTATAGACATGTCCACCAGATTTGCAGCTCGCTTAACAAGGAGCAAGTTAGGTGCACTGAGTGATAGAATGAGGTGAATATGTGTTGGTTTCATAAAGCGCAAAAATGGTCAACAAGACATAATACAACATTATAAATTACGTCATAGAAAGCTTGGTGAATGAGGCACTCGTCTAAGAAGATAAAGGTGAGAAGATTACCTAGGGCGTAATTCAATTATTGATTGTATTTAGTGAAAGTGGAGTACCTGACGGACCTAGGGAGAATATCTAGGAGTTTTCATTAGAGAATAAGTCCCCAGTAAAGAAATATGCCAAGTACACTCTACGGGGGACTACTTCCAATACATACAAGGAGCGCCTAGACAAGTGGTTCAGGAGACTACGCGGGCATTCAAGGGAGAATGGCGCATTCTATGTGAATTACCAAAGGTGTTGGAAGGAGAGGCTAAATTTTTGGTTTACCAACATTTCAACTTGGGGCACTTCCATATGAATTTGGGAGATAAGATCCCCTGGTGTAATTTTCCCTTTGCATTTACCACAAGATACTTTAAAGATTCTCAGCAAACTTCCATGACATGTGCCAACTCCAGTTTGACACGCATAAGGTGGATGTAGATATTCACATTCTACAAAAACATATGTATGGCCAGAGAGAGGCCTTTGTGGAAACCATGGAATTAGGCAATGTGGACATCACACCGGAGAGTTTAGCCATGGGGTATATTGAACCAACGCACATATATATATATCTGAGACCAAGGTTCAAGGATGGAAAAATTGTGAAGGGCGTAGATATGGTAGTTCCAGGACCTTCAAGAAGGGGTAGACAATAGGGACTTCAAGGCATTTTACATCTATGCCCCCTTCTCAAGAAGATCCAGTGCCTACAAGACTATAAAATTTCTCGAGTAGGAAGAACCAAAATACAATTTTGTACTTTTGCATACAAGGAGAGTTCTACATAAAAGGTGCACATCCAGAGATACTAGCGCAGAGACTTCACAACCAATAAGGAGATCACCATGTGTGAATCATGTGAAGGATTAGGGGTAACAAAGGAGAAAGCACATGAAGTATGTTCCTATTAAAGATAGTGAGGAGGAATCCCCATAGCCAAGCGCACTAGAAGAAGATGAAACTCCAAGTATGGGTGGGCATAGAGAAGAAACCACCCCCAGTGTGGAAATGTAGGAAGATGAAGATATTGGTGAATGTGTAGTCTAAGAGACTATATACCCAAGCATAAGTATTCATGAATGATGCTCTGGTGAAGGAGAGAGTAGCACTGGTGGAGACACATAAGTCATAGTATGCCCCGCGGAGAAGGAATGAGAGGATGAATGGGAAATGAATCAGGATTTCAGAGGCACTATATAACAGGATGCAAGCATGGAAATACCACAAGATGAGGGCATGTTTTCTCATGAGGATGTTAGCAAGCATGCAAGTGGGCATGATGAGGAAGAAGTAGCATGTACTCAGAACTTGGGTTATATGGATGACCCTGATAAAATTATATTTTCCCTCTTCCAGAGTAATCAAAAACAAGCATTTATATGACTGGGATTGGATGGACCTGAGAAATGGCCAACACACACACTCAAAAACAACTATCCTAGAGTATCCAGACTCACATGGATGAGCCTGATTTTGATTTCTGCGAGGAGGCATGCAATTCGAAGAAGATGAGGAAGGCACCTTACACACGCCATGTGACTATTAATCCAACACAGCTTTTCAACAAACAGTGGGTAACACATTGATCAAAGTGTCAACAAAAGTAGTACAACAAAATATTTATAAGGTGGAAAAAATACATGTTCTATTAGATGATAAGATGGAAAAAGACAAAAATATAAAACAACTCACTCGGGAGGGATATAATCCAGTAGCTAAGGCCTAGAATGTTAAAAATCTTGGTGAAGCGAGATCACAAATGATATTTTGTAGAAGAGACCTGATTTTCGGAGAAGTTACCTCGAGACTTCAAGTCTCGAGTTACACTAACTACACACGATAGTTCACCTACTTCTAGAGGAAGGTCCAGTGCACCTCCCTAAGAAAAAGGATGTTGTGGAAGAAGCATCAAGGTTCAAGGATTTTATTGCAAGAAAGATATCCATCTACGAGGTAGTTTTACAAGCCTTAAAAGATGAAATGAAGAAGGCAGATATAGTATTGGCCATGTGTACGGTGCCTGATAACTTAATATGGGCAAGGACAAAGGCAGAGGAGAATGAAGTTCTACTAGTGGCAAAGGATGAAACACTCGGGCACACAAAATGAGTTACTTTGGTAGAAACAAATTGCGATGCGCCAGATACTATGAGGAAACAATATATGGATCGGATCAAGGGCATCGGTAAGCTCATTTCCACAAAGGTGGATGTCATGGAAGGGATGGTCTCATGTATGGCCAACATCCTTAGAATTTTGAAAAGTGAAGGCATGAAGCATGACTGTGTATGAGTTAGATGACATCATTTTGGACATCCATGATAAGACAAATGTAACAATTAAGGACTGGTATGAGTTTGAGGGAGAAATACAAAGGGAATATCCAGAATTCATTTTTCCAGAAGATGAGAAGGGTACACTATAAAATGGCTCACCGTATTCTTTATTCCTTGTTTTTTATTTCATTTATCTTATATTCTTTGGAGTGACAAGGTGATTACCCATTTTGGGACAACAATGTACTCTAGTGTGGGGTGATGTTGAGCGGACCTAATTGTCCTAAGTGTTGGGCATGCAAATGTAGGGTGTTGGAAGAGTGTGCGACACTATGATAGAATTGGAGCATCCAAGATCGAACTTAGCCATTTTTTGGATAAGGGCTATTTTTGGAGTTAGCGTCTTTGAGCACACAAAGACATGAATACTTTTGGTCCATGCAATGGTATCTTGGGATCAAGTGACACTGATCTCCATGCATATTTTAGGTGAATAAAAGGATTTCTCCTCGAGTTAATTATAGGAATTCTATTGTTAGGGCACTTGTGCATCCTATTTGGCACATGCATTAACATGTGACCTATTTTAAAGGCACATGGCTATATATATATATATATATATACATGTGATATGTATATATTTATATATATATATATATGTATATATATATATATATGTATATATATATATATATGGCATATGTATATATATATATATATATATATATATGTATATATATATATATATATATATATATATATATATATATATATATATGTATATATGTATATATGTATATATGTATACCATATACATACATACGCCATACATACATACATACATACATACATACATATATAAATATATATGGTCACATGTTAATAATAATATATATGCATATGTGCCTTACATATATATATATATATATATGTATATGTATGTATGTATATGTATGTATGTATGTATATGTATGTATGTATGTATATTGCACATGTTAGTGTATACATATAAAACTATATATACATATACATATAGATATATATTATGTATGTTGTATATGTTTTTCACGCACATGACTCACGAAGATACTTATGTAATGTAAGTTGCTTTTTTTTCACGTGTTTTATAATGTAAGAAGTTTTGTGTTTTATAAGTACTTAATAAAATGGTTCCTATTGGCTATATAATGGTGTTGAACATGACTAATCTGGTTCTTACATGCTAAATCTTGTTATAGTCATTATTTATTTCATTCTATATCTATTCTAAGAACTAGATCTAGTTTATGCACTATGTGTTGTTTACTATTGATAATGAATCGGATATCTATATGCACCACCGTGTTAACATTCTATACAAGAAACTCTAAGGAGGGACCTGGTGCCTTTGTGCACTTTGGGTGAGTGCTCATCTCAGGCTGAGTGACATGTCAACACGCCTTGGTTATTCACAAGAAATTCTAGGCTACATCACACACTATTCACTAAAACTCTTCTTTGCACTCTCCATCCCACACTAAATAGATGTACGGTCCTTTACGCATAAAACCCCTTTATAAATTAGGTGGATGCTTTGGTGTGTAAATTCACCCACAACAAAATGAAATGAAAAGACAAATCATAACAATGATGAAAGGAAACACATATAAAGGAAAATTCATTAAGGGAACTCCTAAGCTAAATGGCAATACTACCTTATTTACAAACTCACAGAAGACTTATTTATACTAGGGCTTTAACTTAATCCCATTAAAATAATCGGGAAACCATGTTCCATCCAAAGACTTGTAGAATCGGTAAGCACCCAAATCAAGTATATAAGATATGACATACGATCCCAACCAATGCACTTGTAGTTTCCCAGATGGTAAAAAAACTTTGAATCATATAGAAGAACCATCTCGCCCAACCTCAAACTTCTTGTTTTTTAATATGGTAATCATATCATTCCTTTTGCCTAGTTTTCTCTATTTGCTAAATCCATCAGCTATAGTGCACCTCTCATCCAACTACATTAGTTTTTCTATGTGCTCTTCAAGTGCTTGCTCATCATCTAATCCTCCTACGTGTGTAATATGCAAGGATGGCAACACAAACTCAATGGGAAGAATAGATTTTGTGCTAAATACCAACCGATAAGGTGTGGCCTTGTTCAATCTTTTATAAGTTGTGTGATATTCCCATAGTACTACAAATACTTTATCATCCCAGTCCCTCTTCCGACATCACAAATATTAGTCAATGTGTGGCTTAAAATCTTGTCAAAGGACTCAACAGCCCCATTAGCTTTGAGGGTGATATGGTGTATTTTTTTGATGCACTACCATAAACTCTTCTAATAATATTCTAACAGCTTTCATTGAAAAAGTGAATACCCCTGTCACTTGTTAAACTTAGCAGCATCTATACCTACCGATTATATTCTCTCCATAAGTACCTATCCATCATGCAGCCACTGTGCAATCCTTTGTAGGTGCTACTTCTAGCCACCTTGTAAGATAATTTGTGCAAGTGATAATATAGCGTGAACCTATCCTACATGCAGCTAGGGAAATAGGGCCCACAAATTCAATTTCTCATTTTTCAAATGGATTTGCACTAGTAATAGGTCTTAATGGAATTTCATCTCTCTCCTATCTTACCAAGGTGCTAGAATTGGTCACAAGTGTTGTAATACTATATACAATCCTTATAAACCATCTCCCACAAAAGGCCTACCAATAAGATCTTGCGCGTGATCACATTCCCTGCATAGTTTCCTCCTGTAATGCCACCATGAGCTTCTTCCATGATTGTAGTATGCTCATGTTCTAACACACACCGACGCAAAACTTCATCTCAACCTATTTTTCATAGGTCTCCACTAATTAACATATAGGGCGTGGCGTGTATAGCCAATTTCTTTTTCTCCAAGGCCTTCATTCCTTAGAGCATCATACCCATTCATAAGAAAACAACAATATCCTCTAAATCAGAGGGCATGCACTACAATTTGAACAATTGTGCATTTGGCATTGTGTCCTCAATGCTTTACACGTCCTCACCTAAGTTAATCCTTGATAGATGGTCATGTCCCAAGTTGTTTTTCCGTTTTTCACAATGACCGAAAAGTTGAACTCTTGAAACAACAAGATCCACTAGCATATGCACCCTTGCAAGACAAGCTTGTTCACCAAGTACTTGAGTGCCATATGATCTGTGTAAAAGATAAACGGTGCAGCCAATAAGTATTTCCTGAACTTATGCAATGCATAAATCATAGATAACACTTCGTCCTCTATCATTGTTTAATTATTCTCATCAGGAGTTAATTTTCTACTTGCAAAACACAAAGGGTGATCAATAATACCCTCTCTAGGTTGTGTTAACACTTGCTCTAATTTCCATACCCGACGCATCCACATGCACATGAAAGGGCTTATCCCAACAATAGGGAAATGTTGGGGTTAGCACACCAGTTGTATAGATATATTAATCAAATCTAAGCATAAAATTAATCAATATGGAAATAAACAAGAAGAAACAATACACAAGATTTAATTTTTTCACCAATTTTGGGCTACGTCCACCAAGAAACAACCAATTTATTATCACGAGAAAATACAATGAATATTTTCAATCTTCCACACCTTCTTGGATGTCCTGTACTTTCTTCTCTACAAATTTCTCTTTTCTCTCAAAAGGAAACTTCTCTCTATTCTCAATTGAATTCACCCTTATAAACCCTAGCTTTATGCTTATATATACATCTACAATCTTAGGGAACTTTAGCTATGCAATTACAACCATTAGATTCACTTTATAACTAAAGATAGATCTAATTCCCATAACTTAATTATAATAGTCACGCATAGGAAATTGATGTCAGTTAGCCTTAACCAATTCTCATTCCTCCTTTCTGGTCGATATTGGTCCATGGGTGACCGATAGCAGTTTGTCAACCGACGCCAATTACTGTGTATTCCAACAAGTCTATAAAATCATGTCAATGAAGTGATTAAGCTCCATAACTCAATAATCTCCCACTTGGAGATAAATTGTTGCACTATATCATACAACTCCATCCTTTGATCCTTTCCTTTGGCCTATTTCTCCCTCTTCAAGTCTCAAACTTGAAGACCAATAGAAGTGGAGTGTAGCTCCAACTTCTCCTTTTCCAATGACTTTGTTAGCATATCCACAGGATTTTCCTTTGTATGAATTTTCTCCAACTTCAATTTCCCATCCTCCAATACATGTTGTATGAAGTGATATCTCAACTAAATGTGTTTCATTCTAGAATGAAACGCTGAGTTCTTTTCTAGATGAATTGCACTTTGACTATCATTGTATAATCTGCAATCCTCTTGCTCTTTTCCTAACTCTTCCATGAACATGCTCATCCATATCATCTCCTTGCTAGCTTCTGTAGCTACAACATACTTAGCCTCTGTAGTAGACAGGCCACAACCTTCTGCAATCTAGAAATACAACTAACTATCATTTCATCTACTATGAAAACATATCCAATGGTGCTCCTCCTGCCATCCAAATCACCAGCCATGTCTGAATCCACATATCCATGTAAAGAAGTATCTAACCCTCCATAGCATAACTACATGTCAGATGTCCCTCTCAAATACACCGAGAATCGGTTGGACTAATTTCCAATACTCTTTACCTAGATTAGCCATAAATATGCTCACAATTCCCACTGTGTGTGTAATGTCTTGTCTAGTACAAACCATAACATACATCAAGCTCCCAATTGTTGAAGCATACATAACTCGTGACATGTACTCAACCTCCTCGTGTGATGTAGGATACTGATATTTTCTCAATTTGAAGTGTCCAAATGCATAGTTGTACTTACAAGTTTTGAATTTTGTAAATTAAACCTTTCCAACACCTTATTGATATAATTCTCCTGAGACAAATATAACTTCATGCTTTTCCTATCTCTATGAATTTACATGCCAAGGATTCTCTTTGCAGCTCCCAAATCCTTCATACAAATGTGTGAGCTAGCTTTTCTTTAATCTCACTAATGTCTTGCATACTAGATCCTACTTTCTATGCAAATCCCTTTACTACAAGTCTTTCCTTGTATCTCTTCTATCCACCCTCTTCTTCCTTGATCCTATAAACCCACTTGTTCTGCAATGCTCTTTTACCTACTGACAACTTAACTAAATTCCATGTCTAGTTTTTCTCTAAGGAGTCCATCTCCTCATTCATGCCATGCTCCCACTACTTGTGGGATTTATCCTACATTGCTTCTTCAAAGTTTTTGGTTCACCACTATCAGTCAATAATAAATAAGAAAAAGAAGGTAAAAATATTTTATAGGTCTACTTACCCTTTGTGACCTTCTCACTGAGATTTGGGGTGTCGGAGGCTCAATCTGCTCATCATGTAGATTTGTATCTACTTTTGACATTGATCAAGCGCTTCGGTCACCTTCTATCAATGTTGGTTTGGCTAATCGACGTTGGTCGACTCTTCTATAACCGACACCAGCATAATCTGAGGATCAATTTCGGTCAAGGGTAAATTGATATCGGTTACTATGTAAACTTGTAGGTGTTAATTTTGAATCCGAGAGTTCATTTTCATCCACAAACTTCTCCATTGGTTCACCTTTGGGTACCAAAACTTGATCCCTATACATTCTCTTTTCATTCCAATCAATGTCACGACTCCTAATTATCTTAGAACCTTATAAATCCCAAAACCAATCTAAAATCACCAAATCCATAACCAATGAAAGTGCATCTTTTATATTTAGCATCCAATTTCTTTCTATGTTCCTTATCAATATGTACAAAAGCTTTTGAGTGAAATACTTTAAGAAAAGAAAGACCTACCTCTTTCCATTCCAAGATTCTACTCGTATTCCACCATTAAATGCACTTAAAGGTCTATAATTAATCAAATAAACCCTCATGTCTACTACTTCTACCCAAAATTGTAAGGGCAATCCAAAGATGTATCCTCATGCTTCTAACACATTCCATGATTATCGTGCTCATTATTTCTACAACACCATTCTCTTGTAGTGTTCTAGGAACCATCCTTTCTCTGCGTATACCATTTCTTGAACAATAATTATTAAATTCCTTTACTACAAGATACTCACCACCATTTTCAGATCTAAGGCATTTCAATTTTTAATTTGAAAGTAACATAATATTGGGATCCTCCATGAGAAGCTACCTAGGTTGGTCCCCACACATCTAAGTGTACAAGCTCCAATTTATGCTTCTTCTTTACTGCCCCAACTTTGATAAATCTCACTCTCTTCTACTTTCCAAAAATATAATGCTCACATAAATCAAGATATACACATTTCAAACCTAATAACTTACCCTTTTCCTTTAAGACCTGCATTCCTTTTCACTCATATGGCCTAGCCGATTGTGCCACATGCTTGTATATGAATCTGAAGTAGATAGAACAAAAAAGGAATCAATAATACAGGTAGACAAATACAATGATCCTACCTTCTTTCTTCTTGCTACAACAAGAGATCCCTTAGTAACTTTCTAAGATTCAGCTGTGAGTGTAACCATGCAACTAGTTTCACACAATTGTCCTGCAGAAATTATATTTCTTTTAAGGCTTGGAACATGCCTCACATATTTCAATATCCATGTATTTCCATTTTGTAATTTAAGATGAACTTCACCTCTACCACTAATATTGCATGGTTCATCATCTCCTAAATAAACATGCCCAAAACTACCCTAGACATAATTTATGAAATAACCCTTATTAGGGGTTGCATGGAAAGAAGCTCCTGAATCTAAAACCCATAACTCAATTTTATTATCCACAGAGAGAATTAGGTAATCTTGCATTACCTCTTTTGTAGAATCATTTTCCTCTTTACCTTTCTCTGGTACATTCTATTTGTTTTCCTTAAACCAACAATCCTTCTTTACATGACCTTTCTTTCCACAATTCCAGCAGATTATACCTCTACCTATGGATTTAGATATGCCATTATTAGACTTTGATTTCCCATTATTCTTTATCTTGGATCTCTCCTTCTTCCTTCCCCTTCTTTCTACATTCAAATAATTCCCAAATGATGATTCTCTTGTACTTTTCTTATGTATTTCTTCATTCAAGATTATACTAACCACATCATCAAACTTTAAAACATTAGTAGTAGACAAATTGTATTACTAATAGCCATTACCAAGTTATCCCAACTATCTAGCAAAGAGCATAATAATAAAAGTGATTTCACTTCATCCTCAAATGGAATACTAACTAATTTTAATTGATTTACAATAGACCGGAAATCATTCAAATGACTTGATGCAGATCCACCTTCTTGCATCTTTAAATTAAATAAATTTTTCATCAAATAAACTTTATTTCAAGCATTAAATTTTTCATATATATTTGCCAAATATTTCATCAACTCTACCATAGATCCTACTTCGGTAATATTCAAGCCACGATGCTTTAGGGATCAATATTATA
This sequence comes from Taxus wallichiana var. yunnanensis, assembly GCA_018340775.1. NCBI lineage: Eukaryota > Viridiplantae > Streptophyta > Pinopsida > Cupressales > Taxaceae > Taxus > Taxus wallichiana. The sequence continues at coordinate 638,506,648 of CM031235.1, forward strand.
GATCTTAGAGCCTTTCTATAAAGAATTTTTCATTCTTCATCAATCATCTTTGTAGGTATTGCCTTATCATCCAACTATAAGTATAAATCTTTCTTATACAGATAATCCTCCACTTGCATATTCCATAATAGATAGTCATGACCATCAAATTTATCTACTCTGAATTTTCCTTCTTCTCCCATTGCTTTGCTCCCACTCAATTAGAAATCCCTCTGTGAGTAAATCTGTCAACACACACAACCCTCAAACAAATATGCTCTGATACCAGTTGTTGGGGTTAGCACACATTGTACAGATATATTAATCATATCTAAGCATAAAATAAATCAATACATAAATATACAAGAAGAAACAATACACAAGATTTAACGTGGTTCACCCAGTGTGGGCTACGTCCACCAAGAAATAGTCAATTTATTATCACAAAGGAAATACAATAAAGATTTGCAATCTTCTACACCTTCTTGGATGTCATGTACTTTCTTCTCTACCATATTTTCTCTCAAAAGGAAACTTCTCTCTATTCTCAATTGAATTCATCCTTTTAAACCCTAGCTTTATACTTATATATGCATCTACAATATTAGGGATCTTTAGCTATGCAATTACAACCATTAGATTCACTTTACAACTAAATATAGATCTAATTCCCACAACTTAATTATAATAGTCACGCATATGCAATTGATGCCGGTTAGCCTTAACCGATGTTAGTTAGCCCTAACCAATGCTAATTCCTCCTTGCCTGACTGATATTGGTCCATGGGTGACTCACGATGGTTCGTTAACCAAAACTGGTTATTGTGTATTCCAGCAAGTCTGTAAAATCATGCCAGTGAAGCGATTAAGCTTCAAAACTCAACAAGAAAGCGTAAAATGGGTGCAGAGTGAGTTGATCATTTAGTGCATCAAAGGACATCTTATGTGCCTCTCCCCAATGAAATTTACTCTTATGTTTCAATAGCTCTTCCAACGGCATAGAAATCTTGACATAGCCTTTGATAAATTTCCTGTAATATCCTATATGCCCTAAGAATCCACGCACCGCGCTTTGACTAGTAGGCTCCTCCAACCCTAAAATAACAACAACTTTGGCAGGGTCTACTAATAAGCCTTCTTTGCAAATAATGTGACCTAGTAATGTGCCAAAAGGAGTAGCAAAGACACATTTATTAATGTTTAGAGAGATACTTAACTTTGCATACACCTCTCAAACATCAATCTTAAATTGTCACAATGATCTCTTACTAACCCATACATTGTCTAGTCATCCAAGTAGACTTGCAGAAATTTATGGATGAAGTCTTGAAAGGCTTGCACCACTACGTGAAAAATACAACAAGCGCATTCTTAAGCCCAAAGGGCATAACCGTATAAGAAAAAATTCCCCACTTAGTCATGAAATTAGTCTTCTCCTGGTATTCCTTTGCAATTCTTACCTGATGATATCTAGAGAATCCATCTGTGAAAGAATAGATTTCTCACCCTGCGACACCTTCTAAAATATCCTTAGTAAATGGGGTTGGAAAGGATCTATCACACATGAAGCATTTAAATCTCTATAATCAACAAAAATTCTTATCCTCCCATCCTTCTTGATACTAATCACCATTGGCCTTACCCACTTAGATTCCTCAATCACCTCAATGATTCCAGATTCTATCATCTTATCAATTTCCTCCTTAACCTTTACGGTAAATTTGGGTTCATCTTGTATGGCCTCTTCCTGACAAGGCACACACCTTCTTTTAACTTAATCCTTATTTCCCCTAGTGAGTGATGAAATCCCTTCAATTCATGGAAGTCATACAGCAACTCAACTATTTTTGAAACCTCGTGGTCCATCCAGTAATCTTTGGTGATAGCTTCCTTCAACCCTGTCTATGTACCAATGTTATATTATTTATTTTCAAGGGCTCATGGTAAGTGTGCACTTTCTGATCTACTTTATCCAATACTTCACATGTACCTTCAAAATGGTTAACATCCAAGTTTTCTACATCCTCCTCATCTATTAGGTATACCAACTTTCCTTTTTCCTTCTTCAGGTAGGCACGCTCAAATTGTATCTCATCTGCTCTCCTTCTATTTTTTCTTCTACGAATCACCCCCAACTCAAGTTCCCCTAACAAATCCAGGATTTGGTCCTCAACCATGGCATTATCTCCCAAGGTAATGTGTTTGACTACCTCCAAAGACTCCTCCTTCACCAATGGCTTATGATATTGATACTCAAAAGTTTGGATAATATCTATTGTTAACTCTTTCCAATTACACGTCTCGAGGATGTAACTCAATGGATATACCATACATGCACAACTCTACAAGGTGGAATAGAAATTATGCACCCATAGTGAGGGAGGTAAGGATTCTAGGCCTACAATCCGGCTCTCTCATATTCTTGAACGTGGAATGAGGCAAAATCCTTCCCATGATATTCGTGTATTGTAAAAGTTGCATTTCTCTGGAGAAACCTAATAGAGAATGTGATTCTCACTTCACAACACTCTAGAAGATTATCTTGATGGGTCACCCACCAACACATTTTTATCCCGCATAAGGTATAAGTAAGCATATTCCTCCTTTCTTTTGACATGTCCAATGTACCTCCATCACACGTAGAAATATGTCAAGGTTACTCTCTCAAGTGTAATCGGGTAATTTCCTTCCTCCCATGTGCCTAACCGAATGTGCCCTAGTGACGTGAGTCACGCTTACCTTCAATAGCCTTCCCACCAACTCCTAGGTCCCGTGTGCCCAATTGTCACATGCAACACTAGTTTTATCACTCATGTACTTGAGCATCTTCCCATTGAATGACTCCATGTTTTTATGGATGGACAATCTCGGTCTCTAATGCTACACACATAGATTCTATCTAGGTCCTCTTCTACCAAAGGTTCTACATAAGGCGCATACTTCCCATCCGTCAATGGAATAATGACATGCTCCTCTTTGTTCTTGAAACTTATGTACCATTTATTAAAGTGCAAGTCAAGCATTATTCTTATAACACCAGGGGGCATCCAAGTAAGGCTAGAAATTTAACTACCTCGAAAAGTGCTAAGACTTCAAAATATCCAAGAAACTTTTCCCTTGGATGGCTATGGATGCATCCTTCAACACTCGATGGGAATAGCCTTTTCCTATTCACCATATACATCACATTTAAAGATGGTTGTAATGGGGGCCTCCCCATCTATTCCATGCAGCTAAAGTGAGAACATTGACCTCTGCACCCATTTCAATCAAAATGATTCTCAAGAACCATTCATCCATAACTACATTCAATATGATTCCTTTATCATAATCAATACTGTGAGGGGGCGATTAGCATGCAAGACTTCCCTCTCACACTCACCTCCAACACATGGTACTTTTTCTCTTAGCCATTCTCTTAACAGAGGGATAATATTCTCCTATTACTACATCCTACACACTTCTCTGACCTCATCCATGTCCTTCTGAGGGACCTCAGCATTCTTTGCATGTTCCAACTTCTATGACTTCTCTTTCAAACACGAATCTCCCCTGGAGGTTTTTAATCACCTCCATGGTCTCTTGATAGACCTCTTTCTAATGATTTGGATCAAGATATCTCCCATGTAATACCTATTCTCTTGTAATGAGGGCATTTGCTTTGATTCTTCCTTGGCGTGTGTAGCCTCACTCGTGTATTCACCAATACAAGTTCTAATTCAGGGTCATGTGCTACCCTAGGCATCCATTACAAATCAGCTCACTTCACACTAACCATCCCCATGCCTTTTTCCTTCCTCTGGTTCTAGCTCATGTGCTCATACAACTCAGGGAACTCCTCATACTTATGCTTCTTTCTGCACCATGAGCATTGTAGAAAATCTAGACACTCGCGCTTGTAGTGTTCAGTAGATCCACAATTGTAGCAAGTTCCACGAGGAAATTCACTCCTTCCTCCTTGACCACCATGGCCTCTAAATCCTCTATGAAAACCTCTTCCTTGACCTCCTCCATTTCCATGTCCTTCATACGACAACCTTCGTTCTTAGAACTACTTCCAATGCTTGTCTAGCTCACACCAATATCAATGACATCATGGATTTGGTCTATCAATCAGCATTCCTTTGTATCATGAGTCGTAGATGAGAAAATCTTACAATAAGAAGACACATTCTTATAGAGTGCACATTGTAACAATGGGCATCTACAACGGTAGGAATTTGTACTTTGAATTTTGTGGGCAACTATCCTTGGTGTTTCCTTCTATCTCACAATTTGTGTACCATAGTCCACTGCGAGTCTCATGAGATGAGTTTGCAGATAGTTTTTCTATCTAATTTGTCATGGCAGTAATTTGTGCTTCCAAAAAGGGATGTACCCTAGTATCAACGATTCTCAATGCCTCGGCGCACGGAGAGAGCGAGGCTCTAAGGCCTCGCGCAGTCCGTGAAAGCATTATGTGAAATCACTCGTCTAAAAGGTGTTATCAATCCTCCAATGAACCATTGAGCATGTTGTGAGGGATGGATATCATAAGAAAACTTTAACATAAGAGTCTTAAAGCATGCATCATACTCCCACACACTTTCTGCCATACCTTGTTGAATTTCCTTGAGCACGTTGATGCTCTTTTTCTCAAACTCAAGAATGTGGAATTCCACCAAAAAGGCATCATGCAGTGTAGTATAATCCACCACCATCTAATGTGGGTCATACTTCTAGTACCATTTATGCACACACCCTTGCAACATAGTTGTAAAATAGATTTCTTTCCGCTCCATGGCGTGATACCCTTAGTGCTCCATAATAATTTGCATTTGTGTACATGCTCCACCGCATCTTCAACACCCTTTTAAGCAAGTAAATGTAGAGACATCTCATAAAATACATGTTAATGGTGTTATATCCCTTATCCACTAGATCCAGACCTTGATTCCCTCATGTGTTACATCTACCACCAGATCCACTAGATCCACTAGCTCCTATTCCTCCTTATCCACCACATCCTCTTCCCATCGCAGTAAAGGGCCTAACCTAGTTGCACTCTGCGTACTCCATCATCGAGCTAAACTACACACTAATAGTTTATGACATTGAACCACTTCTAGATGTGATACCCAAAAAAATTGTGTACCCACACCTTACCCAAATGATGTGCCATATAGGATTACTCCAAACACAAGAAATGTCTATCCTACCATAGATGAATTAAATGAAAAATTATATCTACCAGCTATTGCTCAACTACCAATACTAACACCAACCAAGTTAATAACACTTATCTCAGGAATTAGAAAACTAAGCTCTAGGTTTTGGTCATCGATGGGCTAAGATGCATGCCTACGGCTCTCCACTTTTCTCCATATGACGAGCTCTCACTAGAAGTCAAGGGAGTTTCTCTCTTGCGTTTTCCAAAATGAGGTAGCATAGACTACTCATGTCCCACATTCTCCACAAGAACCTCAAATCCTTCCCACAATGTCTACCTCCATAAGTCCATCACTCCTACAACTTCATGTTATCTTGCTAACTCCCTTTCTTGTGCTTCATTATACTTGAGCCGCCTCTCCTCTCTCTCCATTTCTGCCACAAGGTCCACCATCTCTTACCACACCAGCTTTTGCACCCCAAGCCTAGTGTGAAATTAGCCACCATAGGAAATTCTTCCATGCTCGAGTGATGATTAGGATCTTAATGGCTAATGGTATAGCATGCAAGAACAATCCTCTTGGCTCCCTCAAGAACTCAAACTCAGCAATCTCTGGGAAAGAATACGTAGAAACTACGTATTCCAATGTATAGCTAGTTAACACTCCACTCCACAATTGATCAACAGAATGAATCCAGGTCCAATCAGCATCATGCAGCCTCTGATACTCTTCTTAGGTCACAACATGAGGTCTATAATACCAACTCTTCCTTGATGCATATGTTGACAACCATTCATACAACTCTACTAGGAAAGAACAAAATAATGTTTCATAGAGTTCATGATACATGTGCTCCTCTACCCATTTACATGCATCAAACTCAGATCTAGTACTGAATCTCTGTGCAAACTCATCCTCCATGCTTTTAAGCCAAGTCTTGATGTTTTCTAAGGTCAAATTTTTCATCACACACCATTCTCACAAAAACTTCACAAGAGGTCCCGATAGCGGAACCAAAATTTAGTCTCGTTTCTCTACTCCCCTTTTAACCCCAAGTTTGCGTTGGTCTATCACCCAACATTATCTTGGCACTCCCCAAGGCATGAATAGGTGTCGAGCCCCTCTTTTATGTGAACCTTATAATAATTTCCTCCACTAATGGAGGAAATACATGCAGACGCATGAATACATGCATTCATTCTAATCTAGAAGTAAAGACACTATATCTTAAACACAAATGCATCATAATGCAAAAGTAAACACTACAACATCACCAAGAGATCATATCTAAACCATGAGAAAAATGGAGAGCTCTAGGGTTTGAACCTATAAACATAAATATTTAGAATAACCCTTTATATATTGATTAATAAATGTTTATAGTAGCTAGATTACATCAAAAAGGTTCGAAACAAATTAGTTACATCATTCTACCATTATCATCCTACCCTTCCCATGGATTTGATCTAGAAACCCTATATTACCCCCTATAACCATTACATATTCTTCACAATGCATACACCATTACATATGCACTCACACTCAACCGACATCTCTCTACTCACACAACACACTTCTAGATCCAAATGCCTCCTTAAATAGGATAGGAGATTTCCTAATCATCATTCCGTAAGCAAGACCACATGCCAAACATCATTATATTATGTTATAATCAAGTTTCAAATCCATACATATGCCAGCTAGCCATAACAACCTCCACTTTACATCCCATAACCATAAATATTCCCTAAAATATTCTTCTTGAGCTTCAAGTCTCTATGTAAAAATCTTGTCATCATTATGCCTACCCACAACTTCACGGGTTTGGCATGTGATACCCTTCTTTAACCAAAATGCACCTAAGTCCTTAAACCCTTAAACCCTTTTATATTCCCACGTGCAAACTTGTCTCTCCTTGCACGTGTTCACTCACGTGATTTTCTTCATAGTGCTTTCCGCACGTTCTCATCCTTTGTTTTAGGACTTAGTCATTTTTAGGCTCAACATTGGATATCCAAGATATTACAATTATGGTTGATCTAGTGGCACCACCAAATGGGAGACTTATTGGGTGTCTTCTGTCTGCAGTTGGAGAGGTATCCAGATCCTTACAAAGATATAGGGATGTGCATTCACTAGAAACCATGGGTAGCATAGATGTGATGTTGTAGATTTTATGATAGGCATAGGAATCCTTAATACAGGGATCAGGTTTCCTATCTATCAAATTCTTAGAGGGCGTCCGAGAGGATTAATCTATTGAGGCACAACCGGAAAGAGCATAGGAGAGGCCTCCGGAGACAAATCTAGAGTGGATTCTCTATCTTACACAACCAAAGATATCATCACCGCCCAAAGCATCCAAAGCCCCCACGGGGGTGAGGGTGTTGAGCCTTACTATAGATGGGCTAAATCCATGTATTTATTTTTGTATCATTTTTTCAATGTACAATATTGATTTTGAGACATATATATATATATATATATATATATATATATATATATATATGTTGATTGTGGCAATTTTGTTCATTATATGTTTATATATTACTTTTCTTATCACTTTATTGTTTTCCACATGCATGTATGTGATGATACTCATGGTACTTAGGAATAATGATAATGTCATTAATAGGTAACACCAACAAGAGAGGGAATCAATAGGATAGCCCAAACCATGCTATGTGAAGAAGCTAAGGAGCATAAAATTACCATGAGATCTAATGATATGATGTCAGGGTGATGTCATGTAAATAAATCCAAGCAAGGCCATAATCCTAAGTGAGGATGCACATAATACCGCATGCGATAAAATGGGAAATATTTGGGTGTACAAGCCAAAATAAGTGGAATCAAGACCGCGAAACTCCAATGGTAGGAGGAGCCAAGGCATAAGGGATGACAAATCCAAGTAAAGACATCAGCCCAAGTGAGGATGAAGTGAGATACAAGGAAGTTTATGAGAACCCAAGTGGGGGTAGAGAGCCCAAGACAAGGCGAGAGCTCAAACTAAAGAGGAAAAGAATATGTAGTCAATGTATTATAGATAGTTAGCCACAAGGGGTGAAATATTGTAAGGTGTCAGTGATGATGTCGTTGACTTGGTGTAAGATGTGATCTCTAGATCGAGACATGAGGTCCTCAATTGCATGTTTTGTAGTAGAGACATTTTGATGAACTTTAGATCTCATGCAAAATAGGGTACCATTAATCGATCCTCTATTTGGGTGAGAATGTCACTTGAATATCATCCATAATGAGACAGAGGATCGGGGTGAGGTGGCGGACCATAAGTAATTTTTAGTCTATTTGGTCAACGAGAAGGTGGTTGGTTCTAAGAGCAGTCATTTCTATGATTCTTGTTGTGGTAAGAGGACTTGGTAACCTAACGCTTGCTACGCATAACCCGATAGTCAAGATCGATAAGTGCACAATACCCATTATGAGATCAAAAGAAGGGATTCAAAGAAAAATATTGTGCAAACTTTTGAGCTTGGTCTTATTTGACCTTAGCTTAGATATTCTTCATGTTTTTTTATAATCTCTACATTGTAAAACATCATGTCTCGATGCCTCATGCCATGTGCAATATAGCTCAATCGTAAGGGACCGAGGTTCAAAAGGGAAAGCGGTTGGGAGGGAAGTCTCATAGGATGTGGAGGGCTAATGAGATTATGTGGGGAAGGTTTTAATGTAATGAGTGAAGATGGTTTTGATGGAGCAATTTATGGCTCATTCATTGAGGCACAGTAGATGGGTTCATCACCCATGAGGCCATTGGATTTGTAGTCAAAACTAGCGATATAATCACCTCGCTTTCTATACGATACTATGATGGGTCAACTAGATGGATGGTAGAGTGCGGAGGGATAGTATGAGGTAAAGAGGTTAGGGGATCGATCTGAAGCTCAAGCATAGAACAACTAGGAGAAGTATCAACCATACTCAAGGAGTCCTCTTGTATGAGGATGAAATTTATGTTGTGAGTGTGTTGGGTGCAAAGGATCTCCTAGTAACGTAAGACTTCACTATCATGAATCTGGGCATAGCTAGCCATGTGGGGATCGTCTAAAGCATAATTTTCATCATAGTTTGATGTGGAGGTATCCACCACACAATATTTGACTACAATATCTAATCATACCACATGCTCTAATAGAGGCTATGGTGTACGTGAGATGACAGCGAGAATCGAGGGCGCCTTCTTGCAAGAAAAGGGCCACAAGAAAGGAGGTAGATAGCATATGATAATCTTGGGAAGAACGGATGTATTAATTATAAGTGTGATCTCATCGGGCTCATCATTATTAAAATCTAAGAGATTGGGAGGCGTACGCCCAACCAATTTGGGATGACCGACATTTTCTAAGAGATAATCTATAGGATAGTTGAAATGTTGATATTCCCGAAAGGGGAGGGCAAATAACTCATCTAATGTTGGGAGTTTTTATGTCTCCTTTTTTGGATTTTTTCATAGTTCCAAGGATCGGATCCCTTGATTCTTATAGATAGATCCTACGTTAGAAAATTTTACACATTGACAAGTGGAGGAATTGACTACGCACATGTGATAAGTCCAAGGCCGTATTAGGAGTATATTATAAGATAGGGAAAGTTGAAATTCATGACTTTAACGTGGAAAATCCTAGGAGGGATGGTAATGGGTAACCACATACACCTCATGCGAGGCATCTGTTGGTGGTCATACCCTTGGCAAGTGCTACATGTAGATTTTAAGTTATCTATGGAGTAGCCAATATCCTTAATGAACTTTAATGAGGAAAACACATGTTAGATCCTTCATCAATGAGAGAATGTTTGACTATAGTGTGTACAATCTAGACCGAGATGAAAAGAGGTGGGTCATATGTACAGAGCAAGAGGTTTTCATGGATCATGGAGGCCATAGGGAATCAGATACAATATTAAGTATTCGTGGCAAGGTCGGTATGAATGAAGAGTTCCTCACCGTGATGGTGGATGCTTTGCTTTGAGCCATGTAGTGTGGTACTATGTCATAAATAAATAGAAAGGGGATGTTCGGTTCAAATAAGGTTGGCATGAGACACTCACAATTGTGATATGACATACGCATGAGTTCCAAAAATGGATTTGGCTAGGAAGCTACTAAATTGTTTCAAGAGTATACCAATCATCATGATTGGGTTGTGTGGTGGGTTGAGATTGATGGGATTCCTCGGGAATAGATCCAAGAGAATTAAGTGTGATCAGGGATACTTTAGAATATATATTTTTCTTAGCTTCTACGTCCATTGGCCCCTACAAGTTTCATTTTGATAGGGGCCAATATTATCTTGTAGAAGTGGTGTTAGATGCCATTGACCATCTATAAGAATTTTTCCACATAGGATTACGGCATCTGGAAAAGGTATATTTCTATCTTGGTAGGTATTATTTTGAGGTATAAAAGGGTACACAACTCTATGATTTTGAGGCTAGTATGATGTGGGATATTCAGGCTCTATATAAGCTATGCCATGCCTAACATCATTTATGGAAATCGTGTTTTTAGGAAGATAGTTTGTCTCAACTACGTTAGTCATAGCATGGTCTTGATTTTTGGAACTCTCACTTGTATTATGGTTAGGCATGGGATGATACAATACCTACAACTTCTCATTAGCTTGGTTAATTGTTTTATGACAATATTTTTGTTGTGTTACATCATGGACTTTGAAATTTTCATAAAACCTACCTCACCGATGGTGTCATGGTCAAATTTGGATATTAGGAATAATTTGATGGCATTCATGCGTAGTGCATGATAATTGTCATGGGAGTGACCCCAACAGCATGCCACCAATAGAACTTACTTTCATCATGTCATTGAGGAACAGGTCAATAAGTATCTAAGATCATGCTAAACGGATTAGGTAAGTGATGTTTCAACTCTTCCTTGCTCAATGGTTGATTATAGTTAGGCTTATTTTTGTTGTTAGATTTTTTATCAATTTTGAAGATGGTCCTATTCAAAGAAGCGACAAGAGCTAGAGTTTCAAATACTTCGTCATTTATCATGTTCTTGTTCTTAAGACATTGGATGATGTGGACTTTTTATTGGGTTGTGTCTTGGGAGGAACCTTCTCAAAATATCTCATGAGATAATCTTTCCTTTTAGCTTATTCAAAGGCTTCTTCTAGAGAGGTGGGAGAAAAGGACCTCACCTTGTATTGAAGGTGAGGTTCAAGAGATCATAAGAAAATTTGGAAAAGGCTATCACTAGGAATGTTATGTTCAGCTCATATAGATAGGGTATTCCAATGTTTTATGAAGGCTTGTGCTAATTCATTTTCATATTGTTGACAGTTGATGAAGGAATTAATGTTATTCTCAAGTAAATCATGATACTAAAATTCATTCACTAAGGTTTTCACCAAGGACTCTAGCTCAACTATGGAGTTAGGAGGTAAGATATGATACCAATCAAAGCATCCCTAACAAGGGTTTTATCTAAGAGCTTATTGGCAAGTGTACAAATTGGATTTGATCCACTCTTTATAAATACTACCAAATGCCTTAATGTGAAGGGAAGGATTAGTGGACCTACCATAGGAGATGGAAGGAGAAATACCACCAATATCTATGCTAGTAATGTAAGGTACTAGAGGCTCTTATTGGACTGCTCTTAGGAATTTTTTGTGGATAGGGGATTGGGAAATGGGCACCCCATTAGGCCCATTTAGTAAAGGAGGGGGTTTGGTTCCCAAGATTCTGTTGTAGAGTAATTGACTAGTTGATCCATGTTGGCTTGCATTTGAAGGAATTGAGTTGTAGTAGTAGATTGTTGTTGGTTCATCCTATCAATGAGTTGGAGGATAAGGTTGGTAGGGTAAGAAATGGGGATATTTTCATATACACCTGTTTTGGTACCTTTCCTTTTTCCCTAACATCAATTTTTTTGGAGATGAATTCAAGAAGACGTTTATTGATCATTTCTTCTTATTCATCCTTATACTTGGGAAAATTACATGAGGAATTTCTGAATCTTGAGATGTGATCACAAGTGTTGTTATTTTGACTTTCCTCTTTCTCCTCCTCAAATAGGTCATTTTTTGGGTGGGAGGTTTCTTTCTAGTGACTCTTGTTATCTAATTTCCTCCACCACCCGCTAAAATTAGATAACAAGAAAATTCTTGCTAAAATTAAACAAGTAAGCTCTGAGATTCCTACATATTCAAATTCCACCAGGGGTCAAGCCTTCGGAAACATGGAAGAAAGACTTAGCCGAATCAATGATGAAAAACTAAGTGGGACAAGCCAACTCAAAAGAAAGCAGCGATCTCGCGACGATGCCAAGTGTCAACCTGGTGCAAGTTCCAAAATTAAAGGGGATAACAAGCCTCAAAATCCCATGGGGCTTACACATGGATTCAACTATGAGTGTCCCGCCCAAGAAAAATTCTTCACATTAATATGTGGTAGGTCCATTACTTGCTCAAAGGAGAGCAGTAGGCTTGTGGACGATGCCAAGTGTCAACCCAACGCACTTCTAAAAGCTACGAAGAAAGCAGAGACCCTAGAGAATCACTTGGTCTCCACGTGGATCTCACAATAAATGGGCTCCAATTTTGAAGAATGTTGTGAAGGATTGATGATAATCCAAATACCATGTATGGGAAATTATGAAGCCTATCTAAAAGTTTTAAATGCTCAAGATCTTTTCAAAAGATCAAAGACAAAGGGTCATTCAGCTGGTCTTTTTAGTAACAAAGTTAATGCATAGTTCCGTGTGGAGAGTGCAAACCTATGAATACTCAATTTGTTCACATGCACTCGAGGGGTCATTTTTAAAAAATAGTATAAAAATAGGTGCCACCGAATCGTGATCCTAGAGCCCGATGCATAAAGTTTATATATGTAATAAAGATTTGAAAGAATAAGTCCACTCCAAGGGAGTCGGTTGCAAAATAGTTAAGAGATGTATTAAATGAGTATGGCTCTCACTCCTTGAAAAAAAATCATGGGGAAGTGTGAGACAGATCTCGCAATCTACTTCTGTCACTTCACACCATTTACCATAATGAACAAGCAGTTGGAAAATAGTTCGGGAATGATCTTCTTATCTTCTTCCCATCCTATATATTGTAAATGAAAGGTTAAAAACATTATTCATATCGGGAAATAGCCATTTTTTCTTTCCTATCTCAGTTCCTCTTCTATAAAAGGAAGAGGTCTATAACTCTAGCCTTCTCTCTAAGATTTTTTAATAGCACTCTTCTTGCCTCTTATTTGTCGTAATACTATGCATACTTCTTGGAGTAATATAATATTCCCTATGATGCATTTTTCCATCCTTTGTATATCTGTATTGTCTCTTATAGCCTTTATTTCGATGTTGGTATATTGTGCATGTTTTAATGTTATTACTGTTCTCAAAGTTTTGCTTAAGTAGTTTGAAGTGGGACTCTGTGTGAATCATCTATGGCATGTGGTGCATTTCATCCACCCTTTTCATTGCTCACCTCTTCCCAATTCGAAAGTCGTATTCATGACTAACTTCTTCCCTTTTTGGTGCATCGCCTTAGTTAGTTTTACGTTTATTTTAAGTTTTCTCCTAACCCTATCTCACACCATAGAGAAGAGCCAACTTCTTTAAAACCTAGAGGTTACCTTAGGGCGCACATCCCACCAACCTAAGGTATCGAATGAATTTGATGGTTCATATACAAAGATAATTGTCAAAAATCCTATGACACCACAATCTATAAAGAAGGGGATTTCAATTTCAAGGTGAAGGGTTTCAGAAATGTCTCACAATAGGATCGAAGACCCTAAGCCCGGATAGTCCATGATGGAGTGATGATATGGACAAGAAAAGGTCTTGAAATGGGACTTATCAATGTTATCATTCGTGAAATAATATGTAAATAGGATTCGATGGCATCGAGAGACAAGTTCACAAGAAGAGATGGTATCACCCTTGGGTGATGGCGTCTATGTAGGTTATTTTTAGGTTTTCTAAATTTTAGTGACTTAAAATGAGGTCTAATTTAGAGATGGATGTTTTTAACAAGTTATGCTCAGTTCGGAGGTCTATAGGATTCACGTAGGGGTCACCAGAATGTATGGTGGGCCAAGAATTTGTCTCAATGGCTTGCACTCCTAGGTCTTTCATTCTACAAGGGTATGAGGAAATGAAGAGGAGACACACATGGACCGACATATAGTTGATTTATTTAAAAGGGGCTACAATGAGTGCTAAGGTCGCATATCTAGAGGGTAGTGATCCATACACTATGTCAACCTAGGGTTTCTAAGGCTCGTGGTCAAGATAAAAGAGGGTACCCTTCTAGGATATTAGTTAATGGGGAGAGATGTAGATCGATAGAAAGATAACACAAGCATGCAAAATATATACAACTGAAATATAAATATAAATAAAGGAAAGCTAAGGAGCTGATCATATAAGATAAATATGCTAACTAGCACCAATGTACATATAATACTAAGCTAACATAAAGAAATGGGAAAGGAGATGAACTAATCTATGTAAAATGAAAAAGAGGGTTAGAGAACTTACCTGTGGGGTGTTCGTTGATGATGCCCATCTCTCTACGAAATAGTACACCGAGATAAAATCACTATAGGTGGAGAAGGCTAACATCATTCGTGTTTTATACTCACTATAAATGACCCAATCATGCAAGCAATCCAACAACCAAGAAGAGTGTCTAATCTAAATCAAATGCAAGATAGACCAAGAGCAAAGAAATAAGATGTGAAAATGGCACAAAAGAGAAGAGAAGATGGTTTGTTCATCTCATTCCTTCCTTTCTCATGAAATGTTAGAGTGTGATGTGAATATATACCTGATGCCATCACCTGCAGGAGATGGTGTTGGCCAAGGGAAAACCTAACACCAACGCCATCACCCATTGTTGATGGTGTCATTTAAGGACAACCCAAATGTTAAGTGAGCTAAAATTGTGTCATGGATCAAGAGCAAGTCAATGGAATAAGTGTCAATGATAAAATAAAATGCAAGCAAGTGTCAGGAGTGCTAGTGTGTGCAACATAAATGACTAATAAAGGCAAGGGTAACCAATGTTAGGGCTACATAGTGGTACATCTCTTGGTGTACTGTCTTTAATCCCATAATGACCATGTGTATAGTCATACCCCATTCCTGGTCAAGAAATAGATGCATCAGTGACCCTTATATGCACAAAATATTTTTAGTAACATCATGAAAATTTAGGTGTATACATCCTCCTCCTTGTATATTTCATCTCTCTCAAGGTGTTGATCACCTTCTTCTTGTTTGTTGACTTACAAATATTTCTTAAGCCCTTTACATAAGATCTTCTTTACCTCATTCTTGATTTTTTTGCATGACAACTTCTCTTTCTTCTTACCTTTATGAGTATCTCTTCTTTTATTTTCTATGAGTATCCTTATAGGCCACTTAACTCTCTTCTTGAACTCAAAATAAAAATCCTTGGTTCTTTTCTTCTCTCCTTTTATCCATCATGAGCCTCAACTCTTCTACCATTTTCTTCACCTCTCTGTAATCTCTTCTACACTTGATCTTTTCTTCCCTCATCTTCTTGTGGTACTCTAATTCCACCAAGCCCTTAATTTTATCTCTTCTAAACCTTCTTTCTCTTCATTTTTCTTTTTACTTTCATAAGCAAGTCTATTTAACCTTTCTTCTTGTGTCTCACACTAGGATCTTCCTCTTACCTGGTATGTTGACACTTTTTCCTAGTATTTTCCACATTGGAACTACTTCCTCCTTCTTACTTACTCCTATCACTTTCTAAAGACTCAATGGGCTATAGGGATTCTCATGCCACAAATTAATTTTTAAACTTCTCTAAATCCTTTTTACTTCTTTTTATTCTTTAACTATTTAATTTACTTCTTCTATCTCTATAGTATATTCTACACACTGATAGAGTCAAAATAGACATCAAGCCAACTTTAGGTGCTTAAACACAAATATGATATTGTTGAAAGAGCTTAGACTATGAAATTTTCAATCATAAATAGTAGGCTTCAAGCATTCTTACTCCATATATATACCAAAAAACTTAACCATTTACTTTCTAAAACTTGATATGCTCATAACCTTGAGCACTTATTATTTTTCCTTCTTACTTTGATCAGTTCAAAAACACTCATATAATGATAATAGGGATATTGTACAACTACAATGGGTGATCTGATAGTCTAGGACTTGCCTCTTCTTTATGGTATCCCAATTGAGATGTTACTTTCTTCACTTGATAGATGTGGATTGTGATTTATACCTCCAAATCATATTATCCAAGCATAATTTTGTAAAACCTTAATCATAGTCCTCCACTCTATACTTGTGAGAACTAAGATGACATTGACTAGATTTGATGTTTACAACTTACTATTGTTTGTACATAGTTTATAACCCCATATGAGAGTTCACTATTATAAGATAAGGGAACAAGGTTTATAGGAAATCTTGACACCATTAACACATGCAACATCCTTCATCATCCATAACCTTTCTCTCAATATGATAAGTTTGCAACATTGTCATGATGAAAGAAGGGAAACAGATACAATTATAGTGGGACTATCTTGATGTTAGGACCGGGTACTACTCTTTCAAGGAATTATTGATCCAAAAACATGCTCTTGGACCTTAGTTGGAATACTAATCAATATTTTAATAATAATCCTATGAAATATTTACTTTCTTAGTACTTTATAGTGACTAAGAATTACTAGTTACATTTCTATATGTTCATACTTTAACATCACTTTGGAATATAACATAGACCATAAATTTGGATTACATGGTTACAAGATAGGGTATATTTTTTTGGAAAAACTATTTCTTCAAAGTAATTTTTAATCATTTACTTCATGTTTCTTTTCATCCTTGTTGGAGACTAGAAGATTGGCAACCATATGGATTGAAAAAGTGAGCTTTTAAATCAGTGTTTTGGCACTATATTTGGACATGGAAGCGGAGTAGGCAATGAATTAGGACATTCAACCCATTAAAATTCCTATATATCTTCACATAGTTCCTTACATATCTTTAATGGACTCTTAGATGATAATCATCCACCTTCAAGACTCTCTTTTCTTGGAAAATAGTTGATATGTTTTTAAGACTCTAAATAAGGGGTTCTCTGTTCGAGTAGAGGTAACAAGAGATTGAAAATGAATTTAGGTTTCTAAAAATATTGGACTTAATCCTATTACCTTCTTTATTCACTATCGAGATTCAAACAACTTCTTGAATGCTATGGTTATCAAGTACCTTAACAGAATTCATACCAAAAATATTCAATTCTTTAGACTGAAAGGGTTTAATATGATATGGTCTATTCACACATGAATTATACCCAGCATAAAATACACCTCCTGGTAATGGATCAACAAACACTTCTAGTCGAGCTCAAGGACCTATAGACTAGAATAACCATGAATAGTAACTTATATACCTTGAAATTGTTTTTCAAGCATATGAAATGGTTTTATAAGTATCTACCTCATTCAAATACTTCTTCACATTCTTAAAACCTTCCACGAGTGTTTTAGCCTCTCTATATATCAAAAATTCATAAGAATATCCAATGCATAACTAATATACATAAAGTATACAGTTCCTTAAACATTTGAAGGTGTAAACACAATAATTATAAGGACATTACCAAATTAAATGAAAAAAAAATCATCCTTATGCAGCTAATGTCACACTTATTCATGCATAGAAGCGTATAAATACAAGCAATAATTGATAAGAATCATGTTCTCTATTTATTGAAAACTATGTATACAACTTTGAAGAAACTTTCCTCCTTTGATCTTTAATGAATCCTTAGAACCTTTCAATCTATGTTATCTCCTCCTTCTCCACAACTTTTCCCATGTTACCAACCTTTTCATCTTCCTTATAACTACCTCTTACTCTTCCTCTCTCTCCTCTATCCAAATATCTCATTCTTTTTCTTTTAGTACTAGTAAATTCAGATTACAAGAATAAAATTGGACTCAACTAACCCAAAATGGTGAAGGTGGGGTTTTAAACATGAGTTGCATTTCTTGGAAAAGTATATAAATTAGTTAAGACCTTTTCACTATGATGTTAGGTATCCTTATGTATCCCATGAAGGTTCATAGACAAAAAAACAAACAAGATCTCTATCGCAAGGAGCACTAAACCCTCATTCTCAATTCTAATTTTTAAATTACATGTTTGTGGAGGTAAATTATTTTGAAAGATTAAAGAGTTAAAACACAAGAAAATGTCATGAGAAACGAGGCTTATTGATCAAAATGATTTCTAATACCTCTCCAACCCAAAGTTTTAATTATCCACAAAATGATGCCCCTACATCACATTCATGTATGAACATTATATATTTTGGAAGAGGTGTGAATGTTATGAAATTGTAAGGGGAGAAGTGAAAAAAGGTTGTATTTGGGTTCTATGAGTCTAGTTTCCTATGAACCATATTGTTATAAGTTTATCGTTATGTTAATAATTTTCTATGATGCTATTTTATCATGGGTTTTTTACATGTACAAGTTCTCCCAACGTAAATCTATGTTATTTGTTTTACAATGTTGTATTTATTTCATATTGATTTATTTTTTTAAATTGTCGTAATTTTATGTATTTAAATTCATTGTCAATATTATTGGATACAAATTATTCTATTAATCATCCTAATCCTTGACAATAAATCCATCTCAATTGTTCCCAAGTTAAATGAGTCATTCGAGTCCCAAAACAATGTTTTCTCCAACCATGGGAATGGAAAACATAAGGGAATCTAGTAAGAAGTCTCCCATGGTGAGTTTAATACCATATCATTTCTCATAACAACTAGTTGTACGACCATCTACAATCATTATATGAAATTATGTATCTAAATAAACAAAATATTTCAAGCACGCAACCAACTTAATTATGATGAAGGTATGATTACCTTCCAAGTCAACTAGTATCATCAACTTCTATTTTTTATGAAACCCACTACCTTAAGGGTTTATGGGGTGTCAATGCCATAAATTGTACAACAAGAAATAGTTATTTAGGTATCTCTTGATTCTTTCTCTAGTTCATCAACAACCTCTAATGTACTTCCTCATCCTCATCCTCTTCATTGGAACCTTCAATGTAGGACAATTTATTTTCTACACATGTATGTCATCAATTATATATATTCTCACCGTCAAAACATAACATTTTTCCTTCAATTTATTGAGGCATCATTCTACTAGGATGAGGAAGTGATGATGTTAATGTGCTCAAATATCTTATGCCTATGAATATCTTTCATTTTTGACTAGTTCTCTTTCCTCATCCTTGTGTGTCATGGAAATGGCCTCAAAAATAATACATGTATTGAACATGAGCCCTCCAAGAAAGAATCCATTCAATTTCACATCTACAATATTCTCTAATTATCCCTAGCATATCTTAATTTTCATAGTTTTGTGAACTAGCTAAAGTTATTCTTTGCCACATTATTATTATAGTGCATCTACTCTTCACTAGTGAAGACTAACAAAGAGACACTTTGAGAGTTTTTCTTTTTCTAGAGCACACAACCATTGATATCAAATGAATTTTTGAGGTTCCAAATATATAGATTCCATCACAACCTTAAGTCCACATGAGATTTAATGTATGTTGAAAAACCATTTGGTTGATCTAGTTGACTGGATCCTTATAATTAAACTCGCATATTTCCACTTTTGGTAGCATGTCTCACATCACCAAATTAGGGGAATCAAAGGGAGGAGGCTACATTACATTTGGAATTAGGTAGGATATGGTGGCATATCCATTATGGTTAGGTGGTGGATTGGTAATCGTGTGTAGTTTTGTATATTTTATTGTCTGGAAATAATTTGAGTTATGTTTTACTAAATTTTATCTAATTGTTTACTAATTTTTCCACATCATATATGTTGACCATTTCATATTGAAATTTTAGCAAAATGTCGTAAATTTGGCTTGCTCTCTCATCTACTTAATAAAACCACACGTTTGAATATCCATTGATTGTCATTTATGATTTAATTTCTTTTTAGGAGTTTTCCCCATAATTTCTTACCCCTTACATCGACCTCTTCTATGTGGTCTCGTCATGTAATAACTTTAGGGTTTGGGGTGTAGGGTTCATGGTTAAAGGTTAGGGTTAAGGGATTATGCTCAATTATAGGTCAAATTAGGGTTACTTGGGGGATTATACTATTATAATTGTCTCAACAAGATGAATCCAATGACTACTAAGTTACACAATCGTAAAACAATCTCCAAAAAGCCAAAAATTAAGGTTAGCAATATCTTACACCATTTTTCTTACCCGAAAATTTGCAACGAGAGTTATAGTATACAAACGTAAGAAAAAAATTTAGAATTTTGTAAAAAAAACTTGGACTTTCCTTGTATAAATGAAAACCTTAAATTCCTCTTTTACTCGCCAACATAATAAACACTAATTAGATGCACTACAAAAATATTTCCCAAATCGAAACACGAATACCACTTGCAATGAAATTACTAGGAAAATTATGGAAATGAATAGCAATATGAATATTAGTAGCAAAACAATAGGAGTGACTCACAATTATAATTATAAAATTTATTATTTAATACAATAAATGTTGATTTTGAATGTAGTTTGTTATATAGGTTATTCAAGTGTTATCATTTAAAAAATGAATGGGAAGAGATCACAAGAAGGTGATTCAAATTTGGTTTCTTCTATTTTACAAATAGTTTACATCTTTTAACCCATGTCAAAACATTTTGTTAGTGTTATTATTTATGATGAGAAGACATGCATTTATAACATGATTAAATCATTTATATTCCTAGTAGTAGGGATCACAATAATTTTACTAACAACATAGCCTAGTCACTTTATCAGAAAATGGGAAACTTTGAACCCAACTACGGCCTAAGCACAAGTCTAGGTGAACAACATGCTAAATGTTCAACCTACTTTATCAAAGAGGGTTAATGGAATATAAAAACATCTTTAGTAGAAGAAATAGAAATATATATTGTCTTCGTTTAGCATGAATATTATGTATGTTTATTATGTCTCAAATGAATTCAATGCTTCACGAGATTATTCTCCCGACAATGCATAACTACTCACACAAGTTTGGTGAAATGCAAGGGAATTCAAATAGATGTCCATAGTATTTGTTGATCAATAAATGACAATTATTTCAATAGTTTTATATGCAAACAGGGGAACTTGGTCTTTGATTAGGAAGATTAAAAGAGTTTACCTAAGGAGGATTGGAAGCAACTAAAATTTAAAAACAAGGATATTGTATGTTTAAGTCATGTTGTATACTCTATATATCATCTAAGCTAATGAAAAGTATATAAATAGAATCTATAAGTTTGTTATTCTAATTATTTTTTACCATTTACATATTGCCAATCATAAAGGTGTGTTTTTACAATTAAAAAGTTGAATTTCATGAGAAATTGGATAACCATTCCTAAATTTTACAATCGGGACATCCTGAGTTATATCCAATCGAGAAAATATCCAAAATTTTCTTGTGTTGAATTTCTAAATATCAATATTCCAAGTTAGTCTTATTTCAACTTAAATTGGGGAAGCGTAGTTCTGGAGCACTTTTTTAGCTTGCACGTTAACCTTGAAACTCTCGATCAACATCATTATTGCCGCTAAATAAACTACTTGTGCGTGTCAAAATTCCACATTAAATTTCATTATCATAAATCAAGTTTTTCCAAGTCATTTTCACCATGTACATTTGCATTTTGAGTTTGAAAGTTTGACATGAAACCCCTCCTATGCATTTTGAGGAATTTCTTGATGTTCTTCGCCAAATCCTTCAAACCCATTTTTAATATAGATAAGGAGAAAAATTCACCTTTTTTTGTTTGTGTTTAAGCCCTCTTTCTCACAATTTGTTTGTGTATTCGAACCAATTAGGGTTTCCATGTTTTTACCAAAATGGGTTTATGAAGAAATTATATCACAATGTTGTTTTTAACGATTTAAATGTTGGTTAATTTCCAAAGTGTAAAGCGAGGCAATTTTCACCAAATTTCTCAAGTTGCAAAACAAGGTGAAATTCCCGCATAATATTGAATCGTATTTGCTAAGGTTTGTTGCAAGGACAAAATCCCACTAGTGTCGAAATGATTTCACATTGTTTTGTAAGCTTGAAAGTCTTGCAATCTTGGTCAAACTTTTCAACATGTTTTACAACCCCGAAACTCCACCGGTCTTCGGTGTGGTTTTGACTTGCTAAAACAAGTCAAGCCTCTACCTTGATGCATGTGTAGACATAACTCCATAATCAACCCAATGCTATTGGAATGATCATATCGAGTCATGTACAAAAATGGTAAACAAATACTGGCTCAAGAAGTCTAGAGCTTCTAGATCCAGGATTCCTATGACATTACCGAGGCTTGATTTCAAACATGAGGTCAATGATATAATTACACTCCTCAACATAATAGTGGACAAGGAAAACGCCACGAAAGACCAGCTCATGAATAAGGTAGATCAACTTTCTACCTTTATTCAAATAATTACCAGGCCCATCCAATCATCCATTTCTCTTCGGGAACTTCTAGATTCTAAAACATTCACGGTAGCTCAAAGAAATAGGAAACATGAACTATGCCACCAAAGCATGGGCCAAAAGATTGATTGAATAAGGAAAATATACTATTGAGGATGATATGTTAGAAAATTCAAAAATTGACGATAAGGTTATGGAAGATCAATTCGAAGGATAATCTAATGTATGGAAGAAATACTTTTCAAATATGGAAGCTTTACAGCAATTGGATTCATATGTCCATATGGAAGAGGGTGTTTTGGAGCATTTCGAATGAGGAAGATATTTTGAGCTTCGTGATGCTACCATTTTCAGGACACACATTTTAGATGAATGCATTTTAAAGCTCAGAGAAGCAAGGATAGAAGGTGTCGAAGCCACAAATGATATTCTTGAAGTGATTGAGAAACTTTCTTATAATTTCTATGATAAAGGGATGGTTGTACATCCTAGAGAGGCAATTTTTGATCAATTCAAACAATTAGTACAAGGTGAATCTGCCCAAGTGATCACCTTCAGACTGGAATCAATTGATAGATTTTTCAAGTAGCAAAATATTTTTGATAAATTCAAGGATATGAAGACGCTTCAGCATATGCCCTCAAGTTATTAGATGTAGGCGTGGTATGTGAAGTATGTAGTAAATATTATCAAGGACTGGATACAGACTTGATTCAGGCAATTTTTAAAGTGTTTCAAATGAATATCATGAGAGAATTTAACTTTCCATAGAAAAATTCATTGATGCGCAAGATAATGCTAAAGATGATCTACAAAAGGAAATTTGTGATGAGCAAATTCAGTATCATGTATTTTCATCATTTTAAAATTATACATTCCATTTTTGCAAGTTGCAAATTGGCTTCCATTTTTTGCAAGTTGCTAAATTGGCTTTATCAATTTACAAAGTCCATGTAAATTTTGACTTTATCAAGTTGTAGAGTTCAAATAGATTTTGTCTTTTGTATGTGCAAATAGACTTTGTCAATGTGCAAGTTTTTACTATTAAAAAACTTGACTTCTTCTTCCATGCATACAACTATAAATAAGAAATATTTTCCTATAAATTCCTTTACACCCTTCTTAGATTATAATAGATTAGGACTTAAATACATTAAAGGGATGTAAAGGGCGGCTACAAGATATTATTTTGATTAATTAATTTTCAACATTAATTATCCAATATCATAATATTGCATTAATTCTTGTAGCTAATGTATATGATATGATATGAACTTAAAAGCACATGACAATAAGTGCACTTAGCTAATTGTAGATGGATCTAGGAAGTTCTAGGTGTGTAGAGTATTACAAATGGGATATTTGAACCTGAGAATGTTTCATTCTTAGAACTATATTTAGAAAATGACCTTATGCATGACCGTATAAAACTCTGCTAGGATAGTATGTATGGTTTTACACCTAGTATGTATGGTTTTATACCTACTCTAAATTGGCTTTTCGACTTCCTAAGGTTGTCACATATAGGGAAATATCTGTTGTTATCAAACCCTAGTTGTCACTCATGTTGTGAAGGCATCTAAATATTCTAAGTAAGGTCTTAACCCTTATTCATGAGTGGGAGACCCTACAAAATAAACATCAATCAAGTTGAAGTGTAATTTTTTCACCACCGACATTTGCACTACTCGAAGAGGTGTCAAACCACATGGAATTATCCACCTATTATGTGATATTTGAATGAATGCAACTATATTTGGCCATTGGAATCTTCTTGACAATGCTTGAATTGAGTTTGGATCTTATTAACACTTCAAGTAGGGATGTTTGAGTTCTTACACAAATGAGGAAGGATGATTTCTTGATCAAATAGGATGCTTCATAGCTATAGTGATTTCTACCCTTATGATTGTGCATGAGCTTTTGTGAGATTTAGGGTGCCTTGATTACCTTTTGTGCTAGTTTTTGTAATAGAAGTTCATGAGAATGCTAGGTTGTGTCAGGTTTTTAAATGAGGTGAGTTTAAATTTCTTATATAGGGTTTCGAAGGTAAATTATCATAGAAAGGCCTACCCTAAAGGAATAAATGACCCAAAAAAATAATATGAAATTGAAAGATCATATAGAGGATATTTTAGTCCAAAACCGTACAAGTTGTCTAGGACCGGATTCCACAAACCAACCAAAGTGGACTTTCTAAACAAGGATGAAAAACATGAAACATGAGGGCTGCATCCTCTCAAGTGGAGTTTGTCTATGAATTTTATACATTTAACTCTCAAAACTTGTTGAAATATCAATGTGTGTGAATAAACAACTTAGAAAAGAGACATTGGGATGTACTAAGAGGGGATAGAAAGAGTGTGTTTATCTTAGCAAGAGTGCATTATCAAAACCATATGTTGCGAAAGGGTAAATTTCCAAATTTGAGGGTCATGTATTCGCCCCCTTTAAGTATGAAATGAAAATTATATGTTTAAAAGAAAATATACATGAGTGTGTAGAAACCCTATCTTCGCTTGAAGTTTGTTTTGTAGGGTCTCGTTGTGTTGGTATTGGTACACTCCATGATGAAACCTACAACATAGAGCATAGTCAATGTTTATAGTAACGAATTGAACTTTAACTCAAATGCAAAATGTAATATGTAAATTTTGCATTTGCATAAAGTGAAATAAAGAGATACAAAACATGGAAAGAATACACATATTTTTTTGTAGAGTGAGAATCTCTCGTGATTTGTTTGTACTTGGAGATTTGAATTATTGAGATTGATAAAGGATTGGGGATGATTGATCCCCAATTGTGCCGATGAGAAACCGGTGTGTTAGCCACATACAACCTAACATGGAATAAAGAAGAGAGAGTGATGAAGAGTGAGATATGGAAGCATCCCATGAAGTAAGAAGACTCTATAATCAAATTCATTCAAAAAATTGATGTCTTCTCCTTTGAATGTACGAGGAAAGGAAGGACTTCCTTTGAAAAAAATTAGCTACTTCAATACCTTTCATAACCCCATGGCCCACACTTTTGTAGATGGATCTAAGCCCAATTTAGGAAATAAGGAAACACAATAGAAAAGAGAATGAGTTCCCCCATGCCATTCACATGTGTAGTACAACCGAATAAAAACTAAATAGAAACTATAATGTATTGAAATATAGATGGAGAGAGGAGACTCCTGCCCCCTTTCCTTAAAATCTGCAACCGAAACTAAGTGTCATCATGGTGAAGGAGTGAAAAAAATTGTGCCCCTTGTAACCAATCTAAACTAGTCAAGTGAGATTGAAGTTGTGCAAGAAATTGTACCTATAGGTGGAAATCTAAAATTGTTGAGAAAGTTAATGTAACTCCCCCTGGGCGAAACCATGTGAAGAGGTCAAAACCGTCCAAACACTCCTGATCAAGCTATAATTTTTTGAGCTTGTGCATGATTTTCTTGATTTTTATATTTGATGTTATTTCTGAGTACCTGTAACCAATGTAAATGTGTGTCCTGAGCCCAGAAGTTTTTATGTTTTTTTGTAGGTGTAGAAAACACTTGGATGAATTCCTCCTCTTTTAAGGCACGTGTGATAAATCATTTGAGCATGCAGCTCAAAAGAATATATGTGTAATCATGTTTGATAAGTTTGATAATTTGTGTAGAAACACATGGAAGGTTGCGGTGATGGCAACCGATAGGATCTCAAACCTGAAAAATGGATGTGTATGGTAGAAACCATGGTGCACAACAAGAGAAAAATAGAAACAATAGAAATAGTAGTAATAATGCATGTATAAGAAAACAAGTGAAGAGATGGAAACAATGAAGTCGAGTCAATAATATACAACTAGTGTCACACAAAGGCATAGAGTTGCAAACATGGGAGACCCACACTGTCACAAGACAATCAAGGCCCTCAGGCCTGCAAACATGAGAAGAAAGATCGTAAAAGATAGGCAATAAGCCACAAACATGGGACACCCACGTAGTCATAAGACAAGCAAGGTACTTAGGCCATAGTGAAGTAATCAAGTAGTAACACACACAACTACCAAGCATGTATAAAAAACAAGAGTTTTAAATATGATGAATGAGATAGTAGTTGGTATAGAAACATTTGAAGCAAGAGGTGTCAACGTCGTTGCACAAGACGTGTTAGTCATGTTATCTCAAAATATAACATGTACACAATATATTGAACCAAACATAATGAGGAATTAGAAAGGAACTATAATAAAATAATAGCACATGTATAATGTATAATAGATTCCCATGGATGTATAAGAAGTTTGGGTAAAAGTTCAGCCAACACCTTTCATCATGTATCACTTTGTGTATGTCCTACATCAAGATCAATATACCGCATGAACACATGTTTGTAAAGAGTAAAGAGATATATTATCTATCAAGATAAAGTGACAAACAACATGTATAATGTAAAGTGCTAACAACACAAGCTATGTGTACATGACTTGGTTTTGTATTTTTACAAATATATGAATGTTTTTATTTCATAACTATGTCAATGTGTTTTTTATTTTTGAATTTTTATCTATGTACAGGGAGAGGGGTAGCATAAGAACTACCCAATGAGAACCTCTTGAAGTGGCGAAGAAGATGGAGAAGATGGAGCCTCAAAGCCTCAATTGTGCCAAGGAATACGACTCAAATGCAAGTAATATAGTAGTGGTGATGTATGTCAAATAATTCTTGAGAGAAGATTTGGGCGAAGCATATCTACAAGTAGTGTGAGAAGTAAAATACCTATGTGGAGTACTAGAGGAGTAAGTACTCCTATTCATACCATGTGCATTAGAGGACCTATGAGAAAAACTACGGAGATATCATGCACACTATATGACCGAAGTGGGATCCCAAGAGAGTGAGAGCCACTAGAGATAATTTGTGAAACTGAAGACCTATTTGGAGACATAGGGGACTATCCCCATGAGAGGAGATGTGTGTAACCAATGGTCTATTCAGATACCTAGGAGGGATAGATATGCCAAAGATAGTGTGTGCAATCAAATTTCTATGAGGATATCTAGGAGGGCTAGAGATGCTAGAGATTGTGTAAAGCCAAAGACCTATTTGTAGATGCATTAGGAGTACGGATAGAAACTGTAGAAGAATGACTAGGCAAGATAGGAAAATGAGCCTCAAAGATTGTGAAAACTTGTTGATTATGAATAAACTTAACACATTGGTGAATAACTAATGGAATAGCTCTGAGAGCACATAGCCAAGGGATACCTATACACCATGCACCAAATCTAAGAGTGGTAGAAACCAAGAATGAAATTAGTGTGGTGACAAAACCAACTGTAATAGGTAGAGTAATGCAGTGATATCGAGGATTAGAATAAAGTACAAGTTTCTTTGTAGATATACCAAGAGAGTGAAGTAGCGTTAGTGAGTATACATTATCCTTGTTGTGTGGATCAACCAAATCATTGTGTATAGGTACTTGATTAATGGTGATAGGAATGGACAAGGTATCATAAATAAGCATGCCATCTATATCAGAGTCATCGAAAGTGATCTTCAATGTAGGAGATCGTGTGTGTGAGTGATAGTGCTAATCGTTGCATTCAAAGGGTGATCATAAGAGAGCGGTGGTGACACCACATGATAAGTATTGTGCACTTCTGAAGTAGATTTGTCATTGTTATGCTTAGGAAGTGGATCATTGAATATTTTCAATTTGGCATTATCATTGGTTGGCTTGGAATATTTAGTGGGCTCATCCCATTCAATTGCATTAGAGTCAATAAGATCTTGAATAACGTGATGAAGTTTGATACACCAATCAGTGAGGTGACCAATACATCTATGATAATCATAGTAAGCATTAGCATTGAAACTCTTACTTTGACGTTGATGCACTATTTTTAGTAGGAACTTGAAATGGTCATAAATTGTGTTACATGTGTCTATTTGAATCCGTTTATTTTTAAACCACCTGTTTCAAAAGACGAACGCACCTGGCCAACCTTCCCTTCGGTTGGAGCCATTTTCGGCACATTTTTGGGCCCAAAATCTGCCATCTAGGGGCTGAAAATTAGGATTTAAGTTGTAGTTCAGTTTTTTCCTATTTTAGGGCATTAGTTAATTTTAGTCTCTTGAATGTATGGTAGGTTAGAAATTTGGCAATTCCTCTAATTTAGGCATGTAGAAGATGTGTGGCAATTTTGTGCCCATACGAATAAGCATGTGAACTTACTAAGAATAGCAGGTTCTTGTAAACTGCTAAAAATAGTAAACTTCGCCATCTAGAGTAGATTTAGTCAAAGTTAGTTAGAGTTTGATGGGAAACTCGAGTTGTGAGTTGTTTTCCTATTTATGAAGCATTGTAATCCATGATTGAATAACGAAGAAGAATATTTATTCTTTTGAGTTCAAGATATTTGCAGAGTAATGAGTATGTGTTAAGTTTGGCTAAATTAGACACTTGCTCGCATCATCCTCAAATGTGGAGGGAGAGACATGAGATTACACTCAAGTAATTATTTCAATACAATGTGTGGGGCACAAGGTAAGCATGTAATGTATCATCATACAGGTTGTAGTTGCATCTTAGTAGTTTGAGCAATAACATTAATAATGTCTTTAGAAGTAGCCTTAGTATTATTAGTCTTGCCTTTAAATGTAGATTTTCTTGAAAACTTGGCATTAGATGTATTAGGAGTGCTAGAAACATACTTGAGTTTGTTCATATGTAACAAATTAGCTTCGCACTCTTTGAGTGTGTGACATAGATGGTCAAATGATTGAAATTTGTCAAATATGATTGATTCTGCAAAGGAGAAAGTAAGATTTGTGTGAAGAGATCTTGTAATTCACTGTCAACGAAGAAAATGTTCATTCATCTTAGTAAGCATGGTCTTGTATCATAAGACATAATCATTGATAGGTTCATTAGATCCTTGTCGCATTTTAGACATTTGTGCATAAGAAACCTTGTCCCCAATGTTGATAGAGAATTGTGCCAAAAATTGATTTGCCAAAGTAGTAAAAGAGCGCACAAAATGTGTGGGGAGATCATAGAACCATTGCAATGCAAATTCCTTAAGACTTCTAGGGAAGAGCTTGGTAAGTAAGATATTGTAAGATGCGTAATCAATGCAAGCCACATGAAATGATTGAATATGTTATACGGGGTCACCTTTTCCATCATAGATAGGGAGTTTAGGAGCAACAAAACCAAGAGGAAAAGGATAAGAAACCACTTCGGTGCAAGTGGGTTGTGAAGCAATTGAGTAGAATCCATAGCATAAGGAGAAGCATATGTACCTTGTTGTAATTGTAAGATTTGAGCTTGTAATGTATGAACAAGGGTTTCAAGAGCTTGTGTGTTAGATGAAGAAGCGTGTGAACCATTATGATTGCATATAGGATGTGTAGTAACAATAATGGTTGTAGGAATAGACATAGAGACATTGTGCATTGAAATATTAGGTTCCCCCAGGATGTAGGCATTGTAGATGTAGGAATAATATATGTTTTTATATGAGATAATGAAGCATGCTTAAGTTGATCTCTTGCAGCATATAGAAGAATATCAATATTAACAAGATTCTCTTGTAAGAAACGTGTAAGATGTTGTGCCTCATCTTCGGGAAGGTCATGAGAATGATTGTCAGAGTTATTATTGGATCCTTCACCTTGGACATGATCAATGTTAATAGTAAAAATAACATTGGCAAAGATATCAATAGTAGAATAAGGTCGAGCATTAGGAACCATGTTTGTATGATTAGAAGAAGGATGAGAAAAGGGGTTTCCTTTGTAACACCAAGTATGAGCATATGGGCTTGTGGGCTTGATTTGAATGTCATAAAACATTGGAGGCAACGACATGATGAGGTAAAGTAGAAATATAAATATAGCACCAAGAGTAAAGAAGAAGATCATAAACAAACCCTAGGGCAACTAAGGTTGATGCAAAGATTGAATCACAAGTCGGGTTCACCAAATGTTTTACACCCTTATTAGATTATAATATATTAGTGAGTTAAATACAATAAAAGGATGTAAAGGGGAGTTATAGTAGATTGTTGTAATTAATTATGCAATATCATAACAATACATTAATTTTGTAGCTAATGTATATAATATGATATGAAGTTAAAAACATAAGAGGATAAGTGCACTTAGTTGATTGTAGATGGATTTGGGCAAATATGGGTGTGCATAGTGTTGGAATTGGGAGATATGAACACGAGAATACTTCGTTCCTAGAATCGTAATCGGAAAATGGCCCCGGCACATGATCATACATAACTACTAGGACCACCCATATAGTTTTGCACCTATTCTACGCTTTTGGACTTGCTCGAATTAGGCTTTGACTTTCTTAGGTTGACGTTTGCTTGAAAATTTCTATCATTGACAAACCTTAGTTGTCTTTCATGTTGTGAATCCCTCTAAATATTCCGGGTAATGTCTCAAACCCTAGCCATTGGTGGGAGACCCTACAAAGCAAACATTAGTTGGGTTGAGGTGCAATCCTTTCACCGTTGACGTCGACACTTATCCGAAGAGGCCTCAAAGCACACGTCATTCTCCACATAGCATGTAATATCTAAATGAATGCAACTAGATTTGGCAATTGGAACCTCCTTGACAATGCTTGAATTGAGTTTGACTCTTGTTAATACTTAAAATGGGGATGTTTAAGTGCTTGCAAATGAGGATGATCTCTTGACCTAATAGGATGCTACAAACATATACCGATTGTTTCCCTAATGATTTTGTATGAGCTCTTGTGAGATTTAGGGAGCCTTAGGTGCCTTTTGTGCTAGATTTTGCAATAGGAGTTCATGAGAAATTAGGTTGTGTTATGTTTTTAAATGAGGTGAGTCTATCTTGATTATATAAGGTTCCAAAGATAAATCATCATAGAAAGGCCAACTCGGAGGGAGTAAATGATACAACGAAGAATATGAAATTGAAAGATCATATGGAGGATATGTCATTCCAAAACCATACAAGTCGGTCAGGACCGGATTCCACAAGCCGACCAAAGTGGACGTTTATGAGTAAGGATGAAAAACATGAAAACTAAGGGTTACATCATGTCAAGTGGAGTTTATGGATTTTCACATTTAAATCTCAAAATATGTCGGCATATCAATTTGTGTGAATAAGCAAGCTAGACAAGAGACATCGGGATGTACTAGGTGGGGATAAAAGAGTGTGTTCGTCTTAGCAAGAGTGCATTGTCAAAACCATCAATGTCAAAGGGTAAATTGTCAAATTTGAGTGTCTACATAAATATTTGTATTCAAATCATTGTAAAGGGACTTTTTGGCATTAAAGAAATCACGAGAGGAAGGATATTGTAGAAGATTTTTATTCAACAATTTCACAAGTTGAAAATGAAATAAAGAGACGTTCAGACTTTGTGTTAAAATTTATCATGAATCGTTGTTTGTCAAATGCATGGTTAATTGTCAATTTCAAAAGTTATCTATTATTAAATTGTCATTGTTGTTAACTACACTTATGTGATTAAGATAGGATCTACATTTGCCTATTGGGAAGTACAAGTCTTCCCTCTTCTTTCTTCTATACATTCTCGCTTTCTTTTCTATTTATTCCTTTCTTCTCATTCTTATTTTTCTTTTTGAAGAAGTTACTACCTTTTGAGATGAGATACCTAACCCCTGGAAATAGATTAGTGCAAATATTGTATATACTCCTTTTTCATGCAATTTAGTTATCAATAAAAGATGCATCCCCATTACAAAAGAGGAGGAACTTTGTCACGGTGTATTATTGTCAAACTCCTATATTTTGCACACGACAAAATATACTACCAATAAGTTGTTAGCAATTTCTAAGTGTTTAAAAATAATTCTACCAAATATAGAATAAAGTGTTTTCCTCTTTTTTGCCACACAAGTACCACAACATTCACTTAAGACCGAATACATTATGGAAATCCTTTAGTGAGTATCATTTATTGAAGTAGAATCTAATTTATGAAAGTAATACTTGCCAAAGATGGAAGTCTTGCAACAATTCAATTTAGATGTCCTTGTGAAAGAGGATGTTTTGGAGGATTCTTGAGCAAGGAAAACAACTTGAGCTTCATGATGCTACCATTTTTAGGGTACGCATTTTAGATGAATACCTTATGAACCTCATGCAAACAAGGATAGAAGGGGTCGAAGCCACAAATGATATTCTCAAAGTGATTGAGAAACTTTCTTGTAATTTATATGATAAGAGGACGAGTGTACATCTTACGAATGCAATTTTTTTCAATTCAAACAATTGGTACAAGATAAATTTGTCAAGTGATCACCTTCGGACTAGAATCAATCAATAGATTTGTCAAGTCCCAAAATATTTTTGGTGAACTCAAGAAGGAGATGAAGACACTTCAATGATTGTCCTCAAGTTATTAGATGTAGGCATGGAATGTGAAGTATGGAGTAAATATTCTCAATGACCGGATTGAGAGTTAATTCAAGCAATTTTTAGGCGTTTCAATGCATACCACAAGAGAATTTAATTTTCCAAAGAAAAAGTTGTTGGTGTGCAAGATAATGTTGGAGATGAGTTGCAAAAGGGAATCCATGATGTGCAAATTCAGTATCATGTATTTTTAACATTTTAAAATTGCACATTCCATTTTTGCAAACTACAAATTGACTTTGTTAAGTTGTAGAGTCCCAAGAGGTTGTCTTTTGTATGTGCAAATAGACTTTGTCAAAGAGCAAGTTTATATTATTAGAAAACTAGACTTGTTCTTCCATGCATGTAGTTGAAAAATAGGAAATATTTTCGTATATATATATTCATTCAAATCATTATAAAGGGACGTTTTGGCATTAGAGAAATCCTAAAGGAAGGTTATTGTAGAAGCTTTGCATTCAACAATTTCACATGTTGAGAATAAAATAGAGAGACTTTCCGATCAGTGTAAATTTATCATGAATCATTGTCACTTGTTCTTATGTCAAATGCATGATTAATTCTCAATTTCCGTAGTTATCTATTGTTAAATTGTCATTTTTGTTAAGTACACTTATGTGATTAAGATAGGATTTGTTTTGCCTATTAGAAAGTACAAGTATTCCCTCCTTTCTTCTATACATTATGCCTTCATTTGTATCTATTTCCTTTTCTTTCATTCATATTCTCCTTTCTAAAGAAATTGCTACCTTTGAGGATGAGATACCAAACCCCTGGAAATAGATTAGTGTAGATATTGTATATACACTTTTTCATGCAATTTAGTTATCAATGAAAGGCACCTCCCCATTACAACAGAGGGACTTTGTCCCATTGTATTGTTGTCGAACTCCTATAGTTTGCACGCGACAAATTATATTGCCAACAAGGTGTTAACAGCTATTACCAAGTGTTTGACAATAATTCTACTAGATGTAGAATCAAGTGTTTTCATCCTTATTGCCAACAAGTGTCGCATCCTTCACTTAAGACTGAATAGATTATGGAAATTCTTTAGCGAGGATAATTCCTTAGCTAGTATTGACAACTTGTTGCTTAAGATATCACCCTCCATAACTAGTTCATCCTTTGTTGCTCAAAACAATTGACATGTTCTAATAGAACATGACTATGAGCTTCCATATAATACCATAAGGGGTGCAATGTTTTTTGAAGGCAAACAAGGCGGGGTGCAATTCCTTTCAAAGGGCAACAAAGTGGTATGGACCATAAAATATCATAAGGGGTGCAATGCCTTTCAAAGGGCAACAAGGTGGTATGGACCAAATAATATCATAAAGGGTGCAATGCCTTCTAAGGAAAACAAGGTGATATGTACCAATATGAACAATATCTCCAATAACATTATCCCAATAAGCTCAATGATCACCTTAAAGTGATCATCATCACATTGCACATTGTTTAAATATATTGTATCATTGGCTTGAACGCAACCAAGAGATTCAAACAATGTAATACACTAATATACTTAATGTCTCCAACATCTAGAGAATCAACATGTTCATCCTTTGTTGCTGAAAACAATTGACATTTCTAATAGAAAATGACTATGAGCTTCCATATAATACCATAAGGGGTGCAATGCTTTTTAAGGGAAATAAGGTAGGGGTGCAATGCCTTTCAAAGGGCAACAAGGTATTATGGGCCATAAAATATCATAAGGGATGCAATGCTTTTCAAAGGGCAACAAGGTGATATGGACCATAAAATATCATAAGAGGTGCAGTGCCTTTCAAAGGGCAACAAGGTGGTATGGACCATATAATATCATAAAGGGTGCAATGCCTTCCAAGGAAAACAAGGTGATATGTACCAATATGAACAATATCTCCAATAACATTATCCCAATAAGCTAAATGATCACCTTAAAGTGATCGTCATCACATTGCACATTGTTTCAGTATATTGTATCATTGGCTTGAATGCAGCCAGAGATTCAAACAATGTAATACATTAATATACTTAATGTCTCCAACATCTTGAGAATGTTTCTATGAAGAGGAATTGTCGTCTTGAAAACCATTTCACGGGCCTTCAAATGTAGTGGTTAACTCTCCCAAATAGAGAGAAGCATCCCCAATTTCAAGATCCCAAAATGGAAGAGATTTGGTGCTTTACTTCTATGCTTTAGACCACTATGGTACCCAATGTAGTGGATGAACACTTTGCTGAACAAACTAACAACAAAGGTTTTACTTGTTCATGCACACCACTTATAGGCAAAACGAACTTGCAATCTTCCATACTAAACAAGCAAATGATACTGACTTTGAGATACTTAGTATACTTGATGCAGGAGTTGTGTTTTTGTTTTTGAGATTCCTTGAGTGCTGCTTCTCAAGTTTCTGTTGTTTAGACAATCCCTTGTCTTCTTGCTTTCCTTTGCCCTTGGGCCCTTGTAATGTCAATTTTTTGGCTGTTTGACAATTTAATATATTTTCCCAATTATCAAAACAAAAGGGGCCCTCTTCTATTCTTTTAATCAAGCATTCTCTTCTTGTTTTTAAGATAATGTTCATCAATATTACCAAATTAATGCTTTCGTTGTATGACTAGGTTAAACAGTTTGTATCATAAAGAGGTCATTGCAAGTGTTATAAGCCTATAGTGACTCTGGGCAGATATGCATGTATTGTTTATATGGAGTTTTAAAAACTTTTCTTTAAATTTGTTGGAAAGCTTCAAGAAATCTACTTTTTATTTATTTCCCCCTTGCTTTGTAAGTACTTATTGATTTGATGCCACATTCAAACATTTTGGCTGGGTGGCCTTGAGAGTAAGTCTACATTTCACTAACTGAAACAACTGCAAGCATATTCAAATTGTAGAAACTTATGGTTTTGTTGCCACATTGAAACATTTTGGCTGTGTACATCGACAGATATACCTCGGTTGCTTTAGTAATGTTATGTTGTTGGCAGATTGAACTATATATTTCACGGAGAACTCTCCTGGTGGCCATTCACATTAAGTTGCTGACACTGTTTTTCCCATTGATGGAGGGCACTTGTATACAGGAACAATGACACGATGACCATACTAGAGATAAAACCACCTTTTCCCCAGATTGTGCGATTTCCATCTTAGGTAACATAAATAAATTCAACATCTGTTGTAACTATGATTCAGAAATTACCAAACTGAATTTGACCAGAAACCAATAATATTAGATAGTCGTTTCCGAAAACAAGTCCTAGAGCTAGAACTTTATGCCAACCTTCAAGCATTTTGACCCCAACTGACCATCATTCCATTGCTATACCAAGCCACTATATTCTTTTAAATTGATAACAGATGCAAGAATCATGGAAGTTACATCAAACACTCAACTGGTATAGCAATGGTAAAGCTGCATGGTACTCCATTAGGTAAAGCCACTGTTAATACATACTTTAGCACTTGCATCAAACCCCATATACAAAGACTGGAGCATGATTGAACACAAAATAACAACCCTGTCCCATTCCTTCCTTTCCCTGACAGTCTATGATACTATTAATACACAAACTAGCCAGGTTTCTTCCACTTCTTTAAATTGATTAAAGAGGAAACACGTAAACATTGCTGCAGCCAAATGATTTGTTATTCACAATCATACGAAATTGGAATTGAAGGTTGAAAATATAAGATGGGAACCAATTCTCAGATGTGGGAAAACAGACTGCTCAGCAGTGCCACAAAACCCCATTTTTAATTACTCATTTTGCATATATTTGATGGTTACAATTTGCATTCTGCATCAGCCCACATCTTAATGCTGAGAGGTAGCATTTTTTCATCCTTCAACATCTGGCCTTACTGGAAAGTCAATTCCGTGAAGCATGGGCATGCTTGCAATGTCATCCTCTGAATACAGTGGAATCAGCCAATACAGCTTTCGTGTTCCAAAAACCTTGTATAAAAGACATGAACTTTAAGTTAGCTTAATAGAACTGTATCTGCTACAATATCCAATTTGTACCACCAGTAGATAAATAGAATATAGACATGGCATCACCAAATAGATACCCCACCTGCTCAAAATTCTTCCTTCTACCCATGTCATATCGCCATCTACTCATTTTCTTCTTTTCATAAACCTGGAACAGAAAAGTATCCAGTATTACTTAGACCAAAAATATATATGAAAATAGATAGGGCAGTAACAATATAACTAACCTCAATTGTAGTCGTATTAGCCAGCACCAAAGACGTGTGCAAGATAAGGAATCCAAGCAAGCTCAATGCAAAGGCAACATTAAGAACTCCATGAAACACAAAGGAGTTCCACAACTTAGTGCACAGAATAGACACACTAGCAAACTCAACGGAAAATGTCACCCATCAGTCAACACTGAAATCTGGATAAACAAATAAAGGATAGTGTATTTACTAAATGCAAGAAACGTGGTTGCTAGATTGCTAGAAGAACTAGCATGATGTTCGACATCTTTGAAGAAATTAATGAAATGTGGTAGCAGCACAAGCGTGTCCAATGTCGTCTCCAAAAATGTATAAATCTACATTGACATCAAAAATAACTTAATACATACAATTAAGATGAGCAATAAACATGCAGCAGATGACAGAATAAGTTCCTAAAGCAGAAGATAATAGTGTTTGTTTTATTAGCGAATCAAC
Organism: Taxus wallichiana var. yunnanensis; assembly: GCA_018340775.1. Taxonomy (NCBI): domain Eukaryota; kingdom Viridiplantae; phylum Streptophyta; class Pinopsida; order Cupressales; family Taxaceae; genus Taxus; species Taxus wallichiana. The sequence goes on from CM031235.1 coordinate 638,544,424, forward strand.
CTAATAGATGGTTGCCTAGACAATGGGGAATGCTAAGAACGTCTTCCAGCTCCCCATGCATATAAATATGAATCAACCGCTGCCCCTAGACTATAAAATGACGCAGTGCAATACCATCAAAATTTCAAAAAGAAATATAATTTATCCGCCATGATTTCAATTCTTATCAGATACATGTGCAGTGGAATCATAGTTACCAAGTCCGGAAATCCAGATCCGTTTGGCAGGGCAAAAAAATCCGAAATCCAGAATTCTTGAAAAGGTTCGGAAAAATCCGGTCCAAAATATATTAGAGGTGAATTTAATAAATATGAAAATTTGACAAATACAATAAAAAAAATTAATAATGTATTGTAAAATGTTATAATTTTAATATATAAGGTTGATAGTTGACTGTTTTTTCCAGAAAACTACAGAATTTTTTTAAAATAATAAAAAAATCCTAAATTAGGGCCGACCCAGACAGAATTTATCCAGGTCGGCTGAAAAATCTGGATCTGGCCGGATTTTGTACAGATCCAGCCGGATTTGTTAACTATGAGTGGAATTGATACAAATGAAATAATAACTCTGGCATTTAAATGGCATGATGTAACAAGGAACCAATTCCTGCAGCTGAGTTACGGTTCTTCAAATTTAAGTCAAAGCAAAAGCAAATTTGTTCATAGAATTTGCAATTCTATACTAGATTTCTTAGCAAGGCAAGCGGCAAGGTCTTACATATTGTAAAAAAACAAAAGGGTTTATCATTCAGAAACTATAACAGCACATTCCAGAGTGAAAGGTATTAGGATTCTATGTTCAGGATGCATTTTGAAATAGCATTGGAAAACGAAATACCAGGAACAGAAGAAAGAACTTATAATTGCGAGCGCCAACACAATTGACAACCCACACACAATGATGGTCCATTTTCAATATGCATCTTTGACCTGCGAAAAAGAATACTTGTTAATATAAAAATTGGAGAAATAGTGGCTAAATCTTTTAGCCATAACCATTCCATCTTAATAAAGTTGAAACACCTATAATGTTTAAATTATCAAAATATATCATCCAAATATCAGGTGAGGCTCTGCTTGAGAAAAGGAAAAAGGGGCCCATTTCCAAATAAATGTGGCAAACCAATAGAGGACTAAATTTAAAAGAATTTAAACAATTCCTGTTGAAGAAAAATAAATTGCATTATAAGTGTGCTTTGCATTATGTAAAGTTGGGAGAAACTGAACATGGACAGTTATTCACCACCATAATTTCATATGATGAATAATTTGTCATAATAATTATGAGCAACATACTAAAACATAAAACAAAGAATTGGAAACATACATTTATTTACTACCTTTATTACTGTACCAAGATTAATTTGCAACACCAAGCTTGGACAAGAAGATATGGAAACAGAAAAGACAAAATCCAAAACAGATGCCTTGAAAAGTTTGAACTATCTTAAATGTTTCAATTTGAAACTGCATTAGGTAGAAATCAGGTGAAGCTTTGCCTCTAGTGGGAAACACAGATTCAAATTCAATTAAAATGTGGCACAGCACAAAGCTTCCCAGTAGAGGACTTTATTTGAACAATTTTTAACGATTCCTACTTCAGAAAATAAATTGCATTGCATTATTACCATATCAAAGTAAATTTGCCTTGGCCCACATGAACGACGACATATGGGAAACAACAAAGACAAAATTGTGAACATGGGCCTAAAGGTGTATTCTTTGTTTGTGTATTCTCCTGGTCAAGATAAAGAGAGAAGACATAAATGCAAGAAGAAAAACAAAATCAAATGGTGTGATTGGTAAGCATACGTTATGACATGAGTGCTAGTGCAACTCCCATTCTATTTTATTATATACAATGCAAAAAAATAAAATAGGTTTATAAAACAAAATAAAACTAGTGCCACATCAATTTGACACCCTAGGCTACCCTTTTTTTCTTCTAAAGGCACCTAAGGTTAAGGGTCCCTAGACCTAAAAAATAACTAATGGCTAGATGTCAATGCCCAGTTGGTGTTAACTAAACAAACTGAGAGATCATATATAATTGGGAATTTTAATGTCAAAAATATTAATTCCAGGCTGTATCACATGCTTGGTATGTTTCCAGCTCGGGGTATTGAGTTATAACTGACTGCACTCCATCCTTTCCTGTTACCAAATGACTTCCAGAAAACTGATTAGGCTAACGCATAACTTAATGCAGCTACCCAGTTTCATTATTCCATGCACAGCCCGTGGTTTCCATTCTGTTTTAGATTTTATAATATCTTCAAGGAGTTTTATCAGTACTATTATCCAAAATATTACCGAAGATTTTGGTCCCTAATGCTTCAAAGCTTCTTCAGGAGCATTCACTTGGGCTAAAGAGAAGCTTTTTCTTCAAAACTAAATCAAAATTCATAAACTAAAATGAAAACACAATGCACAGCATATGTTATGTTTAGATGTCTCGTTTAGACAGCTAGATTAACTTCTAGTTCTCATTAAATATCTTCCCCAAAAACTAGTCAGCATTTTAGCCATAGACAGGCCCTTATTCAACCAACAAATTAATAAATTATGCTACTGGGCATAATACCAAATAATTTTTGCTTAAAGAAACCATCCACCCTACTCACTTTACTCTACCCATAAAACAGATCACTCAGCACTTCTAGCTTGAGAATTTCATCTTTTACAAGAGGGAATTCATTCATTTCTTTCTAATGTAAGAATTTAGAATTACAGGGAATTTCATTCACCCTCCTCTCTTTAACTCTCCCAAATGCACAGATGCATGTCTCTTGTCATTCAAGGGATAACCAAGCACAAAGTGGATCTAAACAGTTCAAAGCAAATCAAATTCGAGACAATACAGGTGCTTATCAACCTCATATAATCTACTTTTCTGAAAGTAGTAGATATAATCTGAAAGGTACTTCTGTTTCATTTCTTTTCCTTGGTTCTGATAAATGAGACCACCACAGGCTACAATCCCAGCCAAACAAGAAGAAAGCACATAAATTGAAGCTTTCTATAGAGTTTCAAATGGTGTTTGTGTAGTGCATACTGATTGCCATACTAAAATTTCCATTCCTACTCAAAATGAAAACACATATATAGTAAGTCTTAGTTCATTATGTAGACTAGCATAAGTCCATATAAACCTAAAGTATTGAATCCAAAGCTGCTGTCCTAAGGGCCAAAAATTCAGATCACCCAAAAGATTTTTTCTGTACAACAGAGTCTTCTTGTTTCCAACAGCGGTTGCTATTACTACTTGCATCTTATTATTTCTACTTCCTCAGATTCTTCAAGTACGCAACATGGCAGAATAGGCTTCTTAGCCTCACATCAGACAACACAGTTCCAGACTCTCCTGCAATTTCAATGTTCCCTTTCTGAACAGTTTGAAGGCCGTCCAGTACCAGCTTGAAGTGGTGGTGAAGGTACCCCCAATCTACGGGACTGTAACCTTAATATTGGGTAGATACCAGGGTCCCCAGACAATCGTTGACAATTAGTCTCTAGACCTGAGAGGGGAAGAGGTTTTTAAGGCTTTAGAGAAGCTTCTTCTTCAAAACAGAATCCAAATTCATAAACTAAAATGAAAACACAATGCACAGCATGTACTACATGTAGTTTAAACAACTAGATTAACTTCCAGGCCTAATTAATATCTTCCCCAAAGACCAGTCAGCATTTCAGCCATAGACTGACCCTTATTCAACCAACAAATTAAAAACTTCTGCTACTGAGCATAATACCAAATAGTTTTCTTGCTTTTAGAAACCATCCACCCTACTCACTTTTACTCTTCCCATAAAACAGATCATTAAGCACTTTTAGCTACCTATTTTATCTTTGACAAGAAGATCAAGAAATTCATTCATTTCTTTCCTAATGTGAGTTACAGGGAATTTCATTTACCCTCCTCTCTTTAACTCTCCCAAATGCACAGATGCATGTCTCTCATCACCTAAGGGATTACCAAGCACACAGTGGATCCAAACAGTTTGAAGCAAATAAAATTTGAGATGATAGAGATGTGCTTATATATATATATTTATATAATTTGGCGAGTTTTTGGAAATTGTAAATTATTGTAATTTGTACTTGCATAGATATGCAATTTATGATGATAATTTTCAATGACAATCATCATAAATTCATAAGACTTAATCAGCTGGCTATTGTATTTGCATGATGATGTGATTTTGTACTTTATTTCTATTCAAATCTAATAGAAAACACTTCCCCAACATTTTACAGACTCATTTGATACATTTTGTAACTATATTTTGCATAAAATTTATGTTTTTTAAAGAAATTTAGGTATTTTTAAGTTGCTGAGTATTTGCCAGGTAAAAATGTTTTTGTCGGCCGAGTACGAGTTGTGAACTATGCATGACACCTCTTACAGGCTACAGCCTTACCTAAACAAACAGAAAGCAGATAAATTCAATCTGTTTATAGAGTGTCAAATGGTGCTTGTGTAGAGCACACTGATTGTCGTGCAAAAATTTCCATCCCTACCAGAAATGAAAACACATATAGAAGTATCGGTTCATTATGCAGACAAGCATAAGTCCATATAAACCTAGAGCATTGAAGCCAGAGCTCCTGTTCAAAGGACCAGAATTCAGCTCACCAAAAGGATTTTTTTGTACAACAGTCTTCTTGTTTCCAACAGAGCTTGCTATTATAATCACCTCCTTTTTTTTCTACGTCCTCGGAATCTTCAAGTACACAATATTGCAGAATAGGCTTCTTAGCCTATCATCAGACAATACAGTTCCAGACTGAGCTTCAATTTCAATGTTCCCTTTCCAAACAATATGAATGCCATCTAGTACCAACTAGAAGTGGTGGTGAAGATACCCACCCATCTGGACAGTAGCCTTAATATTAAGTAGATATCAGAGTCCCCACACAATCATTGACAATTCGTCTCTGAACCTAAGAGGGGAAGAGGTTTTTAAAGGCTTTAGTTTAACCAATTTCCAGGTCTACTCCAGTTTACCAGTAGGTCAACTACAGTAGTCCCAAAACATTGTATGTGTTGATAGGAGACCATGCCATGAACTGCTAGCAGGGTTTGCTAAAGAAGATGAATTATTTACCAATCTTGGCAACTGCTTTTTAGCCGCCTCAATAATCAACTTTTAGTTTCCTATTTGTATCCTTGTCCAACCATGGGATTTAGAAAATCATACCACTTACAGTAATGCTTCTCCTTCTGCTCTGTTGTCAGCGCTTATCCTCAGATTTAAGACATACATCATCAATGGTTACCCTTCTTCGTCTCTGATAATGCTACCTCCTCCTGCTTGGCCTGGAATGCCCTCTGCCACTTCATCAAAATTCAGTTTAACCCAATTTTGCAAGGGCTTTTCCATTTCTCTTTAGGCTATTTGGCCTATCTCCGCTAAACCCATTATCAGGGAGTCTGATGAGTTTCAAGTCGTTCAAAAATCTGATTCCTCCTTGTTTTTTTCTATTTGATTGCGGATTCTAAGCATTGATTAATTCGGAAATAGCTATTTGTTTTGCCCCATATTCTCCAGACTGGATTCTGTTTGTTTCATGCCCATTGCATTTCTTCCAAGCTATAGGTTCCAGATGATAACTGCTGGAGCTAATGCCCATAGTATTCTTAGCATCTTTTTCTTAGTCCTCCATTTCCATGCTCCAATCCATAGCATCACATTTTTTGGACCTGAACAACATATCTCAAATAAAATCTGATTCCTCCTTGTTTTTTTCTATTTGATTGCGGATTCTAAGCATTGATTAATTCGGAAATAGCTATTTGTTTTGCCCCATATTCTCCAGACTGGATTCTGTTTGTTTCATGCCCATTGCATTTCTTCCAAGCTATAGGTTCCAGATGATAACTGCTGGAGCTAATGCCCATAGTATTCTTAGCATCTTTTTCTTAGTCCTCCATTTCCATGCTCCAATCCATAGCATCACATTTTTGGACCTGACCAACATATCTCAAATATTTTTATCAACCTTCCCCATATTCCCCAAGAAAAGCTGCAGTGAAGGAATAAGTAATTGTTTCTTTCTCGTTCTTATAGAGGGGACAAAATCGATAGCCCATAAAAACCTTATGAGTGAGTGCCTCATAGGTAAGACCTTTCTCAAAAACTACCAGCAATAGAAAGGCATTAGCCTCGGGAGGCCATTCTTCAGCGATATTTTATTAACTGGAAATTTTTCGCATCCTTTTTTTCTTTTTATGAGCTCTCCATATGCCCCTTTGACAGTAATCTTTCCTGATTTGGCTGTCCTAGATTAGCTTATTGGAATCTGGAATACTCAATGGTGGATTGGCTTTCATTATTTGATTGAATTTATTAATCTGCTCCCTTCCCAACTATTCTAGGCTCTAGCCATCCACCTGTTGATACCTCCATATTTTATATATAGCCTTTAGCCCTTTTTCCCGCTTCTTGATTGTAATTCTCTCAACGCTTCTAATTCTTCTATCTGTCGTAGGGGTCCTCCTATCCATTTATCGCCCTAGAACTGTGCCTTCCCCCAGTTCTGATGTTTCATCTGAAATCTTTTGCAACCATTGGTTTGCATTTTCTCAAGTTCCATGCTTGAGCACCCAGTGGTACCGGGTTCAATATAAGAAGTTTTTTTCCTTTTGAGCTGTCTAAATGCTTACCTCTAATAACCCTACCACATAACTTGTGCCCTTCTCTATAGAATATCCAAACCAACTTTGCTCATATAGCCACATTCATCATCTTTATTGATCTCCATCCCAATCCTCACATTTCCTTTGGCTGGCAGATTTTGTCCCAAGCCACAGGAGAGATTTTCTTCTTTTCCTTGATTTCTTTCCATCCACAAAAGGTGTCTTCTTCTTGTCCTCGATTACATTCCATGAGAAGTTTCTCTTAATTCATGTAACTGTTCCCAGAATTTTCCGTGGGCCTGGGACCAAGGATATCATATAGATGGGGGCAGCTTGTAGGCAGACTTTTAGCAGTTGGATTCTTCCTGCCAGAGTTGGCCACTTACCTTTCCAAGTAGACAGTTTTGTTAGGATTCTTTCTACCACCACATTCCAGCACTCCCTTTGCATTCTTCCTTCAGAAAGAAACATGGCTAAATGAATACTTGGAAGACCTTTCATTTCAAATCCCAAAATATACAGATGTTATCTTGCTTTTCCATGGAAAAGGTAAAGAAAATATTTTTGACTTCTTATTTATTTTCAGTCCTACTATTTCATATGTATCCAGTATCTCTTTGAAAGTCATAACTTCCTCTTGACTTGGTCTTCCTACCATCAGTGTATCATCAACAAATCTGAAATAAGATGCTGAGCTATCCAAGTAGATGATGGTCCACCCTTTTATTTACTTCCTCATGTTCTTTTTACCTTCCCATCCCAAATCTTTAGCCACAATAATAAAAAGGTAGGGGAAAATTAGGTCTCCTTGTTATACACCTCTTGTTGCTTGGAAATATCTTGTTGGGAGGTTGTTAACCAAGACAGAGTTTGTGAAGCTTTCTAACCATTCATTTCATTGGATAGGAAAACTGAACTTCCTTAGAACCTTCAGCAAAAACATCCAATTTACAATGTCAGGGTTTGTTCATGTCCAGCTTAATCAGCATTCGCTCCTTTTTGGACTTCTAAACCAAATGCATAATTTCATGTGCTAGTAAGATTACATCCAAGATCTGCTTTACTGCTACAAAGCCTCCATGTTTGTCTTTTACCATTTCAGGCACAAGTTTTTTCAATCTGTTTTCCATTGCTTTGGCCAAAATGTTGTGATTAGTATTGCACAGAGAAATGGTCAATTTTAATTTAAGTATTCTGATTTTATTTGGTACTAACTCCAACAAGGTATTATTCCCTCCTTGAGGATTGTTCTTTTTTTTCCAGATTCCTCAATTGCTGCTATCGCATCCTTGCCTACAATATGCCAATACTTATGGAAGAAGAGGGTTGAAATCCATCTAGCCCTGGTACCTTATCCCGTGCTACACCTGCTAAGGCTTTTCTGACCTCTTCAACATATATAGGTTGCATAAGTTGTTTGTTATCTTGCTCTTTTATTACAGATGGGATATTTTCTAACAAGCTGTCTGGTGTTTCTCTCCTACTCCTTTCCTCTTCTGTGAACAGATTCCTAAAGTATGCTACTGCCTCACCTCTGATTTTTTCGTTATCTTCTATTATCCTCTGATAGAAAGAAGACCTCAGTAAACCATAGTTGGGGACTCCAAAGACTTGGTGAACCTTGTTGGTGCAGCTCCTAATGCTCCAAAAATAGTCGTCCACGTGTAAACAAAACTAGCCCCAAACCTTTACGACCTTGAGAGCAGCTTGGTGAGCGCAAGCAGACCTATAGACAATGATGTGATGATCATAAAATGCTCTTAACAGATACCTACAAATAGGGGACATGATTATCCATTGCCACTCTTCATAGCCATTAAAAATTACATCCAGTATCAACCATTGTCAATGCCGTCGGCTTTACGCAATGATAAATCATGGTGCCCAAAGGAAAAAATTGTGAGGTGGAGGAAATGCTCGTGAGCTAATTTGAAGGTAATCTGATGAAGATTTGAAAGTGTTGTAAGTGGATATGCAAGAGGATAGTAAGGAGATCTGAAAGAATGACAAAAGAGGTATAAAAGGATAGGGTATCTAGGACATCAAGGGCTGCACAACAAATGTCTCTCAAGGATACCACTATCTAACCAGATCATCTGCAGTACACTACGCTCCCGATAATCCCTTGTGAGACATCACTCAAGGGGTCAATGCATCAATAGTGCCTATGAAGAGAAAACTCAGTAAGAGTGAAAAGCAAAGTGTATACATATGCCCCAACCGAAGATCATTGTGTTTCATAATAGTGTAACATGAGATGTTCTTTGGGAAAAGAAAATGCAAAGCCAAAATCAAAATAAAATAGTTGTAATGAAGTAATAGTAAGTGATAAAAATATGAACTCAACCCAAAAGAAAATAGAGCTTTCTCATACTTAATTTCCTGCAACTGTGCCTGCATAGTGAATCTCATGAAAGTCACCAGAATGTATATAGAGCTACTAAGTGAACCCTAATGATATATGGCTGAAAAGAAACACTAGAAGATAAGATACTAGAATAAGTAAATCCTATATTAAGGAGAGCTCATGTGTTATTGATAGGACTGGCCTAGATGAGAAGGTTTGGATAGGTTCAAATAGCCTATGGGAAATAAGTAGATAGTAAAATAGTAGGAAGAGAAAAGGGTAAATAAGGTGGGTTGACGAGGAGGAACCAGTCTAGCAGACCTAGAGGTAGGAAAATTATGAACAATGATGATAAAAGGCGTGACGACAAATAAGGAAAGTTAGTTTCACATGCTTGGAAAAATAGGTGATTTCTGAAAATTTTCAAAAAAATGTGTGTAATGATACCATTAATTTCCTTACCATGCCACAGTTGTGACGCTTATTCCGAAATGTTAGGAGCTATGGTTGCAAAAATATTGCATTTTTACGAAATCTGGGCATAAATAATTGGAGGTCAAATCTTTCATTTGTCACTTTTCTGGTAGAGAATTCAAGATTTCTACACTGAGTCAACCTTTTTGACAAAACCAGAGCACATAGCTAGGATGCAAGGAGGCGGTCTAGGTGGACAAAGTAGAGGTTGACGAGGGTGCACCAAGGAGATCCACCGATAGGTTTTGTTTTTAAATTGGGAAAGGGTAGATAGGGTTAAAATGTAAAAATAAGTCCCGGGTGAATCCAAGTAGAGAAATTTTCTGTAAGAGGTGTCAAAATGTAGGTGTTAACAAACTCTAGGTGGGTTTGGGATGTTTTTGCATTTGAAGGTCATTAGAGTATGTTTTATATTTAAATGCGTAAAAGGGCTGCGACCTTCCGTGTAGCCATCGGCCATGTTGGGCCAAAAGATCACAGAAGGGTCGATGCAGTTGATTATCCCCAACATGGCTAATGCAGTTATGTGAAAAGTGAAGATTCAGTAGGAAGGGCAGGATTTTTCTTCAATGGCTGATACAATTGTGTTAGCATGGGTGACGTAGTAGATTTTAGGTTGATTTTTATTATATGGTTGGCACAGTTGTGTTAGCATGGCCGATGCAGTAGGAAATGATGTTTTACTTAGCTTTTAATTTTATTGATTAATATATCAAGCTTTTCGCTCATTGAGACTATTGGGTGACTGTTATTTTTGTAGTGCAGGTCCAGAGACAAGTTCAGTTGTGGTGGACTAAGGATGCCTCATAGTTGCAAAATTTTATCAGATGTTTATCAAATGAGGATCAGACATAGCTACAAGCCCTAGGTTTTCAAGGTATCATGCAGATGTGATGGATATCACACGATGCAAAACTTGTATAGATGTTTATAGGGGCTTGGCAGATTTGATCACACACCTTTAGGTGGAGATCCAGAGGAGATATGATCAAGACTACCTTCACCTTGGACAATGTCCATGCCATCATGGGATTACCATTAGGAGGGGCATGCATGTACTACAATGTGCCCAAGACAGATGCTGAGAGCAGGGAGCTAGCATAATGGACTATTGGGGTTGGCTAGTATCAATTGCACTCCTTGATTGTCAAACTTGGTACAGTGTATAGTTACGTCATTCCAGATATTTGAAAGGCCATTACAAAGATGGTAAATCTACAGAAAGTAATGTATGATTAACTACTCTACTAATTCTCGAACAAGTTAAAGTGTCGGAATGAGAAGGGCTCAAATTCAAAAACATCAGAGTCAAATTCCAGGGAGGGATCTAGTGAAGACAAGATTGATTCTCAGTCTTCAAAGCCAAATCAAGGAGGCTAGCAAACGAGACCGAAATGGTACTTTGCCATGATGAATGATGTATGAGAAGGTGAATTGCCACAGGCAATGGAAGGTCTATATACAAAATCAGAAAATTAAGTGGTGCTAGGTGATAAACAGTGAAATTTTTCTCTTATTGTTGTTTCGTAGGTATTCGAGCCTGTCACATTAAAAGAAGCCAAACTCATACTTGAATGGGAAGCCTCTGTGAAAGTTACAGTAGGTGATAAGGGCATGCACCTTGTGCAAAATAGTTTTGTGTACAGTATGTCCCAAAATTCTTTAATGATGGAGAGCATTAGATATCAAACACTAAGGAGATTGATGCATGAAAATCCCTTAAAAGTATATAACATGGCACTATGTTGTTTAGTATTGAATACATTATAGTTTGTGTTGTAATTAATCACCAAACAAGGTAAAAGTGAATCTAGTAATCAGCACCACTTCTTATTTTTATTCAGCGATTGCAGCAGCTAGTTACCCATGTACATCGGTAAGATGGATTGGCAACAAGATTACTATTTGATTAAGTGCAAGTCTAGACTCAATCATATTATTGTTGTAATGACTAAATCATTTGGGTTATATATAGTTTAGTCATTAAGGGATGATAATGTCAACATATATTGTTGTACAGGTATTTTGAGTGTGTGGACTGTGTGATATCATTAGCACTTAGATTGCTAGTTTAGCATAGTTTCAATATTAGCATTAGTGATGTGAGGTTCCTCATATATAGGATTAGGTTGTTTAGTTCATCACTTACATAATAAGCCACAAATAATGTGATGTCAACGGCTTGTAATTCAATCTTATAATCCTCCATCAAAGATGCTCCTCAACCTCTCCCTTGAACTCCTTTTAGGTGTCTCTGCTCTCCCCAGTATCAGAGGGCACTCCCCCTAACCCAAATCGTCTTCCTCTATGCAACCCATTGCCATCATATGCTATAGTGGTCACTCGACAACCTAGCCTGCCCACAATGGGTATATCGGTACACTTAGTGTCACTTGCATCCATCTCAAGCGACCCAATGCTTTGTCAAGTTCCCGTGGTTAGGATGCTCACTACTTGCACATATCTCCCCACCGAGTTACTCTAATGGCTTTGACATCCACTACCCCCACTCCCCATGATAAGGGGTGAACTTCTCATAGACCATATTCATCAATAGTGGGGTACGTCGAAAATAGTGCCCCCAGTCTAGCAATCCATACAATTCGTAGTACATCGGGGCTAGAACATATAACCCTCAATTGTATCTCATTCCATGCTCCTCTATCTTCCCGACAATGGAAGCCCAACAAGGTGTTGTCGGATACGTCGCCCCTCTTGCCAGGGCGCGAGTATCCATGTACTAGATATGGTTATGGATCGAGCGCATCTTGAATATGACTCGATACTGTACCCACTGTATCTCTATACGAACCCGTAATCGTGCCATATCAAATACATCAATATACAATAATCGGGAATCTATAGTTGTATATAATTTAACAATTCAAAAATATTCAAAAAAACCTTTCAAAAGACTATAAAGATGTTAACTACAAATGATCTTCTATAACGCATTTTAGCAACAACAATTGAAGACATGAAGGCGAGAGTGTTGATTCACTCTTTTACTTCAAGCTTTCACATTGGCTATGATCAACATAAATATTAGCTAAGTCACCGCATTCAAATTCACCAAAGATGAAATTCGTAAAAGTTCGTCCCTAAAAATCAACGATAAAATTCGTGATTAAATTCGACTACAAAAAATACTATATATTTTTAAAAATATAAAATAAAAATATTACTAAATACAAATATAATAAAAACTATATATAAATATATATAATATAAAATAAATAATACAAATATAATAAAAAATATCTATATATAATATAAAATAAATATAAATATATAATAAAAATATAAAAAGTATTATATATAATAAGAATGTTAAAATAAAACCTAAACTAAAAACTATATAAACTAAAATTGTAACTTACATATATTAAAAAGCTAAAATAAAACCAATAGTTAAATATATTCACCAATGTTAAAGTTAAAGTTAAAACCTAAAGTTATAACTTATATTCGTGAAGGTAAATCTTCACGAATCTTCTATTTTTAATATGGCGAATGCAAACAGAGGAAATGGCCCACGAAAAACACAGGCTTCGTGACTGCAAACAAGAAATGGAACGATTTTCGACTTTCAACTTTCGAAATGGCCCACAAATGGAACGATTTTTTATTTTCGAGCACAATTTCAGTGACACAGGTTTCAACTTTTAACTGTAAAAACCGGCACTGTAGAAGACGGCACGATTTCAGTTATATGGGATTTTTTTTTGGTAGACTGCGAATAAAATCGCGAATTTCAACGAATTTCATGTGAAAGCTTGAGATTCGACGAATTTCGCATTTTTCCCTTGAAAATCGGCGAATGCGGTGACTTAAGCATATTAGAGTGTTAAACACACTTATTCACCAAGATCTCTTCGGCAAACACCATTACCACAATCTAAAGCTTATGCACAAGACACATAAAATAGATCAAAGTCTCCATATTATAGTTGTCTCACAAATAATTGCAATCTGCCATTTTGTACATAAGGGAGATCATGTATAAATAGCTTGAAATGGTTTTTTTTATGCAAAAAAAAATTATTTCATGAATCACACATTAGTTGGGGTCGAATATTTGCACTAACCAAATAGTATATTCTCCTCACAACTAACCAGCAAAACTATCCCCCTAATTTAAAGCTTAACTCATTTGGGAGTGTGAACACAACTAACACTAGACCCGTTTGAAAATAAACCAAACAATCGGTAAGTGTGAACACTCTAACACCCTCCCTTAAGCGCAAAATTGGGAGTGAGAAATGAGAAAAGTTGGGAGACATATCCAAATAAGGGTCCCAACAACTAGGCCTGATTAGGTACCCAATTACAAACCAATGGATAAAAAGAATTAACATGGATGAAAAAGAGTCACTACTAAAGTGGAGCGAGAACTTATGTCACAAGGCGTCCTAAGAAGTGTGACTTAAAGACTAACCACAATGTTGAAGGACGTGCATGACTTTGGATAAAACAAATACCATCAAACATATATGCACTAAATGGATTTGAAAGTCACAAAAAATCTTATGAGAACATGTGGTCCAAAGGTACTAATGTTGATAGGTGTTGGGGATGCCAAACTTACAAACTTTGCCAAATCAGAATCCACTACTCTTCCTGAGAACTAAAGTTCTTCTAACCAAAAGAAATGTTTGGCAAACATATGTTCACTTAAACTCATTATGTACTAGCGGTGCCTGGATCCGTTACTTGATCACACAAAACAGAATAGATGACAATGTAATTCACAAAATAGCTCTATGCAAGGAGACGCCAGTGGTGTCGATAGTGTAAGAGTTCACCAAATTTTAAATTCAATCTACTACTATAAGATGTGGTGCATCAAATACCAATAACAAACACCAAGGCAATGAACACGACACCCAAAGTAGGATCAACACTCTACCCCCATACTATAGAATGGGTGGAGTGATGCTACAAATCTATATGAGTGGATAAAACCAACTACTCGAACATTGACAAGATGACACTGGGCTTCACCAAATTAGCTACGCTTCAAAAGGAGGGCAAGCTAAAATGTAAGTTGAAGGAGACTCATCAACATTTCGAAAAGTGATGAAGATACAAATGAAATATACCTCTCAAGAAGATGGCCTTGGTGGCAATGGGAAAGTCATGCAACTAAAGGAGAGAAAAGTGCTCAAAATGGAGCACAACCACATGAAATAACTCCATGGCTCTGTAGACTCAATGCGACTACAAAATGGTCCCATACAAATAATATCACCAAGTGATGCATAGAAACTCCAGAATGTTGTCAATCTCTAAAGAACGCCATCTAGAATAGGTGAATTGCTCTCAACAACCATAAAAAACAGCTCAAACAACGAGCATTACAATGCAAGAGGAGCGATGAGCGGATCAAGAAGTTGAATAGTGGAGGAGCCACACCTATAGTGCCCTCTCAATGAACGCTTACGTTGCTGCCACAAGTGATTGAAGATCCATCCCAAATGAACACAAATGGCTAAAGAAGATGTCGGCATATGATTCGATGCAAAAGTGCACAACTAGAGCATGCAAGGAAACATCAAAATGTGTGTTAGGTTGATCATGTCTGACAACTGAAATCTCAAGTTCCTCAAGCCTAAGTGAAAGTGTAGCAAAACTCGTGTATCTCATGATCCTCACAAAGAGTCGAGCGGGCAAAAACACAAGCTCTATCAACAAGTGACCCCATAGAAGATTTATTACCTACTTTAAAACCAAAGCCATGACAAGAATTCCACTTAACAGGCTGGATAGGGGAAGCAATACCCGTGAATGTTTGCCAATATCTTCGCCAACAAATCCCATGGAACGGAGCATACGAGAACCAAAAGCAGTAGTATGCTTCTCAAAAGAGTCGGGCATGTATGCAAGAGGAGTATAGTGGGATTAGAAGAATGTGCAGCAACAAGCACAAACTCAACAGCAATAGGTGCAGCAACAAGAGTAGCATGCATAGTATCGGAAGCTGGAATAGGAGAATCGGGAGCAAGAGTAGGCTTAGGTACTTGAGAAATCAAGATCGATGAGGTGCGGAAGTCAGAATCGCAAGTGGACTAGGAGCAGGTTTTTGAATGTCCACAATAGGAGAGGGATGTTGTAGGCTCACAATTTTTGTTTCAGGAGTGAATGAGGGCTTCCTTACCATGAATGAGGGAGCGTAGAAGAGAATTTTGCCTTTTGAGCTTTTGTTCTCCTCCACAAATTTTATCATTTCCTCTGGATGACACACAATTTAGAGAACATCTCATTCTAGGATTCTAAGGCAAGTAAATCACGAAAAAATCCATGGTACAAGGCAAAAAAAAGCAACAGGGAAAATAGGGGGCAAGGAAAGAGCAACCGTGTATAAAGTTTTGGTTGTGAGGGGGGTCTAGCCTCTTGTCGACCGGACCTCACCCTTCACTCTTCGACGCACGAGAGTGATAAGAATGCCATAGAAAAACCTCACAATATAGTTCTCGTACAAATATATGCCCCTAAACAAAAAATTAAACACCCCTTTACAAATTTTTGTTCATTTTACAAAATGCCTTTTCACAAACTCTTGTTTATAATAAATAGTCCCTCCCACAAAAAAATGCTCCCTCTTATTACAAAGGCGTTTGAAAAATGTTTGCCCAAAAAAATTTAAAAACTATCCCTTTTAAAAATTTCAAAAAGAAATGTGCAAAAGTAACTTCAAGCAAAGTCTTAGGGTCGTGAGACCCCATGATCTACTCATACCTAATGTTTTTATCAAACTATCACTTCCAACCCGTCTATCAATAAGTTCAAAAATGATATGTCAAAATATAGTTTTAAAGTTTGTCTTGGCATTTTATTCTTTTATTTTGTATATTTTGAAAATAAAAATTCTTGTACTCTTACTTGCGGATTACGTTTTCAGCAAGTTAGGTATTTGGAACTTGCCTTGTCAAGTTTTCAAGCTATTTGTTTTGATAGGGCAAGTTGGGAGGTATGCAAAGAAGCACCACCACGGATGGAGCGAACAAACAAAGGACCACCGTCGAGGATAGAAACTAGAGCCATCACCGTGAGAAGGTCCAAGCAAAAGGTAGAAGAGCCATAGAGATATGTGGGATCTAAGTTAGCACATGAACCGGGTTGCTTTAGAAGAGTCACCGGCCACATAGTAGCTCTACCAAGCCCGAGTTAACACCAAAGTCAAGGAGAGACTCGGGCTTGTAGTGCAAACAGGGCGAGTGGTATGTTTGCTCGCCGAGTTTGATCTCTGTAGAGAGGAAGAGATCCTTGGGTCTCCACCACTCCAATTAAAACAATCCACTTTAATGCGAGAGACCATCAACCATCAATACCAACATAAATGCACATTATGATGTAAATTCTGAATGATGCGGGTTGTCATTGAAGAGCTTTGGCTCGCTATTGTATCTAGGATGGAGTCTACGTGTAGGGCCAATGTGGTTGCATATTTCTTAGGTCAAATCGAGCCAATAAAAGGAGAGCTACTAACGAGGTTGGAGCTTCCAAGTTGAACACCGTGGTATTGGTGGATGTTGTGATACCACCGCAAGGAGATAACCGCAGAGAGGTTGAATAGCTCGCAGATTTGACCCCGTGCAATTCGTTGAAACTGTCGAGATGAGAGTGGTCAAGTGTCATATGCTACGAATTTGTGGCAATTTGTAGCATTATAGGAGTCGGCTCAAAGTAGAGATGACCCGTTCCGGAGGAGGAGATCTCGGTCGAATGAAACCCACGATGCCTGGGCATGAGTCAAAGTTGAGATAGAGACAATAACGATGCAAAGAAGTGAGGGATATATCATTGGACATAGTCACATCATATTCATCACACCATATCCGAACTAAAATAGAGTTTGATGCAAAGTTAGAGAGATTTCAAAGAAGGGCTTAGCCCAAAGTAGAACAATTATCGTCCAAAGGAAATACACAAAGAGTTGACAAACAAACCCCCAAGTCAAATTAAATCACCTTGTCGAGCATACGGGATCTAATGTCGAGTGGTTTCCGAGTAGGATCAATTCACATGGCAAGAAATTCAATACCTTAGAAGTTCGATGTGCAAAAAGACAAGTTGAGCTCTTAACGTACTGGATGTAAGTCAAGTAGCTCATCCGAAGCAAGAAACAAAAGTAGCTTGCCGAGGCACTCAACTAGGGGTTCTACTTGTAAATGCTTCCAAACAATTGTCTATATTTTTTTAAAAATCAGCAACTCTCTTACAGTCCCGATGTTGGGTAATGGTTCTTTAGAAGCTTGCTCGATACTATATCGAGTGTTAAACACACCCATCCACGAAGATCTCTCCAACAAACACCATTACCACAGTCTAAAGCTTATGTATGGGACAAATAAAATAGATCGAAGTCTCCATATTATTATTGTCTCACAAATAATTACAATCCACCATTGTCTACATAAGGAGATCAGGTATAAATAGCCTGAAATGGTTTGTTTCATGCAACAAGAATTTGTTGCATGAATCAAACATTGGTTGGGATCGAATATTTGCACTTGTTAAATAATACGTGCAAATATTCTCCTCACAACTAACCAACAAACTATCTCGCCTAATTTAAAGATTAACTCACTTGGAAGTGTGAACACAACTAACACTAAACCCGTTCAGAAATAAACCAAACAATCTACAAGTGTGAACACTCCAATAATTCTTTTGATTTGTTTCTTTTGGCCTGCTCTACTTCTTTTCTTTTATTTCACCCGGTTTCACTTACCTACATGACTTGCAATTTTTTTAATCCATTGAAGACTAAACTTCCAACCTTCCCATGTGTTGGGAGTGTGTTAGTTGCGTGTAATTTTAATCTAATAGATAAGTTCATTTATAATTTAAAATCAATAATTAATATATTCTTAATTTACAATCTATTTTATAACAACATTTAAATGTTATATATTATGTCGTATCCAACCATATCCATATCAAGGGCATTAAAAACTAGTATCTATATCTAATATTGTATCGGTATCCATGCAACTCGAAGCCCAAAGAATAGAGTTAGTCAATCCCCGATGTCTCCATCCAACACTCCAATAATGACCTTGCAGATAGCCCGGATGGCGCTCTCTCTAATCCCACTAGCCGAACGCCACGCTTGGGGCTCACATTAGCCATCTCCAAAATAGGTGGCCCACATATGGCATTGTGTTGTGTCTTTGGCTTCAACTATGGCCAATCTCCTCTTTGATATAGGCACTGCTTGGTATTGAGAAGGCATCCTATAAAGTGTATATGCGGGAACTAGAAAGTTTTTATTTGTTTTCCAAGATGTCAATACGCCACACAAAGGGCAACTACCAGTACTACTAGCCACACTTGTGTTACTCTTTATATCCCGCCCTCTCCACCTATCATATCTCCTCCTAGGTCAAAAGGGCTATCACCCAAGTCGATCGGTCGTGTGGTTTGGCTTTGCTCCATTTGATGTATTCTCCCCACACCCACAAGAGTGGTTTGTGTCAATTCCAAGCCCCTCGTCTTTCTTTTTTCTTTCCTCATGACGAAACAAATGGGTGTCAATGGTTTCACAACCACCACTGCATATTCTCGTGGTTACATAGTTGGCGATCTATGCCACCGATCTACGCAGTTGAACAGTTACATAACCATTGGGTGGTTTATCTCCCTCAATGGCAGTTACACCACCACAACCCTAAAAACTCAAGGCATAAAAAATTATTTAAATGAAAATCAAACACAATTTACTTGCATGTGCCTAGAATAATCCCCCCACTGATCATTTTTACCATCTTTTTGTCTCATTTCATTACCACATGAGGATTTTTCATGCAAATCTAAGTTTCCTAGGGTTTGTGGCAAAAGTGATCAAAGCTTAACATGCCAAGGGCCCCACCTATGACTCGTTGGTTTGTCAACTATCTCCTTCTTATCATTTTTGCATTTTGAGTCTCCACTCACAATTTGGTCACTTAGAATTCTAGAGCTCGGTTTCTTTAGAGGTAAAAAGTTGATTTGTTTCTATTTTTGGGTTGAAAACCTTTTTACACCTTTCCTTTTTACCCATTTGTTTCCTTTTTCACCTTTTATTTTCATATTTAGCACCAAGGTTACTCCTAGAAGTTTCACACTCACCTAATGTACTTAGATGTTTCAAACTCGCCAAAGGTATCATTTCACAAGGACGTACACTCTGACAAGCCGACGTAGGTGTTATTCCTTTTCCCCGCACAAACTACATCCTCGTCTTCAATTTTTCGCACTCATTTTCCCAAAAGATGTCATGCGTTTACACTTGATTCTCAACTTTTTCAATTGCAAAACAATAGGCACATTGGCATCACTCCATGATGGCAGTCCACATCCTTTCACTCACTCCAATTCTACTCTTCACAAGGTCGGGAGCTCCGTGAGGCAACACAATATTAAAGATTTGAGGCTTCCATAGTCCAAAATGTTAGAGAAAAGAAGTTTTACTCCAAAGACAAATTTTCTCTAAGACGCGATATCTTCTTTCCCCGCATAGAGGGTAAGTCCTCTTGCTCTCAATTCTCAAAAACATTTAGCTAAAATTTATTATACCCTTGCACTTGATTCCTAGTTTCGTTTATTGCAGTAGACAGACGTCTCGGTAAACAATGCCTCGAGATAACATTTCACAAATGTCTCGGATGGCTTCAACTCAACACTCCACTAGTCAAGCTACATTCTCACCTCTCCCCTCAATTGGGTCGCACTTGTTTTGGAAAAGTCGCCTCACTAACAAATAACAGGGCGCATGTCCCGAGGGGGAAATATGTAAGCAACTAAAAATGAAATGGTTCAACATTTAAGTCTAGTGATGACCATAATACCTCAATGCTATGAAAGTGCTTTGTCTCTCTCCCCAGCTTCAGTCCAACTGCACGGCCTCACCCGCACAAAGTATATACCCCTTCCCAACTACCCGACCATGACTGCCTCGTGCCCAACCCCTTCCTCTCTTTTTACCAAAGCTTGTGGCAAAACCACCGCTTTAGGCAAGGGGCAGTCGCATTAAACTGCCACTTGTCGAAATTGGCGGTTGCAAAACTGCTGCTTGCCTAAAATAGCAGCTTCGCAACCATTGGTCTACATTAACCAACAGTTTCGACACACTTGGACTATATGTAAATGGAGGGGAGGGTTTTGAAGACAAAGCTTTTCGTGTTTCCTTGCCACTTCGTCTGCATTTCCAGCTCACTCCAGATTCGCTCAGTAGGTCTTTTGCCTCTCTTTTGCCAATAAACACACCCCCTCGTGTCATTACCAAGGATTGGAAAAATTGTGTACACTTCCAGCTCACTCCAGATTCGCAAGCAACGGGCACTTTTGCTTCTCTTTTTCATATAAATACAACCCCTCATGTCATTTCCAAGGATCAGAAAAATTGTGCATACAATCTGTTTTCTGTCATATTGCAATCTACAACCTCTGTACAATTGTTTCCGCTACTACTGTAGGATTAGTTAGGTTTTTGTGGAGCTGGTTCTCTTGATTTAGTGAGTCTTCCTGAGATATTTATGTGGCATCTTCAATTTTGGAGGCCTACAACCTAAGGATATCCGGCCGTTACCTTCCTTCAAATTTGGTTTGTCATAAAGTGATTGACAGGTCAGGAATTTATAATTCTTAATTCGATGTTATAGAGTAGGTTGGATTAGGATTCTATTGTTGCTAGTAAATTATATCTCTGTTGTTTGTTTGTGTTTTTTTCCTTTTCATTGTCTGCAGCTCTCAGTCCTAGTTGTCATTCCTCTTCTTGAGTCAGATTTAGTGAGGTTTGGGTTAGACTAATTCATAGTCTCTACCTCATAATCATCAACAATCCCCATACTCCATTCCCAAAATCTAATTTATACAACTTTGTCTCTGCATTCTTAGTTTTAAATTTCCCCTTATTTCAAGCCCATTTCCCGTTGTCCAAAGCTATAAGAAGTTCAAATTACACTTGTCTATAGTGATAATCTCAGACTCTTCTAAAGTCATACACTATGTTGTACATGTGTTGTGAATCCTCCTCTTCTACATTCTTCCTTTGCTGTGTTTGTTGTCTTTGCTTCATTTGATGTCCTTCATCTTACTTGACCTCTGATTTTATATCTCTGTCTGCTGTTTTCAAGTCATATGTATTCATGTTTTATTAATCCTTTTGCTATTCCCCAGTCATTGTGTTTATTAAACAACTCAAGTATTCTGCTATTGGCAGTTCTGCCATTCTTTTTGCTCATTTTCTGTTTGGCAATGTTGAAGTATTGTTGAAATGTTTGTCATTTATCATAAAAATGACAAAAAAATATTCTTTGGCTTCATTGTTTTGTATTTAGAATAGAGTTTTGTTCACTTTCATAGATCTTAGAAACAAAGATTATGCATGTTTTGGAAGGTATAATGAATTCGGCATCACTGATAATGGGTTTCCCCTGCCCGATGGAAGTGGATGGGGAAGGCCAAAATGAGTGACATTAGGCAGAGACGAAATGTGTTAGATTCCTGCAAATCATCTAAGGTCTAAACCTTAGTGGGATAAAAGGGTTACTGCTTTTTGCAGGGTAGACCAAGTCACCAACATTATTTAGAGAGAGGACTATGGTACAAACTTGTGACCACCTGAGTGGCAAGAGTTTCTAGGTTCCCAATGGTTGGTTCATCCTTGTCAATCTTGATCAATTGCTGTTTGTACTTCTGCTTCTGTGAGATTTTAGCAGAACTCCATTGATGGTTAGCTGACATTGTGCTCTGCTGTGTATGACATTTTTGATATACTTTAATGGATTGGATTTCACTAATGCAGCAATTGTATTTACTAACTGTAGATGAGGAATTTATAGCTTCTGACTTACGCTTAGGACTACTAATCCCCATGAATTGATATCCTTTCATGAAAATGCTAGAAGAATGAGGGCAATGTGATTGCAGATTCAACTTACAAATCCTCCCAAGTGTGAGAGAGTTATGGCCGATCTCCTCCTCTTTTGTGTTCTTTTTATTGTTATGCAGATTTAACTTACAAATCTTACAAATCCTCCCAAGTGTGTGAGAGTTATGGCTGATCTCTTCCTCTTTTGTGTTCTTTTGATTGTTAGATGTGCATCACATCAGCTGCATGTGGCTTTCTAACACACATAGGACTGATTTAGAGTGGCTGGTTGAGGTTCCATTGAGTACTCTTAGCAGCAACTGGGCATATGAAGAGAATGTTTATTTCATCACTATTTCCAACTATGGCACCCATTCTGCTCTGAAGCATCCTTAGTCAACATACCAGCATAGTTACTGTGTTCGGCCGGATCTGTATGAAATCCGGTTCGAACCGTATTTTTTGAAGGAACCGAATAAATTGGGTTCGGTTCGTGTTTTGCAGGGAAAAAAAAATTTCCTTTTTTGGCGAAAAAATCGCAAGTACGGAAAAAAATTTGCCATTTTTGGAAAGGGTCCAGGAAGATGTAGCAGCAAAAACTTGCATGTGCCATAACTTTCATTCTCAGTGGCTCCGCTTTAGGTGTGTCGTCTTCTCTAAAAGTATATATTTTCTCGAGCTCTACGCATTGATGGCAATATTTTTCTTATTTTCATAAAATCCAGTACCTTTTTGGACCAAGCAACTTCTTGCAATCTTTTGAAAGAATCATTATGATGATGATGATTATGGTAGATGGATGCTTTTTTGTATGATTTGTCTATATATAATGATATAAGTATACAATAATATAAATTTTTAATAATATATGTATATATATTCAACCGGATTTTTCCGTATTTTTTCGGATTTTTTCGAAACTCCGAATTTTCAGATTTTTTGCCCTTCCGAATTTAATCGATTTCCGAACCAGATAACTATGCATACCAAAGTGATCCACGGCAATTGGTAGAAAATGTGAACAAAGAATGAAGAGAAACCGAATGCACACTTCAATGATTGTGTGTTTGTTATTTTACTAGTACAGATATCTTAAATACATCTATCTGAAATATACCGAGATATATCAAGTTCAAGTTTCTTTTCTTAAAATTTTCTTATACTTATACTACCCCAAGTCAAATATGCCTCTTATGTGCATTTTGGAATTTGCTTCAACAATCCTCATACCACATTGATTATTAACTCTATTACATTCTCTTCTATGATTCCATTGATTGTTGACAAATGGCATCAATGTGGATGCACTATTTTGTGAGTCCCAAAAATATTATCAAGAAAAAATGGCCCCAAGATTCTACCATATGGCCAAGATATCATTATTCCCCAATTGACTTCTCAAAGTGAAAAGAAAAGACTTTCACGTGAAAGCCAAACGAGCATCAAATTTAATGTTGAAATTGTCTCATGACAGTCAAATGAACGTCAAATTTAATGTCGAAAATGAAAATTTCACGGGGCACAACATCATATCCTTCCACCCCCTACTGCCATTGTAGAATGCCTCTTGACATAATTATGTTGGGAGTAGTTACAATGTAGTTGAATAGTTGAGATCAGTTAGAGAACTACCAACTACCATGTGTGTATAAATATATTCAATACCCCCCTTAATGACTAAACCGGAAACAACTCCAAGTTTGTCCCGAAATTTTACAAACAAGATAGGACCAAGAGGTTTAGTCATTAGATCTGCAGGCTGCTCCTTAGGACAGAAGTGAAGAGAAATATCACCAGAATCAACCAACTGTCGAATATAGTGATGATGAATCTCAATGTGCTTAGTGCGGGCATGATATACCAGATTCTTTACCATCTTCAATACACCTTGATTGTCACAAAAAATAGAAAGTGGAGTAGGTGTAGCTTGGGAAAGTTGAAGATCAATCAAAATCCGACATAGCCAAACTACTTCACAACTGGCACTGACAGTTGCTTTGTATTCTGCTTCAGTGGAAGATATAGCTACAGTAGGTTGAAGCTTACTCTGCCATGAAACAACTCTTGAACCAAAATAAAAATGTACCCGGTGGTAGACCTCCAGGTATCCACTGATTCGCCCCGATCAAAGTTTGTATAACTAATCAATCTAAAATCGGTGACTCACTAATATAGAATGCCAAAGTCAAGAGTTCTTTGACATATCTCGAACTCGTTTCACACGCTGCCCACCGAATGAGCTGCAGTTTACACAAAAACCAAGAAAGGTAGTTAACAACAAAACATAAGTCTGGTCATGTGGATGTAAGGTATATCAGGTTGCCCACCAACTATCTGTAGAGTGATTCATTGAC
This sequence comes from Taxus wallichiana var. yunnanensis, assembly GCA_018340775.1. Lineage (NCBI taxonomy): Eukaryota > Viridiplantae > Streptophyta > Pinopsida > Cupressales > Taxaceae > Taxus > Taxus wallichiana. The sequence goes on from CM031235.1 coordinate 638,569,097, forward strand.
CGATGATGAATCATCATGAGCTGATAACTTCAACCCGACCTCCATAGGTGTAGAAAAAGAATTACATTCAGACATCTAAAACTTTTGCAATAAATTCGTAGCATACTTAACCTGGGATATGAAAATCATATGGTCATGTTGCCAAAATTCTACACCAAGGCAATAGTGTAGGAGGCCTAAATCAGTCATGTCAAAAGCAGCACATAAATCTGATTTTACTCTTTGAATAGCAAGTGGCCCCACTTCCTATGATGGCAAGATCATCAACATAAACAATAAGAATCACAATGTCATCACCATCACTTTTGACATACAATTCGATCAAAAAGACTCTTGAATCCATAATCCCGTAGTAGATGTTGATCTATTTTGATATACCCAACTTGAGGAATCAGTTTAAGTCTGTATAGGGACTTAATCATCCTACATACCAAATGTTCACAACCACTTTCCCAAAAACCTTCAAGTTGTGCCATATAGACTTCTTCCTCCAAATCTTTGTTCAAGAAGGCACTCTTTACATCCATCTAAAAAACCTTCCATCCAAACTAATTGAAAGAAGCAACCGAAAAGTGACCATCTTTGCAGTAGGAGCAAAAGTCTCCTCATAATCATTCCCCTCGTGTTACAAGAAGCCTTTCGCAACAAGGCAAGTTCTATACTTATCCAAAGTACCATCAGCTTTGCATTTGACCTTGTATACCCATTTCTAGCCAATGGGTTGTTTCCTAGAGGTAGCTCCACCAATGTCTAGGTATTGTTCTTCATCAAGGTATCATACTTTGTTTGCATGGCGTTTCCCACGCAAGTGTGCCTTTTGCTTTAGAGTATCTCTGTGGCTCAGGTATGTTGAGAAGATCAAAAGAAAGAGCAAAATGAACATGCTCTAAATCAGCAATCTTCTTACCCGCCCTTCGAGGTTAAGCATTTCATCCACCCATATAACCTGTAAAGTGGAGTAAAAAATCTTAGGCCTTCATTAGAGTCAAGAATTTTGTTATGGTTGAGGCTTTCTTGTTGACTGAAGAACCAACTCAGGTTGGCGTCTTCTATACACAAGTGTATCACTTGTGGGTGTCACAAATTGTTGTTGTGGAGTTTGTGGTGAATGAGATGAACTAGAGTCATCATTGTGTAGAGTCACAACATTTTCCGATACACCTTGTTGATTATAGCCAAATAATGATTTTGTTTCTTTCATATCGACATCTCGACTAACAATTATCTTATTAGTGGAAATATCAATCAGCCTATAAACTTTAGACTGATCACTATAACCAGCAAAGAAATATCTTGAACTTTTAGAGTCTAACTTACTCCTCTTTCTATCAAGGACCAAAGTATATGCAACTAAACCAAAAATACAAAAAGCTGATACCTCGGGTTTGATTCCGGACCAAGCTTCTTCAGGTGTGACTTCCTGCAAAGCTTTGCAAGGACTCCAATTGAGAATATATATTGTTGTGTGTCTTCGCTTCTCCCCAATACTTGATTGGCACACCTCAACTATGCATCATGCATTGAACCATCTCCATGATGGTTCTATTCCGTCTCTCAACCACCCCATTTTATTGTAAGGAATAGGTGTTTTCGGTTGATGATGGATTCCCTCCTTGTTACAATACTTTTGAATTGCTTGAAGTGCATTCCCCTCATTATAAGATGTCAATGTCTCGATTGCTTGTTGGCTTGGTTTCTCCACCAATGCCTTGAACTTTTAAAAGGAGGCAAAACAAGTCAAACTTCTTTTTCAAGAAGTAGACCCACGTCCTTGTTGAATAATCATACATCGACAAGAGAAAGTACTGTGCACCAAGAACTATGGGAGACTTCCATGATGGCTCACAAAGATCTACATGAACGAGATCTAGGAGCCCCTTTGCACACCAATCACCTTTAATTAGAAAAGACTTCTTCTTATGCTTTCCAAACATCCAAACATCCCGCACACATATCCTACTAGGGAAACCACGAACTATGTGGTCTCTACTAAGTTTGGCGAGATACTAAAGGTTGAGATGTCCAAATTTCTCACACCACAAAATGTTGGTGTTACCCTCCACAACTAAGGCATGTAAGTTGACTGTGGCAGGGTCAACAAGCCACCTTACTGAGAATACCTGGGAAACAACTTTGTTTTGTTTTACATCAAACACAATGCATTTCTTGCCAAAGAAGTTTACAAAAATGTTGGGGTTTTCCATTGGTTGGCCATACATAAAAGATTCTTTGTTCATGTTAGAAACATATTTGACACTTCTAAATATGAATTTGGCATTATCATTCAATATGATGCAGATATCCCCTATCCCTTCTATTGCATGAGATCTTCCATCCCCTAATGAAACTGAATTAGAAAAACTAAATTTACATGAAAGTTTAGAAACCAATCATTTTGGCACGTGAAGTGTCTTGATGCTCCAAAATCAAAGAACCAACACTTGGTAGGAATGTCATCCGAGCATGATGCCATAAAGCCATACTCTTCTTCAAACTCTTGTTCAACTTGTTATCAAATTTTCTTGTCCCTTCTAGTTTTTCTTGCTAGCGAAGGGCATATTGTCTCTTTCACAAAGAATGTCGCGAAAGGAAGAAGGCTCACGAGTCGTAAACTTCTTTTCTCAGAGAAGAAAGAATGACGGTATCTGAGGAATAAGCATCGGCTAACTCTGTGCCAGCAGCCGCGGTAAAACAGAGGATGCAAGCGTTATCCGGAATTATTGGGCGTAAAGTGTCTGTAGGTGGCTTTTCAAGTCCCTCGTCAAATATTATGGTTTAACCTCACAGGGCAGTTTTTTGAGTGGCATGTTGAAGTCCTTTTCCCCATTACGAGAAAAAGTGAGCCACCGCTCGGGCAAAAATACTACCATTATCGTCTAAACTACACCCGAGACACCAGAATTTAAAACCATAAATGAAAAAGGGCATAAGAAAGCCCTTATCCTTGGCAGGAGCACCTTCTTGGTGCTCCGATAACTCGAATGATTCCAGCATTCTATTTTAAATGGAAGGAGCTACTCTTGGCCGGGCTAGAGAAATCGAAGAGTAATTTAGAACGGAATGAACAATACAATTGTATTTTCGTGGTCTTTAGCTTCAAAATTTTAGCTCTATTCATTCTATATCTCCCATCTCGGAGAGATGGCTGAGCGGACTAAAGCGGTGGATTGCTAATCACAGTTGTCAAACTATCTATAATGAGGGTTTGAATCCGAGAGTTTCAAGAAAGGCCAACCCATCTTTCCAGATTTTTTTGGGTGAAATTCCTAGCGTCTCGCGACCCCCTTGATATTTATCATGATACTACCAATGTTCCACAAAGTAAGCTAGTTGCTTTCTGGGAAGTAAGATCTTTGCCTAGCAGCACGACGCTTACATTGCTCTCCCACAACCCCGTTTTTAACGGTTTAGGCTGATCCCATTTCGCTCGCCGCTACTACGGGAATCGCTTTTGCTTTCTCTTCCTTTTGCTTTCCATTTACGAATTATCGTAAATGGAAATTGACTATCCAATTAGATAATTGGAGTTATCGTGCCATTGGTCTAGGATTTTCTCTTTTAACTATAGGTATTCTTTCTGGGGCAGTATGGGCCAATGAAGCATGGGGATCTTATTGGAGCTGGGATCCAAAAGAGACTTGGGCATTAATTACGTGGACCATATTTGCAATTTATCTACATACTAGAATCAACAGGGGTTGGCAAGGTGAGAAACCGGCAATTGTGGCTTCTATAGGATTTTTGTAGACTAAATAATAGGGTATAGATACTAGATTATACCTAGTATATAATCTATACGGTTCCGCATGCCAGGAACCAGATTTGAACTGGTGACACGAGGATTTTCAGTCCTCTGCTCTACCAACTGAGCTATCCCGACTCTTCCCTGTTTATCATCCTAGCGCAGAACCTGAGCTCAGGTCAACTAAAAAGACAAAAGAAAATCCTTTTTTTTATTCCCCTTTTTAAATTATACTTTTGGATTGGTAAGTTACCATTTCAAAGACTGCGAACAATCGCATAATTATCAATTTCTATTATAAATTGTATGTAAGAATACTTCTACACATGACCTAGTTTATGACGTTAGTAACACTTGATATTTGGGAGGAGATCCTCTAGGTTAATGTTTCCACTTCCGTTTGGATTGAGTGGCAAAAGCACTTTGGGTTTGTCCAAAACAAGACTCAAATGTCTGAACTTGTCTCCATTCCTTTTGTAACAAATAGGAACCAACTTTATCAGAAGTTAAAGTCTGACTTTTAGCCATCGAAATGAGGGCTTTCACAAATGACTCATATGAGGATCGCAAACTATTGACCACCAATGCCACCAAATCATCGCCATCCACACTTTTTTAATGGAGGCAAGCTGGTTTCGAACATCTTTGATCCAAAGTAGGTACTCTAACAGCGACCCACCCTCTTGCATCCTTGTTGAAAACAGCAAATTCTTCAAGTTTAATACCCGACTCATCTCTTAAGTCATGTATTTATCCTTCAGACTTGTCCACATATCACTTGCCACCTAGACTGCATGGAAAAGCCCAGGATATACCCCCATACCAGGCCCAATACGTACGTGCTAGTACTGGTATCGGTACTAGTATCTTGTACACTTGTGGGTACGTACCCATAGGCCCAAGGTACTTCCTAGGTACTGAAATCCGTACCCGGGACGTACCCAGGGCCTGTGGGTACGTACCCACATGGTTTTTTTAAATTTTTAAGTACAAAAAAATAAATAAAACTTGAGGGCTTTGACTAGAATTGAACCTTGGAAAGTTTGTGTGAGATTCAATATTGCCAATAGGCTCCGAAGGGTCAAGAGAGATGAAAATGACTTCATTTGGTTGACTTACTATTTGGGTGCTTTCTTGTTGCTCCTCATGGGTCCTTTATTCTTCAGTCAATTTGGAAGGCATGGGAACAAGTGAAGCACTTGGTGGTTGGGCAGCCTATCTTCTCTTCCTTTGACACTAGGTGCCAAGCCTACAAATCGATTTTGTCAAATATGAAATATAATGACAAGATCCTTGCCTTGACAAGAGGCTGCTCTGCCCTCCTTTGGTTTGAGAAAGATATTAAAATATTTCATGACTTAAACAGATTTGGGAAGTGGATGGAATGGACAGACCTTAAAGCTTTCTATAAGCTTCCTCAATCTCAGTTCAAAATGTATACAATGCTCAGAAATGCTTTCACAGCTCCCTCTACTGGACTAATTATGGAGGATGAGAATGACTTTTGGGATACTATGAGGTGGCTCAAAGGGCCCCTTTTCCAAGAGGCTACCTCCAAACAGCTCTATGAAAAGATTGCCTTCTCCCCAAACCTTTCACTGGGCCTTAACAATAAGTGGAATGTTTGTGAGCCCATTAGTAGATGGACTCATAGATTTAATGTTTTGTGGTCTTCTTGTATTCAGTCAAAGAAATCTTGCTTTAGATGGCTTCCGATTCATAATAAGCTTGTTGTTGGCTTCTAATATTTTATAGGTTGTTGAGACTATAAGCTTGTTGTTTTTAAATTTATATATATATATATATATATATATATATATATATATATATATATAGTGTGTGTATGAACGTACCCACAATGTACCGTACCCGAGGTTTTTAAAAAATCTGTTTCAGCACACTGTACCCGTGCCATATCCCGTATCCATACCCGTACTCCGTACTGAAACAATCTAGCTTGCCACAACAGCATTTTGGACCTCTGGTATCAAATCATCAGATACCGACAACTTCAGCAGCAACAAGGCCTCCTTATGACATTTGTCATAATCCGCAAAATTTGCAACTGGCCCTCCTTCCATGCCAAGAATTATTTTATCAAAGTCTTGATATTCAGCAATCGTCAGAATATTATGACTCCAATAATTATAGTTTTGACCCGTCAATTTGTACGCATCCGACAGAACAAGGTTTTGGATGTTTTCCATTTTTCACACCAATTTTAATGTTCAAGCCACAAATTAATGCAACAAAATGAAAATAACAATCAATTTTCTGACTTCTGGCTTCTGGCCATAAATTGATGCGACAGAACAGCTTTGGAGCCTGATTTACTCAGAAAATAAATGCAGCAGAAAAAAAAAAAAACAGTTTCGGATTCTGATTTTGACCCGAAAATCAATGTAAATGACTGTTTTGTGGATGTAAATGAAAATATTACAAAAATACCGGAAGCTTGTTTCCTCTTTGCTGGACTGTGCCCTAACAAACGGATTGTAGTCTCTTTCAAGTGCCCTTGAATAGCAGAACCGCTTTTATTCACGGGTTCTGTTATTTCAGCCTTTCTAAAGATCACGGCAGGCAGAAAATAAAGGTGAAAAATGCCCTAGAAAAATCGTAAATAAGCAGAAATACAAGCAAAATTGCCCTAGAAAAATCATGACAGGCAAAATTGCCCTAGCCGACTATTTTTGCACAAAAACGCAACAGGAATCTCACATTCTCTTGTGTGTTTTAACTCCTTGCATGCCCTCAAAATTCGACTGTATTTTTGCATACAAAAATGGCAAACTTTCATTGGCAGGAATAAACATACTGTATTCACAACTTTCGTATTTTTATTGTGCCCTAAATGTCCTCTTCAACTTCAGTTCGTGCCCTAATTCAGGACTTCCTTGAATTCACACAATCTATGCTCATTCCACGAGCTTCCTCAGATTTTGAGCCCCTTCAAGTGCCAATGGCTCCGGTACAAATTTTAGAAAATGTGAACAAAGAAAGAATGAAGAGAAACCAGAATGCACACTTCAATGAATGTGTATCCATCATTTTACTATGTTGGCAGAAGTTATAATGTAGCTGAATAGTTGAGATCAGTTACAGAACTACCAACTACCATGTGTGTACAAATATATTCAATACGAATCCAGTCAGATCTGATATGCGCTCAAACCCAATTCTTTTTATTTAAAAACCTTAATTGCTGGATCAGAATAGTTAGGTGAAGTTAAAGATCTATGTTTGTATTCGCAAAACCCATCTGCTGAACATGTTGAATACATGACCAACGATTGAAAAACGGGAACACGTTTAAGGCAAGGCTGAGATGAGTTTGCAGCAAGTGTATGTCATTGTCCAAGTGTCAACCCATGAGGACTGTAAGACTGTTGATGAGGTGCCTTGAGACTTGTCCACTGGTTTGCAAGTGGGTCATGACCATGAAGGGAGTTTTCTAAGCTGAATTGCTACTACAGAATCAGCCACTTGAATGGAAAAGGGGAGAAATGTAAACAGGGAATGCTTGAAGAACTGATTTCAGAAGTTTTAGTTTCCTGGCAAATGAGAACCAACTATGGGTCCTACTTTATTCTGCATTCGCCAGATAGTCCCATCTTTCAGGTGAAATGGAAAGCCCAAGTGCTTCAAAATAAGGATCTTTCTTGGAATTGGATCATTTTATGCCTATTCACGGCACTCACATTGACAAAATGACATGAGATTTCCTTTGCTAACTTCTTGTCCAGATGCCAGCTGAAACATCTGGAGAAGTCAATTCCATCTTTTTGCATCCCTAAGGATTACCAGGGAAAACAGCAGGTTATCATTCGCAAAGTGAAAAGTAGCATATATGTTCTCTCTAGCAGTTACCTGTGGCCGTCAATTGTACCAGTAATATTTTCATGCTCAATTGCTCCGCATAATGTTTCTCTCAAGATTATAAACTAGTATTGACTGAGGGGTTCAGGGTTGCCTTGTCTGAACCGTCTGGATGAAGCTAAAGGACTACTCAAGTCACCATTTAGAACAATAGAAAACATTGGTATTCAAATACAGCTATTGATCCAATCAATTATCTGGTTCTTAAAACCAAAGGCTTAGAGATTTTGTTCTAATAATGCCCAATTACATCTGTCAAAAGCCTTCAAGATATTCAGCTTGAACGATATTCCAATCAACTTTGAGCTTATTGAGAGTGAAGTATTTCCTAAACAGATACTATATTATCCTGAAGTCTTCCAAGCACAAAGGTGATTGTGTGACTGAGTCAATCTTCTCAAGGAGAGGTTTAATCCTCCTAGCTATTAATCAGAAGAAACTTTTGTAAGCCATATTGCATAAAGAAATCAGCTTGAACTGATCTAGTCTTCTAGATGATCTGCAGCGTGCACTATTATTTTTTGGGAGGGGCGACTTTGAACTATTGAGGTTACAAAGCATTAGGTGGTTATTCCATGATTTTTCCACCCTGCAATGCAAATCAGTCTTAATAACATCCCAGAAGGTTTGATAAAAGAAATCCAGGAATCCGTCTAGGCCCGACTTTATCTGGTTGAAAGGAGAAAACCTATAGATGTTAGCTACTCTTCTGCGATCAGACTCAAAGGATTTTGGTTATCCTCTTCTGAGGTTTTGTGTGGGATGTATTGTAAGAGCTTATGTTGGGCGATGAGTTTACTTCTTCTGTCAAAATGTGTTGAAACGTAAAAGCGCTTAGCGGCTTGTTGCAATATCTCCTTATGATATGATGATTAAACCATCCTCTAACAGAAATTTAGAGGACCTACTTGATGTGTTTCATGTTCATTGTTGATATTTGAAAAAAAAAAAAAAGTATTTGAATCCCCATCATGACCCAGTTTTCTTTTGATCTTTGCCACGGTATGTTAAAACTTGTTTTTAAATTATATTCAAGATGTAGATAAGGGATTATTCTTGTTGAGCCTGTTACTCTAAGAAGACCTCATCCCAAATCTTTTTTTGAAGCATACCTAACTTGAGTTTTGAGTGTTCAGCATTCTAAAGGATGTTACCAAATGTCATTTTGCTCCAAGTCCAGACCTTTAATTTAGATTTGAGATATTTTAGCTCTCCACAAACATGAGCATTTCAAATCCATGTATGATGCTTGCTTCCAACCACCAGCTGCCACCTCTTTGTGCAAGTGAAGGTGGAAGAGCCGCATTTTTTCAAATCTGATCTGTAGTATTGCTGGTCTGTAATGAGCAAAAGAGATATTAGGGGGTAGTGATCAGATAACTTAGAGTAGCTAGCCTGAGCAAAAACATGATGTGTTGCCTGAATCCACTGATCTGCAATCACTATTATGTCCACTTTTTCTGCAATATACCTCAATCATTTGCATCTGTTACACCAAGTATTTATCCCTCGAGCGAAATCAAGGTCCACCATTGAGGTTTCGAAGGTGAGATTGGAGAGAACTTCCATTGTTCTGCAATAAGTCTAGTTCCCCCTTTTAGCACATCAAGGCATTTGATAGTGTCAAAATAACCCATCAAATACCAGATTGAGAGGTTGATAAAAAGTAATTTAGTGGGTCATCTGCTCCGGCATGGTTATTCTATTATTTCCACTTGGCAGGATGTGATTATTGACCATCCCTCAGTGGATTTTCAGTTCATAAGAGAAAAACAGCACATATACCTCAAGGAAATTGTTGAGATCATTGTAGGACATGCCTGAAGGGATCCCACTAGATCATAGTGCAGGTCACATTGTTGCTAAAAGTATGCTTGGAGCCCCATATCCCTGAGTATGTGATATCCCGATGATCCAGATCTACAAATTTCCTATAGAAGGACCGTGTCTAACCCTTCAGTTTTGAATTTGTTCCTGAGGAAGCTCCATTTGCCCAAACCTATAATGTTCCAAGAGAGGATCCGCATTAAATAATTGGATCAGCTGAAGAGGTGCCCACCTCCTGAATTGTTGATGCTTGGTTGATGTCTATTTGTGTTTCTTATTTCATTTGAACATCATCATCCTCTTGTACAATAGTATCTAATGCAGGCTTCCTTTTTCAGCATAGTAGTAGGTGTTTTATGCATTGGACCTAGAAGTGGATTTCTTCGTATACAAGCCTCTAAATAGGTAAAAGATAGAAAACTGTTATAAAACCAACACATACAACATGATAGGACCCGCGAAGTTGTTGTTGTAGGCAAGTGGTCATTATTATGTAACACGGTAAATAAAGTATTGTTGGGATGGGTCGAGAAATAGGATTCTACGCATGCGACCTCTAAATAAACAAGGGGGTAGAGGACCTTTCTAAAACTGGCATTAAGAGGTAGTAAGCAAGGCTACAGTAATTATGTCAAAGTAATGCAGTAAATAAACGATGGTTGGGATGGGATGAGAAATAGGTTTCTACACATGTGACCTCTAAATGAAGGAGGAAGAGGACCTTTTAAAACTGGCATAAGAGGTAATAAGCAAGGGTATAGTTATTAGGCCAAAGGCTATAGTAATTATGTCAAGGACTGGTAATATATTTAAGGACAGTAACAATAAATTAATGGTAACAAGCATGTATTAAAGCATAAATGAATGAAGCATTCAACATACATAATCAAACTGTGCGCAAATTTGCAAAACAATGGGAGATAAGACAAAGGGATACTTACCTTGAGTCAACTCGGATCTCCCCTCTGGCTTGGGCACTTTGTGAGAGATGGTTGTAGGTGAGTGCTCGGAGGATTGAGAAAACCCTAAGTAGACAAAAGTTGGAGACACCAAAGGCTAAGCATACCTTGCTGGTGGATCTCCTATGCTTGACATTCCAAGGCATTTTATCAATATAACTTGTCTTTCCTTTGGTGAAGTTCCTTTACACTATTCCTCTCAAAAATCCTAAGGCGGAATCTTTATTTGCGAGCGCATGCAAAGCAGATGTCAAATTCTTGTTTTGAAAATGAGTAAAAATAACCTTATAAATAATAGTGTAGATCCCTAGGTCATAACTCCCTATAGACAATGTCACCAGCCATGGGCTATGATGGTGGTCAAGTTTTGGGTAGAAATATTGTGCCACTGGCCATTGTCATGAAAGCAAATAACAGGGGGATAAGAGAAGACAAATGAAGGTCTAGGAAGACGAATTAGAAGGTATGTACCCACAACAATGGTAGATGCACCTATACAAGGACAACTATGGGAAGGTCTTTTGTACAATTCAAGGAAATGAACCAATGTTTTATTAATTTCCAAACCTTCTTCATGAACCATGGGCTGCCTTAAAATGCCAGATCTCTTTCATGTTTTGAAGAAGAGAATGGCAAGAAATAACCCTTCGAAAATATCCATGAAACCGCGTATTGGAGCTATCACTTTTAGAAGCCAGAGACAAGTTTCCACGTCACACATGGTGAAGGAAACTTTCAGAGGAGTCTCAATCTTTAAGTAACAAACATTTTCTTTCTTTGCAGAGAAGTGGCCAGGACCCTAGTGATTGTTCTTTTGGCATGCTACTAAGGAAACTATTGCAAATTTTTTTGCAAATCAGAGCAGCATCATGAGAAACTGAGTTTCTGAAGAGACCGTGCCTCCTATAAGGGGATTTTCTGGTCTGGTCAGATCAGGTCAAGTGCTGGTGCAAATCTTAAGATAATGAAGGAAAAGGCTGCCCAGTGGAACAGTGAGATGGGAATAAGCTTGGAAAAAGTGTAGGTGTGTTTTGTTCACAACATATGAGACATAACTTATAGCTGTTCAAAGTAAAACTACTGAAGGTTGTCATCACCAAGACACTAAATGTTGATTCTCCTTCTAGGATACCGATATGCCCTTCCCTAGACCCAGAGATGGATATGGTACATATCCGGTATGGACACATACCAGATACAGTACATATCCAGTACAAAAACGTACTGGATACAGCCAAACATATCTGGGCATATCCTACCTATCACCCCCATACCCTGGCTGTAATACCCTAAAAATATACGTCTAGCAAATTTGGATATTTCTGTTGAATCCTAGGGCAGCAGTATTGATAAAATTAACTTTTATAACAGCAGCAATAATCTGATTTTTCTAAATAAAAACAGCGAACCATAATGCATAAAAATCAGTCTTTTATTTAATTATTTCCAACCAGCTACAATAAAAAATACCAGTGTCTGAATACAATTGTCTAGAGTTGAACTAGCAGAACACTTGCACTCTGAATGACCACTGCAACCCCTGAATGGAATTGCCCAGCTTGAGAAGTGAGGGATTCCGTCCTCAAATCCGTATGCAAATGAGGGATTTCGTCCTCTATTATTGTTGCAAAAGCAGAAGCTACTTGCAAACAAAGAAAATAACTCATAATTTTCCAAGATGTATGAATAATAAACCCCAAATCTACCTTTATAACCTCCAATCCTTCTCCAAAGTGGGTACCCCTTTCTGGAAATACATGCATGCTCCATAAACAAATAAAATAATAACTTTATTCTCTTCAAGTTGGCACCCCATCCTAATAATAGGATTAAACACATTAAAAATACTTTATCCACCTCCTATCCTAAAAATAGGATTTGTTCCTCATGCAGCCCATTCTATACTTGGCACCCCCATTATAGAATGCTTTATTTAATTAGAAACTTTGACTTTGGCACCTAATAATAGAAGTACATGCTTCTATTATTATTTTATTCTATTAATGCTTTTTGGATTAAAATATAATTTAAGTGTCTTTTTCCAATTAAAATATAAAAATATCCTTGGACCACTTAAATTAATTTATTTTCCTCTTTTAATTTCCCCTTAGCCTACGGAAAATAATAAAAATAGGCTTCAAGTATCCGGAATTAATTAATTTTGAAAAGGGGACATTACAGTCCGCCCTTCCCGAAATTGCTTGCCCTCAAGCAATTGCAAGTCTCTTCTGCAAATACCCGGATCCCAAACTCTCATGTTCACACAATTTGGAACTTGTATGAATGGATCTATGTGCCCTTTGCCACTCAAAGTGTTCTTCATTGTATGACCATTTCCACTATTTTGCCCATGATGACCACACATATGTATTGACTTAGTAGGAAGCAACAAATCCACAACACTTTCATACCTTTAGATGTCCTCAACTTGTTCACCTTCCTTTGTTGAATGAAGCTTGGTTGAGATATCTTCAACATTCCCAACCTTGTGACTCGGAACTTTTGGGTTAAGGTCAGCATTCTTCATCACCTTGAACTCTTCACATTCAACAAGTGAATCTTGTTGACGCATGCAAACATTAGAAGTCACTAAAGCATCTCATGATTCTTGCTAAAGTCATGAACACAGTCAATTTGCTTCTCATAGGTTGTTCTGAAAATTCTAGCAAATTGAAAATCAACTTAAGCAACCGGTAAAGTCCTTTTTTCATTTTTGTGCCCATCAATGGTCTTCTTAGAACTCCACCCCAAAACATTCTTGCATGGATTAATCGAATTGGTGAAGGATATGGAATCTCTTTTATCACCGGGAAGTACCATCTACTCCTCATAGCTAGTAGCCATATCATCTCCTATGGAAGGCTGATTTTTACCTCAGGAATTGCTTCCTCTCTAAGTAGGAAGTTGAGTTGGAAGGGCCTAATAGTAGAACCAATGATTGTCCTCTCGATGGGGTTGGTTATGGTTCACTCTTGAAGAGTTTCCCTCACTATTTGGAACCCTATGCACATTCATGCCCTACATAGCTTGGATCAACTGACCCATCATATCAACTAACCTGTCATGTCCCCGAACAAGCTGTTCTTAGGCCCTGAAGTAACTAAGTACCAAAGGTGCGAAGCCTTGTGGCGCGTCAAAGCAGGGCATGAAGGCACGCGCAGAAGTAATTCTTGGAGAGGCGCGAAGGCTCGCGCCCAGGCAGGATGGATTCGGGACTTAGTGAGTTTTAGACAACAGGAAAAGACACGCGTAGGGAGCAAATAGAAAAGCGACCAAATACAGATGTGGATAAGCCATGGAGACTTGCGGCTCAAGGAAAGGATATTCCAGGCATCAATACGGTTATCATGAAAGGATAAGGAGTTGAGGTTGTTAAGGATTAGCTGGCACATGCATGCTAAAGGCACTCGATTGAGGGAAACACATGGCGACATCTAGCATATTCCTGGGTAGTGGTAGAGCAATCATAAACCGATTCCTTCAGGCTTTCGCAGGTAATAATGATGAGCGGTTAAGAGGGAAGGTTGATGATTATTCTAGAAGAATGGATGGTTTTCGCAGAGGAAAAAGGAGAGATAAGTAAGGATGGATGTAGAAGTAAGAAAGGATAGGGAGTGAGAGATATAGCGATATTGTGTAATGTGTAATGGCGAGCTCTGTGATGTAAAGAAAGCTCTGCTAGTGTGAACATTTCCATGAATGGGACTCTTTTGATGTAATCTTGGCTACCATATTTTGGCTAATAAATATAATGAAGTGATTATGAAACACTCATGTGATGGGTCTTGATCTGTGCATTTTCCTTATGTTCATATGTGTGTTACGGGTTTTCTTGATGTTATTTCATGGTTGATTCTACTTTCATTGAGTTGATCATGTTGTTCTATGCTCAAGTGCATTAGGCTAGGAGTTAATGCTTACATCTTAAATTCCATGAATGGATGCACTTATTTTCTGGTTGTATTACATCCTCGTGTTAAGAAAGAACGTTCTCACGAAGCTCGCATAAAGGAGGGGCTCTGCACTGCGCGCGCCTCCGGTGAGCTTCCGGACTTCTAGATCACGACTTGACTTCTCTATCAGTAAACTACATTAAGTTCAAAGCTGCAAATTTTTCTCTTCCTCTAGTTTTTTTGTAATTTCCGTCCACGGGCCGGGAGGAAATTCGCTCCGATACCACCGTAATAATAACTTTATTCTCTTCAAATTGGTGCCCCATCCCAATAATAGGATTAAACACATTAAAAATACTTTATCCACCTCATATCCTAAAAATAGGATTTGTTCCTCAAGAAGCCCATTCTATATGTGGAGCCCCCATTATAGAATGTTTTATTTAATTAGAAACTTTGACTTTAGCGCCTAATAATAGAAGTACATGCTTCTATTATTATTTTATTCTATTAATGCTTTTTGGATTAAAATATAATTTAAGTGTCTTTTTCCAATTAAAATATAAAAATATCCTTGGACCACTTAAATTAATTTATTTTTCTCTTTTAATTTCCCCTTAGCCTACGGAAAATAATAAAAATAGGCTTCAGGTATCTGGAATTAATTAATTTTGAAAAGGGGACATCACACTAGTCAGATACAACTCATATCCACAACAAAAAAACTATTTCAGAATTAAGCACACAAAGGTGCAAAAAAATAAAAACACAATAAACCCTAAAAATCAAAAGGATAACATACAACAAAAGC
This sequence comes from Taxus wallichiana var. yunnanensis, assembly GCA_018340775.1. Classification (NCBI taxonomy): domain Eukaryota; kingdom Viridiplantae; phylum Streptophyta; class Pinopsida; order Cupressales; family Taxaceae; genus Taxus; species Taxus wallichiana. The sequence goes on from CM031235.1 coordinate 638,584,205, forward strand.
AAAACCACTTACCTCTCATTCCCTCATTGCATACTTACCTCTCTAAGCTCTCTTTGCTCATTTAGGTTTGATACTTCATCAACAATCATTGTTATCATTTTCCAATGCTAGAACGACTTCCCATTCACTGCCAAGGTGATTGACGAGCTTGGAAGGAGGATTCTTGGATTATTCATTGAAGATAAAGTTTTCAACTTTTAAGGTTTTTTTCCAATCTTCACACACTTTCTTCATTCTTGTTTTGATGTTTATTGTTTTCATTTTAAATTTTAATTTTTAAAATGTTTTGTTATCTATTTAATAAGTTGTCAACAACATATATGTTATGCCCTGGGCCCTAGAGTTTTTCATTTTCTTCCCTTATGGTGTTGGTTTTTAAACTTGTAGGTGCAACTAAAGAGAATATTACTACAATGGCAACAAGTTCTACCTCTTTTGGTAATCTCGATTCAAATTCGATCTACATTCATTCGTTATGGAGGCATGTCACAATGCTTTGGAGCAGGTTCCACATGGTGGGTATTTTCTTTAGCAATGTCATGATTGCAATGGTGAATTCAAAGGCTCATATAGTCGGGTGAAATCCCACTTGTGTGCAATACCAAGTCAAGGCATTAGAACTTGCAAGGGGAGGAACAATGTAGGGGTGCCAACAAAAAAAAATTGGAGTACATCAAGGAGCAAGAAGATGTGAAAGCAGCCTATGCCATGAAAGCGGGTCATTTGTTGTCAAAGAAAGGATCTTCATCTCGATCGATGAGGCCACTAATTGCCCCATCTCATATTGGCTCCCCAATTGTGGCCACGATACATCCATTTGTGGCAACACCCTACACACAAGACAAGGATTCACTTCTTTCATGAAAGAAGACAAAAGGACCATTGGAAAGGTCCTTTCAAAATGACAACAAGATATCATAGATGAGCACATCGCGCAATGTGTGTATGCAAATGGTTTGTCATTCAATGTTGTCAGTCATCATATTGACAAAATATGGTGAGAGAAATCAATGAAGGCCCAAAAAGGGTACAAATAGCCGTGTTATGAGAAGCTCCACACCACCCTATTGGCAAAGGAAAAAAAATGTAGAATCTTCATTGCAGCCACTTAGAGATTCGTGGGCCGAAATGGGAGTGTCTATCATTTTTATGGATCAAAAGATGCAAGAAACAAACCTTTAACCAATATCGTAGCAATATGCCCTAGAGGAGCAATGTTTTTGGGAAAGCAAGTTGATTGTGAGGGACATGTGAAGGATGCCTAATTCATTGCACAACATCCTCATCGAAGCCATTGAGGCGGTGGGCCCTCAAATGTTGTCCAATTCATAACGGACAATGCTAAAAATTGCAAAGTCATTGGGATGTTAGTGGAGGCGAGGTATGGGCACATTTTTGGACACCTTGTGTTGTCCACTCACTCAACTTAATGTTGAAAAAGTTGGGCAACAAAATTGAGTGGATTAAGCAAGTGTATGCCAAGGGCAAAGAGATCCAGATGTTTGTGACTAACCATCACTAGTCGCAAGGCATCTTCAAATCCTACTTGCATTTGGAGTTATGAAGATAATAAGGAGGCTATATTTATTTTATTTATGTTGTAAGTTTTTAAACATATAGTACTTGTAGATTTTAAAGTTTTCACAAGTTTTGTGATTTTTGTTTTTCATTTCTTACTAGGTTGTTGAGACTCGATTCACATCACACACAATCATCTTGAGACAACTTGTGAAGGTGTGAGAGGCACTTAAGTATGGTCACTTCCAATCTATGGGTTGTATGGAGGTAGTCAAACACTGAGTGAGCCTTAAAAATGAAACCATTCATCTTACATGACAGCTAGTAGGATCGTGTAGAATACTTGTTGAGTTTCACCAAGCCCATTATGAGTATGATCCACTTTACTAACATGGATCAGCCATGTTTGGGAGAGATATATGATGGCATTGACTCAATGATTGAGAAGATGAAGACCATCATAAATGCAAAAGAGCAAGATCCCAAGGAAACATTTTTCAAACAAGTAAAATCATATCTCTTTGAGTAGTTGAACAAAATGACCATCTCGATACATCTTCTTGCCTTGAAATGTGCATTGACTCCTAAATTCTACAACACAGATTCTTTCTTTATCAGAAGTCAATGTAGGGCATATGTTGGCATTCTCTAGGCTCTTCCCTTATCCTAAGGTCAAAGCCATGATTATGACCTAGTTTGGAAATTTCATATCCTCATAAGTCATACTTGCGCACTCTTTGGGAAAACTACAAGGAGGATTCTCATACATGGTGGTTTTACCTCCATGGTCAAGAATCCATGTACTTGTAGCCTCTTGCTATCAAGGTATTGTCACAAACAAGATTTTAATTTTTCAGTTCTCTTTCCTTTTTGCTTTAATTTTTTTAAACTTAAGTTTGAGTTTTTTACTTTTATAAAAAAAAATGTATTGAATTTACCACATTAGGTTGCATGTTCATCTTCCTTTGAACGCAACTAGAGTACATACAACTTCATCCACTCATAGAAGCACAACAAGATGGGAGCAAAAAGGCCAAGGAGTTGGTGTATATACATTCCAACTTGCATTTTTCCCCACAAATAGTCAAAGTACAAAACACGACAAAGCATTGCCATGTTGACTTAGATGCTTCCATTTCCCACCTATCATTACATGACATAAAGACTTATTTGAAACGGCAGAACCTACATGCACATGGAGGTGCTAGTGGTAGTGGGAGTGCTTCAGTCCATGTGGTTCTAATGAACCACATCATGATGTTAATGTTGATGTTGATGCTCTCAATGAAGAGCAATATGATGAATATTGAATACTAGTTTGATGTAATAATTAAATTTAATATTTATCATGACATTTGTGACTTGTTGTTTGGCATTTGGTTGGCTTTATACAAATTATGAGTAGTGTTTTGTGGTTATTTAACTTATTTTGTTTTTAAATGCATAATATGTGATTAATTTCTATTTATTAGGCTAGAATTTGTATATATTTTTGTAGATCTGTATACAGGACATGTAAACAAAAATCACCATATCCCAAAACGCATCAGCAACTTAGTTCTCCTTTGAAAATTCAAGTGATCATATGGCTTTCTAATCAGACATATAAAAGATCAAGACCAAATCCTTAATTATTCCTTCCACTAACAAAGGTCAGGTGATCGCATGATTTACCTACCATAAAATTACCCTTGCTCCTCCAAATTTTGTATCCCTTCACTACAGATGATACATAAAGTGGGTTTTCCTTCATTTATGACTGTAAACTTGCAAATGTTCTTCTATAATTAACAAATTTCTTCTATTTTATCAAACAAACAATTCAAGAAATCAAATGACAGTCATTTTATGAATTCCATATAGTCATAACTTGTCTCCATAATATATGCAAAACATTCAAAAACAAAATAGTGGATGAATGCATTTCAAACCTCAATCTTAAAAGATAAATACACTTCTACATGTCAAACTATTAGATAGAAGGGCCAAACTCGCAGCTAAAATGTCAAAGGTTATTGTGTATCTCCAAATTTGATATCCACATAAAGACACAAATAATTCAGAAAACATTGTCACAGGTTTCTTAATTTGAAAAAATAAAAATAACGAAAAAATGCATTGGATTCTTCAAAACAGAAATTTAAATAGGCAAGAATAACAAAACAAAACTGCCAATGAAAGTAACAGGATGATACTCACACACACGACAATGATGGCACCGAGGTGGCTTGTAATTTTCACATTTGTTGCAATAACGCAAACCTGGAACATGTGACATGGTACTAACCAGCGGCTGCGGAAAAGTTCCCACATTTGATCCAGGTGGCAGATTAGCAGATATGGCCATTGTGTGCGCCTCTACATCCTCCTCATCTATCATTGGCCTCCAATTTGAAGGGATGCCACCAGGATCCGTCAAGACTACCGTAAAGTAGCACCATATCAGCAGAACCAACTGCAACATAAATTTAAGGCTAAGCAAAATTGCTGAATTCCAGAAAATAACTATTTGATCTCAATCTGCCCAGTTTTACAAATCAGTTAGCTCGCCAAATCAATCAAATAATGCTTGTTGCATCTCAAGACTATTGATCTTTGAACATTTTTGCAGAGTCAACAACATTCCAGTACATGTTTAAAGATGATATATCAGAGTCAGAGCCCATAATACAGCTAATTCATGATGCTACCAAATGATTGAATATGTCAGTCATCGTTCTACTTTCTAAATTTGAGATCACTTACGATTTCCAGCCTTCCCACAGATCAAGTAAAATCAAAGCACAGAAGAGACCTTTGTCAAATAGTTTTCATAAAATTGTGACTGCACTAGTGACTAGAAAGTTATTAGATATTTTTCATGTACCAAACCTTAAAGGTAGAAAACTTGTTACATGATATCAAAAGATAATCCACTTCAGTTGTGGTATTTGTGTACATCATTGGAATCATTTATAGTATTCAATCGTTTTGCTAATTAATACAGCTCTGTGTCTATTAGTTGTACTTTCTGTTAGATTGTGATCAACAATTGCATATTTATGGCTGTTTCAACTCATCAACATAGATCTTATGCGAAATTATATGAGATAATGTTGCCAATTTAATAACAAGCTTGCTGAAATACAACATACATGTGCCTGCATTCATTTTTTTAGCACCACGTTGAAATATCATCACTTTTATGTATTATATAATGGAAACAATAAACCATGCAATGGTAAGTAAATCAGCATTCCTTATAATGTAGACAAAGAAAACCCAATGTGAGAAAAACTCCAGGATTGAAAAATATCTTTGCTTATTCTGTTCATCAAGGATGCTTTCGGTACATCCAAACAGGTTTTTCTCTGAGAATGGGATTTTGCTCACACTCCCTATTGGGCATGGCTCTTAGCTATACACTCTCCCTTGGAATTGGCGGCTCCTTCCACTTTTATCCTGCCATCCTTGATGCATGATTACTCTCCAACTACTGGAAGTAACTCTCTTCCAAACTGTCCTCACATAAAGGGAAAGGAGAACTCCCGAGGAATGATCAGATCAATGAATGCATGCCTCTCACTTGGGAAAGGTTGCATTTAATGTGTTTGGGGTGATGTTTGAGCTTCAATTCATATCTCAAGTGTTTTCAACTTTTCTGGGTGTTTCCTCGTGAGTAATGCATTTTGGGTCTCATGGAAGATTGTTTGGCTTCCCGGTGGTGTTTCCACTCAAACCCACACTCAACAAATGCAGGTCTGCTGGTTTCTCAAACAAACCTCCCAGCAGTAAAGCAAGATAGCCACTTATCAGAGCGAATCTACGGGTTTCAAGACTAGACTCTTTGGTTCACATCCTAAGGCAGTTTGATGTGGCAGTCCAGAAAATGCATATCAGGTTAGCACCAAAAGTTGCATAATCAGAGAGAAAAGTCAAAAGGAAAATCTGAGAGAGGTTTTTGGTCATAATAATGAGTTGAACAAAAACCTCCTTCAGTTTTGCTACAACATTCATCATTTGCAATAAAAATGGAATTTAGTAGAGTTGAGTCACAAAGTCAACTCTTGAAGTATATAACAGCTCCAGAAGGTCAGAATCAGCTCTAGAGTCCTTCCAAGTCCAACATATGAGTACAAGAAGATTGAAGAACTATTTTTGGAAACCATTTGCAAATGTTTATTCATAGTATTTCCAAAAATAGATATTTCCATAAGTGTTTTATTATTTGTAAAATAAGGAAGAATCAATATTCATTTTGATTCTCAACAATAAAATAAGAGAGTCAGATTGTTAGTTAGAGTTAGATAATCTCTCTCCATATTTTGTGGAGATTGATGTTTTATGGATAGATTGAAATCTTATTTGATAAGATTTGATTGATATGTATGCCTTAAAATAAGGAGTGGGTTGGAAGCATGAAATTATAAATGCAACCTCCCACACCAAATAATGTAATCTCCATTATTTTAATCAATTCATTCTAAGGTTCCATTCCATCCAATTTGTAAATAAGTGTTGATTAAAATCCTCTTCTAGGAATGAGTTGGTCACTCATTCTAAGGAAGATGGATCTATGTTTATGTTTGTTTCTTCATTCTATAATTATATTTTTAGTCTTTTTTCTTTGTACCATGTAATTATTCTTTTGGTGTACAGTTTGTTGTGAACCTACAAGTGTTTTCTATGTTTATCCTTTCTTTTCAATTCAGTAATTTCCTTTCCTGCAAGTGTGTTTTAATTTCATGCAAATGTGTTTTAATTTCATGCAAGTGTGCCATTTAATTTCTTGCAAGTGTGACATTTAATTTCCTGCAAGTGTGTTTCAATTCCTGCAAGCGTGTTTTGATTCCTGCAAGTGTGTTTCCAATTCCTGCAAGTGTGCCAAGTGTTTTTCAATTCCTGCAAGTGTGGATTTGGTGGAAGGGACTGTTTGCCAAAGATCTCTCTCTCCTATTGCATATTGCCTTCGGACACCAGCCTGGATTGAAGAGGATTGACGACCCTCATCACTTACTCTTCCCCCTTCCATGGAGGACATTCACCAACAAGTCCTTTTGTAATACCCCGCAAGTACAGTCAAGAAATTAACAAAGATCGTCGTCTTCGACCGATCATGACACCCAAGCGGAAGAGAAACAAGTGTTTTCAATAAAGGTTGAGAAAACAAGACACAAGAAATGATATGGTTATTAAGAACTGATGTTGATCTTGTGATTATCTAAACTAAGGGTGTTGTTGATAATTAATGCTTGAGAACAATATTATTGTTACTAGCTTAAGCTTGTAGGCACTAAGTCAATAAGTCTCACGATGTATTGCGAATGAATTAAGGGAAAAAAGTATTTGCTTCATGATATACATTACTACAAATTAATCTTGGGCTATTATATCACATTAGGCCTAGTCTATATATTTCTAAAACTAATATACCTATTTGTGAGATAATGTATCACTATGACAACCTTAGAGGGTAATGTGTTTTAAACATTGGAGTCGAAGGGAGAGATTCACTTAACCCATATTAACGATTATTCACTTTGTAGATTAGTTGACTTGGGCTTGTAAATTTTGGGTCGAAGTGTTAATTTTGGGACCTTTGAATTATAAAAAACATGTACAATTGGTTATGATTAAAAGATGCGTAATAAGCCATCGATGACAGGACTTAATGTTAGAATGGAAGTGGCATGAAAGCCAAAGGCAAGCTTAAGTTGATAGACTCCTAACAATTGGTTTCAAAAGGACGGATGACTTAATATGTCATACCGGATGCATTAGGTCATGATATCACAATGGGCTGGTTAAAGTTTTCTAAGGTTAGTATAATACTTGTGATATAGTATATTTCATTGTTCCATTCCTAGAAGGTAATATGTTTTAAACAGGGGAACGTAGTTTAAGGATTTATCTAACGATCCTATTAATGATTAACCACTATGATCAGTAGACTCCAACTTATGAATCTTAGGCCATGATACTTATATTGGATTATGGAATTATCATAGCTGATTTCACATTTTATATGTATCTCTATGGGATTATGGAGGTAATTAAAAAGTTATAAAGTTATTTTATTAAAAGAAAAACTTTGGGTCAAACCCGAGACATGCATATGAGTTTGTATACAATAATGAGCTGGAACTCATGCAATCGGCCATGCAAAGGATGAAATTTCAAATGCCATAATTACGGCTTATATGACCATGCAACTGGAGTGGAAATCATTTATGTCCTATGTCATTAATATCAATTAATTACCTCGAGATGAGTGTATCTCCATCTTTCAACTAACAGTTTGAAGGGCTTCATTTGATAGTTTTTCCATAAAAGTGGAGCTTGGTGAATTTCCAGAGAAGGAAGGTAGTAATGCCATGTTGTTCTAAAATTATTAGCTTATAAAAATGTTTCATTGATCAAAGGGCTGCTACGGAGGAATCTAAGTTTCTCGGTTCAAAGTTGTGTTCGATTTGTGGCTATGAAGGAAGTTGGAAGAAAAGAATTCAGTCTACCCTTTTACCAGAAAGAGACGTTCCTTATCCCCTTTATCTTTTTATTTCATCAGAAGTTAGAGTGAATACATATTTGCAATTTTACTTGAGCTAAGAATAAGTGGGTATGTGATGGTTGGAGGTTGTTGTTTTTATACTTTGTTGTTATGCGAAAAGAATGGTAAAATTGTATGACTGTTGAACCTGGGTATTTAATATTTTATCTTTAATACTACTCAAATCATGTTTACTTATTAAGACTTGAAATGAACAATTTTGCTTGCATTTTTCGAAGAGTTTGACCCAGATAATAATGGGTTTCATGCAAATATTATAATATTGTGCAAAATCAATTTTGGGTGCATGGGTTTTCTTTAATCTGACTGAAATCTTGATATATGAGTCTGTAATAAACTGATTCTAGACACTGGTGATTATTTCTTTCACTTCCGGTCTATGCGTAACATCTATAGAAAATAGAGGCGTTTCGGGTATACGCCATGGTTGAGCTAGAGATTTCTAGTTGGTGTTTCTATTTCTTGGCTAGGATATTTAATATACTACTAACTTCCATTGATTTGGCTGTTAGAGAAGCATGCTCAGCCGTTTTGGCTTAGGTTCACTGGTTTAATTTTAACTGGACTAGCTTTATTTTTAATGGGTATGCAAATGGGTTGTCTCTGTCACCTTTGTAAAATAAACTTGGGCTTAAACCTTTCTGACATGGCTCAGTTTGAATGGTGTGTTTATAAACTGATAGCACTTCTTGTTATCCTTGTCTGATATGTTGATTTTTGTAACTCCTAGGGAAGTTTATTGGAAAATAGTTGGGATTACTCTTGGTTTTGTAGTAGTTGAACAAAATAAACGGCTGAGTTGCATAATGTATCTTCTTTTGCCACCATTCAGTCTGGTGTAGGTTGTAAGCTCAACATTAATGTTCCTTTTCTTGGATATGGAAACTGCCTTTAGTTGTTGTAATAGAATGTTGATTATGTCGAGCCTTCAGCTCAATCCGATTTTAAGGTATATAATTATTTGCTATCATCTTAAGTGGTTGTCTAAACCAGTTTGAATTGATTCTGAAGAACAGCAAATGAATTTGGGAATTAGGTTTCAAAGGACTGAGCCTAATTTATCTTACGTCGGGTATGGCAAACCATTTATTCCTCCTCCCAAAAGCCTTGATGGATAAGGATTGGATAAATGATTGATTGTATCATTTTTATAAGAAAGACTGAAAAGCCTTATTTGAATCCAAAGGGTCTTGGTTGGTTGGCACCTCGATGTGTGTCTTAAGTATTGTTGCTCCATTATAAGGTGAACAATGGAACTGAAACTTAGTTTGATTCCATTCTTTAGATCAATTTTTACTGAAGATTCTTTATTTGTATTATGTGGTTCTTATGTAACTAAATGAATCACTATTGGATGATAAAATCAAGTGTACTAATTCCCCATTATAGAGGAGTAGTACATACTAGTCATTGTGACAACCTTGGGAAGTTTAGACTTCTATACATAAGTATAATTAAGCTTTAGGGCTGTGTTTTCAGATTCTTATTGCAGCGGATTATAGTAAGATATAATTCGAGGTGATGTGTTGTATTAAAGAATACACAAGTCCATGCAAATGAGAAATGATGTCTATATTTAATTTCTGTAAGTTATTACGAGATATAACTTGAGTTATATAATTCTCTTTCCTTATTAGGATATTAATGGTTAACATAGGGTATGTTGTTCATGAAGTTATGACACATAAACTTCATGGAATTTAAGCAATAAGAATGTTGTGTCTAGACCTGATTGTTTGATGGATATTTTAGTACAGCTGAAACTGGTCGGGTTCATGTACGTAGAATGGATTACCTTATGTGTGCCCAAGGTTATTACTTGTTGAATTACTCGAGCAACAACAATAGTTGCAGCCACTTCTAGCTATGAATAGGATGATATAAATTCATACCATGATTGATAGTATTTTGATACTTCTATTTAATCTCTGTGGACTACAATTGTATTTACTATAATATGTAGTATTGTGTAGCTGATGGTCATTAATGGATTTGAATATATTATCCGGTCTTACTTTAAAATTAATTATGTGAAGTGCTACTAAGATTTTGTTAGCAAGAAATACTCAAGAAGGTAGAAGGAGTTGTACTTTTAAGGGCAAACCAAGTTAATGAAGTATGATGTTTGTTGCATTAAATGATTAAATTGTAAGAATGAGATTATTATTGCAGTATATATTCATTCTAACATTTAGTGACATACATTGATAAATGGGATAAAGGACTTTTCTTGCTCAGTTCAATAGAACTGACCTTGCCTAACCATTGCAGGAAAGTGAGCAAAGATAACAGGAGTAAAGTAAAGAAACGCTTCGGTTATCTAATTGAACCATATTCTTACTTTTAAAGGATAAAGTTGCAGTCACATTGTTGAATTGGAATATTCTTATTTATATGAAGAAGTTATTTGTTGTCATCGAGTAAGGGTTTTCTTGTGAAAATCTACTGAGTACATTTATGTTATATTGTGACATAGTAAAGATTCCATATTTTGAACAATAGATACTTGCTTCATATCGTTGAAAGACTGTTGATACCTCTCTGCAATCTCTGTAACAACTTATACTAAGTTGTAGTAATATCGGTATAGATATGGCTATATGCTTGTGATATTTTATGAAAATTGAATCATTGGATGATCGTATTGGAGGGCTGTTATAACTCTCTATTTCAGAAATATAATAACTATCTTATGGACTAGATGAACCTAGTAATTTCAATGGTTGAATTGGGAAGCTATAATTCAGTAATATAATTGATAGGTTAATGGAATACATTATGGAGCAGTGATGAAGTATTCTTTTTAATCTAAACTGATTAATTTATGGGAAATTAATAGTATTGTTAGTAAGAGGATGTGATTCCTCACAAGTCTAATTAATACACTAAAGCTTGATAGATGAGAAATCATCCAGGAATGAATCTTGATGTATATGCATATGTATACACATTTATGGGAGTTTCTTCTAGTAAAGTTTGAGTAACTATACTAGAGGCAAAATAATATGATGAAGCTTATGAATGATAAGATAAAGTTCAACATATAAGGGTTAATTCCTTGAAACTTAGTGATGTTCCTTTTTGGGCAGCACTCAAACCTCTAAAGGAATTAAGTTGAAATACTATGTAAAATTATTCCAACCCTCATAACATGACGAGAAACTCAACATAATGCTGCAAGGTGAAATACTAAAGGATATTAGAACACGGATGTTCTTTGACACTTAAGCGAACTGTTTTTCCATAAAATGGGAAATGAAGTATAAGATCTATCAGATTACCATCATTCAAATATATGATGTGATGAACATTAATGATAAAGTTTACTCCAACTAACAAGATGTAATGAAGACAATTCATTATTAATCAGGTTAAACTTAAATACTAAAAGGACCCATAGAGAATGGGATAGAGTTGGCAAAGAACTTTATGGGAGACTAAACTCCTGAACACCAAACTTATTTGAAACCCTGGGGTATGATGCCTAATGCAAATGATGAAATTGTTGTTAGGAGCATGCAGATTATGCTCACCTTGAGTACTTATTATGAGATCCATGGAGAAAGTTTGGTATCTAAGCTCCTAAAATTAGTGAGTTTAAATCAACCATGGTAAAGATATGATGGTGTAGTCATATAAAGGATAACGACGATGATCTGATATCTGGAATGCATAGAATATATTTTTGGACGCCAAGGAAATTGGTATGAAGATCCAAGAAGAATGAATATACTGCCAAGATGATAGTAACCATGCAAACAAACCTAAGTCGGTTTGGGCATTGTTGTAGAAGTCCTCAAGAGAATTGGGATTACTACTGAAACAAGAAACTTAAAATGAATAAGATTCATATATATATAAATTAGACCTGGCTAATATAAATGCTGAAGTAAAACTGAATAACATGATTCTAATGAATAGTAAAAGTGTTATTGAAAGGAGGATAACGGGAATGACTCGTATGTCCCTAATGATGAGTAGTTATGTAGCTTGCATGATTTCTTATAGGAGTAAGAACAACATTAATTTTTGTTACTCCTTGATAATGCGAAGCATTATTTTATTCGGTTGAATTTGTATCACTAATAACAGGAAGATTGGGAATTTAGATCTAAAGAGTGATCTATCTTATATCTAGAACAGATAGGTAGAAATGAGTATTATCGAACTACATTTGACCTTTCATGATACTATGGGACAAGACTTTAGATATGCTTCACTAAGTGATGAAGACATGGGAACTAGAGCAGCCTATCATGTTTAATTTAATAGATACCGTGTTCCATTTTAGGACTCTTATAGTGTCAACTCACTACACCAAGTTACATAGTCGTAATCCATTTAATGACAGTTGTTGTTATTTGATTATTGCCACTTAACAGCTATACTGAGTTCCCTTTTTAAGACCTTAAAATGTGGCATGGTATTACTTAAGTACAAGCTTGTTAAAGTTACAAGGGTGGATGGAACCCCATGGGTTAGTACCCCGATGCCAACATATGATGGCTACGGGAAGGGAAGCAGTCTAGAAATGAAGTGCATCATTACAAAGACACTTTCTTTCCCATAGGCATCATAGGATGATATCGAGGTACAACTTCATGGAGGTTAATCCGGACTTGTACCTTGTACAAGACTGTAGCCGTTTTTACAAAGATCATTGACTACAAATCCATATAACTGAACAAGTGATTAAGGTGAGATGACAAGATTCCAATGGCAAGTGTGTCATCATGGAACCAAGCATGGCATACATGACTCAAAAACCTTGCAAGGTAGTGTAACTACTGATTATACTTTGTCAAGATTTCACCATTGTCTAAGATGTGAGATGCCTGTGGATTTCATAGGTGGAACCTAGGTACACACTTAGGGGTTATCACTTATATATCATATCCTGTTAAAGGAGAACCAAAGGGATACATTTTAATGTATGGCTCATAAAGAGCATTGAGGGAGAACGAGTAAGTTCAGTATTCTCTCATACAATTGCACATGGTTCATGATAGTTATCGGAAATGGATTGCATTAAGACTTATGTTGGATTTAAATATATGGGTATTTAAATCAGCTACATGAGGTAGGATAAAAAAAAATCTCTAAGATTGAAGTGACAAAAGTGGATGTTACACCTTTCTAGGATCTTGGTAAGTGTGGAAGAGACCATAGTAGTAGCACATCATGAGATACACCAAGCTCTTTGAAGAAAATGATGACACTATGATTCGAAAGAGATATAATATACAACAACAGGTTTACGATGTGACAGAGGATATCTATAGCACTATTGCGAGCCCAAAACGAGCTCATCATTTACTTGTAGACACTTTCATACACATCACTTACTACTACTCTTACTTTATGTTACTTTACTATATGTCCCCTCTTGGGTTTATTCCACCATTTACTCCCCTCAAGAACTTTTGGTAAGTTTTACTTTTACAAAGCGTTCCTCTTGGGTTTATCCAACCATCGCATCTTCTTAGACACTTCAGTAGTTTGTTATTATTTACAAACTTTTTCCCTCTTAGGTTTATCCAGCTATAGCATCTTGTTAGATCTTTTGGTAGTTTAATCTTTTCTCGGACTTTCCCTCTTGGGTTTATTCAACCATTACATCTTGTTAGATTCTTTGGAAATTTATTCTTTTACGACCATTTTTCCTCTTGGGTTTATTCGCCATTTGCTCCTCTCATGAAATTTTGGTAGTCTTTACTTTTAACAAACTTTTCCCCTCTTGGGTTTGTATACACTAATTAATTTCTATGTTATGGAAAGTACACAACAATAAGAAGGATATAAGGGTTTACAATAGGTAGATTATTTTGATCTAATTAACTTCCAACATCAATTATACACAATCAAAATAATGCATTCAAACTTGAAATGATTTAAACAATTGATAAACAATAAGTACTTGCTCAAAATACAAGAGGAGAGATAAACTTAGTTGTTCGGATGATTCAAGAATGATCTAGATGTGTAGGGCGGTGAAAGAGGAAGATCTAGAATTGTAGAATTTGCACTCAAAGTTCTACAACCCCGAAACTAAGTAGCGGTAGGACCGTCATAACTATTATACAGATCTAGCTGGAACTGCACGTCTTGACCTTGATCTCGCACATTTTGGACTCTTTGACAATCTGGATCTCGCAACTTTTTGTGTACTTGTCTAGAAATGATGTTCATTATATATTGCTCTTGCTCGCACAACTTTGGAATTACCTATAATAACCTACAACAAAGTAGAAACCTATAACCCTACAAAACCCTTAATCAAAGCATTAGCAAACAAAGGGAGAAAACATGTGTGTTTGAAATTGGACTACCCTCGGCGGTCAAACTCCTAGATGTTGAACCAATTCAAGTTCTCTTCCCTCCACAAAACAAACAAGTGTATTCCTTCCATGTTTTGCATCTCCTTTGCATATGAAAAGCAATGTTCAAAGCTACTGCATTATCTATATCTTTTGAGTTAAAGTTCAATTTTTATCATAGACAATTACTACACTCTATGTTGCAGGTTTCATCATGGAGCATGCCAACACAAACGCGTCAAGAAGTCCCTTCGAGTGAAGGCAAAGTGTGTGTGCACACTCAGGTATATTTTTCCTTTAAACATGCAATTTTTAATTACACAATTAAAGAGGGCAAATGTAGATACTTAAATTTAGTAATTTGTCCTCGTGCAATGCCAAGTTTGACCTTGTATCCTTGTTAAGACAAATGCTCACATTCGAATCCAATCTCCTCATCTCTCTATCCATTCTACAACTTGTTTATCTTTACACTTTGCTCTATCGTTAATTATGGGAATATTATTTAATCAAAGCAGCATAAAACAATTGATACTCATGACACAACTTTCAAAGTGTATTTTTTCATCTTTCTCGTTTGAAAACGTACAAAAGGGTCGGGATGTAGGGCCCGGTCTTGGCCGGACCTATATGGTCCCGCCCTTCACAATCAACAACTATGATTTCAATTTCAAATCATTCTTTGGGTCATTTCATCTTCCTAGGGTCGACCTTATCATAATATTTCACTTATATAAGCAAGTCATTATTACTTTATAACTCACCTGCCATTCTTACAAGCTACTATTGCAAATATCTTTCCAAAAGCACTCAAAGGGTTCCTAAATTTTCCTAAATCAGCTACACATCATCTAGAATAGTCCCTACTATAAGTTTGAAGCACTCAACCAGGTCAAAGAGTCTAGCTTCATCCATTTCTAAGCATGCAAAGGTCATAGAGCCATGTTTTAGAAAGAAAAAAGTCACTCCAAGCATTACATAAGGGTTTCAATCAACAAAGGGTTAGGTCACATAGTTGAGGCATGCCACATCTCACTACTACTGTGTTAGGTACATTCTATACTACACAATTAGCATTTTATCCTGGTGTCAAAAGACACGAGGCACTCTTAGGGGATTGGTTAGCTATACACACTTGCACAAGCACCTAGGAGAACTACATGAGGCTTGATCCTGCAATGAGGGCATGTAGTGCAGCACTTGGATTGGTTCAAAGAACTAGGAGTTTAACCGCCAAGGGTAGTCCAACTTCAAATGTGCACACATGTTTTCTCCTTTTGGTTTGCTAATGCCCTAATGAAGCATTATGCATTCTGTTAGGGTTTCTACTTTGTTGTAGGTTATCACAAGTCATCCCGAGTTGTGCGAGCAAGAGCGACATATAGGAAACATCATTTCCAAACAAGTGAAGCACACATAAATTTGCGAATCCAAAAACTATCAAAGAGTCCAAAACCATGCGAGATCCGTGTTGGGACCATACAATGTTAGGAAATATAGTGTTCACGTGTTATTAATGATTTATCGTGTGGTTATTACCGTATGGTTAATATGGTAATATAATTATTATATGATTAGTCTAATATAGTACAAATATAGTTTGTGATATATTATTGTTTGTATTACGGGACAAACAACCACCTGATTCTAGGAGAGAATCGTGGATTGATGACCCCTATCTATAGGACTTGGTTTCCTATATATTTGCATGTGTAAATGTAAAAATCATCCCACATGAATTGAATAAACGCTGAGTATTATTGTTGTTTTATTATTATTTCTTTAATATTCATGTGTTGAGATTATAGCAAAGCTCTACCAAATTTTCGTTTGGCATCAAAGCGAGGATCTTCCTCCGGATGGATCAATGATATGTTTTGTGCAAAGGGCGTTGTACATCTCCATTGCTGTTATGGATGGTGATTATGATGAGAAAATGATCTAGTTAGCTATTGTCTCCCGAAAACTACTCCGCGTTTTCATAGCCAAATTCAAATTTTTTGAGCTCATGCCCTTCGTTGGTGTTTAAGCCAAATTAGAGATTCGAGAAATTAGTAAAAGTCGTGCCCTAGAGCTGTTTAAACCTTTGTTTTGCTCATTTTGAAAAATTCCCCATTCCCGGTCTTGTGCACGTAATATCCTCTTTGCAACCTTCATTTCTGATCGAAATTGTTCACTTGTTCTATGGCCTGGGTCGTCAAACCATTGTTTTGCCTCCATGCCTCTGGTTAGCAAAGGAAATTCAAAAATTGGACTCAAAATGGCGAAGTTCTCTTCCTCTGTGTATTTTTCCCAGCATCGGGATGACGGGTGTCTTTTTCCCGTCAAATTTTGGCCCCAATGAATGCAGGTACGTGGTCAGATCCTATTGGAAGGGGAGGAACGGGATTTTTGGTGAACTTAACACTTTTGGTTGCTTTTGGCAAAAATGGTAAATTTGCCCCATGGACCCGAAAAGCCGAATCGCCATTGAAAAGTCTAACCTCAGTGGACGGCTCCACGTGTCGCAACTCTAGGGGCAAATTCCAAGGGACAGTCTTTAATTAAGCGGACGACTCCACGTGTCCCAGGTACAAAATAAAGGTAAAATCAGCTAAGTATGGAAGGCTCAATGACGGCTCCACGTGTCGCAATGGTGCAACTCCATGATAGGGCAGAAAAGGTCAATTACCAAATCAGCGCCAGATCGCCACGTGGTCAAAGGCATTGAAAAGTCAAAGCGAGACAAGCGGGCCATCGGGGCACTTTTGGAAATTTAACCAAATTCCCAAAAGTGAAGTAAAAGTCCTAAAATGCTCCGCTAAGGTCTCGGGCCCGAAGTTGAAAAGTCAAAGCGGAAGAGCGGGCTGGTGGAGGAATTTGTGTTTTTGAGCCTTTTTGTAAAAAGGCGAAAAGTTAAAAAATGATCCGCAGCCCCGATCAGGCTATAAAGGAAAAAGTCAAAGTTGAAGCCCGTAAGGAAAAGTCAAAGGTGAAGCCCACCGTTGAAAAGTCAAAGCGGGAGAGCGGGCCGGCGGAGAAATTGAGTTTTGAGCCTTTTTCCAAAAAAGGTTAAAATGTTGAGAAAAGGGCCGCGACCCCATTTCCAATCAGAAACAACCACGTGTCTAAGTTGAAAAGTCAAAGTGGGGGTGCGGGCCAATTTGTTCCAAATTGCCAAATCTCTAAAAAATCACAAAATGCAAAGGGCCTCCCCGTAACCGCTCCAATCCCTTCCTACCACATGGACGGCCCAATTTCAAAGTTAGAGGAGCAAATCAAACGGTCTATATTTAAACTGGCAAATTGAATGTAACGGTTGCTTTGCAAGATCTAGGTTTTTAACCCGCCATGAGCATTTTCTTCACAACAGAGGAATTTGAAAAGGCGTCGAAGATTTGTGAAGTTGTAACGGTTTCTTGCAAAGAATATAATGGCTTCTCGACGTCATTCCAAAGGGTTGGCGATTGATTTCAAAAAAGACTAGAGTGCTCTGTACCTGAAAAAGACAGAAAACACCATTCTTCTTCTATTTTCTCTTCTTCCTCGAATTTCTTCCATTCTCAAGCTATGTACAAACTCTACTCGAGCTTCAATAAGAAAAGAAGGAATTTTTGCCTCTTTGATTGAGGAATTAATTGGTACTTTGCGACCAATGAGTTTCATTTAGTCTTGTAGCTTCTCCTGCGGATTTGTTTTTCTTCTAACTATAAATGCATGTAAATGAAATTTCTAATTAATGTGTGTGGGCATCTGATATTCTACTCGCAACATTAGTTTCTCCTACCTTCATTCTCACTCCCTTTCCCCTTCTCAAACAAAGTTCTTCTCTAGTGAGAAATTGCTAGCTTTGCCACAGGGTCAATGGAGTGCCCCTGTTGGATCTCTAGTCGAAAGGCCACCATTGAAATCCACTTTTTCACGCATGCACATACGGAAGCTGCACCGTTCAAGTAGAGGGACTTAGATTCCATAGCATTGGCCTGAAACTCACAAATTTGTCCACAAGACAAATTTTCTCACCAACATTAGCGTTGCTCAAGACCTGTACGTAGCTGCAATCTCAACATCCATAATACTTCCAGCTGCATGAATCTCATTCTGGCCTCCACACTTGCTTTGGATTCCAGTATATGCTTTGTCAAGGCAAGTGAATTGTGGCTTCTTTCAATGTATTTATCTTCACGTTGCATGCAGAACTGATTACAGTAAAACCAAAATTGGGACTCTGTAGACACCATCAAACTTCATGTGGTCTGTGTTTTTCTGCAGTTCTTATCCAGCCTGCAGTCAAATATCAATATCGTGGTCCCTTCAATGGCTTTTTTCTACCGTCTCCAACATTAAAGTTTAAATTTCTGTTCGAATTTCTCTACATTCTGCCATGCGATTCTCACTGTTGCATGGGAATAGATTTTTGTTAATTATTAAGATAAATCGCCTTCACTGCATCCACATTCACCGTCCACTCTCCTAGCCACATGTCTTAGCTTTGTGAGCAACTCACTTGCTGGTAGAAGGTTTGAGCACTATTGGCGTTTGGATTACATGTAGCAGACCCGTGCATATTTCTTGCCAGAAATACAATGTTCCCTCGATGGAAAATGCTGTAAAACTACATTTGCCTTCTCTCCTATTTGCATGGACAACAGGCTTCCACATACACATAGTTTGAGCAGACCCAAGGCATATTCTCACATTCATCAATCGGTAGCACATGTGAGTTGGCATACAAGTCCTCATCACTTAAGTTTAATGTTGTTATTTTGCATTTTATATTTTAGGTCTAAGTCTATTGGTTGAATATAGTCTTGTAAATTAAAAAAATATATAGTTTTTAATCTTACATAGAGGTTCATATTTTCAACAATTGTATATCTAGTCTATAAATATATAGACTGTAAGTGTTTTGTGCAAGGAAAGTGTAGTATATAATTTTAAGTGCCTTTGTGTTATAAGACAAGTATCATAAGTTTATCAAATATGTCAAAAGAGTCTATGTCAATTGAATTGATGTATGTCAGTCTATGTCTAAATTTAGTTGTCGTTTTGTATTGTAAAAGTGTGTCAATATTGTGTCATCTTTTTAGGTCTCAAAAGGGTCGTCAAGAGTCATTGTTAAAGTCGAAAAATTAAAAAAATTGTCTTGCGGACGCATTATCGGTATAACCCTACGTCCTAAAAATAAACAATTTCACATTGTGGAGGGGAAGGAAGTAACAAACAATGTGGAATTCATTGAGATTCAAAAGCCATATTTGCTGAGTTAAGTAGCGCGTATGCCGGAGCACGAGGCGACGGAGGATGTAGGGTGATCGGCACCTCTCGTCGATCACCAACAACAATGGGCCGCATTCTATTGTGGTGACATCATCATTTTCAATTGTGAGTTTTTTTATGTTTTGGTAAGCAGAATAAGAACAGAAGTTTGTGCCTATTCACTTGGAACATGTGAGAATTCCTAATGTAATCTCTTGAATGTGTTGTGATATGGCATGGTAGGTTTCAAACTATTGAAAATAGTTGTCTAGGAGGGCAGCTAATGCGGATCCTTTGACTCACAGAGATCCTCCGACCGTCATACTTCTTCATCGATCAGCCAAAGTGAAAGAGCATTCATTGAAAGTGAAAGCAAGATAAGTTCTCGTATGTAGGTGTATCGGTGGAAGTGGGGTCATCCGGTGATATGTTCACTATGGTGAAGCAGATGATCATGTGCAGCAAGACCCAGACAGCAGTGTGCAGACCTAAAAGTATGCGTAGGCATATGATTCTGTTTTTAATGCTCTTTGTCCTATGTTCGCACTAAGGGGGAATGTTAGGAAATCTAGTGTTCACATGTTATTAATGATTTACCGTGTGGTTATCACCGTATGGTTAATATGGTAATATAGTTATTATATGGTTAGTCTAATATATAACAAAGATATCTTGTAACATATTATTGTTTGTATTACGGGTCAAACAACCACCGATTCTCGGGAGAGAATCGTGGATTGATGACCCCTATCTATAGGACTTGGTTTCCTATATAATTGCATGTGTAAACGCAAAAAACCATCCTGCATGAATTGAATAGAAGCTGAGTTTTATTGTTGTTTTATTATTAGTTCTTTAATATTCATGTGCTGAGATTATAGCAAAGCTCTACCAAAATTTCATCTTTGTTCCAATATGGATCATACAATAGATGTGCAGTTCTATTGTTGCTCGCCTTCCAATTCTAGATCTTCCATTACAAAATGTATAGTCCAAATCCTCCTATGTCACTACGCTACACATCTAGATCACTCTTGAATCATCCCGAATAGCTAAGTTTATCTCTACTCACGTGTTTTGAGCAAGTACTTTGTCCAAAAATGGTTGAAATCAACTAACTCAGTTCTCCAACCATCCCGCATGAATTGAATAGAAGTTGAGTTTTATTGTTGTTTTATTATTAATTCTTTGCTATTCATGTGATGAGATTATAGCAAAGCTCTACCAAAATTTCATACAGTTCCAATTTGGATCGCATAATAGATGTGCGGTCCTGTTGTTGCTCGAGTTTCCCATTCCAGATCTTCCAGCACAAAATGTAGAGTTCCAAATCCTCCTATTTCACTACCCTACACATCTAGATCACTCTCGAATCATCCTGAATAGCTAAGTTTATCTCTCCTCTCGTGTTTTGAGCAAGTACTTTGATCCAAAAATGGTTGAAAACAACTAGCTCGGTTCTCCATTTTTATGGATACTTATAATTTAATCTCAAATCCACATACTACATTAGATTTTGGCATTATAACTGATCTGAAACTGATGTGAAATGCATTAATCTCTATTCCATCAATTCCACATACATATCCAATTTTTCTCAATTTTCCTGTAATTACTTGCAAATAAGTAAAATTGGCTAAGTTTTCAAAATCAGAATTATATCTGAATTCTGAAGTTCAAATTGATCATGGAAAACATTCCAGATAACTCTTTTAACCAGTTTATCAGCTTATTAGTAATTTCCATTTCCCGTAAACGATTAAATTGGCTTTAAAAATTTAAATCATAAACTGATTTAAAACAGCAATAGGAATAAAATCAGAGACAAATAACTTGATAATGGAGTTCGTTCATGAGGGACTACGTCTTCGGGTTCATTTATAATATGAACCGATCCATTAAAAACGATGCAAAAATACAAATATTCTTACATCAAACTCTCTCGAACGGGCTTCAACCTGCAACTAACTTTGTCTCTGTCTCTAGGAAGTCTTCAATGGCTGCATCCTGCAATAAAAAGGACTTGTACTTGCTTATTTCTCTCCAATTTGCTCTCCAAACTCTCCAAAAGGGCCTGTAATAACAAAAGTTACCCTTCAAATAAAAATTTTAGCCTTATATGTTTGCGAGCTCGTGGCTCAACAATCTGGGCTTATCTATTTACCCGGCCGGTAGGGGGTCGAATCACCATTCCATCGCATGGTGAGGGGTTGGAAGGATGGGCTTAGCCCTTTTGCATTGATCTTGGGATGTAGATATATTCCACATTAGCCGAATACAAACCGAACATGCCTTTTTTAAAGACTTGGCGAGGAGGATTATATGTGGCTGCGGCCACATCTCGCATTGTTTTATTATGAAGCCCAACGGGCTAGGCATTAGTTTGTCATGTTAGCGAGTTGGTAGGTTGGAATGCGGGCCAACTGTTTGGTCTACCTTGGAATCGCCGACAGTTGTGCATTGGCTCGGCATTTAGTTGTTGGCGAGTTGGCATTGAAACAGCTCGTTGACTTTGAGCTTAGCTCAGCCTCAGAATTCAGACTAGTTGGAAACTTCGAGCTCAATTAGAATGCATTGAGCTCGCCAGCCGATATGGTGGATAGTTGTGTGAGTTGGCACTTAGGTCGCTGGTGTGTGTGGCGTTGAGTTGGCAAGGTGGTGAGGTGGCTCGGCCACCAAGTTGGTAGTGTAGCTCGTCCCGACTCGCTCTTCTACTTGTCGAGTTGCTTGTGAATATTTGGCAAAACCATGGGGATTATCCCACATGCATAGCAAACTGGTCTTCTATGGGATTTATAAGCTAACCACATACAATGCAATGTGAAAATAGGCGGCAGGCTCGCCCTCCTAAAAAGAGTGGACCCCACCGGTTGCAGGTCCCCCAACCAGCATAACATGTGGGTCCGACATCACTACAAACCAAATTTTTACACGATCAAACTGCCACTTGTCATAACCACATTCATCCACTTGTCACACTCACACCATGCCACTTCAGCTCTGTGCAACCTGCACTTTTTTTAATTTTTCACAGTTAGATGTAAATTTCAGCAGATTGTATCTTTTGCATACGACGTCCGTTCAAAAGGCATCGGAAAGCTCTCGACAAGCTATTCCATATGCAACTAGTTTTGGAGATTGTGCAGACCATATACCCTATAGGTATCCTTTGGATCATACTTATCATTTATCAATCATTTTTCAAGTTTGAATGCATTATTTTGATTGTGTATAATTGATGTTGGAAGTTAATTAAATCAGAATAATCTACCTGTTGCAAACCCTTACATCCTTCTTATTGTTGTGAATGCGTTCCATAACACAAAAATTATTTAAGGTGCAAATAGGGTTTTATCATAATTATTTACCTATTTTCCCTCTTGTATTTTACCATTATATTTGTTTTGCTAGACTTATTGTAAATTAACACTCCAATATCATGGCATTACTAGCTATCTCATTTATTGTACTATTTTCTAAACACCTTACCATCTTCATTTCCTATGAAGTAAAACTCCCCTTTTGTGATCAACTACTAGCATTATCCTTCATAGTATCACTCTCCCTCATTGTTTTCACTTTTACTGCTCTTTCTCACTTGAGGCACGCTTGGGTCGAAGATGAGATTGCACTCTTTATCTAAGGCCACCTAAGCATCTTGGTTGTAGGTTTTTCTCTAGTAAAGTATAAGCTCTCTAACATTATCATCTTCCATACCCATTGATCAACCTTTGAAATCCTTTTACCACTTGAAATAATTTTGAAATTTTGCCTCAAATTTTTAAAAAATTGGTTTCACTAAGTGCATAAAGTCCCCTAGTAAAAATTCATGCTTTGGACTTAGTCCATTTTCAATCTATTGGGGCCTTAATAGGAAAAATCACGCATCGCATGCCCGGAGGGAATTAGAGGAACTATTCCCTTAGTTCCTATGTTACTCGCAACGTGGGCGATGGGGTGGTAATGCTTTATTAAAATGTTATAAAGGTATTTTTGGTCACCGCCTAAGTTGCCTATGGCATGCCCATAAGGAACATTCGGACCAACTCCTCCATTCCATCTCGTGTCGCAATGATAGGGCACCAAGGACACCGAAAACAAAATAGAAAAAGGCCCAAAACACATAAAGGTGGCGCCTATGGCACACATGGAAGGCACTTAAGGAATTGTTCCCATAGTGCCTCGGTTCCGCGACAGAGGCAACAGGCGACTCTAATATGAATTTCGCATGGTTTTTTAAAAGAGTTTCTTATGTTAGAATATGTGGAGAAAGAAAGAATAAAATGTACAAAGAACAAATGAAGAGTAACCGAATGCACACGTTATTCATTGTGTTTGTCCTTTTATTATGTGAGAGATGGTTACAAAATGGTTGAAGTGGTTACAACCATTTATTAGTTAACACTTAACTAATATTAACATAACGCTAATTTATAAGCCTTATATTCTAATACCCCCTCTTAAGGCTTACACTATAGAACATACTGATAGAAGATTAAGGTAATAGAACCAAATAAGATCATGCATTCTTCAAAAGCTTCCTCTCTGAACACAATGCTTTGACTAGGTAGAACTCCATCAAGTTGCCTCCCTAACCCTCGTAAAGGTGTAGTTCCCGAGTTGAATTCTCGAGTTCCCGATTCCACCTCCCGAACTCTCGAATTATAGAATCTCTCGAATTGTTGGACAACCATCCATACTTGAGCTACTCCCACAATGCTCCATCAAGTTGTCTCATGACCCTCGTAAGGGTAAATTCCCAAGATCCACAGACTCCCAAACTATCTGGAGCAACCATCCATGTTGAGTTTTACCTACACTGGATCCCTTATTGTCTTCAAAGTGTGAGGCTTCTTTTAAAATATGTATTCTCTATCAATGAGTTCATCACTTTCAACATCCGGTGGATTTTCAACAATGGCTACATTAACTTCATTTGATTTGTCTTTCATCTAGATTTTTACTTTCCAAGTATGAAAGTTGAGGCCGAATACACAGTCTATTGGTAAATAGAACTCCATTCTTAAAAAAAAAAACTAGGGTTAGCTTTTGCTTGTCGAAATATGAAAGGAAACTATACCAAGCAGGTTTGTGCCCTAGACGACTGGTTGTGACTAAAAATTGACAAATTGTGTGCCCTAGCAGCGAATGACCCTTGAAAAATTGCAAATTTGGAAATGCATGACTGTATTTTCTTTGTTTTGCACTAGCTACCTTCAAAAATCACATTTTTTTCTCTTTCCTTGTGATTTTGGATTGTGTTTTCTGCAAAAATATGCCCTAAATCATGTTTTTCTCTATTGCATTCTTCATGTCACATTTTATCCTGAAAATGTCATATCATGCCCTAACTACACAAACAGCCCCAAAAATTCTTTAAAATGGCAAATTCCTATTTTTGTGCCCTAGCACTTCGAAATACTCTAAAATTCGTCTAAAACCACAGCCAAAATTGTGCCCTCGAATGGTGTTTTCATGGATTTTTTTGGCACCTTTGCAATGGTGTCAACTGTATTTTGTCCTTGAAGCCTCACGCAGCCATGTCCTCTTCAACTTTTGTTCATCCTCAATTTGGGCCCTAAGTTATTGCTCGATGCCCTACAATCCTACCATATTGTTCTTGTGTCTAGCATTTGAACTGGTCTTTTGCTCTTTCATGCCCTAACAGGACTGGTTTGAACTTCTTCCCTTCTCTTTCTCCTTGCTTGCCCCGCTCTAATACCAATGTTAGAATATGTGGAGAGAGAAAGAATAAAGAAAGAATAGAATGTACAAAGAACAAATGAAGAGTAACCAGAATGCACACATTATTCATTGTGTGTCCGTCCTTTTATTATGTGAGAAGTTGTTACAAAATGGTTAAGGTGGTTACAACCATTTATTAGTTAACACTTAACTAATATTAACATAACGCTAATTTATAAGCCTTATATTCTAATACCTTAGGCAGTTATAAAGTGCAACAACGTCATTTAGGCCTTATATAAACAAATTACTATTCATTTTCATTTATTTTTAAAATACTTCGCCCAAACTTTGTGCTCTGGCCTGCCAAAATGTGAGCCACCCCTAACCGTTGCCCTTCCCTTCATTTTTGCTCTGTTTCTAAGAATTTGGCCACAAAATTAAATTCCACCATGAATCCGCCTTTATTTGCACGCCATTTTGCTGGTTTTTCAAATATTTTCGTGTGTGTTTTCATTATACCCACCACTTCTATCTATTTTGGCCATTAGTTGCCTAACTTCCCTAATTTTCCATGCATTTGCTCCACTTCCCTTCAAATTGCAAACTTGAATTGTCTGCATTCAGGTTGACACCATGAAGTTTCAGTATGCAAGACACAAGCACATATCTTACTTGGAAATTGATACCCCATAAATTTAGAGATAGTGATGTCAAGCGCATGGACTTGGCAGAGTTTTGGGTCAGGATGTAGGATAGAAAGAGAATGCCTTTGGCCGAACGCATCTATAACAGTGATTTAGTTCATGTGGTTGGATTTCCAAATTCAATTTAATGTGCAAACACAGTCCTCGTGTGTGCTCGTTGTTTTGATCCAGAGACAACAGAATTGATTCTTTGATAGGATGCAAATTCGATATGCAACAAGTAATATATGAATTAATATGGTCTTTAATGTGACTTATTTACAAACTAAATATGAAAACAGAAAACAGAAGCTTACCTTTGCTAAGAAATGTTAGAACACAATGTGGTGGGAATCTTACAGAGTTTGTAGAGCTTTCAAGGACGTGACAGGGATGTTGGAGGTGCCAAGATGTGTGAAATGCAGTCGTCTAAGTCTTCAAAGTAACAGAGCTTTGTTGTAATGCCTAAGGATCTGTTTCATGGAGGTTTGATGTTGCTTATATAATCGTTGACGATTAGTTAGAATTGTTGGCGACCCGAGAAAGTGGGGAAACCCACTTGGAAGTGGTTTCAACCACTTCCAAAAGGGTTAATTTGGGTATGGGGCGAGTGAATATGGTTAGGAATGTGTTGAAGGAGTTGGGAGGTTAGAAAGTTAGGGCTAAAATGGGTTAGGATGAGTTTTAAGTGGTTAGGGTGGTTTAAGTCATTTAGGGTGAGTAAAATAGATTTTTACTGAGGGTAAAGATGTGATTTTACGGGGTGAGGACATGGTTTAGGGATAATAAGATAAGTTTAATATTTTGAGTGTGAATGTGAGGAGCATGGATAAACAATGTAGGGTACCGAAAATAAGTGTCTACATTTGCCCCTTTTTGTCAAGTGGTTTGTGATGGACAAGCCGCTAGACAAAAACGAGTGGAATGGTCGGATTTGTGTTGGATAGGTGGTCCCCCCTCAAATTGGGGGTCATTGTGATGAAGTGCAATGGTCACCGGTTTGAATAGGTTGCTAGATGGGATAGGTCTGTGTGATGAGTTTGTTTCAATTTAAGATGCCCCAAGACTAGGCATGAAATAGATTGCCACAAAGGTGGGCTTGTGCAACTAGAAAGTCAAGTGATAGGGGAACCAATGAGTTCTAAACCTATAGATGTATGACTTGTAGGAAACAGTGGGAAAAGGTTCCCAAAAGCATATAGTATCCACGGTGTATCGGGAGATGCAAGTTCGATATAAAGGATGTTGCCACAAAGGTGGGCTTGTGAGGCGAAAAAAAGTCAAGTGATAGGGGAACCAATGGATTCTTGACCTATAGACGTATGACTTAACGACGGTAAGAAAATGTTCCCGAAAGGCTACAAATTCGAGGGGGATTTGATAAGGACAATCTTTATAAGGATTGATTCAATATAAGATTTTGAGAGGGTTCAGTATGAAGCACACTTTGAAAAGTGCAATTTTGGCAAGGAATGATGAAAAAATAATGATTTGATAAGGTTCGGAGGCCAATAATGATATTTTGGATAAAAGGGAGGTAATTGTTGGCGATTACCCTAGGTCGTTGGTGATTTGACCAAAAATCGTCAACGACTAGCCCAATTGTCGACGCGATCGGTGTGCGAGAAAAATTTTGATATAAAACACGGTTTGTGCGCTCATTTGTCACCATCGCGATTGAAGAGTTTAAACCAAACAAACCCTAATTTTTGAATTTTTCGATATTTTTAGTGAGATGGAGGCAACTGGAGGTGTGCAGAGGCGATGAAGGCCCACACATGCCGAGGTAGGTGGTGTTTTTGGATTTTTGTGTTATTTTTGTTTTTTTTTTTTTTTTTACGAAAATTTGGAATTGCTATGAAACCGCTACCGATTTCGTGCGAAATCACTAGCGATTTATGGGTCGTTGGCGATTCAAGTGGAATCGATGGCAATTCATGTGTTTTGATAAAAAGTTGTGATTTTTAATGTTTATTTAATTAGTTTTTGATGAATTTGTGATGGATTGTTTCTGATAGTGTGTTGTTGGCTCTTGTGGATGCAAAGGTAGAGAGATTGACAACGCGGGATAGGATCCTGACGATATTGGATAGTGTTTGTGATTGTTTGTCGAGTGAGGATTGGGGGCTCACTTGGAAGAGGCTATATTGGGAGGAATGCATCATTACAAATGTATTTCTTAGGACATGGGATTATTGTTGGCTCTGCTTGAGAGATGGGACCATGTCACAAGCACATTTTGGTTGCTCTTTGGAGAGATGTCGATTACTTTGGAGGATGTACACGAGGATCTTGTGCTTACTAGTACAAGATGAGCGAGTGTATATGATTGATGAGGCGAGCAAGGTTCACTGCGTAATGCAACAATTGTGTGGTGATGATGCGGTGAGGTGGTTTACTCTTCCAAGGCTTTTCATACGGGGCTTTATATGGTGATGATGAGGAGGGTCGGGCTTTACTAACAATGATGATTATGGGTATCACCGCTACACCCTACCGGATTCAATCGGAGGCAGATTTTCATGGATGTTGACTAGAGTGGTAATGCCGACATGATGGATTATAGGACCGAGTTTTCTTGGGCCCCTGGTTTTGTTGCACGGATTTTGTTGTTCTATGTTTTTGCAAGGGCAAAATTCACTTGAAAACAGGACAACTATACCCTAGTGTCAAACTTTTCATTGTAAACCTTCTCCGACACCCCCAGGTTAGTCCATTCCCGATCACGGGCCTATCCTACCCCGTCAAATGGTTATATGTGTCGTGTTAACTCGGTCCATAGGTGATTTAGGGAAAGCAAGTTCATTCAAATGCTTTGGAGATGATAACTTTCAAGACAGACTTTTCAAGAGGCTTAGGAATGGCTATTTCTAGCCTTTCTAAGACATGGTTCACACCCCCGGAGCGGAGTTGTAGAGATCCAAATCCTTCAAGGAGCAGCGGTTTGAGGGCTAAGAAGATTATGCAATTGATTTTGGAAGATTCTAAGAAGTTTCAAAGGTTCAAGGACAAATTCAGTCAAAGCAAGTCTTGAGGGTGAAGCAGCTTGCAGTGCAAAAACAGCCCCTAAGCTTCGGAAGTGATTCCGAGAGCTCTGTAAGGAGTTGGAGGTCAAACAAGAACACCGTCGGAAAGGTATTTCAAAACTCTAGTGATGGTGGTTTCACATCTTTCACAAGACACACACAATTCTACCCACAGACTGATTTCAGCATGCACAACCTATGAGCCCAAAAGAAAAGCCTATTTTTAGGATGTTGAGGCAAATCAAGGTATGAGACCCTCCCATTTGTTCTCAAAAGGACATTTCCAGTAAATTTCATATAAAGAAGTGCATGAAAAGACCTTCAAACTCAAGTTATGCTTCCATCAAGTCAAGTTGTTCCCCAAGGTAAGATCAAGGAGTTAAGTCAATTTTCTAGATGGACACATGTCACTCCCAGATAAGGGTGCACTTTCTTGCACCAACCGTCCCAAACGTTTGGGACGGTTGAGACACAAAAATGCGCCTAGCTCCCGAGATAGCCCCTAGACCATGATGTGACCTCAATTGAGCCCAAATTGCTCATTTTAGCCCCCATGCACCATTTCTAGCACCCTCCATCATCGAATCCTGGAGCGCCACTTGTCCTCACCCCACGGAGATGAGGCCGCACTTTTTACACCAACCGTCCCAAACGTTTGGGATGATTGGGACACAAAAATGCGCCCAACCCCCACTTTAGCCCCTGGTCTACCACATGACCCGAAAAGGTGCTTAGCAGCTTTTTCTAGCCCCCTCTCCTCTCCCCCTCAAAGAAATGACCATCCGTCACTTATCAAGCCCGGGTGGTGAGGGCGTTTTCTTGCACCAACCATCCCAAACATTTGGGACGGTTGGGACACATTTTTCCACCCAAGCCTAGCCCCTTCCTTGGTCACCCATATGACCTAGTTTTGGCCCCTGGGTGTTTTAAGTGTTTTTTCGCTTATCTCACCAACCAATCATGGAGCGCCACTTGTCTTAATGAGGGTGAGGCGCATTTTTTTGCACCATATGTCCCCTTTAGAACAATTGGGACAAAAATTGCGCCCATGCCAAGCCATGAAGAAAAAAACTTTTTTTGTTTTTCATTGTTGCTTCTACTTCTTCCCATGCGTGTGTACACAAACCCTCACTGCCGGAAATCTCCATTTCCTCCTCATTATTGTTGCTTCCAACACCTCACTCTTCATCATTCCTTTCCATTGCTCCACCATTCCTACAGTCATAGCACCAACAAAACCTTGTTTTTTCAGCCATCACCATGCCAAAATTTTGCACTGAAGCTTTCATGAGCGAAAACGGTGAAGTGCTCATATCTCACAAACCACAAGTTGGATTCCCATGAAAATTTGGCCATCTCTTCCTCTCCCAGTGCCCTTCATGCTGCAAAAGACAAAAATTGCAAGGTGCTCCAGATTTTTAATGGCAGCAAACCCCAAAATTTGTGCCCTAAATTCTTCTTCTTCAATTTCCCATTGATCCGAAGAGTGGGTGAAGCCAAAATTTTGCACAGAGCATCCAAGAGAAAACCCAAATCAAAAATGGTGATTTTTCATCAAACCAAGGAGGGAAACCAACTTCTAAAAATAGTAAGTGTCCTTTGGTTCACACTTACTATAAATAGAAAGTTCTCAAAATATCAAAACCATTCAAAGCAACAAACTCCAAAAACGGAAAACTAGGGCACACAACCAAAAAAAAAAAGCAAAAAATCAAAAAAAAAACAACTTTCTAAAAATAGAAAGTGCTTAAAATTGGTCATAAAACATCTGTGAGAAATGTCCAAACATGGTGAGAATCCCTCACATTGATACCAAAGCAAAAAGCAACCTTTCCCGAAATAGCAACTCCTAAAACCCAGTGGTCTAAAAATAGAAGTTCTGGTTTCAAGTGCAAGAAGTTGCTATCACCTCTGTTGTGACTCATATTGTTGCTTTTTGTCATCATGAAGTTCAAATTCACCGCCTTGAGCCCGTTTCGGCTCTCACATCAAAGTTCTTGAGTGTGGGTGACAATGATGTTGCTCACATGGACCTAGAGGATCTCAAGAACAAAATGTTGGGTGGACCAAGAGAACCTGTCGAGGAAAAGATCTTCTCTGTGGATTGTACACAACGGGTGGCCATCTCGTGTCCTTGCAAAGCATTGAGTTAGTGTTGGCATGCTCCCAACACTATGAACCGGACACTAGAACAATAAGAGTTGACAACAACTCAGTCTTAGCAGTACTCACCCCAAAGGCTATATCTCAAGGTATGCAAATCCCCACCGAAACAACATGGTCATGATCACCAAGGAGTTTGCATCTGGAGAGTGGTCCAAGACTGAGTCCTATCTTCAAGGCCTCGCTCTCGGCTCCTAGTTGAAGCATGAGAGAAAACCCTCTCTGCACCAAGACTCTTTCCCGCAATGAATTCCATGAGGGCTTCTCAATGCCATCATTCTCTTAAGTCGGGTAATGGGAGAAGAGAACACAAGAGATTTTCCATGACTAGATGGCACTCTTCATTCTCACAATCCTCAAAGGCAAAGGAGTGATTGATTGGGGGCAGCTCATCAGTGATAACTTGCACCACCAATTGCTCCAAGTACTTGCTTCCAAGAAGTTCTTCATGACTTCATACCTGTCTACGCCTTGGCAAACACAAGACCATTCAAGGGCCTGACACCTACTCAAATGTCTCTCAAAAGGCTCCTGCATTCGAGAAATACCCACACTTGGTCTTGAAGGAGAGTAATCAACACTTTGCCAAGGTGAATGATACATTCACAATGTATGTTGTCAAGTTGTTGAGGGAAATTAGCATTTGAGGATGTCTTCACAAGCCGCTGCCCTAATCAAGAGGTATGGATCATACTTCATTCAATTTTCAACATTCTCCTATATCAAAGTGTCGAGTTTTGAACTTGCTCCATGAAGATTGCCTCACTACCCGAGCGACAGGATCATGTTGATGGAACTATGCAGACAATTGGTGCACGTAAATGGTAAGCTAAGGAACAAGAAGAAGAAGTGATTTCTTTCCCTATCTCTCTAGGGATTTTCACTTGCAAGAGTGCCCATGATGTTGCTAACATAGAAGCTTCCCTAGCCCCTATAAATATGCACTCATACACCTCAAGGGCAGATTTTGACATCAGAGAAGATCCAGACACATTTCACCTGCCGATTTGTGCCATGTCCCTCAAATTGAAGATTTTTGGGAAAACTATGTTGATGAATATGAGGTCCGAGAACATGATCATAAAAGGATGACAATGGATCAAATGAGAAAATTCAAGCTTTGATTGGTTGAAGATGGTGTTCAAGAAGATGGCTCAGAAATGTTTGATCCAGAGTATCCTGCAATGAAGGCTTCTCCTCTTCCCCAAGTGGTTTGGAGTGTTCGTGAGTCTGGAGACATCAAAGAACGCACAGAGTGGTGATCAAAAGGTCCAAAGAATGGTTAAGAGAAAGAGGGCTGCCCTCATCTCATCCGGCAACTTTCCTTCCCTCCAGAGACAAGCATCTTACCATTCTTCTTCCAGGACAAAGACAAGGCTCTCAGTTGAGCTCATTTAGGAGAAAGCTCAAAGAGGAAAGCAATGGAACCAAAGGCCCTCACTATAGGAGACTGCATAAGAAAGCGAGAACGGTGGAAGAACCTGTAGTTGATCTTGAACAAGGGAAATTGACCCGACTCACCTCTCTGCCCCACAACAATCTCCAAGTTTCTCATCTCTCATTGCTACACTAACCTCACCTACACAAGATATCCTTCCCATTTGGAGCAAGAGGCTGCAATCTTGCCAAGTGCCGAGCCAAAAACAAATGAGATCTTCCTTGGGTACAGGAGATGATCACAACAAAAGCTCGCACGATGCAACAAGTGACCATTCCCGATTTCTCGGCTATCGCCTCGATGGTCAAACAAAAAAAAGGAAGATTGGCTCAAGCGGCTTCTCATTTTTCAATGGCGCCTCGGGTAACCAATAGTATATAGAGGTAGTCAAGTCAAGGTCATCAAGCCCATTGAGGAAATGACCCCGGCTGATTATGAGATGAGCACAATTCCCTTGGGCCCAACAACACATGAGGGTGATGTTCACTTGTTTCAAGAGTCTTCCACTCGCCTTGTCAAGAATTCAAGAATACAAGGAGAAGTTAGATCAAGTGGAAGACCATATTCGACCCTCACTTCATATGTGCAAGTGCTCTTGGACCCAATGCTGCTAATGCTCTCCCCCAAGAGGAAGTTACTCCAATAAGTAGCTTCAACCCTAGTCCATCAAAAAACACAAGGATTCACCATGCAGGGAAAAGGCGAATGACAAGTGGGTGAGTATGATCCTTGAGAAAGGGAAGGTGTTGCTACCTGAGATGTTGACATTGTACAAGTACATGGATGTCACGGCCATGAAGATAATCACAACATAGAGAAGCATTGATGCAGAGAAAGATCCACTGGGATCAAGTGTATCCGTTGGTCATGGAGATGGGCAAAGTCAAATCATCCCTCCTGATAACCAAAGGTGTATTCTCTTCAGCATCGGATGACTTGTCTCAAGTCTGGGCTCAAACTCTTGTTTACTCAGTATGAAATGATAAAACATGCCATCGATGAGCTTGATTCATATGAGGAGGTTGAAAAATGCAAAAGGATGTCAATGCTCAAGTACAAAAGCTTGGAGTGCCAACCGTGAATGTAGACACTTCAATAGATGATCTGTTGAAGGCTTTCAAGATCTAGTCAAAAGGGAGGCCGAAGATCCATTCTCATTCAATGAAGACACATTGGAATCTCTGGCGGAGATAAGGGCAATCATTTCCAACACCGCAAAGATCATCAATCTTGGTATTCAAAGTGCAAGAACATCAACTCTCTCGTGGAAAAACTGGATCAAGTCACTAAGTTTCGTTCACATCCCTCAAGAAAAAAAGTGGCACCTGCAGCAGCAAGGTTCAACAAACAATTCAAAGGCATTGAGATTTCACCTGTGGAGCTCACCAAGAGTCCATCAGTGGCAAGATCTTCATCAAAATAGTTCTCTCTCTTCTTCTTTCTTCTCTCTTCTCTCCCCCTCCCCTTCCTCCTTCACATTCTAATTCTTCATTGGGGGTTGCACTTTTTGTTTTCATCTTATTCACTTTTTCGTCTTATTCATTAATGTGACTATAGTCTAAAAATGTAATAAGTCACCCTTATTTTATAAAAGGGGACTTAATGTTCTTTCCTAGGAATACCAAGAGTCACAAGTGGAAAAGGCAAGTGAAAAGACACATGGGGGTAGGCGAAGAGTCATTTCTTATTCTATATAATGTAATGACACCCTCATTCTTAAGGGTTGTCAATTTTGTGTGCTCATGAGAGATTATTACTTGTGAAGAAGCAAAGGAGATAGCATTTCTTCTATTTTCCCCCTCTTTCTATGTTCTTCCATTCTCCCATCATGTACAACTTTGTTAAAACTTCAATAAAAGAGAAAGGAGTTTATGGCCTTTTTGATGAGCAGATTATAGAAACTTTGAGTTCTTAATTCTGTTTTGTCTTGTCACAATAGCAAGTTGTTTTCTTTCCCATCTATGTGTGTTGAAGTACTCCGATTAATGGTTGTAGGAATCTGATTTTCCAAATTCAGCAAATTCCTCCCTTGCAAGTAATTGCAAGCTTTTGCTGCAGGTACAAAGGGAGTGTTCCTATTGGATCCCGGCCTCTAAGGCCACCACAGATTTTATTTCATCCACGCATAATATCCGATAGTGCAGCTAGAGCTCAAACCAGTGGTCAGATGGGGCCACCTGGTGGTGTGAATATGGCCGACTACTAGGCATTAGGTGAGGAGCTTTACTATTATGAGGATTTAGTAAGACTGAGGCTTCCGGATGAGCCTCGTTATGCTATGTTTTTGGCTCGACAACAGCAAGTTCCATCGGGTAGTGCCGTAAGCGTGGGTCTACCACCTAGAGGTCCAAGCGAGGGACCGCCAAGGCCCAAATGACGATCAGGGTAGGAGTACCAGAGGGAGTGTCTAATTAACGGACATCCAATTTACTAGGTAGTTTTGTAGGCCCATTTTGATAGATTTTGATGTATAGACTTTTGATGTATGAGGCTCTTTTGAAGCCCTTATTGACGATGTACAGATATTTTTGATACGTGAGGCTTTTGAAGCCCTTGATGATGTATAGACACTTTTGATATATATATATGATTTTGATATTTGAGTTATGTTTTGAGTTTTGTAATGATTGTAATGTGATGGATATAGATGTAGTTAATGATTTAGTTAATGAGTTTAGTTATGATTTTGATATGATGAGTTATGGATGTATGTGAAATGTATATTTTTAGATTAGAGATGTATGATGTGATTTTGATGATTTTGGATATGTTTGTGACAAATGATGATCTTGTTGTTTGATTAATGCATTATATATGGATAGGAACAAAATGTGGGATGTTTGTTTCCTTACTATTCGGACATATATAGTGTATGATGGTAAACTGATTTATACGTATGACACTGCACATGCGGCCTTGTAATTAATATTAATATGACTCATAATGGTTAGTCATACTAGGATCATAGATGGATGTGGGATAGTTGTATTTATCCTTTTCTGACATGGGAAAGGTTTGTGTATAGCAAGCACGGGGAAACGGGTTCTTCTTGGTGGTTCCCGAGTGTTTTGCCCCAACCGTTGTTTTATTGTACAAGTTGATCGATGTGGGAAGCTTGCGTTTTATGGGAAAGTTGATCAATGCGGGAAGCTTTCCTGGGATGGTGGTTTTTTTTTTTGATATGAGGGCTGATCAATACGAGAAGCCCTTTTTGATATGAGGATTGATCAATACGGGAAGTGCTTTTGTGTGTTTTGATTGGGTAGCCATCCTTCAAAAGAGTGGTTTACAATACTATTGACTTTTTGATTTTATGGTAACCATCCTTTGAGGGAGTGGTTTACGGCTTTATTTGACATAATTTGCTTTTTGATAGCCGTCCTTCGAGGGATTGGTCTATATTTTGATTGTATCCATCCCATGGATATTTTGATTTTTGAGTTGAGGGCAAGCCGAGATAACCACTTTAGAAGGGGATAAATAAGTGTGCAAGCTACACTTATATCCTTGTCTGTCATGTTGTAAAATGGGATAAGATAGGGGGATGGTGAGAGTAATGATTGCGGGGTTCCCTAATCGTGAGCAGGGAACTTGTCCATGAGGAACATGCTATGAGCAGAGCCGTGGTGCCCATATTCAAGGTCATGATATGTATGTTGACGGAAAGCCACATAGTTCCAAATCATTACGAGGGATATAGGATGTGTGGGTTGATGGATGGAGATCGTAGTTTGACTAAGGTCTCGTGAGTCGATATTTTAACAATAGAACGGTTGCAAGTGCAATGCGTTAAGAGGCTCATTTCCAGGTTTACCATCAAGGGAGACTAAATGAAGCCCCATCCATATTGATGAGTAATAATATATGGTCCAAGCCAGTTTGGAGCAAACTTCCCACGTTTACTCTTTTCCATGTTAGTGACATGTTGATTTTCTTTGAGAACAAGATCACCAACGTTAAAGTCACGTTGTCTGAGATGTTTGTTATAGGCTCGTTTGATTCATTCTTGATAGACGTTGATGTGTTGAAGGGCGGTTAAATAACTTTCGTCTAATGTTCCGATTGTGATGACAAGCGTTCTTGATGATAATCCTCATCAAGGATGAAGTCTTTGAGAGAAACACGTAGGGATGGGATTTGAACTTCGAGAGGAAGAAACGACTTCGGTGTCGTATACTAAGGAGAAGGGCGTAGCACCCGTAGGGGTTCGAAAGTTGGTCGATATGCCCATAATGCAAATGGGATTTGAAGATGCCAATTTCTACTAGCTTGGTCAACAGTTTTCATGAGGATTTTGTTGAGTGTTTTATTGGATGCTTCGACTTGGCCATTAGCTTGTGGATAATAAGGAGAGGAAAAGTTGAGCTTGATGTTGTAAGTGTCGCAAAGTTTTTGAACTTTCTTATTTTTGAATGATTTGCCATTATTTGTGATGATTTTATGAGGTATGCCAAAGCGAGATAATGTGATGATGGATGAAGTCAACAATTTTATTTGCTTTAGTGGAGATAAGGGGAATTGCTTCCACCCATTTTGTAAAATATTCATTATTGTAATGATGGAATTATGTCATTGTGATGAACAGAGGGTTGATAAGGTCAATAAGGTCAAGCCCCATTGTGAAAAAGGACAAAGGTCTTGAGCGGGTTAAAGAGCGTGACTAGGGATATGTGTGAGGTTGGAATGTTGTTGACATTTGACACATTTCTTGACATAGTCACATGTCTTGGTCAATCGTAGGCCAATAGTAGCCCATGTGCAGGATTTGTTTAGCAACAACTTAAACCGTTAAAATGTCCACCACATATGTCGTCATGGACTTCTTGGATAGCTAGACGAGCCTCCTGGAGTTTTAAGACACCAAAGAGGAGGCCATCAAATCCTCTTTGTAAAGGATACCTCCTAGTATGACGTAGTGAGATGCACGTTGTTGAAAGGATCTTTTACCATTTTTGGATAGATCTGGAGGGATTTTGCTAGTGGAAAGGTAGTCATATGTTTAAGTATACCAAGTTAGATGAGCTATCTTCTATGTGATTGATGGTCGACTAATCGGTGTTGGTGTAAGATGGCTGATCAAGTTTGTGTACGATGACAAAGAGTTTGGAATCATCTAGTGATAAAGGGATGAGAGAGGCAAGTGAAGCCATGGTGTCTATGAATTTGTTAGATGAGCAAGGGGTGGTTTGAATTTCGTAATGGTCAAAGAGTTGTAGTAAGTATTTGACGATGGTTTTGTATTTTTGTAGGACCTCATTTTTACATTGATAGATCCCTTTGATTTGATTGATGACAAGTTGTGAATCTCCATAGATGTCAAGAATTTGTACACCAAGAAATGTGGCGGTTTGAAGTCCCATGATGAGAGCCTCGTATTCCTTGCCATGTTATTAGTGCATTCAAAATTGAGTTTGAAGGATAATGGAATAGGTGTCCCAAGGGGGAATTATGACTATTCCGACGCCCCTGTTTGCATTTGGACCCATCAAAGAACAAGGTCATTTTAAGAGGGGTATTATGTCGTGATCAAGAGTGTTGATAGATTCATCAGGGAAGTGTTCAAGAAATTGATTTGATTAGAGAAGGGAGTTTCTACGAGCTAATCAACAATGACCTATCCCTTGATGGACTTTTGAGAGATAAATTCAAGGTCAAACTCAATCATGAGCATGAGCCATCTGGTGATGCGATCATTGTGATAAGGTTTAGAATGCATGGATTTGAGTGGATTAAATTTTGTGACAACGTAAGTTTTGTGATTGAGAAGGTAGTGACGGAGTTTGGAAGTTGTAAAGTACAAGGCACAACACAACTTTTCTACTTCGAAATAACGGGTTTCATATTCGTGAAGGGTACGACTTATGTAATAAACGGCTTTTTTCCTTACCTTGTTCGTCTCGATGTGCGAGCATGGCTCCCAAGGCATGGTCATCATGGAGAGATGTAAAGATAGAAGGGCCCCCTCACGTGGAGGTGTAAGCACTAGTGGTGATAAAAGATATTGTTTGAGGGCATCAAAGGCTTGTTGACAATTATTGTCCCACTTAAAGTGGATGTCTTTTCTTAGAAGATGATGGAAAGGTTGACAACGGTCTGATAATTGAGAGATGAAACAACGGATGGATTGAAGCTTTCCTTGAAGGCTATGAAGTTGTTTAAGATTAGGAAGGTGGAGGCATTTCGATGATGGCTTTGAATTTGGCAGGGTCAACTTCAATTCCC
Organism: Taxus wallichiana var. yunnanensis; assembly: GCA_018340775.1. Taxonomy (NCBI): domain Eukaryota; kingdom Viridiplantae; phylum Streptophyta; class Pinopsida; order Cupressales; family Taxaceae; genus Taxus; species Taxus wallichiana. Next base: position 638,623,045 of record CM031235.1, read on the forward strand.
CTGATAGACACTATGAATCCCAGGAGTTTTCTTGAGAACTCCGAATACACATTTAGCAAGATTAAGGCGGAGAAAGAATTGTAATAGACGTGCAAAAATCACATCAAGGACAGCTAGATGGTCTCTTCGGTGTTTGGATTTACCTAAGAGATCATCGATAGTCTTCTATGGTTTTTGGATGAGATCATGAAAGATGTAGGTCATGGCACATTGATAAGTAGCTCTGTGTTTTTTTCAAGCCAAAGGGCATTACTCTATAACATAAGGTTCCCCATGGGGTGATAAAGGATGTCTTGTGTTGATCCTCTAGTGCGATGAGGATTTGATTATAACCAGAGAAACCATCCATAAGGGATAACATCTCGTGGCATGTTGTTAAATCGATGAGTGATCAATGTTTGGTAAGGGAAAATCATCTTTTGGGCAAGTGAGATTAAGGTCTCGGAAGTCCATACAGATGCACAATTTTCCAGTGGCTTTAGTGATGGGCATGATGTTAGAAACCCATTGTGGATAATCAATAGGTAATATGAAGTTGGCTGAAAAGAAGACGTTGAAGTTCTTCTTTGACTAGAAGTGTGACACGAGGATGCATCCTACGAAGCTTTTGTTTTCACGGGCTTAGCATCCGGGATAGTGATGATATTATGAATGATGATATTGGGGTCTATACTAGGCATGTCACTATAAGACCATGCAAAGGCTTGATTATGTTTGATAAGAAAGTGATGAATTCTTGGAGTTCACGCGGGTCTAAGGCTTGGCCGATCTTGACGATGTGTGGCTCTTGTGATGTGAGCCGATATTAACATCGGTGGTTGATTCATTGAGAAGCGTGGATGTGTCAGAAGGCAAGGTTTTCTAAAGATAGTGATCCTCAACACCCATATAAGTCAGGATAGCGTCATCATCGTGACATTGGAGGATGTCGATAGTGGAAGAGTCCTCTTCTATCATGTGTGGTAGTATGAGAGGAATAGTTTTGGTTTTACCATTAGCTTGATAATCAACGGTCCAAGTGTAATAGCATTGACTTAAAAAATTAGGGGAATAGATACGGTGTCATCGTTATCAAAGGATGAATCTAACAATGGTGACACTGGTGCTTGAGATTATGATGTTGATGGTGATGGTTTAGAAGGGATGCTTTGAAGTCTGAGGCCATGTTTTCTAGAGCTTTCCTTTAGTCTTCAAAGGGTAAGTCATGTGGACCTTGTTCATATCGGCCAAGACCAAAGCCCTTCCACACGCAATGGTGGTAGAGGTAAGTTTGGGCTAAAATGTGGTTTGTCTAAGAATGAAAAGTTTGAGGAGAATAGTTTAGTGTGGGGTTGATCGTCGAGATGAGATGAAGGGTGGTCGATACCTCCATAAACAAGTTGTGTTCGGAGGAAAGGGGGACCAAAGAAATGATATTTCCTACATTAGGCTCATAGAGTGGTTGTTTGTCAAGTCTCCCATACGTTTTAGGCATAGGGAGTGCATTGAGGATTAGGAGGCGATACTCCCCAGTGAAAGACGTTGCATGACGTCTTCGAAGGATTGATCATCTGGTAGTTTGGATGCGAGGGATGAGGAGATTGTAGAAGCTTGATCTGAAGACATGGAATTTTGTAATGGAAGCAACATGTCGTTAGGTCTATAGGTCATGTGACAAGCTTTGAATGGATTTGGATCGGTGGGAACTGTAAAGGTTTTACCCTCGTGTTCATACTTTAGACATCGATGTAATGTGGATGGGATACAACGCATAATGTGTATCCAAGGGCGACCCAACAATATGTTATATTGAAACTCTCCTTCTACAAGATAGAAGAGCTCATGTGAGGCTTTTAACACCTATTTTAATAGGTAAGATGATTGTGCCCAATGTAGGGGTGATGTCATTGAAAGCACGAGCACGGCAAGTGATTGGGCAACTATGGTGTCTAGATAATTGAAGTTGTTTAAAGGCATGAGATGATATTATGTTGATGTTTGCCATTATCGATCATTACTCTTTTGACCAAAGTGTCATTGATTTGGGCGGTGATAAAGAGAGGAAGGTCATGATCCTCAGGTTGTAAGGATGGATTTCAGAGTCTTCAAATGCGATGGCGGTGACATTTTTTAAGTGCACCAACAAGGTTGGAAAATGGTTGGGGTCATCTGATGGTACTGAAATGGATTGAAGAGCTTCAATCATGGCTTGTCGATGTTGTGGAGAGTTTTGAACAAGCTCATAAAGAGACATCTTAACAGGAGCTTGATGTAATTGTTTAAGGACCATGTTTTGTATGGATGTAGTGGATTGAGTTTGAGGTGTTATAAGAATGGACACCTTGGCTTTAGAAGTTGATGGGTTGGATGATTCGAGAGGAGTGATGGAGATAGAGACTTTAGGGTGGTCTTTCAAATCTTGTGTCGTGTACGTCTTGTGGTTATAAGGACAAAATCTATCTAGAAGAGAGGGGCTTTACTAGAAGAAGCCTTGTTTTTACTAGATACGATATCCAAGATGGTTTAGAATTGGTATGTTTAGGGCTTGTGGAGTCGGTTTGATTTGATGTTTGGATTTGGTTGTATTGAGGTTAGTGGATGGATTAGGATGATTTGTGTCTAATGGGAGAAGTCTTTTGCTCACGAGACTTTGGATTATGGCATGGAGGGATTTGCAGTCCTCTGTGTAGTGTCCTGGTATTTGATGATAAGCGCAAAATGCCTCATAGTTATACCAAGAAGGTTTCACCCCGAGGATCATAGGGCTTAATAGGGGTAATGTTATGATTGATGATCGGATGAGTTTTTTAAGGATGTTAGTGTAATATCCTGATGACGAGGATGATGGATGGGGATATTGTTTGATGGTTTAGGAGCATGAGATGCTTGAGTCGTGTTTTGTGTGGCACGTTTAGGTGTTGGTCAAGGGACGGGTTTAGATTTTGTGATAGTGATTGTAAATTTGGATGAGGGATGTGGTCCCAAAATGGAAGGTAAGGACATGACATCCTATGGTGTGTTTTTTCATGAGAGTGTCTTGTAAGATTTTTATCTTTTAGATGGGTGATTTATACGTTTTTGTGTTGGATTACCAAGACTTTTGGCTCGATGTTGGGTGACATGGTCTTGGAAAGAGCTATTTAAGATTTCAATGATGGGATTCTTTTCTAGTGATTTCGAAGGGATAGTATGGGAAGTTTCTGTGCTAGTGGATGTAGTAGGGTTTGGATATTGTGATGTGGATGGGCTTAAGATCTCAGTAGTGAGGAGATCCGAAGAGCTATGTGGTTTATTTGGAGTTTTGTTTGGAAAACACCGGTATGGTAGATGTAGATGGATAAGAGTTCGTTATGATGTGTTGATGTATGATGAGACCCTATGGCACTGTTGGATTGAGGTTGATTGCTAGATGGGGGATGATTTGGGAAGGGTTGTTTAAACACATCCAAATTTTGATTCGAGGTGCATTCAGATTATCAAGTTGTAATTCACCATGGTCGATAAGGTCTTGGAGGAAATTTATAAATGAACGACATTTCTCAATGTCGTGTCCTCGAACTTGATGATATTTACAATAATCATTTTCTCTATACCATGATGGTTTGATGTGGATACGTTGATGGGTCGGATGGGAGGGAGCTTAATCATACAAGCGGCAAGAAGCTTATCAAAGACAACACTATAGGATTCCCCTAAAGGTGTGTATTTATGTTGAGGCTTGGATCGTTCAAAGTCCGAATGACCTTTGGATGCAGTTTTTAAAACAACCATGTTTGCGAACCTTTAGATTTGTCATTGTTGAAAAAGTTTTAAAGGACGATTCAGGTTTTGGTTTCTTGGATCGCAGTTTAACTCTACCATCCTCGGGCGCGGAGTTCTAGTTTCGGGCCATGGTAAAGGCCTCATCAAATGTTTGGAAGGACTGAATTTGAAGAGTTGATGATATATGTTTGGCACAGATCGAGCAAACAACTTGATCAGCTCAGTTTGTGGAAGGGAGAAGGAAAGTTGGTTGATAATCCCTCACCATCTAGCGATGAAATCAGCAAACGGACTCATCCTCAAATTGTTTGATGGCATACAGTCGATGATGGATATTTTACGGGATATTGATGGAGAAATGTTCTAAAAACAACTATGCCAATTGTGCGAATGAGAAAAGGGAGTGTTGTGGGATATTGTTGTACCAATCAAGGCGGGGCCAGCCAAGGACATAGGGAATGTCCTCAACATGAGATCCTAGTCATGAGCGATAAGATAACACGCATGACAAAAGGCCTTGATATGTTGTTGAGGTCCTCTTTCTTTATAGAACTTGATGAATTTCGGGAGTTCCCAATGTGGAGGATAACTTTTGAAAGGTATGGATGGATTGATAGGTTCATTGCAGATTTGTTCGTAAGTGAGATTGTTTTTAGGTCCCATTGTGGCGGCTTCAAGGCTAGCAATTTTGCTTATAATAACGCTTGCATGGGATCGTTTTGAGGTAGTTGTGTGTTTGAAGGAGGTGGCTTGATTATAAGTGTAAGGGTTTGATTGTTGATATAAATGATATGGTAATGGAATATTTTGAGAGGGAGGAATACTTGTTGGGATATTATAAGTGTATTGAGAGACTAATGGTTGTGAAGAGGATTGAACATATTGGTAGGGATAAGGAATAGAGGTGTTGACAGGAGGTTGTGATGGTTGTGGGATATATTGAGAAGAGATGTAACTATATCGTGAGATAAGGGCAGTGGATGCCTGTTGTGTCAAGGGCAAAGTACTAGAAATGGCACTCGTGTTGATGGGTGGTATAGACGAAGGAATAGATACAACTAGATTTTGAATTGAAGACGTAGGTTGTTGTGATGAAATAGGCTGAGACATTATCAAAGGATTTGTAGAGAGAGTGACACCAACTAAGCTTATGCAGGAGGTGTCATGTAGAGAGTTTTGGGCGTGACTAGATGTAGATGGCAAAGTAGAGGTAGAAGTTTTCGTATCCTGCGGGCTAGATGAGGAAGTCATGGCGCGAGGTAATTATTGGTTGGACGTGTCTTATGATGAGATGGTGTTAAGGTCAAATCTAGCCACGGAGCGAATGAAGCAAGTGCTGACATCCCTACATCACTAGTAGAGGGGTAAGGAGATATTTTCTCGTGTGGGTTGATAGTTAGGTCGTAAAGTCTAGAATAATTCACAAGTGTCGATAAAGTGAGAGATGGACAATATTCTCGATATAGGGGATAAGAGATGGATGCCTTTTGTAGTAAGGTAGCTATTAAGGGTAATCGGATTGGAATCCAAGAGTTTTGTAAATACTGGATCACCACTCAGGAATAACTACGGAGGGTCGAGGCAAGGAGCCTCTAATGTTTGGTCATCGAGTGTTAGGGAGAACGTGGAGGTTCCCGATCTGTTTTCTAGGGATGGTCAGAATGGATCTATCATGTTTGGGATGTTTTGAATGCAAGACTGGATTGTTGAAGTGGGTCGACACGTTCGCGATGTTTTAAAGGCAAAATTGTTTTCTAGTCGAACCATGAACTAAACAAACAAGAAAAAAGAAAGGAAAGATAATTGTTAACAAAATGAAAGATCACACAAATCACAAGAAAGCTTTCTTTTGATTTTCTTGATTAATTTAGAAAAGTGTGAAATGAAAAATGGTTGAAAGGGAACTAGGAAGGAGGCTTGCTAAAGCTAGTTTTAGGTGTGTTAAGGGTTGGAGTCCTCGATATACCCAAAAGTACGAGAGGCCTAATTCTGTGTTGGTGTCGATGAGGCGTGATATTGGGGCCTACCCCTCACTTCACGATCCCAGCAATGATAAGGGTATCGGGTGCTTAGCTGATATACCACCCACCAATTATTTATACTCAGCCAAAACACCGAGTCAACTTCCCCCTTGGTGATGAAATCCAAGTAGGTAGACCTGGAAGGAAATGTTTAGATGCAAGTTTGATTTATTACGTGGTTTGGTTGTGTGTGAGGGAAATTTTGTGAATGCAATCATTTAACCCCTAATTAAACTATATGAGCAAGCAAAATGAAGGTTCGTTTTAAAACCAAAAGAAAGTTGATTTTGATGAAGATAGATCAAACAAAGAATGCGATATTGAAAGGAAAATGAAAGAAAAGAAGCATACATGTGTTCGTTATTCCTTTTAATTTTTTCTTATTTAACGCATTTTTGAAAGAAAGCAAAAAAGCACTCCAAGCTAAAAGCACTGATTTGATAAAAATAAAAAAAAGAAGATATAAAATATGATCAAAGGAGAGGGATTGGGGTCCCACTGGGCATGCCAAAATGTTTAAGGTGGATTTCGGTTCGTTAATTATATGACAAAACACCAAAAACTCACGATGAATGACAATAGGTTTAACAATACCTGCGTCAAAATACAATGTCGAGATGTGTGAATGCAAAATGGACGTGGAGACTCCTGCTTCCAACAAATGAGATAAACTACACATAGAGATAGCTGAACAAGATAGATATTAGATAAAAGATGATGAGTTGCTCGAAAAAGGTTGATCCCAGGAACCAAAGGGCTTCCTTGAAGGGTGTCAACTCATTTTACAATCAAGTGATAATGATAGCAAGATAATTGACGATAAAAGGATGATTAGAAATCTAAAGGAATAGAGGATCCTACTTCGCATGATAAGCAGCCCAAGCAAGAGCTACGGCAAGCTCAAACTCCTCAAAGTATTTGAACCAAGCCTGTTCAACAATGCCTTGTTCTTCTTGTATGACTTCAAGTTGATCTTTGATGTCGTCGACGTTTGAGTGTCAAAAAGATGGCACAGAGACTCAACTCGTGTGTAATGTCGAAGTGCTCCCAGACAAAGGGCTATTAGATGATAGGAAGGTCATATATGTTGGTGATCGGATGTGCCTGACCTGGTACAGTCATCTATAGAAACAAACAACTTGAAAACAGGCAGATCAAACAGAAAATAGGTTGATATATTGATTGCAAATATGAGAAATGTGATTAAAGTGATAAAAAGACTGGAATCGCTAGAGATTCTATACGAATTGTTGGCGATTTATGGCAATTATCGTGAAAATGTTGATTCTTTGATAGATGCAAATTGAATATGAAATGAATTAGATGGTCTTTAATATGACAGAAAACTAAATATGAAAATAGAAGACCTTACTGAGAAATGTTAGAACACAATGTGGTGGGAATCTTACAGAGTTTGCAGAGCTTTCAAGGACGTGACAGGGATGCTAGAGGTGTCAATATGTGTGAAATGCATTTGTCTAAGTCTTCGAGTAATAGAGCTTCGTTGTAATGCCTGAGGATCCGTTTCAGGGAGGTTTGATGTTGCTTGTATAATTGCCGGCAATTAGTTAGAATCGTTGGCGACCCAAGAAAAGTGGGGAAACCCACTTGGAAGTGGTTTCAAGTTTCAACCACTTTCCAAAGGGTTAATTTGGGTATGGGGACGAATGAAGATGGTTAGGAATGTGTTGAAGGAGTTGGGAGGTTAGAAAGTTAGGGCTAAAATGGGTTAGGATGAGTTTTAAGTGGTTAGGGTGGTTTAAGTCATTTAGGGTGAGTGAAATAGATTTTTACTGCAGCTAAAGTGTGATTTTACAAGTGTGAGGACATGGTTTAGGATAATAAGATATGTTTAATATTTTGAGTGTGAATATGAGGAGCATGGATAAACAATGTAGGGTACCGAAAACAGGTGTCTAAAACTACACACCGTATTTTGTAACCGTGCAAATATGAAGTAGTGGTGGGCAGCAGATAACCATAAAGTGTGTCCAATGGTAGCATCTTAGTTGATGTATGAACAGCAGTGTTATACCACCACTCAGCCAAAGGAAGCCATTTGGACCACTATGATTGTTTATCCAAAACCAAAAAAAAAGGGAGACGGCAGACGGCTTCTCAAACAATTGTTTACAATCTTCGTCTAACTGCAAATGATATGAAGAACTATAGGCCAAAGTGGTACCCCAAATGTTGGAACATATTCTGTCCAAACGTATATGTAGAAAACAGGATCTCTATAACTGACTTTGATTCCTACACTAACGTAGAGTTTCTAAACATGTTCCAGAAAAGTTGTATATCAGCATATCAACTACTACCAAATATAACATTGTTCCCTTCAGATTTCAGGAGACGTGGGATGGATTCTATGAATACTTCCTCCCCATCGTTGGCTATAAATAGCCAATGATTGCACTAGACCAAGAGATTTGATTTTCTTGCCTTAATTATACTGCCACACTAAGCATTTTGACCATGGACTCCTTGACATCAGTCCTGAAAACTTCCCAAAAATATCCTTCTTAACCTTGTGGCATGTTTAAAGAAACGTTTAATGGTCCCCTATATAGGAAGCATGCATCTCGGAAAGTATTTGTTGTTTTAGCTATGAGAGCCAATAACATAAATCCAAATAATACTTGTACCATTAAGAATTCACCATCTACACAAATTTTCTGGTGCACTTTGGCCCTCTTGTAGTTGCCATATGAGTTGCTGGGTTTTCAGGTCGTGTTTCCATTGTAAGCATGCTGCTTCAACCCTATCAGGCATGATAAAGATTGCATAAAAGAGGGCCTTGTTTTCCACCCAGCTAGAAAGGAAGTTCACTTTCACATTCTATTTTCCTTTTTAAATGATCCCAAATCATAATCCAGCGACTTGATAACCTGCTTATGTGTCCCTTTTGAAGATATTTTCTACTCTGAGAAAATACTTAGAGACTTTTTGCACACATATTATCTGTCTTATCCTTGAAATGTCGAGCATTCAAATTATCTAACTTAATCATGAAATGTTAACATTACATATCGCCCAATCGCTTGACTGCATGCAGAATAGCCAATGTCAACTTCTTATTAATTTATTTTCCCAGATTCTTCCCTTTAAAATGCCTACCCTCAAACATCAAAGGGTACCCTTCTTGCATCGATACTGCCCTGCTACCTTGCCCCAATGTGTCACACTTGATGATGAATGTCTTAGGGAAAAATGGGATGGCCAAGATCAGCACCACAGTGAGAACTTGTTTGACTCACTCAAATGCCTTAGCAGTATCGAACCACACAAAAGAGTTCTTCTTTGAAAAGGTCATTAGTGCTACGCCAATACTGGAATAGTTCTGGACAACTCCCCAATCACATTGGGAAATGCACAAAAATTGTGATAGTCTTTGACATATAAATACAAACCACCAGCAGTGTGTTCAAAACCAACAAACTTGAAGCATGCATCTCAGAAAGTATTTGTTGTTTTAGCTATGAGAGCCAATAACATAAATCCAAACAATACTTGTACCATTAAGAATTCACCATCTACACAAATTTTTCTGGTGCACTTTGGCCCTCTTGTAGTTGCCATATGAGTTGCTGGGTTTTCAGGTCGTGTTTCCATTGTAAGCATGCTGCTTCAACCCTATCAGGCTGCATGATAAAGATTGCATAAAAGAGGGCCTTGTTTTCCACCCAGCTAGAAAGGAAGTTCGCTTTCACATTCTATTTTCCTTTTTTAAATGATCCCGAAATCATAATCCAGCGACTTGATAACCTGCTTATGTGTCCCTTTTGAAGATATTTTCTACTCTGAGAAAATACTTAGAGACTTTTTGCACACATATTATCTGTCTTATCCTTGAAATGTCGAGCATTCAAATTATCTAACTTAATCATGAAATGTTAACATTACATATCGCCCAATCGCTTGACTGCATGCAGAATAGCCAATGTCAACTTCTTATTAATTTATTTTCCCAGATTCTTCCCTTTAAAATGCCTACCCTCAAACATCAAAGGGTACCCTTCTTGCATCAATACTGCCCTGCTACCTTGCCCCAATGTGTCACACTTGATGATGAATGTCTTAGGGAAAACTGGGATGGCCAAGATCAGCACCACAGTGAGAACTTGTTTGACTCACTCAAATGCCTTAGCAGTATCGAACCACGCAAAAGAGTTCTTCTTTGAAAAGGTCATTAGTGCTACGCCAATACTGGAATAGCTCTGGACAACTCCCCAATCACATTGGGAAATGCACAAAAATTGTGATAGTCTTCGACATATAAATACAAACCGGCAGCAGTGTGTTCAAAACCAACAAACTTAAAACCTTTGAGAGAGGATCCGATAGATGAAAAAAATTGCAAGTGGTGTTAGAGTAGATTAATTCATCATAGGTAATAACGTGAGTAATTGTAACTCACATGGTATACTCTAATGTTTGTTAGGTGAATAGATTTAATATTCCTCAAATCATTCAAATCACTTATTCCTGTCTTATTGTTGGGAATAGTGATTCCGGTAGGCTTATTAGAGGTGTGTCGTTCCTATCTTGTAGGAGCTGATTTGGCTGTGCAATATCTTTAAATATTGAAGCATATACAATTGATTGAAATGATCAAAGTTTATATTAATAATATACTGCCGAATTTGTTTTCTAATAACATTTGGTATTAGAGCAAGAAGCTTTGAACCTGAGAAGAATAGGGTGAGGAGAAGAAGAGGTTGCAGCAAGAAAGAGAACAGACAAGGAGCCTTGAGGCACTCCCACTCTCAGTGTGTGCATTGTTGGGATCTACATCAGACATTGGAGAAGGAGCCTCAAGCACTCCCCACCCCAGCTCGGATCTGCACCAGAAAGGAGGGCAGACCAACATCTGACATTGAGTGGAGGAGCATTGCATTGCATAGCATTGAGGAGGTTTACATTGGCCCTGGCTTGGCCCCAGCTCAGCGAGCTGCCCAACTCACTCTCTGACTCACATCTTCACCTTGGCTCGTTTGACTTGCCTCTCTCTGCACGAACTTGAGCTTCACTCTTAATTCAAATCTCTGCAGTGGCAGCGAGCTGTATTGGTCAAATCGGACAGTGCGTCATGCAACTCGACCCACTACCAAACTCCACACTCCCCACCTCGTCTGCGCTTCATATATGGTTGGACAGTGAAGCAGGTTCCGCCTAGCTTCCATTGGCTCGAGTGGCATAGTCATTGACTTGCTCCACCCTGCACTTCAGTCCAACATTGCAGACCAAATCACAATCCTCCAACTCAGATCTGCCTGGATCCTACTCTGCACCCCACCCACATAGCAAGCTCACCAATTGAGCTCCTTGCACACATCGACACTGTCTCAAGCTAATCAGTCCCCTCGAGCACTCTTGACATCGCCCTCCCGCTTGGCATCTTGTACCCAACGAGTGGTTTATCCACTAAACAAGTGCCATTGATCAGACAAATCCTCCTCGCATACTGTCTTCGTACCACATACCACTCTGCTCTCAAGTGCATTAACATCTCTTTCACATACCGCCAGGTATATCAGAAGGACAAGCTTCTTCCATGTATCGACAATTATATAAGGCATGTATATAGAGAGATTTGGTATAGCAGACTAACAATACATAGAGAAGGGAACTTTTTGGGGTGATAAGGAATCTATCCATCTCCCATGGTTTTTACAATGGCTGCACTGGACCAAAGTTTTTTCTGCTAGATACACAACTTCTTTGAGGTGACAATTACTCTGCATGGAAACCCAAGGTGAAAACTCACCTGGAATTTGAAGAGATTTGGCCTAGTGTTGATGGCTCATACACCCGACATGCAACAAATGTTGACTAGCAACGAAAGTGTGACAAAGCCAACCAGAAGGCAAATTTGATTCTCATGTTTAGGGTATTAGATGTGTTGTGACCAACATACCCCCATCCCTTTTGGACAAAAGAATGGAGCCCCCTTTATTCATCAAATGTTAAAACTTAGTTTTAAAGCTCTTTGACATGTTTATATGTCTTTAAAGTTTAACTCTTTGATTCACTTTTGATTTAACCACCATTTGTGCTTTCACTGGTTTGATTTAATGTTTATTATGTTTGATTTGTGAAAAGGAATCAAAACCCAAAATTTAGACACTTTTGGAGTCAAAATGGGCTTGAGACGTGCAAATGACGGTTTCCTTCACATTTTCCATTATTTCCAAACCATCAAATTTAACTTCACCCTTTAAACTATTTCACAGGTTCAAAGTGGAAATGAGGGTCATCTTATCAGCATTTGGAGAATTTTGTTAAAGCCTCACAAAAATTCCAAAGTCCCAAGCCCAAGATAATCATGTGGCACAAGGATTTCACCGAGAGCTCTAAAATCCCGACAATCCCAAGATCCCAAGAACACGAGAATGGTCATAATCAAGAAGGCGAGGTGGAAGGACTTTGTCATCGATCTAGTTGGCAAGTTTGTTAAGTCTCGTGAAATTTGTTAAGTCCCGCAGAGGGCCAAGAATTCTGAGAACCCGGAAGATCAAAGAGCCCAAAAGAAAAGTTTTGAGACCCTTGAGATCCCTTGATTGGTTCTCATAAGTTTCACGAGAAATAATCTAATGACAAAAGGATTTCAGAAGTCCCAAGAACTCAAAAATGTCAAGGCTCGGAGATTGGGCCACCTCGGAGCCAAGCGATCATGGGATTTCACGAAAGAGGATCAAGAGACAAAGACAAAGCTTCCAAGACTCGAGAACCCGAGCAAGGCGAAAAATTGGCTAAGGCACGAGTTGAGAGTGGCAAGTCGTGGCACCACATGGACCAATGACGGGATCCAAAGGTCCTTGGGCTTGATCAAGGCAAGGAAAAAGACCCAAAGAGCCCAAGGAAGCCCAAGTTTCAAACAAGACGACACATGGCACTTGGTAGAGACATGGCGAGACCTCGCGATCCGTAATGCAGTGCATTGTTTCCTAGCTTAAATTTGACAATTTGCTCCTGTGTAAAAGGGGATCTCGTGGACATCACGAAATTTTATGAAGGAAGATCAAAAGGGCAAAGATTCTCAAAAACCCAAGGGACACAAATCCCAAGATATGAAGAGGTGAACACATGGACCGAGATTTTATTAAGGGTAAGTCACCAAATACTTTTAAGGCCAAGTCGAATCGAAAAGAAACATGTGGAGGAGAATCATGCGTTAAAAGAAATAGTCAAAATGTTTAAATCGATTAAACATGTCAATGGACTGAGTAAAAAGGGCACGGACAGAGACATGGTTTTTTTATCATATCTTTTGACTGGAGCCACCATTTCACATGAGACTTGAACCACTGGGTGTGTACTTCAAACGGCTACAACCAAAGACTAGTTTGAGGAGGAATGATGAAGATATCTTTGATATTTTTAGGACAGAGTTTTTACCGCCTTCTGCTTCATTCCTCTCAATTTAGTGATCTCGAATCATTTATTATATGATTTTGGTTGATCTTTTCATTCATGGAGATTCCCAAAGGTAGAATATTCCTTCTCAAACCCCACTACAACATAGAAAAGGGAATTTTAGATCAAAATTCAGTTACAAAGACAATCTTATGACAAGTGTTAGCCAAAATTCCATCTAGCCTCCTGATCTCATGGGATAACCAGATTCCTCTCACATGGATCGATCTTCTAACAAACATTTTCTCACCCATAGTGATGAATCATCGGTTATTCAGCTAAGATTTAGGATATACCTCTATGGATGCTTTCATAGGTCTCGGTGGTGATTCTTGGCGGTTGAGGAGATGGTTTTTTCCTCTCTTTTACTGATCGGGGACTCCAAAGATTATAGAGGTTTGCCTAGACTTCATTTGCCTATAAATTGATGTAATCACATTGTAAAATTCATTTTGGACTGAATTCAATATAGAGGAAAGATTTTGGAACTTCACATTCATGTTTGTGAGTTGTCAAGTCAGTTCCAATTGAGAATTTATGTTTGAGAGTCCTAGGCATTAGATCTCTTTTTGATTATTAAGTAGAGTTTTCATTTTGGTTTTAAATAAGCTCTTGGTGTTGGATCCAGTTAACTTGAACCAATGTTAGGCTGACTAACCTTTGCAAGAGCTTTGTGGATGTGCAATAGTTATTTACTTAGATCATGCAAGGCTATGATTCTTTGTGTTTATTTTCCTCTGACTGATTGCCTGGAGTCTATTTAGAAATGTGCCAAAGCAATTTCTAGTTTGCTCTGGTTTATTGTGGGATTTAATTGAGATCAGAGTGCCTAGCAAAGCTTAGTAATTGAAAGAGAAAGTCTAGTTCCTTTTCTACCCTGCCCTTTCCCTTTTAGAGTTTACTTTGATGGGTATTCATTTCACTTTGCTACCATTGTAAATATCATCTATAGTTTGTAGGTCGAGCATCAATGTCTATCAGGATATTTCATATCCTTATTCCATTCCCTGAGCTTAATGTGAAACCACCTTAAATCAAATTTACCAAGCCCAAAGATAGGTGGTCTGTCAAGCCACACCAGCCCTCCCAGGTTAACATGAAGGCCACATAGATGCCAACAAAGCTATACATGTTGAGTATTCCATACCTAGAACCACCATTCCAACTAGGTTCTAAAATGAGTGAGGATATATTTCCTCTAAATGTATTTTTTTGAGTGTGCATGAAACACCCGACAACAAGATGAGGTATAACCACATATCCATGAAGCTAAAACAGCTAAAGAAGCTTGGGATAAGCTCAACACGTTATATGAGGCCAAGAATAAGAATACAATCCTCAACCTACAAAGTCAACTACATTGTCTCAAATTGAAGGCAAGTGAAAATTAGAAGCCTTTCTAAGGCCTATTGCAACTTTGAGGGCATCACACCAAACAATATGACTCTCTCATACCCATTGTCTTGAGAGCACTACCCCCTCTTATAGAATCTTCATGACCACTTTGAATGTGTTAGGACAGATACCAACATTAGACAAGTTGGTTAACATGTTGCAGCAAGAAGAATCAATACACATAGTTAGGAAGGAGAAGAACATGCTTGAGCTTCACATCATATGGGGAAAAGGCCCATGAAGTCTTCAAAACAATCTCCCAAGCAGAATAATCAGCAAAATCAACAAGGGAACAAACTACAAAAAGGTCTATCTCATTTGTGGTAAAGAAGGCCATGAATTGAAAGATTGTTGATACACTGTGTTCCGACAGGGCTCTTCTAGCAACAAGATGCCCAATCATCAAAAATCATCCCAAGGACAACAAAACAAGTCACAAGGACCAAAAAGGGGAATTGGAAAAAAAAACCTTAGCAACAAGGCAACATTGTTGAACAAGAAGGCAAACCCTTAGACGAGGACTTCCTATTGTTGCACAATCTCATGAGGAATCAACTTCACAAAGTTCTATCTAATATGTTAACTCAAGGAGCAACCCGGCACATGATTGGAAGAAAAGATTGGTTATGCAGATTGAATGATACACCTAACCAAAACCATGTCTCTTTGGGAGATGATACATCCTATCATCTCCGAGGCACTGATAGCATTTCCTTACCACTTGGCACATGACTGTAAAATCACTTTAGTCCTGTAACTCCCAAGGTTCACTGAAAATCTACTCTTTGTCAGTTAATCAATGGAGCACAACATTAAAATTGCTTTTTAATTGCAAAGGCAATAACAAGATGTGCCTCATCAAAGATAATTCTAAGAGCTCAAAAATCGTTGCACGGGCATCCAGAGTTGGGAGAAAAAGTTCCAACTTACTTCCATTCATAAGAACAATCAGACACTTCATGCAACGGATTCACACTCAGCACAATTGTGGCATCAAAGATATGGGCAAGTGAGTTTTGGATACTTGGTTACACTAAGCCATCATAATAAGGTGAGAGGTCTCCCTCCACTTAAGAAGAATAAAGATATCTACCCCAATTGTCTAGCAGGCAAACAACATCAAGCACCATTTGGCATAACTACCTTTAGAGAATCAAGCCAATTAGATTTGGTGCATAGCGATCCATGCGAAACCATGAGACCTAGTCACGTTGGGTTTCAGTATTTTCAGCTCTTTGTTGATGATTATTCATGCAAAATGTGGGTGTATACTACCTAAGGACAAAGAACCAAACATTCCAAGCTTTTAAAGAATCCAAAGCGTATGTGGAAATTGAAACTAGTAAAATCAAAACTCTCCACTCATATTGAGGAGAGACTACACCAGTAACAGATTCTCAATGTTTTTTAAAGAACGTGGTATTCGCCACAGTTGACTGCACCCTATACTCAACAACAAAATGGTGTTGCAAAAAGACGCAAACCACACTATCATGTAAATAGTGTGTTGCATGATCGAAGATTCAAGTTTAACACAAAAATAATGGGCAGAAATAGTAAGAACAGCAGTTTACTTGTTGAATAGGATTCCCATTACAACTCTTAATGGAGTGACTCCATAAGAAGCATGGTCAAGGCACAAACCCTTGCTCATCTGCATGTTTTTGGATGTAAAACTCACATGCACATCCCTAAGAAGTAGAGAAAGAAATTGGACAAAAAAATTGAGACATGCATCTTTTTAGAGTTCAATGAAGATACATTGGGTTACAGACTCATGGATCAAAAAACTAGGATAATCTATGTAAATAGGGATGTTGAGTTTGATGATAAGGGTGAGTCCAATCCACCTTCTGCACACTCATCTGATTTGCATATCAATATTGTTGATAATTCAAAAGATGATCAAAGCTCTTATGGTAATAGTGATGATGGGAATAATGGTGATGATCAAGCAGGTCCTCTAGCTCCACAACCAACAAGAATGTATGCCTAAAGGCATACCTATGTGAGATGGGATGCAAAGCTAGATAGAGTCCCGACACATCCAGTACTAGACCAAGGACTCGTAGTATGGCTTGAGAAGAGGTCTATTTAGCCCTAATGAGAACAGTTGTAGAATCAGTTCGACCTCTATGGTTCAAAAGCCCCAAAGTCAAAACCTTGGAAAGATGTCATGAATGCAAAATATCAGTCATCGCTGAAAAATAACACATAGCAGCTTATAGATCTTCCAACATGGAAGAAGCTTATTGGTTGCAAATGGGTCTTCAAAATCAAGTACAAAGCAGATGGTAGTATTGATGAGCACAAGGCAAAGCTTGTACCAAAAGGGTATGCACAAAAAGAAGGCATTGACTATAAGGAGACATTTGCTCCCACGGCCAAAATCAAGACTATCAGGATGATATGTGCTCTAGTTGACGGAGTTTGGATGGAATGTTCGCTAAATGGATGTGAAAAGTCCATTTCTAAATGGAGATCTACAAGAAGTCTACATGACTCAACCAGAAGGTTTTGTCACACTGGAAAAGAATAAAAGGTGTGTATGCTCATAAAATTGTTGTATGGTCTCAAACAAGCTCCCCAAGCCTAGTATATAAAAATTGATGAGCATCTCATCAACATGGATTCCAAAGGAGTCCTTATGATCCAAATCTCTACCTCAAACAACAAGGGGGGAGATTGTGATTGTTGTATATGTTGACAATCTAGTCATCGATGACAATTCAGTGAAGATGATCAATGCAACGAAGAAATATCTCAATGGATCGTTCAACATGACAGATCTCGAGATATAGCACTATTGTCTTGAATGGAAGTATAGCAAAAGGAGCACTATGTCTTTGTGTCCCAAATGAAATATGTTAAGACAATGCTTGAGAAGTTTCAAATGATGGATTGTAAACCTATTGCAACACCCATGGAGGCAAAGCTTTAGTTGTCTCATTCAAATCCATCACCACAAGTAAATGCAACTCTCTATCGGCAGTTGATTAGGAGTCTCATTTACTTGACATATATTAGGCTAGACATCAACTATGTTGTCAACTATCTCTCACAGCTTCATGCAAAAGCCGAAGATGTGTCACCGGAAAGCACCAAAGCGGATATTGAGATACATACAAGGAATGGGGACTTTGACCTAGAATACAAGAAGAATGATCAACTCTTCTTGACAAAATATTCAAACTCATATCATGTAGGAAATATTGGTGATAGGAATTCCACTTTTGAATGTGTTTTTTTGGAATTTGTGTAATCTCGAGCAACAAGGGCGGAAGACTCGATGAATTTTATTTATATCAAAACAACCAAATTACATTTGTATGAGCTACAATACTTATAGGTATTGTACAGCTGAATACACACAAGAGAATAAGTTGCACAGGTGCAACAATATACCTGATCACATAAGCTTCCAAAATATCATACAGGAAGCTATAACTAATTAAATACAAACAAGAATAGTTGCAACAAATAATGCAACAAATAAATACGTGGTTATTAAATACATAACCAAGTAAATATCCTAATATAATGCATAATTAACCTAACATTCCCCCTTTAATTTTGCATTGCCTCAAGGGATGAGGAGAGGAACTCTCTGAACAACTCAAACTTGTCACATGCAAGTGACTTTGTGAAGATATTTGCTCGTTGTTCAGCTATTGGACAAAACCAAGTTGTATATTGTGCTTCAAGACATGCTCGCGTATGAAATGTACTTATACCTCAATGTGTTTTGTTCTTTCATGAAAAATTGGATTGCGAACAAGTTTGAGAACACCTTCATTGTCAACATACATGGTGGTTGGTTTGTCCTGTGGTATTCCAAGTCCTTCGAGTATGCGACATAGCCAAATTGCTTCGCAGACGGCTTCTCTGAGCGATGCGATAACGAACTGCTTCAGTGGAAGAGCGAGAAACAAAGTGTCGCTTTCTTGCTTCCCCATGATATTGGTCCAGATCCCATAAAGAATACAAATCCTGAAGTGGATTTTTGTCATCAATATTATCTGCATGATCTGAATCCGAATATCCTGACAAAAAGAAGTTGTTCTTCTTGTATTCTAGACCAAGATCCACTGATCCTTTGAGATATCTCAAGATGCGCCTTGCTGCTTTCTAATGACAAACTTTGGGTTCCTGCATGAACCTGGATAGATAGCTCACTACAAAGTTGATATATGGTCTAGTGTAGGTCAGGTAAATGAGACTCCCAATCAATTGCCGATAGAGAGTGGCATTTACCTCAGGAGATGGATCTAAACAAGATAACTACAATTTGTTCTCCATAGGTGTAGCAATCGATGTGCAATCCATCATCCTGAATTTCTCGAGCGTCATCTTGGTATATTTCATTTGAGAAACAAAAATGTGATTCTCTTTCTGCCATACTTCCAATCCAAGACAATAGTGCATTAGCCCGAGATCTGTCATGTTGAACGATCGATTAAGATCTTTCTTCGTTGCATCGATCATCCTCACTGAACTGCCAGTGATGACTAGATCGTCGACATAGACAACAACAATCACAATCTCCCCCTTGCTTTTTGAGGTAAAGATTGGGATCGTATGGATTTCTAACAAATCCATGTTGTACGAGATGTTCATCAATTTTGATGTACCATGCCCGGTGCTGTTTAAGGCCATACAGAGATTTCATGAGTTTGCATACCTTTGCTTCTTGACCAGGTATAACATATCCCTCAGGTTGAGTCATGTAGACTTCTTGTAAATCTCCGTTCAGGAAGGCACTTTTTACGTCCATCTAGTGGACTTTCCAACCAAATTGTGCAGCTAGAGCAAAGATCATCCCGATCATTTTGATCTTAGTTGTGGGAGCAAATGTCTCCTCGTAGTCAATGCCTTCTTTTTGTGCATACCCCTTTGCTACAAGTCTTGCTTTATACTTGTCCACTGTCCCATCTACTTTGTACTTCGTTTTGAATATCCATCTCGCATTCAATGGGTTTCTTCCCGGTGGAAGATCGACAAGCCAAGTGTTTTTTATCACTGATTGATATTCAGAGTCCATGGCATCTTTCCAAGCTTTTGACTGTAGGGCTTCCCTGGACCAAAGGGCTCATCAAATTCAATAACTCTACTCATCAAAGCAAAGTTCACTTCTTCTCTTGCTTAATCATGCAGTCCGTGGTCCAGGGGTGAATGTATCCAGGTGGAGCATCCATTCTTGCATCTCGTAACGTGCTAGTACACCACTTGGGCATACGTTGAACTATTCTTGTGGGTCGTGGTTCTATCGATCATCACTAGCATCCCCATCATCACTTTCATCATCGGTGGGAGCATCACTTCAGCTTTTACAACCGGTGAAGAATCTACATCGTGAGTCTGGTGGAGGAGACTCTGCTTCCTTCTTCTCAAAGAACTCAACATCTCTGTTGGTGTAGACTTTCCTAGTCTTAGGATCCATCAATCTGAACCAAGAGTCTCTTCATTGTACCCAATGAAGATGAGTTTATGTGACTTCATGTCCAATTCTTTCTATTTTGTTTGGGTATGTGCATATTTGCTTTGCACTCGAATACTCTAAGGTGTGTAATAGATGGTTTCCACTTTGACCATGCTTCATGTGGTGTTACTCCGTCAAGAGCAATTATGGGCACTCTATTCAACAAATATGTTGTTGTCTTTGTTGCTTCTGCCCAGAATGTCTTTGCAAGTCCAGAGTCATCGATCATGCATCGCACCATTTCCATGATAGTACGATTTCTTCTCTCAACAACACCATTTTGTTGCGGTGTGTGTGGAGGAGGCATTTGTCGACAAATCTCGTGAGCTTGTACGTAGTTTTTGAACTCATTCATCGTGAATTCCCCCTCGATCTGAAAGCGAGAGAGTTCTAATGTGACCTTGATTTCTTCTCAACAACTACTTTGAACTTTTTGAAGGTTTCAAAGCTTCACTTTTCTTATGAAGACAAAAAATCCACATTTTTCTTAAATAGTCATCAACACAAAGCATGAAGTACTGAAATCTAGAATGACTTGGTTGCATCAGACCACAAAGATCGGTATGAACCAGATCAAGCTTACCATGAGCTCGAAAAGTACTCTTCTCGGAATGAAGCTCGTGTTGTTTGTTTGCTGCACTAGGGCGTTGACACACTTGTATGTATCCTTCTAAGAGATGGTAACCCATGTACCATATTATACCAGCAAAGTGTCTCGAGATACTTGAAACTAACATGACCAAGTCTCCGATGCCACAATTGTGTTGAGGTAGAGTTCTTAGCCACAAGTGTCTTGATCATCTATGTGGACAAAATCAAGCTGGAACATGCGTCCCACATTGGAGGCTTTTGCAACTATTTTCGAGCCTCGTGATTTGTCTCGAATCAAACACGTTTTCTTGCCGAAATGACTATCAAAGTCAATTTTTAAGTTGTGATCTAGGAGTTGATTGACAAAATCATATTTTTAGTCAACCCAAGGACATATAAGACATCTGATAGTCTACAATTGTGTGAACTAAGGGTAGAGAAATGTTCCCAATCCCTCGAATCTATATATGAAGAATCATCACCCAACGAAACATGGTTTTTCAAAGGTATGTGTCCCTCATTGAAGTAAACCAGTCTTTGTGGCGGTCATGTGTCGAGTGGCTCCCAATCAACATACCAAACATCACTAGATGACGTGGATGGTTCACTTGATCGAAGCAGGTGTACAAGAAGTCTTCATTATCTAAATGTTCTTCTTGCTCGTAATATTTCCTTGCTGATGGGGTCTTCTTTTCTAGTTCCCCTTTTATGCCCTTGATTGTAGTTTGTATGTCCCTTGTGAGATTGTTGGTGTTGAGGTCCAGAAGTTGCTTGATGAACCTTTCTTATAAGTGTTATACCAACAATCTTTCAACTCATGTCCTCTTTTACAGATTGGACATTGCTTCTTCTGTTGTTTGTCCCCTTGATGTTGATACTAATTCTGATGTTGGGACTTTTGATAGGAATTAGGTTTTCCTTTACCTTTTCCTTTCCATTTTTGATGTGAAGAAAGTGTATACTCCTCTTCATCATCCTTATTATGCATGGCTTCCTCTTGTTGCAGTAGGTTTACCAACTTGTCAAAACTAATTGTCGTATTTGACAAGTTTAGTGTTGTTACAAAAATGCGGTAAGAAGAAGGGAGAGCTCTCAAAACAATGGGAACAAGAGCTTCATCTTGTGTCGCTTCTCCCAGGGCTAGAAGTGAAGCCCTCAACTCTGCAACTCTTCTTAAGAAAGCTTCAATTTTTTCATTTTGCTTGAACTTCAAAGTATGTAATCGACTCGCAAATTCGAATGAGATTCTTGTTTTTGGCCTAGTAAACCTGTGCTCAACTTATCCCATGCTTCTTTGGCTGTTTTGGCATCTCAAATGTGGGGTTACACATCGTCGGACACTCCAAACAAGATGATGAGTTTGGCCTTCTGATTTGATCTATCAAACTGTCGTTGTTGTGTTGTATCGGTAGTTGATCCGTCAGTAAGTAATACATCCACAACAGCCGATCTCTTCAAACTCAAGTTGTGTCTTGATTTTTGTCTTTCATGCAGCATAGTTGTTTCCTCTGAGTAGTTGTGAATCTAGAAGAAAAATTTGGGGGCATTAGTGCCCATTTTGCAGAAATCACTAACAAGGTTAGGCTCTTATCACTCCAGGTATAAGGTCTCCTAATCTATATACCGTCAGTCCGATATACCGAACCTTTCTATATACGCGCCCTTCCGATATACCCGGCGGTACGTGGAAGAAGCTTGCCCTTTCTATATACCCGACAATACGTGAAAGAGGTGTTAACATACGTGAAAGAATTCGATACGTGGTACCAAGACAATATTGAAAGGGGTCTATGCGATTATTGACACGCTCAAAGAAATATCCTCATACGCGCGTAACTTCACTATATACTCGGATAATTTCTCAATCTGGATTTATGTCGTGCAATCATTCACAGACGGATGGGATGGCTCATAGTGTGTGCATTGTGACCTTATTACTCCTCGTCGATTTAAAGGGTCGATGCCTAGACGACGTTGTTGCAGCTATATTAGGCGTTAAGTGCAGTAGTAGTGGCGATGGCTTTACTCGTAAGCACTTGCGCAGAGGCACTGTATATATCGAACGCTACGAATGAGATCTAGGATCTCGTGAGTGTTTTAGAACCAAATTTTATTGTTTTTGAGTACAATATTCTGCCAGTTTCTTAGCATTATAAAGTTCATGCGGTTGACTATGGCAACCTACAAATTAGTACAAAATACTGAAGTATACAATTACATTCAAAAATTTGAAAAAATTGAATGGCAAGCACAATTTTTTTTTTTTGGGCCCTGGTGGCCTCCGGAGCCCAAAATGGCCCTTTATGCCAAAAATTGCAAAACAATAGCTGAAAATGCAATTTTTTGGTGTACCCCCTTTAGCAAATGTTGCTCAGAATGAAAAAACAGGCCTATTAGGAGAAAAAAAAATTGCCCTATATAAGGGTTTTTCTCGCTAAAATTTTTCGTGACTGTTTAGTTATGACTAAACTGTTTGGAGGAGGTTTTTCCGCTAAATTACCCTCCACAATTGCCGGCTACACCTATTTTGCCGCTAAATTTCAAAATTCCTAATATAATGCATAATTAACCTAACAATTTGGTCCTATATCATGGAGGGGCAAGAAACAAAACTTTGTTTCTCCATCTTCCACTAAAGCAAAATATCGTGCGTGACGAGGATTGTCTGCAAAGCAATATGGTTACGTCGCATACTTGAAGGATTGGGAGTACCACAAAATAGCATATTATCTTGTATTGTAACGATGATGGTGTTCTTCAACTTGTTCACAATCCAGTGTTTCATGAGCGCACAAAACACATCAAAGTATAAATTTATTTCATAAGCGAACATGCTCAACAACACAACATCCAACTCTATTTTTGCCCAACAGAAGAACAACGTGCAAATGTCTTCACCAAGTCATTTGCACAAAAAAAAATTGAGACATTTAGAGAATCTCTCTCTTGTTCACTTGAAACTATGCTAAATTAGGGGAGGTTGTTAGAGTAGATTAATTCATCATAGGTAATAATGTAAGTGAATAATTGCAACTCATATGGTTTACTTTTATGTTTGTTACACAAATAGATTGGATATGTTCTCAAAATCATTCAAATCACCCATTCTTGTCATATTATTGGGAATAGCGATTCTCGTAGACTTATTAGGGGTGTGTTGTTCCTATTTTGTAGGAGCTGATTTGCCTGTGCAATATCTTTAAATATTGCAGCCTAAACTATTGATTGAAATGATCAAAGCTTATATTAATAAGATATTGTTGAGTAAACCCCACGATTGGCCTCAACGGTATGTTGGTGACCACTAGGTCACGGGTTCAATTCCAATTTGAATGCAATATGCAAGGCTGGGGCATTGGCCTTCCCACCTGAGGATTAGTGTGATGGACTCACTCTACAAATGCATGCCTTCGGGTTGTGCCAAGTCGCTAGGTCCTTCCAAGACAAAATATTAAGGAGATGGGATAAATTACAACACCTCGGTCATCAGAATACACACGTGTGTGTATACATACATATATATGTATATATAAACATACATATATATAGACACACACATACATATACATATATATTGCTGAGTTTGTTTTCTGCTTACAAGTGGCTCGCCTAACACCCCAGTTTTGTGTTTTGGAGTGGATTGACATTTACAAGGAACTTGATTCAAGTTCTCTGAAAAGATTAGTGTATGTTTATATATATATAAACTAAAACCATATAAAGGTAGACAGAGAAAAAGTAGCCTGTGTTCTGAAAAGAGGGCATCAATTGTCTCGACTATAGAAAAACCGTTTAAGGATAGTAAGTACTGCTTCATTTTGCTCCAAAATTTTATGTTTTATTCGAAGTAAAAAAACGTTCTAACAATAAAAATCCCAAACTAGTTTATTTATCCAAAAAAAAATCGCCCAAGTCGCTTAATTTCATTTAAATAGCCGATCATTCACGGGAATCACCCAGCAAAAGAGTTGATTTTTCAGATCTATAGACGTCTTGCAAAGCGTGCTCTCAATTAAAACCGTAAAAAATCATTGATAACCTATATTCCGGTAAAAAATATTACTTACCAATGTATGGAAGACAATGACAATGAAAAATGCTACAATCGCTTCAAAACCTCCGCGAAACAACTGAGGGCCGTAAATTGCAATGATTACTGCATAGTAAGTAATGCCGATGATACCAGCCACGAGAAAGATCATAAGAGACCCTAACATGCGAAGCCCCGAGCAATACTTGAAGAAATTCCATGCCATCCAAAACCGCGACCTCTTCTGCAAATATATATATGGATTGGAGCTCAAATTTCTGCTCCCTGTACCGAAAAGCCTTTTCCAAATCGTGACAGCCAGATTGAATGCCTTGAATTTTTCTTCGATTCCTATGGAGCTCACTAGAATTTTCTCAACGCTATTGTTGGATTTGTTTATATGAGGGCGACTGGCGACAGGGCAATTGACTCCGTCTGCATTAAAATTTCAACATGCATAAACTCTTACGGCGTCGAGGGTCGAATTGTAGCTAATGGTCTACCGAAGCTGTGAAAAAGTTGAAATGACATGTGCCCTTGGTTTTGTTTCCAGCTCGCATGCATTTTGAGAATAGTAAAATATAAAATGTCTACGACAAGCTAAGCTTAAACCTCCACATCCACACCTCCGAGCATCCCAGCATTGATATTTGGGTGTGGACTTACAAGTTAATTAACGCGATATACGGATTTGGGTTGAATAAATGATTTTAATAATGCTCGCCGCTTTGTATTTTCGTGTACAAAATCATCTAAGAAGAAGAAGATATTTTAATGCCGACGAGGCAACCAAAAATAGCCTATGGGATAGTAGAAAAATAGCCTATGGGATAGTAGATCTTGCTAAAGATTTTTCTGGCATTTAGATCTTGTGTTGGTAAATTTGATAATCAACTCCCTTGTTTCTTAACTATATTCTCGCTGAAAAATATCTTGAAAGGATGCAATAGTCGTTACATTAGCAAATTAGGCCCTAATGTCATTATAAGCATTACACTCCAACATAAAATGTTTCTTTGACTCCATTGCACTAGACGTGCAAAAGACATTGATTCTCTCTTCCCATGTCTCTTTAGGTCTTTTTCATCTTTTGGTTTCACACCGAAGACGATGTGAATTGGTTCTTAATTGAGCTAGGAAGATTTTTGCTTTCCACAAGATATTAGCCCCTATAAAAGCCTTTTGTTGATGATTACGTGAGCGATTTTTTCTAATGAGATCGAAAAAAACAAAGCAGTTAGATCGATCTACTTTATGCGCTCTAATCTACTTTATGCACTCTCCCGAGCCGCCATCGCAAGGAAAACGAAAACTTCCTCGGAAATGTTTGGAACAAGAGATCGATGAGGATACAACTTTGCATGTAGAGTTAAATTCCTCCAAATAATACCTCTTCTTTCTCCCTAACGGCTTTCCCCACATAACTTAGCGGCAAATTTATCTATAACAAAAGTTTTAATCTCTTGGTTACTATTAGAACAAGCATTCAAGTAAATGTTTCATTTTTAAGCCATTTGTTGTTTTGATTCATCCATGACTTCTTTCTTTTCTCCAAAAACTCATTGAGAACAATCTTGGGCCATCTACTACCTTCCATTTGCTCGATCCTTTTTAAATATGTTATAAGAGGAACCATAACAATAGCTTATAGAGGTACAACCCCCATTTCAGCTAGAAGAATTCCATATGGGACCGAGATCTTTAATTTGAACTTGCTTTAGTAATCATGTTTTTTAATGCTCTCAAATTGTTTCCACCTTGAGTTTGAAATGTTACTAGCTTAAACCTCGCATCCGCAAAGCACCACCGGAGTTACTAAAAGCCCAAACAAAGTCTGCATAGTTTTTCAATCCCATAATTCTACCTCTCTACATTTGTTTTGGAGAGCATAAAAATCTCTCCACCCCCCTAAAGTTCTCTTTTTGCTACAAATCTCCCAACTAGCTTGTTATTAAAGTCAAACCCAAGATATTTATATATTTTTACTTCCTCTAAAATATTTCCATCAAAATAGAAATCATACTAAGTTATTTTCTTTCTATTGGAGAAGATCATAATCTTGGTCTTATTGGTGTTGACTTGCATCCCCACTTCTTTACAAAAGTGCTCAAGCACACATAAATGCTTTTGAAGGCCTTGAGCAAACCTAGCAATCAAGATAAGATCATTAACATAAAGGAGAAGTCTTACAACATACTCTCATAGACAAACATCATCTTCATTCTACATATTTAACCATTCCTCAAGTTTGTTGATATATAGGCCAAATAAAGTAGGTGATAATGGGCATCCTTATTTAACCCCAATATCACTCCTGAAACTTTCTGAGATACCAATTTGAGTTCTAATTTTGACTCATACATTTTCATAAAGTCTATGAATAGTTGCTTTGTAATACCCTTGAATACCAATATCCTTCATTCTATCACATAACTTGTTCCCGCGAGTTGTGTCAAAAGTCTTCTTTAAGTCAACAAAACAACAATAAGCTTCCTCTTTATCATTCTAAACTTTTTCAATAATGTGTCTCAAGTGATACCATGATCTAATGTTGAATACTTAGGTCCGAACCATGCTTGCCATTTTGCTCCCTTACCTTTTTTCTTACGCCGCTTGTTGATTTTGTATTCCACCATGCTTCCAAACAACTTTGCAAGCAATGGGTTGATTGTGATGGTTCTATAATTAGAAGGATTGGTAAAATATCCGCTCTTAAAAAGAGGTATTGCAAGACTAGTGTAAACACCCTAAATTACACATTTGTTCTCAATGTTATCCCAAAGACATCCTATTATTCACCCATTTGTGATTAATTGATTAATTCATACACATTATACCCTTTGGATTAATTAAATTAATCCCTAGTACCCCTTTTGCTAGTTTAATTATCATTTATTAATTAAATGATTAATTAGTTAATTAGTGTGCACATCCTAATCAACTCGCCACTCGGATCCTCTTAACATCTACTTAGACTCGCTTAACTCCACATCCTCATCCTAGTCAACTACACTTCTAGAATCCTAGAAATGTGGGGGCAATTAAATTACACATATAACCACCTTTCCGATGCAACTTTTGTCAATTAATTCCATTATTGCCCCTAAATGACATTTAACCTCCCAAACTACTGCATGAACTTCCTCAAATGCTAAAAATAACATATGCATTCATCCGTGTGTAACTAACTTCCAACCACTTCTGCTTCTATAAAATGCAGGCTTATCCTGTCACAAATCCTCTTGGATTGTTTGCAAATAAACTCTGTCAATTTACATACTAAAGCTTTCCAAGCCAACTGCTCGTAGCAATCTGCATCCCAAATTTGGAGACCATTCAAGAGCACCCACAAATCTGCATCCATTAATCTTCCACAAGGTTCTACAGCTCAAAGCTCTCTCAACCTTCACTTGAGGTTTGCTTTGGAAGACTACAGGAAGGTTTGTTGTGTTTGTTTACTTTCCATTTCTACCTAGTTTTTCATAGTTTACATTTTGCCACGCACTGGTGGGACCCGCACCCATCTTCCTTTGTTCATGTGCTTCAACCGTAATTCAGGTTGTTTCACTTGTTTGATTTAATTTGTCTCGTACTAACTTTATGATTTTTGCAACTTTTACATGAGGTATTTGCATGTGTTTTGCTATTCTCGGGACAATGCAATCATTTTTAAAAACTCAAAAATAACAAAAAAATACTTATTTGTTGTTTCTTGTTTGTCTTTTGTGATTATTTTATAGATTTGCAAGTGTTTTTAGTAGTATTTTTAGTTTTCTAAAACCATCTAGTTTACAAAAAAAAATTCCTTTGGAGTATTTTTTCCGCTACATTTGTGAGCTCTGGTAGGATTTATTGGTTATTATCTAGTTTTCTAATTGCATAATTTGTTTTATACAAACGATTTATTTGTGCATCATGTTCTAAACCCACAAAACAAATCACAAAAATCGATTAGATCCAACAACACAAATCATGTTCTAAAACATACAAATTCATATTTCTAAAATAAATAAAAATTCTATTATTATTTGTTGTTTTTTTTTGTAACACAGTAAACACACATAAACACATTAACAAAAAATTAACAAAAAAATAAAAAAATTGCACATTATACCCATTGATTCCCCCTACCCTTACCCATTCCCCGACTCGACAAGTTCCTCACCGAGCCAATCCTAATTCCCCTCCCCCGGACTCGATTGCCCACCCCACAGGGCTATCCCGCCCACCCCCCGACCCCTATTTCCCTACCTCTCCCTAAACCTACCCACTCCCTTCCCTTGTTTGGCGAGTTGCCTCCCTAAGCACCTTCCTTATCCCTCCAATTCGGATAGACCCCACCTACGACCTAGTCGCACTTATGACCTCACTACCCCGCGAGCTCCCCACGGACTCATTGAATCTCACAGACACCCCCGAGCCGAGACCCCACCTCCCACCTCAACTCCTTACCCGACTCGAACAATGCTTGGATATTTACTTGACAAGTCACTTGCCCCCAATCCCCAACCCCATATACGTCGACCCATCCTGGTCACTCACTTCCGACTCCTCCCCTCGCGTGCCACACGCTCGTTATTAACCCTACATAGAGGATGTTGGTGCTCAATTTGATCTCGCCTTGTTTTTCCTTGAAATTCTTCAGTTTGCAAACTTTGTCGTGTTTTCTATCTCCCCGTATTGATGCATGAAAGCTCTGTCCTTCATTTGGTTGCCATGATTAGTCCCTTCCTTTGGTCAAGGATCACTTTAAGTCCAAAATTTGTTTTTCGTTCCTCTGTCCATGTGGAAGAATTTGTAACTTGGGTGTAAAATCGAGTTTTTCCTTCCTTCCATTTTTCCACAGTCAAGTTTTGTTTTCCCTGTCAATCTTTGTCCCAATACATGTGGAAAAGTGGTCCTTTTTTATTGGATGCGGCTTGGTGAATCACATTTGGGCCTTATATCATTTCTAAATTCTATCCTGAAAGAAAGATTCATTTCAGAAAATGGTGATTTCCCTACATTTTACGGTTTGATAGGTGTGTTTTCCCCATCAATTTATATCTCAACATCTGTGGAAATGTGGCCCTTTCTGATTGGATGCATCTCGGCGGGACACTTTGAAACTCTAAGGCCCACTTCAACTCAAGTTTTGTCCACGTGGAGGGTCGGCGCTCATCTGAAAATTCACCTCTTTGTTTGACCTTTGGAGTTACGCCGGGAGACACGTGGAGGTTTTTGCTAGCCTTGCCCAGACTTAGACATTTTTTCATGCGGTCGATGCAGCTTGGTTAGACCATGGACACGTGGAGGGCCGACACTCATTTGAGGATCCGCCTCTGGGTCCTACCTTAATAGTTGCGCCAAGGAGACACGTGGTGAGCCCGCGCTTGTTTGGGGTCTCCACTTTTGGGGACCATCTCAAAGTTATGCTAGGGAGACACATGGAGGCTTCCGCTGGCTCCTCTTTATACTTAAACTTTTCAAGCAACTTTCTAAAGGCCTGGGACACGTGGAGGGACCATGCCTGTTTGGGGACTGCCCCTAAATTTTATTTTGAAGAAGCACCAGAGGACACTTGGAGGTTTCCGCTCACTTTTCCCTTGCTTGGACTTTTCAACGACCAAGGAAACTTTCTCGGACCCTAGACACATGCGCCTTCCACTGGTCCTTCAACTTTTTCAACAACTCTGTCGGACTGAGACACGTGGTGAGCCCGTGCTTGTTTGGGGTCTCCATTTTTAGGACCATACCAAAGGTGCACCAAGGCGACATGTGGAGGCTTCCGTACTGGCTCCTTTTTTGAGACTTTTTCAAAGGCCAAAAGGTGTTTTTCTTGGGCCCAAGGCACGTGGAAGGCTGTGCTTGTTTGAAACTTACCTCTGTACCTCACCTTTGCAGTTACACCAAGAAAACACGTGGACGACTCTAATCTAAAGTTGAGAAGGGGCAGAATCAATGGTTGATGTGAATTGCATTTGCTTTTCTCGCCATTTTTGCTCCAAGACTCCTGGAGATGCGAATACACACTATTTTTCATCATATTTTGATGAAATTCCTTGTCGTTTTTGTCTCAGAAATTGCCATTGAATGGATTTAGATCTTAATTTATGAGTCCAAAGATTGTTAAGGTTTTATTTTGAAGTTGGAATTGCTCGGGCACTTGCAAAAGCGTGAATTACCAAAGAAGGCTGGATGTGGGGCGAGTTGCAGAGATGAAAGAATGGGAAAAGAATGAAATGATGAAGGTTGCAGGCGCAAAGGATTAAAAAGGTGTTGCCTCGAGGGTGAAAAGGATTGCTGTCATCGGATCCAGTTTATACAGGCCACCAAAAATGATTAAAACGGGGATTTCTCATGATTTAAGAATGATTAAAAGGATCACAAAAAGTTGTGCATGGCATCCTAGTCATTAGTCGAGGGTCTAAGAAACGTGATCAATTCATAATTTTTCCACCTGGCAGCTTTCGGGTATGAATTTGTTAAACGTCACTTTTTGAGGCAAATTGGTAACAAGTAAAGGTTCCTCGAATATTCTTCTTTTTGGGGGAAATTTTGGGATGAGTGAGTGAGTGAAATGTATAAATGCAATGAGAATACTCTTACAAAGGGTCGGGGGTTGAATTCTTAAGAGAAAATTTGAGAGAGCCCATCTTCCTGAGAGACCAATCCAAGAAACTTGTTAATTTCCTGTGTTTTAGATTTCAATCACGTCAAGTTGGTTGCAGAGTGTACAACCATTGACAAGCTCTAAGACTGTTCAAAGAAACTTTCCCCTAGATTGAATCTAATCAATTTTGAATTAATTTGTGTCAATCTTGGACCAATTTGTGTCTACTTTATTTCAGAATGTCTGCAAGTAGTTTTTCTTATTCCTATTGCAATCTTGTGTTAAAGTCCCTCCAAATCACACAGGATCTCATCCTGTGATGAGTTTAGTGGCATTTACAATTTCATTTCAAGAAGAGCCTTCATCCTGTAATGAGATAAACAATTTAAAATCACTTTACTTGTCATTTTTTGATACATATTGTTTGTAAGCCTTTGAGTGTATCTTAGGCATGAGGAACTAGGGGTCTTAATGTTTAATTGAGTCTTTAGCTCAAGCCTTCATGTTAAATTCTTGGAGATTGTGTGAAACCGTGCAAATTTGGGCCTCCATTGATGCACACCTAGTTGAAGGAATATTTTAGCTATTCTAAAGCTTTCTATCATTTAGTATTCCAATTGTTGTGAAGGTTCTCAAATATTTGGCATAATCAATTTTATCCTACTTAATCTCCCACCAAAATTATTCAAAACAATGAATCCTACCTGAACTACCCTTATTTGCCCTGTATGTCAACAAATGTATAAATTCTACTACCAAAATATGCAGAAGCAATCAAGATTCCATAATGTCTCTAGTAACCTTTAACCTTGTTTAGGAAATATCACCATTCTTTAGAAGTGACAACTCGTGAGAGTTAAATTGTGGTGCATTGATCATATTTTCTTAGGGCCCCCTTTCAAATTTGTGCAAAGAAGGATATCTTCATTCTCCTTCACCAATAGAGGTTACAAAACGGGTCCTCTCACCCTGGTTGAAAGGCATGGCCTAAAGTAGTGATGATAGATCAAATCCTTAATGAAGGTGCTATCCATTTCTCCGATGCCCGAGTGACAAAGAGTCAGAAAAATCCCCTCCCGACTACAAAATGACTCATAATATGATCTCATGCAATGTCTCGCGGTGTCCTGTTAAATTTTTGATGTTGCTCGGTTTCCAAGGGAGAATCAATTTGGATACCAATAGAGCTTCCTCCCAACATTGAACCCTACTGACACACAAACAAAACAAAAAACAAAAGATTGGCCTAATAATAACCCGCTTAGCTTTAGCTTTTAGGTTTTGGTTTAGGTTTTAGGTGTGCAACTATAGTTTAGCATGTTATTTAATTTCGTTTCTAACTTAAAGACCTCTATGTTATGCATTGTTTTAGTTAGTATTGTTAATTAGTTTAGGATGTTATTTAATTTCTTTTCTAACTTCAAGATTTCTATATTATTCAAATTTCTATATTATTTATTTTATTTTAATTAATCAATTAGCTTAATTACTCACATTAGGCCTTTTCACATAATTAGGCACTTTTATATTTATTTTTCGCTCTTTTCACCAAAATAGACTAATTGTAAAGTTCGTTATTGTAGGGTTATTGGATGTTTGAGTCCCATTTTTGTCACATTTTCGGATTTTTAATAACAGTCTCATTTGTTTATTACATTGCTAATAACGTTTTGTGGTCGTTCGCCTCACATTTCTTGTCATTTTTTGCCATTTTTGCAACATTTTTTTCTTTTTAATCAAAACGTTTTATTTCTCTTCCTCGTGTTTTTTTCAATGATCTTGGAAATCAAAAGCATGAACTTGCTTCTTTTGTCTTGTCTTTTACCTACTTCTAGTGAACATTCTGATCCTTATTTGGGAGCCTCTCTCATGAAGGTTGAAAAAATACTTAAAAACTACTAACTACAAGTTTCTTTTTCTCGCGAACTTCAAAATACTCATTCTTGTGTGTAGGAAATTGATGATAAATAAGATAAAATGAACATTTTTACACATTGTATTTGCGAGGTTTGGATAAGGACTTAAACCCATTCGCTATATTTGTGGGAATTATCTTGGCTTAAGCCATAAAAATCATTGTGAGGATTACCACAGGAACCCCAAAGTAGTTGGCACATTGAGGGAACGACTGATAAAATGGGTACCCCCATCCCAACTGACTAGTAAAACTTGTGAGATTAGAGTCACGGATATCCAATAGTGGTGACCCCAGTGCGATTCATTCTAAGAAATATCTTTTCTCAATGTTTTAAATGGGGTAAAGTAAATTTGACAACTAACAATAACATCATGCTCCCTCGGGTATACTGACACCTAGTTGAGAGAGCCACCCAGAAGCCAAACATTGTCCAAGCCAAGCTAAGGTATAGGTCGAAAACAAACAAAAAACAAAAACTCTTTTTCTTTTTCTCTTTCTTTTTGTAGTAGTTGTCCAATTTTGTAGCCCTTACAAATTGAACAACTTAGAAAATTGGAATTGAGAAATTTGATGGGGCCTCAATGAAATAGCTGGAGAAAACAACCATAAAAGACAAAAACGAAGGTCTTTTTGCAAGTATTTTGTAAGAACGCAACATGATTGCGGTGGGACGACAACAAAAATGTTGTCGGTCAACAACATGTATGACTATTACCAAATGGTAATAAGGGAAGTGTCATTGGCGATAACAAGAATAGTGTTATCACCGATAAGCAAGAACATAACCCGAATGCGGTTGGATGACAACCAATTAACAACATATAAGACTGTTATCGACTAGTAATGAGGAATAGTGATGCCAACCGATATGTGGAATAAAGAATTACTAGCCTTGGATTAAGTGAGGTAAGTGGGTGAAAAGATAGCTCAACAACTAGTTTTAATGAAGTATGACGCTCATGTCTTCTTCTACCAAAAAAAAACCTCGAGAAGTGAATTTTAATGGCTACCCATACCTCTTTTTAGAGAATTGAATGTAAGTTGTCGGTTGGTGAGGAAAAATTGAGGTTCTTTCTCTATATAATGTGATAAGCCTCTCATTTAAAAGGGGGTTTATGAAAAAGTAGAGGAACTCACAAAATTGTTCCAATACTCTTATGAGTTGTAGGCCTCAAATTTGAGCATTTTGCAAAGGATTCTTTCCTTGTTTCTACTTTGTAATGGATTATGCATCCTTTTGAGCAATAAAATTCATGTTTTGTGGTTGTTTTTGCCCTAGCTTGTGTTATTTTTCATTTATTGTCTTCCATTGTATCTGCGGGTATATTATGCATACTTTGTTCTTCTTGTAGGACTCAAATCTATTACGTTCCACAAAAATGGAGATTTGAATGTTGTTTTGGACTATGGCACTTCTATCAACCCTCTCTTACTTCGTTTTCTTCCTATTTTCACTCATTGGAATTTCTCCACCCTCTTCTTGGTGTTATCACTTCGTAGTTTAGGATTTATGTTTTATGCATCTCCTTCTCACCCTAGTCCCTTAGAGTTTTAGAGTAGAATTAGATAGTTGCATTTCAATTCCTAGGAGTAGTTTAGTAGTAGGAATAGGTAGAGGAAGTCAGTCTTCTCTGGAGAGTTTGTCCCACAACCGAGAGAGACAATCCCATGTTGCCTCAAAAATTCTTGGTCATTCATGTTCATGTCCAGGGTGCAATTTTGAGTTTCAACAATTTTGACACACCCTGGGAGAAGACTGATTTGAGCTTTACACCTTCATTTCAACAAGTTGGCGTGTTCTTGTTGGAATCTCAGCCTTTAGAGGCACATTCAAAGCACATTTGGCAACTCCATTGATCTAGAACCCATTTTCTCGAGTTCCAGGACCTTCCCTTTCATCCATTTTTCTTTCCATACCTTTCATTTTCCTTTCATCCATGAAGTTTTGATGACTTCATTTTTATTGTGGGATTCTTATTGCAGCAATAATAGTG
This sequence comes from Taxus wallichiana var. yunnanensis, assembly GCA_018340775.1. NCBI lineage: Eukaryota > Viridiplantae > Streptophyta > Pinopsida > Cupressales > Taxaceae > Taxus > Taxus wallichiana. The sequence goes on from CM031235.1 coordinate 638,658,225, forward strand.
TTATTCAAATCCATCTCCAAGTTATTACAATCCACCTCCAGATCAATTCTATGATCAGAATCAGCAGTATGCATATTCTCATGAGCAAGATACAAGTCAGTTTGGTTATTCATCAAACTATGGAGTTGTCCAAGAGCAAGAGTATGCAAATTTTGGAGGCCATCATATACTTGGAGATGTCTATTTGTAGAAAAAGGTTCAATAGTTGGAGCTAAGCATGGTTTTGATAAGGACTAATGAGACAAAGAAGGTAACCCAAATTGGTTTCAACATTCTATATCCATGGACTAGCTCTATACCAAGTAAGTTCAGTCCTCAAGTAAAGCCGCATTTTATAATTAAAAAAATGACTCGAGTTGGAGAGTGGATAAAAAAGAGAGAGGCTTATGAATCTAATGCTAGACAACCCTATCAATGGGAAACCTCTGCATTACCATCTCACAACCTTCCCATTCCCCAACCCATGCCACCTCAACCTGAACCTCATTTCCCTAACTTTCCACCTGTTGCCCACATTGTGAGTTCCATTTCTTCATCTTCTTCCCTTTCATCCCACCTTCTATCTTTTGCCCTTTTCTCTTCCAAAATTCCATCCCCTCCACAAAAAGAAGAAATTAACCTTCCCTTCCACCACAAACATTGCAAAAATTAGTTGAATCCCAACCCACCCCTCCTCTTGTAGTCCCAAACCCATTTTGGGAAGAACAAAATTAGAAAATCAGTCATGGAGGAAAGAAAATGGAAGAGCCTAGCAGAGAAGAATTGACACAAAATTTAAGGAATTGGGCTATCAAGTTTAATATCACCCAAATTCCATTGATGACTAAGCCTTCAATAGAGGTTGAGACTCAAGAACAAGTGGTGAAGACTGATTCTACAAAAGAACAGGTCTAGGAAAGAACAAGTCTTGTGCTCAGAGGATGATCAACAAAACTTGATTGCACCATATTGATGGAGATTGTTGTCCCATCCCCATAGGAATCGATAAAGGAAGTAAAGATCCCAAGTGTGCAGGATGTCTCAATAGAATTGGTGATCGCCATGTCCCTCATGTCTAAAGTTTGCTGAATTGTTGGGAGGTTGCATTGATCGCTAAAATCATCTTTAAACGTTGCAACCGTTCACGAGGAACTTCATGATGTGGAGGAAGACAATGCACATTCGAGGTTTTGAGTGTAAAGTAGGTTAAAGAATAAATTTTATATCCTTCTCCCATTTCATCCTTCTAAAAAAATAAATTGTTGGATGAGTTTGTCTCAAATTTCATGTTTAAGGATGAGGAAACACATGGTGAACCATTCTGCAAATTCGAAGCCACCGTGGAAGAAGAAGAATCCTTGGCACATTTAGACAATGAGGAGGTTGAATAGTTATCGATTTGGAGGATTGCATTAATGGAGAAGAGCCTATTGAACTAATTACCTTTTTGCCCCATCATCTATCCTTCAACAACAAGAACCTCATGCCATGGAAGAGAAGGTTCAAGTAAATCATGCTACTCACATCAATCCTCTTGAATACAAAAATAAAGGAGTTTGATCTTCCAAGCTTCACATTAGATGAGGAGGAAGAGAACAAGGATGACAACCATTCCAAATCAGTCATCAAGGTAGAGAATCAATTGTTCGTAGAAGTACCACAAGATCCAAATCAGCTTGAAAACAATCACCTTTTCCAGGAATGTCTGCAAGGAGACTTCATTATTGATGTTGGGCTTCAAGCAATGGTTAAATTTAGTGGATCATACCTTTCCCAATCAAGTGCTTGGCTTTATTGTATTAAAATTCAAAGTCGCCACCAGTCATGTTCACTTTAGAGCATGAGGATGAGTTTCAAGTTCCAAGGATTAGTTGTAATGCCTCTTCAATCCAAATGCAGAACAACTAAAAGAGGTATTTGTCTTGTTTTTAGTGTATACCTTGATGAGTTGGGTTAAAAATCAGCTTGTAGTCAATTTTTCACTCTTGTGAAAGACCATTTCCATTTCAAAACTAGTCACATGGTCCCAATTTGTGAGGAAGGGAATTTTGTTCTCCTTGCCAGTGTTAGGATTTGTTTGAGTCTCCTATTTCTCTGGTTAGAGTAGAGTAGGTAGGTTTACTTTCAAGTAAAGAAGTGTTTGTGCACACTCTACATGTTTCCACTTGGAACATGTATGCTTTTCCCTTTTATACATAAATTTTGTTCTATTGGTGTTGTTGCATGACAAGATTTAGATACGGAGGAGGCACTATTCATGGGAAGCAAGGTTTTAACATTTCTAAGTGCACTCCAAAACATAATGTGTTTGAGACTTTTGCAATGCTTCATCTTTTTCCATGATTCAATTCAATTCTTCATACTTGGAAAAAATCAGATTTTGGGACAACTTCAGAGCTTCATTTTCAATCTTAATAGATCAACTTACGAGGAAAGAGATAACAATCTCATATTCAAAGTAATTTTCCACTCATATAAAACCTCATTCGAAGATTTCTTAGGATGTGAATGGTTAATTCATTCAATGTGAGATCAACTCCAAGTTTAAATAACAGTGCTTGAAGTTGTCTCGGGCGAGTTTCAAATTTCAAATCAAATTTCATGATTACCACATTGAATCCATGCCCAATGGATACTTGAAGGCTACTCGATATTTTTAATCTAGTAGGAAGATTACCTCGTGAGTCGCCAAACTCTTGTCTAATTTTGCAGCCCCTACAATTGAGCAACTTAGCAAATATGGAATTAGGCAATTTGATGGGGCCTCATTGAAAGAGTTGGAGAAAATAACCATAAAAGACAAAAACAGAGGTCTTATGTAGTGTTTTATAAGAACGCAAAATGACTTGCACTTTGGATGACAACCCGATTTGTAGCTCGATGACAGGTAGAAATGTTGCTAGTCACATCATGTATGCATATTACCAAATCAGTAACAAGGGAAGTGTCGTCGCTAGTAGCATGAATAATGTTATCAACCGACAACACTAACACAATCAAATGCAACTGAGATGATAGCTAACCCGACATCATGTATAATTATTACCGATTGATAATGAGGAATAGTGATGTCGAATGACATGTGGAATAAATAATGATGAGCCTTGGATTAGGTGAGGTAGGTGGGTGAAAAGATAGCTCAACAACTAGTTTTAATGAAGTATGATGCCCATGTCTTATTTTGCCAGAAAAATACCCTTGGGAAGTGAATTTTTATGGCTTCCCATACCTCTTTTCAGAGAATTGAATGCAGGTTGTCATTTGGTGAGGCAAATTTGAGGTTCTTTCTCTATATAATGTGATAAACCCCTCATTTGAAAGGGGGATTTTTTAAAAATGTAGAAGAACTCTATCAAAATTGTTCCAATACTCTTGTGAGTTGTAGGCCTTGGATTTGAGCATTCTGCAAAGTATTTTTGGTTTGTTTTTACTTTATAATGGATTGTGCATCCTTTTGAGCAATAAAATTCATGTTTTGTGGTTGTTTGTGCCCTAGTTGTTATATTGCATTTCTTGTCTTCCATTGCATCTGCAGGTATATTGTGCATACTTTGTTCTTCTTGCAGGACTCAGATCTATTGTGCTCCACAAAAATGGAGATTTGAATTTTGTTTTAGAATGTGGAACTTATGTATGCCCTCTCTAACTTTATTTTCTTCATATTTTCACTCATTGGAATGTCTCCAACCCTCTTCTTAGTGCTATCACCTATGTAGTTTAGGATCTTTGTTTTATGCATCTCTTTCTCACCTTGGTTCCTTTGATTTTTAGAGTAGAGTTAGATAGTTGAATTTTAATTCCTAGGAGTAGTTTACCAGTAGGAATAGGTAGAGGATGCTTGACATTCTCTAGAGTTCTCGTCTCGATTCGCGCGAGTCCCACAGTGAGAGACGGCCCATGTTTCCTCGAGAATTCTCGGTCATTCATGATCATATTCAAGGTGCAATTTTGAGTTCTAACAGAGTGTTCTACACTCACTTTTTCTTCCCAAACACTCCTTGTTTGGGATCCATCTTTCACATTCACATCTTCTCGTAGTTTTGAATGATCCTTGTTTGAATTCATCCTTCACGTTCGTACCTTTTTGTCATTTCTAAATGTTTCTTGTTTGGATTGATACTTTCATCTTCTCAAGTACTCTTTACTTAGATTATTTTTCACCTTCTTTTCGATACCCAAAATACTCCTTATTTGGGATCATTTTCTATTTTGTTTGCTATCTCCAAATTTATCCTTATTTGGACTTTTCATTCACCTCTTTTTTCTTGTCATCCTTTCTCTTCATCTTCAGTCATTCACTATCTTTCGTTTTACTCTCAAAATTCCCCTTTTTAGAGCTTTTATCTCTTTTTCATCCTTTCAATCTTTTCATTCTCATCACACTTCCCATTTGATCTTCTTTCATTCCTTTAGAATTCTCATTTACCTATTTGAGTCTTCCTATTTTGAGATCATCAAATTTCCTTATCTTTTAAACTTACCTCATTTTGAGTTTATCTCCCATTTCATCCTTGACTTAAACATTTGGATTAATTTTCCCAAAGTTTAAGTTTCCACTTCCTTTTCAACATCAAGTCTTGAGTTGTGGATATCCATGTCCTCACTCAAGAATTTTCATCTTATGACTCATGTCTTGAAATTGTTGTATCCCACTTTGTCACGATCAATTCCATTACATCTTATCTTTCCTTAAAGATTTGATACTTTCATCCTCTTCTTATGTCCTTTAGTTTGACATCATCATTGTTAAACTATACACGTTTGTTTTCTTCATGTCTCTAATTTGAAAAACTCTTTGTTAAGTTTTAGAAACTTCATCGTATCTTTTCTCAATGTTTATGTTGTCAATACTCAAGTCTTATCCCCTCATTATTCTCATCCTTCTTAACTATTTCTTGTTAAAGGTTGAGCACATCACATACGATTTGACTCCTTCTTCATATCCTCTTCCATTCTAACATTTACATTGTTAGAGGTTGAGCACAATCAAAACTTAATCACAAAAACCCTCTTCCCATCTAGCATTCACTTTGCTAGCTATAGAGTACATTTGACATCAATCAATTCTTGCTTCTCTCTTCTTGTATTCACATTATAAGAGGTTGATCGTATTTGAGAATTCATCACTATAACCCTCCTCCCATCTAGCATTTACTTTGTTAGAGGATGAAAAATTTAATCATATTGGACCCCTCTTCCATTTTGACATTCATGTTGCTGGTTGAGTTTATCTCACTCTCACTTCTTTAGACACCAAAATTGGGTCACACTCCCTTGGCCTTGTCAAATAACACCGCTCAAGCATACTCATCTAACCATGGCCCCTTCCACCCCACATCACCTTTAATTTAATTAATTTAATTAAATTTATATATATCCTCACAATATTTAATATCTAATTACCTTAATTTCTACCTCGCCACCTCACCTAGACACCTCATCCAACCACCTTGCCCTAGACCTATTCTTGGCATGTTTCCATAACTAACAATAACTAAGTCTTACTTTCCTTAATGAGCTAAGATTTGGTCTAACCCTAAAATCAATCCCTAAAATCTCTCTAACCACATTCCCGCTCATTATAAGGGAAGTTTCTGTTCTAATCCACGAGAATAAACTAATTGGGCCCAAGAAATTAGAAAGATCTGCCCATTTTAGTAAACCTAGGGAATCCCGCTTAACCGATGTGTGCATGTGTTGTTTTCAAAATAATGCTAATATGAGTAAAGACTAACACCTAAATAGCCTTAACTTAGCAAGAATTGAACAACAAACTAAACACCATCAAGATAAGAATTAAACAAGGGTTAGATGTTAGCATTCATAAGTACAAACTTTGAAACTAACAATGCTAAATATCTAAACTCCTCTATTCTCTAACAACAAATAAATGAATGGACCTAAGTAAGCTCCATGGCTATCAAAATAGTTGTCCTTAGTATGCCAAGTAACCTAGGAATGAGGGCCTATCAAAGTTGGGCTACAAGACCCCTTTGACACCTCCCATATGACCTAAGCACTTAAGAAAGAGGCTTAACTCTTCAAGATGATGAACTCTCAAAAGGGTAAAAGGCAAGCTCTTAGTCTTTGCTATATGCTTTGCATTCACTCTCTTAGAAAGTTTAGGTGTAAGTAAAAAGATAGGTGGAGGGCTCTTTATATAGCCCAAAGGATAAAGGATTCAACACATTCTCATGAATGTGGGATAAAGGTAAAACATGATTAGGAGTGGATAAGGTTGCTTTATTAAAGGTAACCTTACTTTAGAAGGGTTTAATACATGTTTAGCAAGTCATGGGAGTTGGGGGTGCTTTAATTAATCAAAGGTGATTAATTAATAGGTAGGTGTAAGCTTATAGAAGCCAATTAGAAGAATATTAGTACGATTTAGGCTATTAGAAGGGGATTAAATCAATTAAATATTGATTTATTGGTTAAATGGAAGGGAAAGCTAATTAATTAATAATAATTAATTAGTCTAGGTAGAAGGGGTGATTAAATCAATTAAATATTGATTTATTGGTTAAATGGAAGGGAAAGCTAATTAATTAATAATAATTAATTAGTCTAGGTAGAAGGGGTGATTTATTAACGGAAGGTCATTAATTAGGGTATTTGTTGGATAGGCAACTTAATTAATTAGCTTAGTGTAATTAATTAATGATGATATGAGGGAAAATGAGTGCTTTTGATGATATGTCGTTGATTTGCGAGAAAGACGATAATTAATGCAATTTAAGTATTTGAATTGCTTGGGTGTAATTATGGGTGTCTACATTTTCCCCTCTTTGGGGTGGCGTAAGTGATGCCACTTCAAAGATAGTAGACAGGTGGAATTTTGAAGGGATAGAAGAAAAATTAGTAGGAGGGAGAGATGCCCCCTCGAGTGTCGATGGGGTGATGGAAGAAGCCAACGATTGAAAAAGGTGAGATATAGGCAGAAGAAGGGGGATGAGGCAGGATGCCTCGATGAGAGGGAGAATTAGGGGTGAAAGGGAAGTGGTGTAGAAGAAATATGGACAAGGGGGAGAAAAAGCTTAGCCTCTAGTCGCGTATTTTTTTGAAACAATTTGGATGTCATCATATTGCCACAGGAACTACATCATCGGTCCTTATGAAAAATATAAGCATACGACAAAGGTAGAATGACATGAAAAGCCATAATACGAACAATTTTCCATTACTGAAAATACCAACTCCGTGCAACATACAAAAATGCAATGCAATACGAGAAGGAAACAAGCTCATCTAACAGGGAAAACAAGTATGAACACACATATCCAACCCAACAATAGTCAAGACAGTTGTACAAATGTTTTGTTATCAGTGCTGAAGAGATCCACAAGTTCATGATTGATGACAAGGGTTAAAAATGATGCCCCAAGCAAGGATACATGCAAGGGGAAATGAAAATGGACACGGGGTCCATGAAAAGCATTTGTGCGCAACGAAACAACACCAGGCAACCAAAAGTGCCCCAGAGTACAAACGAAGCAAGCAGCTAGCTTTTGTGAATGGTTGTGAATCCAGTGATCTATGAGTCATATTAATCGGGGAAGATGTGAGACAAACCAACAGGATATGGAGAAAATACCATGCGTAAGACACAAGTTTCAGCCGTAAGAAGCAAGTTACCATTTTGTAGGGTGTTTTACTTTTTAGGAATTTTAAAATTTTTTTGCCTTGTTTTTGGATTTTTTTGATATAGTAAATGTTTGTATTGTTTTGGCTTTCTGAACCATGATAAACAATAGAAGAAAGGAGAAGAAGAAAAAGAAGGGCCTAGGGGCAACATAAAGTGCCCTAGGTGGAAGAAAAGAGAAACAAACGACAAATAATGTCCTTGTTTAGTGGAAGAATTAAGAAAAATAATTATTTGAAAAATAATTATTTACGAGGTGTGAAGAAGAATAAAAATCGCCAGGAGCAATAAAATTATCCGGGGAGAAGAAAGGGGTATTGACAAGAAATGCCCCAATACGGTGAAAAATAAGAGAAAATAATTATTTAATTAAAAATAATTATTCCACAAATGTAATGAGAGAGAAAACGGTGAGCTAAATGGGTGTCTCGCCGTCCGTCGATCGATGAAAAACAGGTTAATATACCCCCCAGGGGGGGTAAAAACATCGCAATCGTCGTTCATTTTAACCGCTCAGTTTAGAAAACTTACCATGAGGCTCTGACACTCAGGAGAGATGGTGATCGCACGTGATCGTTTGAGGCGTCTTTGTCAATTGTAGATGATAGATCTGTAGACAATATCAAATGTTGTTTTCAAGTGTTATTTTAATGTATATGGATGGGATGATATGATGATATTGGTGTGGGGGGATATATTTTTGATTATGCGTAACCCCTCTTGCCCCCATTGATGATATGATATGTGATGATTAGCTTAGCATACATGCATGATGTAAAACTTAGCATTTTTGTTTATATATGATGTATAGATGATGCTAGATGTGATGATAGTGATGGTAATGTGATGTGAATGATAACAAAACAGAGCACATGCAAGAAACACAGCCAAATGCTACAAAGAACACCAGGAATTAATGCAATACACCATGAATCACCATGCCTTATTAACAAGTAACAAAACACAACCAAATGCATTAAGAAAGAAATAAAGAATTAACACACTAGCATGGTGAAACCCACTACAATATGCACAAGCAAGAATGAATCTATTCTAAGCAAGAAAAGATAAACTATGACAAAGTACACCCAAGCAACAAACAACTCAAAAGTAAGCACGCAAAACACTATACAAGCAACAAGCAAAGCAAGAAAACAAGACAATGCAAGTAAATGTTTTTGTAAGATATGTTTTCATAAACCGATTTTCTATTGTTTAGGTTTTTGTGAAACAATTTTATATTGTTTTTGTGTTTTCTCAAAACAATGTTCTATTGTTTTTGTTTTTTCCTCAAACAATTTTCTATTGTTTTTGTGTTTTCTCAAAACAATGTTCTATTGTTTTTGTTTTTTTCTCGAAACAATTTTCTATTGTTTTTGTGTTTTTAATAGTTTTCCAAAGCTATGTGCAGGTAACCAAGAAAGCATGGATGCCCCCAACGTTAGGTGGGGAATATATAAGGGCAGAAGCCACGTGCTTATGAATAAGAAGGTGAAGTCGTTGAGTTGCCCCCATCGTAAGATGGCAAATAACGAAAGATCAAGCGTCCCTTACAAACGAATAAAAGAAGGCAAAGCCAGATCAAGGTTGACAAGATGGTGTGCACAAGGAAACTCGAAGGCAAAACTAGGTCTAGGACAAAGACAACTACCCTTCTAATACAGAATGCTTGTGAACAACGAATCCTCCCGAGGCGCCGGAAACCGGTTTTCACCCAAGGACTTGTCTAAAGTGCCACAATTGTGTGGTTTTCACTAGTGGACGACCTGTTTTCTCTTTTTCTTTTTCTAATTTTTTTGTTGATGTTTTTGTATTTTTTTTTTTTGTGCCATGTTCAAGCATAGAACTTCTTAAGATGCATGGCGTTCATTGGCTCTCGGAGCTCATCACCATTGGGTGAGCCAACAGATGCCCGGTGCCGTGCTTGCAACTATGACATAGGGTCCTAGCCAATGTGGTTCGAACTTCCCTTTCTTTTCTCGCTCTGCTCTAGTGTTGAACTGGTTCTCCTTCATAACTAAATCACCCACCTCAAACTGGTAAGGGATGATTCTCTTATTATAGTTATAGGAGATTCTGTGTTGATATACCTTCAGTGATTAGGAGCGCAAATGCACCTCTCATTCGGGAGCTCTAACTCACCAATCTTGCCACTCGATAATCTTCATCCTTATCCAAATAGTCCCAAGAGAAATTCACAGGGGATGGGAGTTCAATCTCTAAAGGGATGATAGATTTGTCTTGAACACTAGGGAATATGACATCGCACCCGTAGGAGTGCGAATTGATGTTCATGAGGCCCGAGGATTGGGTGGATTTGTAGGTGACGGTTTCGGCCGGTTTTGCTAACCATCTTCTCCATTATCCTTACCAAAGTCTTATTTGTTGCCTCGAACATCCATTACCTTGGGTAATATGGCGGACCATTTCAATCTGATTTGGAACCGTTGGCAAAGACCTTTCACGTTTTGTTCTTAAATGACTTCCCATTATCTCGTGATGATGGTCGCAGGGATACCATATTGGCAAATAATGTGATTAATGATGAATTTAGAAATCATGCTCTGTGACATAGGTTAAAGGGATAGCCTCCACCCATTTTGTAAAGTATTTTGTAGTGATGTGATGATATGTGTATGACCATCATATGAGGTAGGAGTAAGCTTCCTATTAGATCAAGTCCCCACTTAGAGAATGGCCACGGGGTAGTGATTGGTTGCAATGGTTACGATGGAGCATGGATGAAATTTCCATACTTTTGGCAAAGTACACATTTTCTAACATAATTACAACAATCGGTTTCCATGGTGGGCCAATAGTAACCTACTCTTAACAGTTTTTAGCTAAGACCATTCCGTTTGTATGTGCTCCGCATACTCCTTCGTGTACTTCTTTAATTGCTACGGATTGACTCGTCACATCCAGACAACGTAACATTCCCATCGTAGCCATGACGATAAAAAGTGTACCTTATAAAAGGGTGTAATGGGCTATCTTGCGAATTAGGCTTTGTTTTTCGAATGGGAGATATTTGGAGGGAAAGTACTGTCCTTAAGATAGGCGAAAATGGGTTTGTACCATAGGGAATAGGGACCAACAACCTCACAAGCCAGGCAATATTTTGGCACGTCATATGCGGGCTGGTGTAGATTTTCTACGAAAAATGGTATATCATTGTTCCCTGGTGGAATATGAAGCATAGATCCCACCGTTGCCATAACATCTGCCGATCTATTCTGCGCTCTTGGGATCTGCTCAAAGGTAATGCACACAAAATACTCCTTCAGAGTTTCCACCAACTTCTTGTAAGGTATGAGCTTGTCATCCTTAACTTTATACTCATCATTAACTTTGTTTGATGATTAGCTGCGAATCACCTACAACCTTAACATGTTGAATATTCCACTTGATGGCTAGCTTCATCCCCGCAATGAGTGTTTCATATTCCACAATGTTGTTTGTGTAAGGGAAGGCGGGCGGAAAGCTGCGGTATAGATCACCCAAGGAGGAGTAATAAGGACCACTCCTGCACTGAACCATGAAACGTAAAAGATCCATCAAAATGTATCCATAATGCCATACGACATATTCTTCAATGTAGAGCAAAGATGCATTTGGCGTATCCGGACTCAAAGGTTCTGTGCTTCAGCGAAGGTGCTTCCCTAATTTGGTCGGCAAGTACTTGTCCTTTAACTAATTTTTGATGGACAAATTCTATATCAAACTCACTGAGTAGAATGATCTAATTAGCCATTCTACCTGTGAGGGTGGGTTTGGACAACAAATACTTGAGTGGGTCGACCTTGGATATGAGCTTGGTGTTAGTATTTAGCAGGTAATGGCGAAGTTTCTGAAAGGTAAAAACAACGGCCAAGCAAGCCTTTTCAATCTGAGGATAATTACATTCATAGGCGATGGGGGTGCGACTCAGATAGTCCACTGCTTTCTCTTTATGGCTAAGGTCATATTGGGCGAGCAATGCACCAATAGCCTATTTGCGTGGCGAAATATAGAGCAAAAGTGGTTCTCCCGGAGTGGGAGGCATGAGGACAGGTGGATTAGCCAGGTACTATTTAAGCAAAGCAAAGGCTTGATGTTGCTCGAGTCCCTAGATGAAAGTGACATCCTTCTTAAGCAAATGAGTGAATGAGTGACATTTATCTGCAAGTTGGGAGATAAAGCAACAAATGGCTTGAATTTTCCCTATAAGCTACGCAGTTGCTTGATATTTTTAGGTGGAGGCATTTTTGTGATGGCAGACACTTTAGCAAGGTCTACCTCAATACCTCGTCTTGACACAATGAAGCCTAATAGTTTCCCAGATAGCGCACCGAAGACACACTTCTTTGGATTCAGCTTAACTTTGTATTCACGCAGGTGTTCAAAGATACACTGCAAAATGATAGGATGATCCTCTCTTGTTTTGGACTTTCCCAAGATGTCTTCTACGTAGTCTTCCATGATGTCATGAATCATATCATGAAATATTACTGTCATGGCCCGCTAATAAGTTGCTTCCGCATTCTTAAGGCCAAATGGCATCACCTGATAACAGAAGGTGCCCTAAGGAGTTGTGAAAGTTGTTTTGTGTTGGTCTTCCTCAATGATCTTAATTTGATTATAACCTGAAAAGCCATCCATAAGCGTTAGCATTTCGTACTGCCCTACGGTTGAGTCAACAATCATGTCAATGTTGGGCAATGGAAAGTCATCTTTAGGGCAAGCTTTATTGATGTCCCTAAAATATGTGCGATCGGATACCGATAGGTTTCTTCTGATAAAACAATGTTCGATATCCATTCAAAATAATCAATTGGCTTGATGCATCCTCCGTGCAAGCAACCTTTCTAACTCTTCTTTAACTAACAAGGCCACTCTTGGGTGTATCTTTGAAGCTTTTATTTGATAGGCTTAAGCATTGCGTGCCAACCAACTGTGCACAACCAAAGTTGGATCTAAGCGAGGCATGTCTTTGTAAGACCATGTGAACACATCAATAAACTCTCGCAAAGAGCATAGTGAACGTCTTTTGTTCTCTGGCCGAGAGTGATGCTCCCAATTTTACTATCTTGGGATCTTCTTCGGTACAATATTGACATCAATGGTTTCTTCAACTAACAATTTTGATAAGTCCTCCATACGCGTAGGATCGGGAGGTAGGTTGAGATATTCATCCAAGGATGTCTCTACGAGATTTTCATCCCGGCGTGGTCACTTTGTTTGTCCTTTGATTTTCTTATTTGTTTATCGGCCCGATGCCTCAAAGAGGTTTTCACTGTGTGACTTGGACTTCGATTTTTGCCAAGGCTTTTCTTTAGAACTCTTGCCCTTGCTTTTCTTTAAATTTTGACGACCACGAAGTTCACCTCCTCGCTAAGTAGGTGTAGATGTCTAAGTCAATAAAGAAACCCTTCTTGTGATCTCCAATGGGAATTGTATCCCTTATGCCCATGAACTCTGCAATAGCCTCATTGTTCTCGAATAAATCTAGTGGCACGTGACATTGTTGGTCCCATTCAACAAGGGAAGGGTACACAAGGTCAAGGATTGGTTCAGTGGGGGTTATGGTCAGGACAACGTTATTCATGAAAAGGTTCGTGGAGGCCAGATCCTCATATTGGCTTCAACAAGAATCCGTATCACTATCTAGATAATTGGAGCCATCCTCATGCTTTGAACAAGTCACATCTTGATCGTTAGGGTGTGCCCCATAAGGGTGAATCCGGGCCATATCTTTCAGTTTTGAAAGGGGGAGAGGGACTAGTTCCCTTTGTCCTTGTTCATTCTTACCACATCCTAGGCCTTTGTAGCCCATGAAGTACATCATTCGCTAGATTTTTCATATTTCGGGGTTTGATAAAAGATGGTGAGTGTCTTCGGGACCCAAGTAGTAGGTGGATCAAGCAATTTTCCTCGCTAACAAGCCTCTAGGTAAGAACGACCCATAGTGTGTTCCTCTCTAGGTCTCTGAAGCGGTAGTTGGGTCGACCTCTAGTCTTGGGAGATAAGGAGAGGTCGAAACAAATAGTGCTTGTTGTACATTATACTCCCCACACCATATTCCAGATTTTCATCTCCCATGAATTAAATGGAGATGTTTAAGTAGATGCCCCATGAGTGCAAGAACTAAGAGAATTTGAATCTACTCGAGATTCCATGGCCTCGAAATGAAGAGGGACAACTATATCTCAGGAGGGGACATGCGTATGTACCCTTTCGTGCAAAGCTATTAAGAGCTCTACAATGAGCAAAGGGCTCTGAATCTCTTGGTATTATAACCGTATGTCCCTCATGCTTCAGCTTGATGCATTGATGAAATGTTGATGGCACGACTGCATGGCATGAATCCATGGTCGGCCTAGAAGCATATTATATGGAAGTTCCAAGTCTAGGATGTGAAACTTCGTTTGATGGCAAGTGGGGCCCACCTCCATGGGCAGCGTAATGGTGCCTGCTGACTCTCTTTCTACGTTGTTGTATGCGGTGATAGTGATGATATGGGACTCAAGATCTGCCTCCGTATGTCCCAATTGTTTGACTAATTTAAGTGTGCAGATGTTCAATCCAGATCCGTTATCCACAAGCACCCGTTTGATTTTCCTGTGGGTGACAACTACCTCAATGTATAAGGGAAGATTATGTTTAGGATTCTCGGTAGGGACCTCCCTATGGTTGAAAGTGAGATGCTCACTGGGTGCAATATTTGCCACCATGGCTTGAAGGTATGCGCAGATCGACCTCTAAAGGCATTCTCGACCCCTAAAGAGTTTGATACAAAATGTCCTTATGCACATTGGATATCTTGAGAAGATCTAAGATCGAGATCTTAGTAGGTGTCCTCTCAAGTTGTTCTAAAAGGTTATATTTACTAGTTTGTGGGGTCAACAGAGAGGGTTCCGAAATCACGAGGCGGGCACACCTTATTACCGTAGCGCAGTCCTTTCCCTTGATCCAGATGGTATTGACACGGTCAGCAGGGGAGTGAATACATCCGATAAGTGAATCATAATGATTGTTATCTCTTTTGGTATACAAGTAATTCACAACTTTATAGGTTTGGGATGAGTCTCCCTGATCCGGCTTTGTCTTTTCTAACTTATCATGCTTAGGGAATGGTTCCTTATAAATCCCCATTTTCTCGTTAGGTGTTTGCATTTTGCCAGGGTTATCCACCTCTATCTCCCCATTATCAATGAGGTCCTGAATATAGTGGTGAAGCCGCAAACATTCTCCTAGTGTAACAAAAATGATTATCTATCCTATGCTAACATTTTCATGGGGTTTTAGGGAAAGAGATTTACAAAAATGAAACTATACTAGGGATGGTGATGCACCAAATAAAGGGTGTTTCCAGACTCAGGAAGGGTTAATTTGAAGAGGGTGTGTGCACCACAAGTCAACTTCACCTACTACAACTTAGAGAGGGTACATGATACCACAAACTAAGAGACACGCGTTCCCTTTGTTAAACTTTATCAGACCGAGAAATATACCAGTTTCCCAGTGAAGAAGGATGAACTCAAGAAGGGTGAATAGACACCACAACTCAACTGCATGCAATACTCCACCACTCGATAAGCACAGAACTCCAAGAACCTATAATAGAAACCTAAACTTGCATAGTGTACCTGCAAGTATGAGAAAGGCACAAAGAAGCACAAAAGGATGAAAGGACCGAGATTAGTCACAAAACACACACTTTTATTGCTTCAATAACATGCACAATGCATCATACATTCGAAGAGGCAATAGTTTCCATTACCAGTCTTGAAGAGGAGGCTTGAAAGTTCTCTCAACACACAAGAACAACTTGCGAGAGAGAGACTCTTGAAAAGTATACACTCGCTTGAGATATCTAAGCTGTCTAACTTGTCTGAACTATTGGAACCCTTTGAAATGAGCTTCCAACTTACATTTATAGAAGAATATGTGAGAAAGAAGAGGAAATGGTCATAATTACATTCCTAAATTGAAGGCCCATGATGTATTTATTACAGTTAGTTGAACCACTTGAGAAGGTTCCATCATGGGTCATTAATTGCTTGATGACCTAGTCTTCTCAATTAATTAAAAGAATATTTAAATAATAATAATAAATATTATTATTAAAATATTTAAATAAAAATATTAATTTAATTAACATAATGTCGGGACCCCCGTTGACCCATTTGACTTGAAGAGGAGGGGGTCCATGTGGATAGAATCTACACAAATCCCAACTCGGTGAGTTTCGAATCCTCTAACTCGGTGTTGCAATCGATTTTGAACCCCACACTAACTCTTTCCTTGCCTTGGCAATCAAGCTCTTTTGCATTGAGTCCTTTGAATGGTGAGCTATCAAACTCGATTCTTATTGTTTTCCTTGGTCAACTCGAGGCCATTTATGCATTCCACGTTTAAACTTCATGAAACAACACAAAAAATGCTGAGCAATATGAATCGTTTCATTCTGCACCGTAATAAACCTTCATCTCCTGATTCAGGGAAATTTTATGAAGCCTTGAATAGCGTGACTCCAATCCATCGTACACGGCAGTGAATATTTGTTTCTATAAGCTTCCATTCATACTAAATATATAACAACATAGTTGGTCAACCTGCTTGCTGGAAGCATCCAAAAGGCTTCTACTATACTGCAACATGCCTGTTGCCTGTGCGTGGGAGCTTGTCACCTGCCCACATCAAGTTTAGAATTGTACAGAGGATGAGGAGAAGGTCGTGGCAGCCATTAAAGCTGACTCAAAGTCTGAACAGTTTAGTATTCTGATTGGAATCCTAACAAGGGCGGATCTGTATGAAAAGAGACACTTTCTTCGTATGATCTATGGAACCCAATCCACAGTCCATGCAAGAGTGGATGTGAAATTTGTCTTCTGCAATCTCACCAAGGATGATCAAAGAATCCTTGTGTCTCTGGAGATGAAGGCGCAGAATGAAACGATTGATTGGCCTTTCTTTCCTCGCATCCTTTGATCTTCATGCACTCGCTCCCACTCGGCATTTGACTCGTTCCTCCAACCTGGCATCATTCCTTATTCACCGGTTTATATGGCGATTCACTCGCCATCCCTCGGTCATCAACTTCCTCCTGGTGACTCTGCACAAAGACTCGGACCACTCCAAACTTGCGTGGAATTCTCATGATGGATTGCCATCTTATGATCTCCACTTGGCAATTTGATCCGATTTCTCCCATTCACGGAAGTCTGATCATGGTTTACCAACCCAATATTTCCACTTGGCGGTGCTTGCCTGAATCTCCCCTACGCGGAGTGAACAACTTGGACTGCCATCATCAAATCTCTGACCTTGGAAATATAGTAAAATGTTTCCCATGTGTGGGATTACCTGCTCGGTCTGCCATTCATAAAAACCCACTTGGAAATATAGTGAAATGTTTCCCATGCGCGGAATTACCTGCAGCTTGCCATGATCGTGCTCCCGATTTTTGGCAGTAGACTCAAACTTCTCCCACACTGAAATTTTTTCAATGGCTTGACATCACGTCATTTCCCTTGCAATGCTCACCTTATTTTCCATGTCTGGGATTGGAGTGTGGGGTTTCGTTATCATTTGGCCATATTTCATTTTGGACAGATGGCCACCGATTTCCACTTTTCCACTCAGCGTGAGGAGACATCATTTTCTCGGTGCAAACATTTCAGTTGTAGCTTGTAAGGTGTGATAATTTCGACATAAACCTTTATGCCTGATGACCTAGTGGCTCGTTGAAGATGCTCATATAATTGCAAAGCAAATTATGCTTCATGAATATTCTGATATGAAACAGTTCCACCTCTATGAGATCCACTTCCATGAGTTACATCGTAAAACAAGTAAGGTCTCGATAGAGAATCTTTGTAATAAATTTCATCAGGTCTCCCGGTAACACTCTCACTGTCACTTAATCAATTTTCATAAAAATATCTTGAAGGAAAATCCCAAATTTGAGGATGCATTCGATGTTGAACAGATAACAACATAGTTGGACAACCTGCTTGTTGGAAGTGCTCAAAAGAACTCTTACTATACTGCAACATGCCTGCTGCCTGTGCATTGAATACTCAGTCGAGGAAGGTCTGAACACCATTATAATTCACAGCTCTTTTTAAGATGTCGGTTTGACTCAATTTTACATTGGTATTCTATGGTGCTTATACTATCTTCCTGGGTCGATAGAAGTCCTTCCATTACGTAATTACAAACCCAAGATTCAATGATGTTGAACCTCCCATATCTGCATAATTTCATATCATCTCAGTCAAACAAGATAATTCTCCCAAGTGGTTGGTCGAGCACTGTCTTAATGGATTAAACCTGGCATCATGTTAACTTTGACTCTCCCTGACTTGGCCTTCAGATCTTTTTGCATCGATCTCTACCGAGATCCTTGTAGAGTTCCTTTCATTCATCAATTTTCAACGAGCTATATTTTGCATTAACAAGACCATCGTCGAGCTCTTACAACTGAGAGTCTCTACCGAGATGATTTCTGAGATGACTATCAATTTGACACCGGATTCTCTATCAACTCGACCCCAAACTCTTCACTGAGTTGAGATAAACTGGGTGCCTTTCGATGCTAGGTGATCTCTCATATGCAATTTAAGAATTATTTTTAATTTTTGTATCTCGATAATAACCGAGATGGGTTCCTGGGACTACTATTTCATTTTGAATGTGATAGGACCCCCTTGTCCAATCTTGCCATGTGTGCAAAATTGGATAACATTTTTGGCGACCTCTCGGGGATGATTGCCTGCTAAGCATGATTCCAGTAGCCTTAAGTCATCCATTGGGCATGGAGTCTATGTTGGAATCCTGAAAGTAGTATGATTTTCTTTGACACATCCCGAATCTCCTTGAACATTGCCGATATCCTGGACCTCCCTGGAATGCTAAGCATGAAGTATACTGAATCTGTTGAATGCTTGACATCCATGGAACACTGCAAAAATTTGAATGAAGCAGATTTTGAACTCTTATGGAAACCTTGAACCTTTCTTCTCCTTGACACCTTCCAATGATGAAACAATGTGCAGAACAACACAAAACACAACAACAAGGAAAGCAAAACAACAACACACAACAATGTGCATAAGCACTTGGAGGAAAACACCTAATTTAACTATACGGGGGTGGAACGCTTCTCAAAAACAAGCTTTGAGATGTATCCCATTCACATGAATGGGTAGTTCTTCTCCATTGAGCCTAGATAGATGGAATGAATTTGCCTCTTTGCAACTTGTGATGATGTATGGCCCACTCCAGAGAGCATCAAACTTGGCATGCCTGCCTGGTTTGGCCTTATCTTCATCCCATTTGAGAACTAAATCTCCCTCTTGAAAACATCTGTCAGACGTCTTCTTGTCAAAATATTTCTTAACTTGAGCCTGATGCTGCTCCAAAGTTTTCATAGCCTTGTCTCGTACTTCCTCTAACTCCATGAGTTCAGCAAACCTTACTGTCAGAGGATCACTCTCTATAACTTCAAGTTGATGAGCTAACTCCAAAGAAGGTAACTCCAATGAGAGTGGGAGTTTTGCCTCTCTTCCATATACAAGAATGAAAGGAGAATTTCCGATGGCCCTTTTAGGTGTGATCCGATCTGCCCATAAGGCGGTCTTAAGCTGTGTATGCCAAGTCCTCTTGTTAGTCTCCATTGTGCGCTTAATAATCCTTATGAGGTTTTTGTTGCTAGACTCAGCCAATCCGTTTCCTTGCGGATAGTAATTGGATGAAGTTTTGAGGTATACCCCATTTTTAACAGCCCATTCACTCAATTTCATACCAAGAAAAGCTAGCGTGTTGTCTGAAATAACTATAAATGGAACACCGAACCTCATCATTATACCCTCCAAAAAATCTAGAACTACCTTTTCATTGCTCTCTTTTAATGCTACCACCTCTATCCATCGAGTAAAATAGTCTGTTGCGGTAAGGACCCACTTATGTCCATCACTGGATGGAGGATTAATCATTCCGATGAAGTCCAACCCCCATTGAACAAAGGGTTGATCCACTTGAATTGGATGCAGCGGAAGAGCTGCCAACTTCTGCTTACCTGTGAAAAAGGCACATTCCTTACATTTCCTTACCCAGAGATGGGCATCCTTGAATAAATCTGGCCAATAGTAGCCAGCTCGCATGATCTTGGTAGTTGTTGTTCATGTGGAATAATGTCCTCCAGATAGGCCATTATGAAACTCTTCTAGTATCTTACTTGACCTATTCTAGTCCTATGCATGAAAGAGGAGATGCCATTCAAATCTTTTCGAAAGAGAACGCTATCTACCAAAACATATGGGATAGATTGAAGATGGAAAGTTCATCTTTGGTTTTTATCCATGTCTACTGGATATGCTCCCGAGAAGAGGAAACTCTTCATTTTGGATAACCAGTCAGCTTGATCAACATTCTCATCAGTATTTAGGAGTGTCACATCCTCATTACCTTTTGATTCCATGTCTGCAGCAAGTTGCTGACATAAACCCTTACCTCTGACAAGTTTAGTGACTTTGATGTGCACGTCATACTCCATTACCTTTGTGATCCATCCAACACACTTTTCATTCATTTCTTTGTTCAAAAAAAACTCCTTGACACCTGGATGAGACACCATCAGATGAATCTTGTTGTTGGACAACATGTGCTTGAATTTCTTCAAAGCTCGAATAACCACAAAGACTTGCTTTTCAATGAATGAGTATTTGAACTCGTAGTCTTTGAGGGATTGACTGAAGAAAGCAATTGGTTGCTCATCGAGTTGTTGTTTTGTTGGGTGAGGATCCCTACAAATGCTCTCTTGACTTGCAAAAGCATAAAGGATAAAATCTTTGTCAAACCTAGGGTTCACCAATGTGGGAGCTTGAGAAATGGCTGTTTTGATGGCTTTGAAGCTTTCTCGTCCTTCCTTTGTCCATGAGAATGGCATGTTTTTCTTTAGCATGGTATATCAGTGGTTTAGCCAATGTCACGAATTGAGGGATGAATCTCCACATGAAATTTATGGTTCCCAGAAAACTCTGGAGGCCCTTCTTGTGACTTGGGAGAGATAAGGACATAATTGAATGAATCTGGCTGGATCGATTGATAATCCTTCCACTGAAACAACATGCCCCAATAATTTTCCCTCGTGTACTACGAAAATACATTTCTTGGGGTTAAGTGAAACCCCAAATTCCCTACACCTTTGGAAAACTTTCCTTAGATGCGTGATGTGATCTTCTGCATGCTTAGAGTATATAGTTATATCATCAAGGTAAACCAAAATAATATCATTGATTAGTCCCTTAAATGCCATGTCCATGGCTCTTTGGAAAGTAGCCCCGACATTGGACAATCCGAATGGCATTTTATTGTAGGCATACGTGCCCCACTTGGTAGTGAAAGCCATTTTGAATTGGTCAGATTCTTGGACTAGGATTTGATTGTAACCTGAATATCCATCGAGCAAAGAAAATATTTGAGCTCCTGCCACCGTTTGAAGGATCTGCTCCATCGATGGAAGAGGATAATGGTCTTTTAATGATGCATGATTCAAATCCCTAAAATCTACGCATAACCGGATCTCTCCGTTCTTCTTCCTCACGGGCACCAAATTGGCTACCCATGAGGAATGCTTGATGGGAAAAATTATACAGGCCTCGATGAGCTTGGTTAGCTCCTTTCTCATTAGTGGCTCAATTTTGGGATTAATTGGTCTCTGTTTTTGACGAACTGGCTTAGCATTAGGATCCAGTTTGATGGTATGTTGTGCTAGACCTGGATCAAAACCACGCAGATCTTTATAGCTCCATGCAAAGATGTCATGATACTCTTGAAAAAGTTTGATGAAAGCTTCTTTCTCTTCAGAAGTACACACTTTTCCGATCTTAAGAAATTTTTCATTTGATACTTCAACTTCCTCAAAATATTCTTCTCTGACCACCATGTTAGGGCTTTGTCTTGTGGCTTGGTCATCTGAATTGAAAATGGATTCCAAAGTGACTAAACCTTTTGGTAACTTGTTGCTTTTCAATTGGATAATTTTCTCACCATATGACTCTTGCAACTTATCTTGATTCTTTGTAGCAAACTCCGCCTCTTCTTGTAGGAAGAGGACAATTTGTTTGTCACTATCAAACACTTGCCAACTACTCACATTATCAGGGACTACTGGTCGAACCACCATTTTAACAAATTGCTGCCCTTCTTTCATGATATCAACTGGTATGTTGTATTGTGAACCAATTGTAGCAAGCCTATCTCGCATCTTGATTTTGACCTCTAGGATTGCATGGATTCCAAAAGCTTTGAAATCTTCAATCAGTCCCAGAACTCGGTTCTTGTATGATCTTAAAAGATCATTTTTGGATGCACTACATGCCAAAACTTGATGAACAACTAACTCACTATCTCCAAAAATAGTCAGGGCTTGATTCCCTTCCTTTGGGCTAGCTGAATTCCTTGCACAAGAGCCTCGTATTCAACAACATTGTTAGTGCAACTGAACTGCAACCGGAAAGATGAGAAGTACTTATCTCCCTCTAGAGAAATTAACATAACACCAAAGACCGGATCCATTCTTACTTCTTGAGCCATCGAAGAACAATTGCCACAGTCCTTTAGAATCACTTGGTGTTTTGACAAGTTGTGGTATGATTGTATCTTCTTCATGGATATAGTAAGTACCTAATCCTGTTTCTTCCAAGACCAACAAACCAACTTCTTCTTCTACCAATACATCAGCGTAGGGATCGTACTGATGATCTCTACTTACTTCATCCAACAAAGTATCAGGGACTTCTTCAACAAGGGTGGTTGGTTCATGATCGGCATCTTCCTCTTCTGGATCACCGATGGTGTAATTTCCATTTATGGGACTAGCAGTGTAGGGTTCTACATGATTATGGCAGATTGGTTCTGCCCTTATAGTTACTTTGGTTCCATATCGAGTCTTGAGAATCATATGTGACCAATCGGCTGATAGGTAACCGCCCATCTTGGCGGTGAAATCCCGTGATAGGAAGATGGCAAAGAGGGGAGGGAGATCAATGACCGATATATCTTGGGTGAATGACAAACTTGGGCATGCATGGATGGTAAGTTGAAGTCCTTTGATAACCCCAATAGTCTTAACAGTTGTGCCATCTAGCTGAAACAACCCCTCTTACAACTGGCACATATTGTATGCCTAGTACATCTGTGATTTGTTTAGGCATGACAAAGCTACTGGCACCAGAATCGATCATGCAATTATGTACCAGATGGTCGCCAATGATCAGGGAAATGTAGAATGGTGGTGGTTTGTTTTCCGTAGGAATGATTTTCCCTTCCGGTTGACACAAACTTGTAGTAGTTTTCACTCCATGGCTTGGTGATCCACTGGTCGTAGCAAAATTGTTTAGAGCTTCTTGCAACAGGTTTCTTTGAGAAGGGATCGAGAGCGCGTCCCACATGGTAACACTCAGATTGGTTTTCTTCATTTGTTCTACTATGCTGAAGGGAATCGCTCCAACTTTGATGACACTTTTTTGGGCATTGGGGTCCTCCTTTGGAAAATGTTTGTTGGGTACCATGATGCCTGGAGAACCATCTTTCCCTGCGGCATGGCTAGCCGGTGTTTCTGGTGATTTCTTTCCCACATTTTTATCAACTACCATTTGTAACCTAGGTTGAGAAGTGGATGCTAGATCAGCTTTGAGAGGTTGAGGCTCCATTGCTCTCTTTTTGGAATGAGTGTTTGCTGCCACTGATGAAGAATCTATATTCAATCCACAAAAATCTTCTACTTGCCAGTTTAGCAAAGTGGATTCTTCAGGTGCCTGCGGTTGATCTGCTGCTTCTTGCGTAGATGAATTGTTTGTTAACTCGAAGGGGCCAGATACACTTTGAACCATAAGGGCCTAGCTAAGAACCCCATTGGGACAAAGATTTTGATTGTGAGGTTGAGAGCAAGGATAACACCATTCGTAGTCTTGAACTAGATTATTTTGAACAGTACTATAGCTCTAGATGAGCTAGCTTGCAAGAGGGTTCCGAAAGTTCAAGGGCTTGACATTTGTAACTTGACTTGTAGTTTGATTTTGAGGCTGATTGTTCCCTTGAAAAGGAGAATGGTTAGCTTGATACTGCTGATTTTGTGGCTGATACGGATGATTGTATTGAAATTGTTGCCTTTTGAGTGCAATGAGCTCATTTCCAAAATTTTGCAGTAGTGACTTGACTTCAAATAGGTCATTTGAAGAGGCGGGGAAGATTGAGATGGTTGCTTGGAGTCTCTTTGGAATAGGAGCAATGATAGGCTGATGATTCGTAAGATCTAGAGAAAAGGGCATTGGTGGTCGTGGAGCTATCTTTCCAGCCTGAATCAAAGAATTCTCTGCACTTATGGCAACTTCGTAAGCATCAGGAAGTGTAGTCCCTCCCATGGACTGGATCATAACTACTACATCACTATTCAAGGCTCACAAATAGTACAAGAATGCATTATGTGCAGAAGGCTTTACGAGCACCGAATCCTATTCCAAGTCCTATGGAATCGGAAGTTGAAATCACTCATGTATTCTTGGGAAGCTCTCTTTATGGTAGTAAGTTGTTCCAAAAGTGATAGGTGATCACTTTTGTCTTTGAATTGTTTACATAGCTTTTCTCCCAACTCGTCCCAAGTGGTTATAGTGCCAACACCTAACCCACGAAACCATTGAAGTGCTTTTCCCTTGAAAGAGGTAGTAAGAAGTCTAACTGCAACGTTGTCTTCGGTGATATTATGTACTGCAGATGTTGGCTACATCAAAGATATGCTCCACTGGAGTAACGTGAGTTTCCCCCATGTAGAAGGGTAAACTTTTGAGTGCCACAATAGGTATCGGGTCACGTTGAGCCAACATAAGAGGACTGTTTGCATTGAAAGGGGGAAAAACTTGGTTCCTCGCCATAGCAATGAAAGGTTGATTGTTCTTGGGTGGAGGAAACCTTCCGTAAGGAGGAGTTGAATGACCCCTACTAGGTAAATCTGCAACTGGGGATGTGGAAATGCCTCTTCTTCTTCTCTTTGGAGGAGACAAGGAAAGTTCGATATGCTGATAATTTCCTTTCTTTGAAGAAGCTCTTGTCTTGAATTCTTCGCATAAGTTACCGCACTGAGATTTGGAATCCAGAGATATAGAGTCACTAGGTACTTTGACTTGTGTAAGTGAGAAGAGAAGTACCAACTCTTTGTCCCACCGGGCATGCCAAAAACTATTGTCGCCAAATCACTGCACCCTCCGAATGGCCAGGATGTGAATAGGACGTTCGGTGTGATTGGGACACATGGGATCACCTCTCAAGCTGTGGGACTTGGGCTCGAGGTGAACCTCTCAGAGAAGGCCGACTTCCTCTTCCTAAACTAAGTGTTGTACTACTCCTAGTGTAACAAAAATGATTATCTAGTCCTATGCTAACATTTTCATGGGGTTTTAGGGAAAGAGATTTACAGAAATGAAACTATACTAGGGATGGTGATGCACCAAATAAAGGGTGTTTCCAGACTCAGGAAGGGTTAATTTGAAGAGGGTGTGTGCACCACAGGTCAACTTCACCTACTGCAACTTAGAGAGGGTACATGATACCACAAACTAAGAGACACGCATTCCCTTTGTTAAACTTTATCAGACCGAGAAATATACCAGTTTCCCAGTGAAGAAGGATGAACTCAAGAAGGGTGAACAGACACCACAACTCAACTGCATGCAATACTCCACCACTCGATAAGCACAAAACTCCAAGAACCTATAATAGAAACTTAAACTTGCACAATGTACTGCAAAGTACGAGAAAGGCACAAAGAAGCACAAAAGGATGAAAGGACCAAGATTAGTCACAAAACACACACTTTTATTGCTTGATAACATGCACAATGCATCATACATTCGAAAGAGGCAATAGTTGCCATTACGAGTCTTGAAGAGGAGGCTTGAAAGTTCTCTCAACACACAAGAACAACTTGCGAAGAGAGAGGACTCTTGAAAAGTATACACTCACTTTGAGATATCTAAACCGTCCAACTTGTCAACTATTGGAACCCTTTGAAATGAGCTTCCAACTTACATTTATAGAAGAATATGTGAGAAAGAAGAGGAAATGGTCATAATTACATTCCTAAATTGAAGGCCCATGATGTATTTATTACAGTTAGTTGAACCACCTAGAAGGTTCCATCATGGGTCATTAATTGCACGATGACCTAGTCTTCTCAATTAATTAAAAGAATATTTAAATAATAATAATAAATATTATTATTAAAATATTTAAATAAAAATATTAATTTAATTAACATAATGTCGGGACCCCCCTTGACCCGTTTGACTTGAAGAGGAGGGGGGTCCATGTGGATAGAATCTGCACAAATCCCAACTCGGTGAGTTTTGAATCCTCTAACTCGGTGTTGCAATCGATTTTGAACCCCACACTAACTCTTTCCTTGCCTTGGAAATCAAGCTCTTTTGCATTGAGTCCTTTGAATGGTGAGCTATCAAACTTGATTCTTATTGTTTTCCTTGGTCAACTCGAGGCCATTTATGCATTCCACGTTTAAACTTCATGAAACAACACAAAAAATGTTGAGCAATATGAATCGTTTCATTCTGCACCGTAATAAACCTTCATCTCCTGATTCAGGGAAATTTTATGAAGCCTTGAATAGCGTGACTCCAATCCATCGTACACGGCAGTGAATATTTGTTTCCTGCAGCTGCCATTCGATACTGAATAGATAACAACATAGTTGGTCAACCTGCTTGCTGGAAGCGTCCAAAAGGCTTCTACTATACTGCAACATGCTTCTTGCCTGTGCGTGGGAGCTTGTCACCTACCCACATCAAGTTCAAAATTGTACAGAGGATGAGGAGAAGGTCATGGCAGCCATTAAAGCTGACTCAAAGTCTGAATAGTTCAGTATTCTGATTGGAATCCTAACAAGGGTGGATCTGTATGAAAAGAGACACTTTCTTCGTATGATCTATGGAACCCAATCCACAGTCCATGCAAGAGTGGATGTGAAATTTGTCTTCTGTAATCTCACCAAGGATGATCAAAGAATCCTTGTGTCTCTGGAGATGAAGGCGCAGAATGAAATGATTGATTGGCCTTTCTTTCCTCGCATCCTTTGATCTTCATGCACTCACCACTCCACTCAGCATTTGACTCGTTCCTCCAACCTGGCATCATTCCTTATTCACCGGTTTATATGGCGATTCACTCGCCATCCCTCGGTCATCAACTTCCTCCTGGTGACTCACACAAAGACTCGAGACCACTCCAAACTACGTGGAATTCTCATGATGGATTGCCATCTTATGATCTCCACTTGGAAATTTGATCCGATTTCTCCCATTCACGGAAGTCTGATCATGGTTTACCAACCCAATATTTCCACTTGGCGGTGCTTTCCTGAATCTCCCCTACGCGGAGTGAACAACTTGGACTGCCATCATCAAATCTCTCGACCTTGGAAATATAGTAAAATGTTTCCCATGCGCGGGATTACCTACTCGGTCTGCCATTCATAAAAACCCACTTGGAAATATAGTGAAATGTTTCCCATGCGGAATTACCTGCGGCTTGCCATGATCGTGCTCCCGATTTTTTGGTAGTAGACTCAAACTTCTCCCACGCCCAAATTTTTTCAATGGCTTGACATCACATCATTTCCCTTGGCAATGCTCACCTTATTTTCCATGTCCGGGATTGGAGTGCGGGGTTTCATTATCATTTGGCCATATTTCGTTTTGGACAGATGGCCACCGATTTCCACTTTTCCACTCAGCGTGAGGAGACATCATTTTCTCGGTGCAAACATTTCAGCTGTAGCTTGTAAGGTGTGATAATTTCGACAGAAACCTTTATGCCTGATGACCTAGTGGCTCGTTGAAGATGCTCATATAATTGCAAAGCAAATTATGCTTCATGAATATTCTGATATGAAATAGTTCCACCTCTATGAGATCCACTTCCATGAGTTACATCGTAAAACAAGTAAGGTCTCGATAGAGAATCTTTGTAATAAATTTCATCAGGTCTCCCGGTAACACTCTCACTGTCACTTAATCAATTTTCATAAAAATATCTTGAAGGAAAATCCTGAATTTGAGGATGCATTCGATGCTGAATAGATAACAACATAGTTGGACAACCTGCTTGTTGGAAGTGCTCAAAAGAACTCTTACTATACTGCAACATGCCTGCTTTGCTGTGCACCGAATACTCAGCCGAGGAAGGTCTGAACACCATTATAATTCACAGCTCTTTTTAAGATGTCGGTTTGACTCAATTTTACATTGGTATTCTATGGTGCTTATACTATCTTCCTGGGTCGATAGAAGTCCTTCCATTACGTAATTACAAACCCAAGATTCAATGATGTTGAACCTCCCATATCTGCATAATTTCATATCATCTCGGTCAAACAAGATAATTCTCCCAAGTGGTTGGTCGAGCACTGTCTTAATGGATTAAACCTGGCATCATGTTAACTTTGACTCTCCCTGACTTGGCCTTCAGATCTTTTTGCATCGATCTCTACCGAGATCCTTGTAGAGTTCCTTTCATTCGTCAATTTTCAACGAGCTATATTTTGCATTAACAAGACCATCGTCGAGCTCTTACAACTGAGAGTCTCTACCGAGATGATTTCCGAGATGACTATCAATTTGACACCGATTCTCTATCAACTCGACCCCGAACTCTTCACTGAGTTGAGATAAACTGGGTGCCTTTCGATGCTAGGTGATCTCTCATATGCAATTTAAGAATTATTTTTAATTTTTGTATCTCGATAATAACCGGAGATGGGTTCCTGGGACTACTATTTCATTCTTGTTTTTGTCTTTACATGCACGGGAAAGTAAGCAAAGCTAGTTGTCGGCTTAGGTTATTGAGTTGTTGTTGGATTGTGACTTGGTTTGTGTCTTCTTCTTCTAAAGGTTCTTGCTCTTCATGTTGTGGAGGTTCTTCCCTTGTCTCATGTTCTATCTTGTTTCTTCATGGAACTTTGATGAGGGGGTATTCTATGCCCTACCACTTTATGATTTTCTATGTAAAAGTGGAAGCATACCCGCCTGTTAAAATATCTTCCATATTGATAAGGAGGCATTCTACCTTAGTAGTGTCATTTGTAGGTAATATTGGTTCATTCTCGGTGGGCAATTTGGCCCCTAATTCCACGACCCATGCCAAAACTCTATATTTATTTCTAAGGAGAAACTCATCTAGTAGAGCAAGGTCAAAATCAAAGTCCGCACGTGGTGACTCTAATTTGTTTCCACTACGGTCAACCATTTCTTCTATTTCCTTTTACTGCAGAAAATAGTGGTCCTGATGGTGTCCGATAAATGGGTTTGACCCTTGTCATTAGAGGTTTCCCAAGCTTGCGCTGTTGTTCATCATATGTTTGTTTCTTTAAACCTAGACGTGTTTGGGAGCCATGTTTTCATGATAAGTTTCACTAAGGTAAGTTGTAGATTAGTTCAAAAGTCAATGACTACCCCTAAGTGAAACATAAGATGTATATGTTAAGAGTAAATTAACAATTGGTGAGAATACCAATGTGATAGAATGATAAAGTCACCAATGAAACAATCGTGCAGTGGTACCAAAACTTAATCAAATGAAGTAATTCCTAGACTATGTTTCAAAGTAATTTGTGATGCTTTAGATGATTAACAAGATGTCTCCACTTATGCCAAGTTCAAAGGAATGAACAAGACATAAGTAAATACACGAAGTTAAATGTGATCTCCCAATCAAGATATATGACGAGCAAGCTCAAGTCTGATTAAAAACTATATCTCAAAAAGTGCCAATTACGATTTGTGAATGACACAACAATATCACCAAGATATGTTAACCCACTTTGCAAGAAAGTGATGTATTGATATCAAGGTGTTATTGATATAACACGCACAAATGGTAGTGCCTAACACCTTTTGAAATCGAGGTAATAATAAAACCAACCAAAAAAATCTTAAAGTATAGCTAGGAATAGTTAAGAATGTGTGCAACGTAATCAGATACATATATGTATTTATGTCGAGTTTACAAGAAACAAGACATAAATATCAAATTGTAATGATACGAGACAAACAAGCTAACTCCTCTATGGAAGTTTGCGGTGATGAACCACGCCTAACTTCTGATGATGATCTTGACATGGGTATCGAGATCACAATGGCTACCAAATGACGTGAAAATGCCTCCGCTCACTTTAGACATTTAACTAACCTAGCCGTAAACATGGATGGGCGTAAACGGACATAAAAGTGAGAGAAACAGTCAAATGGCAACACAAAGGTAATCACACCTCTTTTGATCAACAAAGTGTCAAAAGAATATGAAGGAAATAAATCAAGAAAAATGACGAAAAATGCTAGCCTCACTTCGGCAGAGTTTCACCTCGCCCTAAGGCAAGTAAAAACTAGGCGAAAGTAATACGTCACACGTTTCTCAAAAAGAAGGTTCACAACTCAACACTATTTTAAAATGGTCAAAGTGGGCTCCTGGCCAAAGTATATTCTCCTAGGTGGTTCTCTCACCCTAGGTGTTACAAAGTTGCCACGAGCGAGCACGATTTACCCAAAAAGTCGCACTGACTAGTTTGGGAGTATCTCGGCTTTACTTTACCCCTTCAAGAACAATAGGCAACTAGTGCATCTATGTGTACTATCACTGGGGTCACCATAACGGACAACCTATAATGCTATCTCACAAAGGAATCACTAGTCAAGTAGGTAGTGTGGAGCACTTCTCGTTTCGTCCACAAGGTTCCCTCTTGCGTGGACTACTTTGGGGTTCCTGGAACCACCCCCATTGTTGTAGCTTAAGGCGTTATGCCAAAGGGGTTATGTTCCAGTTGAGCGGAGAGGGACGTACCCTTTTCTAAAACCTGTAATATAGTGTTTTGAATATGTTGTTCTTTTTATCTTGTTTAATTAGGTGTGGTTTTCTTGAACACCTTTTGACAACCTGTATAACAACTGTATTAGTAGTTTTTGATTTCATTTTGATTCCTCCTTTCTTTGACAAGTATTTTTAGGTCCTGCACTCAAGCGTTAGTAGTTCTCCAAGAAAATCACATTATTTAAAAGAGGATTAAGAGTTACTTTTGATTCTCAAGATCATCCAAGGATGCAAGAGAAGAGCATACACAACAAATAATCCAACTAAAAATTAAAGAAAATATTTTCAATTAATGAACCATACAAAATTCTTGATAAATATTCATTCCCCTAAACCAAAAGTGAAAGATGAAGTTTCCAATTTACCAAATGTTATAAAATGAAGACTAAAGTTGTTTTTGATTCTCAAGATCACCCTAAGGTGCAAGAGAAGAGCATACACAAAATTTATCCCAACTATATAGAAATGGAAAACTTCAAATCAAAGGACCATTGAAAAATGCTTTGTAAAAGGTTCATTCCCTTAAACCAAAAGTGAAAGATGAAGTTTCCAATTTACCAAATGTTATAAAATGAAGACTAAAGTTACTTTTGATTCTCAAGATCACTCTAAGGTGCAAGAGAAGAGCATACACAAACTTTATCTCAACTATATAGAAATGGAAAACTTCAAATCAAAGGACCATTGAAAATACTTAGTAAAGGGTTCATTCCCTTAAGCAAAATGAATAATCAAAATTTCAAGTTTAATCCCAATGTTAAAAGATATAGATCAAAGTTGTTTTTTCATTCTCAAGATCACCAAAAGGTGCAAGAGAAGAGCATACAC
Organism: Taxus wallichiana var. yunnanensis; assembly: GCA_018340775.1. NCBI lineage: Eukaryota > Viridiplantae > Streptophyta > Pinopsida > Cupressales > Taxaceae > Taxus > Taxus wallichiana. The sequence goes on from CM031235.1 coordinate 638,689,591, forward strand.
ACGCTTTGGTCTAAATCGAGGAAGCATGGAAATACAACATTAAACAAGACATTAAACATGTTAGAAAATAATCAGTTTTAAAATAATAGAAAATTTTGCAATTTCTATAAGAATAAATCCCAAATTTATGTTTTCATTGCATAGTTAACTTCAATACCTTTCAACGCAAAAAATGGAGTCATTTCGAGTTCGGGAGCAAAAGTTATGGCCTTCGGAAGATGGGTTACGCATATGCTCTTATGCTCACGGGTATGCACTTGACATGCACTCAAAAAATGTCCAAAAATGTCCCTTAATATGCAAAATGGGAAAATTTTTCCAACCAAGATTCAATTTTGACAACCCATCACATTAATATATCAATAGAATACTCAACGCTATCAAATATTAACATACATGCTCAAGAATTTAAGATTTTCAAGAAATTGACAAAACTAGCATGTGGAATGATGAAAAAGTAAGCTCTAAAAATGAAAACATGATGAAATCTTGAAATTTTCTCACCAAGATTAAATTTTGACAGCAACCCACCACATTAATATGTAAATAGAAGACTCAGCACTATCAAACACTAACCTACATGCTCAAAAATTTAAAATTTTCAAGAAATTGACAAAACTAGCATGTAGAATGTTGAAAAAGTAAGCTCTAAAAATGAAAACATGGAAAAATCTTGAAATTTTCCCATCAATTCCAATTTTGACAGCACTTCACCTCCTTCATATGTACAAGGAGGAAGACCCAACACATGCAAAATCAACAAAACAAGTTAAAAAAACAAGTTAGATCAACATGTGTAAAAGAGGGTTAGTAACCAAAAATGAAACTTAACTACAAAAAATTGAAATTAAGTGCAAAGGACAATGGAGTATCTCCCACCGAGTGTGCCAAATGTGTGCATGTGTTGTTTTCAAAATAATGCTAATATGAGTAAAGACTAACACCTAAATAGCCTTAACTTAGCAAGAATTGAACAACTAGACTAAACACCATCAAGATAAGAATTAAACAAGGGTTAGATGCTAGCATTCATAAGTACAAAATTTGAAACTAACAATGCTAAATATCTAAAATCCTCTATTCTCTAACAAAAAATAAATGAATGGACCTAAGTAAGCTCCATGGCTATCAAAATAGTTGTCCTTAGTATGCCAAGTAACCTAGGAATGAGGGCCTATCAAAGTTGGGCTCTGAAGACCCCTTTGACACCTCCCATATGACCTAAGCACTTAAGAAAGAGGCTTAACTCTTCAAGATGATGAACTCTCAAAAGGGTAAAAGGCAAGCTCTTAGTCTTTGCTATATGCTTTGCATTCACTCTCTTAGAAAGTTTAGGTGTAAGTAAAAAGATAGGTGGAGGGCTCTTTATATAGCCCAAAGGATAAAGGATTCAACACATTCTCATGAATGTGGGATAAAGGTAAAACATGATTAGGAGTGGATAAGGTTGCTTTATTAAAGGTAACCTTACTTTAGAAGGGTTTAATACATGTTTATCAAGTCATGGGAGTTGGGGGGTGCTTTAATTAATCAAAGGTGATTAATTAATAGGTAGATGTAAGCTTATAGAAGCCAATTAGAAGAATATTAGTACAATTTAGGCTATTAGAAGGGGATTAAATCAATTAAATATTGATTTATTGGTTAAATGGAAGGAAAGATAATTAATTAATAATAATTAATTAGTCTAGGTAGAAGGGGTGATTTATTAACGGAAGGTCGTTAATTAGGGCATTTGTTGGATAGGTAACTTAATTAATTAGCTTAGTGTAATTAATTAATGATGATATGAGGAAAATGAGTGCTTTTGATGATATGTCGTCGATTTGTGAGAAAGACAATAATTAACGCAATTTAAGTATTTAAATTACTTGGGGGTAATTATGGGTGTCTACAACCGACGCTTGGTCACCCCTAAACGACGCCAACTCGACTCGGAACCGTCGTCGGTTACCATTTATTCACCTAAATAACCTTGTTTTTGGGTTGGCACATTCTGAGAGCAAGAAAAGGAGATCAAAGCTACATGCAAGAAAAACTAGCATCCTTTCATGTATCCAGACATCTAGAGCCATCACCAGACAGATATTGAAGCATTGCACTAATCGAATCATTCTAGAACAACCACCTCCATTCAGCCATCAAAATCTACATCATAGTAAGTATATCTCTACCAACATTGTCCATTTCAGCATAGTTAACTTTTGTCATCCTATGTCATTAGTTTATACTTTGCATGTTCATTCCTCCATTGCTTAATAGCTTGTAATCCCACCATTTCCCTTACCCACACCACCAAATCACCATTCTGACCTAATATTTGTTTCTGAGTGTACTTGAGATCTCCACAGAGCTTTCTCATTCACTCTCCCAACCTTATTTGACCTCAGATCAGCCCCTGCCATTTGATCTATTTGAGTTTCTTTTACCTCAACCATACCGACACCGATTATCCACAACCGTCATCGGTTCTACCTAAACTCGACATCGGTCACACCTAATGATGTCGGTCTCTATGTTTTATACCTTGACCAAGAATAGACCCAACAATCATCCTACCAATTGACCTAAATAACCTAACAAATCGACCTTGACAAGTCCCGGTGCCTTGACTACCTACCTCATCTCTCAGATCTAACTATAGCCTAGCCTATTGTGATTGGATTTGCTTATTGTACTTGAATGAGATACCTAAATCATATCAACTACAGTAGGATTTGTTTTTTCTCACATTAATTTGTTTTAAATAGTGGATTGATAGCCATCTAGGGAGTATCACACTTCCCGGAACTAGCATACGCTAGGTAGTCCACTATCATATATCATTTAACTATCCTTTGTGGTCTTGTTTTCTATTACAGGTAGTTCCTCCTAGCCAAAAGGAAGCTCTCACATTCAGTTGTGGATCAAGAAGTTAGAACACGTGCAATAACCATCAATCGACCAACATTTAACAGTATTCCTCCTTGGCCCTTACCCTTATCTATTTCATCATTTTGAAAAGGTAAAGAAAATGGTGAAACATTTTGGCATGCCTGGTGGGACCCATCAAGGGTTCTTTGCATTTATTCATTCCTAGGTGAAAGTTGTGTGTTTGTTTCCCTTCAAAAAGCTTCCACATTAATTTTCTTCTTTGGAATCCTTCTCCTTCTTTCTATTGTCTAAAAACAATCATATTTTTGGTGCTTTAAAAAGAACACATCTTCCTTTCTTTTGCATTACATTAGTGAAAGAGCATCCCTCTTCCTGTTCATCACTTGCTACATCAATATCACACTTCGATTTGGGTTTAAAACACTTGCATTGCATTTTGATTTGTTGCATTATTAGCTCACATTAAAATTGAGGGCAAACCTATATGCTTGGAAGTCATGCCCAACTGATGGTTGACACAAAGAATCGTAGAAAGCACATTTTTCTCTCTCTCTGTGTCTTACCAAACTTGCACAAAATCAAAATATACACATCTTTCTTAAACAACATCTTACCCGAACATCTGTCAGTGATCACATGATCCGATTGGTAGTACTCCCCATCTCGTTGCCTCTGTCGAGTCATCATCTCAGAGGATGGCCCGCCCCCACCATAACATACCTAAAACTCTCTCTTTTAGATATCCTTCTTCATAGGATGCCTTCCTAACCAAAAATTTTTTCTAAATACACACAGTCAGTCCTAAATAGCATAAGCTAAACAAACATAAGAAAATCACTATTAGGATCATGTGCTTTTTCTTAGCATTCTTCTTGACTTGTGTTTTGAGGTGTGAGACTACGAATCTCCATTTTTCTTCTTCCTTGCACACTCCACCATCATAGTTGGAGTATTCTGACTTTTTCTGAGTGTGTCAGGGCCCCATCTCCTCATTCTTAGGTTTCTGAGTTTGATTCTTCACTTAATTTAATTCACAAAACCAATTTTCTTCATTTCTTTCTAATTTCACATCACCAACGTCGGTCCAGTGACCATATCGCTAGGTTCACATCGACCATCATCGACTAAACCCTAACCGATGTGTTATGGCTTAAAAGTTACTTTACCTAGAATAGCCTTCATCACTATTTTTGTTTTTTTTCTGGCCCTCAGGGCATCATCATATTTCTCCTGTGTTGATACCTACTATCATACACATTTTTCACAAGAACACATCCAACATTTTGTTTCATTCTTTGAGACTGGTTTTTTCCATCATGGTACCGTATTAGTTTTAAAACCATCATCGGTGTTCCCTCAACCATCACTGGTCAACTAACCATCATCGGTTTTCCCTCAACTATCACCGATCAACCTGACTCACCATCATCGGTTACTGTGTTTGATTTTCAAAATCTAGACATTGACCAAATTCACCTCCCAGACCCCATTATTCTCTTTTTTTCTACTATTTTTGTGTCATCTACAGAATACAGTCTTACCAGGTCAACACTTGTTCACATGGTGTTGACTCACAGCTAAACTAATGCCCTCATATTCCACACTAGTCATCAACCACTCCCACCTAGTCCCTCACCGCCTTCCATCCTATCACCCATGGATCCAACCTTACCTACCACCATTTCTACAGGTGATGAAGAGTTTACACAACTCCTTGATCAAAATCTCGTGGCCTTACAGTTCTACCTTTCCCACTCTTCCACCCGAGACTCCTCGGTCAGTTGATATATGACATGCCTATATCCATCTCTCCTACCCTTATTCCCACTACTGATCAACCTTAATAATGTGGCGTTACCCTCACCTGCTTCACCCCGTAGTTTTCGTAAGTAGGACCCATACCCGCCATGACCGCACATCATCTAGTTTCACTCATGCATGTCATGTCATATCTATTGTCCCTCATCAACCACCAAACCATAGCACAATCTACACCCATTGTCTCACAAATACCCATTGCAACACAACCACCCGTGGTGTCGTGACCCCTACTCCATTCCAGAATCTTGTCCTCTCCATCCCAAAAACACTTCCCCCAATCACTACTAGAGTCATGACGACCATCCCACCTACATATACACTACTATCAAACAACCCCTATCTCATTTATCACCCATTCTAGATATGTGCTTCTATGTCGGTTCCTTATTCTCAACCTCCCTATCATGTTTAGTATTCACCTCCTTATGCCATAGGAGGTGTCCCTCCATCACAACCTACCAATGACCTCATCAAGTTGATGATGGAAAAGATGTATGACATTGAAGCATTGGTTTACGCTCATGCAATTCCCTCACCTATGATGAAATTTGTAATGAGCCTATTCACCTTCCATTCTATTTACCATACCACGTACATTGGGAAATGCCAAAATTCAACCACTTCATAGTAAAAAGATCCACAATTAACATTTGCATCCTTTAAACATGGGTGTTACTTGATTTCCCACGATGACACTTTACTTTTGAGGACTTTCCCAATGTCCTCTGATAGGACCTCATTTGAGTGGTACAATGGAATACCAAGACACTCCATTTACTCATTTAATCAAGTAGCCCAAGCCTTCTAGATCACTTCTCCATCAACATTGTTAAGAAGGTTACTTGTTAATGCAAATTAATCAAAACCATTTGTTTCACATATTTTTATTTTTGATATGGAACATCCAGTGCATTGCACAATGATATTTCATTCTTTCCCCAAGTGTGGGACTTGTAAAAATAGGAAAAAATCTCCAGTTTTAGTTAGAGGCTTGATGAGTTCCTCAACTCCTCTGATTAGATGTATTACTTGAAAATTGCAGAGGTTTAATATTAGATCCTACTCTAAATTCCAAGGAGACAGAGATAAAGATGCAAAGAATAAAACTAAGTAAAGGGGGTTATACACCAAAGGAGTGGTGAACATTTACTTCTACAAATTGACACAAATTATAAAAATGTAACTAACAAACCTCATACACCAAATGCTCATGTAATTCTTAGATCGAAATTGAAGCAAAAAAATCAATGCAAGAAAGGATTTTTCATTCACTTGAGCTTGCATTTTGTTTTTCCCATTCAAAATACATTCTAGAGTTCATTTTGATATGAATGAGATATAAAAAAAAGTTGATCTTGAAAAAGGTCTGATATTCCACAAAATCACTTTCCAAGGTGATATAGGGAGCTTGCAAAACATAAAATGTCCAACCCTTTTAAAAAGCGAGCCAAATCTCCTTTTAATGGTCATTGTAGAAAAAAAGAAAGCAAAAACGTGGGTAAAATGGATTTATGAATTCAAATTTGCTAGATCCACAAATTTCACTGCAGTCCCCTTAATGGACAAACCATACTTAATTACCTATGTACTGCGAGATCGAAAAATGACCATACTTTAATTTGGTGGTTTGAATTGTCAATTCTACTCAGATTCGCATTGCGAGGGCGTTTCTTCCTGCATTTTATCCCTTGGAAAATTCCCATCAAAATTGACAAAATTGAACCCTTCATGAATGCTTGGAGATTCTTATTTCACTGTTTCACATTATGATTTGACAGGAAAATCCCTGAAATCCATCAGCTGGATTAAATATGCCCTTTTCATGAACACCTTAGGGCAAAAGGATTATCTTTACTTGATGGGTTGTTGGGATGAAACCACTTTTGCAATTTTCCCCTTTCCATTGACTTTGGGAAAATTTTCCTAAAGTTCAACCTTACCCCACTACTTCGATGCCACATGGTAGGTTTTGATTGGCTTCTCTCTGAGCCTTCCATGATTCATTCCATTTTAGACCTTTTTGCAAATAGTCTTTGGATTTCATTAAAAATCTCAGATTGGCTAACTCAAATCCACTAGACATGCACCTCAGACTGCTTTACATTGCTCTCAAATTTTCCATCACTTTGTCCCTTTATCTTATTTTTGTCCAATAGGACACATGGTACACCCATTGTCTCATAAATACCTTTCTGGCTTTAACCCAAAAATTTCCCATGTTGTGCTCCCTTAAGATTTTGCCATTCATGGACACGTCCTCTCTTCCCACAAACAAACATCGCCCATCTACTTTCATTCCATTACCATCCATTTTACATAGCAAATTCAAATTTTTTCTTATCTCCATCTCCACCTTCGATGCTCATTGGACATGTGGTGTCTTTGATGATTTTTGTAGGCCTTCGGCCCAAATTTCCCATTCACATGCCAAGTTTTCAATCCATTTCAATTTTCCATGCCTGATCTCAACGGGTCTCTTGACACGATGGAAAAGATTCCTATTAGATTAATTGAAGCATCTTTGGGCCACCAAAAAATTCTTTGTGCCTCACCAATATTGATGAAAATTTTCTAAGTTAGGCCTATTCATCCCATCCATTCCTATTCAACCATACCCCATACATTGGAAAATTTCCAAAACTCTCAAGCCATAACTTGCTTAAATATAAGGAGTTAGAAAGAAAACATTTTGTTACCTTTTAAATTGAGAAGATTACTCTATTTGATGGAACTTTTCTAGAAAGTTTTGAGGACTTTCCCAGTAAAAAACCCATTGACGAGGCACTACATTGGAAGGAAGAAACTACCAAGGGATTACTCATTTAATCAGCAGTAGCCCAAGCCTTATTTTCTCCATCAACATATTGTCATAGGTTACCATGACTGATCTTTATTCCACACGATAGTATGATGATGAGTCTATCGTTGACTTTGTCACTTGTTGGCGTAGCCTCATTAACTAACTCACATTCCAATTACCTCAAACCGAGCTTATAGAACTATTTACTCGGGCATGTGCTAGACACATCTCACCAACCCTACAAGTGTAAAATTTTCACACTTTTGATGAGGCATTCACCATGGCACGAAATTGGAAATTCATGCTATCGAAGAAAAGAAGATTCAACTTCGTAACAAGAACATCATTCAAATCAAATGATACTTCTTCATCTTTGAAACCCCAAAACAACTATTCAAATCCCAAAGGGTCTACTAATGTCGTAGTTCTCAAAGCTGGTCCCCCTCATCAATCAAACCCAACCAAACCCCCTTCTAATCTCTCTCTTGTCCAAGCTTTCTAGTTTAGATGAGAACAATGAAAAGTACACTTCCATAGGAGAATCTTATTCTTCCATTTTGGAAAAGCTTGTTAAGGCTGGTTCCATTACCCTTCCACCTATAAAACCACATACTAGTTTTGACCCTAGAGTGACCCATGCCTGTGTGGTATAAGGAACATGACTTTTGCAACTATCATCGTGTCAAAGGTCACAATGATAATAACTACATCACCTTCAAGAATATCATCCAAGAAATGTTAGACAATGGAGATCTAGTCTTGGATAGCCCAAATGCACCCGCACTAACCAAAACCTGCATATCTTCAAGAAGTCATTCCCTAATCATGCCCCATCTTCCAACCAAGTGGGTGATACCTCAAACAATGATAGCAATGTCCACGAGGTCCACGCTATTTTCAATGACACACCAGTTGCTTCCCAATTGCCTCATGTTCCTTCCATAGATGAAATCTTAGCCCGCGCTCCCCTACCTACACTAGAATCTATTTCATCTACTCCTCTACCCACAGAGGAACCCCCTTCATGTTCCCTTCACCCGTGGAAGAGCCTATAATCAACATGCCACCTTTGACCCCTCAAAATTCCGAGCAGTTGTCAATGGCACCTCTCCTACTCATAGAAGATGCAGGTCCACCACCTACACCAACACAAGGAGAGCCCACTTTGGCTGGCCCATCCTCTCCTCTACCCATGGAGGATACTATAGAAGTACCACTGTCATGTAGATGACCATTCACCATCAGACCTTCAAGATCCCGTTGATCTACTTTGGCTCTCTTACCCACAGAGTCTGAGGCTAGCCATTTCCTATATCTCAAACACATTTTACGGGGATTGCCACTCGATCCACGTCGGCCCCACTTACAACAGTACCATTCTCACACTTGGCTGATCACCTAGACTATGTTGATAGAGCCTTACTTTGGGGGCATCTTCTACTTCCTGTTTCAACACAAATGTAATTGTCACTCATTGACACCTCCACTATCTATCCAAAAGTGTTTCGAGCAACCAAACCAAACACAACCACAACTATTGCAATACCTTCCATGACACCACTCATGGCCCAACTCACACCTCTTCCCATAGCCCAACATGCATCTACACCCAAACCCATGCCTATATCATCTCCCTTACCTAAACCTATCACTACCTTAGGGGTCATACAAATAGCTAGCCTTACTCACCCACCCATCAAATTAGATTTAGCTACATCTTCCAAAACTAACACCAAACTTAACTCGACCCCCTAAAAATAAGATCCAATCTCCTAGATCTCATACCCCAACCTCGCTACCACACCCTTATCACCTTCACCCCTTCCATCCATCCTAGGACCTCACCCCTCGACCTTGGCCAAGAAACCCCATCCACCGGTAAACCAAGAACGCAACAACCCATTTCCCCATCACAAACCTCTAATATACCCAAGTGACCCACACAACCTCCACCCTCACCCGTAACCTTCTTACCACCCATACCTCCAATACCATCAATAACTTCTTCACTACCCATGACACTTCCTTCTCTTTCACTCATGCCTCCTACCCAACCCACACCACCTACCTCCACAACCTCATTACCCCCCATGGGTAACCCCCCTCTTCCACCATCTATTTTCCCTCCACATCTCATGTGCCCCATGTCACCTTTACCCAAAAAATATGCAACCTAAAGCTAAAAATCTGCTACCCTCCAATAAGGTAGTTAAACCAACCAAACCTTCCATTTCCAGTTCATCTACCATGCCCCTACCCAAGCAGATATGACCAACACCTAAGACCACACCACACACCAAACTAGTAGCCCAACCTACTCCCCCTCTTGTAAAGACTCTTCCTCCACATCAGCCATATTTGTATACCCAAACCCACATTCACCTCCCATTGTGATCCATTAGCAGGGTCCTACGCCAAAATCCTAACCAACCTCCTCTGAAACTTTTGTCATCACATTACCACCTCTTAGACCTTACGACCCACTCAAACCCAAACCAAAAGGGTTTGACAAAACCAAAATTTGTGCCTACCATCATGTGTCAGACACGATGTAGAGAAATGTAAGGCTTTAAAAACCACTCTTGTCCAATTGTGTCCTCCTGAAAAAAAACTTTGATGATGATGATCTTCTTGATGAGGACCCCATTTCACCTTCACCAATTTCCATAGATCTTCCCTCATTACCTACTCAAATGACCAAAATCTCCACCCCACAACTCTTTGATCCATCCCCAGAGATTCAAAATTAACATGGTTCACATAAGAGAGTTGGCCAAACCACCACCCAAATGCCAATGCACCCTACTCATCTCACAAGGCTCGTATCCACCACTAGGGTTTTGTCCCTCTTACCACTATACCTTCCATGACACACCCTCTTCATCCACCTCCCCTCAGATTAACATGATCAACATTGCCACCCATGCTCAGAAAGACAAGGGCAAGGAGAAAGAAAGTGGCCCATCAACCAACCCTGTACCCAATATACCATCCACACCCACACCCAAAGTCATCATTCGAGGTCCTGCATATCCCATTTCCGATGGGGTCACACATCACACAATGCTAAAAACAACTACACCAATCCCCCTCAAAATGTCTTTATATGACCTCATCCAACCTCGAGTCACATCATTCAAGCCCTCATGGAGGTCCTTCAATCTATCAAAGTCTTACCAAATGACCCCACACCTGTAGCCTCCATCATTACCCCTCACCACGTAGCCTCTCTCACTAGGTCTTCACCTTCCTCTACACCTCCACCCACTCACCAAGTGGCCACCCTCAACTTTTCAGATGAAGAGATCACTCCCTTCGGTCGATGACCCCGACCCCACTCTTTTCATCTCCGTCTTTATCGATAATATACACATACGACACATGTTATGATCGATGGTGGTGCTAGCATTAACATCATCTCCTCCCATGCGTATGACCAAATGCAAATACCTACCCATTGCATGCATGGTAACCCCATTATGTTGTGTTCCTTCAATGATGCCATGACCTCTACACTAGGTACCATTGTTCTCCATGTCTACGTAGGTCCCCGCACCATCCCAGAAACTTTTCTATGTCCTAGAAGGGGAGTTCCAGTATAACTTTCTGCTTGGCTGACCTTGGATCCATGTTATGGGTTGTGTCCCTTTGACGTTACATCGATGCCTCAAATTTGAACATGAGGGACATAATTACACCATCCCTAACCCCTCACCTTTCAAGACCTGTAACATGCTATATCGACCCAATGATGTGCTTATACCGGTCAAGGCATCCACCACCACAACCACTTCACCTCACCCATGAGCCCATCCACCAAAATTTCCACTACTTCTTTGCATCTCTAACCTCGCTATCCCTACTGTAGTTGTAGCCTCTACCATTGGCACCCCTGTTTCCCCTTCATCTAGTGAGCCATCTATACCCACTACCCACATACCAACTACTGATCCCTTAGAAGGTGTTTTTTCAATGCCTCACTCTGGGGAATACCACCTATATACAATATCGATACCTTCCTCACCCCACAAGAGTATGGGAATCTGTGTCAACACCCCAGTTATGACATTCACATTGGTGATGTTTTCCCTTATGGCCCTCCCCACCTTTGCACCAATCCTAACATATGGGGACTTGATATGGCCACCTATAAACCCAAACCTCCATCCCAAACCCAACCATTTTCATCCGACCTACACTCCCTCACTAACCACCATTTCACTCACACTTTCCTCCACCGGTGCACGTGGAAAGGATTTGGCTTTGATTTTTATGAACAAGGCCACCACACTATCATCTCTGTACCTCTCATAAACACAATGACCATGTAGTGGCATTGGTTTTGATGCTCCATCCTCTAAGAAGGTTTGCATCGACCTTATCCAGGATGAGAAATCTTCCCCCTCTCATTCACCCACATTACCATCCTCACCCACGGAGTCCATAGATCTGAATCTATACCTCCTAACTTTTTTTTTTTTTCATAAACACCATTTCCTTAGGACCACTTGACCTATCAACAACGATGGCGAGGCTCCCTCTTCTCTCCCATTCCTGTATCTCTGACATGATCGATGATGATACGCCTTCATTAACATCGTTCAATGTCAGGATGATGAGTCCATCCTCACCTACCTTGGTGCAGAAGACTCTTATATTCACGGTCGTTACCCTCTGAGATGTAAACCATGTTGAATGAATCGACCATCAAAATCAACATTAATACTCAGGATGACCCACACATTCTAAAGATCGGCCAATCCTTAGATCTTTCTTGAACAAGAAGCCTTCACCTCTTTCCTTTGGGACCATAGCAACACATTTTCTTGGTCCTATGCCGATATGCCCAGTATCGACCCAAAATCATGGTTCACAATATCGTAACCATTCCTGATGCCAAACCCATCAAACAAAAGCTGTGGAAAATGCATCCTCACATTGCTCTTCTAGTCAAAGAAGAGCTTCAACGCCTTCTCTCGGTTTCCTTCATTCTACCCATTGATTATCCCCAATGGATTTCTAACATCATTCTGTCATGAAAGTGACAGGGGGACTCCACATTTGCATGGATTTCCATGACCTCAACCTCACCTATCCCAAAGATGATTTCCCACTACCAGGCATTGACCAATTAGTTGATCTCACTGTTGGCCATGAAATGTTATCACTCATGGATGGTTTCTCGGGCTACAATCAAATATTACTAGCTCCCAGGATCAACACAAGACTTCCTTCATCACCCCTTGGGGGACTTTTTGCTATCGAGTCATGCCCTTTGGCCTCAAAAATGTTGGTGCTACATATCAGCGAGCCATGACTTACATCTTCCATGACATCATGCATCACATATTGGAGGATTACGTAGATGATCTGCTTGCCAAATCCAAGCATCAAACCAAACACCTACCCATTCTTAAAGTCATCTTTGACCACCTCATCAAATATTGTGTTCATCTTCAACCAAAAAAAGTGCATCTTTGTGGTACTTTCGGGAAACTCCTAGGTTTCATCATTTCTTTGCGTGGCATAGAAGTCATCCTACTAAAGTCAAGGCTATCCTTGAAATTCCACCACCCACTAATCTCCATCAACTTCACAGCCTACAAGGAAAGTTGCAATCAATTCATCATTTTATCTCCCAGCTTTCCGACCACTATCAACCATTCCATCATCTTCTCAAGAAAGATGTTTCATTCAAATGGGATGATGAATGCCATAAAGCCTTTGAAGCCTTGAAACAATACCTCCTTCAACCACCAGTGCTCATTCCTCCTAAGGATGACCAGCCCTTCTACCTATATATTTCCACCACTGACCATTCTCTAGGTGTCCATGCTCACTCATCATGATGACCAACACCGAGAGCAAGTGGTTTATTACATAAGTCCATACCCTTCTTGACTACAAAACTAGATATACCCATGCCAAAAAAAATTTTCCTAGCCTTAGTTTTCATCACCACCAAACTCTACATTATTACCTACTCAACCACAAAACCTTCATCATTACTAATACTGACCCATTACACTACATGTATGCCAAACCTTATCAAAATCAATGTGTCCACACATTGGCTTATGCTTCTAGCTGACCTCGACCTCAAATTCATCCATCAAAATCCATCAAGGGCCAAAATATCACCGACCAATTGGCTGACACACCTATTTCAGGGATCAACCCTCTAACTTTGACTTTCCAGATGAGTCTATTACTACCCTTTCCTGGATGAACCCACTTACCAAATGACACTCTTCTTCGATGGCTCCAAGTGTCAGCGTGGGGGTGGGGCTGGTGTTATCCTCATTCCACTTGATGGTGAACCTATGCCTTTGTCTTTCAAACTCATTTTGATTGTACAAACAATATTGCTGAATACGAAGCACTCGTATTGGGTCTCTAGGATGCTTATGCCTTAGATGTTAAGTCAATCAACATCTTTGGTGATTCTCAATTGGTCATAAACCAAGTCAATGGTATATACCAGTGTCGTAATGAGATACTTCAAAAGTATAAGCATCACGTGGACATACTTTTGACCACCTTTGACCATTACGCACTTCAAACCACCCCACGTTCTACCAATAAATTTGTAGATACCATGGCCTGCTTGGCTTCTCAGATACCTGCTTCACCCATTGACTCTAAAATCTTTGTCACCATACAAAGACTACAATCACCCTCTTATTTTCCTCATGAAGTCTACTCTATCGGAACCATTGCTCTGACCCAAGTGACCTTTGGTATAAGCAATATATAGACTATCTTTCCCTTTCCATTTTACCCACCGATCTCACTCGTAATGGACAACGTGCCTTTCTTAAAAGTGTCTCCCATTATGTCATCATGGGTGGTCTTCTTTACAAATGTGGTTTTGATAACATTCTCTTGTGATGCCTTACAAGTTTGAAATTCCTTACACCATTAAGGAAGTCCATGATGGAATTTGTGGAGGCACTTTAGTGGTCTCATTGTCATGAAAACACATTCTTCACCTAGGCTATTATTGGCCAACCCTAAACCATGACTATTGTGATTATGTCAAATGCTGCATAAAATGCCAACAACATGCTAATCTCCATCACACCCCTAGTCATGCCTTACAGGTCGCGTGAGACCTTTGGCCTTTTCTCAATGGGGTTTGGATCTTGTCGGTGAGATCAACCCCCATTCTTCACAATGCCACCAATGGATCATAACCACTACTTGAATATTACACTAAATGGGTAGAAGCCATTCCCCTCATTTCCACCAAAGCGAAAAATATGTGAATTCATCAACCATCACATCATCTTGTCACTTTGGTGTCCCTCACCACATTATCACGGATAATGGAAAACAATTCAAAAAAAAACCCTACACAAACTATGTGATGCTTTTGGCATCGACTCGTTTCTCATCACCTTATTACCCACAAAACCAATGGTCAAGCCAATCAACCAATAAAACCTTGAACAAAATTCTTATGAAGGTAGTCAATGATACTTGGGAAGGATTGGCATACACACATTCCTTTCACCTTGTGGGCTTATCGCACTAGTATTCACACTTTGACTACTTTGCCACCCCCTTTTCTCTGGTCTATGGTACTGAGGTTGTCTTACCTCTCGAAGTCTAGATTCCATCCCTCTCACATCTCACTACAAGACATGCTCAATGATGATGAATTTCACCAGGATCATTTGGCACAACTTGAATTATTAGATGAACGTCATCTCAATGCTCTTGACCATCTCCAAATCTACCAAAAATGTATCAAACGTGCCTATGAAAAACATGTTCACGAACAAACCTTTTAGGTCGGTGACCTCATCTGAAGGAAAATCAACATGTAACCAAAGAGGAGAAAAGTAAATGGGGAAAATTTTCTCCTAATTGGCTTGGACCCTATATCGTTACCCATGCCTATGGATCAGGTGCTTATCGTTTGTCTTCACTCGAAGGTAAACCCAAACCTAAGCCCCTTAATGCCTTGCATCTTCGACCATTTTATTGTTGATATCAAGTCCTATATCACTTTCTGTCAATTGATCACTCATCCCTTGAGCATTGTTCACCTTCCATAATTACCCATTTTGAGGATCCATGACTAAACAAGAATCATGTGATTACCCATCACCTTTTAGCCTTGTCTTCAATATGAGTACCACGCTCTACTCATAGCATGATTCTCATGGATACTTTTCATCTTCTTCAAGATGGAATCCCATGGTCATTCATCACTCAAAACCACCTCTTTCATAGTTAATCTTTGTGTACTATGATCTTGTCTTCTAAAACAAGAACCTAATCATCCTCTATAGTCTTGTCCATGACTTAAACATCTAAAAACAAAAAGGGATACAACTCCTTGAGTCAAACTTCCAAAAAAGATGACTCCCTCAAAAGGGACATCTCTTCTTTATATTCTACCACTATCAATAGACTTCTCCCTTGAAGGACAACTATATACAGGTCATTACAAAAATATAATAACTATTCAGAAGCTTCCCACATCGATCAACTTCACGAAGACCTCAAGGAGATAATATACCCATCCCATATAGACTTCCCATCGATCAGTCTATTATTAAAAAAAAAAAAAAAAAAATGAAATTTTTTTCATGGACTTGCCTATTTTGGATTCTGGGTTTCTTGTTCTGAAATACACATCTTTCATACACACTAAGTTACGCTAAACCTCCCATTCTCACCTCCTTTCCTTTTTCACCTAAATTCCTCATTACTCAAGGGACTTGCCACAAATGACATTTCGTGATCATGTGACTTTTCTTCACCCTTAGAATAGTCCATTATGCAAGGCCTGTAGGGTCTTACGTTCATAAGCCCATCTAGGGTATGGTAGACTCATTAGGGTTCTTATCAATTAAGCAACTCTTTTACCACCTCTTACCATTCACCTTCCTCATTACTTATTGATTATCCTATACATGGACCAGATCCTCGACACATGTATTTAAAAATCACTCAACCATGCCTACAACCTAAACTCAATCATGCCTATGACCTACATCACCCATGCCTAGCACCTATCAGACCCATTCCACTATTTCACCCTAATCTTCCCTAGCTTATGGGAGAACTACATCGGCCTGAGGTCCCTTTTTCGCTGGGACTATGTAGGCAACACTCTGAGGGCATGGGGCCCTTGGAGGTTAGCTCGGCCACTCTCTACCCTAACCAATTCCCTCTTCCCCTTTCCTATTCACATTCTACCCTAGTTAGTTTCCTTTTATATCAATAATTGGAAATTAAACCACACAAACAACAATTGCTTAACATCTTTACCATCATCACTCATACATTCATTTCATCTTGTCTACCATTTCTTTACCATTATCATACATTTTCCTACAAAACATCTTAACATGATCCACATCATCATTAATTGCACAAATTAATGAATTAGAAACTCAACCATACCTAAACCAACCTAAACTCAACCATGCCTAAACCAACCTAAAAACTCAACACCTATGCCTAATCCATGCCTAACTCAATCATGCCTAACCTAACTCATCCATCCTAAGTCAACTAACTCATCCATGCCTAAGTCAACTTTGACTCAATCCATCCTATGACTGACTTGACTCCATCATGCCAAACTGAACCTACTCCACTCCACCATGCCTACACAACCTTGACTCTAGCATGCCTAATCCACCTAATCCACCTGATTTCCATTTCCACATATATATATATATATATATAATAATAATAAAAATTAAAACATGTACACCATTCATACTATAAACACCATCATCTATAAATCAAAAAGTCTATATAAAAATACATGTGAACATATATCCCAATAATAATCATCATCAAATCATCTCAAATCACTCAGATACATCCTCACCATCTTTGGCATGCGTAGGCCGGTATATCATCAAAATCTCAAAAACTCTCATGTACATCCTCACTCTCTTTGGCACACGCAGGTATATATATATCAAAATAAATAACTATACAAAATAGGAGGTACATATGGCTATCAGATATCACCATACTATATATCCTCAATATCTTGTCTCACTCTCCTCCTCCTCCTCTTCCCCCATATGTGATGTCATCCAGCTAGCATCTCACCACCCATCATCGGTCTGGCTAGGATCTCTGTTGGTACCTCACCTAGGGCTGGCCTCCGTGAACTGGTGGCCTCACCAACCTTGTCTCGGGGCTCGATGGCCCCTGTGCTCTCCACACTATGGGTGCACCTGACCTCTCCTCTCACTTTGAGGCTGTTGTGCTCTATACTCCCCATAGGATAGAAAATCTATCCTGCTGGCCATCAAAATATCCTGATAATACCGGACCTCACCTAAGGCATCTCTCAACCTACCTATCGATGTATTGTGGTGGTGGTGCCATCGGCCTCGGCCCCTATACCTATCTCTCGGGACCTGTCCTCATTGTACTATAAAGAGGACCATGTCCTTGTGCCCATGTGCTTGTCTATCTGAGGACCTTGTCCCTCTCTGCTCTATCTGGGGCTGAAGGGCCATAACTTGCACTGCACTGTGTGTAGTGGCTAGTGGCCCCTGAGCCTAAACCTATAATTTGTGCATAGGGTGGCCACCTATACCCCATCTCCATCTCCACCCTATGTGGGTACCTATCCTGTGCTATACGGGCCTGTAGAGTGGCCACATGTGCCTGCAAAATAGCAACATGTGCCTCTGAGCCTATCAAATACCCCTGCACTATACCCAATTGTGTAATCAGGTCACCACACTTTTGTAGGGGCATCCCTCTGCATTGTGATGGTGGCTAAATCCAGCTGCCCCGGTCTCGGTGGTACTTGCTCGTAAGTGTGTAGCCCACCACTATCGTATCTATCTATGACCCTAACATCATCAATCTTCACCGGTCTCTCACCTACTCCTCCTCTCCTCTATCGGCACTTTTCAGGTGTGGTAGAGGTAGAGGCCTCTCCACGTCATCCCTCTGTATTGTGGGAAAGGTGGTGGTATATCCTGAAGCAGCCCAACTACCGTCTAACCTATCCATGGGTATCATCTCATGCTCTCTTACATGCATGCCCCTCTATCCATCTAAGTAGTTATAATCCATCTAACTCATCGGCCATCTATCTATGTATGAGGGAAAACCCACATATGGTCTCCAAATGATGTCCATGCTGGAAAACCCCTCTAATAAACACCTATAGTAGGTGACATCATGAGTCACCCTGGTCACTTGATGCTCTCCAATAACAGGCACCCATCACCTATAACCCACCCAAACCAAACCTGGCTCGAATGCATCATCCTGGGGCATACCAACTGGGCACACACACACAATGTGCTCATATGCCCAACAATGAAGTAGGAAAGTGCAACATAAGTTGAACCTCTGTAGCCCCATACACCCATAACTCCTGTATATAGCTACACCAGGAATGTTGGCGCCCATGCAAAATAGGTCTGGTCTATCACCATATCATGCAGGACCCCCATCAATGATCATGGGAATCTCCCACCCTCTGCATCTGGCAGTGTAAAATAAGTAGACTACCTCCATCAACAACACTACTAGCCTAGTCTCCTCTGGATGAGCCAAGTACATCTCTCCATAGCTCATGTTGCACTAGTGAACCTCATCTCTCACCAACCCTCACCAAATATTGTCAACATCAACTCCTCAGATGCCTCTAAGGAGATCAAATATACCTATGCATCCCCACTATCGGTAACCACAGGATCCTGTACACATCCTCTAGGGTGACCGTGATCTCACCCGTCGGTAGATGGAATGTGTTGGTCACCAAATCCCATCTGTCGATGAGGGCGACCATCAAACTCGGTTCTAGGACTACATGTGCGTAGCGTATGGAACCCCATCGGGCCAACCTCTGCAACATGCCACCAATCCTCAGTTGTCGCACCTCCTCGAACCATCACGAGTAGGGGCGGCACCCTATCTCACATCCACAGCTGATCTCTCACCTACATCCAACAAAACATCACATTAATACACCTTGATCATACCCACAATCATTCTTGACACCTCACCTACACCTATTACCCTCCCTCTTTTTCCCCTCACAACTTACCTTCTTATCACATATTCTATCTACCCACCCCAACCCTCACCCACTATCGATCAAACCATACCTATTTCAACCTCTTACCCATGCTATGTTTTTCATCAACAACATCTTCTTTTCCCACTATCTATCTCACCCACCCACCCTAGGGCTCTTTTGGACCCTTTTTCTCCACATGATGACCAGTACTAGGTTACCCCTAACCGACCACGGTCTCTCCCAAACTAGCATCGGTCACCTTATCCATGACCAATACCATCTCGACACCACCACTGACGTCGGCCACCCCTTGACCCGATGACGCCGGTCATCACTTTGCACATGTCCAAAATCTACATGACACCCAAACCCCTTTCTTCCTAACAACTCCCTTCTTCTACCTTTCTACCCACCCATTCCTACCTAAATCTACCCTCAACTCCTCCCCACCCCTCATTCACCTAACCACACCTCTCCCCATTCCTATTTTACCCAATTTTCCTTCCCAAATTCAAAATCCCCTTTTCCCCCAAAACCCATTTTCCTTACCTGACCTATATACCCAATCTACCTCACAAAACAAGGCAAGGGATTGACTCTTACCTCATCATCATTGCCATCTCCATGGTGGCACATTGGGCCACTACACTGGTGGTCCACCCGATCCCTCTCCCACCTCTGCCATGTCCAATCACCAAATCCAATCCTCTTGACCTCCACCCAATCACAATCGATCCCCCTGTGCTCGTGGACCCATCTACCTAGCTCCTCTAACCAACTGGATCTCTCCACCTCAGCAGAGATATCATCCCTCATCCTTTCCTCCCAAAAAGCACAACTCATTCAATGCTCTGTCATTTTCACAAAATCCAAAATGTATAAATGAATCCATTATATAGGATTTTTTTTTTATATACCCACATCGACCTGACGACGTTGGTTATACCTAAACCACATCGGTCCTGTGCCCTAGAACACCATGGTCGGTTATACCCAAACCGACATCGGTCATCTGCTCCCTAATAAACCATGATCGGCTTACCTAGACCATCACCGGTTACATATGACCGGCATCGGTTACCTGTCATACTCTTGCCCATACCCTTTCCCCATTTCTGACCCAACTTAACCAACCCAGCCACCATTTGGCCTTACCCACCCTTATCACAACCTACCTCCAAGCCTACATTACCTATACTTATCTTTAATTACATTTAGGGACTTGTTATTTTACCCATACCTCGGCCCTACCCATGTGTGACCTAGCTACTTGGACCCAAAACATTGTTAGTGACCTATGAACTCATGTGCTCACTATACCTTGTGACATTATTACCCATGTTGTTTGACCTAATGACCTTACCTTTCTTTTCATGATTTTTATCCTAACCCACCTTTGGTGTACTGGAACATACCTAAACGTTCATGCACGACTACGAAGTGCTTCCACACCATATCCTATACCTTGGATACCAAAATCACCTCAACCTTGTTTGGATAAACCTATCGACCTTAGATGATGTAGAGTTTGCATGCTCTTCAACCTGGTACCATGCCACAGTTTATACATGTGCATGTGTTTGACTATTACTACCTTTGACCTTGGCCCATTACCTAGATTACCCATTGGACCTTTACCCCATTACCCCATTGTCCACCTTCCTCTTCATCACATTCACCTTTTATCAAACCACTCACCATTCTATCTTTTACCACATCAGTTCCTAGTTTGAGGGGGATCACCTTCACCCACACATGGGGCAACCACATCTTATTTTTGTCAGTGTCACTTACCAATACAAGCTACACAACAAAAAGGGGCAAAATGTAGACACCAAAATTGGGTCACACTCCCCTTGGTCCCTTGTCAAATAACTAGCTCAAGCATACTCATCTAACCATGGCCCCTTCCACCCCACATCACCTTTAATTTAATTAATTAATTAAATTAATATATCCTCACAATATTTAATATCTAATTACCTTAATTTCTACCCCACCACCTCACCTAGACACCTCACCTAGACACCTCACCTCCTCACCTAGACCTATTCTTGGCATGTTTCCATAACTAACAATAACTAAGTCTTACTTGCCTTAATGAGCTAAGATTTGGTCTAACCCTAAAATCAATCCCTAAAATCTCTCTAACCACATTCCCACTCATTAGAAGGGAAGTTTCCATTCTAATCCATGAGAATAAACTAACTGGGCCCAAGAAATTAGAAAGATCTACCCATTTTAGTAAACCTAGGGAATCCCACCTTAACGATGCCTGGTTGGTCACCCCTAAGCCGACCAACGGTCGAGTCGACCCACCGAACCATCATCGGTTACCATTTATTCACCCAAACAACCTTGTTTTTGGGTTGGCACATTTTGAGAGAAAGAAAAGGAGATCAGAGCTTCATGCAAGAAAAACCAGCATCCTTTCACGTATCCAGACATCCAGAGCCATCACCAGGACATATATTGAAGCATTGCACTCACTGGAATCATTTAGGAATTTATATGATATCAACACATTATTTTTCATCAACACCACCTCCATTCAGCCATCAAAATCTACATCACAGTAAGTATATCTCTACCAACATTGTCCATTTCAGCATAGTTAACTTTTTTCATTCCTGTCATTAGTTTATACTTTGCATGTTCATTCCTCCATTGCTTAATAGCTTGTAATCCCACCATTTCCCTTACCCACACCACCAAATCACCATTCTGACCTAATATCCATTTTTGAGTGTACTTGAGATCTCCACAAGACCTTCTCATTCACTCTCCCAACCTTATTTGACCTCAGATCAGCCCCTGCCATTTGATCTATTTGAGTTTCTTTTACCTCGACCATATTCACACCCAACCGACATCGCTTGGTTATCCATGACCAAATCGGTTCTACCTAAACCGACATCATCACACCTCATCTCCGATGCGTCGGTCTCTGTTTTATACCTTGACCAAGAACAAACCCAACAATCATCCTACCAATTGACCTAAATAACCTAGAATCAGACCCTGACCAGTCCTAGTACCTTGACAGACACCTCATCTCTCAGATCCAACTATAGCCTAGCCTAGTTGTGATTGGATTTTCTTATTGTACTTGAATGAAATACCTTCGTAAAAATTGTTATGAGGAATCTTTCGCATCTCTTTCCCCCTCCCCCTCTTTTAAAATTTTTGGGAACACACAAAGAGATTATAGTCCTTTTGGAAGAAACAAATGACTTCTAAATCCTTTTGGAAATTATGATAGTGAATGATGACCAACACTCGAGGATGATCATAATGAAATCTCTCTAAAACAATCCCATGTTGAAAATATCTTATGTATGAATAAAGACCAATTTTTTCTTCATCTCCTTGAGATGGGAGAAAAATTACCCTTCATTTTGACGAGGATGTTCTACGAACATTACTTGGCAAACCAAAAACAAAAAAGGTGACCCATTCATTTCAACAAACAATGATGATGGGGCCTTGCCCTAGCCATTCAAACCACGAGGATAAAGGAAAGTCCACCTCAAATAATGAAAATGATGATGGATCAAACCCAAAAAATCAAATGTTTGGAATAAGGGAAAATCTGATTTACTTTGCCATCAATCCTACTAAGGTCCTTATGGATCAAATCAATGAGATGGCTAAGCAATTAGCTCTCATATCCTCCAAAGTCACTACCAAACCTCATAACAAAGATTCTACAAAAAATAGTGACACTCATCTAAGAGCCATATTGCGACCAACAAAGAGAAAAACCAACCTAAGAATGATGGCTCATCATCATCCATTTTACACCATGACTCACCATTTTCTCGTGAATGAAACTTATGAAAGACACAATCTCGGGTATGCAACACCAACATAAATAATTCAACTTTGATAAGTTTTGTCCTTACCCATTTGATAAGGACATCTTACGTATACCCTTTCCTAAATCATTCGAAACACCCAAGTTTGACAAATACAAGGAAAAAATGATCCTAGAGAACACATCAAGGAATTCTATATGGCTTTCCAAGAGGTGGCCTATAGTGATATATTTTTAATGTGTCTTTTCCATGAAGTCTAGGTGGACAAACTTTGACTGGTTTTTACACCTCCCCAAGGGTTCTATCATACTTTTGCGGACCTCTCAGAGAATTTTTCAAACATTTCTCATTCAATCTAGACTCTAAAATAACCATGATGGACTTGTGTAATGCTAAAAACGTTCTAACAAAACCTTTACACAATTCTTACAAAGATGGTGTGGAATCGCAAGCTCGATTCCCATGCTCAATTCCCAAAAACAACTAGTGAGTATTTTCATTCCAAATCTCACTGGTGAGTTATCCTTTCACATGCAAATGCACTACCTCAATACTTTTGAGGAAGTTATCGAGAAAGGATCCCAAATTGAAAAGGCCCTTGTCACAAAAGGTTTGATAAAACCTCATTCAAAGGATAGGGGCATCACAATAATCATAATAGCTCTCATCACGATAAATCCAAAAACGTTAATCAAATCATAATGTTTTCAATGACGGTATCACAGATAATCAAAATGTGCACAACATTCAATAATCAAGCTAAGTCTAACAAAGCTAAACAAACCACTCGTTGTTGTAACTAAAGAGGCTTCCCCATCTCACGACTCAAAGCGACGTCATTTCACTCTTTGGGGAAACCTCTCTCAAATGTCCTACAACAACTCGTTAACACCAACATGGTGACCTATCCCATCACAAGACCTTGGGTTGAAGGAGAACCCAAGCCCACTTGGTACAAAGTCGACACTTACTTGTGACTTTCATCACATTAATGGTCACACAACCGATCATGTTTTCACTTACGTCACTTTTTCCAAGACCTCATCGATAATAGGGGGATATCACCGTTGAAGAACCTTCACCAAATAAAACACCCAATGAAAATCTCAAGGTGTTCTCAAACCCATTTCCCAAACATGGTGTTGATAATAAAAATGTTGACAAAGGTCACTCCACCAATAACACTGACTATAGTTTAATTATTTCCTTTATTGAGGAAGTACCTTCTACAATAGCCACCATTAAATTCAAACCTCTGAGTAATGTCATAGCCACATGCCAAAAGAAGATGTGGGTTCTTGCAAAAAATCAACCATCTACTTCTTCTGTCAAGAGCCTCAAACATCCAAACCAATGGCTCCCTCAAATCAAAAGTCAACCTCTAATGCCAAATCTTCCACCCTTTGGTTAGTATGACCTCATCAAATAGTTAACAACCACACCAACACATATCTCTTTGATGGAACTATTAAAAGAGTCACCTAACCTTCAGATATCCTCACTCATGCTCTTCATGAAGCACATGTTCCTCCAACCCTTAATGTTCAATAGTTTCAAGCTATGATTTAAACCTTACACTTAAAATTCTATCTTGTCTTTTGGCCCTCAAGATATGTTGAACCCTAACCTCCAAAATAATAACTCTTTGTACATTGAAGTGTATATAACAAACCACAAGGTCAAAAGAGTTCTTATTGACAATGGAGAAGCTCTTAACATCTTCTCTATAAAAATGCTCCATTGCCTTGGTCATACAATAAAACAAATTAGATGCTAATGTTATTACCATTCATGGTTATGAAAATAGTGAGTGCCAATCCTCTAGTACCATTACTCTTCCCATACAAGTGGGCCCACAACTCCTCAAAACCATATGTCATGTCATTGATGTGGAAACATCATATAACCTCATCTTCTGGGTAGACCTTGGATACATGTGATGCAAGTCGTGCCTTCCACCTTCCATCAATGCATAAAATTCCCACATAATGGAAAAGAGTTCACCTTTCTTGGTGATGCTAACCCTTTGAGTATTGTAAGTTTTTTTCAAAGAAAAGTACCAAAATGCAAATTATTTCCATCTGTTGATGGCCTAGTTGAACCTCATGTCATCCCCGTTGCTACCAACCATGTTGATCCCAAAATTGTTGTTGCTCTCATGCCTCCGCATCTTCTTCCGAAGCATCTACATCTAAGGCATCACTCGAGATTAAATTCTCCCATAAAGGTCTAGGCGAGTACACGCTTGAAAATGCATTTCTTGTTGGCAAACTCCCATTATCACCTCATAGCTATGGGCACCCTAACATCTCCCCATCTACGAGAACCTCCAATTTACTATCTAGGGAAATACTCTTTGGAGACAATATGGATATCTAGAAGATGAACATATTCAAAGCTCTAATGGGATCTTGGTTATATGAAGACAAGATGGCAAAATGCTATGAATCCACCAACTACACCAAGGCCATAGAATGATGAAAAACATGAATTGGAAAGGAAGAGGACTTGGCCCACAAGGACATGGCATTATTGAACCTATGGAAATCAAATATAACCTACACACATGGTCTAGGATATGAGACCTTTGAGAAGAGACCAGTCATATTCGATGTATTAACTAACAATGAGGACTCGAGATCTAAAGTTGAGACCGAGTTCCACACATAGCCTCTTCAAGACCTCATTGAAACTACACTTCCTCGAACACCTATCCATTCAAACCCTTGATGTTGTTTACCCTTCCCTCATTGATCAAGACCAATAATGTCATATTTCCATGGACCTCTTTCAAAATGATGAGGCCATTCAGAGTTCCTCGGGGCTCGAGACCCTTTTCCCTTGTCGGATCACAAGAAGGGTTTCATATAAACCTTGATGTACTTGCTACTTTGGTGAAAAATTGAAATATCTAGTCTAAAAAAAAAAATAAATTAAAAAAAAAAGAAAAATCATATCTCATAGTGAAAACCTTTATGAGGTGTTATGCGAGCAACAAAAAAAATGAAAAAGAAAAAGAAAGAAAAGGATGCATCTCTAGTGAAAACCTTTCGAGGCGCTAGAGAGAGGAGATTCGGATCTAGAAATATCAAAAACCTACATAAACCTACAAACATCATTTCAAGATAATGACACTTCTAAGTTGTTGGTAGAAGAAATGACAACTATCAACATTGGGACCAAGACCAACCAAAACTATTACAACTAGGTGCCAATTTATCAGAAAATGAAATCAAGGCCTTCATAGAGATTCTAATCGAGTTTCAAGATGTATTCACTTGGTCCTACAAAATACATGTCAGGACCTTGATCCCTCTCTTGTGGTTCATCACCTTGTGGTGCGCCCAGATGCCAAGCTTGTAAAGTAAAAAGTTGCGTAAAATGCACCCCAAGGTCGTATTGCATTGCTTGTTAAGGATGAACTACAAAAATTACTAGATGCAGGATTCATATGGTCCATTGAATACTCATAAGTGGATATCTAATATGGTACCAGTTGTGAAGAAGACCCCATAATCTATATTTTATATATTTTTGTGACATTAACAAGGCATGTCCCAAGGATGACTTCCCTTTTCCCAACATCAACATGATTGTCGATTCTAT
Organism: Taxus wallichiana var. yunnanensis; assembly: GCA_018340775.1. Lineage (NCBI taxonomy): Eukaryota > Viridiplantae > Streptophyta > Pinopsida > Cupressales > Taxaceae > Taxus > Taxus wallichiana. The sequence goes on from CM031235.1 coordinate 638,716,535, forward strand.
TGCAAGGCCATGAGATGTTATCTCTTATGGATGATTTTTAGGATATAACCAAATTCAAATTGTTGAAGAAGACCAACATAAGACAACTTTCACAACCCCATGGGGGAATTTTGTTACAAGGTCATGCCTTTTGGCCTTAAAAATGTTGGCACAACTTATCAATGTGTCATGACTATTATTTTCCATGACCTTCTTCATGACATAATGGAGGATTATGTCGATGATATTCTTTCCAAATCAAAGACCAAGTGGATCATCCAACAATTCTTAGGCATATCTTTGAGTGATTAAGGGAATACAAGGTTCACCTTAATCCAAAAAAATGTGTCTTTGGTGTCACTTTGGGAAAAATTATAGGATTCATTGTCTCACGAAGAGGAATTGAAGTGGACCCTACCAAGGTCAAAGCTATAATGGATATGCCACCTCCTCAAAATTTGTGTCAGCTAAGAGGCCTACAAGGAAAATATAGTCTATTCGAATGATTCATCTCTCAATTGGCAGACAAGTGCCATCACTTTAACCAATTTCTTAAGAAGGATGTCCAATTCAAATGGACACATGAATGTCAAGAATCCTTTGCACCAAATTGAAAGAATATTTATCCTCTCCACCTGTACTCATGCCACCTATACAGGATAAAGCCTATGTTGTTGTACACTTCTACAATAGAACATGTCATTGGGGCATTATTGGTGCAACAACAAATGACAAGGGTCAAGAACAAGTTGTGTATTATTTGAGAAACTCTCCTTGAGCATGAGACTAAGTACTCACAAGTTGAAAAATCTTTCTTAGCAGTTGCTTACACTTTTGGCAAGTTGTGACACTACTTGTTGAATCATACTACCAAGTTAATTGCAAGGGTTGACCCTCTCAAGTACCTACTTTCAAGACCAGTAATAATAGGATGGATGTCCAGTTGGATGATTGCACTCCTCAGTGAATTTGACATTGAAATTTTCAATCAAAAGGCTATAAAAGGTCAAGCATTGGTAGATCAACTAGCCACACAACACCATTGCTTTGTTCACAGCCATTAAAATTTTTGAATTTTCTAGATGAAGACCTATTATACATAGAAGCAATCCCTCATGGACTTTATTCTTTGATGGATCTTACAACATCCATGGTTCAGGAGCAGGAATTGTCTTACGTACACCAGATGGGGACCTCATACCTAAATCTTATCATATTGAATTCCCTTGCACAAACAACATAGCCAAGTATGAAGCATTGATAACAAGCTTAGGATTTGCTATCTCTGGCCTACAAGAATTGACAGTTTTTGGTGATTCCTTCTCATCATTAATCAAGTCAATGAAGAATATCAAGTCAAAGATGAGAATATCTTACCCTATAAAATGAATGGTTGATAGTCTTAAAGGGTATTTTGGATTATCAATTTTGAACAAGTTCCTCGTGTACAAAACAAAGCAACAGATGCCATGGAACTATCACATCCCTTCTTTCATTTAACACTAATCAAACTCACAATGAGTTCCTCGTTGAACATCTTTTGGTGCCTACATACAAATTTCGGAGTCCACCATGGTTTGTGAGATTGTTGGTCTGATCATCCTTGGTATCATGATATATACACCTTCATTCAAACTAAAATCCTACCCTCCTTAAATTAAAATTCAGCCAATAAAAGAGCCTTGGCACAACGTGCTTCATGCTACACTACACCCTTCTTGCTGACACCTTGTATCAAGAGGCTATGATGGGACTCTCTTAAGATGTCTCAATCAGGATGAAGCTAATCAAATGCTAGCTTGAAGTACACTCAGGTATTTGTGGTGCACACACACTATGGATGGTCCTTGTGAAGAAGATCTTGCATGTTGGATACTACTAGCCTAATAATGGAGAAAGATGCATGTAACTATGTGAAGAAATGTTAGGCTTTCCAAAAACATGGTAATCTCATTCATGCACCTTCCCAAGCCTTGCATCCTATCACTTCACCTTGGCCTTTTCAAAATGGGGGCTCGATCTAATTGGAAAAATAAATCCCACATCTTCGATGGCCATACATTCATTATAACTACCACTAAATATTTCACCAAGTGGGTTGAGGCTATGCCTCTTACCTACATTTCGGGTGCAATATTTCTAAATTCATCTTCAACCATATTATCTATCATTTTGGCATTCCCATTGCTATTGTCACTTGACAATGGTGGTTCCTTAAAAATAAGAATGTCAAGGCCCTAGCTAAAAAATATAATATCCACCTAAAATGGGCTACACCCTACTACCCAATGAATGTGAATGGCCAATCTGAGGCGTCCAATAAGACTATCAAATCCATTTTGAAAAAAAGACAAAGTTAATAAACATGGATGTAATTGGCATACATAATTGTATCCCACCCTCTGGGCCTACCACACTTCCTTCGTACTCCTACAGGAGCTACCCCATTCTCCTAGTATATGGCTCTAAGCCATATTACCTATCAAATTTGAACTTCCTTCACTTCATGTCTCCCTCCAACACCTCATTCATGAAGAGGATTACCATGTTGCACACCTTGTAAAGCTTGAACTACTAGATGAGAGACGTATTCATGCCTTGGATCATCTAGTAGGTATATCAAAATTGACTGCACATCATAATTATAACCATAAGATCAAACCTCATGATAGTTTGAAATTGGTGACTTGGTTCTAAAAGAAAATCAAAAGAACACAACCAAACCATGAGAAAAATAGGGAAAATTTGAGCCTAATTGGTTGGGTCCTTATGTTATAACTGCTAAATTTGGATCCGTGCATACAAACTATCTACTTGAGGATGGAAAAGAGTTAAAGGATCCTATGAATGCCATTCATCTAAAGAATTTCTACTCTTGAGTCTCTAAAGAGTAACCCTTGTGTTGGGGCATATCGGGTTCACTTGTTTCATCATTTCACCTTGTCTCTCACTTGTATCTTTCCACCTCTCTCGCCTTGTGTTGCATGTTCTCCTTGTCAGGTCATCATGCCCATTGTCTACCACTCTTGTTTGCCTTCCATTATGCTTTTGTCCACTATGTTCATACGTAACGTGTTGGTTACGACTTGGGAATTCCTTTTTCCCTCTTCTTTGGTGTGTGGTTCAAAATTTCAAAAAGACCAAAAACATTCACATATGTCTCACAAAAAACCAAAAACAATATAAAATTGTTCAAAAAAGCCCAAAAATAATATAAAATTGTTTAAAATACAAAAAATATAAAATGTTTTGAAAATGCTCAACAAAAAAACATTCACAACTATGTAACTTAGTTCATCAATTTCATCATCTGATTGTTCCCAATCATCTGAATTCTTCCAATCAATCATGTCACCCTTTGCAATATAACTTTTCTTGGGGACACACTCGACTTTGGCCTTATACATAATCATGCTTCAATGGGATCCAACAAGAGTATCTTTTGGAGTATCTAAGCATCACTCCACTCTTTGCCTAATCCAATCCTCTCAAGTTCTAAGCTATCACTTGGGGAAAATTGACATTTATCTATCTATTCATTGTGGAACACATTAGGAATGTCTTTAGACATTGTTATTGTGAATTGTGTTATATTTGTTGCTTACTTGTTAGTTTTAACATTGGTGTGCATTGTTCACTTGCTTGTTTGTAATCTTTACTTGTCTTGTTGTTTGTACATATAGAATGTTGTCTTGTATATTCTTAGCTTAGTCTATTATTTCATTAGTTAGAATAACCAATGCTTTGTGTATCTAGAATGTTGTTGTGATTATAGACCAATTGTAGGAAATTTATTCACATCTTAGTTCACATATAACTTTGGTGTGGATCTTCTTGTTCATATTGGGTTTGTTTACATTGCTTGTTTTGTCTTTTTGTCACTTGCATGTGTTGTGTTTTCTCTCTCCTGGTTTATTAACTAAGCCATGGAGTGTTTTCCTTTTTATGTGTATTCATGTTTGTTTGCATTTTTTGCATTTGTATTTCAAACTTTTCAAAACTCACAAAAATCCAAAAAAAAAAAATCATATATTTCAAAAATCCAAAAAAATAAAAAAAAATTACAAAATTTCAAACAAACATTCACTTATCATAAAATCCTACAATTGGAAAACCCTTGAAGTGAATTTTTCAACATCTCAACATAATCTTGGTAAAGTCATACTTTTTATCTACTACCCTAATGATCATTCCAATCTTACAACTATCACTTTCTTCCCTTTGCATGATTTCTACTTGGGAAAGTCATAAAATTATTTTTCCTTCATGATATAACTTTGCCTAGGGAAATTTCAACTTCGATCATTTACACAATGGATATGACAAGAGTTTCATAAGGAGTTCACTTTACTCTACTCTTCTAGTCTGATCATATTCCCCTTTGGGAGCATTTGCATCTACTTAATCATCATTGTGGCATGCATTAGGGGCATAACTAATTGTCTTATTTTTGACTTTGTGTTGCATTGTTGATGTTTACTTTTTTGGACCACTTGCAAGTAGTGTGATTACATCTTGGTTCCTTTATAACCTTTTATCTTTTTTTTGTGTGTGTGTGTTTTTATGTGCTTTTAATTTGCGCTTGTTTTCCTTCCTATTAAACGGTTGTCCACCGCTTTGTTGCATCTCCCACCCACTTGAGGGGGAATTCCTCTACCATTCTACTCGTTAGGGTATCCAAATGCTTCACCGCTTCCTACTTGTTGGGGCATCCAAATGCTTCACAACTTTACTGCTCACCGATTTCTTATTACAAATATATTGTGACATTATTAATAAATTGTAATATTATTAATAATGAGTTAATACAACTCATATTAATAATATAGTTAATAGTTGTGTGTGAGTGAAGTTGTTGAATAAACAACTCACATAGCTATTTTGGTGTGTGAGATAATAAAGGGATGTGAGAGATATCCTAGGGATAAGTTTGAGAGATTCATGGAGAGTGATATGAGGGATTGAAGATGAAGTTTGACTCCACCTTTGTAGGAGATCAAACATTATAAAATGTAACCTCTATCATTGTAATTGATATCCCAAAATTTCTAAATTTAATACATTTATATTCAATGTTTGTTTTTATATTATAGTGCGGTATTTAACGGTGGTATCGAGCAAGAAAATCAATAGCCATGTGAGTCATGTGCTAGTTCTTCAATGGTGACAATGAATTGGATTATTCCTGCATCGGTGAACAGCTCCTCTAGCATTGAATGTGAGCAACATAGAAGAAATTGCATTGTAAAGTTGTATTGAGACATCCACGCGTGTTTTGGATACTTGATATTTCTCAACCAGGAACGTTCTAATAGCTATTACGTGGTTTGGCAATCGAGCTTATTTTATCAAGAGCATATTCATACCTACTTACTTAACATCCATATAGCTCTCCAAACACATATGCCTCTCACATGTGCATCCATGTGTTGTTCTGACTCACGAGTCCACTCAAATCTCATTAATTCTCTTTATAACAAGTTTTTCACCATTCGGATCTACAAATCAATCAGTGGTGAAATCCTCTGCACATAGCTAATCAATGTCTGGCTGTATTTTTATAGTTGTGTGCATTCTTTTATATGATTAAAAGTTTCAAAGGATTCATGTCAACAATTACTACCAGGAGAGCTTGTTAAGGTGTCTGGATATGTAGACTAAATCCATATGAAGCTGGATCAAACACATCCTTAAAACGTGCTCTAGTAGATTCAACACACGCATTGTAATTATTATCTGCATGTGTTGGATATCTGAATCCTTTTATGATCCATAGGAAAATTCACATTACCTCATTATATTTAAGACCATCGTGATCACCTCCAGCATAATGCAGTAGCGGGCTTGAAGCCTCAATTTCCAAAAATGTTTTGCTTCGATGTACAACCATGTTATTTTACCTTTATATCTTGTTGATCTTACTTTAGTTAATTATTTTCTTCAATCCTCTAATTGTATTGAAGTGAAATCATCATCTAAAAATAAATTTGACCCCCTCAAGAGTCCCTTCTTACTCAAAAGTTGATATTTGTCTTCTAATCTCCTCATGAAAAATTTGATAGGTCTAGCCTTTCTTCATCTACCTTTTCAATTCTCCTTGCTTGCATGATCGACCCTTTCCATTGTATTTTGTCTCTTAGAAAGTAAATTTCCAAAATGAATGTGTTTTCATTTTTTCCATACTCTTTTACCCCTTTGATAATTATATTTTTTTATCCTCTCCTGCCTTTCTCTATGTTCACTTTCTTACATTCTGCCCAAATTTGCACCTACCTCGTTGTCCTTATTCAATGGACCCTTAACAACATGAGACCATGGCTTGGTTTTGTTTGTGTTTATATCTTTAGCACATTCCTCAACCAAAAATTCATGAGATTTTTTTCTATGATCATTACGAGTTCTTATGTATGTTGTTTTTAAGTCTCATGTACACACATACCCAGTTTGTCGATATACTAACATGTGTTGCCAAGCTATTTTCACCCTTTCATTATAATTTTTATTTTTTTTTCCATTCATGTTTTCCTATTTGTAATTCCTCTTGAAGCATTTCCACTTGTTCCTTTAAAACTTTGTTCTTCTAAAAGAGTTTGGTTTGTTGTTATAATCTCCTGGATCTTACAATTTTTCTCTTGCTCCTGAGCTTCCATGCATTCCATTCTGCTTTTCACATTCATAAATTCTTGAACATATAGCTCATATGACCAAGTAAGAGGATTGAAATAGGGTTATAGACTTCTTCCACCCCTCTGTTCTTATAGTCACGTGCCTCCTGTTTGTGTGCTCCATTTTTGTTTGAGTTTTTGACCTTTGTTTGAGTGGAGTAGTTTTCATCTTTTGATCTTGGTGTCTTCTTTGAAGTCCCCATTTAATGCATGAAAGCTTGCATTTTATTATACCTTGATATTGCTTTGCATTGACCCACACCCATTTCCCACTTTTGTCTACTAGTGCAATTTTTCCCAAGTTGTTTGACTCCTCAACCCCCACAGACGTTCTTTCCATGCCGAAATTTGACCACACAAAAGAGACCAAATGGAACCGATTCGAGTGGTCAACCAAGAGATTGCCTAGAGGTAAGTAGATATGACCCACAGATAGATCCTCATAGAATAGAGTAGGATCTTGAATGACACAATTAGGAGTTGGGAGTTGGGGGTTAGAAGTCAAGAGTCGGGATTTGGGGGTCGGAAGTCAAGGTCGAATTCAATTCAAGAGTTGAATTTTGGGGGTAGGAATTTAGGGATTAGAAGTCAAGATTCGAAAGATGGGACTCGGGAGTTAGGAGAAGGAGAAAGTAGTGAGGTGAGCTAGGGCACGGGCTCGTCAACAACCACTATGGCCAATTGGTAGCGTAAATATTGCAACTCTCCCACATGTAACACTTTGCTTGTTTTGAGTTTCTTTTTCCTGTTGCGAAGGTTCAAATTCATCCATAGATGAAATGCGATATTAGTCCACTTTGAGTTCTTTGTTCCTTTTATTTATTATGCTATTGTATATAATTTATACCATTGTACATCTGTTGGTTTTCATTGTCATTTCATTATAAATCTCTTTGAAAATAGGTCCTCATGTGATTCTTGAATCGATCCCTATAAGATCGCACCACCACACACAAAATACCAAACCAAATTGCTTATAAGAAATAATACCACACACATAATATTATTTGTTTTGGATTCCACTTTTGTTATTTTGTTTTTTTATTTATGTTTGGCCGCCATTTAGGGTAGTTCACCACAAGGTATCATGATCCATTGGGGCTCGACCTATGTGTTATGATCTAATACTTTGGCTCCACCAGTGGAACAAGGGAGTGTCCGATCTAGCTCGGTAGTTAAAATTTTTGGATTGATCCTGCCTATCCATAGCTCAACTCAACACATGATGCAAACACACAATGTGACAAGAGGAATGGTAGTGGAGAATAGGCCCATCTTGACTCCAATGTGAATCAACTCGGTGGGCAGGGAGAAATTTTTAATGAATGTAAATTGGCCAACTTAGATGGGTAGGATTTGGTATGGATCATCCATCCCGACGTGATTGTGAGTTGGGATTCGAAGTTAAGAGTCGAGAGTCGGGGTCGGAAGTCGGGGTCGGAAGTCAAGCCTCATAAGTCGGGGTCGAAGTCGGGGTTCGAAGAGTCAAGAGTCGGAAGATGGGAGTCGGGAGTCGGGAGAAGGAGAAAGGAGTGAGATGAGTGAGTTGTTATAGAAATTTTGGGTAGAATCTATTAGTTTTTTTATATGTAACACTTTTTGTTGTGGATTCTACGGTAAGAGATTTCTTGTTTTGATAAGTTGTTATATTTCAAACAAAGTGAATTTAATATTATTTTAGAGTTTATGTAGTTTCTTCAAAATAATGTTTTGTATTAAAAAATTAATAAATCAAGTATAAGAGTTAATGAAAATATTGTATTTATTATAAAATAAATTATAAGAATTAAAGAGTCTCAAAATCCTTCATATGGGAAATAGGTCATTTGGAATGAATATTTAAATACCTTTATAAAATTTAACAATTATAATTACAAAACATAAAATGTGTTATGCAAAATATCCATTGTAAATAATTAACACGATTAGAAATAAAAAGAAATACTTTATTGTTTACCTTTTTGAAAATGAAAATAAATAAATGATTCTTATTGAAGGAGTGTAATGTAATGACCCTTGTTAAAAGGGAGTGAAATTTTAAATTAGATTCAATTAATGGGAGTGTAATAAAATAGATTGTTATGAACGAGTGTGTTGGTTGTCAACTACCTATAGAAAAGCTTATAAACGACGAGAAATGATTTTTTAAAAGATCATTTTTATATAACTCTTTGATAATAGATTTATAAAATTTTGTATGTGGAAAGGTGAAGGCGGGTGGTGAGCTTGTGGGGAGAGGGCATATCATGTGTCGTAACCGTGGTACTACATATAACCTACTGAGCTCACGCTATCGCTTATAACGCACTTGTGTTCCTGTTTGCTATGTGGTATATGTGATTTTGGGAGGGATATATTTGCTTATTATAGTATAATAATAAAGTATAAAGATTAATAAATTTATTAATATTTATACTTTATTATTTCTTATAATTTAAATTTAAAGTATAGGAAATAATATAAGTATAAAGATTAATAAATTTATTAATCTTTATACTTTATTATTTCCTATACTTCAAATTTATTTTAGTAAATATAAGAAATTAGGGTTACTTCTACACCATATGGAACTAGTATCATAGCTCCATCACCATGGTTTAGAAGACAATTTTTCATATTTTAATTTGGTCAGTACATAGGTATTTTTAGGATTTCACCATTCAAATTTAAATATTTTAGGGTTTAAATTATACTATCGATATTTATTTTGTGAAAGAATAGTCATTGTTTAGGTTTTAGGGTCTTCTTTATTGGTTATTGGTTATTGATATTTGTAGGAATTTTAGATGTGTCAAAACTATATTTTATAAACCTCACAACTCCCAAAGGTAGCAATAATTGCTCAAATATATGGACTCATGCAATTCCTTATAACACATAATAAATCAAAACACATATGTAAGTTTTTATTGATTCAAATAATCAAGGGAATGGTCATCATGAGGTCTATGAAGGATCTGAAATATCATGAGGACAATGGGTGCAATTATAAAAATCATGAGGTTTATGAAAGATCTGAAACATCAAGAGTTTCATTAAGATTCAAATCATCAAGGAAATGGTCATCGGGAGTATTATAAGACAATATCACCATGAGTGATGGTGGAGATCATCTCAGGATCACAAACAATGCATATTTTATGAGAGTGTTTCAAAAATTAATCAATGTTTGGTAATGAACTCACATCTTGCAAGTCATGGAGGTGGAATTTGTAGTTTTTAGTACAATGTGGAGGTCAAGAACATGGAATTAATTCTCGAAAATTCCTCTAAGTTTCATTTAGGGATAAATCCTTCTATTAGGAGGAGGAAACCTATCTCCATGAGGAGCAATTAAGAAAGAGGGTGTCCAGACATCATAAGCATGCTTCCACTCAAGTGACATCTTGGGCAGGGAGGTGAATTATGAGATTAAGAAGATATCATCATGTTTAAAGGTAAAAAGTGAGGCTCAAGGAGTGAATTTATGATCATCATATCTTGGATCTAACATTTTTTCTAAATCTCTTCAATAAACAAACCAAAATGATCTAGTCGAGCTACACGAGGCATCCAGGGACCATCATGTGTGAAGGATCAAGAAGTCACCTATTCTCATGAGAGGGATATGAGAAAGAAGTGTATGAACATCCTAAATATGATTCCATTCAAGGAGGATTTTGAATCCTGGAAGGTAAGAGGATGATCTTCATATGGAGATGTTGTCATGTGAATTGACTAACCCAAAATTCAAAACTTAAACCATGAAAACCAAGCCACAATGTGAAATCTTGCTCCCAAATCTTCTTGAATCCCTCTCCGAGAAAAACCTTCCTCCTGTGTCATGATCACCTTATCCTTGAAGGTATTACTAATGCATTGGGTAAACATGTATAAGTTTGCAAAAGGTTTAACAAGGTCCATTATTCCATTCATTGAAGTGCAATAAAAGACTAATTCTTTGACAAGCCTAGAAAGACCAATTTTGGCCATTTCGGAGCTTGTGTGCATCCTTTAGGAGGGTTATGAAAAGGTATTAAGTATCCAAAGGTGGTATTTGAAAGATTTTAAGGTTTTGGAAGTAGTTTATGAAGATTTAGGAAAGTTATGATCATTAAGGGAAAGTTATTAGTCACAAACCGTGAACCTTGACTTATTTGGCTATTTCTAAGAGCTCTGTAAGGAGTTAGGAGGAAAACAAGTAGGAACCAAAAATATTGAATAATCCTTTACATTTTAGAGCATCCATTTTGATCCAAGGCCACCAAAGGTGATGTTAGCAATCATCTCATACTCTCAAGCAATACATACCTCCCAAGAGTGTTTCTAAACACTTAATTAGTGCTTGGTAATGAGCTCAATACATTGTGGAGGTTGGGAACATGTGATTCACCTTCAAGTTCTAATTCCACATGGATAAAATTGATCAAAAGGGTGTTCTTTGCAATGGTATTAGAGTCTTCTCCGCAATGGTGTGACTCAAGAAGACTCCTAAGTTTTATAACCCAATTCTAGGTAGATTTATCTTCTAAGAATCCTTATCAACTGAGATATTAATATTTTCTTGTTGAAACCCCAAAATAGGGTTTTAGATAACCTTGATAGGGAGAAAATTCAGATTTCTTATCATACACACCCTTCTTGACTCATTTACCTATTGAATAAGCTTTAGGAGGATTAAATTCAAGTTTCTTATTTTATAACCCAAATTTGTGGACACCTGATATGCTCCCAACATTAAGCTTTAGGTGAGAAAAACCATGAGAGTTAACAAAACACAGTCAAGGTTGGAAGTAAATGCTATATTTCATGAACTACCACTGTATATTTGTAATGAAATTACTTAGATAGATTTGAATATCAACAATAATAGAACACCAAGAACACCAAAATGTAGATAAATAATCACAATATGCAAGTATAAGTTATAAGACTAAGGGCGTAACAATATTCAATCCATTTCCTCTTTATAGACATCAATATGTGCATCCTTCCAGCATTGTGCATCATTTATTTGACTAGCTCGCCTTCGATTTAACCTTTAAGGGCTAGCTCAAAGGAAATTCCTAATAAGTTTTAAAGTTTTTGGTGTGCAAGGATGATTACCCAAGGTGATAACTTAATTCAATAATATTGAATCAAACACTTCTTCCTCCGAGGCCTAAAAGGGCATTTTTGGCCATTTTGCAGCTAGTAAACACACTTCGGGAATGTTCAGGGAAATTATAAAGCATCTGAGGGTGATTTTGAAGAGAATTGAAGGTGTTTGAAGTAATTTAGGAAATTTTAGGAAAGAAAATATGATTCAGATCCATTTGTTCAACATCGGGTATTCAGGGTGTAGGGAATGAGAGCTTCAATGGTGAATGTTGTCTTCTATGGAAGATTCTAGGAGTTCTTGAATGAGTTTAGAGGGAAAAATATGCATCAAAATGTGTAATAGACAATCACTTGGACAACGAGTGTAATCAGGAGAATCATGAGGTCTGTGAAGGATCTAAAACATCAAGAACCTCATTAAAATTCAATTAATCAATGGAATGATCATCATGAGCATGATGATAAAATATCACCATGAGTGGTGATGGTAGTCATCTCGAGCCCACAAATAGTGCATATCTCTTGAGATTATTTCTAAACACTTAATCAATACTTGGTAATGTGCTCACATCTTGTAATTTAGGAGTGGCTTTCATAGTGCTTCAATGCAGTTAGAGTTCAAGAAGATGGAGCTCACGCTTAAACATTGCTTCAAGTCTCATTCTGTACAAATTCTTCCATATAGAGGAGGAAACCTATTTTGATTACAAAAAATCAAGTGAAAATGTGTCTAGATACTATAATCATGTTTCCACTCATGTGACATCTTGGTTAGGGAAGTGAATTGTGAAGTTAAAAGGGTGTCATCATGTTTAAAGGTGAAATGGAAAGCTCATGGAGTAAGTTGAGGATCATCATATCTTGACTCTGCCATCATGTTCAAACATCTTCAAGGAACAAAGCAAGATGAGCTAGTCTAGCTACCAAGGCATTCAAGACCATCACGTGTGAAGGATCGAGGCATCATCTATCTCTATGAGGGGTATATGAGAAAAGAGGTGTATGAGTATCCTGAAGTTGATTCTATCCAAGGAGAATTATGGATCTAGGAGGGGTAAGAGGATGATATTCATATAGAGCACCATGTATGTAAGAATGAGAAATCATCTGAGTTTCACTTGATGTCACTCACTTGGTAGTGTTCTTAAACACTCATTCAAACCTTGTAGTGTGATCACACTTCAAAGGAGGAAGGACATTACAACCACCTCATTTCATTCCAACAAGTGGCCACATGAAAATAATATCATTCAATGAGAAATACTTCCATCTACATGGTGAATACCTATTTCAATAAGTGATAGATAATCAAAAAATGGTTTGAGCATCATGGATTTGATTTGTGATCACTAGGGTTAATTGTGGAGGCCTTGAAAAGTAAGAGAGTGATCCTCACTCTTGCCTTGTAATTAGAAGAGAACATCATGTTCCCATCACAATGTAGATCTCATAACAATGTTTCTAAACACTTAAGTCATCACTTGAGGTTTTAGAAACATGTTTTCAACTCATGGTAACTCATTTTTACCACTTTTTCATGTTAGAAGTTTCATCACTCAAAAACACAACATGGGGTGTTAAGAAGGTGTTTTCAACTCACAAAATTTGGCCCCATCCTCATGATATCCTCACCCATGGTAAAAAATAGTATATTTATGATAATACCCATTTTGAGAGGTACTTATCAACATTTACAAATATTCACCTATCACCATGTGGTGACCATCTCTCTAGAGCTTGTAAATTTAGGGCCATTTTTGTCTGGAACCGAAAGGGGCAGTTGCACTATTTTGAAATTCTTCATGAAACCTTAAAGTCTTAGAGAAAAATGGATGTTACCAACATGTATAAGATTCACATATATTTCTATTTCATATTTATTTCCTCCTAACTCCTTATGTAGCTCCCAAAATCATTTGGAGAAGTCATATTTCACTCTAAAGTGTTTGTTCCCAACACTTAGAAAACCCGTTGTTGAATTTTTTTTTAAATGAGAAAACCTTTCCTAAATCTTCCTAAATTACCTCCAACACTTCCAAGATTCCCTAACATCACCTTTAGATTCTTAATATATTTCTTGAACTCTCCAGAGAGGTGTTTGATTAGCTCAGAATGGCCTTTTTAGGCCTTTGGAGGAAGCCATCTTCCATCAAGTAACACTAAGTCATCATCCATCAAGTAACACAAAAGTCATCAATCATTGTATTCAATCATCCCTACACATTAAAAAAACTTAAAAACCTTGTTAATAATTTATTTATAGCCGTGGTTAGAGTGGTACTTGAGGTAGGTGGCAAAGGAAGGATGCACCAATGATTGGGAAGTGAAATATTTAATTGTGGGCTTAGTTTTCATGCTCAAAGTTTCAATTTTTCATGCCATACATTTTACATGACAACACCCTCTTACCACTTTCACCAAATTCATTTTTGTAATGTACGAAATTATTTCATTGGTGTCTTATCCATATATGAATTTATTTCAAGGGTTTGTTATAAAAACACAAGGATATCTGAAAAACATTTCTCTTAATGTTGATGTAGATTTGATTGCTTATGAAGTATGTGGAACTTGAATCAACCTTCTTACTCCTACACTAGGGTGAGAATGTAACTAATTTACTTAGCATAAATCTTGATGAAAGTCTTGAGTTTCTTTATTCATAGAAAGTAAAATAATATGTGGAAGATTTTGCACATTTTCACCTACTCCTACCCTAAATTTTGTTGAGTGTTATAAATATATCAATGTGATGCGCTCTTTTAGATTCCAATTCTTCAAGTTACATCTTATTATTTTATTGAACAAATAAAGATATTATGGGGTCCTTAGATAAATCATCTTCTTTCCCATACCTTACTATTATTAATCTATATTATAAGGATCAAAGGATTATATACATGCCAACATGGGAACCAATGTCACTCCCTTGCATTATTGATTGTGAGGATCACTCGAGTGGTACTCTTAAGGATGTATTCCTAAAATTTTAAAGTAGGTGCTCATCCATAGTATGATTCTACCATATTCTAAGATGAAATTAGGGATTTAACTCCATGCTCATGGGAAAATTCATGAGTCCATATATTCGATCAATTGTCGCTACCTTTGGGAGTTGTGAGGTTTATAAAATATAGTTTTGACACATCTAAAACTCCTACAAATGTCAATAACCAATCAAGAAGACCCCAAAACCTAAAAAATGACTATATTATTTCACAAAACATATATCGATTATAGAATTTAAACCCTAAAAGCTTTAAATGTTGAAATCCTGAAAAATACCTATGTACTAACCAAATTAAAATATGAAAACTATCTTCTAAATCATGAGTGATGGAGTCGTGTGATTTAAAAAAATAGAATTTAAGCTAAACCCTAGATATTTCGAGTCACATGTGATAAATAAAACACCGAAGTATAAATCGACACAAGTAATAAACTAGATAATAATGTAACCATAGGTTCAAGAGAGGGAATGAAATACTTATTTGATTTTATAATTGATCCCAAAGTATGCTGGATTGGAAGACTAATGAACAAGAGGAAGAAATTGTCACAACCTTTCATGATAAATTTTGTAGTTGTCATATGTCCGGAATGGGGTCGGGGCACTCGAGATCGCTTTTAGGCATTTGTGTCTACATAGAACCTCAAAAAATGATTTTTCTTGTGTCACACCAATGTTGTTAACCTTCATTGTTTATCACCTGTATGTCACACTATGTCCACAAAATTCACATGTAACTCAGAAAAAATGGTCTCTTACAAAACCACAAAACACATCAAATCCTAAAAAGAAAAAGATACAAATGGGGAGTTGGACTGACCTCGATGGTCACATGATAGAGTGAAATTATGACTAAGTGCTGCACTACATCTCAGACTCCATGTAGTTTTGTGTGCATGTGTGTAGAATCGTGCCCTAGGAAGCTCTTGTGCAAGATGCACCAAATAATGAGCAATAACTAGATGTAGCAATGTAAGTAGATGTGTGGATGGAAAAATGAACTTCCCCTCCTATGAAGTGTATGTAGAAAATCCCTTGAGTGAGTGTTAGATGGATACTTTGATGCTCTTAGAATGCCTTTAGATGCAACCTTAGGTGATGATAATATATACTTAGAGCTTGGTCCTTTATTATGGTCACATAAATTTGTATTTATATTATTCCCTTGTTTAAATTTCGTAATTGACAACTAAAAGGCTGACCCATAAGAAAACAAGATGCCTAAAATATAAAAGAGGCCCAAAAGAGGTGAGTAAGATACAAAGAGGTCAGGCGATGCCCAAAGGGGATGAGGGTGCCTAGGTCTTAGCATCTTGGTTGGGTAATGGTGTCCAGAGTCAAGAAAATAAAATAATGAAGATCAGACTGGGTTGTGGGGTGTGTAAGACCAAAGAGAAAACCAAAAAGATAGAAAAATAAGCCAAATATAGATGTCGTACCCAAGTGCATGATTTTGTGTCTACATTTGCCCCAACTTTATGTTGTTGAGTGAATACTCGATAACATAAAGTACATAAGAGATGTGTACATGATAACCATGTATATTGATGGTGAAAGGGTGCCGTAGAGACAATAAAAACACGAAGTGATAAAATTTAAGCGTGGAAGCTAAATAAGAGGAAGAGACCCTAGGGGTAAACTATACATGTTGTTTCATATTTGTACTGTTGTCATTGTCACTTGATGAAGGGCTACTTCTTGTTGCGTATTAAGGCCGGACCTATAAAAAAGTGAAAGAGTAGTCAAATATGTGCATATGAGAACTCTATTAAAGTATGTAAAAATGTGAAAAAGTAGTAGAAAGGTACATGTGCACTGATCCATGTGATTTGATCGAAATGGATAGAAAGTCTTCTTAAATGCTTTATAGAGAGTGAGTTTTTTTGGGAAATCTCACACTAAGTGTGAGTCTTTTGGGGAACTCATGTCATGACATAAGAGTGTTGGGGAGAAAGTTCTAGTGTTATTCTCCATCCCTGATTGCTTCCTAAAATTTATACACCACTGCAGATGGTGTGATTCATGTTTTTTTAGTTTGATCCAAGTAGAAAATGAAAGTAGAATGCATTATGATTATTAAAGGACTTTTCCCGTACAAAGGCAAATTACCCCGTAAACTACCAAAACTCGGGATGATCTCAAAATGATCAGTAACTCCCCCAAGTCATAGGTACCTAGGAAGGGTTAGGAGCACCCATGCACTCATTTCTTTATTTGGGTGCTAGCATCTGTGCTATATTAATGATCCAAGTTAGAATATGGGTCATTCTATTTTTTTAACTTTATTATATTCATGTAGTGTGTAAGCCCGTCATCAAGCTCGAGATACCGTATGGGGTGACTGATTCAACCAATGTATGGCCCCCTTGTTTGGGGTGCATGTAACATCACTAGGAGGATGCGGCCTAAAGGAGAGGACTGAAATGTGATCTGAAATTAATACCCTATAGGGGAGGGAATGTGCATGGTAGAAACCAAGGCACATGCAAACAAAGTGGCTGAAATATGTGTTAGTGCAA
Source organism: Taxus wallichiana var. yunnanensis (assembly GCA_018340775.1). Taxonomy (NCBI): domain Eukaryota; kingdom Viridiplantae; phylum Streptophyta; class Pinopsida; order Cupressales; family Taxaceae; genus Taxus; species Taxus wallichiana. Next base: position 638,733,787 of record CM031235.1, read on the forward strand.
TCAAGAAAAATACACATATAGAAGACAATGTGTAATCTAATAAGCAAGAAGACAATGTAGACCGTGAAAAGAGGGTTACAAATATGGGACATTTCTCACAATGTCGCAATAAAATCAAGGCTAAAGCATCCAAAAGCATACAAATAATGAACAAGCAAGACCTGTGAAAATCCCACAAATAGTGGCAAACAATATCAAACAAAGTAGAGGATAACCATGGTAGCAAATATTTCCTGCATAGAAAATGCTGCATATGAAGCATCCATTAGCATGTTGAAAATGTTAAAATTATTTCAAGGCATGTATATATTGATAAAGTAGTGTGCTAGTAAGAATATGAAGTAGTATAAAATAAAACAATAACACATGTAGTGTGTGTAAAAGTATATGCCCCTAGAGCCTCAGTGGGACTAGTAAGAGGCAAAGGCAAACATCTGTGCTATGTGTAAATATATTTATAAAGTCTACATTCACAACTAAAGAACAAGTGAATGTGCATGTGTATATAGAAAATATAATGGCATACAAAGTATCTGTCTAGTATGTGAAATAAAGTGTACATGTAAGCATAAGTAAGTAAGAGTAAGTGCAACCAAGATATGTAATATGTTGTGAGTGTGAATGGAATGAAATGTAAAGTGAGTGTGATAGGAAAAGCATGCCCCTCAAGATAATGTGTATGAGATGAGGTTCATTTATAAAATACCCCTCGATACCAAGAATGAGCCATTGAACAAGAGTGCGTCATTGGGAAATGGTTTGAACCACATGCTAAATAAATAGATCAATAAAACATAAAGTGTAAAGAGTATGAGTGATTTTGGTGAGGTTCATTTCATGTTTAGATATTCACCAGTTGAGTATGAACCATGGAAATAGAGTGCATCATAGGGTAGTGTGATGATGCTAGAAAGATTTGTTGTGAATGCGCAAAGTGTGAAATGTGTAATGTGTATGATGTGAGGTTCATGAATGTAGTATGCCCTCAACAATCAAGTGTGAACCTTAGAAAAAGAGTATGTCATAGGGTAATGATGATACAAGTGTATTAAGATGTGTAAGATGCATGTGAAATACTAGATGTGAAGTGCAGAGGGAAAAGAAGAAATACAAGACACTGACACGCTTTGCTAAGGGGGAGAGTAAATATGATTCCCCCAAGTGTATGATGTGAAGAAGAATCAAGTAATGTCATCTAAGAGATCATCATTTTCATGATCAAATTCAAATGGAGATGTGTCAAAGACCTGATAAGTAATAGTATGTGGTTGATCATATAAAGAGCCATTGTGGTGTAAATTAAACATGCCCATCATGAATCTTCATCAAAGGTGAAAGATGGTAGTGGACATCCATTTACATACTGCATGATGGTGAATCGCAGCACCCCTGAATGTCTCGTACTCGATGGGTTGAGACTCTCAGTGCGATTGCATAACATGGAGCTTTTCCCAAGTGTGGGACCTTGCGAAATCAGAAAAGCTCTCCGGATGAAGGCCGGTTCCTATTCCTCTGTTCAGATGCACACGTAGAAGATGCAGAGGGTTTACTAAAAACCTAATCTAACTTGCCAAGGAGACAGGGGTAAGAAAATGCATAAAATAAAACCTAAACTACAAAGGTGATGCACCGAGGAATGAAGAACACCTGTCTTGCCAATAAACACAGACCATTAAAATGCAATACAAGATCATATACAATGCCGATTCACAAAGTGAAAGATCGGGGGATGCAAATGAATACAGAGAGGGTTGAGAATCATCCACAGACATGCATTAATTTGCTCCAAAGATTGATACAACACACTGCAAAATGCCAAATAAACAAGGTTGCATTACAGTTTCAAATGGGAGGTTTTAACTCCACAAGTTCACCTGCCAAAGAGAAGAAGGGAGGGGCAAAACAAAAATGTCCAACCTTTAGAAAGAAGCCCCTCCTTATAATTTATATGAAAAAAGAGAGGGAGAAGAGAGAAATTCACAATCTGCCCCAACCACCTCCGAATGCACTTAACTCATCTCATAATGATGGTAGGTGAGAACCCCAATGAACCCAAAAGTGGCGAACTGTATTTTGAATTTTAAGAATTTTTTTCTCACCTAATTAAAGATATCTAGTTGTAGTTGGATAGAGGACCTCGTAAGCTTTCCAAAAAGTCCAACCTTGATGAATCCGAGCTCCCAATCAAAAGTTATGGCCATCCAATATCTCGCACTGTGGTCTCGCTTCTGTCGGCCAAATGTCATCGAAGGTGTGCCAAGGCGCATCCGTGTGTGTGTCTACATCCATTTCATGCCAAGGGCGCATCCTTTACCCTATCGACATCCAATTGTGCGCCACTGTGCGCCTGGCGCACCATTTTCCCTGCGACATCCATTGTCATGTGCCACTTCGTGCGCCCTGTAAGCACCATTTTCCTCGCGACATCCATTGTATGCGCGAATTTTGTGCGCCTTGGGCGCACTGTTTTCTCTGTCGACATCCATTGTCATGCGCCACTTTTGTGCACCTTGGGCGCACCGTTTTCCCTGTCGACATCCATTGTCATGCGCCATTCAATGGGCGCACTATTTTCCCTATCGACATCCATTGCATGTGCCACTTCGTGCGCCTTGGGTGCACCATTTTCCCCTGTCGACATCCATTGTCATGCCATGTATGCATGTGCCTTGGGCACACCGCTTTCCCTGTTGACATCCATTGTCATGCACCACTTCGTAGCGCCTTGGGCGATAAATGTCGTGGATTTGAGCTTCTTTGATTTCTATATTCTTCATATCTACCTGGGAAGATATATACAACAATACCAACGAGTAAGATTTTTGAATATCCAAGAAATGAATCATTAAAAATAAAAACATGGCCGAAGGGAATGGGGAATGAAATGTTGACATGATCAAGATCTAGAGTGCCGCCAATGTAGTCAAGCCAAGATTTCCTAAGAGTAAGTGGAGAAATGTGAGGAGTGCGAGCAATAATGATTGATAAATGGAAGACACGAAGGCCATAAGTAGTAGTAATTGAAAAAATCCATGATATAGATGAGGAGAATGCAAAGGAGGGAGGAGATCATCCAATGTGAATCCTATCTAAGACAATCCATCATATGTGAAAACAATGTTAGAACAAGTGGGATCGAAAGGAATGTGTGGCCAAATGATAAAGTACCATAACATTAGTAGAAGGAGGGGGTTTCTTGAATTGATATTCACCAAGGCTAATAGCAATAAAAGTATCATTAAAGTATGACTCATCTATCTCGATAGGAGTAAAATTAAGATTGCGTAGTTTGTCATCAGTAAGCTCAATGGTATCAACCTCATCATCAAAATCATCTGCTGATTTTCATTGTCATGTTGGATAATCGTATCAAGGATATTGGTAGGAAGTGAGCTAGATGTAGGAGCGAGAGGAGTCTCAACAAGTGGAGTGGTGGTGGGTATGGGAGTAGACATGGTGGGTGAAATGATATCAGTAGTGTGAGTGGAAATTGACGGCATACTTGTAGAGGTGGAAGACGATCAGAAGCACTAAACTCGACCACTATCGTATGTAGACACCTATATTCTGATTTTGCAATCTTATTGCCAAATGCACACAAATCACTCTCATTCTTACCAATTCTATTATAATTAGTAATTTCCACTAATTAACTAACACTTTCCCTCTATTTTGGTTAATTAACATTGTTTTGCTAATTATCCACCCTTTTCCACATTCAGGATGCCAATCGATGTCAAATCGTAAGTTATTATCCTCTTTCGGGCAACAATTAGTGTTATTAGCTAATTAAGCCTATTTCTCCCTTGTTTTGGTCAATATACCCTATTATTGACTCAAACCCCTCTTCCAACCACTTGAAATCACCTTACTTCTCTCCACAATGTCTCAAAGAAGCTTCAAAAGCTTATCATAGCCTCCCAGTTGACCATAAGCGGTTGATTAAGGCTTCATACCTCTTAATCACTTGGTAATTCACTAATTATGATTAACAAAGCTTAATAATGATCAGAATTCTAAATCTTCTTTGTACTTTTAGTCCCACATGCACCAAGATGCAAGTTTTCCTTAAAGGAAAAACTATAAATAAGACTAAGTACTACCTTCCAACTTTACACCATGCTTTTATTAGTAGCCTCATATAATACATATGTTAAAGAGCCTAAACTCCTTTAAGGATTCACATGCTCATCTTTGCCTAAAGCCTTCATTATGGTTAGTAGGAGGGTATCTAACATGACATTGTAGTCTTGTGTTAGAGAGATCTCCTCACCATTTGTGGAGTAGCAACCATTCCCAATTTGATTGCTCCTAGATCTATTTAGGTCTATGTTAGTTAATCAAACATACTAGTAGGCATGCTTAGATGTTAGATGTTAGTTTCATTTAATCTCAATTTTTATGCTATTAAGATTTTATCATTGATATTTCATTCCTTAGCTTTGCATTTAACTTTAGATCATTATGGTGTTGATCTTGCTTTAAACTAGTTAATTTGTGTTAAAAGTTTGGGGTGTTATCATTTGGCATGCCCGGTGGGAGTCAAACCCCATTTGCATTCATTCTCAATATTTTTAAACATAGTTTAAATTGTTTTAGATTTCAAGTTTTCTTAGATTAACTTCAAATTATTAGATTAGATTCAAGTTTTCTAGGTTAAATTCAAAGTTTTCTAGCTTACTTTCAAGTTTCCTAGATTAAATTCAAAGTTTTTAAGCTTTTAGAGTAATTTTCAAAGTTTTGTAGATCAATTTTTCAAGCTAGGTAGTTGTTTCAACTAGATTAGTAGTAGAAGTTGTGTTTTCATGTTCTTTGTAGGATATAAGGAGGTGAATCCCCGTAAAAATACCAAAAATTTGATCTTTTTGAAGAAATTCTTGTCAAAAGTCATGTTTTGACCACCTATAGAAGATCTCGTGCCTATGGCTCTCTGGCCATGCCTAAGCATCACTGAACTGTGTAAATTTGATAGAGGTATGCCTATGCATGAGTAAGCAAGAGAACAAATGTGCTTTGGTGCTCATAGGGGTGCCCCCAGTGCAACATTGAGTTCATAACCTATCTTCCGGAGGCCATAACTTTTGCTCCCGACCTTGAAACGACTCCATTTTTTTTGTGTTGGAAAGGTATTGAAGAGAAATATGCAATGGTAACATAAATTTTGGTTTTAGAGTTACCAAAAATTTAGGGTTTTCATTTTTAGATAACTAGTCATTTTCTAAACACATTAACTTAGGGTTGATGAGTGATTTTGTTTTCATGCTTTGTATGAGTTTGGAATAGGGTTGCGTATGCTCTTCTCTTGCACCTAGTGTGATCTTGAGAATCAAAAACACCTCTAAACCTTATTTTTCTAATTTAGAGTAAGTAAGAAAAATCATCATTCATTGTTATGCTTAAAGGAATAAACTTTCATTTTGATAGTTGTTTCAACTAGATTAGTGGTAGAAGTCGTGTTTTCATGTTCTTTGCAGGATAAAAGGAGGTGAAGTGCTGTCAAAATTCACTCAAAAGGCTAAAGTTTTGATTTTTTCAAAAATCCTTGTCAAAACTCATATTTTGAGCACCCAGAGGAAGGGGTGTACCTGTGCATCAAAGGGGGTGCACATGTGCATCAAGGAGTGCACCTATGTCTCTCTGGTTGCTCATGTGCATAACTAACTATGCAAAATTTGACAGAGGTGCACTTGTGAATCAAAGAGCGCACCTTTGCATCAAAGAGTGTGCTTGTGCATCAAAGGGGGTGCCTGTGCTAGATTGAGTGCATAAACTATCTTCTAGAGGCCCTAAATTTTGTTCCTGACCTCAAAATGACTATATATTTTTTTGCATTGAAAGGTATTGATGTGAACTACATAATGAAAACATAAATTTGGGTTTTAGAGTTACCAAAAATTTAGGGTATTCATTTTTATAAAACTAGTCATTTTCTAACATATCTAACTTAGGGTTTGATGAGTGATTTTGTTTCATGCTTTGTATGAGTTTGGAATAGGGTTGTGTATGCTCTTCTCTTGCACCTAGTGTGATCTTGGGAACCAAAAGCACCTCTAAACCACTTTTTTCTAATTTGGAGTAAGTAGGAACAATCATCATTCATTTTATGCTTAAGGGAATAAATTTTCATTTTTGACATGTACTTGATCTTTTAGTTTAAGATTTTTTTCACTTGATAAATAATCAAGGCTAAAATTTGTGTATGCTCTTCCTTGCACCTAGTGTGATCTTGGGAACCAAAAGCAAGTTTATTCTTTCATTAATAAGCACTTAGATTAATTGGGAATAAACCTTGTTTTACAAATTTTTATGGTAGTTAGTTGATTTACAAGCTTTTCATCTAGTTGGGTTATTTGTTGTGTATGCTCTTCTCTTGCACCTAGTGTGATCTTGAGAAACAAAAACAACATTTAATCCTCTTTCTATGATATTGTGAATATTTTTGAACTATTAACCATTTGTGTGAAGGACCTAAAATGCTTGTCAAAGAAAGAAGGGCTCTCTTCAAACCAAATTTTAACATTCACATGTGTTTGTAGGTTGCCAATGGTGGTCAAAACCAAATTACTTAATCCAAAAGATTAAAAAATACACCACTATACAAAACACTTTATTTGTAGGTTGGTTAAGAGCTAAAGCTCATCCACTCAACTAGAACATAACCTCTTTGGCATAAGCCTTAAGCTCACAAGAGGGGTGGTTCTAGGAACCCTAAAGTAGTTCACGCAAGAGGGAACCTTGTGAACGAAACAAGAAAGTGCTCCAACTACCCACTTGATTAGTACACCTTGGTGAGATTAGAGTCAAAGATATTTGTATCATGACCCCAGTGAAAGTATAATTGAATGCACTTCAATGGCTCATTATACTGAAGGGGGTAAAGTAAAGCTGAGATACTCCCAAACTAGTTAGTGTGACTTTTTGGGTAAATCGAGCTCACTCTAGATATCTTGTGACACCTAGAGAGAGAACCTCTAGGAAAGCTTACCAGCTTGGAACCAATTTTGTCTTAGCTATTATACTTGAGAGCTCTCACAAAGTGACAAATTTGTTGGATTCAAACTCTTGTTTTTCAAACAAGGGAAAGAATCTCTTAAAGTTGAAACCGTGTGACATTTCATCACGAAACCTACAACATGTTACTTTTCTCTAGTTTTTCATTTTCCCTAAGGCAAGGTGAAACTTTGGTAAAGTATACTTAGTTTTTTCATCACCATTTGGTCTACTCCTTTTTTTTTTTGTTTCTCATTTTGAGACAAAAGAAGAACAAATATACATGGATACCACTAGAAATAATGTCCACCACTTTTGTAGTCTTCTTGCATGACTAGGTTGCAATGTCGAATGCAAGAGTTGAAAGTGTGAATGGTACGTGCTCACGTTCTAGTAGGCCCCTTGTGTCTCAAAACCCATATTGAGACTTATTATCATTCTAGTTAGGTGGTCTTATCATTATCTTCCCTTGAGTTGTTACGCTGCTCACATTATAGCCATACAATTGTGATACTTACATCTTGTTTCCATTGTGAAACTTGGTTTAAGTCTCCATATTGTAGTGTTACACTGCTAGCATGAGTAATAGTTCCTTAGTATATGTAATGTCCCCTTTTCCAATTGAAGACCTTTGGCCTATTTTGTCAACCCGACGGCCAAAGGAAAAATATAAGGGTGACTAAGTTTTATTTATTTTATTTGTATCGTGCAAAATATTAAATAAAATTATAATGCACATACAATAAAATAATAAAGCTTAATAAATTAATAAACTTAACTTTCAAATAGAACTTAGGAAAGTGCAATAAAATAAAAGCACTTAATTAAAATGTACTTCCTAAGGGAGAATGTGATTTGGAAGTCCAAGGGTCACTTTCATTGGAAGTCCAAAAGTCACTTTCATGGGAATTCCAAATATCACTTTTATGGGAATTCCAAAGGTCACTTTTATGGGAATTCCAAAGGTCACTTTCATGGGAAGTCCAAAGGTCACTTTGGGTCCCATTTCCTATATAAAGAAGAAGGTGATTTTCCTAGAGGCATGCAAAAATATTTTATAACATTTTCTCTTGCATGAAGCTTTAGCTTTTGCATTAAAATTCCAAGGACGAAACCCCTTGTGGATTTAATCTCTTGTGGATGAAAACCCCAAGAGTTGAGAGGGATTTTCACTCAGAAATTCCCATTGATTGTAATCATATTTTTAGAGTTATTTTCAGTCATTTCCAACAGTGTATTTTGAGGGTATTTTGGAGAGTAAATTGCAGCAGTCTTCTTCTATTGGATCGGCCCAATTTGGAACTGATTTGACATGTTCTTTGAGCTATTTAAATCTGATTTATATTGTCAAGTAACCTGCAGATTTTTTTGAAGTGAAGCTAAGCATTTTTATAAATTTTAGAGGGTTTTCACAGTGGGTTTTAGACAGTTTTATAATCAGATTTCAGATCTGATTTTTGAGTGAATGTGGCATCAATAAAATCATATATTTGTATGTTTGAACTCATAAATTAGTGGCAATCATTTGTGATAAACAAATAATTGTTTGGAAGCCATTTATTTGTATTTTTCCATCAAACCCTAGTCGTCATTGTTGAAGATTTATTGCAGCAGTTAGGCTGATCTTGCATGGTCCTATATTTCATTTCCGAGTCTGATTTGGGCCATAGAAAAATATGTTTTGCATACTATTGTTGTTACCTATCCTATAAGTAATTACATGCTAAGTGTTTGACGAAATGTCAAATGAGTCAAACTAGAAATTTGGATCATATTTGGGGAAGGGATCTTTCAGAGGTATCGAGCAAAGTGTATCCTCCCAAAGATGTGAAGAAAAAAATAGATCTGAATGTAGACATGCAACTCTTTAGAAAGTTACTACCGTGGCGGGTAAGATTTCTATTTTTGATGGTACTAATAAATTTTCTGTGAGATCATGGTTGTTAGAATTAGAGGCATACTTGCTATCAAATCCTATGTGTGTGGATGATGCCCTCAAATTCATTCCTTATCATTTGGAAGGGATAACAAAGGATTGGTGGTATCATTTGATAAAGACCCAAGGGGAAGAATCTGTCTACTTCTTTGATGACTGCAGCCAAAGGTTCATGGAGAGGTTCGATGTACCAAAGGATAAAGGTGAGCAAGGGGTAGAGGAGGAAAAATCAGATCTACAACCAAATGAAGAAGAAGAAGAAGCTTCAAAAGGTATGGTCTCCATTGAGCAAAATAATGGTGTTAGTGAAATTTTTCTTGCTAGAGAAATTGATAATAGACAGGAAAAGAAATTCATATATGCAAGAAAAGAAGATGTAATGGAAACTTTGAAAAGGTGTGAGGAATGGAATAACAGAGCTAGAGCTGCTAAATTGATAGCCGCTCAAGCAAGACAACACCTGTAAGAGTTCAAGGAAAATATGTGGGCAAATGATGCAATGAAGTCTACACCCACGAAAGAAGACTCTATGGAGCAACTGACACATGAGGAGGAGCCTCACATAGACACTTGTGTAGAATTGCAAGTTGCTGCAATTTCCAAACCAACAACTTTTGATCAACTTTCAGATACCTTCAACGGGCACTTAGGCAACAATGTTGGGGGCAGCTCAACATATGAGCACACAGAGAACATTGATGGCATTGAAAGGTATGAAGAGCATAATAATGCATCTTATTTATTGTTGCCCATTCCAATTTATTTTCATCATGAGATGCATGATATGGTAGAAGATGAAGTCTTCATTTTGGAGTTTGTTGAATCATTGTTCCAAGTATATGTGTTTCACCCGATTCTTAGACGTTTCTTTGAAAGTGGTAAAATAGATAGGGTAATGGGCGTAGGAGGAATACCTATAGGTTGATAGGTTGTTGCATGTGTATGAATTCTGAATCCATAGCTGATCATGAGAGCTTCCTTTTGGCTGGGAGGAACTACTTGAAATATAAAGCAAGACCACAAGAAAGAGTTAAACAATATACGCAGTGACTTGCCTAGCGTGTACTAGATCCGAGAAGTGTGATACTTCCTAGATGGTCACAATCCACTTTTAAAACAATTTAATGCTGGTAATAAAGTAAATCCTATTGTAGTTAAAATGATTTAGGTATCTCATTTAAAACACAATAAGAATGATATAATCTAATAGGCTAGGTTAAAATAAGATCCGAAGGTCAAGTAATTAGTTCTAGGTCCTCAGTAGGTCCTGACAGAGGTCTTAGGAAAGTCATCGGTGCATAAGGGTAATGTGGGAATAGGTAGGTTGGCTATCGTTTGCAGGGTATTGGTAAATACAGAGACCGATCCTTAAGGGTGACCGACACCGTTGAAAATAACCAGCCCGATCACTTTATGGAATACTAGGAGTGTCACAAAATGAGATTTATATCTCCCTTATGATTGCTCAAAGGACTAGGTTTGGTCGAAATGAGGTGTTAAGCTGTTTGGAGGGGATTTTGTGAGGCTTTAATGGGATATGGAGGGGTGAGGATTAATGAAGGTCGGTGGGTGGCTAGGAGAACAAAAGGATGAAAATGTAATGATGAAATAAGTGGACTAGAGGAGTAAACTGTTCTATTTACTTGAAATCTAGTTCTGGATGCCTATGAGTGAGGAATGAAGGTGTTGATAAGAGGTTGAATGCTGCAGAGGATCACCAAACATTGGGGAGCTCTTGCATGGGCTGCATGTGCTCTCCTTCTTGCTTGATTGGATCAAATCTATGTTGGGTGGTTTCTGGATGAATGTTGGATGTCTATGCAAGAGAAAATGCTTGATCTCCTTCCTTGCATGTGTGTTCTCGCTGAAACTTGTTCTCAAAAGATGTGATATCTCTCGAAATGTGCCAACCTTTTTCCAACCTCAAAAATAAGGTTGTTTTTGGGGATTAAAAGGTGACCGATAGTGGTTTTGGCTTAATCGATGGTGGTTAAGGGTAACCAGTCGGTTAAGACGAGATTTCCTAGGTTTACTAAACTAGGCAGATCCCCTTGATTTTCTGGGATCTCATGTGTCGTTCACTCATGGATTAGACTGGAAGCTTCTTTTAAGCATGTGGGAATGTGGTTAGAGGGAATGTAGGCATTGATTTTTAGGGTTTGGGTAAGTCTTAGTTAGTTATGACAACTTACTAAGAATAGGTCTTAGGGTGAGGTGGCTAGATGAGGTGTCTAGGTGAGGTGGATATGTGGGCATTATCCCAATTAAGATATTTAAATAATAAATATGGTGAGGATAGTGAATTAATTTAATTAAATAAATTAAATTAATATTATAGTGGCGTGAAGGGGGCCATGGCTAGGTAAATGTGCTCAATGGTGTTTATTTGACGAGGGACCAAAGGGACTGTGACCTAATTTTAGTGTCTACATTTTTCCCTTTTTTTTTGCGTAGCTTGTATTGGTAAGTGACATTGACAAAAATAAGATGTGGTTGCCCCATGTGTGGGTGTAGGTGATCCCGCTCAAACTAGGAACCGATGAGGCGAAGGTCGAATCGGTGAGTGGTTTGATAAAAGGTAAATGTGATGACAAGGAAGGTGGGTAACAAAGGAAAAAGGGAGTAAGGTCTACTTGGGTCATCTAGGTAATAGGTCAGGGTCAAAGGTAGTAACAGTCAAATGCACACACATGTATAAACTGCAAAACACTACCAGGTTGAAGAGCAGGCAAACTCTACATTGTCTAAGGTCGATAGGTTTATCCAAACAAGGTTGAAGTGATTCCGGTATCCAAGGTATAGGATATGGTCTGGAAACATGACATATGTCAAGTGCAAGAACTTTTACATGTGTTCGTATACCCAAGGTAGGGTCGATAAATGGTCACGGCAAGAGGCAAGGTAAGGTCATCAGGTCAATCAACACAGGTAATAGTGCCGCAAGGTATAGCAAACACATGAGGTCAAAGGTCACTAGCGATGGTCCATGTCCAAGAATCTAGGTCACGACACGGGTAGGGCCGAGGTATGGGTAAAATAACGAGTCCCCAATTGAGGATGTGGGTAGGTAATAAATGATGAGGGCAAGAGGGTGAGGGGAATGGTTAGGGTAAAGGTTGGGTGTGGAAAAAGAGTGACGGGTAGGGTAATAGGGTAAAATTTAGGGCAATGTGCAAGAGAGGGTGACTAATGTTGGTCAAGGGTAACCGATGCGACGACACAGTGTAACTGACCACGGTAAGGTAGGGCACGTGACCGATATCAATGAAGGTAAAACTGCATCGGTAGGTCGTTTATTATAAAAACAAAAAAATCCATGTTTTTTGTTATTCATTTGTCTTCTTGTGAATTGGGAAAATGACACAAGAGAGAGAAAAAGGTGAAAAGTGTCCAGATTTTAACAAGAGAGTTTAGTTGGTGAGCTGAACAGTGGGTGATTTGTTGGTGAGAGGTGGGTCCATGGGATTAGTGTGTGTGATTTGATTGGTTGGAGTCACAGGTAGTAATTTGGTGATGGTAGAGGCCAGAGAGGATCGGGTGTGCCACCTGTAATGGCCGATGTGCCACCACGATGACGACAACATAATGAGGTAAGCATCTAACTCTTGTTGTATTTTGTTAGATAGATTAGGTGATTTGTCAAATTGGGTTTTTATTTTTATTTTGGGTGGGGGAAAATAAAATTTGGAAATGGGAGGGTAAATTGGGTAAAATAGGAGCGGGAGAGAGATAAGTGGGAGAAGAGGGGAGGGGATGAGGTGTAGGGGAGTTGTAGGTGATGTTGGGTGGGTAGAAGTGTCAGGGGTGGTAAATTTGTGAGAAGGGAGGGTTTGGGGGTTGTGGGTTTTTGCCGCGATAGTGATTGAGTCAATAGGATTAAACCGGTATCGGTCACGAAATAGGTGACCGATGCCGTTTAGGGGTGAATGAGGTTAGTTAGAGGTAATCGACACCAACGGGATTTGGAGAGAAAGGGGCCAAAAGTGCCACAGGTTGGGTGGTTGAGATGGGTAGAGGTAAAATAGGGTGCGGAAAAATGATAGTGGGTGAGTATGGGTATGATAAATGTAGATTAATTTGTTGTTTGTATTGGATGCATGGGAGAGATCAGCTATGCATGTAAGACATGGTTCCACCCCGCTCATGAAATTTCATGGCGTAGCGACCCCTGAGGAGCTACAACATGTGGAGGTGGTGGGCCTGAGTGGGTCTGACACTATCGACATGCGGTCTGGAAGCCTAGTCTGATGGTCACACTCATCAATAGATGGGATTCCGTGACCAACATGTTCCACCTACCGACGGGTGAGATGAAAGTCACCCTGGAGGACGTGTTCCGTAGATACTATGGCTACCCATATTTAGTACATTGTGTCTATTCAATCTCCTCCGAGGCCTCGGAGAGGAGTTGATGCTTGTGCAGTGTTTGGAGAGGGATGGTTGGCCGACCTTCCATAGTGCCACTTGCGTTATGGAGAGATGTACCTAGCCCGTCTAGAGGAGACAAGGCTAGTAGTTCTATTGATGGAGGCAGTGTGTTGCTTTGCACTACCAGATGCAGAGGATGGGTGGTTTCCCCGATCGTTGATGGGGGTACTCCATGACATGATGATAGACCAAACCTAATTTTCGTGGGTGCCAGCATTCCTAGTGCAGCTATATATGGAGTTATGGGCACATGGAAGGTTGCGTAGGTTCAACTTGCTGCTATACCTTTTTACTTCATTGCTGGGCTTATGAGCACATAGTTTGTGTGTAGCTAGTAGGGATGCCCCGAGCAGATGCATTTCCACCGAGATTAGTGCGGGTGGGGTATAGGTGATGGGTGCCTACTATTGGAGAGCAGAGATCAGACTACCCCACACATGATGTGGCCTATTTCTGGCGTTTGTTAGAGGGGTTGTCGAGTAGACATCATATGGATGCCGTATGTGGACTTCCCATCATATAGGCATATGTATGATGAGCTAGCTGAGATCCAACTATTGAGATGGATACAGGGTCGCTGTGCCGGGGAGCATGAGATGATCCTAGTTGAAAAAGTTAGGCGGCAGTTTAGGTTGCTATAGGACATACCTCCACCCTTCCCACAGTATAGGAGAGATGATGTGGAGAGGCCCTTACCTCTACCACAGGCATCGGTGCCCATAGGGTAGGAGGAGTAGGTAGTGGACCAACGGATTGATGATGCCGGGTCACAGAAAAATATAGACAGTGGTGGGCAGCTCATTTATGAGCCATACCACCTGTGAGCAGGCAAATCTAGCCACCATCATGGTGCAGAGGGATGCCCTACAAGGGCGAGTGGCGGCGATGATTACCCAGATTGGGTATAGTGCGAACACAACTTGCACTCGAAGGGTGAAGGTAGCAAAGTTACATGTACAGTTGGCAGATCTTGAGTCCAGATGACTGGGGGTGGGGATGAAGACGGAGATGGGGATGATGGTCGAGTGGCTATCTTACAAGCACATGATAGGGTTGTAGGGCCAGATGGCCATAACACATGCACAGATTGGGGCTTTATAGGCCCGAGATACGAGCACGAGGGCGAGGGGCCGATGACACCACCATAGGCACCGGGACAGGGTCTTGTAGGGCGTGTATAGCCGAGGCCTATGGGGCCACCACAGACCGTGCCTATATCCAGGTTACGGGATGCCCTAGGTGAGGCCGAGATACTATCAGGATTAGTTGATGGTGGCTAGGATAAAACTCCTATCCTATGGAGAGTACAGGGCACAACAGGCCTCAAGTGAGAGGACTAGATCCCGGACTCACAGTGTAGAGAGCACAAGAGGCCATCAGTTCCGAGGCCGAGATCATGGAGAGGCCACCACTCACGAGACCCGGCTCCGGAGTGAGGTGCAAGTAGGGACTCACCACCACCTATGATAGGTGGGGAGATGTTAGTAGGTCGGCATACAGGGAGGAGGCGAGAGGTATAGGCAATACAAATATGGAGGATATCCGCCGAGATCCCGATATATGGCTCTTGATTTTGATATATTGTAGTCATTTTTTCGGATATATACCACTAGCTTGTCGAAGATAGTGAGGATGTATAAGAGTTTTTGTATATTTTGAGCATATACTCCACTGCGTGCAAAGAAATTTTGTATTGATTTATTATTTTATTGTATATGAGACTGGCTTGTGTGCTTGATGACATTTTATATTAGTATCGGCTTTTGTGCTTAATTTTTGAGATAGATATGATGGGATATCCATGTATATTATATGGAGACACACATATTTATTTATATGATGAGATACATGAGATGCTTGATTTGTTGGTGTTTTGATGAGACTTTTGATTTGGTGTTGTGATATGGATGGAAATTAGGTGAGTTAGGCATGATGGAGTTAGGTCTTAGGCATGGATCGAGTCAGGTTTGGTTTAGGCATGGATCGCACATCAGTCTTAGGCATGGATCGAGTCAAAGTCAGTCTGGTTTAGGCATGGTTGAGTCAGGTCATAGGCATGGTTAAGTCAAGTTAGTTAAGGCATGGTTGAGTCAGGTCATAGGCATGGTGGAGTCAGGTTTGTTTAGGCATGGTTGTGTTTAAATTAGTTGAAGTTGTGATTCATTAATTTGTACAATGAATGATGATATGGGTTATGTTTAAGATGCTTTATAATACATGTATGATGATGGTAGAGAAATGGTATTCATAATAAATGTATGATGTGATGATGACAAAAATGTTAAGAAACATGTTGTTTGTTTGGTTTAATTTCCAATTTTTGACATAAAAAGGAAAGTAAGTGGTGTAGATTGCAATTTGAGGAAAATGAAAGATGAATTAGTTAGGGTAGAGAGTGGCCAAGCTAACCTCCAAGGGCCCCATGCCCTCGAAGTGCTGCCTACATAGTCCCAACGAAAAGGGACCTCAGGCCGATGTAGTTCTCCCATAAGCTAGGGAAGAATATGAGGAGGTATGAAAATGAGTTGGTAGGTTTTAGGCATGATGGGTTTAGGTCTATTAGGTGTGAGTGGGTTATAGGAAAAATGGTATAGGTGATGTTAATTATGGTGGAAGAAGAAAATTACCCCAAAGGTACGCATCGAGGACCAAGTCCTGTATAAGGTAATCAAAATGTAAATAAAGATAATTTAAAAGATAAGAGGGGCAATAAAGCCACCTGATTGGTTAGGATCAGACTGAGTAGGTCATACCTTGGAGAAGGTGATGAACATAAGACCCTAAAGACATTGCATGATTGAGTGTTCTAAGGGTGAAAAGTAGTCACATGATCACCAAATGTCTTGGTTCCAAGAGGTCCCTTGAGGTAGTAGGAAAATGGGGGTGCAAATGGTGAGAGGGGTGAAAGGTGGGTAATTTTATATGATATGAGGTGGCATGCTCTTTGGGCAAGAGATCCGAGGTCACAATGGGAAAGTCCATGACTAAAAAGTTGTGTATTTTGACTTGTATTTGAGATAGACTGATTGATGCGGGAAGTCTATATGGGATGAGGAAATTAACTCCTTGAGGTCTTCGTGAAGTGATTGATACGGAAGCATCAAATTCTCTTGCTCTTTTTTAAAGAGCTTTGCATAAACTGTCCTTCGAGGGAGTAGTCTATTTATAGCAGTGATTGCCGAGAGGAAGATGCCCTTTTGAGGGAGTCATATTTTTATTAGAAGTTTGACTCAAGGAGTTAGGTCCCATGTGAGGGCTTTGAAGTCATGGACAAGACCAAGGTGAAGAATAGGTTCTTGTTCGAGATAGCAAGGTTAAATGACCATGGGATCTCATCTAGAGGTAGATGAAAAGTATCGATGAGAATCATGCTATGTGTAGCGTGTGGTACATGTATTCAAGAGGAGATAACAAGTGATGGGTGCTCACATGATTCTTGTTTAATCATTGGTGAGGTGTATGAAGTGGATAATGCTCAAGGGATGAGCATGGAAAGAGGTAAAAGGTGAGGTAGGACTATAGGTCAACAAAGTAGAATGGTCTAATATGCAAGGCATTAAGGGGCTTAGGTTCAAGTTTACCATCGAGTGAAGATAAATGATAAGCACCTGACCCATAAGTATGGGTCACAATGTATAGTCCAATCCAATTAGGAGTAAATTTTCCCGTTTACCTTTTGATTTGGTTACATGTTGATTTTCTTTTAGGACAAGGTCACTAACTTGGAAGGTTCGTTCATGGACACATTTGTCGTAGGCACGTTTGATACATTTTTGGTAAACTTGAGGGTGATCAAGAGCATTAAGATGATGTTCATCTAATAACTCAAGCTATGCTAAATGGTCCTGATGAAAGTCATCATCATTAAGCATGTCATGGAGAGAAATGCAGAGTGAGGGGATCTGGACTTCAAGAGGTGGAACAACCTCTCGTACCATGACCGCAGAGAAAAAGTGTAGCGCGGGACGTGTGAATAATAGTGTGGTATGCCCATATGATGAAAGGAATGTGGGTATGCCAATCCTTCCCAGTATCATTAACCACTTTCATGAGAATTTTGTTTAGGGTTTTTAGTGGATTCAGCTTGGCTGTTGGTTTGTGGGTAATAAGGTGATGAGAAACTTAGCTGAATGCCGAAGGCGTCGTAAATTTTTCACAATGTTTTGTTTTTGAATTGTTTTCCATTATCAGTGATGAGGCGATGAGGAACACCAAAGTGAAAAATGATGTGATGATTGATGAACTCACATATTTTCTCGGCATTCATGGAGATGAGTGGTATAGCCTCCACCCATTTTGTGTAGTATTCAGTAGCAGTGATGATCCATTGATGTCATTGGGAAGAATGGGGGTTGATCTCTCCGACAAGATCCAAACCCCATTGAGAGAAGGGCCAAAAGTCACAAAGCGACTGTAAAGGTGTGACCGGGTGTATGATGAAGATTAGCGAGTTGTTGGCATTTTACACAACATTTGACATAGTCGCAACAATCATGGTTAAGGGTCGACTAAGAATAGCCTAGGCGAAGAATACACTTAGAATAGTAAGGCCACCAAGTGACCTTTGCATATGCCATCATGAACCTCCTTAATGGTATAAGGAATTTTAGAACTTGTGAGGCATCGTAAGAGAATACCATCAAAGTTGCACTTATAGAGGAGTCCCCCCATGATGATGTAATGAGATACTTTTTTAAGGAAGGTGCGTTGTCCATTATGGGTGAGATCAAGAGGTAAGATGGAGAGAGAAAGGTAGTCAGAGTATTATTTATACCAAAGGTCACTCGGATCAAGGGTACTGGTTCTGATAGAGTAAACTTTGCAAGGTAAATAAGATGGTGATTGGAGTTTTGTATGGTGACAAAGATTTTAGAATCGGTAGGCGAAACAGGTATTTGAGAAGCCAAACATGCCATGGTATCTATAAATTTGTTGGTTGAACATGGGACAGTTTGAAGGGTGTAATGGTCAAAGGTGGTCAATTGTATGTCTACATGATGTTTATAATTTTGAAGTATCTCATTATGACATTGGTATATACCATTGACTTGGTTTATAACCAATTGAGAGCCACCAAAGATGTTGATTGATTTGACATCTAGGAGTAGGTGAACTTGGAGACCTAATACGAGTGCTTCAGTATTTGGCACTATTATTATTTGTATAATCAAAATCTAGTTTGAAAGACAAAGGCATGGGTTCACAATCAAGCGTAATGAGGATAACACCAGCCCCACCCCCATACTAAAACTTGGAACCATCGAAGAAGAGTGTCATTTGGTAAGCGGGTTCATCCAAGGAAAGGGTAACAATTGACTCATCCGAAAGTCAAAATTAGAGGGTTGATCCACGAAATAGGTGCATCACCAATTGGTCGGTGGTGATGGCTTGGCCCTTGATGGACTTTTGATGAATGAATTCGAGGTCAAGGTTGAAAGTATAAGCCATTGTGCAATATGCTGATTTTGATAAGGTTTGGCATACATGAAGTGTAGGGGGTCAGTGTTGGTCACAACATAGGTTTTGTGGTTGAGTAGGTAATGGTGGAGTTTTGTGGTAAAAAAAACTAAAGCTAAGCAAAGTTTTTTGGGATGGGTGTATCAGGTTTCATAGTCCAAAAGAGTATGGCTTATGTAATAAACCACCTGCTCTCCCTCGTGTTATTCATCGCGATGAGCAAACATGGATCCTATGGAGTGATCGGTGAGCTAGATGTATAGGTAGAAAGGTTGATAATGTTTAGGTGGATAGAGTACGGGTGGTTGGAGAAGGTATTGTTTTAAGGCCTCAAAAGCTTTATGGTAGTCATCATCCCACTTAAAGGAGACATCCTTCTTAAGAAGATGATGAAATGGTTAACATCGATCAAATAATTAAGAAATGAAACGATGAATAGACTATAACTGACCTTGCAGGCTACAGAGTTGTCTAAGGTTAGTGGGCAAAGGCATTTCAAGAATGGCCTTGACTTTTGCAAGGTCAACTTCTATACCATAAGGAAACGATAAATCCCAAAAGATTTCCGAGAGAACCGCGCAAGACACACTTCTTGGGCTAAAGGCAAATGTAATATTTAATAAGACAAATCAAAAATGGTTTTGAGGACGGTAAGGTGCTCGGAGCGGCATTTAGATTTGGTGAGGAGTTCATCCATGTAATCTTCTAATATACGATGCATGATGTCATGGAAGATGTAAGTCATAGCCCGCATTTATGTGGCACCAATATTTTAAGGCCAAAAGGCATGAATTGGTAGCGAAGGTCCCCAATGGGTGATGAATGTGATTTTTGTTGATCCTCCGGGTAAGTAGGATTTGGTTATTACTCGAGCAGCCATCCATGAGTGACAACATCTCGTGACCGGTGGTAATGTCAACTAGTTGGTCAATACCGGCAAGGAAAATTCATCTTTTGGATAGGTTAGGTCGAGGTCATAGAAATTCGTGCAAATGCAAAGTCCCCCTATGCATTAGTGATAGGGACAATGCTAGAAATCCAACAAGGATAATCAATGGGTAATATGAAGGAAACAGAAAGAAGGTGCTGAAGTTTTTCTTTGACGAGAAGGGCAATGTGAGGGTGCATTTTCCTCAGCTTTTATTTGATGGGTTTGGCATCGGGAATGCTTATGATTTTGTGGACAACTATGGTGGGGTCAATACTGGGCATGTCTATGTAAGACCAAGCAAAAGAGTGGTTATGATCTTTGAGAAAAGAAGTGATGGCTTCCTGTTCAGCAGCATCTAAAGATTGACCGATCTTTAGGATGTGCGGGTCATCCTAAGTATGAATGTTGATCTCGATAGTCGATTCATTCAACATGGTTTGCGTCTTAGAAGGTAACAACCAATGAATATATGAGTCTTCTGCACCAAGGTAGGTGAGTATAGATTCATCATCCCGACATTGATCGACATTAATGGAAGGCGTATCAATATGGATCATTTCAGATACAGAAGGGAAGAGAGGAAGAGGCCTCGCCTCGCGTTGATAAGTCAAAGGCCCCAAGGAGATGGTGTTTATGAATTTTTTTAGGAGGGATAGATTCAGATCCATCGACTCACGTGAAGGTGGTGATGAAGGCGGAGCTGGTGAAGAGGGTGGAGAAGGGTTGATGTCCTTGATGAATTCAATGTGGGCCTATTTGGTAGGTGGTTCATGAAAACCGACACCACAACAATTGTTTATTTTACGGGTGGTACATGGAATGATAGTATGGTGGCCTTGCTCATAAAAATCCAAAACCAAAACCCTTCCACTCACATCGGTGTAGGAAGGTGTGGGAAAAATGGCGATTGGCGAGAGATTGGAAGTCGAGAGGAAAATGGGAGGGTTTGTGATGGTGGTTCAAGTCTATAAGTGGTAGTATCAAGTCCCCATAGGTAATCTGGTACGAAGGTGAGGAGGACCATAAAGGAGGCATTCTCCTATGCGGTGATCATAGCAAGGGTGTTGGTTAAGACTTCCATACTCTTGTGGAGTAAGGAACATGTTAATACTTGTAGTGATACTCCCAGAGTGAGGCATTGAAAATGCCTTCTAAGGGATCGTGGTTGGTATGTGGGTAGTTGGAATAGATGATGGGTTGGTGGTTGATGCCGAAGTAGAGCTAACGGATTGGGAAGATGTTTGATTTCCGTGGAGGTTGTGGTGGTGGGTAGGAATGGAGGAGGCAGTGTGGTTGAGGTAGCACCGTGCTAGTAAGTGGAGGTGTGGGTGAAGCAAGGTGGTGGTCACAGAGGTAGATGCCTTAATGGGTATGAGCACATCATTGGGTTGGTAGAGCATGTTGCATGTTTTAAAAGGTGACGGGTCAGGTCAGTAATAGCATAGGTGTGTCCTTCGTGTTTAAACTTTACATAGCGATGCAAAGTGGAAGGAACACAACCAATGACATGAATCTAGGGTGTACCAAGCAACAAAGTTATATTAAAATTCCCCCTCCAAGATGAAGAATAACTCGGAATAGTGCGGGGCCCACACAAACGTGGAGGATGACGATGCCTAGTGTAGAGGTGATGACATCATTGAATGAATGCAACATGACATGATGTTTATCCATGTAATTATCAGTGTATGCACATTTGAGCCAATGCATTGGATGAAATGATATTAATGCTAGCACCCCCATCAATCATTACACATCGTACACGTATGTCATCAATGTGGAGAGAGATGAAGAGAGCTAGGTCCAGGTCATCACTTGGTGCGGTGCAATCTCTTCCTCCGAGAAGCTAATGGAACCTATTTGGTGAGTAGGGTGAGGTGTGGATAAAGGTGGTGATTTAGTGAGAGAGGCTACATGATGGGGTGTGATAATGGAGGCTACGGGTGCAAGGTCATTGGGTAAAACCTCAATAGATTGAAGAACCTCCATGAGAGCTTAATGATGGGATTCTAAGGTTTGGATGAGGTCATATAGGGACATTTTGAGGGGAGATTGGTGTAATTGTTTGAGCATGGTGTGATGTGTGACCCCATTAGAAATAGGGTATGTGGGGCCATGGATAGTAATCTTAGGTGTGGGTGTAGATGGTATGTTGGGTATAGGGTTGGTTGGTTGGTCGGTTGCCTTTTCCTTACCTTTATCCTTCTGAGCACGGGTAGTAATATGGATCATGTTGATTTGAGGGGAGTTAGCAAATGGAGAAGGTGTAGGGTGAGTGGTATAACGACATGATAGGAAAAAAACTCTGGGAAGAAAATCCTATTGAAGTGAGCTAGGCACAATGACATTTAGGTGATGGTGTGACAAGTTCTCTCTGATGCAAACCCCGTTAATTTCAAATCTTGGAGGTGGCTCTAGGAGCCGTGGGGTGGAGGTTGTGGTTGTTGAGTGGGAAATGAGGGAAGGACTATGGGAATGGGTGTCGGTGAAGTAGGGTCCTCATTGAGAAGGTCGTCATCATCAAAGTTGGCTTCCGGAGGACACAACTAGATAAGGACAATTTTCAAAGCCTTGCAGTTCTCCACATCATGCCCTGGCACATGATGGTAGACAAAATTTTAGTGTCATCAAACCCTTTTGGCTTGGGTTTGAGGGGGTCATAAGGTCTGAGTGGCGGTAATGTGATGATAGAAGTCTCAAGGAGGTTGGTTAATATTTTGGCATAGGACCCTGCTAGTGGATCGTAATGGGAAGTGAAAGTGGGTTTGGGTGTAGGTGCATCTAATTGTTGAGGAACAATCTTTGTAGGAGAGGGAGTAGGTTGAGCTATGGTTTTGGGTGCTGGAGTGGTCTTGGGTGTTGGTCGTGTTCTCTTGGTTTAGGGGCATGGTGAATGAACGGACAAGAGGGTGTATGGTTGTTTTGACTACCTTCTTGGGGTAACATATTTTTATCTTTGGGTTGCACCTTCTTGGGTAAAGGTGATACGGGTGTATGAGATCTAGAAGGAAAAGCGGATGGGGGAAGAGGGTGAGTTACCCATGGGGATATCAGAGGTGCTATGAAGGTAGATGATGCGGGTCGTGCGAAGGGGTGTGAGGGATGAGATCTTTGAAGTGTAGTGGGTAGTGAAGAAGTTACTGAGGGTATTGGAGGTATGGGTGGTAGAGATGTTGCAGGTGCGGGTGTAAGTCATGTCGGATGCCTGGGTATGTTAGAGGTTTGTGAGGAAGGAGTGGGCTGTTGTGTTTTTGGTTTACTGAAGGTGGACGTTTCTTAACCATACTTTGGGAGGTTGGGTCCTAAGATGGACGGAAAGGGTAAAGGTGATGCAGTATGGTAGGTGCAATGGGTATGATTTCTATGGACTTGGTTCTTTTATTTGGGTGCTTGGAGTAGGTGTGGTGTTGACTTTGGAGGATGTAGCTAAATCCAATTTGATAGGTGGATGAGTAAGACTAGTGGTTGGGGTGACCCCTAAGGTAGTAATAGGTTTAGTCGAGGAAGATGCTGTAGGTGTGTGTTTGTGTTTAGATGTAGGTTAGGTTATGGGTAAGGGTATGTGTTGAGTTATGATGGGTGTTATGGAAAAATTTGTGATTGAGGTGGTTGTGCTTGGTTCAATTGGTCGAAATATTTTTGGGTAGATAGTGGAAGTATCAAAGCAAGTGACATCCTGCATTTGTGTAGAAACAGAAGTAGAAGACACCCCACAATAAGGCTCTATCCACATAATCTAAGCGATTGGCCAAGTATGAGAATGCGACATGTTTGTAGGTGATGTTGATGAGGAAATAATGGCAATTCCCGTAAAATATGTCTTAGAAATGGGGAATTGGCTAGCTTCAAACTTCCGTGGGTAAGAAATCGAAAGTAGGTCCGTAGGGATCTTGGGTAGTGATGGAGAATGGTCACCTAGGGGCAAAGGTATCTCTACTGGATCCTTGATAGGTGGAGGAGAAAATGGGTGTTCCTCTGTAGGTGGAGGAGATGATGGGTGCTCCTCTATGGGTGGAGGAGATGATGGGTGCTCCATGGACTGAAGAAGTACTATGGGTGACAGTTCCCTAGGTGGAGAAGTCAAAGGTGAAATGGTATTGATATTAGCAGAAGGCTCTTCCATAGGTGAGGAAGGAGGTGAAAGGTGTTCCTATGTGGGTGGAGGAATAGGTGAGGTGGGATCTGATGTAGAAGGAGGACTTTGAACTAGGATTTCCTATATAGAAGGAATATGAGGTAATTGGGAAGCAATGGGTGCGTCGTTGAAAATAGCGTGGACCTCACGGGTATGGCTATCGTGAGTTGAGGTCTCACCAGTTTGATCAGAAAAAGGGGCATGATTAGGAAAGGGTTTCTTAAATATGTGTAGGTTTTGATTGGCAGGTGCGTTAGGATTATCCATGGTTAACTTGCCTTTCTCGAGCATTTCTTAAATAATGTTTTTGAAAGTGATGCAATCACTGTCACTATGACCCTTTACTCGATGATAGTTATAGAAGTCGTGCTCTTTATACCATGTGGGTGTGGGGTGAGAAGGGTCAAAACTAGTGTGTGGTTTTATAGGCGAAGGGTGATGGCCCTAACTTTGATGAGATTTTCTAAGACAGAAGAGTAAGGGTCCCCAATTGGGGTGTATTTCCATTGTTCTCATTTGAATTGAAAAGTATGGATGGGTGAGAGATTAGATGAGGGGCTATCTTGATTTAACAGATGATCTAGGCTGGCCTTGAGTACCACTGCATTAGTGGTGCCCTTGGCCTTTGTATAATTGTTCTAAAGTTTGGAAGAAGAAGAGGTATCATTCAAGTTGAATATCAAATTCTTATTGCGCAATTAGATTTTCTTTTCTTCATGGCCCAAATCTCTAGCTTTTGTGCCATGGTGAAGCTTCATCGAAGGTTTGGAAAGTTTGGACCTACAGGTGGTGAAGATATGTCTAGCACAAGCCCGCGTGAAGAGCTCGATGATTTCTCGTTTGTGGTAGTTAGAAGGTGAGTTGATTGATCAGCTACACCAACGAACAAAAAATCTATGATAGATTCATCATCATACTTGACGTGTGGAGTATAGGTTAGTCATGGTAGCCTTCTTGACGACATTGATGGAGAAGTGATCTAAGAAGGCTCGCTACTTGATTAAATGAAAATGTAGAGTGTCTAGGTAACCCACTATACCAATCTAACGTAGGTCCAGTCTAGAGACATGGGAAAGGTCCTCAAGAGCAAAGCATCATCGTGGGTGATGAGGTATACCCCATGTTTGAATGACCACAAATGTTGTTGTGGGTCTTCCTTGCTATTGAAATGGTTGAATTTAGGCATCTCCCAATGTACGGGGTATGGGTGAATAGGAATGGATGGGTGGATAGGCTTGTTACAAATCTCATCGTAGGTGAGAGTATTACGGGAGCCAAAACCGATGCCTCCAATGTCTACATCTTGTCCATCATTAATTTGATTAGGTCATTGGTAGGTTGTGATGGTTGGGTGCCTCCTGTAGCATAAGAGGGTTGGTGTTGGGCATGTAATAAGGGTGGCATTCCAATATATGGTGTTTCCATGTAGGTAAATTGAGAAGAAGGCGGTGAAATAGGGGTACATACCCGAGTGAATAATAGATGAAATAGAGGCTACTGATAGTATGTATATGGAGGTGGAAGGGTCATGGTGACCCTAGTGGCAATGGGGGCTAATGATTGTGGAATAGAAAGGACCACGTTTTGAAAGGGGTAGGGGTCACCGACATGGGAGGTGGTTGTGTAGCTACGGGTATATGTGAGATAATAGGGGCAGATGAGGTTGTGTTTTGAGTGGTTGTCAAAGGTATGGTGGATGTGGCGGGTACAATGGATGTAATGCATACATGGCAGTCATAGTGGGTATAGGACCTAGCTGCGAAATGACTTGGGGTAAGGTAGATGCGGGCAACACGGAGCTAGATGGGGCTAACGCAGGAGTGGGAGTGAGATTCAGAGGGATAGATATGGGCATGTCGTATATCAACTGACCCAAGGCATCCCGAGTGGATGAGTGGGAAAGATAAAACTGTAAGGTGATAGGGTTTTGGTCAAGGAGTCGTGCGAACTCCTCAGCTTTGGTAGTGATAGTGATAGGTTGGATAGGATCCATGGTAGGTGATAAAATAGAAGGTGGTGAAGGGCTAGGTGGAAGTGGTTGAAAACTAGCATGGAATACGAGGGTGCTTGCTTATCGATGCATCAATTACCATGTGAACAGTGCTAAAGTGGTAAGACTTCTTTCATAAATGACACAAAATACAACATAGGTAGGATAAATAGGTGGTGGTAGGTGAATTGGGGCAAAATGACAATGTGAAAAATGATATAGGCTAACCAATTCTGGTTAGGGAAAATTGACGCCGGTTAGGGGTAACCGCTTGGTCACTATGGGAAATGGATAGTGAGTCAAAAATAAGGTGTAAGGCCAAATATGATAGGTATGCCAAATAATGATGAGATTTACAAGGTCAATGAGAATGATAGTAGTGATAGGGACTCGGATAGTTGAAGAAGATGGATAAATGTTCTTTTGGATAGGTTAAACAAAAAAAACCTAGATTTGACACCGGTTGTGTAAAACTAATGATGATCGAGGGGGTAACCGACAATAGTCATGGGACCGACACGTCACTTATGAAATTGAAATAGTGATGAAAGAAAAGTGGTTGTGAATTAAAATATGATGTGGAATCAAACCTAGAATTCTGATGAATGATGAGAATATGGTCCAGGCATACTTAGAAGAAGCTGAAATACACCAACTATGATGAGGAGCATGCAAGGAGAAACAAGAAAAATGAAGAACGTGACCTCTCACCTCAAAATGTAAGCCAAGTAGAAACACTAAGAAAAATGTGATCCTAAGAGTGCCTTTTCTATTATGTTTGTTTAGCTTATGCTATTTAAGGACTGACTCATGAACTGTAGAATATAATTTTTTGGTGAGGATGGCTTCCTATGAAGAAGGAGATCTAAAATGTGAGGTTTCAGGTATGTTATGGTGGGGGTGGGCTTTGCTCTGAAGTATGAATTGATAGAGCAGCGAATGAACTGTGGAGTACTTGCTAATCCTCGATTAATGCGATCATTGATGAGCATTCCCGGAAAGATCTTGTTTAAGAATATGTATTGTTTTGAATTTGTGCAATTTGGTAAGACTCAAAGAGAGAGAGAGAGATGTGCTTTCTACGATTCATTTGTCAACCATCAGCTGGGAATGACTTTTAGTGTATAGGTTGCCCTCAATTAATGTGAGCTAATGCGAAAATCGAAATGAAATGCAATAATTTCTAAGCCCAAATCGAAATATGAAGTTTGATGACACAAATAGATGAAGAGGAAGAGGGATGATCCTTCACTAAAATGCAAAAACAAGAACAAATGGTTATGTTATCCAAAATTCACCCCTCAAGGTAATTTTGATAACATGCATCAAATTGTTCAGTCCCGAGCAAGTAGATTGATTCGAGGCCCAAAATCATGTTTTTTGGGGTCCCCTCGGCCTTTTTCTAACTCCCCCATCCAAGAAGAAATCCCAACGAGTTAGAAAAAATGGAAAAAAATGCAAAAATAAGGTTGCAGGATTGTTTTAAACCAGTTCAGTCGTAAATGCTTCAAGGTTTGTCGTACTCAAGCTTGCATGCTTTGGCCGAAAGCAAGAAAAATTGCCTAAGTCTTTGTTTCAATGCGTTTGGGGACAACCGGGACAAAAGTATGCGGGACGCGTGGGGCGCGAAAAGGTGAAAAAGCTGCAAACAGAACAAGGAAGCCCGAATTGGTCAAGTAGGAGATTTTTGTCCGTGATAGTTGGGACAAAAGTACGCGAGGGACGCGAAAAGTCAAAAAGCCGCAAAACAGAAACAAGGAAGCCCGAATCGGCCAAGCAGAGATCTCCGTCTGGGGACGATTAGGACAAAAGTATGTGTGGGATGCGTGGGATGTGAAAAGGTGAAAAGGCTGCAAAAGAGACAAGGAGGCCCACCACTCGAATCGAAACGTGCCACGTGTCGAAGGGGAAGAAAGTTGGAAATTTGGCTAAGTGTTTCACCAAAAATCCAAAAGGAGTGTTTTGGCCCGCTGCCCCGGCCAACGAATCAGGTCATGCCACGTGTCACAAGGGCTCAGGAGGGCGGAGTGTGGGGGAAAATTAGAATTTTTCCAAAGTGTTTGCGCAAAAGAGGAAATGCTCGCAGAGGGCCCGCGTCTAATCAGCGCCCGCCACGTGTCTTCACCTCATCGGCCCGGCGGGAAAATTTTGAAAAGTTTTCCAAAGGCAAAAAATGAAGTAAAATGGAGCAGGATGAGCCCATGGCCAATCAGAACATGCCACGTGGCACCTGGAGTGGTGGAGCGTAGGGAAAATTTGAATTTTTTCCAAAGACCAAATGGGTAAAAATTCAAACTTTTTGCCCACCGATCCGATTTTGCCTGTTTTGCCCTAAAACTTCAAATCGCCATATCTTTCGATCCAAAGCTTAGTTTTTCATGTTCTTTATATCAATGGAAAGCTAGTGAAATTCTCTACATGATTCTAGTGGTCAATCTTGCATTTTGGTTTAGTTTGTAGAGAGAAAATCAAGAAACATGTCTCTGATGTGGTAATGGCCAGAAGTGATGTTTCAACAACCAGTTTTAATGTAAAATGGGTCGCATTCTTCTTCAAGGATGGCCAAAAATGTTAGGGCATGGGTCTGTAAGGATGCCCATGTTGTTTTAATGCATCTTCATTCAATGAGGAATGGATCCCACATTTTTACATGTTTTCTCTCTCTCGGGCTCGACCCATGCACTGTAAAAAGCTAGATTTGGCTCATTTTTCAAAGGGTTGTTCACCTTTTACGCTTTGCTCTCCTTTCTTTTCTTCCCCAAGGTTTAAAATGGAGTTTGAACCTCTCCCCGCTCTATAATGGCATTTTTTCCTTTTACCATTGAATGATGTTATGTGCAAACTTACTGAGCAACAAAAACGTGTTTTGTGATGCATCCGTCCATCCTTGCTCGCTTCTTGCTTGTTTTCTTCTTGCCTCTCTTCATTGCGTATTTGTGCACATTTAAATGTTCATTGCAAGGTTGGAGCCGTGTTCATGTAGCTTTGATAGATGTTCAACATTTTCATTCTCACGGTGTATCATCGTTTTAGTGTAGGCTTTTGTTTTTTCTCTTTTCTCTCTCCCACTGTCTCCTTGAGGTTAGATTAGGATTATATTATCTTGCTTCGCATTGGAACAACTTGTGGCGGGTAGTTTAGGAAGAGGTACCACCTTCTCTGGAGATTCCTTTCTCATTTTTGCAAGTCCCACACTTGGAGAAAGGATTCAATGTTGTCTTGCAATCACACTAGATGCTTAGAATGATCAAACTAGAAATCGATCAACATCCAGGGGGTGCTGCTGATTTGCACTAACGAGGTTCTTTTTAAGTACACCAAAAGAAAGGTTTCTTTTAGAGAAAATAGAAAGAAAAGAAGGTTACCAAGGAAAAAAATTAATGTGTATGCTTTTCGAAGGGAAAAAACACAAATTTTTTCCTAGAATGAATAAAATGCAAGGAACCTCGGATGGGTCCCACCAGCGTGCCAAAATGTTTCACCTAATTCTTAGATGTTTCTTTGAAAGTGAAAAAATAGATAGGGTAATGGGCGTATGAGGAATACCTATTGAAATGCTAGTTGATAGGTTGTTGCGCGTGTATGACTTCTGAATCCACCATTGATCGTGAGAGCTTCCTTTTGGCTTGGAGGAACTACATGAAATATAAAGCAAGACCACCAAAAATAGTCAAACAATATATGCAGTGGACTGCCTAGTGTGTGCTAGATCTAGGAAGTGTGATACTTCTTAGATGGCCATCAATCCACCGTTTAAATTTTTTTAATGCTTTGGTAATAAAGTAAATCCTATTGTAGTAAAATGATTTAGGTATCTCATTTAAAACACAATAAGAAAGATCTAATCTAACAAGCTAGGTTAAAATAAGATCCAAAGGTCAAGTAACTCATTTTGGGTCCCTGCGCAGTCCGACAGAGGTCTTGGCAAGTCACCAGTGCATAAGGGTGATGTGGGAATAGGTAGGTTGGTTTCTGTTCTGGGATGTATTAGAAAATATAGAGAATGATGCCGATTAAGGGTGACTGATGTTGGTTGGGGAGAACCAAAGGTGCAGGTCACTTGTGGAATAATGGGAGTGTAATAGAATGAGCTTTAGATCTCCTTTATGATTTCTCAAAGGACCAGTGGTCAAAATGAGGTGTTTAGCTATTTAGAGGGGATTTTACGAGGTTTTAATGGGGATATGGAGGGGTGAGGATTAATGGAGGTTAGTGGGTGGCTATGAGAACAAAAGGATGAAAATATAATGATGAAATAAGTGGACCGGAGAGGAGTAAACCTGCTTCTACTTACTTGAAATCTAGTTCTAGATGCCCGTGTGAGTGAGGAATGAAGGTGCTGATAAGAGGTTGAATGCTGCAGAGGATTACCAAACATTGGGGAGCCCTTGCATGGGCTACATGCAATATCCTTCTTTCTTGATTGGATCAAACCTATGCTAGGTGGTTCACTTGGATGAATGCTTTGGATGTCATGCGAGAAAAATGCTTGATCTCCTTCCTTGCATGTGTGTTCTCGCTGAAACTTGTTCTCAAAAGATGTGATATCTCTTAGGAATGTGCCAAGCTTTTTCCAACCTCAAAAATAAGGTTATTTTGGGGATTAAAAGGTGACCGATGGTAGCTTTAGATTAACCGCTACGATTAAGGGTAACCGACATTTGTTAAGGTAAGATTTCCTAGGTTTACTAAACTAGGCGAGTGTATCCCCTTGATTTTCTGGGATCTCATGTCGTTCACTCGTGGATTAGACTGGAAGATTCTTTTAAGCATGTGGGAATGTGGTTAGAGGGAATGTAGGCATTGATTTTTAGGGTTTGGGTAATTCTTAGTTATGAAAACTTACTAAGAATAGGTCTTTGGATGAGGTGGCTAGATGAGGTGTCTAGGTGAGGTGGATATGTGGGCATTATCCCAATTAAGATATTTAAATAATAAATATGGTAAGGATAGTGAATTAATTTAATTAAATAAATTAAATTAATATTATAGTGGGGTGAAGGGGGCCATGGCTAGGTGAATGTGCTCAATGGTGTTTATTCGACGAGGACCAAAGGGGAGTGTGACCTAATTTTAGTGTCTACAATATGTATGTGAGCATCTTGTGGAAGATATATGGGGGCAAGTCTTAGCCCACTTGACAGGTACATGTGTTAGGCTTGTGAATCACTTCAACATGTTTTTTCTATTGTGTATGGCACTTGGACAAAACAAATTCAGAATTGCTTGAGGAAACCATTTTGGGAAGGGAGGACTGTAATGTCCCCCTTTCCAATTGAAGAGCTTTGGCTTATTTTGTCAACTTTGACGACCAAAGGAAAAATATAAGGGTGACTAATTTTTATTTATTTTATTTGTATCGTACAAAATATTAAATAAAATTATAATGCACATACAATAAAATAATAAAGCTTAATAAATTAATAAACTTAACTTTCAAATAGAACTTAGGAAAGTGCAATAAAATAAAAACACTTAATTAAAATGTACTTCCTAAGGGAGAATGTGATTTGGAAGTCCAAGGGTCACTTTCATGGGAATTCTAAAATTCACTTTCATGGGAATTCCAAATATCACTTTTATGGGAATTCCAGAGGTCACTTTTATGAGAATTCCAAAGGTCACTTTCATGGGAAGTCCAAAGGTCACTTTGGGTCCCATTTCCTATATAAAGAAGAAGGCAATTTGCCTAGAGGCATGCAAAAATATTTTATAACATTTTCTCTTGCATGAAGCTTTAGATTTTGCATTAAAATTCCAAGGATGAAACACCTTGTGGATTTAATCTCTTGTGAACGAAAAACCCAAGATTTGAGAGGGTTTTTCACTTAGAAATTCTCATTGATTGTAATCAGATTTTCCAAGTTATTTTCAGCCATTTCAGCAGTGTATTTTGCGGGTATTTTAGAGAATAAATTGCAATGCAGTTCCTATTCTATTGGATCAACCCACTTTGGGACTGATTTGACATGTTCTTTGAGGTATTTAAATATGATTTCTATTGTCAAATCATCTGCAGATTTTTGTGAAGTGAAGCAAAGAAATTTTATAATTTTTAGAGGGTTTTCATAGTGGGTTTCAGACAGTTTTATAATCAGATTTCAGATCTGATTTTTGAGTGTTTGTGGCGTCAATAAAATCATATCTTTGTATGTTTGAACTCCTAAAATTAGTGGTAGTCATTTGTGATAAAGAAATAATTTTTGGAAGCCATTTATGTGTATTTTTCCATCAAAACCTAGTTGTCATTTTTGAATATTTATTGCAGCAGTTAGGCTGATCTTGCATGGTCCTATATTTCATTTCCGAGTCTGATTTGGGTCATAGAAAAATTGGTTTTGCATACTATTTTTGTTACCTAACCTGTAAGTAATTGCATGCTAAGTGTTTGACAAAATGTCAAACGAGTCAAACTAGAAATTTGGATCAAATTTGGGGAAGGGATCTTTCAAAGATACTTAGGCATAGTTTTTGATTCCAACATTGTCTTGAGATTTTGAGGGTGTTGATGTT
Source organism: Taxus wallichiana var. yunnanensis (assembly GCA_018340775.1). Classification (NCBI taxonomy): domain Eukaryota; kingdom Viridiplantae; phylum Streptophyta; class Pinopsida; order Cupressales; family Taxaceae; genus Taxus; species Taxus wallichiana. The sequence continues at coordinate 638,766,167 of CM031235.1, forward strand.
GCATTGTTAGCATCATGGTAGCATCATTTTGGTACTAGAATCTTGATTTTCTTACAAGGCTTGATTGATGTGCCCAAATAGTGTTGTTACGTTGCTCACATTGGTAACTTCCATTTTCGAGACTTAGACATTGTTTGTGTCCAAAACTAGTTTTTGTACACCTTGTTGGAGGATCACGTCAATACTCTCTTAGTATTTAGGTCTTGTTTATCTTTAAACTTGACCTAGGTGGTAATATTGTATTGTCACTATTTGTTCTTAAACCTATCTTAAAACAAACATAGGAGTAAAATATTGTTGTGATTGTGATTATAGTCGTGTGCTTAGTTGTCGTATCTTAAGTAATTCTTGACGTATATTACCTTGTTAGAGTAGATCATTTTATGTTCTTTATTCTAGGGTTCACATTGAGTAATTGGATTTGTGGCTATTCTATAGTCATCATTCTTTGTTGAGATGACTTAAGCGTTGTTACACTGCAAAAATTTATCTAGGGTCCATTTTTAAACCTTAGTGGAAACCTTTCATGTTGTACCCCCTATTTCAAGTATGCCTACTATGAGAATGGGGTCCCGAAAGTTAGGGTCCAATCCCTTTGTTTTTTCCTAAGTTCATTGTATTACTTCTACGCATTTTTCAAACTTAGAAAAAACATCCCTTATCAAGCAACTCTTGCATCAAATTGAACATAGGAAAATATTTTTCCCTTGTGTCCTTTGTGTTTCCCAATTTTGATAAAACATTTTTTTGATATTTACAACTACAACTTGTTGTCTAAACCTTGTTGATTTGTCAAAATTGTATCATTGTGATACCTATTTTCCTTATATTCTCTTTGGAAAAATCATGTTATCTAGGTCTAGGCATTTTCCAACAATGACTGACTATCACATGGCTCCTTATATTACACGCGACAATAGGAACCTAGGTTTCTACATTCCCGTCAAAGGATGCCCATCATGGCTAAGCCTTGTTTGGTTCTTCACACTAGAGAACCCACTCGGGTACCCTGTTCCCCACCTTCATCTCATAATCGGTGGTATGGTTTGGAAACTTCTGATCCAAATTATTATTTGGGTTCCTCCCACTCTTCTTGACTTCAATCCAAACTATTATTTTGATTCTTGAAATTCACCTTGATCTTCTGAAAATTCTCATAAGATTTATTCACTTCATTTGAATCTTAATTCACAGTCCTCCCTTTCTTCGTAGGACTCCCCTTATCAGTCACCTAAATGACATATTCTTCCTTTGAAGAACCGTGTAGCCCCAAGTATCACTACTCAAACATCTTATTTGGTTCTTAGTCGTGGTCCTGTCTTTCTTTGTAGGACCTCCATTATTTTCTGCCTCGACAAACTCTTCCTTTGTTGAAGATATGGGTGACTCCAAATTCATCCAAGTCAACTCTTATGTCATAATAATCAAATTTGATGCCCACGTCACATTCATCTAAGTTGACTTCCATGTCGTAACCATCTTAGTCGACACTTATGTCATAATCATCAAAGTTGGAACCTATGTCGCAATATTCTAAGTTGAATCCCATGTCGCAATCATCTAAGTCGATGCATACATCACAAACACCTCAGAAAAATCCTATGTCATGATCATATGTTGCTTTTCTACATGATCCTCATTGTTTCCCAAAAATATGCCGTCTTCTAGGAAAGCCAATACCAATCAACTATCTCAAAGCCATGTCTTCTTCTACTCGTGATACATCTAGATCCAAATCTACTTCGTCTCTTTAGTCATCATCTTCTCAATCTTCCACACCTATTGGGCTCGCTTCTTCTAATCACCTCATATGGTCAAAGAACAAATACTCCTACTGATTGATTCATATCGGGATGAGGAGATGATCACATAATTCCTAGGGTCACACGATGGCATTCCCCTAGAGGATTACGATCAAGGATTTAATCTCAACTTCGATACACTTGCATATTGGGAAGAAGAAATTGATTCTTTTGTTAAAAATAGAGGAATATCCTAAGACCATAAGGAAGATCCCATCTTTTCATCACTCGATCATTCTTTATCTTGTTGAGTTGTGGATCTCAATTACTTGATTAGCATGTAATGTAAAACTTACCGAAAACACAACCATCATTGGTTAGGAGGGATCGATATTGGTCACCTAGGGGTTACTCGACATCGATTACTGTGTGAGGATGTTTTAATTAACTCTCAAGAATTAGATCTATTTTTAGCATTAAAATATATCTATTGATTGTAATTACATGGCTAAGTGCCCTAAGTCTATAAACGACTATATAAGCATAAAATCTAGGGTTTAGAAGTAAGTATTAACAAGAATTAAGAACTTGAAAAAGTTGGTGAGAGAGAGAATTCTTGGTGATGAAGAAAAATATTGAGAGAAAGAAAGTATTGTACATCTGAGAGGTGTGGAAGATTGTAAATCTTCAATTGTATATCTTGTCAAAGCTTTGGATAATAGATTGGCTTGTTTCTTGGTGGTGTAGCCCACACTGGATGAACCATGTTAAATCTGGTGTTGATTTATATCTCTTGTTTTATATATTTCTTCTAGTAGAATATCTAATTTTATTTTCATGTATGCTTAGATCTGATATATTGTTTATACAACCGGTGTGCTAACCCCAACAACTGGTATCAGAGATTTATTTGAGGGTTTTATGTGTTGACATATTTACTCACAGAGGTTTTTTGATTGAGTGGGAGCTACAACAATGGTAGAAGAAAATAAATACAAGGTAGAGAAATTTGATGGCCAAAATTATCAATTATGGAAGATGCAGATTGAGGATTATCTATATCAAAGAGATTTGTATTTACCGTTGGATGAAAAGTATAGACCTACGAAGATGACTGATGAAGAATGGAAGATTCTTGACAAAAAGGCTTTGGGATCTATAAGATTGAGCCTGACAGCATCCGTGGCTTCCAATATTACATAGAAGTGACTTCTACGGTAGGGTTAATGAAATCTCTTGCTAATTTATATGAAAAACCTAGTGCTTCAAATAAAGTTTATTTGATGAAGAAACTATTTAGTTCTAAGATGCATGAAGGTGGATCTGCATCTATTCATTTGAATGATTTTAGATCTATTGTAAATCAGTTAAAATTGATTGATATACTATTTGATGATGAAGTGAAAGCACTTTTATTCTTATGTTAGCTTGGTAATGGATGTTAGTAATACAACATCTGGTAATAATATTTTGAAGTTTGATGATGTGGTTAGTATAATCTTGAATGAAGAAATTTGTAGGAAGAGTACAGAGGAATCATCATCTAGGAATGCTTTGAATGTAGAAAGTAGGGGTAGGAAGAAGGAGAGATCTAAGAATAAGAGTAATGGGAAATCAAAGTCAAGGGATAACAGATCTAAATCTAGAAGTAAGGGAATTACTTGTTGGAAATGTGGAAAGAAAGGACATGAAAAGAAAGATTTTTGGTTAAAGGACAAAGAGAACCAACAACCAGACAAAGGTAAAGAAGAAAATCTTGCTACATCAGAGGTAATGCAAGATGCTCTTATTCTTTCTTTAGATAATAGAATTAAATCATGGGTTTTAGATTCATGAGATTCTTTCCATGCAACCCCTAATAAGGGTTATTTTAGAAATTATGTCCAAGGCAATTTTGGGCATGTTTATTTGGGTGATGATGAACCTTGCAGATATTACTGGTAAAGGGAAGTTCATCTAAAATTACGAATGAAATACATGGGTATTGAAAGATGTGAGGTATGTGCCAAGCCTCAGGAGGAATCTTATTTCTACAGGGAAACTAGGTGAATCTAGTTGCATGGTTAATTTTACAAGAGACTCTTGGAAAGTCACCAAGGGTGATTTTGTTGTGGCAAGAGGTAAGAAGGTAGGAACATTATATTTATCTACCTTGTGTTATTGATTCCTTTTCTGCATTATCTACTTTAGATTCAGATGCATGCATGTGGCATAACCGGTTGGGTCATATGAGTCAAAAAGGAATGTAGATCTTAAAGGCTAAGGGTAAGTTATCAGATTTGAAAGATTTAGATCTTGATTTCTGTGAGCATTTTGTCTTTGGAAAGTAAAAGAGAGTGATATTTCTCAAAGTTGGGGCAACTAAGGAGTAGAAATTGGAGCTTGTACACTCAGATGTGTGGGAACAACTCATGTAACTTCTCATGGAGGATCCCAATATTATGTTACTTTCATTGATGATGCTACAAGAAAGGTATGGGTTTATTGTATTAAACATAAATCTGATGTTTTTGAGACTTTTAAAATATGGAAATCCCTTGTTGAGAATGAATCAAATTCTAAGTTAAAGTGCCTTAGATCTGAAAATGGTGGTGAATACTTGTAGCAAGATTTCAATGATTATTGTTCAGTGAATGGGATACGTAGAGAAAGAATGGTTCCAAGAACACCACATGAGAATGATGTTGCAGAAAGAATGAACATGACAATCATGGAACGTGCTAGAAGTATGAGATACATTTTGGATTGCCCTTATAGTTTTGGGTAGAAGCAGTTGATATAATGATTTATTTGATTAACCGTGGGCCTTCAAGTTCACTAGATGGAGGAATACCAAGAGGAAGATTGGACCGGAAAAGAGGTAGATATTTCTTTTCTTAAAGTTTTTGGTTCAAAAGATTTTGTGCATGTTGATAAGGAAAATAGAAAAAGTTGGATGCAAAATCTAAGAGATGCACTTTCATTGGTTATGGATATGGTGATTTCAGGCCCATTTTTGGGATTTAGATAATTCTAAAATTATTAGGAGTCGTGATGTTTAATGTAATGAAAAGAGAATGTACAGGATCAAATTTTAGTACCCAAGGATGAACTAGTTGAGAAGTTTGTGAATGAAAATGAACTCTCAATTTAAAAGTATTACCTATGGGTTACACAAGAATCGCGTATCGATTTACCCCTAACCAACATCGGTCAATAGAAACGCCATATATCGTTACAAAAGAGCCAAACCGACATCGGTTAGCAAAACCAATGTCGGTTAGAGGTGACCGGCATTGGTCATTGTCAGATTTGGATACAAATGTCTAGGAGGTCCAAATTGAGCCTCTAGTACCCCAAACTCTGTGAGAAGGTCACAAAGGGTAAGTAAACCTCCAGAAAGATTTACACCTTCTCTATTTTATTTATTATTGACTGATAATGGTGAACTAGAGAGCTTTGAAGAAGCAATGCAGGATAAGACCCATGTCTAGTGGGAGCATGACATGGATGAGGAGATGGAATCCTTGGAATAGAACTAGACTTGGGATTTGGTTAAGTTTTTAGCAGGTAAGAGGACATTGTAGAACAAGTGGGTTTACATGATTAAAGAAGAAGAGGGTGGATAGAAAAGATACAAGGCAAGACTTGTAGTAAAAGGATTTACACAGAAAGCAAGTATTGAATTTGGTGAAATATTTTCTCTTGTTGTTAAAATGACTTCTATTCGTATTGTATTGAGTTTAGTTGCAGTAGAAGATTTACATTTAGAGAAACTAGATGTGAAGATGGATTTCCTTCATGGTGATTTGGATGAAGAGATTTATATGCAGCAGCCGCTTGGGTATGAAGTCAAGGGTAAGGAGAAATTAGTGTGCGGGTTGAAAAGAGTTATATGGGCTCAAACAAGCTCCAAGGAAATGGTACATGAGGTTTGATAGTTTTATGCATGAGCATGGTTACTTGAGATGTGAATATGACCATTGTGTTTATTTCAAGAAGCTTGAAAATGGGAGCTATATTATTTTGTTATTGTATGTGGATGATATGCTTATTGTAGGATCTAGTATGCAGGAATTGGTGAGTTAAGGAAAGCTAGCTCACACATTTTCTATGAAGGATTTAGGAGCTGCAAAAAGAATCCTTGGTATGCAAATACACATAGAGACAAGAAAAACAAGAAATTGTATTTGTCTCAGGAGGATTATATCTACAGTGTTAGAAAGGTTCAAGATGTAGAATGCAAAACATGTTAGTACACCTATGGCTGGACACTTCAAATTAAGCAAAGATCAATGTTCATCATCACATGAGGAGGTCAAATACATGACATGAGTGCCATATGCTTTAGCAGTTGGGAGTCTCATGTATGCTATGGTTTATACCAGACTAGACATTGCACAGCAATGGGAGTTGTGAGTAGATATATGGCCAATCCAGGTAAAGAGCATTGGAAAATAGTCTAATGGATACTCAGGTATTTGAAAGGGACATATAACATGCAGTTATGCTATGGAGGTTCAAATATTTCATTATGTGGCTATGTTGATTTAGATATGGCTGGAGATCTGGATGGTAGAAGGAGCACTACTGGATATATTTTCACAATAGGTGGGATGACAATTAGTTGGATTTTAAGATTGTAGAAGGTTGTGGCTTTGTCTACTACAAAGGTAGAGTATGTTGTAGCTACAAAGGCTAGCAAGGAGATGATATGGATGAGTAGGTTCATGGAAGAGTTGGGAAAGGAGCAAGATGATTGTAAACTATTCAGTGATAGTCAGAGTGCAATTCATTTGGAAAAGAACTCAACGTTTCATTTAAGAATGAAACACATTCAATTGAGGTATCACTTCATACGACAGTATTGGAGGATGGATAGTTGAATCTGGAAAATATTCATATGAGCAAGAACCCTATGGATATGCTAACGAAGCCATTAAAAAGGAGAATTTGGAGCTACACTCCACTTCTATTGGTCTTCGAGTTTGAGACTTGAAGAGGAAGAAACAAAGCTAAGGAAGGATCCAAGAATGACATGATGTACATGTATGGTGCAGTAATTAATCTCCAAGTGGGAGATTGTTGAGTTGTGGAGCTCAATTACTTTAGATTAACATGCAATGTAAAACTTGCTGGAAAACACAGTAACCATCATCGGTTAGGAGGGACTAATCATCGAGTTACCTAGGACCATCATCGTGGAAAGGAGGAACCAACATCGGTTACCTGTGCGAGGATGTTTTAATTAACTCTCGGAATTAGATCTATTTTTAGCATTAAAGTATATCTATTGATTGTAATTGCATGGCTAAGTGACCTAAGTCTATAAATGACTATATAAGCATAAAAGCTAGGGTTTAGAAATAAGTACTAACAAGAATTAAGAAGAACTTACAAAATTTTGTTAGAGAGAGAATTCTTGGTGATGAAGCAAAATCTTGAGAGAAAGAAAGTATCTATATACATCGAGAGGTGTGGAAGATTATAAATCTTTAATTGTATATCTTGTCAAATCTTTGGATAATAGATTGGCTTGTTTCTTGGTAGACGTAGTCCACACTGGGTGAACCACGTTAAATCTGGTATTGATTTATATCTTTGTTTTGTATATTTCTTTTGGTAGAATATCCACTTTTATTTGCATGTATGCTTAGATATGATATATTGTTTGTATAACCAGTGTGCTAACCCCAACATATCTTTCACGATTCCTTAATCACAAAATCACCTTGGGTCACCACCGATAATCAATCATCTTCTTCTATATGTGGGCCACTTCCAAGTATCCCTTCATCATCTATGTGCGGCTCACCTCTCGGTAGCCCATTTTCTTCTATACTAGGGGCACATCCTAAAGACCCCTCATCTCTTGATTCTTAGGTCACATCCTAGTAGCCCATCCTCTTCCATATATGGGACACCTATAGGTAGTCCTTCATCTTTAGTTTATGGGACACCTCCTAGCAGTCCTTCATCCCCTTCTATACTTGGGGCACATCTTAAAACCCCTCATATTCGATTCTTGGGCCACATCCTAGTAGCCCATATTATTCTATTTATGGGACACCCCTAGGTAGACCTTCATCTTCAATATTAGGGCCACATCCAAGTAGTCCTTTATCTTCAATCTATGGGACACCTCCCAGTATCCCATCCTCTTCAATTCTTGGACCGTACCCTTTACGTCCATCACATTTTCCTTCTATCAATGATTGTGGCAAGCCCATCATCATTCCTCACATCAATTCTATTCATCCACTTTCTTCTCCCACTTCTTGGGATAAGAAAAGTCACATATTAGCTTATAGGAAACCCAAAGAGTTTATTTATCAAGTTAAGTTAAAAAATTCCAAGAGCTCCAAAGCACCCAACAATTCAAACAATCATAAAGTTTAGAATCAAACATGATTATTAAAGGCACATCAATGCAACCATCAAGTATGGCATAAAGTGCAAAAACCTTTGGATAAGGACCTCAAGCTCCCACACACAAAATCCATGTTTCAAGATAAAATACAATCATCTATTGAGTATGAGTTCACCATGATCTTTGAGCTCGTGGATAATATGACTCTTGATAACCAAAAACGCTTAATATTCCTTATCAAAGAAATCACTAACATTTTTGTTGGGTCTTATCACATTGAGTGACCTTATCAGTCCCACTTTTACAAAAATACAAAAGTATATATAAAAATAAAAATAAAAATACATTTCAAAAATATATAGAAGGTAAACAAACACACATTGGAATCAGTATTACATACACATGGATGCACTTTCTTCCTTTTCTTGCTCCTCTTCTCGCAAGTCTTCCTACCATGTTCATCCCTTCGATGATATTGTGGTTAGCTAATTTAGATACATTTGTTGAAATTTATCTCTATGGTATCCGTTTAGCCTTGGTCTTTTATCACCTTGGTAAATTAAAGAACGAATGACATCTTAGAGATCCTATCACAATCAACATCTAAAAAACTTGTTGTAAATAAATTTTGGACATATTTGTTGACACTAGACAATGTCATCATCACAATCACTTTCACCTCCTTCCATCAAGCCATCGGTGGTTCTTAAGCCCTTGTCAAACAAGAGATCTAAAATAAGTTTTCGTAAAGTAAAAATTAATCAAATTAAAAAGTCAAAGCTAAAATCGAAGCAAATTGATTTATAACTCTTTGTTGGGGTATTTTCAATAATCTCTACCGGGATATAGACACCTGAATGGAAATAGAGAAATGTTGTGATTACAATTAAATGCATCTCTGCATGTGGCTATGGATGCTTGGTAGTAGCAGAGCAATATACGTATCTCCTTCCACAAATCCATTCACAAAAAAAAATCAACTCGAAAAAATCATTCCGACACATTGGCTAGGGTGTATTCACTTGTTGTCTATCAAATATTCCCTCCAAGAGGTAATAAAGTTTCACGTGCACACACTAGATCTCTATGAACATACCCGATTAGTATGTTACCAAGTGTCTTTTTTTTGGACCTTTTTCAGACTCTTACTCTAGTCTGTATCTTGTCTCACGATTCGTGCCTTTGGCTAATCACTTCTTCATCACGAGGCTTCTAAGATACATTCACAACATTTACATTTTTCTTCTACTTCATTCAGAATATCCATGTGTATAATATTGCATTTTTGCTATGTTTGTGGGCACCTTTGTCCCCTTTCTCAAAACAATCTTCCACTTATTTCTATCATGTGCTTTTTGGCCATCTTACGTTGGGGACATCCTTGCTCCTTCCTAGCACTTCATGGGTTTAAGTTCATCATCGTGTTGAACCTATCTATATTTGACCTAATCTAAATTTTGTGTGTGAATATTTTTCCTTTGAATATTCCTAGCTAATGTTGGGGACAATTTTGCATCTTCACTTTCTTGCATGCGTGTGGCATTGTACCCTTGTACGTCTCATTTAACGCTAGGGACATCCACACTTCTTTGTTTTCATGTACATAGCTTCAAAAAACTATCAAAATCATCAAAAACATTCAAATATGTTTCAAAAAAACCCAAACAAATTAGTAAAACAATCAAAACCCAAAAAATTGGTAAAATCATTAAAAATCCAAAAAATTGCAAAAATTAAAAAAATTCAAAAATTGGTAAACGACATGCATGCATATGAAGCATGTATCAAATGTATTGTCCTCAAACATTGAAATTTTTCCTAAAAAATATATTTCTTAAGTCTTTCTTGTTCTTATCTCAAATGACTTGTGGATCATCGTGATCTACCTCCATTAACAAAAGCTAGGATGCATGCTATGTTGGTCCTCCCATGCAACGGTGAGTTGCACAGGGACAAAGTCATAATGGATGAAATATTTTCCATGGGACTACTTGTGTCCTCCGTTATTCCCCTCACATGTATTCTTGCTTAGGGCACCATTTTTAACCCTTGTCATTACAACATGAACATTTGGGAACTACAACTTGATAATAAAAACATTAGTGCAACCTGTCTTAAACATTCTTTGCTTGATTCATGTGATTATATTGGTTTCTCTATTAGCTTAGCTAGTTTATTTTCTCGTATTGCATTGCATTGTGTATGTTGCATGGCACTAAATATCATTTTACTTTCTCTTATTACATTGCATAATGTATGTTGCATGGAGTTACATATTTTTAGTAATAAACAATTGTTAGTAATTTAGATTTTCATGTTATCTTACACTTTTGTTTATTTTAAATAAAGGTTGATGATGTAGATCAAGGGAAAAAATGATATAACAAATTTTGTTATTGAAAGGTTGGATGCAAAGATTGGGTTTGTCCTATATTCTCCATTATCATTTATTATCACTACTAATTTTTCTTCTAAATCACCCAGGGAAATAAACAACCATGTTTATCCTATCCCTATTCCTCACAATACCTAAGGGTTTCAAGCTCATTTAATCCTATTTTCTTCTCTCCATTTCAATCATATTTTTGATCGTCGATTGACTTCTTCTATCACCCCATCGACACTCGAGGGGAATCCTTCATCCCTCTAATGTTTCTTCAAAAATTTACCCGTTTATGATTATGTCTACTATATTTGAAGTGAATTCACTAACTTCCCATCAAATAGGGGAAAATGCAGACACCTATATTCTACTTTTGTAATATTATTACCAAACACATGTAAATCACTCTCATTCTTACCAATTCCATTATAGTTAGTGATTTCAACTAATTGACTAATGTTTTTGTCTATTCTAGTTAATTAACATTACTTTTCTAATTATCCACCCTTTTCCACATTCAAGATGCCAATCGACATCAAATCGTAAGTTGTTATCCTCTTTCGGGAAACAATTAGCATTATTAGCTAATTAAGCCTATTTTCCCCTTGTTTTGGTCAATATACCCTACTATTGACTCAAACCCCTCTTCCAACCACTCAAAATCACCCCACTTCTCTCCACAACGTCTCAACAAGATTCAAAAGCTTATCATAGCCTCCTAGTTGACTCTAAGTGGTTGATTAAGGATTCATACTTCTTAATCACTTGGTAATTCACTAATTTTGATTAACAAAGCTTAATCATGATTAGAAATTATAAATCTTCTTTGTACTTCTAGTCCCACATGCACCAAGATGTAAGTTTTCCTCAAAGGAAAAACTATAAATAAGACTAAGTACTACCTTCCAACTTTACACCATGATTTTATTAGTAGCCTCATATAATACATATGTTAAAGAGCCTAAACTCATTTAAGGATCCACATGCTCATATTTTCCTAAAGCCTTCATTATGGTTAGTAGGAGGTATCTAACATGACATCTTATGTTAGAGAGATCTCCTCACCATTTGTGGAGTAGCAACCATTCCCAATTGGATTGCTCCTAGATCTATTTAGGTATATGTTAGTTAATCAAACATACTAGTAGGCATGATTAGATGTTAGATGTTAGTTTCATTTAATCTCCATTGTTTTTCTATTAATATTTTATCATTGATGTTTCATTCCTTAGCTTTGCATTTAACTTTAGATCATTATGGTGTTGATCTTGCTTTAAACTAGTTAATTTGTGTTAAAAGTTTGGGGTGTTATCACGTATAAGGGATATTCTTAGGAAGTGAGATAGATGTAAGTACGAGAGGAGTCATAGAAATTGGAGTGGTGGTGGGTATGGGAGTAGACACGGTAGGTGAAATAATATCAGTAGTGTGATTGGAAATCGATGACATGCTTATAGAGGTGGAAGAAGGTTGTGAAACACTAAACTGAGCAATATTGTATGTACCAATAGTGATATATGGAATAATTTATGATGAAGGAATATGTATAGAAGTAATAAGGTATATGTGGCGTAACTTGAATGGATCGGGGTCATCGGAATGGTATGTTCATAATCATCATATAATAATTTAATACATTGATGAATAGTATATGGGACAACATGCATTGTGTGAATCCAGGGTCTACCCAACAAGAGATTAAACTGAAACGAGGCATCAATAATGAATAATATTATAGGAACAATCCTAGGCTTGACTTTTAAGGGTAATGTGATAGTGCCTAGGCATGTATGAGTAGTGGAATCCTAGCCACAAATGAAAGTGGATTTTTAGCAACGAGATTATTAGTAATGCTGATTTGTTTTAAAAGGAGTGAGCATATAGATTAATGGTAGATCCATTGTCGGTGAGTACATGCTTAATAAAAGTGGTGCCAATGATAAGCAGCTTATAAGTAGAGGCACACATGGATTATCAAAGAATAGATGGTGATATATCCTCATCACTAAATGATATAGCATGTGGTATATTTTTTGAGAGACTGAATGAGATGTGTGAAGGCCACCAAATAATTATTGCTTTCAATGTGGATAGAATGAAGGGAGACCTCTAATGTATGACAAAAATCAGGTGCATTGCACAATAAGTCATAGAGAGATATTTTTGGCGAGTGTATTATTAAGCTACTCGATGATATCATAGTCCTTAGAAGTGGTGGTAGGAGTTGTAAAAGTGATAGGTGGTGGGATAGAAATGGGTTGAGCCATAGGAGGATAAGTGTGGTGAGTGGTGACTACATTGATAGTTGGATCAACCTTAGGCATAATAAAGTGAGGAGGATGTTGAGTATAAACTTACATAAAATCAACAACAATAGTAACCATGCCGAAAACCTTAGTTGGGGTGAAAGAAGGATAAGAAGATTGATCCATGATTTGAGAAGAAGATACATGCTCAAAAGGTAGGTTTTGAAAGATAGGGTTCACAAAATGATTTAACATAAATAGAATTCAAGCTAAATCCTAAATATTTCGTAGTCACATGTGATAAATAAAATTCTAAAGTACAGATCTAACACAAGCAATAAACTAGATAATAATGCAACCCTAGGTATAAGACAAGGAATATAAGACTTAGTTAATTTCACAATTGACCTTGAAGTATGCTAGAATGGAAGACTAATGAACATGAGGATGAAAATGTCACAACCATGCTTGATAAATTTTGTAGTTGTCAGATATGTTTAGATTGGGGAACTTAGATCGGGTCAGGGAACTTAGGCACCAAAGACTCGATTCTGGGCACCTATGTCTGCAATGCGGGACTTCGAAAATGATTTTTCTTGTGTCGCACCAATGTTGCTAACCTTCGTTATTTTTTGCATGTATGTCGCACTATGTCCACAAAATTTGCATGTAACCTATAAAACAAATGGTCTCCTACAAAACCCCAAAACACATCAAATCCAAAAAAATATGTAAATGGGGAGTCGGACTAACCTCGACGGTCACCCAATAGAGTGAACTTATGATCGAGTGTTGCACTACATATTAGACTCCATGTAGTTCTATGTACGTGTGTGTAGAATCATATCCTAGGAAGCTCTTGTGCAATATCCACTGCATAATAAGAAATAACTATATGTAACAATGTAAGTAGACACATGGATGGAAAAATGAACTTCCCCTCCTATGAATTGTATGCAAAAATGTAGTTCCTTTCCCTTGTGAGTGCTAGATGGATGCTTTGATGTTCTTAGAATGAATTTAGATGCAACCTAGGCAATGTTAATAGATGCTTAGAACTTAGTCCTTTATTATGGCCACATAACTTTGTATTTATATGATTCTCTTGTTTGAATTTTATAATTTACAACCGAAAGGCCAACCCATAAGAAAACAAGATGTCTAAAAGATAAAAATGCCTAAAAGAGGTGAGTAAGATACAAAGAGGCCGAGGGCACCCGGAGAGGACAAGGGCACTAATGTCCCGGATGGTCTTGTGTTTAGAGTTAAAAAGATAAATCAATGAAGATCATAATGGGGTGTGGGGTGTGCAAAATGAAAGAGAAAACCAAAAAGACAAAAAAAGAGGCCAAAGATAGATGTCAATTACTAGTTTTCTCACTTAGGAATCATATGAATAGTGGTATGTTATTAACTAAAATGTGGAATTATTCTAAGTTAATCTAATATTAAGAACAACAATAAATAATAGATAAATGCATATAGAAAATTACCTAAATAACTAAGTAAATAGAAATGTGAAACCCTAATGAAAAAGAGGGTTAGGAAGAGCTTAGCTGATTCGACGAAGGTGCTGGACTATGTCCTAGTGTGAAGAAGGAAAATAGGATGAGGAAACGATCACATAGAAGCTCCGATAAACACAAATATGAGATCTCTTGCTAGGTGGGGCACTTGGAAAGGGACAGGGGTGTTCGTGGGCACCTGGGTCTAAGATATGGGTGCCTTGGTTTGTGGAAATATCCTAAAAACCTTCTTTGAAGTGTTCTTGGATGTTCTCATGTATTTTTCTCTTATCATACTAACTTTTTAAAACTATATCGATGTCGCTGCAATACCCGCAATAAAGAATCACCCAAAACCCTAATACGAGCATTAAATCCCTAAAAAAAAATTCATATGAAAGGGTTAGACCGTCCTCGGTGGCTACAATGGTGGACTTACTATGTGTTGTAATACATATCGACTGACACTGATGTAGTTATGTGTGTGTGTGTGTGTGTGTGTGTGTGTGTGTGTGTGTGTGTGTGCGTGCGTGCGTGCATGCAATCATGCCCAAGGTGCTCTTGTGCCAATCACACTTTGTGAAAGTAGTGAGAAATAACTATGTGTAGAAATGTAATAAAATGGTGGATGGAATAGAATAAACTTCCCTCCTATGCAAGTGTGATGCAAATGAACCAACCTTGTGCCTTGTGATGGATCTAGATGGATGCAAATGGAGCCTTTGATGGATGCAACATTAGGTGATGATAGTAGTGATTAGTGCTTGGTCCCTCATTATGGTCTCATAACTTTATATTTATATGGTTCTCTTGATCTAATTTTGTAATTAACCCCGAAAAGGCCACCACTAAAAAGATAGAAAGCTCAAATGGCTAGAAAGTGCCCAAAAGTGGTGGGAAAGTGTAAAAAGGCTAAGGGCACCCCAAATTGGACCAGGGCACTTGGGGCCCCTAATAGTTAGAGGTAGAATGATGCAAAATGAAAAAAATAGACTGGATAAGTATGTGCTAAAGGTTGGAAATGATGATAAAAAACAAAGTAAAATGGACAAAGGACAAGGGTTAATTAGTAATTTCTTCACTCAAAACCATATGAATAGTAGTATGAGACCGAAACTAAATAATGCCTAAAGTGCATGATTTTGTGTCTACATTTTCCTCCACTTTATGTTGGTGAGCGAATGCTTGGTAACATAAAGTATATAAATGATGCATACCGATGTCCATGTAGAGTGATGTAGGAAGCGTGCCAAAGGACTAGACAAAGCACAGAGTGACATAAATATGAAGTGTAGATACTAAAGATGTAAAAGAGAAAAAAGTGATGAGAGTAAACCTAGGGTAGAAACACGTGTTTAGTTGCTGATGTGTGTGATGTACCTGCATGTTAGTATGAGGTATGTGCTGCCACAAAATGTTGATGCCATTATTGTTGTTGTTGTTGTTGTTGACTACTTGTTTCTCATACGATCGGACCTACAAGGAGAAGATAATCAAGTAGTCAAATACGCATGTATATATGTCAAAAATGTATTTATATAGTAAAAAAACATGTAATGGAAATGAAAAATGTAAAAGGAACATGTGCACCTGATCCATGATGAGAGAAAAGGTGTAGAAAGGATATCCTATACTACAAGTTTTTTGGGCGATCTCACGCCACCCTAGCCAAATAAGTGTAGGGAGAAAGATGCATTATTCTCCAACCTGTAATTGCTTCCCTAAAGATGTGTGAAGAGATCTCTATACTACCTAGTTTTTGGGTGATCCGACGCCATTGGCTGAAGTAGTGTAGAGAGGAAATCCATGTATATCCTCTAACTTGTAACTAATCCCCAAAATGATAAGGACAATTTTCCTATGTAAAATCTGCTATGTATGGGGTTTTTAGACTCGTCTGAAACCCACTCATTGTATAACCCATAATGTCAAGGATGGAAACTGAACTAAATTGTACTGTGGTACAAAGTGCTTTGAATAGTGTGTAAAAACCAAATGATGCCCCCTTTTGGGGGATGGATGAGAATGCACCAAAATAGGACCAACCACATAATGTGGCCCCAAAATAAGACCATTGTTAGAAACCAAGTGTTAGTACAAACAAACATGTTTTGTAAAAAGATGCAAAAAGTGTATGCTACACAAACAATAGAGAAGTTGGAAATTAAGTAAACACACAAGAAGATAAATCATAGACCACCAAAGTGGGTTACAAACATGGGACACCACTCACGATGTTGCAAGACACACAAGGCCATAATGGCCGCATACAAAAAAAAGTGTGCACACCAAAAAGGGAAATGCCCACATACAAGAGAAAACAAAAACATAAAAGTAAAAACAACAAATAACCATGAAAGCAAGTAATCCTGCAAAACAAATGTTGCACATGAAGCACCCATTAGCATGTTAGAAAGATAACTTATATGTCAAAAGCATGTATAAGAAAGTAATGTAAATTCCTAATTACAAAATGAAACAATAACACCTGTAAGAGACGAATGTGGATGCCCCCAAAAATGTTGTAGGAGCGGTAGGAGGCGAGCATCCATGTTGCGTGTGAGAGACTTGTATCTATGATCACAACTAGAAAAGGATGTGAACAAACATGTGTGGATGGTAAAGATAATGACATATAAGAGATCTAGCTAGCACATGTAATAAATGAACATGAATAAGCAAATGTAAGCAAGAGTAAAAGTAACCAAGATATGAATGCAAATGGATGAGAGGATCATGTTCCTCCTCGAGTGAATGGAAGTGTATGCAATGAGGTTCATTTAGTATGTCCCCTTAGCAATCAAGAATGAACCAAAAATGAGAGTGCGTAATCGGAAATGGTCAAGTGTGTGTGTGTAAGCACACTTGATGATGAGTGTGTATGTGTAGTGTTGATAATATGTGACCTAGAAATGATGTGCGCGTGACCCTATAGCTGAAGCATATATGAAGAAAATGTGATCAAAGAGTGATGATGTAGCCTAAAGCATGTATCACTACCGATGAATAAAGGGAGTGGTGATGTAGTGTAAAGCGTATACCACTACAAGATGAAGGAAGAGGTCACCATTTAGCCTAATGCATATGTCACTAACCTAGGAATGTCACATGAGGGAAGGTAAAATGATGAACATGCATGTATGATAAGGTCCATTTGATTAGTAAACCATCGAGAATTGAGTATGGACTGAGGAACTAGACTACGTAATATGGTAGTGAGTGCAACATGTAAAATAAATATATGTAGTATATGCAGTGATGAGAGACGACCATTTGATGTGTAAAATGTGTAATGTGTGCTATATAGAATGTAATGCAAGATGTGTAGATAGCCTAATAGTGTAAGGTGTGCCCTATGTAGTACGTTAGATGAGGATTATGTATTTTTAGACTCATAGACCATAAAAGTGAGATACACGTATGTTGATGACTAATATGATGTATGATGTGTAGATGCACAAATATCAGAATGATATAAACTAACTGTAGAGTGTATGATGTAAGATGTAAGACACATGATGCAAGATTTACAAAGCAACACAATGTGTAATACCTATTATGGAGTGTGTGGGGTTCATGTGTAGTATGCCCTCAATAGTCAAGTGTGAACCGAAGCACAAGAGTGTGTCACCGGGAGATGGTCTAATTGTGTGTAAATGGCTATGTGAATGCTAGAATATGGATATATGTAAATATGAGTGTGAGATAGTTTTTATGATAGGATGATGGAGATGGGGGGAATGTGTACATGTTATGCCCCCCAAGTATGTGGTGGTGAATATAGTCATGTGACACTTGTTGAGGAGATCATCATTGTCGGGATCAAAGCCTATCGAGTAGCATTAGAGACATGATAAGCAATAGAGTGAGGTAGATCATATAAAGAACCATAGTGACATAATGTGTAGATAGTCATGGAATATTCTTCATTAGTGAAGGGGACTGGTGGATAGTCATGTGCGTACCATCGAGAGAGATTCAAAGAGTAAGTAGGAGATGAGTCATTAGCTATGGAAATATTACCGAATGGCATAAAAATGTAAGTGAAGTGTGATTAGTATCTATGGTACCACCAATATAGTCAAGCCAAGATTTCCCAAGAGTTAATGGAGAATCATGAGGGGCATGTGTAATAAATACCGTCAAATGAAACACACGAAGGCCATAGGTGACCGTAATGTGACAATAACCATGATAAAGATGAGATGAGTGAAGTGGGGGTAAGATGTCATTAAGTGTTAAACCAAGTCTAGCTAAGCCCTCATGTGTGTAAATAATATATGAATAAGTATGATCGACCAAGATGTTATGCCAAAAAGAGTTGTTGATGAGTAGTGTGCATGTGAAAGGGGGTGGCAAAGATGTAGTTTGCATGGTAGAAGATGAAATAGTCTCAATGGTGTTAACCGATCCTTGGTAAAGTATCATAGCATTGGTAGAAGGAGGGGTTTTGAACTTGTATTCACCCGGGCCATCGGCCATAAAGGTGTCCTTGAAATAAGAGTCATCGACATCTAGAGGAGTAAAGTTAAGTTGGCCTAATGCTTCGTCAGTGAGTTTGACTGCATCAACTTCATCATCAAAATCCTTAAAATAATCGGTGTTAGTGTCATTATGTTGTGTGGAGTTATCAAGTATGTTGGTAGGTGGTGTGGCACACAGGTAGAATGGAAGGTAGGTATGATGGTGGAGGAACAACCTTGATAGGTGCTAATACTATAGGTGATATAATAGCCGTAGTGTGAGTAGAAATAACAAGAGTATTTGTAGTGGTAGAAGAAGGTTGTGAAGCGCTAGACTGACCAATGTCATATGTGTTAAGGTTACTATACATAATACATTGTGAAGGTGGGATGGGCATAATAGTAATAGGGTATATGTGACAATATTTGAATGGCTATGGATCTACAACTATAGTATGTTCATAACCATCATGCAAAAATTTGACACATTGATGAATAGTAGATGGAACTGCTTGCATTATGTGAATCCAAGGTCTACCTAACAAGAGATTGAATTGAAATGAGGCATCTATAACATAAAAGTTAGTGAGAATAGTTTTAGGCCCAACCCGGATGTGTAATGAAATAGTCCCTAAACATGTACGAGTGGTAGAGTCATAGCCTCGAGATGATAGTAGAATTCTTAGAAATGAGATTATCACTAATACCCAATTGCTTTAAAAGGGAATAAGCACATAAGTTTATGGTTGATCCATTATCAATAAGCACTCATTTAATACAAGTGGTGTTAACAACAATAATGATAAGCAAAGGTGCACACATGGATTGCTTTTAGCAAAAGGTGACATATCCTCATCAGTGAAAGATATGGCATGTGGCAAATTGTGAAGAGACTGTATGAGGTGTGTAAAGGCTACCACGAGTTGTCACTTTCTATGTGAATGACACAAAGGGATGCTTCTAGTGTTTGGTGATAGTTAAGCACATTACACAATAAGTCATAAAGATAAATCTTAGTGGGTGTATTTTAAGTTGTTCAATAATGTCATAGCCCTTAGAAGTAGGAGGGGCCATCAAAATAATGGTGGAGGAATAGTAGCGGGTGGAGCCATAGAGGATTAGGATGAGTACAACAAGTAGTTACTACATTGATAGATGGGTCATCCTAGGTGTAACAAAGTGAGGAGGATGTTGAGTATGTACTTGCATGAAATCAAAGCAACAGAGTGGTATACCGAAAACTTAGTGGGTGCAAAAGAGGGATAAGATGATTGAGCCATAATAGAGAAGAGAAAAAGAGCCCTAAGTGGAAGGTAGTGTCGAACGCGGGTTCACCAAAATGATTAACTAAAATATGGAATTGTTCTAAGTTAATATAATATTAAGAACAACTATAAATAATGAAATAAATGCATAAGAAAATGATCCAAGAACTAAGTAAATAGAAATGTGAAACACTAATGAGAAAATATGGTTAGGAAGAGCTTATCTGATTTGATGAAGGTACTTAGAATGTGTCCCAGTGTGAACTAGGAAAACAAGAGGAGGAAACGATCACACAAAAGCCTGAGAAAGCACGATCCATGATATTTGGTTGGGCTGGGGTTCTCTGAGAGGGATAGGGGTTCCTGTGGGTGCTTTGGTCTAAGATATGGGCACCTTGTCTCATGGAAATATTTTGAAAACCCTCCTCGAGGTGTCGCTAGATGTTTACACGTGTTCTCCTCTTATAACACTAACTTTACTGAAATATATCTGATGTCACCTGCAATACCTGCGTAAAAGGAATCACCTATAAGACCCCAAGTCCATAAAATTCCTAAAAAATAAAGATATATATGAAGGGGTCAGACTATCCTCAATGGCCACATTGGTGGACTTACTAACTAAGCGCTACACTACATCTCAAACCTGATGTAGTTCTTTGTGTGTGTGCAATCATGCCCTAGATTCTCTTGTTCTAGTCACACTTTGTGAAAGTAGTGAGCAATAACTATGTGTAGAAATGTAATAAAATGGTGGATGGAATAGAATAAACTTCCCTCCTATGCAATGTGATGCAGATGAACTAGCCTTGTGCCTTGTGATGGAGCTAGATGGATGAAAATTGAGCCTTTTATGGATGCAACCTTAGGTGATGATAGTAGTGCTTAGTGCTTTGCCCCTCATTTTGGTCTCATAACTCTATATTTATATGGTTCTCTTGAACTAATTTTGTAATTAACCCCAAAAAGGTGACCACTAAAAAGATAGAAAGCTCAAACAACTAGAAAGTGCCCAAAAAGTGGTGGGAAAGTGTAAAAGGCTCAAGACACCCTAAATGGGACTAGGGCACTGGGGTCACCCTAGTATAGGGATGGGTGCCCTAGTTAGAGGTAGAATGATGTAAAATGACAAAAATAGATTGGGTAGTATGTGTTGAAGGTCGGCGGTGAGGAAAAAAAGCAAAGTAAAATGGCCAAAGGACGAGAGGTTAATTAGTACTTTCTTCACTTAAAAACCATATGAATAGTAGTATGAGAATGAGACTAAATAATGCCTAAAGTGTGTGAATTTGTGTCTACAAAGATGTATGTGATTAGGACCTAGAAATGTACCCAAGTCTCGTGGTTTTGTGTCTACAATGTGAGACTAGTTCCATAAGGTGCAGAGTGACCCTAATTTCTTATATTTACTAAAATAAATTTAAAGTATAAGTTTTTCATTTATTAATCTTTATAATTTATTATTAAACCATTAATAAATGAAAAAATTATACTTAAACCATTTATTTTTGTAAATATATCCCTCACAAAAGCACATATGCCACATAATAAACATGAACGTGAGTGCCTTATAGAGTGAGCGTGTTATAACGTGCTCACGTTATAACATGAGTGCATTTCCTCTTCTTTGGATTTGAAATTCCCAATCCACATGCTTGGATTTTCCTTAGATATCCAATCCTAAGGTTATGATCATGTAATATGTGAATAAATCCATGTTTTACCAAAAACCTAAAAATCTCATGTGTACACCCCGATATCTCATGCATTATAACATAATATTCCAAAAAAATTATACTACGATGTCAATCTCAGTTTTACCTTGGTGACGATATACTTCTTTCTAAAATTTGATTAGTTTAAGGCTTTCATCCTTAATTTATTTTACTAGTGCCTTCTTTTCTTGTCAAAACGTATGCATACATTTTTGTACACAATTTATGATTTTTTCATCCAAATTAAAAAAACCACCTCTTCTAAACTCCATTCTACACACATTAAAAAAATATTTTTCTCTCAAAGTTATGGGGGTGTACACACAAATATTTCATTTTTGGGATGTGTGCACTTTGAAAATTAATAAAAATTATATATTTATGCATAAATTAGTGAGACCTCATACATGGTCTTAGTGACTTTCTACTAAAGGGATTTGAAAAATAATTTATAGAACTCAAAAATGGGGGGGGGGCACATACACAATATGTTCTTATCTTTTTGACACAAAAATAGACATAGTTTGTGTGCACACCACATTCAACCCTCTTAATCTCCACCATTTAAAGAAAATAGTAGCTTAGAAATTAGATTCCAAGCTCTACGGTACTTATTCTTATCACTTTGTCAAATTTTGAGCATATGCATGCTAAATTATTAGATGAAGTTTAGGTTTTTCTGATTTTAGGAAAAATGTGTCTACTTTTGACCCCCTTTTGTCCCCCATTTCCATGCACATACCCTATATGTATATGTATATGTGTGTGTGTGTGTGTGTGTGTGTGTGTGTGTGTGTGTGTGTGTGTGTGTGTGTGTAATTCCTGAGTCCCACAATCCTCTCTTGCCACCTCCCTATACAAAGTTATGTTTTTAACTTATAAAGGATTTATGCTCACCTAACCTAGTTGATGTGGGACTAAATTGTGAATAGTTATGAATCTTATCAATTGTCAAATCCTCGCTAGTTTTAATTTGGAACTATTAAACTATTTGGGCTTGGGGAAAATCGACATTACCATTTGGTATCGAGTCATGCTTCTTAAACATGTGAGTAGAAAAATTAGGTTAATTGAAGCATGTATTTTTTTTTTTTTTTAAATTATTAAATGATTTTTGACTGGAGATATGAACCGGAGGGTTGGTGGGGCCCCAACCTACAACAACGTCTTGAGACAAGATATTACAATTTAAACCAACACAAACCATGACCACTGATCTTGCACCAATGATGCAATTTTCCTGCTACCGTTGTTTTTAGAGCACTACTCACCGCCAACACCAATGCCAATGATGCAAATTCCACCACCGTTGAGAATCACCAACTCGAAGCCGCAAGCCACTTCCATTGATGATGTAACACCTACCACCACTATAACTGCCACAACCTACCAATGATGCAACACCCGCCACCACCGTAAACCATCCCAAGTGGGATCGTGACTAGCAGGATTTGAACTCGGTGGATCCGGACACAACCATCCGTCTTAACCAATCCACCCAAACTCCATTGGATTGAATCAAGTATATTTTAGAAAAAATTAAAAAGAGTATAATGTAGATTATTTTAAGGGTAAAATAGTAAAAACAATCTCCCTATATTTCTCTTTGGTGTAAACACTAAAACCTATTACAACGAATTGAGGTGATATGGACTCTACGAATAAAATGGACTACACCGAGTCCGCAAGGAGGAATCAAAACCTAGAAGGGGAAGTCTTAAACCTTTCTCATGAATTGAAAAAAATATTTAAAGAAATTAGATGATTTTCATAATAATAATAATAAGGATAAGAAAAGATATGATAAAAATAATGCTAAGAAATGAAATGGTCCTTTGAATAATGAAACTATTTTTGAAGTAAAATATTTATACAAAATTTGATGATGTAAGTCAGTAAAAGGAAATAAATAGTTTTGTAAGCAATTTTTTTTTTTGAGTATGTTGGTAAATTAGGAAGAGGGTAAGAAGTGGAGAAGTGGTTGGCTAACTTAGAGATATACTTTGAATTACAAGGAATGTGTAATAGGGGAAGAACACATGTTGTTACTTATCGCTTAAATGATGTTGCACTAAACTGGTGGTAGTATATAGTCAATTCACATAATTTAAAAACAAATAAAATCAAATGAAAATAATTTAAAACTATGTTTCAATAAAAATACCTCTATGATTATTTCCAACATGAAAGATAAAATGAATTCTTTGATTTAAAAAAACAATGTTAGACAAGTAAACAAGTATAAACAAACTTTTGGATGGTTAAATAGATTTGTGCCCTTCATAACTAGACAAGACAGAGTAGTAAGGTTTATAAATGGTTTAAGGGATGAGTTCAAAGCAAGTGTGTTGTGGTGAAACTCTGTCACAATGTGACAAGGCCTTCTAAATTGAGACGTATAATAAAAACTTGAAGAAAAGGAGGGAAGGATTCAAAAATGGCATAAGTCTTATCATTAAAATAATTAGAATGAGAATTACTAGGGATCTCAAGGTGAGAAATTTAATTATTGAGGGAGACTATATGAATATTATAAATAACCTTACAAGCTCCCAACCCCAAATTGACCATAAAATATTTTATGATTGATGTCAAGGCCTTATGTAAAGGTTTTTCAAACATTAATATTTGTCATGTATATAGAGAAGGAAATGGTGTGGCTAATGCTCTTACTAATGATGGGGTCATCATTAATAAATTCAAAATATGGCATGATTATGAGGAGATTCCTATTGCAGCAAAAGAAATCATATATAATGAATCCAAGGACACTTCTCTCTCAAATCAAGCTAAGTCGGCGACTTAGGCACGTGTGGGGTAAGATTTTTGTACTTAACTTATGTGTGTTAACCATTTCAAATGGATATTTTTACATTGATTTTTGTGTCTAGGTTTTGATAAAAGGGTTTTCAAGTTGGTTTTGCAGTTCTAGTGGATAGGTTTGGTAGCTCTACATTTCCCCTATTTCATCACTTCGTAACATGGCCGCTTTTTAGTTGCATCCGGGTTATTGCCTCTCTATCCACGAGGTAAAATTTCAATATGGGGGTCCTCCTTGTAGAGTGGAACCTATTTGTGACCCATCCTGGTAGAATAATGTAGAGTTATGACAAGTCTTAAGCGTGGATGGTTTCACAAATTTTATGCAATGAATTAAGGGCCACGATGTTCACATCTCTCTGAATTTCACATGAAAATGGAAAGACAGAGTTATCACTTTCAAGGAAAAAGAATTCACAATCACAGAAGGGCTGATCTCTTTCATCACTGGTCTGGGTATGGAGAGGGTCAAGTTTTATCATAATAAATTTGACAAGGAAGCTCAAGAGCAGCATTTTGTGGTGGGAGATGAGACTCTGTAGATTGGGAAGTCGGGGATTCTTTTCTCTTCCATCCCCCACCATATAATGAAGTTGCAAAATGATAGTGTACTACATCACCCTAGAAGGACACTTTACAACTATGCCACTACATCACTTGGTTATTTTGAATCATTTTAGGCATGATTTTAAGGTTAGTTTTTCATACTATATTTTTCATTCTCTTGAAAAATTGGTGTGTGATGTTTAAGCTCATTTGAGGGTTCTTCCCTAAATCAAGGGGTGATATTTCTTCTGCACCATTACTTCCTTGATGTGGTTTCCCATGATCCTACCCCCTCTGCCCCCTCCCCATCAACCCAAGATTTGTACCAAGAACCCCAATGTCAAGGCTCCCATCTCAAATCCCCCCCTGTTAAAAGAATCATCCGAAGTAGTTCTAAGGGAAAGGATATTGTGGGGGCCAAAAATGTGTTAGAGATCAGTCACTCTACCTATATCCCTGCTGATAGTTCTAGTTTATCAACTCAAATAAAACTACAGGCCAAGGCTATAAAGGGAATTGAAGACAATGTGGACTTACTCCTTAAGGAAGGAATCAAGACCAATTTGGACCCTTCCATTCTTTTAAATTTGGAAGTGAAAATTGATCTCTTCATTCAACTCAAATCCCTAGAGGAAATATTTCTACAAGTTGAGGACAAGCAAACCAACCAGCTTGTCATTCATAGGGTTGTAATTGACTATATTCAAAAAAATGTTACATAGGTTTTTGATGCTTGTGGTATCCCAAGATTAACTTGGAAGAATGGTAGAATCAAGAAGAAGACAATCACTGAGAGAAACCAGGATCCTCATATGCAAACTGCCATCAACCTTTATAAGGCCTTGAAGATTTCTTAGAAAGTCTATAACAAGTCTCTTAATTAGTGTTGTTTTGCTGTTTTTATGTTGTAGTTTTGCTGTTTTGTGTTGGTTGTTGGGATCCTTGTAGGTAGTTGGCCTCTGCCTAAGTTTATTACTTGAATATCTAGCTCTACTTAGGCTATAATGTTGGGGTGTGGCCCTATTTATAAAAAAACTACTATGTTGACATTTTCTATCTTAGATTTTAAGCCTTTTTGTACTACATGGTATGGTACCTTCAAAACCATTTACCAATAAAAAAATTAGAATTATAAGAAAAGATCTTTTCCATAAACAACCCAATGCAAGAATGCTAACATTAATAATTTTTAGAAGTATGGGAATACATATACTCAAAAGAAAACACATCCAAACATAAAATGTTGGAATTGTGGAGACAATAATCATGCAAAAGGTTATCTAAAAAATAGAAAAAAACACTCAGAAAAGTGAAAATACATAAATCATGAAAATATATGCTACTATTATGTTGGAATTGTAGAGAAGATAATTATGCAAAAGGTAGTCCCAAAAAAATTAGAAACAAAAAAATAATAACCCTAAAAAAGTGAAAATCCATAAATCATGAAAATATATGCTTCTATGGACACATGTATAGTACATTATCAAATGTATTTGGTAGAGTTGAAAGGAACCATAAAGGGTCAAGATATTATTTTTCTAGTTCATTTTGGTAGTAGTCATTGTTTTATTTCCACTAAAGCAACATCCAAATTTAAATTATCTACCATAGAAATTGAACCCATAGTTGTGGAGATGGCTAAACATATTGGAGTTGTCATTGAGAATCTAAATTTTCAATTAGGTGATATAAAAACCACATATAAATTACACATTTTGAATCTTGGTCAATACAATGTCGTCTTAGGGATGCCTTAGCTAAAAAGAAATAATGCATTAATAAGATGTGAAAATAAACAATTTTTATAAGATACCAAGACATATCATTTAAAACTTTGTAAGGTGAAAGGAGACCTATTATTATTAGGACTACTTTTGATGTACATTTGAAAAGGACTCCAAAATAATTGTAAAGATTTTGTGTCATGATGACATAACAAGGTGATAAATTTAAATTGGATATAAACCTTAAATAAGTGGTGTAGGAATTTATGGATGTATTCCTAAAAGAAATGAAGAATTTCCTCCTCACAGATCCATAGAACATGTCATTGATCTAACTCCTAGCGCTAAACCAATATCTAAAGCACCTTATAGACAATCAATCCTAGAGTTAATTAAATTTAAGGTACAATTATCTAAGTTACTTAAACAAGGAAAAATGAAACCTAGTGTTTCTCCCTAAGGTTCATCAATAATTTTTGTTGAAAAGAAAGATGTTACTTGTGGGTTTGGAATGATTACCAACAATTGAATAAATTCACCATCAATAATAAATATCCCTTATCTTTCTTCTTATGCTAGAATTCACATAAAAATTGATATATCCAAGCCCCTAATGCAAGCTATTAGAATTAACACTCCTATGGGATTATGGTTCCAACCTATCGACTATGCGTGTTTTCCATTCGGATGCTTCAAGTGCAGAGAAACTGGGCATAAAATGAATAATAGCCCATTTTTGGGCTCTAAAGCAAAGGAAAGATCCTTTCCTAGAACTACACCAAGGAAGAATGGAAAGCAAAATGGGAAGATGTTGAGACTTCAGCTAATCCTAGGGATGATCCGATGTTGGATCCTTCCATAGAGGTAGGATTACATGGTGTTAAGGATTCATCTTTCTGCCTTGAGTCCTTTGTACTCGAAGAAAATTTAGGGTGTGTGGGAATTTTTAAGGACAAGGCCTTTGATCAAAGGAAAGTTTTGTCTTAGGAAATTCCTCTAGAGAAGGAAGACTTGGATATTCTATTGGAAGCCTTTGGTTATGAGAATGGGAAGAATGTGTCCCCTGTGATGGGTGAGTCCCCCAAATATGAGAAAGTGTGTCCTCGAAGCATGATGATAATAAGGAGAATGAGGCTCCCAATGGGAAGTCCACTTCAGGGTTGGAGATCCTCTCGAAGGAGGGCGAGGTGTTCAAGAAAAGCTTGGCTACTCTAGTTAGGAATTTAGAAATACTGGGCTCTTCCTAGTCACCTCAACTAGATACAGGAAATGCTAAAGTGGTTGGGAGGAAACCCAATGCTCTCAAAACTCAGCTTGAAGCTAAGTTGAATATTGACATTGGAAGTCAAAGCACCTTAGAGGATTTTTTTGTAGGAGGAAGGGTCTCCCCTTCTACACGTAGCCCATGAAGATTGTAAGATGGAAAGTTAGAGGATTGAACTCCTCTGACAAATGTCACCCGGTGAAGTGTCTAAGGGAATCAAAGATCCAGATTTCCTAATGATTCAAGAAACAAAAATGTCAAAATAAGATGGAGCTCGAGCCTAGAAAATATTTGGCATAATTATGAGGTGGTTGTGATGGAAGCTGAAGGTTGTGCTAGTGGGTTTGTGATAACCTGGGCTACTAAAATATTGCAGTGTTATCCTCTGTTCAAATGTAAGTGGTTCATTGCCCTTGATTATTTGGATTTTAAATTAAATGATAGTTTTGTTCTTGTCAATGTTTATGGTCTGATTTTACTGGAAGAAAAAAGAGAATGATGGCTTGCTCTGAACTCTATGTTGAAAGATGAGGAGAGAAGGAAGGATTTGGGGGGTGATTTTAATGAGAGATGGGGCTTTAGAACCATTGTTGGCTAGAGAAAAGGAAGGACTAACACATTTAGATCATATCCTCAAGATGGAGGAGGTGTTTTGGAAACAAAAATCTAGAGTTAAGTGGCTAAAAGAAGGTGATAGAAATACAAAAATCTTCCATTTAGCCACAGCCATAAGGAGAAATGTAAACAGAATCAAGTAGGTGACCCTTCCAACGGGTGAAGTTATCATCGACATGGATAGGATTAGAGAGGAAGGAGTTTCTTTCTTTAAGAATCTCCTTTCAGAAGAGGATGTGGATGGCAGCTTGGATGAAGAGGCTATGCTCTCTGATATTCCCAAGGTGTTGGATGAGAATGAGGCATCTAGCCTGATGAATCCTATCTCCTAGGAAGAAGTGTGGGTGGCTATCTTCATTCTTGGTGTGGATAAAGCCCTAGGACGTGATGGTTTTCAGATCAGGTTCTTTCATAAGTTTTGGCATATAGTGGGGAATGATGTTTGGTCTGATATAGAAGAGTGTAGGAAGAGAGTGATTGTGAAGGAATGGAACTCCACATTTTTGGCTCTCACCCCTAAATATGAGGATCCTAGATATTTTGACACATTCGAGACCTATTTCCTTATGTAATGGGATTTATAAAATTGTGTCGAAAGTTATGGCCATTAGGCTGAAAGCTTTCTTGTGCTCGGTCATCTCGATTATCAAAATTGGTTTGTTAAGGGTAAATAGATTCTAGATGGAATAGTAGTGGCTCATGAGGCATCAATTCTCTTTCTCATAAAATTCTGGTATGATCATTAAGTTGGATATGATGAAAGTGTATGAAAAATAAAATGGAGCTTCTGGAATCTATTCTCTCTAAATTTGGTTTTCTTCTTGATTGGATCTAATTCATCGAGAATTGCTATTCCACTCTAAAGTTTTATGTGTTGATAAATAGTGTCCCAAATTGGGAACTTTGATGCCTCTCGTGGTCTCAGGCAGGGTGATCCACTCTCTCCTTTTATTTTTATTATAATGGCTGAGAGTATTTCAAGGGATTTTCAAAAGGTTGTGGAAAACAAGGAGCTTAAAGGATTGAAAATCTCTTCGAGGCATGATCCTATTTTGAATGCCCAGTTATTTAATGACATGATGCTCTTTGGTGATCCTTCATGAGTGGAAGCAAAGAAATTTCAAGAGATTCTTCTCCAATATGAAAAGGTTGCTGGTCAAAAGGTGAGTGCTCCCAAAATTTTCATATTTTTTATTAATGTGGATCCAAGATTGCAAACAAAAATTTATGGCATCTTTAGTTTTTATATGGGTTTCTACCTAACACGTATTTGGGGATGCCCTTAATTGGGGTGTGGAAGGTAAGGATCTTTGGAAACCGGTGGTGACTAGAATTTAGGTAAAGTTAGCCTCATGGAAAGGAAAATGACTCTCTCTTGCTTTGGGAGAGATGAGCTGATCGAGATCATCTCTTCAAGAAATCCTTACGTATTTCATGTCACTTTTCAAGTTGCTGGAAAAAGCGCTCGATGCATTGTGAACATGCAAAGGAAATTCTTGTGGTGTGCTTCGAGGATAAGAAAAAGTTTAGTTTAGTGGCATAGGATGAGATATGCCATCCCAAAAAGATGGGGGCCTAAGATTCAGAAATTGTAGGATAATGAATAAGGCCCTTGGGGGTAAGATCCTTTGGAAAATTTATGAAGATAGAAATAGTATTTGGAGTAGGATCTTGGTTGCTAAATACTTGGAGTCAGGATCTAATGAATCTCTTCTTTCATGTTGATCTTCTTAGAAGTTTGGGGGTTTGGAACTTAATCAAGATATGTGGAGAAATGGTTGTCCCCGGTCTGAAGTGACAACCTAACAATGGTAGAAGAATCAACATGTGGAATGAAAATTGGCTCTCCGGTTGGCCCCCTAGTTGAAGTTGAGGTAGTAAATGGATTCAAAGATGAAGCTATTTCCTATTGGGGTTCTAAGGTGGAGGGATATATTTGTAAGGTTGGGGGTTTTAATAACTAGATTTATCCATATGTTAACATATTTGCTAATTAGGAGGGGGTTTGGCCTTTTTAGAATCCTTTGGTGTGCCCTCATGCCCAAATGGATTTTCTAAGGATTGTTTGAAATAGTCTGGGTCTAGCTCGGGTGCTTTGTCACATTCAAAGATTTGCATGTTATTATCTTTGGGAAAGTTTTCTCTAGAGAAAAATCTAAGTCCTTCCGATATGTTTTTGTATGGATAAAAAAAGGCCTACCTAAAGCTAATCACTTTATGTGGTCTGGCTTCACTTGGTAAATGCTTAACTTATGATAAGTTGATTAAAAGAGGATTTCATGGGCTGAGTTTTTGTTTTTTATGTGAGGAAGCAGAGGAGTCGGGTAGTCATATCTTTATGCAATGTTCCTTTTCTTTCCAAGTTTGGTCCTGGGTCTGGAATCTTTGGAATATTGCCCGGGTTTTCCTTCCTCAGTTATGGACCTTATCTCCCAGTGGTAGCGAAAAATGGCCCACAAAGGCCTTTTTCTTTTGTGGAATCTAACCCCAGTGGTGGTGATGTGGAGCCTTTGGATTGAAAGAAATAGAAGATTTTTAGGGTCAAAAGCTATCTGCAGACAAAAAGTTTGGAATAGAATAGAAAGCTCTCTTTTGGAATTGATGGGATCTTGGAGTTCGGATATGATCAATAAGAATAAAGAAGATAGAATTTTATGTGCGAAATGGCCTTCTATTTTGTGGAAATTTGATGCTCTAGCTCCTGATAAGGGGAGGAAGGAAGAAAAAAGGTATCTTGGAAACCTCTTATTGAAGTCTAGATAAATATGAATTTTGATGGTGCCTCGAAAGGTAATCTTGGTTTTGCGGGTGTGGATGTGTGTTCAAAAAAGATGACTGCCAACCCCTTTTAGATATAGCTTGGGATTGTGGAGTTTCCTCCAATAATTACGTGGAAGGTATGGCTCTTATTTTTGGTTTATTGGAAGCTAAGTGAAAGAATTGGATTCGATTTGGATTGAAGGGGACTCTTTAACTATTTTAAATATGGCCAGGGAAGACCCCTAGAGTGTGGAAATTGAAATCTATTTGCGCAAGTATCAAGTCTATTTTGGCCTCCTTTTCCGAGGTTATTTTCTCCCACACTCTGAGAGACAACAATAAGGTGGTGGATTGCTTAGCAAATAGAGGAGTTGGTTTATGGGATAGTCTTCATTTGATGTCCCTTTCTTGGGAGTCAGGATTTCCTAATGACATTCAAGAGCTTTTAGCAGGAGATGCATGAATGACGTCGGTTGGTGTTCTTTAATGATTATAAAGGATGCACTCTTTTTCATATCCGCATCCATAGATATGATTTGGGTGTTATGTAAGATTTGGGCAATGATTGTGAAGCCTTGGTGCATGTGAAGTATTTATTATTTTGTGCATAAGCGTTGGTTTTAAAGCATACTTGGTGGGGAGTTTTTTTTTATCAAAGAAATGTTTCTCTTTCTCCGTCATAATGGTTCATCTCCTTGGTTTTCTCTGCTTCATTCCTTTTTGGGTGGTTTCACTTCTTTCTATCTAGGTTTATAACGTAAGAGGATGGCTCTATAGAGGTGTTAGGTAGGAAGAGGAGGTATGCCTAGACTAGGAATTATTTGGGGAATCCTTTTCCGAGTGGCTAAATGGCAGAATCAAGAATGTGGTGATGTGTGTTTGGCTTGAGTAGGTATGGAAAATGGCGAGAGAGTGTTGACACGGAGGAAGAGGAGGTTGTCATTTGTGACAAATTGAGGAAGCTTATGCTTGACCCTGGCTAATATGTGGGGTGGTGAAATGTCTTCAACTTGGCTCAAGACTTGAGTGTCGCCTCTTCTTCCCCTTCTCACCAGCAGAGTGACTTAGAGGAGGGATTCTTGAAGCAAAGTTGGCTACTTTGGGTATGGAGTTTTGAGGTTCTCTTGGTTTCACTTTGTGGTCACAATAGTTTTTCCCTAGGTTTTGGCTTTGGGGCTATGGTTTTAGGAATTGTGTATATAGGAAGCTTTATATATTGTAGTATGTAGATATATTTCCTTTTTGTTTATGTATGCACAATAATGTGCCTTATAACTCTTCTGTGAGTCTCGTGATGATTGTTTTATGTCATAGAATGGTGCAAAAAGATTTTTTTGAGGCTAGGGCCTTCTCCCTAGGGATATTAAGCAAAAAAATCCCTTATCTCGTATTGATGATTTTTCGAACAACTTAGTGGTCTAAAATGGTTCTAAAAAATGATTTACAATTGGGTCATCATCAAATTTGAATTAAGGAATATGACATTTATAAAACTACTTTTTGAACTTGTTATGACCATTAGGAATTTATAATTATAGCCTTTGGTTTAACAAATACACTAGCCACTTTTATGATGCCAATGCATGTGTAGACATAAAATCATGCACTTGGGTACATTTCTAGGTACTAAAAGCATACTAAGTGTTTATATGATTCCTAAGATAGAAAAATAGTAATTGACAAGTATCTTTGGCCTTTTTTCGTTGTTTCTTGTTTTCTATTTGGTCTTACACAACCTACAACCCAGATGGTACTTCATTTTTATCTTTTATGACTTTGAGCACTAGCCTCTAGGTTCCCTTGTCCCCTCCGAGTGCCCCTAATCTCTTTCCATCTTGCTCACTCTTTTTGGGCCTCTTTTATCTTTTGAGCATCTTATTTTCTTATGGGGTGGCTTTCTAGTTGTCAATTATGAAATTCAACAAAGGGCATCATATAAATACAAAGATAATGTGACCAAAATAAAATACTAGGCTCTAAGAATCTATTATCATCACCTAAGCTTGCATCCAAAGGCATATAAGAGTATCAAAGACATCCATTTAACATCCATTCAAGGGTCAAGGGACTGTATTTTTAATATACACTTCATAGGAAGGGGAAGTTCATTATTCCATCCAGACATCTATTTACATTGATACATATAGCTATCACTCGCTATCAAGTTCACTTGCATAAGGGATTTATAGGGCACAATTATTTCACACACTAGAACTACATGGAGTCTGAGATGTAGTGCAGCCCTCAATCATAAGTTCAATTAGTTGGTGACTTCCGGGTCAGTCCGAATCCCCATATTGCATCTTTATTTTTTTGGATTTGATGTGGTATTGTGGGTTTTGCAGGTGAAGCTTTATTTTGTAGGTTATATGCACACTCAATGATCATATTATGACATAAAAATGACCAAAAACAACTATCAACGACACTTTCGTGACACCAAAAAAATCAGATTTTGACAACTTTTTGCAGTCACGAGTTCCCGTAGTAGACTCTTGTGCCTAGGTGCCCCTAACCTAGTCTAAGCACCCTTTTCCAACTCTATGTCCAAAAATTCTAGATTTTACATCACATAATTGCAACATGGTCTTCCCTCTTGTTCATCATTTTTCCAGTCTAGATCAGTCCTGGAAAAACGTGAATCAACTAAGTCCTTTCCTCTCTCTCTTGCACTTAGGGTTTCATATTTTATTAGCTTATTGTTTGTGTCATAGTGTATCTAGTAGTTGTATATCATAGTGTACATTTAGTTACTATGTAATTAGGGTTTAACATAAATTCTATTTTTGTTAAATCATTTGGTGAACCCAATTTCAAACACTCTTGGATCCTCATTTCTTCCTAGAATTAATATCTTAGGATCCTCTCACCATGGATGTCTCCATCCATGCATTTTTATAGGATAATCTTGATTATGTAAATAAAATCAGATCTTATTTGGCTAATACTTATATTCATCCTCATACTTCACTTGAATATGTGTATCATAAGTTTACTTCAGCTTTATCTCTCAATGAAGAACATATTACTTTCACATCGATGAGTTTCCTTCTCAAGCCATGTTAGAACATGATCCCCCCTTTATATTCATGTTTGCATTAATAATGTTGGGTTAAACATGCCTTAGTTGATAATGGATCGGGATTAATATTTTTAATCTAGCATTTCTCCATCAAATTGGACTCTTTGAGGCCTCTTTGGCTCCCTCATATGTTTCTATTTGTGGATTTGATAATATTCCCAAGCATGTCTTAGGTACTATCACACTACCCATTACTTGTTGGGCCATGTACTCTACCTATTTCATGCCATGTGATGCCTAATAATATTAATTATAATATTATTCTTAGGAATCCTTAGATCCATGCCATGCATGTGATTTCCTTTCACTCTTCATACATGACTTAAATTCCTTTATCAAGGAGTTGTCTATGATGTTATAGTAGATCCATCCCCCTTCGCATTTTGTAATTCTATTGAGAATTCCATAAAACCCCTATCTCTTCTGCATCTAATCAACATTTCTCCAAATATGGTCTTGGCTATAAGTAT
This sequence comes from Taxus wallichiana var. yunnanensis, assembly GCA_018340775.1. Lineage (NCBI taxonomy): Eukaryota > Viridiplantae > Streptophyta > Pinopsida > Cupressales > Taxaceae > Taxus > Taxus wallichiana. The sequence goes on from CM031235.1 coordinate 638,801,119, forward strand.
CTACTTTGTTATGGTTTTTCTTTGTTGGTTTAGGCCAACATGGTCAAAGAGTCACATAACCATTGGCTCTCCCCACTCAATCTAATAAACTTGGCCTTGGATATCATCTTCCCTCCACATCTTCTTCAATGGCTTATATTTGTTTTTACATACTTCTTCACTTCCTCTCTTATATCCGGAACTCATCAGTGATTCTACTTCTACTAATTGGCCTGATTTGGACACTTTTTCTACTAATGATGATTCTCTTTTAGAATACATGGGGACTTACAATCACCTCCCCTCTTTCTACATCAAAAAATATTTCATCAGTTCTTAATACCACCACCTACTTTGGTGAATCAGATACACCTAATGAAAGTATTGATGCTCCTGACACCATTCCTACCATCCATACATTGAGGACTCGGTCAAATCTTCTAAATGAAGAAACCATTCAATATAACCTCAGCACTACTACCAACCCATGAATGGTTTTGTTAGATTCTTCTCTTACACCTTCTAAAAGATGATATTAAACAAGTTCTTCATGAATTCTGATATATTTACATGGGACTATAGTGATATGCCTAGTATCGATCCTTCCATAGCCATGCATAATATTGTCCTCCACCTTAGTGCTAAACCTGTTCAACAAAAAATTACAAAATGCATCTCGAAGGTCGCACTACTAGTCAAGGAAGAAATACAATGACTATTGATGTTGGCTTTATTCATGTTGTGGATTATCTTGTGGGTGTCTAACATCGTGCTAGTTATGAAGCCGATGGCAGGGTCCATTGTTGCAACGTTTTGTGATCTCAATAAGGCATGTCCCAAGGATAGTTTCCCATTGCCACATATTGACATCATTTTGATTCCACTGCTGGATATGAATATCCTTTCTTTCATGGATGGATTTTTTTGATTACAATCAAATCAAAATCAACCCAGAAGATCAAGAAAAACTTCATTTACTACATGCCATGGGGAACATTTTGTTACATATTATGCCCTTCGGCCTTAAAATGTCGGGCCACTTACCAATGAGAAATGATGCATATCTTCCATGACTATATTCATAAAATCCTTGAAGATTATGTTGATGATATACTTTCCAAATCACGACATCATTCCACATGCTCAAGATCTTTACACACTCTTTGAACATTTACAACAATATAAAGTACGTCTAAATCCAAAGAAGTGTGTTTTTAGTGTTATAATGGTAAGATCCTTGGGTACATTATTTCCCAATGTGGAATTGAAATTGATCCCAAAAATATCCGTGTCATTATTGACATGCCTCCACCTCACAATTTGCATCAGTTACACTCATTGCAAGGTAAAATCTAGGTCATCAACTATTTTTACCATACATCTCACTTTGAAAAAACCTAGCCATTCACATGCTTAATGAAAAAGACACTAAATTTTTCTAGGATGACCATTGCCAAAGGGAATTCAAAGATATTAAAGCATATCTCTTAAATCCTCATGTCCTAGTACTCCCATGGTTAGAGCAACCTTTCTTATTATACATTTCCACTACATTCCATGCATTAGGGGCCCTTCTAGCACAACACGATGATTCTCAACGTGAAAGAGTTGTCTATTACATTAGCTGGAATTTACTCTCTTATGAATGCAATTATAGTTACATTGAGAAATTATGCCTTGGCCTCATCTTTGTTGTGAGACAAGTTGTGCCACTACCTTCTTAATAATGAGGTTCATATCATTACTAAGGTAGATCCTTTACGATACCTCTTATCTCACACATCTCTCAGGATGTCTTGCGCATGATGGGTCATGTTACTTACAGAGTTTGACTTCAAATTCATTCCAAAAAAAGCAATCAAAGGCCAATTTATCATTGATCAACTAGTTGACACACCTCTTCCAGATGCATCACATTATGTGATTCTTTTCGAGATGATTTCACTACTTACACCATTGAATCGACACTTGGAATATGTACTTTGATGGGTCCCATTTCCTCTCAGGAGCAGGGGATGGAATTGTGTTCATCACTCCACATGGTGATCATCTCCCTTTGTGTATCACTTAGGGTTCTCATGTACGAACAACATTGTTGAGTATGAGGCCCTCATTTTCTCGCCTCATCGTCTCCCATAAACTTCTTATTCACAATATCTCACATACATGGTGATTCTCAACTTATTATAAATCAAGTTAACAATACATATCAAACAAAAGAGGAGCATCTTTGTCCCATATAATAACTTGGTAAAAATAATCCTAGCTACATTTGAATCCTACTCTCTCACTACTATCCCACACAAAAGACAATCATCATGCAAATGTTATGGCTAGTGCAACATCATTCATTCCCCAAGATATCACCATGAGTAGGCCACCTTCATCATTTTCCACTTATAACAGCCATCTACTGATAGTTTACCTTTCAAGCATGTGATATAACACATAGTAATGACCATCCTGAATGGTTTACTCAAATTTATAACTTTCTATATCGACAAGCTATTCCTGATGGATTTTAACCTCATGAAGCTCTTCGTTTGTGACACGAGGCCACATAATATGTAATCATTGGTTCTTCATTATTCAAAATATCATTTGATGGTCATTTTTGTGATGTTTAGGACTAGATGACATCCCCATGGCTATTTCTCACGTTCATGATAGTCTATGTGGTGGTCACTTCTCAGGAAAATCCATGTCACACAAGATTCTACGCTAGGGCTACTATTGGCCTACTATGGAACAAGATTGTTTAGAATATGCCAAATGTTGTGATAAGTGTCAAAAACATAGAAATCTCCATCATGCACCTACATATGACCTCCAACCTATTGCTCCATCATGGCCCTTTTCCTTATGGGGTTTTGATCTCGTCAAAAATTAACCCCGAATCGGTTGATGGTCATAAGTTCATCATTACTGCTATGAAATACTTTACTAAATGGGTCAAAGCCGCACCTTTGCAAATTGCCATTGGTCTCAATTTTTCATTTTATTACTACCCACATCATTACATGCTTTGGCATTCCCTCCGCCATTATCACCGATAATGGCTCTCCTTTCAAAAATAAGGATGTTAAGCGCCTCTATGCCAAATTCAAGATCAAGAAAACATTCTCCACTCCTTATTATCCATAGGGAAATGGCCAAGCCAAAGCCACAAATAAGACAATTGTTAAAATATTACGCAAGACCATTGATACTAGTGGTGATGATTGGCACAATCAAATTCTATACGCTCTTTGGCTTATCGCACTAGTGTGCGTACCCCCAAAAATGCTACGCCCTTTTCACTTGTGTACAACATTGAAGTAGTAATCCCCTTAGAGATGGAAATACCCTCCTTACAAGTATCACTTAAAGGCATTCTCAAAGAAAACAAATATCATGAAAATTGGCTCCATGAGATTGAGATGCTTGAATCTTTACGCCACGTAAGCTCTTGAACACCTCTGAGTATATCAGGCATGCATTACACAAGCTTACAATAAAAGATTTGTCCATGTGAATTCAATATCGGAGACCTTGTATTAAATGAAAATCATAAAAATACAACAACCAAAGCCCATCTCAAAGGAAAATTCAAACCTAATTGGCTCAAACCTTATGTCATCACATACATGCTGGGGGTGCATAATCATCTTACAACTATCCTTAACAAGCCAATTAAGAACCCACTCAACGTAATGCATCTAAAACACTACTATGCATAAACATATTCATTTCCCTATGATGCACTCTTGTGCTAAGGTTCACACTTGACTATTGAGGGCATGCTATATCCATGAACCATACCTCTTCTATACTTTACGCTTTGTGATTCATGATCTATCTTTCTAGCATCTATTTTCAAACCATTTACCGATGACACACTCTTGTTCTATGGTTCATTCTTGATTTTTGAGGGGTATTTTATAAATTATTTCACATCTATTCACTGGGAGTTTCATAACATTCCATCTCACTCATTCATAACATACTACATATCTTGGTTGCACTTATTCTTGCTTGCTTATACTTACATGTACACTTTGTTTCCCATGCTAGATGGATACTTAGTATGTCAATATATTTTTCTATATACACATGCACATTCACTTGGTCTTTAGTTGTGAATGTAGACTTCCTACATATCCATACACATAACAATGATGCTTGGAACTATACCTTCAATCAATCCCACCAAGGATCTTGGGGGCATCTACATTTTACTCTTACACATCACAGGTCCTATTATTTCATTATTTACTACTTCCTATTCTTACTAGCACACTACTTTCTCATTGATCTATACACATTTTGACATAATTTTTATCTTTATAACATGATAATGGGTGATTTGTGTGAAGCATTTTCTTTACAAGAGCATATGCCACCATGGTTTTCTGTTATACTTTGATCGAAAATGTTTGTTATTATATGCCATTGTTTGCGTGTTATACCTGTGTCTTATTTTGATCAATTCTTGTATGCTTTTGGCCGATTTAGCCACGATTGTCTTGTGATATTGTGAGTGATGTCCCATGTATGAAACCCACTTTTTGCGGTCCCTCTTGTATGCACTTTTGATTGTTACACTGATTTTCTATGACATGCTTGCTTCTTTTGCTACTAACACATCTATTTAGCTACTTTATTTTCATGTGCCTTGGTTTCTACCATGCACATCCCCCTATAGGGACACAATTTCATATCAATTTATGGTATTTTTATTTGGACCATATGCTCCTCTAAACATTACATGCACCCCAAATGAGGGGGAAAACATTGGGTGAATCAATCACCCCATACAACAACTCGTATCTATAGTTCAGACTACACATTATAGGAAACAAACAAAATATAGTTACGAAATGGTCCAAAATATGAATTGGGTCCTCATTTTAGCATGGATACTAGTGCCCAAATACAAACATTAGTGCTAGGTGCTCTGACCTCTCATAGGAGCTTACGTCATGGGGGAAGATACAATTACTTTCTTATATTAACACAATCTATATAGTAGTTTTCACAAGATCTGGACATAGTCCTCGAACAAGCATAATGTATTTTATCTCCATTTAAGTTAGAACAAATTTAGAACTAATACAATACAAATCAAAAACAAAACAGGATCACACCATTTGTAGTGGTGTATAATTGGAAAGAAAACATGGAAGGAGAATAAAACTATACCTCTCTCCCCAAATCTCTTCTTCCGTGGTGTGAGATTGCCCAAAAAACTTTCCTTTTGCATGAGATCACCAAAAAAACTTGCACTTGGTGTGAGATCACCCAAAAAATTCACCTTTGACATGAGATTACCTAAAAACTAGCTCTTGGCATGATATCGCCCAAAAATTTTTCTCTACACAATATTTTAAGGACATCTTTTTATCCTTTTACACTCATGTTCATCAGGTGCACACTTTCCTTCTACTACTTTTACACATTTACATACTTTTACAGATTTTTCATAATAAATGACTTTGATTATGCTTTCACTCTTATTTTGCAGGTCCGTCCTCAATACAAAACAAGTGTAGACACAAAATCATACACTTGGGTACATTTCTAGGTCCTAACAACATACTTGCACTTATATGATTCCTAAGTGAGAAAACTAGTAATTGACTATTATTTTTGGCCTTTTTCTATCCTTCTTGATTTCTCTTTGATCTTGTATACCCTACAACCCAATCTAAACTTTATTGCTTTATATTTCAAGAATTCGAGACACCAATGCCCATCCAGGATGCCAACATCCATGCACCCTAGTCCTCTCTGGGTGCCCCCAACCTCTTTCTATCTTACTCACTCTTTTTGGGCCTCTTTTATCTTTTGGGCATCTTATTTTCTTATGGTTCACCTTCTATTTGTCAATTACAAAATTGAACCAAGGGAATCATATAAATACAAAAATATGTGACCAAAGAAAAGGACCAAGCTCTAAGTATCTATTACCATTACCTAAGGTTGCATCCAAATGTATCTAAGAGCATTAAAGACATTTGTCTAGTTTTCATTCAAGGGACAAGGGACTAAATTTTCTGCACACACTTCATAAGAAGGGTAAGTTCATTTTGCTATCCACACATCTGTTTACATTGGTACATCTAGATATCACCCACTTTTATGTGCACTTGCACAAGGGATTTCTAGGGCACAATTTTATCACACACGCACAAGAACTACATGCAGTGAGATGTAGTGCAACATTTGGTCATAAGTTCACTTAGTCGAGTGACCGTCGGGGTCAGTTTGACTCCCCATATTGCATCTTTTATTTTTGGGATTTGATGTAGTTTGAGGGTTTTATAGGTCATCATCTCTTTGTAGGCCACAAGAGAATTCTGTAATCATTGTGTGACATACATGTGACCAACGATAAATATCAAAACCACCTTGCGACATCGAGAAAATTCAGGTTTTGAACCCTTGTATAGTCACAGTGCCCGTATAGAATTTGGTGCCTAGGCACCCCGACCCGATCCGCATATCCGACGCCTTCCGAAATTTACACCGCAGTGATTACGCAACATTATATCCTTCACGTTCATTAGTTTTCCTAGTATGGAAAGTCCCTAGACAAACACAAATCAACTAAGTCATTATTTATGTCTCTTGAACTTAGAGTTTCATATTTATTTACTTTATTGCTTGTTTCTATCTATATTTTAGCATTTACTTAAGATTTATTTATCATATGTGACTCTACAATATTAGGGTTTTACGAATTCTATATTTATTACATCATTTAGTGAACTCATCTTTCAAACACTCTTAGATTTTTCTTTCTTCTTCTTGCTTCAATATCCTAAGCTTCTTCCCTATGGATGTCTCCATCCATGCATTTTTGTAGGATCATCGTAATTGTGTAAATAAAATCAGATCTTATTTGGCTAATACTTATATTCATCCTCATACTTCACTTGAATATGTGTATCATAATTTTACTTCAGCTCTATCTCTCAATGAAGACCACATTACTTTCACATCAAATGAGTTTCCTTCTCTCGCCATGTCGAGCATGATCAAAATCTTTATATTCATGTTTGTATCAATAATGTTGGGGTTAAACGTGCCTTAGTTGATAATGGATCAGGGATTAATATTTGTAATATAACATTTCTCCACCAACTTGGCCTCTCTGAGGCCTCTTTAGCTCCCTCATCTATTTCTATTTATGGATTTGATAATATTCCCAAGCGTGTCTTAGGTACTATCACACTCCCCATTACCATCGAGCCATGTATACTACATATTCCATGTCACGTAATACCCAATAATCTTAACTATAACATTCTTCTTGGGTGGCCTTGGATCCATTGCATGCATGTAGTTCCTTCCACTTTTCATACATGACTTAAATTCCTCTATCAAGGAGTTGTCATAGTGTTGTAGTAGATCCAATCTCTTTTTCTTATTGTAATTATATTGAGCATTCGACCCCTCTCTCTTTTGCATCTAATTAGTATTTCTCCAAATATGGTCTTGGCTATAAGTATCTGCTTCGTTATGGTTTTTATGGTAATGGTTTAGGCCAGCATGGACAAGGAGTCACCAAACCATTATCTCTCCCCACTCAATCTAACAAGATTGGCCTTGGATATCATCTTCCCTCCACATATTTTTCAGAGGCTTATGCTATTTTACATACTTCTTCACTTCCTCTCTTATATCCGGAACTCATCAATGACTCTACTTTTTTTGCTTCTTGGCCTTGATCTAATCACTTTTTATATTGATGATTCTCTTCTAGAATACATGGGGACTTATGATCACCTCCCCTTTTCTATCATAATAAACACTCTCCATCAGTTTTTAATGCTATTGCCAACTTTGGTGAATCAGATATGCCTAATGAAAGTACCAATACTCCTGACACCATTCCTACTGACCCATACATAGAGGACCGATAAAATATTCTAAATGAAGACACCATTCAATATAACCTCAACACTTCTACCAACCTATGAATGGTTTTGTTAGTTGCTTCTCTTACACCTATCGAGAAAGATGATATTAAAAAAATTCTTCATGAATTATTTGATATATTTGCATGGGACTATAGTGATATTCCTAATATCGATCCTTCTGTAGCCATGCACAATATCATCCTTCACCCTGGTGTAAAACCTGTTCAACAAAAAATTTGTAAAATGCATCTAAAGGTCACACTTTGCTAGTCAAGGAAGAAATTTAACACCTATAAAACAATGGCTTTATTCACATTTTGGATTATCCTCGAGTGGGTGTCTAACATCATGCTAGTGATGAAGCTAGATGGTAGGGTCTGTTGTTGCATAGATTTTCGGGATCTCAATAAGGCATGTCCCAAGGATAGTTTCCTTATTACCGCATATTGACATCATCATTGATTCCACTACTCGATATGACATATTTTCTTTCATGGATGGATTTATAGGTTACAGTATGTAATGCCCACTAAAACAACCCACTTGAGACCCAAGAAACAACCTAAGATTAGTTAGGAAAATTATGGAATAATTTTTGTTTTGTTTAAAAGAGTCTACAACCATGTTACAAGGCAACAACTGTCACTAACAAGTTCTAGAAAAATTCTAATCTAATAGAACATACTTTTCTTTTATTAATAATTATTAGAGGTCATAAGGTCCAAAATTAAGGGTTAGAAGTTTCAATTAGGTTTAGAGGGTAAATCCTCACCATACCCACTCTCTAACAGCTTAAAGATTCAACTTAATTTTCTTACACTTAACACATTAAAATTTTTCCTAAATCATTCCTATTAGATAGGAAATTTCCTCACCTTTCGAATGATATAAAGAAGTCCTCCTAATTCCTCATAAAACTCAAGTTATGGGCCGGCTGGCCTTGGGAGGAAAATTTTCCCAAAGGGCGGGTTGGCGGGGTCATGGGGAGATTTTGAAATTTTCCCACGCGGGGTGAAAAACACCAATTTTGTAGCTATGCCCCCCCATGAGTCCACTAGGGACATATGGCGCCCTCCAAGCCAAAGTGGGGAAAAATGAGGGAAGGCGGGGTGGTGGAGATGTTTGGGAAAATTTTCCAAAGGGGGTAAAAGGGGTAAGTTGCCAGCACGCGGGCTCACTCGCGGTCCCGCATAAAATGATTTTTCCAAGGCAAGGGTGGAGTGCGGGGCTGCGGAGATAATTACAAAAATTTTCCAAAACAAATTTTCTCAAAAAAGATAAATTTTCAATGGTTTCCCCTCCGCCGTGCCATGTGGAAATATCCGATTGGATGTGGGATTGCGGGCCGGCGGAGGAAACTAAGAAAATTTTCCAAATTTTTTAAAAGTGCCAAGGAAGAAAATGGTGTTGCCCCTCTGCCATTTCCTTGTGAGGCCATGTGGCAGATTTTGATTAGCTACGGGACGACGAGAAAAATTTTGAAAATTTTCCCAAAAATTTCCTAAGTCCCCACGGGAAAAATTCGGGCCACGGGCCCGCTAAGAAAATTTTCCCAAAATTTAATGCCAAGTGAAGAAAACTTCAAAAGGCCATAACTTTTGATAGAGAGCTCAATTTTGGGCAAACAAGGACTTTTTGGAAATATCTCAATGCCCTCTTTGTACAAGAGTCATTAATTTTATATTTTGATAAATTTTAGAGGTTAATTTCATGAAAACGTTATGCAATATTTTTAAAAGCAAACTGGTAAATTTTAACTTATAAAATTTTGTTCAAATTTGATCTTCTCCTTCACTAAATATGCAAAACAGACATGGATAATTATTCTAAGAAGGATTTAGGATGAATTGGAAGGTAATTTTTCTTTATTGATTTCAAATTTGAATTTTTACAACTTCTGACAGCTAAAAGACTGTGAAAAGGTTTGGGCCCAATTTTGCAATGTTTTAAAATATTTCCTTAAGTGTTTTAGTCTACTTGGAATCATTTTGATCACCTTAAGATCAATTTAATATTTCATTTGTCTTTTATAGCTTGCAGGGTCATTCTGATTAATATTTGATAAAATTTTTACAAGTATACAGTGGAATAAAAGATGGAGTTTATACAATTCAAAACAAGGATTAGTCTATGCCTTTTGCTATACTATAACAACATTGAATTCATTCCATGCTTGTTTAAAGTAGTTATCTTTCCTTCAATCAAAATGTAGAAACAAAAATGCAGATTCTATTCTTTTCCAATCATGCATTTCAACAAGACAGACAATGCATTTTCTTCATACATACTTCCTTCTTCCAATTTTCCAACCAGGGATTTCAAATACAAAATTTTAAATATAACAATGCCATTCTGAACAAGGTAAGACAACTTCCATAAGTTCAATGAATCTTTTACAATTATTTTCATATATATTTTCAAAATACAGCATACAAAATACATGTCTTTCTTTTCTAATAACATAACTGAATATAGAGCACAACTCTTTTACATTTCAAATTTCAACTTTTTTTTTTTAATTCCTTCCCAAAATTCATCATACAAATTACATTTCCTTCACATTCTTTCAAAGCAAAATAGATTCTATCTCTTTTTCATTTCACTTTACAAATTTCATAATCCATACATCCTCTTTCCATTTCAAAACATTTACAAATTCATCCACTTCAAAGTGGGAAAGGTTACAAAATAATTCTCATAAGGGACTGTCAAAACTGTCTTCTTTTCTCAGCTCCAGGACAACAACATGCATTCTTCTCATTCTTCCAATTTGATCACAACAAAAGTGGGGAAAGGAAATGCTCTCCACCCAACCAAGACATCCAATGAAGAGGAGAAGCCATCCTTCTTCATTGGCCCCCGAGCCCCAACCATAATGCAATAAGAAATGTATTTCAACTCATGGCAACAACAGGATTCCACATCACAAAGCAATCTTTCAACATGCACATTTCAAAATTAAAAACACAGTCCAAACAAAACAACAGTTTACAACTACATTGAAACATTAAGACAGAACTCAAGCTTCATCATGTAAGCCAAAGGAGAAAGAACTATGGGGAAGCTACTTATGCCTCCCAATGGGAAATGGGTATCCACCTGTAACAAACTGCCAATATAAATCATCACACATATCCTTATTCCCCCACAATCCCTCCTTATGCCCCCACAAATTTCCTTATGCCCCACAAAGTAAGAAATGCAAGCTATTTCTTTTCCATGGTGGATCCCAATCCCAAACTCCCTCCATAATAAATCTGATTCCACCGGCATTTCCTTATGCCCCCTCAATGATTCCCCATAGCCTTCTCCTACACCATTCCTAGGTAGTCTACCCAACCAGCCAACAAACACACAAAAACATTCACCATTCACACAAACATAAAAATAAATAAAAGCATATATGAAGAGCTAAGCTCCTACCTCTCCATGGTAGATTTTGTTCCAAAACAACAAGCTTTCAATGTCAAATTATAGTCCCAAAATCAGCAATTCCCAAGTAAGAAAATGCTCTCCAATCTCCTCCAAAATCAATAAGATCTTCAAAATAGCCAAGGAAAAATTTGCCCCCAATGAAGTATGCAAAAGTTCAACAACCCAAAACAAAGCAAAGAGTTTCAATTTTATAGAAGAGGGAAGAGAAGAGGATGAGGTGGATCCATGTAGGATGCCACATCACACATCCTCAACTCCAACACAAAAGTCAAATTCGTTCTCGCAATGCACAATAAAGAGGTGGGTGAATAATATGACAATAAAATTACACTCCAAAAAGCCCACACCCCAAAGGACCGGATTTAATAAAATGTAAGAAGAGTGTAATTAAAAATTACAACTTGACTTATAAAAATGCATTAAAAAGGTCTAAAATCAACCCTTCAACTATAGGTATGGTTGGTAAATAAAATTAAGAGGTATGGGACAAGTTTTATTTGTCCCATAAGCCTCCAAAATCATCCTCCAAGGACAAATTCAAATTTCCAAGGAGGTGGAGTGTTTCATACTCCAAAATCTGACTTACACAACTCTTACACATACTTACACATACTTGTACATACTTACACATACTTACCACATTTAATACAAGAGCCAACAACTTCTATAATTACTTTCTTATATCCCAAATTTGATTGATTGATTTATTTTAACAATATGATTACTCACATTAATTCTCCACAATTAAAAGAATAATGAAAGGGGTAAATGCATCACAAAATAAACACATGAAAACAATAATAAAAAGGAACCACATTAATAAAATACACAACCCCTTGGTCACATTTAGAGTTAATCCCCCCATGGTAATCCCTAACAAAACACAACACACACACACACAAAACATGTTGCCATGGTGACCTTGTTGAATTCATCCAGAATTCCAATGTGGTTGGTCTCCAATCCCCTGATGTTTGTTGTGATACTTTATCTGCAAAACATAAATACCTCCTTAGGCCTCATGGCCATATCGAACATCCCACATGATATAATTATAATCACAAAATCATTTATACATATGAATCACAACAAAATCAAGGCAATCAACAATATCTCTTACAATTTATATCAAATCATCATCATATAATGTCCATTTTCTAGGTCTACTCACAATATCCAAAATCACATGTCCGAACAACATTCATAATATATCCATGTCAAATAGTATATCATCATCCACATATGAAGTGTCTCTAATAATCATCATGCATCTTAACTAAATCAAGATCAACAACAATCCATGGTCCAACATCTAACATATACTAAATTAAAACCATAATAATGTCCATAATGTAATCAACAATGATCAAGATCGTGTCAAAAGGTGTCAAAGGGAAGTGGACACTACACAATCAAATCAAAATCAATCCAATAGATAAAAAAACTTCATTTACTACACCATGGGGAAAATTTTGTTACACTTTCATGCCCTTCATCCTTAAAAATGTTAGGGCCACTTACTAAGGAAATGACACATATATTCCACGACTATATTCATAAAATCCTTAAAGATTATGTTGATGGCATACTTGCCAAATCACGACATTGTTCCACACATGATGAATATCTCTGCACACTTTTTGAATGTTTACGACAATATACAATACACCTAAATCCAAAGAAGTGTGCTTTTGGAGATATAACTAGTAATCTCCTTAGGTACATTATTTCCCAATGTGGAATTGAAATATAACCCAATAAAATTAGTTCCATTATTGACATGCCTCTACCTCATAATTTGCATCGATTACGCTCCTTTGTAAGGTAAAATCCATGCCATCCACCATTTTATTGCACAAATTACTGACAAAACCCATCTATTCACACATTTAATAAAAAAGACACTAAATTTGTCTAGGATGACCATTCTTAAAGGCAATTTAACGTCATTAAAGAATATCTCTTAAATCCTCCTGTCCTAGTACCTCCCATGGTTAAACAAACTTTCTTATTATATATTTATGATACATTCCATGCATTAGGGGCCCTTCTTGTGCACCACCATGATTCTCAACATGAGAGATTTATTTATTACATTAGCTTGAATTTTCTCTCTTATGAATACAATTACGATTACATTGAGAAATTATGCTTTGGCCTCGTCTTTTGGTAGACAAGCTACACCACTATCTTCTTAACAATGAATTTCATATCATTACCAAATTCAACCCTCTATGATACCTCTTGTCTTGCACACATATTTTGGGATGCCTTGCATGATGGTTCATACTAATTACAAAGCTTGACTTCAAATTCATTCCACAAAAATCAATCAAAGGCCAAGTTATCACCGATAAACTAGCTAACACACCTCTTCTAGATGTATCACATGTTTGTGATTCTTTTTAAGATGATTTCAATGCTTACACCTTTGATACTAACACCTAGACTACGTAATTTGATGAGTCCCATTTCCTCTCAACAGTAGGGGTTATAATTGTGTTTATCACTCCACATGGTCATCATCTCCCCTTCATGTATCGTTTAGGGTTCTCTTGTACAAATAACATTGCTTGAGTATGAGGCCCTGATTCTTGGCCTCACCATCGCATGTAGAATTCTTATTCACAATATCCATATACATGGTGATTTGTAACTTATGATAAATCATGTTAACGATACATATTAAAAAAAGAGAGGAGTGTTTTGTCCCATATAATAACTTGGTAAAAATAATCCTTGCCACATTTGAGTCCTACTCTCTTTCTGCCATCCCATGAAAATAAAATTGTCATGTGGATGTTATGGATAGTGTGGCATCATTCATTCCCCAAGATATCACTGATGAAAAATCCACCTTCATCATTCGATGCTTATGACAACCCTTTGAAAAAAGTATGCCTTTTAAATAATGTGCTATAACATGTAGCAATGACTGTCCTGAATGTTTTACTCAAATTTATAACTTTCTATATCGACAAGCCATTCTCAATGGATTTAAATCTCATGAATCTCATAATTTGTGACACAAGGCCACACAATATGTAATCATTAGGGATTTATTATTCAAAATATGATTTGATGGTAATTTGTTGCAATGTTTAGGAGTCGACAACATCCCCACAACTATTTCTCATGTTCATGATAGTCTGTGTGGCAGTCACTTCTCGGGAAAAACCATGTCACACAAAATTATATGCTAGGGATACTATTGGCCTACTATGGAATAAGATTGTTTAGAATATTCAACATTATGATAAGTGTCAAAAGTATAACAATATTCATCATGCACCTACATATGACCTCCAACTTATTGCTCCATCATGGCCCTTTCCTTATGGGGTTTCGATCTCATTGGAAAGATTAACCTCAAATTGGGTCATAAATACATCATTAATGCTAGAGAATACTTTACTAAATGGGTTAAATCCACACCCCTGCATACTTTCACTTGCTCGACATTTTCATTTTATTACTACCCACATCATTACAAGATTTCAAATTCCCTCCACCATTATCACCAATAATCACTCCCCTTTCAAAAATAAGGATGCTAAATGCCTCTGTGCCAAATTCAAGATCAAGCAAACATTTTCCACTCCTTATTATTTGTAGGGTAATGTCCAAGTTGAAGCCAAAAATAAGGAAAATTTTAAAATACTACGTAATACTATTCATGCTAGTGGCGACGATTGGCATAATCAAATTCTATATGCTATTTAGGCTTACCACACTAGTGTACATACCCACACCAATACTATGCCCTTATCACTTGTATACGACACTAAAGCAAAGAATCCCCTTAGAACTAGAAATACCCTCCTTGCGGGTATCACTTAAAGACATCCTCAAGAAAATGAATATCGTGAAAACCAACTACATGATCTCGAGATACTTGACTCTCATCACGTGTAAGCTCTTAAACACCTTTGAGTATATTAGGCTTGCATTACACAAGCTTACAATAAAAAACTTCATCTACAAGAGTTTAATATCGGTTACCTAGTATTAAAGGAAAATTAGAAAAAACACAACGGTGAAGACAATCTCAAAGTCAAATTTAAACCTAATTAGCTTGGACCTTATGTCATCATAGAAATGCTAGGGGATGTCTATCATCTCACCACTCTCTTAGGAAAACCACTCAAAAATATGCTAAACGTAATGCATCTCAAAAATTATTATGCGTAAACATCTTCATACTACCCTATGACACACTCTAGTTCCATGGTTCATACTTGATTGATGAGGGTCTAAATCTGAAATGAACCCCACCTCTTCTACACATTACACTTTGTGCTTCATGATATTTCTTTCTAGCATACATTTCAAACCATTTCCTGATGTCACACTCTTGTTTTATGGTTCATTCTCAACTTTTGAGGGCTCTTTTATAAATGAACCTCATCTCATGCTCATCCACATCCACTTCGGGGGCACACTACTCCTATCACACTCACGTTGCATACCATTCCATCTAACTCATTCACAACATATTTCATATGTTGGTTACATCTATTCTTTCCTACTTATACTTATATGTACACTTTGTTTCCCATGATAGATGGATACTTAGTATGTCATTATCATATACACACGCTTGTTCAATTTTTAACTAGTTATGATTGCAAAATTTCTATAGATCTTTACACCCAAAGAATGATGCTTGGCATTATACCTCTTCATTTTATTATACTTCCTATTCTTACTATCACACTACTTGTTCCATTGATACATAAATGTTTTGACATACTCTTTATCTTTATAACATGCTAATGGGTGCATCATGTGTAACATTTTCCTTGTAGGAACTATTTTCCACCATGGTTATTTGTTACATCTTATTTGACATTGTTTTCCATTATATGCTATTGTTTTTGGGCTATGCCCTATGTCTTACTTAGTCATTTCTTATATGTTGTTGTGCTTTCAGCCCCTGAGTGTCTTGTGAAATTGTGAGTGATGTCTCATGTTTACAACCCAATTTTCACGGTCTACTTTGTCTACATTATTACTTGTTTACATTATCTTCTATAGCATGCTTGTCACATTTTCTACTAAAACATATTTTTAGCCATTTTGTTTGCATGTTCCTTGGTTTATACCATGTACATTCCCTCTTCCCTATAGGATATCAGTTTTAGGTCCTCTCCTTTGGACCACATGCTCCTATCAATATCACATGCACCCCAAATGAGGGGGCATACATTAGGTGAACCAATCAACCCATAAAAACTCGAGATCTTTACCATATATGTAAAATATAGGAACAAAACAATTTATAGTTATAGAAATAGTCCAATTTGATTTGGGTCCTTAGTTGAGCACAAACACCAACGTCTAGATATAAAAACTAATGCTTGGGTGCTCCTAACTTTCTTAGGTGCATATGACCGGGAAGCTACAAATAATGTAACGTTCCTATTTTAAGGTTTTAGAAACAAGGTATTATTATTATTATTATTATTATTATTATTTTAATGTTCTCTATTCTAAATACGTAATTTAGAACACACATTCCAAAAAAATCATTCTTATAACAGATAACCATATGCATCTGTAATGACTTGGTAACCTACCAATCTATTCATTTCATGACTTGGTAAACTACCGATCTATTCATGTTTAACACTAAGTATTGAATAATTTTCTGTATACTACATATACTTGGTTCTCTTACCCTATTCTGGGTATTGAATGATCTATCTAAGGAACCTAATTGAATAGTTGTTACCACTATTCATTTGCATCATGATCTTTAGACTAGGTGACATAGGACAACACAACCAGAAGCTTACGATACTTTGGCCAAATATTTCTAACATATTGTTCATATTACTTATTCCTTGATGACATACTCATCAATCGAAATATGTCCTTCACCCCACTCTATTGTTATCTAGAATGTCCTTTACTGATTTCTGTTAGTCCTCTTGCCCAAGGTTTAACCCTAGTTCTGGTTAACAACGTAGGTTATGATAGGAAGGAGCTCATAAGGACTTAGGATAGATTGGCATACTGGGTCAACCTAAGTCAACCCCATGTGCCATGGTACCCTGAGTCCTAGAGGGCTACTTCGTATCGTAACTACACTACTTCCCAGTCCTAGAGAGAAACTAAGTTCAAGTCCAAAAGTGTGTAGATCTAGACGATCAATGTAGAAGGGTGTTGCCACATGTCAACTACAGTCTTGTATCCTCGAGAAGATCCTAATCTTCTCGAAGGTACAACCCTGCAGTCGGTATGTGTCAGCATCCTATAGAACAACCTTGTCGAGATATACATACCCCTAGGAGATTATTAAAGTTTAATTAATTTGGTTTCTTAAAGGTAGATTTCAAAACCACCCTGGACTCTAATCCAACTCTCCCTAAGTTCTTTTCCAAATCAGGTTCCATTAACCCTTGCAGAACTTCCTTAACTTAAGATTGCTTTCGATGTTCGTTAACTTTGGCTTATCAAGCAACTACCACGAAGAAAGGACAACAACCTCTTAAGTTCCATTATATGTGACTTAACTATTCAAGAAAGTGTAACAACCACTGAGGTTGTAACTTAGTAGACTTTATTAAATGAAGTCTAATGGGTATACATCATATCTTCCTTCTTGTTTACTTTTTCATAAGAGAGGAAGAGTCTTCCTCTTCATAGTTAAGTTCTTAGGGTTTACACACCCTTTATATCCTTTATAAATTCCATAGAGTTCATTGTAAGTTCATCACACGTTACCTTAATAATATGAATTGTTTAGATAAGAACATTGATTTTCTACAACTTATTTAGTTGCTTCACGTTTAGGGAAAATACTCTAATTCCCTTTTTTTTTTTCTACTTATCCAAGATCACTCATTGAAACATATAAATAACATGAAGAACTTCAACATAATAGGATTCCATTTCTTTTGCAAAAGTACAAGATAATTTACATAATCCATGCAAGTAAATTCTCATTCTACATTTCATTTTCAAAACTTATACATTTACAACTTATGCATTTTAGACATACTGCATGATAACAACCTTCATTCAAAAGAGAATAACTTTTCTTTTTCAATGCAACTTAAGAACAGATCAAAATTATTCACAAGAATCAACTTAGATTAGCCAATGCATCATATAAGTTTTTGCCTTCTTTTATCACTTATGAAGTCCATCTGCAAAAATTGCTAGCACGGTCAGTTCAATGAATTGAGCATGATAAGCACTAAGCCTTAAAACGAAGTGCATTCCACTAATTGTTCCAATAAAAACAACCCTTCTTTAATGAACAACAAGTAATTCATACTCCCTAAGCATAAGTAATATCAATAAAAAGAAGAGCAATACTAAATAGGTTTAACAAAAAGAAGAAAAAAATATAATCTATAATACCTGTCTTATAAATTAAAGTATAATTGATCCCATCAATTATCTTTACCAAACAACAAAACATAACATATCATTGTTCCAATCCTACCAAATATAATACAACACATATCTTTACTACAAGATACAGGAGTGTTTACAACATATTCCCTCTTGGATGTTTCATCTAACTTTCAAGTAAAGAAGAAGAGAAAGCATTCCATTTTCCAAAGTACATATCATCAGCAAGGCTGAAACAGGTTTATATCATGATTTAAACTATTCCTTTAAAGGTCCTCTATGTTAAAATTCAACATTTTAAGATATTCATCAAAACAGATCCAAATGAAAGAAAATCCAAGAAGGAATGATGGATTAACAGTCAACAACCAGTTTGTAAATTCTTTCTGCCAACCTATCTTCAATCTCTATCTACTTCTTTTCAGTCAAATGACTAGTATAAAAAGACTAATAAACATTGATTTCCTTTTTCAATAAGAATAAAAATCAGGAGGTTCCAATCAATGAACTTAACCCAACTGCATTAGAAAAAGAGTCTTAATAGAATATGATCCCAAACTATATTCATTTCTTTCAACTTAATAAAATAGTTTTACCTCCTCTCATACATACAGTTTAAGTTCATGCAAGAGTTCCAAAGAAGGAGAACAAGATCAACTTCAAGGAAAGGGAAAACTAAATGCTATCTTCCTTTCTAAACCTTCCCATTATAATGCATGAATTCTACTTTCCATTAGAAACATTATAACAATAAAGCTCATACACAGTCCACGGGTAGTAAAGTTCCATCAATCCATACCATTAATTTTCCCCCTTTCAATACTCGATAATAAAATAGTGAAGTTTAACACACATCATCACTTTGTTGGCGTAGCAGCTGAATAACACGATGAGATCCCTCTCCACCATCAGTTTGAGCTTTTGGTGTGATGGAAAATCATTTGGTATCGGAGCCGAGCGGTTAAGCCTAGAGTTGCTAGGATGGGTGACCTCTCGGGAAATTCCTAGTGTCATTGCCTCCTAATGCTGTTGGGCTTGATTGGGTGTATACTCGGCTCCATCGTGCGGGAGGGTATTGGCATAGTAACTTTTTAACACGATGAGATCCCTCTCCACCATTAGTTGAGCTTTTTGTGTGACGAAAATTCGTGTAGATTTGATACCACCCGGTTAAGCGCGCCACCCCCAGAGTAGTTATGGGATGGTGACCTCTCAAGAAATTCCCAGTGTCACTTCCTCCTAATGTTGTTGGGCCTGATTGGGTGTATACCCGGCTCCATCGTGTAGGAGGGTATTGGTGTAGTAGCTGATTAACATGATGAGATCCCTCTCCACCATTAGTTTGAGCTTTTGGTGTGACGGTAAGTCGTGTAGCTCTGATACTAGACAGTTAAGCTCGCCAGCCCCAGAGTAGTTTTGGAATGGGTGACCTCCCGAGAAATTAGTCACAACCAAGTTTGAATCATAATTAGCCTTCCAAACTTAACATTCATTTATTGGACCCATCAAGAGACAAGAAATCTAAGTAGATACTACACTCCAAATTTTCCAATAGTTAAGGCAGAACTATCACGACAGTATTCCCATGCATCACTACAAAAACTACGAATGAGATTCCAATTAAAAGGACAACCAACAAGCTGATTCCAATCAAAATCTCTAAGAGTTTATCCAACAACTTACTAAGCCATGCTTCCAGTTTTCTCTTACGCATGTAGTTTATTCAAAAGGATCCTGAGTCTAGAACCACTCCATCTAGTAATAAACTTAATTTAAATGACAAGATCAAACAACTAATTAAAAATACGTTCAGTCAAAGACTCAAATTACAAATCTGAACACAATATAAAGCATAAGCTCCCTCAAAGGATCAAGATCATTCAAATGCTTTTAACCAAGTTCGGGTAACAACATGTTCCCTCTATAGTTTATAAAATAATCAAAAGATTATATTATCTGAACCAACACATCATTCAGGTTACCTATTTCCATTAAAAACACCAAGTAATAGATTGATTGCATAGTGTTGCATCACAACATCACAATCACGAATTCATAAATACACCAGCACCGTGATGCTAGTCTGAGTACGCTGAAACTACTTAAAAATAGTTCAGAATAAGAAAAGAGCTTCCCTTCCCAGTTAACATCCAATCAAACCCTGTTCCATACTTGAATGTAAGATACTTAACAGAGCTTAGACCAAATGACTACAAAACATGAAAGCTGGGTTCATAACGAACCTACAATAATAGTTAAATAGTCATAAGGAAATAGTTCACAAGCACCATGCCTTAAGTGGCTTTGAACAACAATACAATTTATCCAAGATAACAAACCCAAGTTTCAAGTTCGATACGGGTTCAACAATAGTCACAGTGTTCGTAAGATGGAATACAAAAACCAAGTCATATACGGTTTTTCTAGTGCATGCAAATTTTATGACAGTCAAAGCTTCCGCAAGGTGAGATACAAAAACAACAAGCCATATACGGATTTATTCACAGTCCATTTAACTATGAAATAAAATGCTAACACCCTAGAGCTAAGAATCTCTACAACGGTTCTATCCACCAAAACAAATTTCCAACAAATAGCTTGAACCTGATTGTAAGTATCAATAAGAACTGGAGTTCCTTACCAGTTCGGGTTAAGAATACACAATAAGTTCGCAAATATTAAACTCAACAAACATAGGTAGATCTCAGTAACAATTATGGGCCACAAAAGAAGTCAAAACCAACAACTATTTCCAACCACTGAAGAAGCTAAACAGAGTTACCAAGTTTTGTTCACGTATGCATAGTTCCTTTGAGAAAAAGGCAATGCAAAAATAAGCTTCCAACAGAATCATGTATAACGTAGATTCAAACCCGAATGCAAGTTTACAAAACCCATCAAACAATTTACCAGATAAAGCATGAAATGCTCAAACTCATCAGAGCAAAGTTGTTTTAATGAAAACACTTAGAGGAAAGAAAAGATTTTAATAGTTAGGGCCTATCATGCCTGATAGTGTCGTTGTAAAATCGAAGAAGACCTCTAGTTGAACTCACTTCTTCTCCTCTTCTCCACGAAAGATCAAACAACCAGATACTTCTTCCACAATGCTTCTTATACATTCCATGAAACGAAAATAGATTTGAAACCTCCAAAATAGCCATGCAGTACAGTTTAAAGTCTTTGGTTCAAAAAACCAGAGCGCATGTAGAAAGAAAATCGAGAGAGCATGCAAAATGAAACAACCCAAAAAAATATGCTGGCATGCCTACCTAGGTGGTTTGGGTTCAACAAAAAAAAAACAATTAATTTCATTTACTCCATATCTCCCGCCTATTCTTCCTTGCCACCGCCTGCTAATTCTGGCGATCATCAAATCAAAAATAACATGTATTTCCATTTTTAGAGATGTTACCACCTAAGCCTCCGCCAAACCAACTAACCCCTGCCAAAGCTGGTAGTCTGTATGCATTTAAAAACCTTATCAACATCATCATAAATGCCTTAGGAACCATCACCACTATGCATGCAACCCCCTTAAGTCCCAATTCATATCCATTAGTTTAGGATAGGTTAGATTGCTTAGGTTAGATCTTAGGTAGGATTTAAATTTATACCTTAGGATGTAACACTAATATCTAACCCCCACCATGGCCTTAGCAATTAAGTTAGCTAATCTCAACATAGGTAAACAATTCAAAGTACCATAGTTTAGAATACTAGGTTAGGTTACAGATCAACAATTCAACCAATCCAAACAAAATAAGGAGTTTTAGGTTAGAACCAGAATTCTATCTAGTATCATAGCTTAGACAAAATACATATATATTTTACCTAGCTTAGGATCCATGGGTTAGTCCTCAATAGGATCCTGGATATCTTTCTCTTGTGTTGTGAATAGCTGCATTCCCATCTTTATCAGCAATGACCTGTCATGGTCGATCTTCAAGGACCCAAGCCAAACAACCTACTGAATGGAAGTACATTCACATAGAAGTCAAAGAACTTGCAACAACAAAGTTCAGTCCAGCATGTAGCTTAACTCATGGAATGTTGATTTTACCATTCATTCAACAGAGCAGTTTTAAAACATTCCTTGGATCACTGAAATTGATCCAAGGATGAGTTAGATAAATAGATAAGTTTACAACTCTTAAACCAGATTGCAAATCACCTACCAAAAGTGAAAAATGGATTTAGAGAAGTCATTCCAGTTTAGTCAAAGGATCTTAAGAGCAAAAAAGACGTATCCATATCAAGCATGATTTCTAATAATCAAAAGAACATATCCTTATAAGGAAAATCACATATCAACACTTGAATGCAAAGGAGGAAAATAACAATAGTCAAGGGTGTTACAAATAATTTCTTAGATTAGCATATCATACAATAGTTCATAGAGAAGTTTCAAATGATCAAGTGTTGGCCTTAAAATACATACAGAATAAAATCTCCTACAATATCATTCAATTGAGATAATCATTTGGAACAAATACGGAATATCATGGAACTAAACATGGACCACACAATCTGCAATGGTGTATAATTGGGAAGCAGTCATTGTAGGAGAGTAACACTAGACCTCTCTCCCCAAAACTCTTTTGTCACGGTGTGAGATCACCCAAAAAAACTCGATCTTCTATAACAGCTTTAGGACATTTTCTATCCTTTTCAATCCTCATGGATTAGGTGCACACTTTCCTTTTATTACTTTTTCACATCTACATACTACTACATACTTTTGTAATAGTTTTCATAATACATGACTTTGACTACTCTTTTGCTCTTATTTTTAGCTCCTTCCTTAATACACAACAAGAAGCCCCCATCAAAACAACAATAGGTACAACACAATACAACTCATACTCTTCACCCTTACGGCCACTTCCTCTTTCTTAGCTTCCACGATTTCACTTGTCTCTTTGGCACATTATCACCATCACATTCTACATGGTTATTAGGCAAACATATCTAATCTATTTTATGTTATCGAGTATTCACTCAAAAACATAAAGTGGGGGTAAATGTAGACACAAAATCACACACTTTGGTACATTTTTAGGTCTTAAAAGCATACTAAGTGTTCATATGATTCTAAGCGAGAAAAATAGTAATTGATCGCTATTTTTGTCCTCTATCATTTCCTTCTTTCTTTCTCTTTGGTCTTACACACCCCACATCCTAGTCTAAAATTTATTGCTTTATTTTTCATGACTTTAGACACTAGTGCCCAACTAGGATGCCAAGGTGCTCGAGACAACCTCATCCCCTCTCGGCGCCCCAACCTCTTTCTAGCTTATTCACTCTTTTTGAGCCTCTTTTATCTTTGGGCATCTTATTTTCTTATGGGATGGAATTCCAATTGTCAATTACAAAATTCAACCAAGGGAATCATATAAATAAAAAGATATGTGATGAAAATGAAGGACCAAGCTCTAAGCATCTATTATCACCACCTAAGGTTGCATCTAAAGGCATCTAAGAGCATCAAAGGCATCCATCTAGATTTCATTAAAGGGACAAGGGACTACATTTTCTGCATACACTTCATAAGAAGGGGAAGTTCATTTTTCCATCCACACATATATTTACATTGGTACATCTAACTATTGATCGCTATCATGAGCACTTGCATAAAGGGATTTCTAGGGCCATGCTATCACACACACACACACACAAGAACTACATGGAGTATGAGATGTAGTGCAACACTTGGTCATAAGTTCACTTAGTTGGGTGAAATTCGGGGTCATTATGACTCCCCATATTACATCTTTTATTTTTGGGATTTGATGAAGTTTGAGGGTTTTGCAGGTCATCATCTATTTATAGGTTACACACGAATTCTATGATCATAATGTGACATATAGACGACCAACAATGACTATCAGTGACCACCTTACGACACCAAAAAAAATTTTTGGTTTTGAGCCCTTGTGCACTCACATGTACCTGTAGTAGACTCGACACCTAAGTACCCCTGACCTAGTCCAAGCACCTTGGTCCAGAATATCCGATAGTTCTGACAGAATTTACAGTGTGTGATTGCAAATAGTCTTTCCTTCCTGTTCATCAATTTTCTTAGTCTACATAGTCCTAGATGAAACACGATTCAACTAAGTCATTCTTTTCCTCTCTTACACTCGTGGTTTCATATTTATCTAGCTTATTATTTGTGTCATCTATATTCTAACAATTACTTAACATTTATTTATCATACATGACTTTGAAATATTAGGGTTTTATAAATTCTACATTTGTTAAATCAATAAGAAGCATCCTAAATCGAGCACAAAATAGGTACAACACAATACAACACAATATGCTTCACCCCTAGGGTCACTTCCTCTTTATTAGTTTATGTAAACACTAAATCACACACTTTGGGTAATTATTTAGTCCTAGTTTCATACTACTATTCATATGGTTCGTAAGTGAAAAAGAATACTAATCAACCCATGTCTTTGCCATCTTGCATTGTTTTTTTGTTGCTACTTTTGATCTTGCACTCATGCTTGCCTCTCATCCATACTTTTATACTATGTTTTCCTTATTTCGACTAGGGTACCTAGCCAAGATTGGGATTCCCTAGGAATCATGGTCCCCTATGGGTGCCTTGATCCTCTTTACACTTTCCTCTCACTTTTTGGGAACTTTATAAGACTTTGATATTCTTATAGTTTTGATGGTCGGCATTTTCAGGGTTGATTATGAAATTAAAGCAAGATAACCATATAAATATAAAGTTATGAGACCATAATGAGGGACCAAGCACTAAGCACTTACTATCACCACCTAAGGTTGCATCCACCAAAGGCATATAAAGATCCATTTTCATTCATCTAGGCTCCATCACAAGGGACATATGCTAGTTCATTTACATCATAGTTCATAGGAGGGGAATTCATTCTATTCCATGCATAAATTATTTACATTCTACATCTATTTATTTCTTTCTACTCACAAAGTGCGACATGCACAAAGAGCACCTAGGAACAATTCTACACACACACACACACACACACACACACCAAGAACTACATTAAGTAAGTTATGTAGTGCAATGATTAGTTGTAAGTCCACCATTGTGGTGGCTAAGGATAGTCTGACCCTTCATATGCATCTTTCTTTTTTAGGGTTTTGATGCTTTACTTGGGGTTTTTACAAGTGATTCATTTATTGCGGGTATACAAAAACATTAACAATCATACATTGACATACACACAATAGAAAGTGAACACAAGAGAACATTCAATGACACCTCAGAGGAGGTTTCCTGGTCATTTTTGTAGACCAGGGTGCCTAGATTATAGACCGGATAACCCTAGGCACCCCTATCCCTATTCCACGTGCCCTAGTCTACCTAGATAGTCTAGATCTGCATTTTCTCAAGCTCTGTGTGATGATTTCCTCCTTATTCATCTGTCTCAAACCGCGTGACATAGTCCATGACATATGTGAATCAACTAAGGCATTTCTAACCCTATTTTTACTTAGGGTTTCTACATTTCAATGCTTAGTTTTTCTTGGGTATTATTTGAGTATTTTATTGTTACATTTATTTATTTATTTACTTCTTATATAACATCGATTAGGCTACAATAATTCTATTTTAGCATTATCATTTTGGTGAACCCAAAATTGATCTTCACGCTTAGGATCCTCATTTTTCCTCTATCATGGGTCAAATTTCTTTGTCTAATTTACTTAAGATGCATCCCAATTTCCAGGTTATTTTGTAAAAATCCTAGACACCATGTATCTTCCTAAAGATACCCCGCCACACAAAATAAGCCCTATTTTTGATTGTCTATTTGATGACCCTAATCCTCGTGATCCTCCATCTAATCAATCTATGTTGGAATCAATTCAAGATTTACATTCTTTGTTTCAAGACAATTTTAAGGATATGGAAACCTCGATTACATATCTCAAATCTGAAATATGACATCTTATGGATGATTCTCGGGATCATGTTTGTTCACTTTCTACATATCATCTTCATTTTGTGTCTATTACATGTGCTCATATTAGTGAACCTCAAGCCATACCATTACCGAATCCTCTCACCTTTGATCACAATACTAAGCAACATGAAATTCCCACTAAGCTCCTTAGTTATCAAATAATTAATTTTCCGCCTACTCATTACTATCCTCCTTATCGACTTGTAAAATATAAAGGTCATCGGTATTGAAATCATCATCGAATCAATGGCCATAATGCTAATGACTGTTACACTTTACAACGAAGAATCAAACATCTTGAGCATCAAGGATTTATCTCATTCATTGCATAACATTTTGTTGCATGCCCATCTAAAAATGCTACATCTCAATGGGTTCCTAAATCTGATTCATCTATGTCTAATGAGCATCATGCCATCACTTCTAGTGTTCCTTCTTCCATCACTCAAGCACCACCTATGCAATCTACTCAAGTCAAGCAACCACCTCTCAAAATTAGTCCAACACTTCCTCCTACTAAGTCACCTACAATATTACCAAGCCAAACTAAGCAACCCCCTCTAAAGATCAATGCAACTCCTCCACCTCTCAAGTCATCTGTGGTCAACAAGCAACCACTCGTTACACAAGACAAGCACACTCTAGCTGACATCTTTCAACTCTCACAATTTAAGGACCCTATCCAGTCCTTGCTTCAACATCCAATCACTTTTGTCAAAGAAACTACTCCTTACATTGATCCACTTAGCATATTTTGACTAAATCTCCATCACTTACATACTTGGGGGGCATGATGCTTATCACCCCCCTCCCTCTTCTAAACAAAAAACATGCATATTACATCTTCATCACATAACAATCCAACATCCACTCATTACACTCATACTTTGACATACACTTGCATTGTCATTACCCGATGACACACTCTTGTGCTTTGGTTCACACTTGACTATTGAGGGCATCCTATACACATGAACCCCACACACTTTGCACAATAGACACTACACATTCGAAATTACACATTCCATGTTCTACTCACCATATGACATTGTCTCATCACTACATCTACTACACAACTTACACATCTACTTTTATGCATGCACATCTTCGTAAATAATATAGTTTTGGCATATACACATCATCTTACAAATTAAATCCAATATATTACTTTGTACATGTATATAAACATATTACATTACATATAACACATCACATATAACACATCACATGATGGCTTATCATGTCTTACACACGTTATACATCATACATATCCACTCTTACATGTTGCACTTACTACCCTATGATGCACTCTAGTCTCACGGTCCATACTGGATTGTTGAGGGTATACATCATAAATGGACCTCATCACATTCATGCTTTCATCATCCAACCTTATATCATGCGACATTCCTAGCTTAGTGATATATTCCATAGATTACATCATCATTTTTTCTAACATCATTTCGTGACACACGCTATAGGCTAAATAGCCACCTCTTCCACCATATCATAGTGACATACGCTATAGGCTACATCATCACCTATTCCATCATCTTGTAGTGGTATACACCATAGGATACATCACCACCTCTTTCAATCATCTCATCATGATATACACTTTAGGTTAAATCATCACATGTCTTCACATCATCATCTAGGTTGTATATCATCACCACACATATATTCACATTCAAAGTGTTACTAGGCACAACACATAGTTCGACCATTTCCCAATGATGCACTCTCATTTATGGTTCATTCTTGAGTACTGAGGGGGAATAAACAAATGAGCCTCACTGCATATAATTCCATTCACTTTGGGGGCATGCGAGATCCTATCATCCATTGTTAAGTCCATTCCATCCATCCACACATATTGCATATCTTGGTTGCATCTACTCTTTCTTTGCTTGCATCTACTTGTATATGTACATTTTATTACACATACTAGATAGATTTATTATATGTCATTATCTTTATCATACACACATGTACGTTCACTTGCTTCCTAGTTGTGATCGCAGATTATATAGGTCCATTACACATAGCATGGATGCTCGGCACAATACCTACCACACTCTCTCTGGGAGCATCCACTTTCATACACTATAGGTGCTATTGTTTCATTTTGTACTTAGCACTTTATTTTATTAGATTATAAATGCTTTGACATACATTTTATATTTCTAACGTGCTAATGAGTGCTTCATGTGCAACATTTGTTTTGTAGGATTACTTGCTACCATGGCTATGTGTTTGTTTGTACTTGCTTGTATCTGTTTATCATTGTATGTGGGATTTTCCCTTCATTTGGTGTGCACACTTGCTTGTTTATTTGTAGCCACTACGACCTTGAGTGTCTTGCAACATCATGAGTGGTGTCCCATGTTTGTAACCCACTTTTCATGGTTTATGTATTCTTGCATGTTTACTTACATCCTAGCTCACACATTATCTTTGTAGATTATACTTGTCTTCTACATGCATGCTTGTTCATACTAACACTTGTTTCCCAGCCACCTATTTTACATGTGCCATGGTTTCTACCAAGCATGTCCCCCCCCGGGGAAATTTTTTTTAGCGGTTGACCCTCTCTTTGGGCCACATACTCCTACAATGATGTCGCATGTGCCCCCAAAGAGGGGGCATCATTTGGGTTTACACACACTACACATTACAGTACCAATATAGTTCAGTTTTTAGTTTTTATCCATGACACAATGGGTTACACAACGAGTAGGTTTAGACCAATCTATAAACATCCATACATAATGGATTTTATAAGGTAGATTGTCCTTAGCATTCGAGGAGAAGTTATAGGTTAGAGGATAAATAAGACCTTCCTCTCTATACTACTTTAGCTTGGTGGTGTCGGATCGCCCCAAAAAACCGAGACAATACAAATATCTCTTTAGTTTTTGGAAGAAGTTACAGTTAGAGGATAAATTAGACTTCCTCCCTACACTTCTTCTTGAGCTAGTGGTGTGATATCACCTAAAAACTTACACTTCATCGATGTTTACGGGATCCTTTCTACACCCTCTTTCTCATCAAAAATTAGGTGCACATGTTCCTTTTTCATTTTTATACTTTCATTACACAATTTTTACATATATACATGTGTTTTTTACACATTACACATATACATGCGTATTTGAATACTTTATCATCTTCTCTTTTATAGGTTCGTCTCAGTATGGGAAGCAAGCATTCAACACCAACAACAACATCACTCGACATCACACACATTGAAATCTATACACACACACACACTTCTTCCCAATGTTCACTCTCATCACTTTTTACACTTTTTGCATCTTTAGTCTCCATGCTCCATGTTTTTATCACTCCACGCTTTTTCTAGTCATTCAACACACATTCTACATCACTCTACATGGATATCAGGTACACATCTCTATCTACTTTATGTTACCAAGAATTCTTCTCACCAACATAAAGTGGGGAAAATGTAGACACTAAATCACACACTTTGGGAAATTATTTAGTCCTAGTTTCATATTACTATTCATATGGTTTTTAAGTGAAAAGAGTACTAACTAACCCATGTCTTTGGCCATATTACATTGTTTTTATATCTTGCACCCGTGATTTCCCAGTCCATAATTTTATACTGCGTTTTCCTTATTTCTCATAGGCACCCTGGGTCCCCTCTAGGTGCCCCTCTATCTTCTTTGCACTTTGCACTTTCTCTCACTTTTTGGGCACTTTCTAGTTGTTTGAGATTCTTATATCTTTAGTGGTTGGCCTTTTCGGGGTTGATTAAAAAATTAAAGTAAGAGAACCATATAAATATAAAGTTATGAGACCATAATGAGGGATCAAACACTAAGTTATTACTATCACCACCTAAGGTTACATACAACAAAGGCATCTAGAGCTCCATTTGCATCCATCTAGCTCCATAACAAGGGATAAAGGCTGGTCCATCTACATCAAAGTTCATAGAAGGGGAGTTTAATCTATTACATGCACACATTATTTACATTCTACATCTAGTTATTACTCACTACTCATAAAGTGTGATACACACAAGAACACCTAGGGCACAATTCCACACACACACACACTAGAATTACATTGGGTCTGAGATGTAGTGCAACGCTCAGTTAGTAAGTTCACCATTGTGGTAGATGAGGACAATACAACCCCTTCATATGCATCTTTATTTTTAAGGGTTTGATGCTTTTCTTGGAGGTTTTCACAAGTGATTCCTTTATTACAGGTCTATAATGAAATTAGTGAGAATAAAGTGACATACACATGACAAAAAGTGAACATAGGAAAAATTTAAGCAACACCTCGGAGGAGGTTCTCTGTCATTTATGTAGACTAGGGCACCCATATTACGCACTGGTCACCCCTATCCCTATTCTAGGTGCCCTAGTCTACCCAAATAGTCTAGATTTGCATTTCCTCAAGCTCTTGTGTGATAGTTTCATCCTCCTTTTAGTTTAGTCGGTATCCACTATGACATAGTCCCACAACATTTGTGAATAGACTAAGGCCTTTCTAACCCTCTTTGTACTTAGGGTTTCTATATTTCATTTATTAGTTTTCTTGGGTATTATTTTAGTATTTCAATGTTGTATTTATTTATTCATTCACTTCTTTTATAACATCAGATTAGGCTATAAATAATTCCATTTCAGCATAATTATTTTGCTTAAAAAAATTCCCCTTAATTTGATGACGTATACCATGAGTGTTATAAGAAATCGATCTATGCCATACATATGACTCTAGAGGCACATCTAGGGATACCTGAACTATTAAGATACATGCTGATATTGAAAGAGCTCGGTCACACTTGGAAATTTGTCTCAAACCACACAATGTGCTAAAAATATCGTAGTTCCACATGATCCTCATACTAGCCACCACAATCACTATATGGTCTCTAAATCACTACACCAAGCCTTATCTTGTCCAAAATTGACCTATATGTCATGGTATCAAACCCACGACCCCTTGATCCAACCCATCTAGATGTAAAAATATCCATTCGCATCTAATCCACTCACAAACCACTCATCGACCTCACTTTTCTACTATGTGATCATATGCCTATACATGTAAAAGTATTTTACCACCAATCCCTCCACCATGATCCTCCTAGGTAAACATGTGTGTGTGTATATATATATATATATATATATATATATATTTGTATGAGTAAAAACTCAATGGCTCCAAGAATATCATGTCCCACAATGCTTTATACTCTTACAAATCTCATATATCCTATATGATATAGACATTCCTCCCCATCGACAGAAACACATGATGCCAATAAAACTGAAATAAAAATTTGAAAATTTAGAACACTTGATCTCATTATGTCATCCACAATAATCGATGATTCAACCTATGTTAGAGACCCTATAAAATATTTCTTCACAAATCTCTATTGTTATCATGTATCACTTGGGGCATAAAGCCGAACACACTCTCCCACTACCAAAAATAGTAGTATCCTATATACATCTTCATAGTCACTATCATCTCTCTATTAGGTAACCAAAAATTACATGTATCTCGCACACCATTTCTCACAAAATACATTAATCAAATGC
Organism: Taxus wallichiana var. yunnanensis; assembly: GCA_018340775.1. Lineage (NCBI taxonomy): Eukaryota > Viridiplantae > Streptophyta > Pinopsida > Cupressales > Taxaceae > Taxus > Taxus wallichiana. The sequence goes on from CM031235.1 coordinate 638,833,363, forward strand.
ATATCATGAGGCACCTCCACCAATCTCATGATGTGCCATAACCCAACATGGTCTAATATTTCCCACTCATCCTCTTCTAAATCAAATGAAAATAAAGTCGAAAAATGCGTTATTACATGAAACTCCCACGAATGTATATCTCTTTGCACAACATAAACACACAAAAAAATCCCAAGTTAGTGTCTCAGTCACATACAAATATGATACAAATCTTATAAAAACCTCTAGATAGATTTTCCCATTAGCATGGACACTACCATCCAATACTTGGATAGTAGTGCCTAGAATTGGACATTACCATCCAAAGGAAAAAATTAGCCCTATCGATACCGTCTTGGATAGAAATGCCCAAATTCTCAAAAAAATAATTTTTTTAAAGGCTAAAAATCATTATAATACTTGCCTATTCTACTTTAGCAAAACAATATTTATTAGCTAATCTGTCATCCGAGTTGATATCACCTCTACGACCCTCTCAAACCTTGTCACAAGATCACCTCTCGTGCACGTGGCATCATTAGAATCCAGCGATCAAATCACAATGATTCAATTTACAAATGAGACTCCTATTGACTTTTCCAACCTTACTATTTATAGTAAAATCTTATTACCACTATAATTACTATAGTTACTATACTTCTTCTTGTGGTAACTAATTTCATGACAATCTGTTTTTACCATATCTTGAGCTTGGTTTGTCTGTTTTCAACACATTTAGTGGCCCTAGAACCATATATTTGACATCTACCACATTAAAGAATTAACTAACACACTTATGATATTTTGTTACACATTACACTTCTATTTCACTCACCACTACCTATTATATTTTATACATTTCTAACTCCTCTCTAAACACTCTATCTACTTTTCTTTTAGCTCATTGTTCATCATCTTGCTTCTCACTCTTCACCGAAAGGGGGAAATATTTGGGGTTATCCTATTACCCCTCTTAGAATGATTCAAGAAAAATTCCAACATGGAACATACAACCACACTACGCATTGCCACTCTATTTTTAATTGATCACGAAGAAATATTCAAATCCTACAAAATATCTTACTCAAAATCACACAGTTCAATCTATTCCAAGTACAAATCTATCTCAAATTATCATATTATTGTAATTTCGTACTCAAATGACCTAATATGGGGGAAATTCAATTCTCCAAAGTTGGTTCAAATCAATCAAGTTTAATCAAATACTACATTCTAATAAATATATGATGTTTCCAAATCCAAATTCAATAAGATCAATTTTCCTCCTAGATGACCTAACTTGGGAGCTAATCAAATTCAAGCACTTTTCCATTTGGCCTAGTTTACACCCTTACATTGTAAAGTGGGGGCAATGAGACATCATTTCCTATCCTTGTCCACTTTATGGGGGTTTTCTATGTCTAGTAGGCAAGTAACAATTGGTTCATTTTCATCTGTAGTAGTGGAACTATAGTTACAAAATCATGCACTTTATATTTACATCATGTATCTAAGTATGTAACTATATGCATGATTTCTAAACAAGAAAACTAGACATTAACACCACTTCTTTGATTTTATATTATGTTATCCTTTTGATACTTTATCATTTAATTTTCTAGAATGGTTACTTTACTTTTAGAGATTGGAAGACATGTGACCCAACTCCTTATTTTTGTTTTATCCTTCAAGCATCATAGACACTACCGCCTATTAGGGACATGAGTGCCCAGTGCTACTATCCCCTTTGGGTGCTTATATCCTTTTCTCTCTCTTTTAAGTTTGAAATTCCACATCATTTTTTATCTTTTCTAAATTACTACGTATCACTCTAGTTTAGATTTTTGGTTGTTAATGTTGAAATTCAAACAAGGGAATCATATATATATATATACACACACACACACACACATGATGTAGTCACTATTATTAGGGTTTGGAAAACTTTGGGCTATTACTTACTTGTTTACCACTTGGGAAAATAGAAACATTTAAGAACTACATTTGGGCTGCATTATTCACTTTGCATAGGAGGATCTATTTCTATAATCCATCTCATACATTCATCTTGGGGGAAAAGTAGTTATAGCCTACTATCTTGGTGTGACTAGTACAAGGGATACCTATCTTTAATGGACACAATTAAATTTATCTCTCTCTCACACACACACACACACACTATAACTACATAGAGTTTAAAATTTAGTGCAACACTCGGTGAAAATCACATTGGGGTGACCACCGAGGTCACTCGACTCAAGCATATATATTATTTATTCCATTTAATCTTTGCTTAAGATTTGTGTAGTAAATCAGATTTGTTTTGTAGGTACATGTGTGACACATAACACCTAAAACAAAATGGGTGTAACAAATAGTGAAATGAAGAAGTTAAGTTCAGACCCTAAAAGAGAAAAAGTAGAGCACCTACTAGAAACTACCATCAAATTCAGACATCAACACCAAAATGACCCTATCCTCATCTACTCTATCCTATCTGAATAAATTTTAGATCCTAGTTTTCTAGACAAAGCATATGTTTTTAGATCTAACCTTATCATCATGTTTCCTAGCCCAAAATCAATTTCGATCTTCTAATACAAGCTAAGTCACTCTTATTTCCATATTATACACAATTTCTTATTGATTTTATGAAATCTTAAATCTTAATCATAGGCTTAAGGTCAAATGAATATAATAGTAAAAATCAAGATCTAACATATAAAGTATAAGTAAGTATAAACAATAGGGATATAAGAGTGACTTAGTTTGTATGAAGAGATATAGACTAAATCGGGCTAGGAAACAAGATAAAAATGTTGGATCTGGATTGTGCAGATTTTTTTGAGAAACTAAAGTCTAAAAATTCTTCAAATAGAATTGCCCAAAGGAGGCAGGACCACCCTAGGTGCTAGTGTCCTAATTGCTTTATTTTTTTCTTTTTAAGGTTTGAACTTGACTTCTTCATTTCTTTATTTGTTGCATCCAATTTGATGTAGGAATTCTATGTCACACATGTACCTACAAAACAAACCCTATATACTTACACAAATCTCAAGAAAATAGTAGATCAAATAAATAATGCATATGATTAAGTCAGACTGATCTCCAAGGTCACCCCAATATGATTGTCATCGAGCACTTCACTACATTTTAGATTCTATGTAGTTCTTGTGTGTGTGCATTATTGAATCGTGTCCCTTGAAGATAGATTTCCTTTGTTTCAGTTGCACCAAGATGGATGAATATAATGCTATTTCCCCCCAAGATGAATGTGTGAGATGGAATTCAGAATATAGCCCCTCATATGCAATGAATAATGTAACTCAAATACAATCCTTGAATGTTATTCTTTTCCCATGTTAGGAAAAATACTTTTGTTAGTTCTCACATTTATATGGGTTGATAAAATGATATATTGTGGGTAGATAAATATTATCTTGTGTTATTTGTATTTGTTACAATTACTACACATAAAATAGGAATGTGGATAGATTGTTGGTAAAGTTGTTTCCTATATTATAGGAGAAACTTGAGCCTATATATATAAGTATGTAATAGAGTGAAAAACATGTATTATATGTGAGATTAGTGTGTTTTGTAATTTGCATAAATTTGTACCATATTCATCATTTTGTATTAGATCTAATTCACTCATTGAAGTTTAGAGTGCCTAGATTTAGCATCACACTACCTATCCCGGTTTACAAAAATTTAGGTAGAATATTGAAGACAACCAACATGGTTACTTAGATATTGATTAGGGAATATATCCATTGATTAATTGTATTGTGTTATGACTCAACATGGATTATAACTACATGTCCTATTCAAAGGATTTTACATTGGAACATGTTCCATAATTTTTGTTTGGATCAATAATTTTCATTTAAATCAATTAGTCGAGCTTTAGATTCATTATCGCCATTTGGTATTTTTGGGAGTATATTGTATACAAGGATTAGATATTGGTGTTGTGTATTTAGTTTGACCTTCTACTATTTTGCATTGGAGTCAATAAAGGAGTCTGCATTTGAGCTGAGATATTCCATGTTTCTAATACTTGTTCTTTCGGCACTATTTTATTTTGGTTTGTGTATTTGTGTCTAGTTATGTATTATTAGATAACGATGGGCTGAGAAAAGATCTTCATCACCTACTTTGATAAGATGCATGTCTCCTAGTCTTACGAGATGGTTTTTTTGAACAAAGCTTGATGTTTTACTCAGAAACGTTTGATTCCCCTCGATCTAAGGAAAATATATAAGCATGTGGTATTCAATTTTGGTATTTTAAAATTCTTTTCAATCATTTGAAAGTGGGACAACTTTTTTAGCTTTACATAATGTTATTTAAAGAATAGAAGTTTAGGGTTTGTTTAATTTATGGTTCAAAATTATAAAGTAGTGTTGGTCAAATTATTTTTGCCTAAATTTGGCACTTTTCATATGTGGTCTATGTGCGTAAATGTCAAAATCTATATTCAATAGAGTAATTATGAGTCTTATGTCAAAATTCCATTTGTATAGCCTACAAAATCATAGTTTTGTATTGTCCTTCAACATCGTCATCATCTTGGATTATGTCAAATAAAGTATTCCCATCAATGTAATTAAAATTCAATCAACATTGTAAGTGATCTATTTTTGTTATGCCATTATTATCACATGCAGGAAAAACTATCAAAAGTGTTTGAAATAATAATCACTATAGCTTCTGTCAAAAAAAGTCATTGATAAAAGAGAAAACAATTTCCCCATGGATACATTTTCAATGTTACTCAATGTATAATAAAATAAAGGGTTTCACATTGGGGGTGAAATCTATATTAAATACAATGTGGAAACCATTGAGCTTCAAAGTGTTATTTATCTGAGTTAGCACCATGTCAACTAGAGGACAAAGGCACAAGAGGTTGGAGGTCGATGAACAACCTCTCTTTAGTCACCAACAACACAATTGCATAACAACTGTGGTGGAATTTTTTTAGTGTGAGTATTTTATTTTCAGTTATACAAATTGTTTCTATTTTCCACCTTATGTGGTGTATTTTGTGGAGCTGGAAAATAATTGTATAGGAAGGAAACTAATTGCGGTGATCCTCTAACTATCGTACTTCATTAGAACATGGTCAATCGGTGAATATGTTCATTAGAAATGGTGATCATGTGCAACAAGATCTAGAATTATATCCAGAAAGTACTATGCGGTATGATATGATTTTATTTTTAGTGTTCCTAAGTGGAAATTTCACATTGTGGGGGGAACATAACACCAATGTTCCATTTCCATTATGGCCAAATTGGCTAAAGTCAAGGGCAACTTCCAGTGGTAGTGAAAATCATCTATATTGTTTGAGATCGAGTGGCAATAATCAACAATAATGGCTACAATTAAGAACATTTTGTTCTTATGGATGTAATGTGAAATATTTTCCAGTGTGAGTATTCTTGTTCATATTGGTAATAAGTGAGCAGTAATTCCTATGTACTTCCTTGATGTAAAAATGTTGTAGAGAAATAAGAACCATTATAAGAAAGTTTGTGGATCTTGAATTTTTTGTGAGAGATCCATAAAACTACATGAGGTGAGAAATTGATGGAGTTTTTTCACAGTGAGGTTTGTGGTAATCCTGTTTAAAACTATGGAAGGAGAGAGCCTTTATTTTGTATCAAGGTCATGAGTCACATAGTTGGACATGCCACATGGGTGATCATACTTGCAATTAAGAGTGTGAATGTTTTTCTACCATGTTCACACTAAGGGGGAATGTTAGGAAAAATAATATTAGTTCTCACCTTTATATGGGTGCATAAAATGATATATTATGGGTAGATAAATATTATCTCATGTTAGTTGTATTTATTCTGACAAATACATGTAAAATATGATTGTGGAAAATTGATGGTAAATTTTTTTCTTATATTATAGGAGAAACATGAGCATATATATATTAAGTATGTAATATAATGAAAATCATGTATTATGTGTGAGATTATTGTGTTCAACACTTCTCGTGAATTTGTACCAAAGTCGTCAACCCAAGTAGTAAATAGTAACTATAAGCCAAAATTTGTCCGGACCCTAATAAAAATGAGTAGATTGTGTATATATATGAATTCAATTTTTGAATTTTGACACTTAGTGACACCAAAAGCCAACTTAAGTCATGAAATAAAGATAAGAAAAATACCCAAAGTGAAGAAGAACCCAACAAGTTAGAAAATAAAGTGGATTAGGCAAAAATGATCGGAGAAGGGATACTAGCACCCGAGCGGTATTTTACTTAATGTATGGTACTATATTTTTAGCACATAAAATTTCACTACATTTTATTTGACAACCCCATCAAAACTTTTTCTGTTTTTGGTCAAACTGGTCAAAATAGCCAAAATTTCCAAAATTACCCACTCTTAAAGTATAACTTATGGGAAAGGTTTTAGGAGCCTCGAAGTGTTTTAGAAGTCATGGTTATAGTGAAAAAAATATTTTATGATATGATTTATAAAGCATTATGTGAGCTTTTGAATGGTCTTGGTAGAGATTTCTTCCTAGGTGTTTTTGGGAAAAAGGAGTGTGCATGCTTCATTTAAGATTCAACTTTAGTGAAGGGTTTTGGAACCTCACGTGGTTTTGGGAGCTCATATCCTAGGAGTTGTAAATATTTTGTAGCCTACTAGATGGTGAAGTAATTAAGGTGGACTTTTGAGATTCTAGAAAGTAAAAGCTTTCTAACATTGGCTCAAGGTGGCCTTTCTACACAATAATTTTGAAATGAAGGTTTCAGAAACCTCAATAATATTTGGTATCCTAAAATTTTTTTCAATAGAGTTCAAATTCAATCCCCTTCATGACCCATAATTTGGTTTGGTTTGTATTTATTAGAAACTCTTCCTATAACTCAGCTCATTGGCACACCGACCGAAGAAAAAAATGAAGGTATAAGAAAAAATTGTTAAAGAACTCATTTTTATACTTCCTAAGTATTATCATTGGATTCATTTTCCCATTTCCATGTGAAATCATATATTATACAGCCAAAATTCATCAAGTATGGACCCCAGAGGCGAAGGAAAGTCTCAAGTGAGTGAAACAAGGCGATGCAAATGCAACTTCAAAATGTGCTTTGGTGCATAGGAAAAAATTTCTTGCACCATTTCACCTTGGGTGCACATTTGAGGTGAAATTTCACCCCAAAAGTGCACCTCTTTCTGATTGGAGGAGATTTTTATAAGCAAAAAGTCAAAAAGTAACTCAAAAATACAAAAAGTGAATGTGAACTCAAGTTGTTATGACATGTGGGGCCCCCAAACACATCATAAGAGAACTTAGAACATCCATTTGCACCTTGGGTGAACTTTTCAGGTGTAATTACACCCTAAAAGTGCACCTAGGATTAGTGGAGGCATCATCCTCATGTGCATTTGCACCATGCACTTCCACTTTGCACACACACTTCCCATCTCCACCACAAAACATAAAAGTAACTTGTTTTCCCTCCATATATCCATAAAATGCATTAAAAACTATAAGGAAGTACTTAAATCATTTTTAAGCTGTTTTTCATCCTTTCATGCTTATGAAACTCTTCATGTGCCCTAGGTAGACCAGAAGGTTTTTTGCTCATATCTCATGATCTCGTGGATAAAATCATTGCAAATTTTGGCCATCCACTCCTTTTGAGGGAACCTTTCAGATGATGTATGATTCATAGAAATTATTTCCCCCATAAAAAAGATATTCATGACTATTTTTTCTAGCCATCATACCCCTAGTTTTCCCAAAAACACCAATTTTGCAAAGAAGATTGTGAAAAATCCCCATGAGGGAACCTCACCAAACTTGGAGCATCCATTCCTCTCCTCAATCCCATAATTTTGAGCTATCTTTCATGGAATAAGATTAATAATCAATGTAATTAAGATCAAAATCACCATTCCTTGCTAAAAATACTTGTAAACCCCATATACAAGAAAAAATTGTTTTGTCATTTTCTCTCAAACCCCGTGAGAGAATCCTTTAAAAATTGGAGATTTTTTTCCCTCACGATACAATTCTAACGAATTAAAAATCACTCAAATCAGACAAGAATTTCTCCCAAAATGATGAATTGAAAATTTTCCCTTTCCTCCATTAATGCCAATTTGCAAGCCTTCCACATAACTAAAACTTGTTTTTGAAATTCCCATTGATTCTGATGAGATAATCTCAATAAATTAAAAAATTATATTCATCATGATAATATATATTTCCAAATAATATAGTCACATCTAATTTGGATTTTATTTTCTATATTTTACTCAAAATACCAAATCAGCTATCCGTAACATTAAAATCCACTCAAATTTGGATATTTTTGGAAACGGTTGTCGAATCCATTTTCACTTGCACCATAGTATTCCCACCACTTTCTAAGGATAGTGAGATCATAAAAATTCATAATGAATCTCCATTACTCCAGATACGATACCATTTTAGTTCAAGTGCTCAAGTACCCAAACATTGGTGACAATAATTGTTGTCCAAACTAACTCCCTTAGTTATTTTGACAACCTTCATCCCCATTCTAGCTCTGAAGTTCCTTGTTGCAGGTTGTGCACACTTTAGTTGTCCTCTTGGAAAAGTTCCTTGGCTGAAATTCCTTACACACTTATGCTCACTTCTCCTTTTAGCACCTTTAATCATCTTTTTCTCTATCTATTCCATTTTCCCTTGCACCCACTCTCTACACATTTGTCTTCCTCTATGAAGCTCATGCTCCCTTCATGCGCACTTGGAATTGATTTCCAATATTTGGCTAAGTCCTTTGCATTTCATTTCCTTCTTGCACCCCATTTATGATTCCCACCCTTATCTATACCACTCTTGTAAGTATTCTTTCCATTTTTCCATGCATCTTTGCACCTTCATTCATACATGCATATTTGCACCTTCATTCATACTTAGTGTGTCACGTGGTATATGTCGGACATTAAGTGAGCTACACATAACTAATCAAAGTGTGAAAATAGGGCACCGAATCCTTACAACCAACTAAAGTGTGATACATGGTAGAAAATGGAAAAATAGCTAATGATGTGGGTTACACTCTAGATCATTCAAATTTGAATGTTGGTGGGAATGGCTAGGTGAGAAGATGGAAAACATCCCTCATGCAATTAATGCAGGATCTTATCACTCTAACCACCTGATTTGATTTAGATCTTTCCTCCTTCCTTCTCCTACACAAAAATAGACATGGGAAGTACATTTGATAGATTTGTAGGTGGATTTATAGGAATTCATTCTTTGGGTGTTAGTAGTTGAAGATTAAAATTAGTTTTCCCTCTTTCTCCTCCTCTTCTCTCATCCTTTCATTACTGAATGTAAGAGCATTTCTCATTGTAAAGGGTTGGACTCTTTCAGTTTGTATAGGCATTGCCTTGCATTTTGAGTTATAGACTTGTAGATATGGTATTTACATGTGGATATCAACCTCATATGACCTTTTAATTGATTACGCATTTTTGGAAGTAATACAAGAATTTTTTATGGCTATTCTCTCCCTTAACCTATTTTTATTCTTCTTCCTTGCCTCTCCTTCACATTGTGTGTTGGATGTGCCTTCTCACGTCCCTTGCATCTCATTTTATGACTGTGTCTATTGGAAACAATTGTGTAACTATGTTCGGTCTATCTATGCATATCTATCCTTACTCTACGTATTCTCCCTTATTTTTATTCAAAGCTAATCATGTTCATCCCCCTTCTTTCTAGTGCTATCGTCTTCTTTAGTTTTATTTTTCCCTTTCTACATATCCTTATATCCTTAGTCCCTTGGCATGTTTAGCTTACGATTTCCATTTGAGAATTAGCAGTAGTAGTAAAAATAGGTAGAGGAACTAACCTTCTCTAGAGGTCTGTCTCAAGCATGTAAGGTCCCATAACTTGGAGATAGTCCCATTGTTTCCTCAACGACTCAGTTCAACCTGATTTGAGACGGATGTAAGTTTGAGCTCCAACAGTTCTGGAACACCCAAAGTGGGATGAGCATTGAAAGCTTAAATTTCATCATTACTAAGTTACGTGTGTGACTTAGTGATTTCCAGCCTTTGGAGGCTTATTTCAACACATCTAATGAATCCCAACACTTAGATCTATGTTTTTAGCAATCCATGTGCCTTTCAAGAGAAGATTACATACTAGACAACACAACAACTGAATATTTATTTTAATAGCTCCACCATATCCAAGAAGAACATATAACAAAGCACCCGTGCATGCATCTCCATCTCCGGTCTGCAGCCGCACTTTCCTCTCCTCCTCTAGTTGGCCTCCTATGTAAACTTGTCATGGCATCTCCTCCACCACCTCTCGAGAAAAATTTTCTAGCTTCACCGATGAAATTCCTCTCATTTTGAATGCACAACATGATATTCCAATGAAAACACTCAAGAGTATTCCATACTTCACCGGTGAGAATCAAGTCACCCCTATTGAGCACATCCAAGATGTAGCCAATGTGTGCTCTGTCTATTTGATCACACATGATGATGTAGTAGTAATGGTCCTCACGGATTCACTCAACATTAAAGAGCTTTAGTGTTAAAGAATTATGAGACCTATGTCTATTACCAGCTGGGATGAACTTGTAACAAATCTATGTAACTATTTTGAAGATAAATCAGATCACCTTTCCTTGGTGGAGCAAATGATGACAACAAAGAGAGCACCCAATGAGAAGATAACTAATTTTAATATTAGATTCCAGAAGACTTGGGACAAAATCCCTCAAGTGGTAAGGCCTAAACCCAACATGATTTCTTGTATTATCTTAGGGATTTGAATGGTGACATATCAATCATGATCCAGTCCATGGAGGGTATAACCTTACCTATTACTTATAACATTGCAATAAGGGTAGAGAATAGTCTTATTCGGGTGAGAAAGTTAGCTCCTAGACTGCCCGCACCCTTATTCCTGGAAATTCCTCACATGCCCCACCTTCTATTGCTCCTGTTCTAGCGGGCGCTCAACCCACTTGCTTCCATGTCCTAATCTCCCATGTAGTAAAAGGAAGATGAAGAAATGAAGGCCCTGATTAGAAACTTATCCAATAAAGTTATATCATTAGAAAATCAACATGCACAAGCCTTCAAAATAGTTCTAATCAAGGGTATAACTAGAGCCATCAACCCTTTATAAGTCAATATGCAAGCCAAAGATATGGGCATAACCAAAACAATGATAGATGACATGCTAATGCACACCTTCCTTTGCTAGTAATTCCTCCTACCCTACCTCTTCTAGTGCCCAGTGTAAGTCAAGTGCTCATCCCAAGACATAACAATATGGCACAAGAGTTAGAATGGTGCTTTCCTTGCAATATGCCTCATAGTCAAAATCATTGCACCAATCTTTCTTGCATGCAGACTTAAATGATTCAAGTTTATTCCAAATGTGAACCTTCTATAAGTGCAAGTGAATAATAAAATCATGAAATTCAAAAAATTCTTAAAGCTAACCTTATGTTCTTTGGTGTTGAGGACTTCCACACAATTAATCAAGATACAATTGACACAAATAGACTGTGCACCTAGGTTGTTGATAATACAAGGTACAAGAAAATAATGCTTGATTTGGGTGCATAAGCTCGATGCAGGATCATCATGGATTGAGGAACATAAAGTTGCTAACCATCCTCATTTTATGGTTTTGAATTACTAGAAAAATTCTATAGGTCTTAAATAGTCAAATGGAGTCATATCAAGTCATTGAGGAGGTTTAAAAATTTAAATTGTCTCCACTTGTTTATTTTCCCTCTAAAGAGAAGATTTGAATATGTAATGGCATGAGATTGAGGAGATGTGATTGACATGAGATTTTAAGAAGTCTAATGGCTTTAGGTGTGTCTAAACATAAGGAAGTGATTCCTAGAGAGGTAAGTGAGTCAATGAAGTGCTTTCAAGTTGAAAACATACTTCATGGTTTAAATATTAGCATGGGGAGTCATAAGCGATTAGTTAGGTTTTGTCACAATAGAAGATAAAGGAGTTTCATGTAGAGGGAATTTGAGAGGGAGAGGAGAAGAGTCAATTTTTAGGATGTCATTCCTCGTGAAAGAGGTAAAAAATATAGTAATGACATAAGAAAAAATGAGAAAGAACACTCTATCATGATGTAAAAGACTTAAAACTATTAATATAAATTAGAAATTCATAAAATAGAGGAATAGAAATTTATTTCTCGGATTATGTATATTAATTCCTTGATCTCCGACTCTTTTATTGTATTCTTAGTGATGTTACATGTATACAGTAAAGGGAGAAAGAGGTGATTTTTACAAAGTTACTACTCTACTACAAACTGATTATGACTGTGTTTGATTTAAGAAATGTTCACTTTAGTTGTAATATTGTGTGTGTGAGATAAATAATGTGCAGAATGTGTGGAGAGTTATTTAATTGCATCTTAGAGGGGTATGAATGCTTAGAATGATTGAATGCTATGTTTCAAGGTGTTTAGACATGAATGTGCAATGGATGAATGCAAAACCATCAATATTCTTTGATTTTTTTCTTTTTTGAAATAGTAAGATAGGAATCATAACATGAAAGTGGTTTGAAGAGAAGGAAATGACTCACACTTTACTAAAAATCAAGGATTGAAGGTATTTGAATAAACCTAGAGACAAACTTTCCATGACAAGCCTTGCATGTTTGAACACACTAAGTATTAAGGATGTGATTGTGTAAGAGTTTCATAAATAGGTTGTAATTAGTTACTACATGTAAGAAAAGATCAATGGAATTTCATTTTCAGATATTGAGGACTGTGCAACATGATAGTTTCTTACATTTGGGTTACCCTTGTATTAGTGAGCCGGATAGTGATTAAAAAAGTTTGGGACTAGGGGTAAAGTTGTTGTTTGTAAGGGTAAATGTCCATAGTAGCTAATGTTAAGTACTTGTAAATTATGTGTTTAAGACAAATTAGAAAGAGATATAGGACAAAGAGTTTCATACTAGCAAGATTAGAGGTTGAGGGTTTGAACACCCTATTTTTCTCACGTGTACACTGAGCAAGATTGCATTGAAACCAAGCTATTAACTTATGACCAAGGCCCACTATTAGAACAAGAATGATGCAAACCCTATGACAATCCTCTACAAGAAAACAGATCTTGGATCCAAACATAAAGAAAATATAAGTATTTTTGTCTCTCGGGTATGTATAATGCCAAACGACTAGGGTTTTAAAAATGAGGATCTTTTACTCATCAAAAAGACTCAAAATTCAATACTTATTAATATAGTAACATATAATAATTTATTTTTTAATAATTTTAACTTTTCATTGGTGCAATGTCAAGATATTCATGACAGGTTATTGACTGTACATCAAAGAGAGAACCATAGTGGGAAACCCGGGTTTACAAAGAGAACTATTTTTTTTTATGAATCAAGCCTTGGAGACTTTTAGGAAGTTAAAAACCCTTAATGTTTACTTAAAAACTTACACAATGTATCTTGACACCTCATATGAACAAATATATGTATCACATATCTATGGAAACCTAATGAGGGTTTTAGAGGCAATTTGTAAAAAGAGACCTATAAAGAGTTGCACAAGGAGATAGGTTATGAGGTTGGAGAAGCATATCAGAGGTAGTAAGATAAAACTAATAAAAGAGGTAAATCCTTTTGGGAATATTTAGAATTGCATAACGTAGGTGGAGGCCAAAGGTGGGTACTTAAGAACAAGTAGAGGGATGATTTTGGTCAAGTAAGAAAGAGTGATCCCCTAAAATTTTGCATCAATATTAGTGATGATCCTAGGATTATAGGGAAGTGGAGAGATAAGGTACAAGTATTGGAGGTTGTTTGAGAATCTTAAAGGTGTGAAGTTACAATATTGAGACAAGCTTGAGGCAAGAGTGTGGTATATGGAGATATTTATAAGGAAGAGTAAAGTGGATTTTTGAAGCCTTGAGTGTTTTTCTTCATTGATGTAACATATGTTTGGAGTATTGTAACAGGTAAAATAAATTAAGAGGATTTGAAGAAGATTAGGGCATAATTTATAATATTTGAGAAAAGAGGCTAAGAAGACAATAATTGACCCAAATAGTACAAGGTCATTTTGGAAGATGAATGGACCATTTCATGAGTGAAGTAATGTGGTAAAGAGGAAAATGAGACAATGGAACTAGATCATTTAGTGGGCAAGACCACCTAGTGTGCAATATTATAGTTTTTACAAGTTTAGACCTTCATAGAATAAACCAAGGATCCTCTAATGCATAGTGGGTGAAAGTTAGATGCTAAAAACTCTTATGGATTGGGTATATGCATGGTTACATTTTGCGCTACATCAATAACCTTCGGTTCCTATAGTACAAATTGATCCTCAAAAGTAAAGAGATGCAACTAAGGCATCCAAAATTCATGGCGTGCAAGCTCTTTTGTGTGAGGTTCTATGCAATGATACTCTAGAAGTGGCGTGCACCCCTCCTTTGGTAGGTCAAGCCTTTGCGCAAGAGAAGGACCTTGCCTCTACACTGAACAATAAAAAAACGTTGTTGTACCCCAAATGCAAAAATCAATGGGATTTCCATTCAACATCATGGAAGATATGAAGAAAAAAATGTGAATGCCATAATGTGGGATTTTATTGCCATTCCATCTCAGCGTAACTTGCTACATGAAGCTCTGGCGTAACTCACGTAACTTCCTGCATGCGGATCCAATTGTCTAAAAAGTGCTTACTTGTCAATATATGTTAAACAAAGGAGATGCAAGTAATGTTATCAAAACAACACCCTTTTATATTTCCTTGATCATAGGTAAACACCTTTTCCATAATTACATGATTGGCTCAGTATTTAGTATACAAGTATGCCAAAAAAATTGTTGATGTCCTAGGTCTTAAGTATAATCCTTTATCTAAAGGAGTCCTGCAACTTAATGGTTAAACTTTCACCACTTTAGGAGTCATCAAGGATCTTGAGTTAACCCTCCATACATGTCCAAGTCTCACAATAACTCAAGATGTGTCAATCATTGATTTACCTCCTTTGTTTTCCCCCGTGTGCTTGTTAAGAGATTTCATTGCTAAAGTGGGTGGTTACTTATATTCGATTGGTCCCATATGTTACTAAAGACAAGGTATGGTACCTAGTTTACCATATAAGTTGAGAAAATATTTTCCTATCATGTTGAGTCATATGACCCATCCCCTCTTCAAGCTAATTACTTAATCCAAGAAGAACAAGTCTCAGTTTATGAAGAGTAGCTTATTCCTCCTCCTCTAACTGATTTAGTGTTAGATGAATGGGTAGAAAGGCACCAAAAATTTGATCCATATGATGAGGAGCTCAAAGCTCTTGAAATCGGGCTTGGTACCTATTGCATCCTTGAAGAAGAAGCTATGTTTTTGTGCACACTCAAACAAAATGAAGAAAATTATAGTTTATGGAAGCTATACGTTGATGGATCCAGAAGCAGAAATGGTGTGGGCGTAGGTCTTGTTCTCATTTCTCCCAAGGATGAGAAATTTTTCTTCACACACAGGTTGTAGTTTACATGCTCCAACAATGTACCAGAGTATGAAGTGATGGTGTATGGCCTTCTCATTGCTGAAAAGAGATAGATGAAGGAGCTGCATATCTTTGGGGACATTGAACTGGTCATCCACCAGGTTAGAAACAAGTGCAATGTAAAGAATAAGCTCCTTAAATATTATAAGAATAGAGTGTGGGACCTCCTTAAGATATTTGATGATCTGAATGTGTAAGTGGTTCCAAGAAATATGAACAAGGAAGTATATTATATGGTTACGCTTGGTTCACAATTCTCTCTGCTGAGGATTTTATCAAAGGAAACACACAACATGTCAAAATGGTGATCATGCAATCTATTTTAGAAAAAATACTAGATGGAAAGTGTTTGATAGTGATGTGCAGATCATCTAGTTCATTCAAAATGAAGCTGAGTTCTATTCAAGCATGCAAGCTAACTTGTATAACAACTATGGTGACCAAGTAATTTAACTCAAAGAAAATAAGTTTCCTAAAGGGATGGTCACCTTAGAGAAAATGTTTAGTCCTGATGATGAGTTCAAGGGTGAAGAAAATTATATGCACACAACATAAGAAGACTGATCCTTAGTCATTATTACGTGCAAAAATGAGTTACTACTTGAGAAAAATTATGTGTGTGTGTGATGAAAAATAAGCCTTTATCTCTCTGTGTTTAGAAATATAGTGATATATTCTCCTTGGAGAATGAATACCTCAAAGGATTTGATCCAAATGTTTCTCAACATTCCATTGACCTTGATTCTAGTATCAATCCCATCGACAAAAACAAAGGCCACTTAATCCAAGGATAGATCCCCTCATGAGGAAAGAGTTGTCCAAACTCATTGAGGTAAAGATAATATTTCCCATCAAGTACTCTACTTGGGTCATGAATCTTATTCCAGTGTGCAAAAAGAATGGTGAAATTAGACTCTGTGTCATTTTAGATATTTGAACAAGGCATCCCTAAAGGATCATTATCCTTTGCCCTCTATGGAGTAGATTATGTAGACCGTGGCTGACACACAAATATTTTCCATGTTGGATGGGTATTCTAGCTTCAATTAGATCTTGGTAAAAGAAGAGGATCAATTCAAAACATCATTTACAACTAAATGGGGAACTATGCATATTAGAAGATGCCCTTTAGTCTATTAAACATAGGCACACCATTTCAACATGCCATGGACATTTCCTTCAAGGATACATCAATGAGTTCATCTTGGTTTACCTAGATGACATAACTATTTTCTCAAAGAAAAGCGTGGATCACATGACACACCTGGAAAAAGTATTTGAGAGATGCATAAAATTTGGGGTGTCTCTTAACCCCAAGAAGTGTAATTTTTTTGTGGTATAGGGTAAAATTTTTAGGCCATGTGGTCTCTAATAATGTTATTTTTGTTGATCCCGAGAGCATTTAATCCATCCTTTCCCTCTCCTTATTGGTGCACAAGAAAACCTTGTAGTCTTTCCTAGGAAAAATTAATTTTTTTAGGTGCTTCATACCTAAATTTGTAGGAATGGTAAGACCCATCACCCTCATGCTAAAAAGGACACTATCTTTAGATGGACAACATAAGGAAAAGAGAGCTTCAACAAGATCAAACAAGAAATTGCTTGCGCATAAACACTTATCAATCCAGACTATTTTGAGGATTTCATCCTTTATGATTTTTGAGTTGATGTAAGTGTTGATGTTGTCTTGACATAAGAAAATGAACAAGGACTAGAGCAACTAGTGGCTTTCTTCAGTCAAACACTGAAGGATTATGAGTTGAAATATAATTACACGAGAAACATGTCTATTCCATCATGCACACACTTAAGAAGTTCAAAAGAATGCTTTCCAAAAATCATATCAAGGTGTTAGTTTCACACTCAATTGTGAGAGAATTCATCTTGGGAGCACAAGTTAGTGAGAAGAGAAATTTGGGATGACCAAAATCATGGAGTATGATGTGAGTATTAAAGACAAAAAGTTAGTTAGAGGTAGTGCACTCTGTAAGAAACTTTCTAAAAAACACACAAAATGAACATGAGACTTTATTATTTCTAGATGAAGATCTCCCTCATGTTGAAACTGAATAGATTAGAGACCCTACCACACATAGCTAGATGCAGTACATGATCACATTCCTTTCCTTTGGAACTTATCCTCCTAGTTTGAACAAAGAAAAGAGGTAACATCTGAGGCTGTGGTATATTCCATATGTAGTGACTAATGGTGCCCTCTTCAAAAGAAATATTGATGACATGCTGTAAGGTGTATTGACGGTGCAAAAAAATAACAAAGTATTAGCAGAATTTCATGATGGATTCTCTAGTGGACACTTCTCCTCCAAGGCAAAAAAATGAAGATCATCAAGGTAGGGTACTTTTGACCTACCCTACCTTATTTGTGAACACACACATGTGTGGGTCCTAAAATGCAAAGAATGAAATTTCTTTCTAGAAATAAGAAATTAGTAGTGCTTCCCCTCCCACCAATCCAAATGGATCAACCTTTTTTGCATGCAATGGGGTCTCAAATTCATAGGCATGATCAATACCTCCTTTCAACGTTGGGCATAAATGGGTTGCCGACTACAGATTACTTCACCAGATGGACATAAGCTTTTCACTCAAGGAATCAACTGAGTCAGTCATCCTTGAATTTGTCAAAGGTTTTAGAACTAGGTTTGGCATTCCTTAGACCATTATATGTGATAATGCAAAATCCTTCCTTGGTACTAAAATTTATGATTGGACTCTTAGTATTGTTATCTATTTGAAGATCTCTTCCAAATATTACCCTCAAGGAAATGACTTGGCAAAGTTAGAAAACAAGGATCTGATTAGAATCATGACACAAACAATGAATATCAACTAAAAGCAAAGTGGCACAAAAGGTTTCATGTAAACTATGGGCGAGAAAAATCACAAGAAAAAAATAGGTACTTCACCATATAATTTTTTTATGGAAAGGAAGTTCGACTTCCTTTATCTCGTGATTTGCCTTCACTAGAGATTTCCCAACATCCGGAGTTTGAAGGCACATATTAGAATGACAGAGCTGGTTGAACTTCAAGAATTAAGAAACTCTACCATGATCAAGCTATAATAACATTAACATTCAACAAATAAATGGTTTGACAGAAAGACAAGACCCCAAGATTTCAAATTTGGTGACTTAGTCTTAAAATGGGATGTTAACAAAGCCAAACTAGGGCACCATTAAAAGTTTGATGTAATTTGGAGTGGCCCATACATCATTATTTTGTGTAAGGAGGCTAACTCTTTCGAGTTATCTCATCTTGATGAAGGAACACTATCAATCCCAATCAATGGGATTCATATCAAACCCTTCCATTAAGTGTTTTGAATTATTGTATATATTAGTGTAGTTTCAATTCTCCAAGTGCACTACACACACACTATTTTGTTTGTATATAGTTATTTTTCTTGTGTTCTCCTTACGTGCACATTCTTTTTGCTTCTAGGATGCCAAGTAATCTCCCAATTTTTATAGTTTTTCAGGATTTTGAATATAATTCATAAATGCTTTAAAGTGAATTCAAGGGCGATTCTTCAAAATTCTAGATCAGAATTTCATATTTTTCAGCTTGACTCCATACCCAACGGATGCTCAAGGCTACTAATTTCCTACATATAGCAAACATGGACCTTGAAAGTCACCAATTTTTTTTCTAAAATAAATCCCATAGTTATTTTGACAACTGTCATCCCCATTCTAGCTCTGAAGTTCCTTGTTGCGGGTTGCATACAATTTAGTTGTCCTCTTGGCATAATTCCATGGCTACAATTCCTCATGTGCTTATGCTCGCTCCTCCTTTTTACACCTTTTATCCTCCTTTTCCTCTATCTATAACATTTTCCCTTGTGCCCACTCTCTGTGCATTCATCTTCCTCCCAGTAGCTAATGCTCCCTTCACACACCCTTGGACTTGTTTTCCAATATTTGGATAATTCCTTTGCATTTCCCCACAACCCTTTTCTTCTTTCTGCCACACATTACCCTGTGATGATCGCACCCTCTTCTATACTTGCCTCTTGTAAGTATTCTTTTAATTTCTACCACTTGCATTACCTTCACGTGCCCTCTGCTTTCCTTCTGTGCCTCTCTATTTTGCATGTGAATTCTTGCCTTCTTCCACACAAAATACTATGCTGTGTGGCATATGTAAGACATTAAGTGAGCTAAATACAACTAATCAAAGTGTGCCAATAGGGCACTAAATCCTTGCAACCAACTAAAGTGTGACACATGACAAAAATGAAAAAAATAGTTGATGACATGGGATACACTCCAGATCATTCAAATTCAAATATTGGCAGGAATGAGTAGGTGATAAACTAGAAAATGTCCCTCATGCCATTAATGTAGGATATGATCACTCCAACCACCTATTTGATTCAGATATCTCCTCCTTCCTTCTCCTACATGCCAAACAAAAATTTAGAAGCACATTTGATGGATTTACAGGAGGATTATAGGCATTCATTGCTTGGTGTTGGTGGTTGAAGATTCAAATAAGTTTTCCCTCCTCCTCCTCTCTTATCTCATCAATTCATTCTTATAAATGTAAGAGCATTTCTCATTATAAAGGGCTAGACTCCGGTTTGTATAGGAATTTCCTTACATTTTGAGTTACATACCTTTATATTTTGTCTTTGCATGTGGATATCAGCCTCATACGCCATTTTAATTGATTGTGCATTTCTGGAAGCAATAAAAGCATTATTTTGTGGTTATTCTCTACCTTAACCTATTTTATTCTTCTTCTTCCTTCCCTCTCCTTCACGGTGTGTGTTTGCTGTGCCTTCTCACACCCCTTACATCTCCTTTTATTACTATGTCTCTTGGAAATGACTCTACAACTAAATTTTGGTCTGGTCTACACATGTCTAGCCTTCCTCTACGTATTCTCCCTCATTTTTTCTCAAAGATGATCATGTTCATCCCCTTCTTTCTAGTTCTATCACCTTCTTTAATTTTATTTTTCCCTTTTTGCATATCCTTCTATCCCTAGTCCCTTGGCATGTTTAGCTTAGGATTTCCATTTAAAAATTAAGAGTAGCAGTAGTAGTAGAAATAGGTAGAGGAACCGGCCTTCTCTAGAGGTTTGTCTCAAGCGCGCAAGGTCCCACAACTTGGAGATAGTCACATTGTTGCCTCAATGACTTAGTTCAACCTGATATGAGATGGGTGCACATTTGAGCTCCAATAGTAGCATGTATCACAAGGATTTTGATGATTTGAAGTGGAGGATGGAAGAAGGAAAACTCATTTGTGAAATTTAGTCATCATGCACAAGAGGATGATTGATCACAAAACATCCAATTGAATCATTTGAAGGATTTCATGATGGGAACCATGGTGTCAGTATCCTCCTCACCATTCTTCATTCAAGATGCATGATGGGGAGTGCTCATGTTCTTCAAAAAGACATTGTTCATTTGATTGTTGTTTGGTGTCATCTTGCAAAGGGGAAGTGTTTTCATTCAAATATTTTCTATGTTTCCACCAAGGATTCTCATAAAATATCCAAACACTATAAAACCTAGAAGATATGATGGTTACAATGTCTAGGCCATGTGTGGTATAAGTGCATTCTTCATGGTGATTGTAAGATGATTGTTTTCTCATATGCAAAAAAGGAGACCAAGTTCATAATAAAGAGTTGATTTCTACATCCTACCATTTCTCACAGAGATGAAGAGTTAAAACATGGTTTCCATGCATAGCCAATGATGATCAATCAATATAAGGTGTGATTCAACATTTCTTAGTTTGAGACAAGTCATTCCTTTATCATATAAGAATTTAAAGAATATCCTATGATCCAGTTGCAACATTCATCATCATAATGAAGAAGACTAGGAATCTATTCTAAAACATCTATATTATATCTTCTTCTTTCTTCTCCTCTTTCTAGAATTATATTTCTCTATTTAGGAGAAAATTTTGTAAAAATTTACTTAAGTCAATTACAATTTGTATTTCTTTATTGAGGATTGCAGTTTAAATTGAAAAGTCACATGGGAATGCAAAGAGCCACCGACTTTAGCTATAAATTGTAATGCTCTCTCCATTCCAGATAATGAGTTTTTCCCTCTCTAGCAAGTTATATTCTTCCATTCCCTTGCATTGTAATTTTCCTCCATTCTCATCTTGTCACTCAACCGAGCACATGTTGGAATTTGTAAGAAGTTGAAGGAATTTTTGTCTTCTTTGTGGAATGAATAAAACTTGATAAAGCTTTGTATTTGTCTTGTAATTATCCATTTCATTATCTTGTGATGTTGTGTTGTGCTTGTATATTTCCTCTAATTGAAACTGGAATCACCTTTGAATTGTAGTTGATGAAATTTGAGTTCTACTTATCAATACAATTCCCCTTCTCATTTCTCTCTCCCTACCTACAATTTATCCCCTCTTTAGTCTAGCATTGTAGTTACAACAAGGGTGTTTCTGCACATTCCCAACCTTTGGCCACCCAAGGATATTAGTCTAGTGTAAATAGTTTCCATATTTCAATAAATGGGAGCCGCCCCATTCCCAAGCAGAGGGATTCAATCCAGTAAGTATTG
Organism: Taxus wallichiana var. yunnanensis; assembly: GCA_018340775.1. Taxonomy (NCBI): domain Eukaryota; kingdom Viridiplantae; phylum Streptophyta; class Pinopsida; order Cupressales; family Taxaceae; genus Taxus; species Taxus wallichiana. The sequence goes on from CM031235.1 coordinate 638,855,495, forward strand.
ACAAAGAACATATTTTGTCCTTGAAATAATCTTTCATTTAGATGTCCCAAAGCAAAGAAACAAACAAATTATTAAGAATGGGGACATGGATCCTTGTGACATGACCAAAAGATGTAAATGCAAGTAGTAAAAGGCAAAGTCACAATCAAAATCAGTCAAAACTAGTAAAAGGACTAAGAAAAGGTGTCACAAGTATCTAATCATTATATTTAGAAATCATGTATATAACAACATACGAGAGGTGTAATGTAATAGTAATAAGTGCATATTTTTGTGTCTACATTTTCCCCTCCACCTTTATGCTATTTAGATGAAATTTAAAAGTATAAAGGATATAAGAATAACATACATGTAAAGATACGAAGGATTTGTAGTTGGAGTGTGTTGATAGTAAGAATCACATTGTGTGAGCCATGAATTACCATTTTGATTGATGTGGGGTGAGTTTATCATCACATGAGGATTCATTAGATATAAAATTGCTTACGATATATAAGAGTCTTTCAAACTTGGATATGGAAGGAAGGATTGAGAGTGATCAATTTTGGAGCAGTGTAACAAAATTCTAAAAATTTAAGCTTCATGTCTTAAAAATATATGGATTTATGCATCTTATTACTAGAGATAGAGTGTTAGGAGAGTGGTCAAAATTTCTCTCCACCATGATGCTTCCTCCAAATAGGCTCCACCACTATAGAAAAAATTAACCAATTGAATTTTTATACTAGTCACAATAAAACCCTTGCAAAGTAGACAAGGATAGGAAATGATGTCTCATTTCCCTCGAAAGAGGGATTTGTGAGAATCGATGTCAAAAAAATGCACCACAATGAATTTTCACTCCAATGGTAATGTGAAGCTCTAACGCAATAAGCAAGATTCCAACAATGGAAAGAATATGCAAAAGAGAAAACATGTTTGCTCATGCTCATAGATCAAAAAAAGGAAGTACAAATAGGGGTGTTGTGTAACCCCCATGCCTAAAAAGGAAAGAATATCAATGATTCCATTTACACATATGACATGACCGACGCATATGACACCACTAAAGGAGGAGTTACTATTAACATAAAATCACAGCACCCCCAAATGAGCTCTAAAAATCTACTTTTCTAAGGCAGACTCATTTGGTGTGATTTGCATAACATTGGACCATCTCTCAAGCTATGGGACTTGTGGACTTGAGATGGCCCTCTGGAGAAAGCTGACTTCTTCTTCCTGATCCTAATGCTAAACTACTCCTAATGCAGAAATGACATCTAACTATACCTATCCTAACAATGCCAAGGAGACATGGAGAGAGAAAGTGCATAAAGAGGGAAATCCTACACTAACGAGGTGATAACACCAAGAAAAGGGGAGTGCTGGTCACAATCTCAGTTACTGAAGTGGAGAGAGGTGAGCAGAGGAGAGGGTGGACAAGATGCACCACAGACCAAAGATAAATTTCACATAGAACACCACTTCAAAACCCATTAAACACAGCTCCCAGGACCTACAACAAACATCAAAATATACACAAGTATACCCTACAATGACGAGAAGAAAGGAGAGATAATAAAATAAGAAAAAGATGGATAGATGCATCACAAAATATAATTTATTGCTCCAAAAGTTCACACAGTACACCATTAATAGGCAAGAGGCAAGAAAATTCCATTACAAAGCCAAGGGAGGAGGCTTAAACTCCACATTCAACCCTGGAGAAGAAAGAGAGAGGGGAAGGGAAGAAGAATGAATAACAACCCTTTATAATGAATCATGCCCCTATATTTATAGATTCAACTTGAAAGAAGAAATAAAGAGAGAAGTGGGAAAAGTAAGTTGGAACTTAACCCCTACTTTTAATACTTCGATAAAATATGCCCCAAATTTGTCTTTACTACATTGATCCTTGGTTCGACGCCTTGAAAGAAGAGGAAACAACATAAATAGATCAAATCGATCTAGTTTTTGAGAGTGGATCCTATATTTAAGGCCCAAAGACATTTCCTCCATCTTCCTTTACCTAACCTCCTCAAAATTAAAGCTTTAGACCTCCATGGTGTAGGTGAGGCCAAGATCTTTCCAATGGTGTCGATTGCAATATTTCGATTCCCGAATCGAAAGATATGCCCTTTCAAGTTTGTATCGATCCATACGAATGGATGGGGAAATTTTTGAAAATGGGTCCCCCTTTTGAGATGAGACACGTGGCAGCCAGATTAGAGCAAAAATCTAGTTTGCGGGTTCACAATTTATCTTTTTCCCTTTTCGTGAAATGTAAAACTCGAGAAAACCCTCGTGGCTCAAGCTCCACCTTTTGACTCTGCTTGACTATTTTCCCTACCTTTGTTTCATCCCGAGACACGTGGAGATGTAGTGCTTGTTTGAGCTTCTCTTTTTGGATTCACCTTTGGAGGAGCGTCGTTAGGACACGTGGTTCCCTTTGTTGGCTCTTCCATACTTAGTCGATTCTAGATTCTTTCCTAAATGGTTTTGAGCCCGAAGACCTTGGATCCTTGCCGTTTTTCCTTTCTTGCTCTTGGCCTCTCTTGCGGCACTGCCCCTTCTTCTTTGACCCTGCAATTCCATTGTTGAGTCCTCCCTCAACCCTTTAAATAGATTTAAGACATGGAAATGCCTAGAAGAACCATTTCTTCTATTTCTTCTTGTGTAGGGTCAAATTTGACTTTCTCGGGCCTCTATTTTCACTTTTCCTAGTTTTGGAACTCGAGCTCGTGGGTTTGAATCGTTTCCCTTCATGTTTTCTTTATGTGTAAGGCTTTTTCTAACCAAAATTTTTGGGGGAAATTCGGGATAATAGTTACAATTCGAAATAAGGAATGTAACTCCTATGATGCACTGACACAAATGAAGATGACATATTCTATGATAGAATCTGACATTTTTCATTTGACTTCCTAAGACCTATGATTCTCACAAGGAAATATGACTCACTAGGTGATGTGGATGATGACTAGGCATGTCACACACACCAAAACCCCCTTCATAGAAGTTGAGGAAGAGGTCAAGGTAAGCCAAAACAGAAAAGAAGACTCCCTATACAACTAAGAAAGATGTTTCAATGGGGCCAACAACTAAAGGCACGATAAGGTGTCCATGTATAAACAACATATTTCGGAAAGAAGAAGAGAAGAAGAATTAAAGAGAGCTATCCATCTCCTTCGAAAGATGATTTCCGATGGAATCCTAATGAATCTGAAGGGACCAAAGGTCTGTGATCAGTGGAGGAAGGAGGAGGAGCATGGAGTGTCCTGATGGTGGCCCAATATGGGAAGAAGATAATATATCAAGAGAAGTAGTGATAATCCTATCAATCTCCATAAGGTGGGAGTCCGTAAATATAGATATATCATCAAGAGAGTTGAGTTGTGATGAAGGAGATCCCTGAAGGGGAAAAGGAACCTGTTGCGGTGGAGAGTCAGTGGAAGCTGGTGTGATGGAAAATATGATCTCTGAAGAGGCAGTAGGTGGAAGAAGATGTTGCACTATGATGTCGGTATCCTCGAGCATATCATCCAAGTTTGAGTCAAGGAAATCAATGTCCTGTTGTGGAGGATTATATGAGCCCTTTGAAGAAGCAATCTTGAGGTTGGTGGAAGTAACAGGAGATGGTAGAATCTCCAGGCTAGAATCAATGGAATCAATAGATGCTTGTGAAGGGGAAAACCTAAGATCTAAGGTAGCATGGTGTGTAGGTGATAATTCAACCGAAGAGTCCTATGGAGGAGAGTTACTAGGAACTGTGATAGGAGAAATACTAAGTTCTAAAGGAGCATGCACAAAAATATGTGTGGGTGGCCCTTCGTAAGAAAAAGTATCAATGAACTCACTTTCCTCCATGGATGCAAGATCATCATAAGATCCATAACTAGATGGAGGATCAAAGTCTCCATGAAAATTCTGAATGAAGGTCTAAGCTCGGTGCGTAGACTTTATGAATTCTATTCGACATTAAAGGTCCTTCGGTATAGTAAGAAAAAGAATCCCGTATGCCATGTCATTCTCGTTCAACCAATTTTGGTGATGAATGCAGTCAATAGGTTCAAGTGCCATCCCAAGAAGATGTGGTAACAAGTTGTACATAATGCAATGATTGAGTATTCCATTCTTCCATTGTAGGTAGTTTCCTAGTCCTAGTTGAACAACAGAGCGATGAAATTCAATGTCCATGATGAGAGGATCCTCCAAGGAATACAAGTTTAACCCCCTTTTTGTGGAACTTTATAGTTTAGTGTGTTGATTACAATTAGATGTGACTGTGTGTTGAGAACCAGTCAGTCACTCACCTTACAATCAGTGTAATAATGCGCAAGAGTGGAGACAACAATCAAGGTTCGTTGGGTGTATAGGTTCAACACCGTAAATAAGCACAAAAACAAGTGAAAACAAGAAGGGGAAGAGAAAGCCTTGTGAGAAATAGTGTCTCACATCGCATGAAAGAATTGCTTTGCTGTAAGACTATGGCGGATGTGCTCACAAGTCCACAAGCAATAAAAGGGATAGAACAAAGCTCAAGATGATTCGAAATGAGCTAAATTAAGAAAATACAAAGACACCCCCCAGAATGTGGTACTTTATAAAATAGTGTGTTTACAAAACTAATAATCCCATCAACTAGGGTGCAAAAAAACATACAACTTTGACTAAAGAAGTGCTCAAAACCAAGCAACGAGTCAAAAGTTATAACAAAAAAACAATTCCTGCAACTGATGGAAAAATTCTAATAAGCATGCAAATGGATTAAAAAAGTGCCCTAAACACATGTAAAGGGTGTCGTATGTATGCTCGTTGGAAATGACATCGAATTTTAGATAGGGTTTGTTTTTATTGCGAGGGGGATTAGCCTCCTGCCAACCCCAGACCTCACCCTTCGTCTTCGACACTTGAAGGAAGGAAAAAAAGGAAAAATACAAAAATAAATTACAAGGCCAATTGAATAAATGATTTACACCTTAAAATTTTTAAAAGGTGAGGATTAACCAATAATCAATTCTAAAAAGGGCAATGTTGACTGCCGAGCCCAATGTTGGTGGGATGTCCACGTGCTTCAAAGGTTGAATGTCGAGCCCACATGTTAAGGTGAGCAGGCTGAGCTATGTAACTGAAGTGTAGGTGCTAAGTTAAGCACCAATAGAGTATAATAGCCGAGAAAACCACTTGGAGTTAGACCGAGGGCCAAACGACCAAAATGAGACTACATATGCTACTGAGGAGATCCAAGCATAAATGCATGGTAATGATTACAAAAAATCTAGGCTATAACATGGAATGATAGTGCACCACATAAAGATCCGTAGGTGAGAAGTAGAGGATGGCTTCGACCACGACACCATAACTAGGTCCCTAAGTACGTGCAAGGCAGACCAAGAACAAGATATGTGTAAAGCAACTTCACGACGAAGGTGCCTCTGTGAGAAATGAACAGGAAGATGTGATTCAAAGGCCACAACTATTTACCAGATGAAATCAACACATTCATGACAAAGACCCCAAACTTGAGTTAAAGAAGCCTTCTTTTGGTTGACTTCCAACGCTGTGAGGAGGGGCAACATGATGAGTTGGTTGAGCCGAGAGAATCGTGTGAGAGAGCTACCACATTTCCGACAAAATGGTTAGTCCAGAGTGTAATGGTCACATGAATGGCTTACAGGTGGGCTCAAGCATGGAGTGACCAAGCTGTTAGGTATGTGCAAGCATGAGTCGGTGGAAGGAGTGAGCTAGTGTAGTAATGACAGGATGAAAATGGTCATGGGAGATTCTGTGCAGAGATAACAACATCAAGGGAGTTCCAACAACCACCGATAGAGATCCATCAGGGTCACTCAACCATGAACACTCAACAAAGTAGTGAAATAATGAGTTGGAGCGTGTAGAGATAGTGTGAAAAACATGAAGCACAAACAACAAGGCCTTTCGAACTAGTGCACAAGCCAATGCGAACTAACGACCAATGCAAGAGACCCTAGTTGATCCAAAACAAGATTCGATGGGTAGACCACCGAGTTTCCAAGAGAGTGGGTGAGTCAAGAGAAAATCATAGAGCCAATGGTGAATCTAAGCACGTGGGGGCATGTAGTGAGCTGAGCCCACAAACGTGTGAAACCAATGTTGAGAGTGTTGAACCAAGAACAGAGATCCGAGGCAAGAGGTATCAATACCCAATGCATGCAAAAAGCAATACATGAGGAAATGAAAAACGAGCCTCCAAATCCAAAAATGTGTTTGAGAAATGGGTTCACTAATGCAAATGAGTTAACATGTAGAAAATGATGAACCACAGGTCCACACCAAGGAAAAAATGAGCTCATGAGTAGAGAAGAAATCACAAACTCAACAACCATGAAAGAGGGAACCAACCAAATACTTTCAAACTTGCAACTGCTGAAACACCTTAATACGAGGTGAGAAATACAATTCCAAAATAATAATAAAAAAAAATTGCACGAGGAAATAAGAAGAAACCAAAAGTAATAAACAACTTGATAAATGAAGAGTGCACATTTTACCAAAACCAACTCTGATACCATGAAAGAGGGATTCGTGAGAACCGATGTCAAAAAAATGCACCACAACAAAGTTGCACTCCAATGGTAACGTCAAGCTCTAACGCAATAAGCAAGATTCAAACAATGGAAAGAATATGCAAAAGAGAAAATAGATCTACTCATGCTCATAGATTGAAAAAAGGAAGTACAAATAGGGGTGTTGTGTAACCCCCATGCCTAAACAAGGAAAGAATATCAATGACACCACCGACACATATGACATGATGACACATATGATCATGCGCACTAAATGAGGAGTTACAATTCCAAATAAGGAATGTAACTCCTATGACACACTGATGCAAATGACAATGACATATTCTATGACAGAATTTGACACTTGTCATTTGACTTCCTAAGACCTATGACTCTCACAAGGTGAGATGACTCACCAGGTGATGTGGAAGATGACTAGGCATGTCACACATACCAATAGCCCCACTATATGATGCAAGTGTGCAAACCAGGCCAAATGGAAAAGTGCTTGAACTTGATTAGCTCCCAAGTTAGGTCATCTAGGAGGGATATTGATACTAGTGGAATTAGAATTTGGAAATAACATATATTGATTGAAATATAGTATTTGATTAAACTTGATTGATTTGAAACTACTTTGGAGAGTTAAATTGCCCCTAGATTAGGTCATTTGATGGAAAAAGTGTGAAAACATGAGATATTGTGAGAATTTGAGATATTTTTGCACTTGAAATAGATTAATCATTGTGATTGCGAGTTAATTCGAATGTGGTATTTGAATATTATTCCGTGATCAATTAAAAATAGTATAATAATGTGCATTGTGGTTGTATGTTCCATGTTGATAATTTTCTTAAATAATTTGTAGGAATGGTAATAGGATAACCCTAAATATTTACCCCCTTTTGGTGAAGGGGTGAGAGGGGAGTTTTTAAATCATGAGTTGAAAGAAAAATGGGTTGGAGGGAAAATGAAGTAATATAGAATAGATGTCAAGGAGTGAGACATTATATCAATGAATAGTCAACATGGTAGACTATACACATATGGTTATAATGTCACCGACGATTTTGAAAATGGATAAATGAAGCTCAAGATATGGAAGAAACAATGATGATGAATTAGTTGTTGTAAAAGATAACATAGTAACTATAGTGATTGGAGTGATAATAATATTTTACTATAAATAATAAGGTTAGAAAATTCAATAGGATCCTCATTTGTAAATTGGATTCTTATGTTTTCAAACATTGAGTAATGAAAATGCCATGTACACGAGAGATGATCCGACTAGATTCAAGAGGGTTAAGGAGCTAGTGTTGACACGGACTACGAGATCATTTGGTAGTACCATATTTTATGAAGTATACTAGGTATTAGATAGTTATTTTTGAGTAATTTAATATTTTTCACTTTTTTTTGAAAATTTAGACATTTATGTCCAAGGAAATGCTTGGTAGAGTTGGTTTTATCCCTTGGACGATATCATTTAGTTCTGGGTGGTAGTGTCCAAGATCCGAGTGATACCATCTAGGGTATTGGGAAGTTCTTTCTAGGGCCTGTATGAGCTTAACAATATATGTTTGCTTGGTTTAAGATGTTAACTTGGGATCGTCATGCTTGTCTATGTTGAGTAGAGGGACATACATTTATAGGAGTTCCATGTGGGAAGGTATTTGTATACATTATTATCACTGGGATTAGAGGAGGAAGAGTGGGATATATTAGACTATTCGAGGCTACACACACACACACACACACACACACACACACACACACACACACATATTGGGAGAGGCGCCCCATTATATGCATTGATGACCGCACTCTGTGAGATATGGTGTGTAGAAACTTATACCTTTTATTTTCCTACTTGAGAGATGATGGAAACTCTTTAGGATGTATATAAGATACTATGATTGTCAAAGTAGGAGAAAGGGTATAAGTGATTCCCCATGTGATACATACTGGCGGTAGAGAGTTGTGAGGTAGTACTTTACATGGTCACAAACACATGTAGAGTCATCGATTATAATTAATGATATAGTGAGATCAAGTGTTTCGTGGTTATGGAATTTTATTGCATTGATTTTGCCTCATGTTTTTTCATTGACGGTGGCGAGTATTAATATCCTATAGGATGCATGAGATATGTATGAGTATTGAGAAACATGGGACTCAATATGCTTGGATTCATTACATGTTGGCTCATTTGTATATATTTACACATGAGGATCATGGTGGTGGGATTGGTGCTACTTCATTGTTGCATGTGTGGGCATATGAGCACATAGCTATAGTGAGACCGTTGAGTGGTCCAAAACTAGATTGGGATTGATATGATATTGTATAGCTATATGGGTTGGTTCAAGGAGTCATGGGTTTGACACTATGACCTATAGGTCAATTCTGGATAGGATGGGGCTCGGTGTAGTGATTTGGAGGCCGTATAGGGACTATGGGGGATGGGTCGAGGATTATGTGGATCTATGATGTACTTGGAATACTATGAAACTAGAGGATATGTTTTTAGAGGTGGTCGAGATATTTCAATATAAGTGAGTATCAAAAAAGTTTGGCATAGCGCAAGATGTGCCTCCAGAACCATATGTAAGGAATAGATATATATGAGAGGTGAGGAGAGCAAGGCCAAGGCCAATTCTTATATGTTCCTAATTATGTACACCAAGTGTAAATGAGGTGGATGTGAAGATAATTCCTGTGTGAGTAGATGATGAGGGACACACCCTGAATTATATGCAGTGGTAGGTGGAGCATCGATGGGTTCTATTGTTTCCATTGGTGATAGATGTGGTAGGAGATCTACTAGGTTGTCATGGAGGAGATGGAGAGGTGATCGAAGGCATGAACCTTCACTTGAGGAGGATGTGATATCGGTAGTGGTTTCATGACGTAAGTATAATTGATTGTTATCATTGGTAATTGATACACATGTTTTCATATTTTTGATGATGATTTATTAATATAAGTCATGCGTCACAAGTGATGACTATTAGAGGTTGATTGTGGATACGTAGATACACATGTTGACTCACAATGTTCCCCCATTTCCTCATAGGGGAGAGATATTAGAGAGATTATACCACATTGCTAGGGAAATGAAATGTTTGTTTGATCTCGGAGGCGATGTAGGAATCTACATGTACAATGTTGCAATCAAAGCAGATGAGGCTAGAATAAAGATAGCATAGAAAAGAGAGGAATTTGGAGGAGGTGGCCTAATGCATACCATTTTTGAGAGATATGTAGAGATCCAGGCTGATATGTGGATGTGGTGGCCCATAAAACATTGCTACGGACTCTCTGTTATAGGAGCAATGGTCCTAAGCATAGAGGTGGAGATCTAGTGGTGAGGCTTTGAGTTTGAGAGCTTTGATAGTAGCCTCCAGTAGTAGTGAGGAGGATGTATGATATATGTTGTAGTGGGTATTTCCCCTTGATTTTGTATTATGAAACTTTCAAGAGATGTATATATATGATGAGATCATTTTTGATATGATGATGTGTATTTGTTTTTGTTATATGAGTTATTGATTATCTTATTTGATTTAGGAAGACACATTGTTGCAATGGTGATGATGTAACTATAGATATTGATGGTGTAGATTACAATATATGTGTTAATAACGTATATAATATCGCGATGAAAGTATAATATATTGTAGAATAATAATAGGCATGTATTAGAATATGATAATTAAATACGGTATTAGTAAAAATGTTGATGTTGGTAAAGAGAACAAAGGAAGAATAAACCTCACCAAGTGAGAGAAAATAGTGGCATACATTTAGAAAATAGGCATGATATCATGTAGGTTAGATAACATATAACATCTAGCGATAAATAAGACAAAGTGACTATGCACAAGTGACTCAAATGATGAAGTTTCATGAGCATATATACCAAATGATAAGCCCAAAGTGATCATAGATACAATAGAAAGATGTGAATCATGTAATGGTGAGTGGAGATCCTTAAAAACCCACTTAGTTCTAACATGTATGACTAGTGGGGTAATTGGCTCATGTGTATTCAAAGATGAGGGAAGAGATAAAATGACCTTAGGAGGATGAGAGGTAGTCAAAGTAATGAAATCTAGTGTGTGGTGTCATGACAAAATGGATTGTGATCTACCAACATGGCATGCAAGAAAATAAATGAAAACCTTGTCCTCAAGAAACTAAACCTATGATGGAGTGCATAAAAAACATTATCTCTATGGCCATTGATCCTATGGAAATTATAAAATGATTGGTTACGATTTTTTCATAACTGATGAGGAGGGGGATGCTCATTAGAAGATAGCCTAATTAACCTTTCATCAATCTGGTTGTAAAATATCATGAGACCTAAAATAATGTGAGAATTATAATGGCTCTTGCTTAATAGATGGAGTGGAATGTGGTGAAGGTCTATGAAAATATGGGGGATGATCATGAGCATGTCTAGTAGGAGATGGAGAACATGAGGGTGGTGGAATAAGAGGAAGATAAAATGTAGTACGTCAAAAGGTGGTAGAAGCAATAGAAACATGGGAAATAGTATGTTCATTAAACATCTCTTGTTCTAAAGCTATAACCTTAAAGCAAATAAGTGTAAAATATTCACATGTATCATATAATATTTTTTCTTTCAAAGGAAGAATCAAGCCATGACAAAAGATATATTGCATTTCTAGATCAATAGGATTATAAAGTAAATGATGCATGCAAGATTTGAAATGTAAGATATAATCATTAATAGGTTCATTCTTTCCTTGATGCAAAGAAGGAAAACGCTTAAATGTAACTTTAAGACCATTGTTAGAAATAAAATGTCTAAGAAATACTTCTTCCATATCAAGATATGTACTAATAGATCACTTAGGAACATGATGAAACCAATTAGAAGAAATCTCGATAAGTTTACTAGGAAATGCATTGAGAAGTAATCTATCATTATAATGTGAAGCCATAGCTAATCTAAAATCCTTAAGATGCATATAAGGATTACTTGTTCCATCAAAAAATTTAAATTAGGCAAAGTAAAACCCTTAGGAAAAGATGAATTGTAAATATTTTTAGGAATATGATTGCCATGAAGTGAATTATTATCATTGCTAGCATAATAGGCCCTACTCTCAAGGGTAAGGGTGTGGATCTTATTTTTAAATCACCTACAACATGCATAAGAGAAAGGAATTATTATGGAGGAATAACATAAACATTAAGGGGTTCATTAAGGGGTTGAATATTGCCATTATAAGTAGCCATAGGGACACTATTGGGTTGAAAGTCAACTTTTGGATCAATAAGTGGAACATTAGGAATAAGAACAGGGAAGAAGAATTAATAGGAAAAGAAGTTTTCACACTTTTATCAACAAGCTCAAGTAGGATAAGGAACACAAACAACATGCATATTATCCTTATGATCATCATTATGTACACTATCTTTGGAAACATCAAGAGTAAAAACACATGCATCATGAAATACATCACGAGAATAAAAATGAGTACTAACATCATTAAGAAGAAAAAAAGGGGCGGAGGAAGAAATGTATGAATTTTGAGGCAAATTTTCAATGAAGAAGTACTTAGTTGAGAAGAAGATGGGGGACTAGAATATCATTAGCAATAGTAATAGGATCATATGTAATTATTTATGTATATGTAAGTGGATGGGAAGAAGGAGAAGGGTGAGGTCCATTTATGATAGCATCTACAATATCAAAAGAAGTATGGGTATCACAAACATCATTAACAAGACCTTCCTCATCTGAAAAATTAACCAAATCTTCAACACATGTATCTATTAAGAAAGTGGGGATACATAGTAAACACATATTAGATATCCACCATGAATTTTCCAACGATTATAGCTTATAATTGTACAAAAATTATAATGAATTAAACCATATATTGTATGAATAGTGAGAGTAAATAACCCATAACACATAATAATGAACACATAACATTTTAAGTGGGAAATCCTTTTAGTAAAAAACCCACTAAAAATATCACTTATATTTATTGAGAATTTAATTTCACCCAGCACTCCCACTATTTCCACATATCCCCAATAGTTACACCTTATCAAAGGTATTACAAACTATAAACATCATTTGCTTAATGCAGAGTACTAGCTAGCATATTTTGTATTCATGTTTGTTGACTTTGCTCACATATAGCTTGCATCATTCATCATGTGTATATGTCACACCGATCTCAAATGAGATCACCTTATTTTATACAACGTGGGTGCCCTATTCTATGGTTCACTCTTATAATTAGAATTTAAACATTCACCGACGCAGTATGAGGATCCACCACCTTAGGTTTTAAACATAATTTATAAGACAAAGTTCTTAGTATTTGGTAGGTTTTTAATTAAATGGTTTCTTTCTTAGTATTACAAACCCCAACAACATCATTTGTAGCAATAGAAGAAACATCACTATTAGATTCACAAGAACTAGTGGCCTTAATAGGGGTTGGAGTATAACATTAGGACCAGGGTTGAAAATATTTATAAAGACACGAGGAGTTTTGGGATGAAAAGTAGTAGTAATATGTGACTTACGATAGAAGGTTTTTTCCTCTTAGGAATTTTTTAATAAATGTTGAACATAATTTATATGAATAGATTCATACTTGGGGATGTAGGCTTGGGACAACAATTTCGTAACACTTTTTGATAAGCCATGAGAAAATACAAGATAATGGATTCTAGGGTAGGCTAGGTTTCAATCTATAAACATGTTCACCAAATAATTTAATGAAATATTAAATCTTAATTAGAGGACTAAGATCAAATTAATATAATAGTAAAAAGAAATATCTAGCAAGAAAAAAGTACAAGAAAGTATAAATAATAGAGAGATAAGAATGACTTAGCTTATATCAAGATATCTAGAATAAATCTAGGTTGGGAAACATGCTTTGAAAAAGTTAGATCTGGATCATGCAAGAGTTGTTTAAGAAACTAGAGTCTAGATCTTCTTTAGACATAACTCGCTTTATAGGATACAAGAACTCCACGGGTGCTTTGAGTGTCTGATCTAGTTGTTAGTTTCCTATTAGGTGCTTTTCTTCTTCTCTTTTAAGGTCCGAACTTAACTTCTTCCTTTCGTTGTTTGTCACATCCACTTTTATGAAGGGTTTTTGTGTTGTACCTATACTTACAAAGAAAACCCTAGCTACCCGCACAAATCTCAAGTAAACATTAGATGGTATAATAATGCATATTATTGAGTCAAACTGACCTAAAAAATCACCCCAATGTGATTTTCATGAAGTGTTGCACTACATTTCAGAATCTATGTAGTTCTAGTGTGTGTATAATTGAATCATGTCCCTTGAATCTAGGTTGACCTTGCGCTACTCGTACCAAGATAGTGGGATACAACTAATTTTATCCCCAATATCAATGTGTGATATGGAATTCAAAATATAAAACCTCATATGTAGTGAATAATGTATCCCAAATGTAGTTCTTGAATCTTAATATTTTCCCAAGTAGTAAGTAAGTATTAGCCCAAAGTTGTCTAGCCCCTAATAATAGTTAGTAGGTTGTGTATATATATGACTTCCTTATTTGAATTTTGAAACTTAGTGAAACCAAAAGCCAACCTAGGTCATGAAATAAAGATAAGAAAATACCCAAAGTGAAGAAGAAACTGACAAGTTATAAAATAAAGTAGATTGGATAAAAACACCCATAAGCAAAACTAGTGCCTCGAGCGGTATTGTCCCAAAGCCAAGAAACAAACACGGTATTAAGAACAAGGAAAATGATCCTGTGACATGACCAAAATATATAAATGCAAGTAGTAAAAGGAAAAGTCACAATCAAAATCAGTTGAAACCAATAAAAGGACTAAGAAAATGTGTCACCAATGTCTAATCTTCACATTTGGAAATCATGTGTATAACAACATACTAGAGGCATAATGTAATAGTAATAAGTGCATATTTTTGTGTCTACACTTGTTTATTGTATGATATATCTTTCTTGTCACTATTGTATTCATTTGATATCATTCCCTAATTAATATTTAAGATTTCATTAAATCATTTGGTGAAGCCCTACTATGATCATACACTGGATCCCTTTCCTTTCTTCTTCCTCTTACGAGGTTATGGCTAATTCTTCCTCTTTAATCCCTACTTGTGTCTATTCCCAAGATGTCATGTAAGCTGAGTATATCCCTATCATTACTAAAAATTCATCTTTCTTGATGACTACCTCTATAGACCCCAATGTGTAACACCCATATTATACTTCAAAAACTAAGGGAATTATTTTTTCATAAACCTTTAATTACTTTTCATGCCTTCGATGATTTTCATCATGCAAAAGATAAATCCAAAATTCTAATTAAGTTTACAAAATCCTTTAATTCCTTTCATGTTGAAATACTTATCATTATTACTTAGACTAAAACTAAGTAATCCAACATTATTAATATTCTATAATCCATCTTGACAACATAAATTAATTGTGTGCAACTACAAAGGGATCTAGATCCTTCTCAATTTCCATTCAACACTGATACGAGCCACTATACATTATATACCTTTGGTTATATATTTTTATAGGTTTTGAGATCCTGTGCATTTTCCTTGTTTCAACCAATAAAGCATGAAAGTACTTCCCTCAACTCAAAACACTACTAAAATAAGAAATGGTGAATAGAAAATATAGTCACTCATTTGCACTATTATGGCCATAATTTTTGGCATTACATTCACAATCTAGTTTTGAGACTACAAACTAGCCTATGAAACATGTCTATCATTTAATGCACACCAGTCTCAATATAGTTATCAAGATTCTTTTTCGTTGTTTACAATTTAAGTTAAGTCATTCTAGGGATTGGTTATATTGAGTTTCATTATGTTATCCAGTTCACGATAGAGGTGTACAGTAAACTCATTGAGTCACTAACTAATGTATGTACCTGATATCACATGTAATACAAACTATATCATTCTATGATCATTGATTTGGTTTAGTTAAGCATGAGGATAAATTATTCCGTAGTGTTAAGTTAATTTTCACTTATTGTCCTTAATTTTCATTTACTTATTTTAGTACAACCAGATTATTTAAGTACATTTGTACTATATCACATGATGATTATGATGTACCTTCATACTTTATTCCATATCGTTGTAATTATTTCACAGCTAGGGTATAGTAGAAACTGATATGATATTTACAACATATATATTTTATCATAAACATGTATGTTGTTGTTGTTAAAAGAAAACAATATGTTTCTCTTTGTTTCATACTTATAAAATGATACATATCATCTTGTTTATCTATGATGAACAGATATATCTTATTGAAATATTTATCTTCTTCAAGTTCTATGTTGTAATTCTTCGTTTATCTTAATATTTTCGTTACATATTCATTTAATCATAACGACATCTTAAAGTAGTTGTGTTAACATACTAAACATCAATTCATAATTAATGCTTTCTATAAAACAATGATACAAGTATACAACTTAACATAATCATAATGATGTGAACAGTAGTCATTAAATTCATAATTAATAACCATAATATATATTCATAAATTGATTATCAAAGATAATAAATAAATACATTAGGATAATTTTCCTCATACAACCACCAAGTAATACTTTTGCATTTAATCCGGTATAAATACAATTATATCATTTATTGAAACATATCAGTAATGATCAATGCATGATGAGTCATGCGTTATCTAATCCTTTAAACACTTTGTAATAACTACTATGTCATGCAAGCTGTAAAATAATAATAATGATATACATGGCCAGTTCATCAAACCGACATAGATTAACAACTCATAACCATGTTGTTACATTATGAAACATAGAATATTAAATGGTTATCTATCATTTAATTGAAATAATACTCTTAAAAATATTCACATCAATGATAATCAAGTCCAAAAGCAAACCTAGCTTCCAATTCAACTATTCAAATGACTAAACAATCTAACACAAAATTTATTTAAACCTTAATAATAAATATTGAACTAAATCTAATTCTTAATGAAAACAATCCCTAACTCGTGATAATTCAAAAAGGATCAATCATCAACACTAAGCTGAAATCTATATAATTCTTGAAATTAAATTTTCAAATAATAGTGTTTTAATACAAATCGTCTTCAAACTTAAATCATAGAATGAATTTTAATGACAGATTGCTACAACTTAGATTATAGAAGTAAAATTTTATTTATCAAGCTTAGGCTGGGGGAGGAATAAACCCAAATCTACATGTCCCTTTGTAGGGTATAACCTACTGTAGTTATATCACACCTTCTATACCATAGAAGTAAGTGATACACATATCGATTTAATAACAATGGAGGCTTAAGATAAGACATAACAATCTGTTACTCAAACCAATAACCCTTAGATATTTAGAAGTGATGTTTGAATCTTAAAGGAAGTTACATTCCATAAATTTTATATAAGCTACCTTAAATAAGAAAAATTTTCCACCCACTCGAATGAGCGAAAGAGCACTCCACTCAAGAGAGATATCTACATTGTACAATCGACTAATCAATAAAAATATGATTTCAAAGGATTATGCACCATTAAAACACAATTATCTATTTGTATGTCTTTTTAATGCTAACATAGGTTCTACCCAGCTCGAATAAGCTAACAATATATTTTTACTATCATGGCATGAACATATTAAAACTATTTAATATAAGAATAGCAAAAACAACATCATCGATGCCTAACCCAACCCATATCCTTTTAAAGCTTAAATAGACTCTACCTAGTATTATGTGAGATGTGATATCTTTGACCAAACATAGAAGGAACATAGTCTACCATAACCAAATTCAAGACCATTAACTATTCCAAAAACTTGAGACAATGTGGTTAAATGCTATTACCCTAGAAATACAAAGAAAACATGCATCGGTAAAGAAAAATCAAAATTTTACTAAACCAGATTCACAAGGAATTGAATTAGTTTATAATATCTATTTCAAGTTACTATCTAGGGTTTTATCTATATTTTACAAGAAAAAAATAATTAAAGAAATCATATCTATATACCCATATGATAATATGTTTTCAATCCAAGTTATCTCATAAAATCTTACTTGATATGAATTTTATTCATTTACAAGATAGTAACCAGAGAGGAAGAAAACCCATTAATAGTCTAAATATCATAATGAACAACATATTTAAGTCAAATAATCCATGTCTACGATAGATATGGAGTTCCTTTATGATCTCCTTTTGGCCCTTTACTTCCAAAACCAAAATATTCAACTAAAATCCAACGACACTTCCTTCAATAATATCTCAAATAAATCAACCCGTATTTGAAAAATATCAATGCCACCAACCCAAATAAAACAACACTCATATACAACTAAGTCTTCCATTAATATTTCCCACAAAAATATCAACAAAAATAGCTTAACAAACCCCATGCACATTCTAAACATAAATGGAAGTTGAACAACCAAAGAAGGATCTCAAACTAACAATAACAAAAAAATAAAAAATGAGCTTCATTGCATGCAAGAGAATAGGAAGCTTCATGCTTCCAAAAGAAAATTTATTGCTCTTTACTTCTTGCAAATGCCACGTAGTGGCATGGTAATATCACCACCGCCCTTCCATATTTCCCTCCAAAGGAGCTACAAGTGATCCTAGTTAATTATAAAAATAACTTAAATACATTATCATAGTTTGTATGGTGATGATTATCAATAAAAAAACAACATAACATCTCTCATATTTCCATAGTTTGCATGGAGAGAACATTCATTCGAAGACATAAAAATTAGCCATGTTGCATGGTTAGATCAACAACCTTCCAATACCTTTTTGCAATTTAAAATGTTTCCATGGTGTGGTCGGTTATCGACCTTAGCATTTAAAATTTGCTAATCACTATGGTCTTAGACCATCAATCATAAATATAATCCTTATCCGATTTTCCACGGTCAATGAAAATATTTAAAAATGAAATATTACCCTTAACTCATTAAAATTGCTAGTTCTATGGTTTGTGACCAATTCTCACTATCACCAACACATTATATACCAAGTCCAAGGAAGGAGTTTATTGTTAATGTAAACAATATAAACCTTGGTTCATGGTCAATAAGATAATAATGAATTTGACAACTTACTACTTACATTCCTTTACAAGGTTACTACAACTTATTACAACCCATTTCTTTTAAATGTAATTATAGTATGTGACCAATACATTAATCTTAAGATGGTTAGTCCTAACACCGAAGCACTAAAAATTATTTCATAGCATCAAATAATGTAATACAACCATACACAAATTTTTCAATACTAACTAATAATTTATTTTAGAAAACAAGCATAATCATCCATGATAAGTACCATAACAAAACAAGTCTATTGTCATCACATATAACCACAAGATGAAATTCAATCACACAACAAACATAATGAGAATAAGTTGCATGAGTTAATAAATAGTCAACGAATGCAAGGTGATGAGTGTGGGTGTGGTGTTGGGTATGCACCTACGCAAACATATATATTTCCTTGTGGGAAATATGTGTGTGTAAATAATTAAATGCGGGCCTCACATCGACACCAACCAACTTGCTTCCTTGGGTTATTTATTACTTTACAACTCATTTTTTCAACCAAAACAAAATGAAAACGCAGATGTGACATACTTCCCCCTTAATGAATCATCATCCCAATGATTTTACTCATTAATAGCAAAAAAATTAACCAAAACATATTCTCATCACATTGTTAAGGAAAATTGTCTACGTTTTTACCCAAAAAATTGAAAATTTTCAAAATTCAGTCTATCATAACTCAAAATTCTTGGATGTAACAACCTTTCATCCAACAAAAGCTTCCAATTAGTCTATAATATGACATGATTTTATCATTACAGTCAATCATAATATGAAATAATATTTAATATACATAATAGATAGTTAAAAACAAGTTTTATATCACTGAAACAAACAAGGAAAACATTATTTTTATTCCATCCATGTTTTCTTGACTTGTAAAGTTCATTGAACACTTGTCTTTTTAGATCTTTCCTTGTGTAATTCCTCAATTTTTTGAAATTATTTCTAGTCTTAGGTTGTTTTTATCAAAATATTCCTATGGTTTATCCCTTTTTAATTCTAAATGTTATCTTCTAGGATATCTTCATCCTTTAATCATAGCTAATGATAACCTAATCATTAAATTGTTCCTTTCTTTGCCATGTATGCTTGTTTTTTTCTACATACCTTCTAGGAATTTGTTTGTTTTTCAAACTAATAAACTATTGAATTATGTTGGGACAATCAATATTAGTCAATAAGTCATAAGTCCCTAAATAAGTTTACATATAACTCCAATTTTGTGAGGAATTTAAGCAATGTCAATATTGCGTTGATAAACATAGGTCTGTAGTTTAAAAAAATTTCTTTAGATATGATAAAGTCCAGATTTCTCATTCAATTTCCAACTAATCAATAGATATAAAGAACTCAGTTGTACTAGTGTTATACTAAATCAACAATAGGAAGTCTTACTTAACTTACATGACATCTCATGAGGAATAACTTGTTCCTTTTTTTGGTGGTTAGCCACTACATCGTGCATCATCAACTTGCTAATTTTTCATCTTCTTTAAAGGACAATTTTTTTGCATAGTGGTCACCACCACACTTGAAACATCCTTTTATAGGCCCTTTATGATTGCATCCATTTTTTCCACATGTAACCTTGTTATGCTCTTTCTTGCTGAAAAATTACATGTTTTATTGTTGTATTCCTCCTGACAGTCCACATATTTCTTCCATATTTCTTCCACCACTTTTTCCTAGCATTCAATGGTGAAAAGAGTTGATGCTCTTATTATACTCTTTATTTTTACGAGTTGGAATTTATTACATATTCTTATCTAGCTTACTAGATTTTCTAAATATCACTTCCATAGTAGATAGTCCATGTTCATCTACTGTGTCTCCCATATTTGGGTTTAATTCCACATTATATTTATAGATCCAAAACTTGTCATCATTAGTCAGTTTAGAAGTCAAGCGATTCCCTTGCTGATTGTTATCAATAAGTTCAAGTTTTTTTCTTCAAACTTATCATTTTCACACATTGCCAGCTTCTTTAAGGCAACTATCTGGTTTCGGGTGTCTCGAAGGATTATTATAATTTTATCTAACTTATTAACCATTGAACCTACAATATAATCTGATCTAGTTTGTTTCCCATGGTACATCCTTCTCAAATCCATCATATTATGTTAACAAGAATAAGATGTTCAATTAGTGTAAGGACCCATTATGTCCAAGAGTTGTAAACCTTCAACTTTGATACCAAAATGTAACACCCATGTTATACTTCAACAAACTAAGGGATTTTTTTATAAACCTTTAATTACCTTTTATGCCTTTGATTATTTTCAGCACACAACAGATGAATCTAACATTCTAATTAAGTTTACAAAATCCCTTAATTCCTTTCATGTTGTAATGATTAACATTATTACTTAGACACAAACTAAGTAATCCAATATTATTAATATTATAGAATCCATCTTGACAATTTACATTAACCATGTGCAACTGCAAAGGGTTCTACATCATTCTTGATCTCCCTTTAACACTTTATACGAGACAATATACATTATATACGTTTGGTTATAAATTTTTATAGGTTCTAAGATCCTGTGCATATTCCTTGTGTCGACCACCAAAGTATGCAAGTTCTTCCTCCAAAGAAAAACACTACTTGAAAGAATAAATGGTGAACAAACAATGCAATTAGTCATTTACACTATTATGGCCATATTGTTTTGACATTGCACTAGCAAGCCAATTTCAAGACTACACACTAGCCTATGAAACCTATCTTCCATTCACCACACATATGTATCAATAAAGTTATCAAGATTATTTTTCATTATTTACAATTTAAGTTAGGTCATCTTAGGGATAAGTTATACGAGTTTTATTACACCATCTAGTTCACGATAGAGGTGTATAATAAACTCATCGATTCACTGACTAGTGTATGTGCCTCATACCACATGTCATACAAACTATATCATTCTATGATCATGTATGGTTTATTTAAGCATGAGGGTAAACTATTCCATTTTCTTAAGTTAATTTTCACTCATTGTCCTTAATTGTCATTTACTTATTTTAGTACAACCATATTATTTAAGTACATACTTACTTATCTCATGATGATTATGATGTACCTTCATACTTTGTTCCATATCATTGTAATTGTTTCACCGCTAAGGTATAACAGAAAATGATATGATATTTACAACGTATATATTTTATTATAAACATGTATGATAATGTTGTTTAAAGACAACAATATGTTTCTCCTTGTTTTCTTACTTTTAAACTGATATATATCATCTTGTTTTTCTATGATTAACATATATATCTTATTAACATACTTATCTTCTTTAAGTACTATGTTGTAATTCTTATTTTATCTTACTATTTTCGTTACAAATTCATTTAATAATAATGACATCTTAAAACATTTGTGTTAACATACTAAACATCAATTCACAATAAATGCTTATTGTAAAAAAACAATACAAATATTTCACTTAAAAACTCATAATGATCTCAATAGTAGACATTAAATTCATAATTAATAACAATAATACATAGTCATAAAGTGATTATCGAAGATAATCAATAAATACATTAGGCCCAATTGCCTCATACGACTAGTGAAGCAATTATTTCACATTTAATCCAAGTACAAATATAGTTATATCATTCATCGAAGGAGATCGGTGATGATCAATGTATGATGAGTCATGCATTATCCAATCCTATAAATAGTTTGTGATAACTACTCGTTTATAATAGGATTAGGTGATACACAAATAATTTCAATACTAATGGAGGGTTAAAATAACACATAAAAATATGTTACTCATACCAACAACCCTAAACTATTTAGAAGTGGTGTTCAAATCTTGAAGGAAGTTACATTCCATCAATTTTAAACAAGCTACCTTAAATAAGAAACATTTTACACCCAACTCAAATGAGCTAAGGAGAAATCCATAAGTACTTATTGAGCTTGAGAGAGATCTCTACAATGTATAACTCCACTAATCAAGAAAAATATGCTTTTAAAGGATTATGCACCCTTAAAACACATTCATCTATTTGTATGTCTTTGTTAAGGCTAACATAGGTTCTACCCATCTCGATTGAGCTAAAAATTATTTTTCACTATTATGGCGTGAACATATTAAAAATATATAATATAATTATATCATCATCGATTCCTAACCCAACCCATATATTTTTAAACCTTAAATAAACTCTACCCATATTATGTGAGTTGTGGTCTCCTTAACCAAAAACAAAAGGAGAATATTCACCCACAACCAAAGTCAAGGCCATTAACTATTCCACGAAACTTGAGATAGTGTGGTAGAATTATATTACCCTATGAATGCAAAGGCAACATGCAACATGTTAAGAAAAATAATTTTTTTACTAAACTTGATTTGCGAAACCGAATTAGTTTATAAATCTATTCGAGTTACTATCTAGGTTTTTATCTATATTTGACAAGAAAAAAATAAATAAAGAAACAATATCTATATACACATCTAATAATATGTTTTCAATCCAAGTTATCTCATAAAATCTTACTAATATGAATTTTATTCATTTATAAGATATTAACCAAAGGAAGAAAACCCATTAATAGTCTAAATCTCATAGTGAACAATATATTTGAGTCAAAGAATCCATGTTTGTGATAGATCTTGAGTTCTTTTATGGTTACCTTTTTCCCTTCACTTCTAAAAACCAAAACAATCAACTAAAATACGGTGGATTCTTCCTTCAATAATCTCTCAAATAAATTGATCTAGATTTGAAAAATATCAACGCCATCAACCCAAATAAAACAACACTCATTTACTGTGAAGTCTTCCATTAATATTTCCCACAAAAACTCAACAAAAATAGCTTAACAAACCCCATGAACATTTTGAACATGCATGGAGCTCGAATGTCCAAAGAAGGAGCTCAAACAAACAATAACACAATAATAAAAATGAGCTTCATTGTGTCAAGATAGGTTCTTAAGGAAGCTTTTGGTTTCCCAAGAAAAAATATTTCTATTTACTTCATGCATATGTCATGTAGTGTCTTGGTAATCTCACCACCACCCTTCCATATTTCCCTCCAAAGGAGCTACGAGTAGTCCCAATTAATCATAAAAAAACTTAAATAATTTATCATAGTTTGCATGGTGATAATTATAAATAAAACAAACTTAACATCTCCCATATTTCTGTATTTTACGTGGAAATCACGTTTGATAGAAGACATTAAAATTAACCATGTTGCATGGGTCAATCAATGACCATTCCAAAACATTTTTGTAATTTCAAATGTTTCTATGGTGTGGCTGGTTATCAACCTTCACATTTAAAACTTTCCAATCACCATGGTCTTAGACCATCAATCATAACCTATAATCCTTATATAATTTTCCATAGTCAAAGACAAATCTTAAAAACCAAATATTACCTTTAACTCGTTAAAATTTCTAGTTATATGGTGTATGAACAATTATCACTATCACCAACACATTATATACCAAGTCCAAGGAAGGAGTTTACCATCAACACAAATAATAGAAACCTTGGTTCATGGTCAATCAAATAATAATGTATTTGAAAACTCACCACTTACATTCCTTTAAAAGGTGGCCACGAATTATTACAACCTATTTATTTTAAATGCAATTATAGTATGTGACCAATAAATCAATCTTAATATGGTTAGTACTAACACTTTGAAGCACTAACAATTATTTCATAGCACTAAATAATGAAACATAACCATGCAATTTTTTTCAATATTAATGAATCATTCATTTCAACAAACAAGAATAATCATCCATGATAAGTACCATAACAAAATAGGTCTATCGTTATCACATAAAACCACAAGATGAAATTAAATCACATAATAAGCACAACAAGAATAAGATTAAAGTTAATAAATAGTCAATAGATGCAAGGTGACAAGTGTGGCTGCGGTGCTAGGAATGCACCTATGCACACATACATATTTCCTTGTAGGAAATATGTGCATGTGTATAATTGCATATGTAGCCTCGCATCGAAACTAGTCAACTTGCTTTTGTGGGTTATTTATTACTTCATAACTCATGTTTGTAACCAAAACAAAATGAAATTGAGGGATGTGACACACTACCAATGTCATCACCACTTGTCATAATAAGTAACATTTGTATCTTCCTACTTCTTTTCCTCCTCCTCTTAGTGCACTTCTTCCTTAATGTCACTTCATCCAAAGAGTATGATATCATTGAAAAATCAAATAATACCCCTACTAATAACTCTCTCTTTCATCTCTTATGTAATTACCTTGATTATATTCGCACTCTCGAAATTACATTGCAAGTTATTCAAATTGAAAGTGATGACCGACTTGTTTCCTTTACCAAAATCATGGACTTTTTTAAACACATTAGCAATTCTATTACATTTATTGATGAGGATATCCCACATGAGTCATCTGTTGATTATCCTCCTCTCCTTATCATGGCTCAGATCTAAGGTTTCCAAATTAAGTGTGTACTCATTGATAATGGTTTTGTATTGAATATTTGTCCTCTATCCTTACTAGCCAAACTCAATATTCCTCATAGTGTAATTGAATAATCTACTCTTGTTGTCTGTGGCTATGACACTACCACTCGTGCATGTATAGGTACTATCAAATTGGAATTACAATTCCAACTATGTAATCTCCTTACACCTTTATATGTCATGGATGCCTCATTGCAATTTAATCTTCTCCTTGGTTGACCTTAGATCCATGACATGCAAGCTATCCCTTCTATAGTCCATTATTGTGTCAAGTTTATCTTTGATGGATATGAACATACTGTTACTATTGATCTTAAACCATTCAAATATTATTGCATGGACTCTGCCACCTCCATGGTTATTCCCCCAACTCAACCAATCCCCTCACATTATCTTGATACATATGATATTGGGAACCCAATAATTCTAATCCTATATCACCACCTCCCATTGCTTCCTCCATTCAAAATCACACTACTGATCTCATCTCTCCTATCATATCCTCCCATACACCTTCCACATCTATTTCTAAACTCCTAGAGAATTCTGAACAATACTTCCATGTTGAGATTGATGATTATGATGATGATTTTTTTATTCTATTGATCTTACTAATGACACTCTTCATGCTTTGGAATTTACCCCCATGGAATTTTATGAATCCTTATTTCATATCCATTACATTGCTACATGTCATAGTGAATACTAGGTTAAATATCCAACTCAACTAGCTACTACTACTACTATGTTTCCTTATCATAATATTGTGCACACCCTTGAACCCATTCCAGATCCTATACTTACCAACCAAGGTCCTCTTTCTATTATTGGTTCTTCTTCTAGGACACCCTCCTCTTTTGATCAATTTACTTACACATTATACATTAAAAATGAGTATTGGAAACATGTAACTTATGATATTCATTTATTTTAAACCATATGTACCTATGAGGATCTAACCCACTTGGGCCTCACTCCTACTAATATCATACATTTTTTTAAACCAAATAATGATTATAAATGCTATATCTTTCTCCTAGCATCTTATGGTATAAGGGTCTTTTACATACAGGTTTGGGTTACACTTGATCCTTGAACTTTTCCACTTGGGAAATCTTGGCTGGATTACATTGGTGGAACTATTGATATGCATAATATTATTATAACTTATCCTATGGCATATAAGATCATTGATATTTATAATGATTCATTCCTTAATTACACTCCTAATTTTTCATGATGGAATGCACATAAGTGATCTGATGCACCTTTTACTAATGAAGAATATGTCATGGGCATGTATGACTTATGACTCATAGGTTTCTTCAAAAATAGGCCAAAATCATTTTCATAATATGCATCTAATATAAATCATGTTGGATATATTTAAAATTTAGATGATTATTTTGATGATATCACTTATATTACCATGAAATTCACACATTGGGGACATATTACTCCCCATGTAATAGTGTAGTCTTAATTCTAATTAACTTAATGCAATGCAAACCACTATACCTCATTCATGGTAGGGTTTAAGGAAACCTTAAAAGGATGGTCAATGAGATGATCTTTTTCCACATACGAGTGCTCCAAAAATACAATGGGGGTATGGATCCTGTAAAGAAAATACACTAATAAAAAATATATGTTAGATAGATATATGGTGAGCTTCCTGGTAAAGGTCAGTCCCAGGAGTTAATGGAATTCATGCATGGGTGCCAACTTATGTGTCACTTAAGATTCGATAAACATATTGTTATAAAACATACAATATTTTAAATTTTTATTACAATATAGTGATATGATGGGAATAATAAATTAATGACCAAGACTGATTTCTAGGAGGAAGAATAACTTCTTTGGCTAAGTAGAAGGCTGGTCAAAGTTGGTGCAACAACTATGTTGAATACTTCCAAAAGATGGTTTCCTTCTTCTTCAGAAACATCAACTTCTTCCTTGATGATTTCCAACTGATCCCCTATGTCATCAAGGTTTGGTGTGAATGTGACCATGCATATGCTAAGCTCATGCACAATGTTTTATTGTTCCCAATGGAATGGATGTTGGATAATTGGTAGATCAAAAACTATAATTATGGGATGATACATTATAGGAAGACACATCTACACAATGGCTATGCTAAAAAAGAATATTATTAGGAGAAAATGCTTTTAAAGGTATGATAAAAATAAGGAAGGTAAAAATAAAATCAGGAATTGCTAGTGATTAGGGGAATCATTGGTGACTTTGTTATGAATAAACTGATATATTGGATTCACGATGCTTAATTGATTATTTAAATTAAGATAAAAATGAAATGATTATAATTTTGATTAATATAAAAATGATAGATATAGTGATTAAAAGTTTTCAAACAAACAAATACCTTGGTAAGATGGTTAAACACACATGTAGAGGGAAAAAATCCCATTAAGATTGGTGATCATGTGGACAAAATGTATCTTTTCCAATTATCAAAAGGTGTTCATCTGGAAATCATCTAGTTATTGCTTAGTAATATAAAGAAACATAAGTTTTATATAATTAATTTCACTTGCCAAAACATAGGGGTTGAGTTATGTATATAGGGTCACTAATGATTAAGGAAAATCACTAGTGATTCGGTAAATTTTGTGTAACCCTCATGGAAGAGGTTTCATCCACCTCCAAATGGGTTTAATTTGGGATAATTAATACGAGATAAGTGAGAGGATGTAGCTTTGAGGATAAGGAAGTTTAAAAACTTATCTATTTTAGGATTTTGGGATAGGATAGAGGTAAACAAGAGGTTAGGGAAGATTTTACAAGGATGAACTAGTGAGTAATGGGGGATAGAAAATGATTAGGGATTTAAAACTTAGGATATAGATTGAATATTAAATTAAGATTGTAGAGAAGAAAAGGGAACCAAAGAGTGAGACACCAAGTAGTGTCATAAATGAGTGTCTACATTTTCCCCTTTTTGATGAGTATGTGTAGGCACGGGCAGTGAGACAAAAACTAGTGCTAAATGCCCCAATTTAATATGGGAGGATAGTGATTCCCCTCAAATTGATAACAAATAAAAGTACGTTGGAATTTTGAAAAGAGTTGATGTCAAAAAAATTGTTTTAATTTCCTTAGTAGGAAATTGAAAAGGACCATGCATCGATGGATAAATCAAAATAAGTGATGTAGGTGTCTTGAAAAAAATGACAAGGATTACATGCCCTCGGGGGAAACCCTACGGATAATTGTTTTAGGCAAGATAACTACAATGGAGGATCCAATGGGAACCTCATATGGCCTGTGGGATTGTGAAATAGGTCAAAGGTAATAAATTGTATTTTGAAAAATAAGGATGATGGTCAAAGTGCGTAAAGATTTGAGGGAATCATTAAGATTCACCTAATCATCGACGATTACAAGGTGGGAAAAATGGGTCGTATAAATAGTTGAAATGTTACTATGGTAATTCATTTTACCATGCACATTTGAGAAAAAAGAGCTCAAATGTAGAATTTTTAGTGAAAAAGACAAAAATGGAAGTCATCGGAGGAGCTAGAGGCAAAGGAGGCTAACGCTAGGAGAGGCAAGCTCATTTTTACATTTTTGTATGTTTTATTAATTTTTTTTTTTTTTTGGAATTTTCATTTTTAAGGGAATGTTGGTTTGATGACAAGAATTGTTGATGATTTTGTGAAATCACCTATGATTTGGGTAAAATTCCAAAATTTAAGAGAATCATTGGTGACTAGGTGTTTGAATGTTTTGAATTAATCAAATGTGTTAAAATGATAAAAAAATTAATGATTGGTATTCTAATGAATCTTTTATGTCTTTATGGATGCAGTGAGAGATAGTTTGACTATACAGACATGATCCCGATTATTTTAGATGATTTATGGGAATCCATGTCGATGATGATTGGGATCATTTAGAGGTTGTTAGTCTAGGAGGGATGCATCCTTATGACGTATCCATAGGTAGTGGTGAATTTTTCTTGCTTTGCTAGAGAGGTGAAACCATGTGACAAGGACTTTTTGGTTACCAACGGGAGAGATGACCATCAATCTAGAGGATTTTCATAGGATCTTGAGGTTTCCTATATAAGGAGAGAAGGTATATCTAATAGATGAGACAAAGAGACATTAGGTGATGTTGATTTTATGGAAATGAGGTAGACAAGGTGGCTTTCTCATTAGATTGATTTTCATTTGGGGAACTATATATCCCGAAATAGAGGGTCGAGCACTCATGACCTTGATGATGATAGGAATTAGTTGTTATGCCTTGCTTGACTCTATTGGAGGTTAGTTTTATTAGATGTTGATAGGTGTATTGGAAGATACAATGGAGCAGAGGACCGTATTTACATAGGTTCCTACACTTCATATGACATACTTATAGAGAGTTATGGTCATGGAGGATAAACAAGAGGTTTAGAATTGATGTAGGTTTTTATTACAACATTGGGCTTACGATCACATTGCTTAGGCTCTGGTCGAGGGATTACCATGGGGTGGTCTAGAATTTATTCATAAGACTATTGGATTTATGTGGTGGAGATTAGATAGAGGAGAGGGGGGCTAGTGAGGGGCATGAAGCAACATAGGTAGCTTCGATAGGATTACAAGGTGGAGATGTTATATGGAGGCCATACATCATATTTCTAGTATGGAAGGGTGAGGAGGATGAGCTAATAGCCACCAAAAGGAGACCTAGGTATATGGTCAATGACCGGAGTGAGTGGGAGTTTATCAAATTTGGTTGCATCAGTGACAATTTGGATTGATACATGATGTAACTAAGGTAGTTACTTATCTATAGGTGGGATGATGGCGATATGAACACACCTCTTCTATATGTTACTGAGCTTTTCCTATGACAGATGAGGAGGGTGTGGTTAGATTGGATGATCAAGGTGTACCCACAGTGGGTGGAAAATGTCGGGTTACTAAGGTATATGTTGCATGGTGGCATGCTCATCTTTCTAGGTTTCACAGGTGGGTGCGTGATCATGTGGATGTGGCACCCAGGAGGCTATTAGTGAGGGTGAGGGTGGAGAGGAGGAGGATAGGATGGTAGTATTAGAGGCCACTATGGAGTGTTTAGAGGCTAAAAAGGGTGCATGGCATAATAAAATACTTTCGACATTTGAGAGAGTGTGTAGTGGTCGAGAGCGAGATGGACCGAGTCAACGACTTGTTAATATACAACTAGAGTTGACATAGTTATAGGGGATAAATAATGGTATCATCAAGATAGGTAGGCCTTATGAAAGGACTTCGGGATGATGTGTACCTTAGTATCATATGCTAAGCTACAAACAACTCAGGCTTAGGTGAGTGGTTAGATGGGGCCACTAGGTAGTGTGAGCATGAAAACTACCTATCATGTGTGAGGAGCTATTATATTATGAGAAGATAACACAATGAAGGATACCATATGAGCCTTTTTATGTAGTGTATTTATTATGGAGGTAGGAGACACCCTCAGTAGTATCATTAGTGTGGGATAACCACCATAGAGTCCTAGTAGAGGACCAAACATAGGTGTTAGTGGTGTTACGGGGAGCAAGGGGGAGTGTTCCTTTGATGAACATTCAATTTATTGAGTAGTTTTATATAGATTGATGTATATATTGTGATGTATGAGGCTCACCTGCAACACTTTTTAATAATGATGTATAGATGTATGATGCTATTTGAAGCCTTTTGACTATATATATATATATATATGATTTTTTCATTTGATTCATGTGTTTGTTGTTTTAATGTTGATGTTATATATGAATTTGTGATGAGATGTTGATAGTTTAGAGATATTTGGTATAATGTTAGATATGTAGATGTTAACATGATGTTTAAACATCAATGTTAATATAACATTTGAAGTTTTATATATATATATTGATTATATATATTATTCATATTTATATGATGATGAGATATGTTTAATGATGTGTTGATTAATGTTTATGATTCATATTTATAATGTGATGATTATAGATATGTTTAATGATGTTTTGATTAGTGTTTTAATGTGTTTTTGATTTGATTTTTATTTTTTTTTTGAAAAAATGGTGATCTTGTTATATGTTTCAAAATGTGGTTTAATCATAGTTAAGAATAAATGTGAAATGTTTTCTTTTGTATTGGATTTGATACATACGTGATATGATGGTAAATTAAACATGTATGAAAATACACTTAAGCCTTGTAACAAATGTTAACACATAACTAACAATAATTAGTCACATGTATGATCATGGATATAGATGGAAATGAGACTTATATACCTTATTACAACATGGGAAGGATTGACATATAGTTTTTATAGGGGGACTAGATTCTCCTTTTGATGGCTTGTAGGCTTATGCCCTGGACTATACTTTTATTTTTCCAAACTGATTAATGTGGAATTTTTCTTTAATGGAAAGCTAATCGATGCGGAATCTTTCCCGGGATGTTTTTGATATTCTAATTTTTTTATGACGGATGATCAATGCGGGAAGCCTTTTTGAAATGATATGGGTAGCCATCCTTTGAGGGAGTGGTTTACTGATTTTAATTTTGATTTTGATAGTCATCCTTCATGGGATCAGTATATATTTTTTGAAAATTTTCCTTCCAGGGATCAGTTTGTATTTTTTTGTAACATGATTTAATACTTATCCTTCTAGGGATCAGTCTATATTTTATTTATGTGCATCCATATGGGTATTTTTGACTTCATTTAAGCCGAGGAGGCATAGTAGACCATTTGAAGAGGGAAAATATATGTATGTAAAAACATAAATGTGATTCCCTAACATGTGTTTGGTTGGTATATGAAGGGTAAATGATATTAATGATTTTGGGGTTCCCACTTAAGAGGAACTTGTCCATATGGAAAATGTGATGAATAGAGTCATGGTGCTCATCTTTAAGGTCATAGATATAGGATATTGATGGTAGACCACATAATTCCAAATCATTATGATAGTGAATGATAAGTTAGTGGTGAAATGGGATCCTTGATGTGACTAAGTCATGAGAACTAGACATGTAATTAATAATAGAAAGGATGTAAGTGCAAGGCATTAAGAGGTTACTTTTTAGGTTTACCATCAAGGGAGGATAGACAATAAGCTCCCAATCCATACTTGTGAGTGATGACATATGGAATGATCCAGTTAAGGGAAAACTTTCCATGTTTACTCCTTTCCAAAGTAGTGACATTTTTAATTCTCTTTAAGGACAATATCACCAATGTTAAATTCATATTCTTTAAGATATTTTTGTATGCTTTCGTTTAATGCATTCTTGGTAGACTTGATGATGTTTGAGGGTTGTTAGGTGACATTCATCTAACAATTCAAGTTACGTTAGCATTTCTTGGTGATAATCCTTCATCGAGATAAAATATCTGAGAGATACACCGAGAGATGGAATTTGAACTTCAAGGGGTAAAACCACCTCAGAGCCATAGACTAAAGAGAAGGATGTAGCACATGTAGGAGTGTGGATGCTAGTTTTATAATCCTAGAGAGAAAATGGAATTTGGAGATTCCCATTCCTACCGTTTCATCGATGGTTTTCATGAGTATTTATTGACTATTTTTTAGAATCTTCTACTTGTCCATTTCCTTGTGAATAGTAAAGGGATGAGAAGCTTAGTTTAATATTGAAAGTTTCACATAATTTCTTAACGTCCTTATTTTTGAAAGATTTTCCATTATCTATGATAAAATTATGAGGGATGTCGAAGTGACATATGATATGTTGATATATGAAATCGACGATTTTGTTTTTTAATAGAGGTGAGGGGAATAACTTCCACCCATTTTGTAAAATATTCGATAGCAGTAATGATAGAGTGATGACGTTGTGATGAGCGTGGGTTGATAAGTCCTATAAGATCAAGCCCCCACTGTGAAAAAGGCCATAGATCCTAGGCTAGTTGTAGAGCTTGACTAGGGACATGTGTAAGATTAGAATGCTGTTGACACTTGATGCACTTCTTAATGTATTGATAACAATCATGATTGAGGGTAGGCCAATAGTATCCCATTCGTAAAATGTGTTTAGAAATGGCTAAGCCACTAAAGTTTCCACCACATATGTCATCGTGGAATTCTTGGATAACTTTGATATATTCATGAGATTTAGGGCATCTAAGTAGAAGACCATAAAATACACATTTGTAGAGAATGCCACCTATGATGACATATCGGGTAACACATTGAAGAAATGATATTTTGAAATTTTTGGATAAGTTAGAAGGGAGTTTAGATTGAGAAAGATAGTCATATATTTGTGTATACCAGATATTTGATTGACAATCAACTTGATTGATTAAAGGGAGTCTATTGTTATGGGAGGTTGTTTAAGCTTGTGTACATGAACGAAGATTTTAGAATCATCATTAGTTGACCATGGTATGAATGAGGTGAGAGAAGCCATGGTGTCTGCAAATTTATTAGATGAACGAGGAACTGTTTGGATAGTATAACTATCAAATGCCTCCAAGAGGAAGTCAAAAATGGCTTTATATTTTTGTATTATTTCATTTTTACATTGATAGACTCCATTGATTTGATTGATAATGAGACAAGAGTCCCCATAGATATCTAAGGTTCAAACTCCGAGAAGCACAATGGTCTAGAGACCCATGATTAAGGCTTTGTACTCTTCCACATGTTATTAGTACATTTAAAATTCAATTTGAAGGATAAAGGGATAGGTGTATCCCAAGGAGGTATGATGATGATACCAACCCCTCCCCCTTGTTGACATTTAGAGCCATCGAAGAAGATTGAAATTTTAAGAGGAAGATCATCTTCTTGATCAAGGGTATTGATGTATTCCTTAGTAAAATGTTCACTAGGGGTTGATTGTTAGGAAGAGGGGATTCAACAAGCTGATCAGTGATAACATGCCCCTTAATATATTTCTATGGGAGGAACTCTAAGTCAAACTCTATCATGAGCATGAGCCATCAAGTGATGTAATCATTATGATAAGGTTTGGAATGCATAGTTTTGAGAGGATTGACATTAGTGACGATGAAATTTTTATGATTGAGAAGATAGTGATGAAGCTTAGAAGTTGTGAAATATAAAGCATAACATAAATTTTTGGCTTCAATGTAATGGGTTTCATAATCATGGAGCATTTAACATATGTAATAAAAAACTTTTTCTTTACCATGCTCATCTCAATGTGCAAGCATGTCCCTAAAGGCATGATTGGTAGTGGATATATATAAATAAAAAGGCTCTCCCTCACATGGAGGTGTGAGAACAAGTGACAATAGAAGATATTTTTAAGTTGATCAAAGGATTTTTGATAATCATAGTCCCATTGAAAGTGAACATCTTTGTGAAGGAGATGATGTAAAGGTTGACACTGATAGGATAATTGTGAGATAAAGTGTCGACCGATTGAGTTTCCTTGGAGGTTACATAGTTTCTTAAGACTATATAGAGGTGTCATTTTAATAATGGATTTGATTTTGGAAAGGTTTACTTAAATTCCTCTAATGAATACTATAAAACCTAAAATATTACCATCTAAAACACCAAAGAAACATTTAGCAAAAATTTAATTAAGAGGTAGTATTGGAGGAGATAGACAAAGATGATGTTGAGGACAATAAGATGATCCTGTCAACATTTATATTTTCCTAATAATTCATATACGTAGTCTTATAGGATTTTATTGATAGGTCATGGAAAATGTAAGTCATCACACATTGGTAAGTGGATCTTGCATTCTTTAAACCAAAGGGCATTAATCGATAACAAAAGGTTCCCCAAGGGGTGATGAAAGATGTTTTATGTTGATCTTCGGGTGCGATAAGAATTTGATTATATCTAGAGAATCCATCCATAAGGTACACCATCTCATGGCCTACCATGAAATTGACAAGCTTGTCCATGTTAGGTAGTGGGAAATCATCTTTTGGACATGAGAGATTAAGATCTCGAAATTGGTGCAGATACGTAACTTCCTTGTGGATTTAGTCATAGGTACTATGTTGGAAACCCATTGTGGATAGTCAATGGGGAGGATAAAGTTAGACAAAAGAAGAAGAGCGTTGTAATTATTCTTTAACAAGGAGAGTGATGTGAGGATGCATCTTACACAATTTTTTTTTTGACCAGTTTAGTTTTAGGGATGGTGATGATATTGTGGATGAAAACATTAGGATCAAGGCTAAGCATGTCATTGTAGAAGACCATGCAAAATACTTAATATGTTTGGATAAGAAAGTGGTGAAGTATTTTAATTCGTAGGGATCAAGAGACTGGCCAAATTTGAGTATGTTTGGTTCCAAAGAGGTTCTATGTTGATGTCGATAGTGGGTTCGTTAAGAAGTGTAGATGTGTCTAGTGGTAGAGTATTTTGAAGATAATGATCCTCTACCCCCATATAGGATAAGATGGATTGATCATCATGACATTGAAGGACATCGATGGTAAGAGAGTATTCCTCTATCATATCAGGGAATATTAATGGAAGGGTTGCGGTTGTGTAGTTAGTTTGATAGGTCAGTGGTCCTAATGTAATGGTGTTGACTAAAAAACATCAAAGAGGATTAAAAATGGCATCATTTATGTCCATAAAGTGCTCTTGCAAAGATGATGAAGGTGAGTTCAGATTTTCATAGGTCCATGTGGTGTTTGTGGAGGTATCTCAAGAAGGTTTATTATCAATAACCTAGTCCATACTTCTCATGAGGTTTATGGGACTGATCAAAGACCAAGTCATGTATTCGTTTGTTCCTAACTCCCTAAACCAAAACCATTCCAAGCACAATGATGAAGATACATCTGTGTAAAGGATTGGTTATATAGAAATGAAAAATCATATACATATGGTTTATTATGATGTTGATTATCGTGAAGTTGGGAAATACGATTGATCCCTCCATAAAAACAAGGTTAGTTTTAAGATGAGGGGGTACTAAAGGAGATGATACCTCTAATGATGGGTTCATACATTGGTTGTTTATTAGGCATCTCATACATTTTTTGTGTGGGAAATGAGTTGAGAGCTAGGAGGATATACTCCCTAATGAAATATGTTGCATGATGTATTCGAGGGAGGTGTCATCTAGTAACTTAGATACGAGATTGAAGAACTAGTAGAAGCCTCATGAGATGATTTTTATGAGGGATGAACGCATAACTTGAACAATATGTCATGTGGCATGTTTTGAATGGATGAGGATTGGTAGGAAGTGTGAATATTTTCCCTTCGTGTTCATATTTTAGGCACCGGTGTAAGGTAGAAGGGATGAAATGCATAACGTGTATTCAAGGATGTCTAAGTAGTATGTTGTATTATAAATCTCCTTATACATTATAGAAGATTTTGTGAATAATTTTAGGACCTACGTGGATAGGTAAGATAACCGTACCTATTGTAGGGGTGATAGTGTCATTAGAGGCACGTGAGATAACTAATGATCAAGCCACACTTTTGTCGTAGCTTAAGTTGTTTAAAGGTGTAAGATGAAATTATGTTGATATTGGAACCATTATCAATCATGTCTCTCTTGCCATGGGTTTAATTAATTTGAATAGTGATGAAGAGATAAAATTCATTCTCTTTTGGTTAGAGTTATCAAATGCAATGAAAGTAGAAGCCTCTGAATGCACCAATGAACTGAGCTAATGGGAGGGGTCATGTGCTTGGAATATAATATTTCTAAGGACCTCAATCATAGATTAAATATGTTGAGGAGATTTTGGATAAGATAGTAAAGAGAGATCTTTATGGGTATGTGGTGTAATTTATTAAGGACATTGTCATGTACTATTAATCGTATCTCGAGCACAAGGGGATGCAAGGATATAAACTTTGGTTTTAGGAGTTGTTATATTAGAAGACTTAGAAGAACCAAATTTTGGTGGGTTCTATGGAGGGTTATTAGACATATCTCTAGCGATAGTGACTTTGGGTTTTTCTTGATTTGGGTCATACACACAAGATCTTATGGTGAGGTGAACAACATCAATTTGAAGGGTAGTTTTCTAAAAGGGGGAAGATCTTGTTGAGATGAAGGACTGCAGGAGATTCAAATGTGTTGGATTTAGGAGATTCTAGGATTGGATTTTTGACTTGATGTTTTGTTTTTACTTTTGGATGATTGGATGAAGGAGTGGGATGATATAAAAGGTCATATGTTTGTATCCAATTTTGAATTGTGGCTTGAAGAAATTTGTAATACTCTACATCATTTCTAGGAATCCTATGATAAGCACATATGGGATTATATTTATACCTAGAATACTTCCATCTATAAAGATCGAATGATTTGATAGATAATAATTTTATGGATGAGGATTGAATGAGGTTATGAAGAAGTGTAGTGTAAGATTCTTCAGGAATTAGCAAGGGTAGGGGTATAGATGGATGAATTTTTTGACTCTTTTAAGAGGACAAGAAATGGAGGATGTGTCGTGAGTGATAGATTTAGATGTGAATTTAGGAGCAGTATTATATTTCATGATGATAGGGTCTACTTAGGTGAGGGATAAGGTCTCAAAATAGAATATGGGATGACAAATTTTTTAGGTGATTCAGTTTTAGTGAGTGGAAGATCAATTTTCTTATGTGGGTGAACCATTGATTTTTGTATGGGGCTACCGAGGTTTTTGATTAGACGTTGAATGGATTTACCCTTGGTAGGAATAATAATAATCTCTATGGGATTCTCCTCTTTTTTTGCTTCGATGGAGTAGAGTCGATATTTTGGGAAAGAGGTCTATTTTGGGTGTAGTTGTTACAATAGATGATTGAGTTGATATTTATATATTAGGGTTGTCATCTTTATGGTTTTTGTAGATGTTAGGATGCTTTGGATTATTGTCCGTAAGTAGATGTGGATGTGAAATTTCAAGAGGCTTATGATCATGGCAACAATGACTTGGTCTCTAGGATTTTGAGATATATAAGCTTGCTTTTGAACTATGTTTTCAATAGGGGATGATTAGGAAATGGTTGTTTAAAGATATATAAGGATTGATTTGGAGGTGCATTGGGATTTTCAAGTTGTAGGTCACCTTGGTCAATGAGTTTTTGAATGACCTCTTTGAAGGTGTAACACCTTTTGATGTCGTGGCCTTAGACTTGATGGTATTTACAATACTCTTGTTCTTAGTACTAATTGGGCTTGGGGTGAGAATCATCGATAGGTTGAACATGAGGGAGTTCCATCATATGGGTGTTCTATAATATTATCAAATATAGAACTATAGGACTCTCCCAAGGGAGTATAATTATGAGGGGGTCTAGGTGCCCTTTAAGTTTGTTAAGTTTTAGATGTATTACAAGATGAGGTTTTATGAAAATGACATGCACCACGCATTTGGATTTTTATTACTAGTATAGGGATTAAAGAGATTGTGTTTGGGATTTTTAGAATGTAATTTAACTTTACCATCCTTGAGATCTTGAGTTTATAACTTATTGGCCATGGTGAAGGCTTCTTAAAAAGTTTGGAAGGATTGAATATTTTTAACACAAGATTGAGAAAACAATTTAATGAACTCATTTTGGGGGAGAGTGAATGATAATTGATTGATAACTCCACACCATATATTGAAAAATTCTATGATAGACTCGTCTTCAAACCGTTTAATAATGTAGAGGTCGGTGATGGATATCTTACAGGAGATGTTGATGGAAAAATGTTCTAAGAACATTTGAGTGATTTATGTGAAGGTAAAAAGGGAATGTTGTGGGATGTTACCGTGCCAATTGAGATCAAGTCTCACCAATGACATCGAAAGGTATGGAGAAGAAGAGCATCATCATGAGATATGAGATAACAGGGGGTGATGATAAGCTCTTAGGTGTTCTTGGGGATATTCCTTGGTATAAAATTTTGTGAATTTTGGAAGTTCCCAATGAGAAGGATAGGGTTGAATGGGAACAGATGGGTGAATGGGTTCACTAAATATTTTTTCATCGATACTTTATTTTTAAGAAAAGATGAGGAGGATTCCAAATTAGCCATCCTAATCATGAATACTTATAATAGGTTAGAAAAGGGATGTGTATTGGTTTGAGTATCTTAAGGGGGTGTGGGAACTAGAACATGATGATAGAGGGATTTTAGAGAAGGGATGTGTTGGAATTGAGGAAAATTTGTGGGAATGGGATTGGTAGTCTGAGGTGCAACAAGAACAAATTGAGAAGGATTATATTGATAATATTGAGGTATTGAGGTAGTAATAGAGGGTTGATATGTGTGTTGAGGTGGGATTAAAACTTGGGGCTGTTGGAGAGGTTAATGTGGGATTAAACTTGAGGTTGTTGAAGAGGTTGAGGTGGGATTGAAGGTTAGGGTTGTTAAAGAGGTTGAGGTGGGACCGAATATTGGGGTCATTGAAGAGGTGCACTACTAACGATCGAATAGATGCAATGGGTAGCATTTGAGGGGGAACATGAACATTTGTAATTGGATTAGTGTTAATAGGTGATAAGGATAAGGGATGGATATAACCAAGTTCTAAAGATGAGTAAGATGTGATTGAGGGTGGAGGATACATTAACTTGAGGAGGTAATGTGAGATTAATATTAAGAATAATTGATGGTGGTGGTGGATGAGGAACAAATGCGGAAGTAATGGAATAGGTAATTACTTGACTGAATACAAGTTGATAACCTAGAAAGAGAAGTTGATTGATATGCAATTTTTGAACAATTGATGATAAGGATGCATGCTATAATAAGATGATTGACCTTATATGGAAGGTGTAATTGAATTTTAGGAAATGATGATGTATTAACATTCAAAGGGACCATTTGTGTGTTAGGGTCGATTGAAGGCTTGTGACAGAGGAGGAGTTGTTTGAGGAGGAAGGGGTGGTGGCCCCCATGTTGCATTGCGAGTCAATGGATCTGAAACATACACAACTTTAGTGGATAGATATATTTGAAGCAAGATGGTATTTTTATCTAAGAGTTCCTTGAAACTCATGGGCAAGCTGGGATGATTTGAAAGTCTAGAAATAAATGCTCATATGAAGGGGGTATATGAGGTGGACTGGATTCTGATTCAAATAGTTGAGAGTGTGGTGAATCTTGGATGTTTACCATTATATCAAATGGGGGTACCATCAAAACAAATAAATATGCATATGAGTTAAGATTTCAAGACTGTTGATAAGTTAAAACCATGTAGAAGGGAAAAGAAAAATAAATAAATAAAAGATGATTATTTAAAAAAACACACTAAATAAACATATTTTAATTATCTTGATTATGTTTAAGATGTGTTTGAAGGACAAAGATAGATTAAAAAGGTACCAAAAAGTAGTATAAGGCCGGTTTCAGGTAGTTTTGGATGGAGTCCTCAATATACTCAAAATGTGAGGCCCGAATCAGTAATGGTTACCGGCACATGGCATGATATAGGGGGATTCCCATACACTTCATGATCCCATAGTGATAAGGATGTTGGGTTCTTGGCCAATATACCGATTGTAGACACCCCAAAAATACACTCATATTACAATTCTCTTTACAATGTTATCCTAAGACGCCCTCGTTTCATTCGTCCATTTGTGATTAATCAATTAATTAATACACATTGTACCCCTTTGGATTAATTAAATTAATCCCATGTATACTTTTGACTCCTTTAGCTAAAATAATAATTATTTATTAATTAAATAATTAATTAATTAAGTGTGTGCACATCCTAGTCATCTACCACTTGATCAAACTCCACCTAGACTCCACTTAAACTCCACTTGGACTCCCTATCCTTATCCTAGTTAACTACACTTCTAGAATCCTAGAAAGGTGGGGGAAATTAAATTACACGTACAACCACCTTTCCGGATGCATATTTTTGTAATTAATTCATTTACTTCCCCGAAACTATTGCAACTTCCCACAATGCTATTTTTAGCATATTCATTCATCCGTGTATAACCAACTTTAACTACTTCTACCTCTATAAATTGCAGGCTTACCTTCCTTACAAATCCTCTTGAATTTGAAGTACAAAAACTCTACTGAATTCATTGTGTTGGTAGCATTTGCATTCAAAGTTTAGAGAGTACTCAAGAGCATCCACAATCATTTCTAACATTCATTTGCAAGGTTTCATAGGAGACCCTTATTGAGGTTTGCATTGAAGAAAGTACAGGGAAGGTTTGCATTTTTAGTTTGTTCATCTTTCATTATAGTAGTATTTTTCTCTGCATACACCGTTAACAAAAAAATGTTATACTCAGCTAGAACATCAAGTCATTTTCCTTATTGGGTGATGAAATCCCAATAATTCCACCTGGGAGGAAGATGTTTAAGATGTGTAAATTTTGTAAGTGGTTTGGTTGTGTGTGAGAAAGAAGATGTGGATGCAAAGTTTTTAACCACCTAATTAAACTAGATTGTCAAGCAAACTATGCAAGTTCAATTTTAAGCCCAAAAACTAAATGTTTGTTGGATGAAGACAAATAGACAATAATGTAAAACTTGAAAGGAAAATATGAAAATGAAAAATCACAAGAAGAATACCTAGAATTTCATTTTTTCCAAAAAAAAAAGCTTATTTTTGAATCTAGAAGCAAAAAACCCAAGCAGAGAACCTACGTGGTTAGATGAAAACAAAAAAATGAGTAGAAAAATGATAAAAATGGAAACTAATTTAGTAATAAAAAATAATTCATAGGAATTTTCATTGATTCTCAAAATCTTTGAAAATTTATTGAAATTGTTATCGATTACAGAGCATGAAATCAAATAAATGAAAATTTAAAGAAAATAAAGGAAACACTCCCACCGGATGTATCAAAATGTAATTGTATAGTCTTAATTCTAATCAACTTAATGCAATACATACCACTATACCTCATTCGCGATAGGGTTTAAGGCAACCCAGTAAAGGATGGTTGATGAGATGATCTTTATTCCATGTGCATGTGCTCCAAAATCTAATGTGGGTTTGGATCCTATGAAGAAAAGACCCTAAACAAAAATATGTTAGATAGATATATGGGTAGCTTCCTATCAAAGGATAGTCATAGGATTTAATGAAATTCCTTGTGTGGGATTTATCTCACGTGTCACTTAATATTTAATAAACAAATTGATATAAAAACATGCAATATTTTAAATGTTTTATTATAATACAATGATATGATGGGAATAAGAAATTAATGACCAAGACTAATTTCTAGGAGGAAGAAAAACTTATTGGATTAAGTAGAAGGCGCCAAAGTTGGTGCAATAGTTATGTTGATCGCTTCCAAAATATTTTTTCCTTCTTCTACTACATTGTCAAATTATTCCTTGATAATTTCAAACTGATTATCTATTTCGTCAAGGTTCAATGTGAATGTGATCATGTAAATTCTGAACTTGTGCACAATATTGTATTGTTCCTAATGTGATGGATGTTGGAAAATTGGTACATCATGAAATGTAATTATGGGATGAGAAATTACAAGCGATACATCTCTACACAATGTCCACACTCAACAAATAATATTATTAGTAAAGTATTTTAAAGGTATGATAAAAATTAGGAATCATTGGTGATTAGGGGAATCACTGGTGATTTCTATATGAATAAACTGATATATTGGAGTAAAAATGATTAATTGATTAATTTGATTAAGATAAAAATGAAAATTTAGTGACAAAGAGTTTGCAAAAAAATAAATATCTTGGAAAGATGATTAAACAAACATGTCGAGGAAAACCCGATGAAGATTGATGATCTTGTGGAAAAAATGTAGCTTCTCCAATTATTAAAATGTGGTTGTCTAGATGTCATATAGTTATGGCTTCAAACTATAGATGAAAAAATCTTTTCTATAATGAATTTCAATTTCCAAACCATACGGTCAAGATGTGTATACAAAGTCGCTAGCGATTAAGGAGAATAACTAGCGATTTGGAAAATTTAGTGAAACCCTCGCGAAAGAGTTTTTAAAACCTCAAAATGGGGTTGATTCGGGATAAATCATGTGGGATAAGTGAGAGGACATGGCTTCAAGGATAGGGAAGGTTAACAACTTATGCATTTTAGGATTTTGGGATAGGATAGAGGTAAATAATGGGTTAGGGAAGATTTTAAAAGGATGAACTAGGGAGTAATGGGGGATAGAAAATGATTAGGGATTTAAAACTTAGGATAGCGATTAAATATTAAATTAATATTATAGTGTAGAAAATTCCACCAAAGAGTGATAAAATAAGGAGTGTCATAAACAGTGTCTACATCCCCTCGCTACTAGATGATTCACTCTTGTTCTAGGTTCAAACACAAATTTTGAGGGTGAACTTACCTACTTGGACCTCACCTTGCACACATACACTGGGGAAATTTTTCTCCCCTCTCCTAGTCATATAATTTCATTCCAATAGTTGAAAAAATTTAAAAACATTAGCCTAGATCTTGATTGGATGTATTATTGTGTGTTTATACTATTATATGTTGCACATTTCTTACCATGTTACTTTAATTCATAATATTATCTATCATTTTTCCCCACACATATGTGAGCTCACATGGTAATCTTGAGGAAAATGTATGATACTTACAAGTTCTTACATGATGTATGATGTTTGGCACTATTCTCTACCAGTCCCATTAAGGCTTTTGAGGGCATCTACCTTTCCTATTTCTCTCTATTCAGGTTCTATCATTGTATTATCTATTAATTTCATTCTTACTTACAACTATATACATTGTCGAATACTATCAAATTTTCTAATATTTTAATGGGTGCTTTATGTGTAGCATTTGACTTGCTGGCCTACTTCTAACCATGGTTATCTAATTCTCTTGAATCTTTTCTATACTTGTGTCTTAATTTTCATTGTTTGCAGGCTATTCCATATGCTTGATTATGTTTATTTGTTTCCATATCCTTGAGGTATTTGAGTGATTTTTGACATCCTGAGTGGTGTCCCATGTTTTCAACCAACTACTTGTGTCTTTTTCCATGTTACTATGTGTTTTAACTAGTTTCTATTACATATTTCCATGTTTGTTTGTGATTAACACTTTTGGATAGCCTTTCCCATTGTTTTGCATGTGCCATGGTTGTTACCATGTGTATTCCCTATGCCCCTACATTATTTCTCTTTTAGATGTGTGCATCAATTTAAGATTTCCTCATTTCATTTGCACTCTCCTTGGTTCATCTCATGCACCCCGAATAAGTGGGGAAATTATTAGGTGACTATTTTACCCTCTTAAGAATTAAGAGACTAGACATAATAGTACACAAAAAACCATAATAAATAGGAGCTAATAAAATGCCTTAGAATCATACTTGGGAAAAATTTAGTGTAGGGACGAAAGTTCCCAAATCAAATATAAGTGGTGGGCATTAGTATCCATCCCGGGAGGTGTTGTCCTAGGGAAGAAACATGTATAAATACATGATCAAAAAGTTTGTAGTGATATATTTCTCCAAAATCTAGCAACAAGTGCTCAGTTATATAGGTTACCATTAGGAACAAGAAGAAAAAAATATGTGGCAAGCTACATACTTTGGGCAAGGGAACTAATTAATTTGTTTTCTTGGGATCCTTTGTGACTAGTTTCTATTGGGTTTGTGACCATATCCAATGACACTTACATGTGGGTAAGTGTTAATGGTTGGAGAAAAAAAATCCTATATCTCTCCCATTACTCTTCCCTTAGCAACATGAAACTTAAATCCTCATTTTAGTGAATGACACTTAAATCCTCGTTTAATAACATG
This sequence comes from Taxus wallichiana var. yunnanensis, assembly GCA_018340775.1. NCBI lineage: Eukaryota > Viridiplantae > Streptophyta > Pinopsida > Cupressales > Taxaceae > Taxus > Taxus wallichiana. Next base: position 638,900,423 of record CM031235.1, read on the forward strand.
ACACTTAAATACTCAGTTTAGCGATAGGATGCTTAAATCCTCAGTTTGGTGATAGGACACCTAAATCCTCAGTTTGGCCATAGGATGCTTAAATCCCAGTTTGGCGAAAGGATGCCTAAATCCTCAATATTATTTCAACCATCTCCAAGAAACAAACACACATGAATAATTCTATCTTTTCTCTCACAACATTCAGGTGTATTATATCCTTGATTCACTTGTTTTTCAATACACATTTCTATTTTCACATTCACTAAGTTAAAGTTCAATTTCATTTATCATGAGCATTGAATACACTTATCTTCTTTTAAACGTCCAACCTTAGGATGAAAAAATGTGATGCATAAATGGAACAAGGAACAATCTCAAGCACAAGATGTTATGACAAAGATAATATCCAAGTACCAAACACATACACCATTTCTATTATGCACACAAGGTCACCCATAAGATCCTTATCCTCTTCTATATTTCATGATACACATTCTATAATCTCCATTCAACATGGTATCAAGTACAATCCTCATTCGACATGCTATCGGTTACAAATATATTTAGCTCTCCACAAGGCACACTCTTCTTATCTAATTTATGTTACCGAATATTCATTCTCCAACATAAATTAAGGGAAAATGTAGTCATTAAACTAGACACTTTGTATTTACATTGTGCCTCTAAGTATTTCGTTATATGTGTGATTCATAAGTAAGAAAACTATACATTGACAACACTTCTCTTGATTTTACAATGTAACACCCTTGACAATTGTTATATTCCTCCTTTGCATTTCAAGTGTTGACATGTGATTTTCTTGATAAAGATGTGTTCTTTTGACTACTGAAGATCATGCTTGATATGGATAAATCATTTATGCTCTTTGATTGTAGGGTTGGTATGCTTTGTTGATTGTAATAATTAATTCAATTCTTATGAGGAAGTTATAATCTGGTTTGACTGGTTGCAAACTTATTTTTTGAAATTGGACTCATCCTTGGATCAATTCAATTGATCCAAGGTATGTTTTAAATCTTCTTATCTAAATTGAATGAAAAACTGACATTCATTGATTAAAGACTTAACAAATCGAACTTGTGTTGTGGAAAATTCTTTATTATCTCGAAAGAACGTGCCTAAATTTTGTTGTGTGTTGTGCTTGGCTCTTCTTGATTGACCCTTGCAGAATGATTAATGGCATTAGGGGAAACCTACTTTAAGATTCTTGAGAAAGAGAGATTTTAATGTGTCCTATATCTATAAGGTCTATCCTAATAGATTCGAGACTCAGGTAAATTATACCTAACTCTTTCTACACCACTCTACATGGGATGACATCCTAACCTAAGTTGTTAACACTAAGTTAGTATGAAGGAAATAACCTAAGGGATGTAAAGTTATTTCTAATCAATTGCCTATACTATTTGGTTAAGCTAAGACCTAACCTAGGGTGGAAATCTATTTAATTGTGGGTTATATCCTAAGGTTATATATTTTAAACTAACCTAAGATCTAACCTAAGAAAATTCTATCTATCCTAAACTAATGGGATATGAAAGGGAACCTATGGGTCATTGGCAAGTGGGGAACTAAGCAGCGGTTCCTAAGCTTTTAATGAGATTTGATTTTGATTTGGTTTTAAATGCATGTAAGTACTGCCAGTTTGGTAGGGGCTAGTGAAATTTTAGAGGAACCTATGTGGAGGCATCACTAAGTTTGGAAATGCATGTGGAAATTTGATTTGGTCTTGCCAACTTTGGATGGCAGTGGCAAAGAGAGAGAAGTAGGAATATGTAAATTAATGTCATTAATTTGCCTCGGTTCTGGTGAGAAACCGTCTTGGAAGGCATGCTGGCGGATTTGTTTGGGGTTGTTTTGTTTTGCATGTTTCCTGATTTTTTCTCTACATGGAGCTAGCTAGTTTTTCGAACCAGTAGTTTGATCTCCACTTAGTGGCTATTTTTGAATTCTCTGAGCTATTTTCAGTTCGAGGAATGTATAAGTGGCATTGTGGAAAAATATTATGGTTGTTTGATCTTGCTTGGAAAATAAGAGGTGTTGGAAACTCGGCTGGAAGTCTTCTTCGAATCGGTAGAGGCACTATCGGCATGATAGGCTCTACCCATTAAGATTTCTTTCTTTCTTCTAAATGATTCATTAAAACAATTTTGATCACTAGAAATTTCTATTTGCTTGATGTATCTGTTACTTGCATGTATTCATGAAATCTATGTGGGTTTTGGAATGTGAATCCTTTCACGATATTGGCGCTTTTGGGAACTTTCTCTGTACTAGTTGTTAGAGGTTTTCATGCAAATTGTATTGAAACTTTGTAACTTGTACTTGAAGTCTAAATTTGTATTGAAGCTTTGTTTCTATCATTTGAGACTAATGTTGATTGAATGGGATTGTTGCTTGTTGGGTTCTGAATCTCTGTTTAGTCTTGTGTTTTGAGAGCTTGAAGTGGAGCTCCGTAGTGGTTCTAAACTTGTATTGAAGCTCAAATTAATTTTAGTTTTATTGGGACCTTGTGTTTGTTTTGGAATGTGTTGGAACTAATTGAAGTTTTGAACCTTGGTTGAATCTTTATATTCAACAACTGTACTTGTATACAGTTCTTATGAATACTGAACTTGTTGTTGAGTTGTTGCGTTGTGCCCTGTACTTAAGCTCTGAACTGAAGTTTTATTCTTCCTTAGGGAAATGGAAGGCTTGAACCTATAATAGATGGTGGTGTTTATTCTGAGATTTTATTAGGGCCATGGGTTTTGTTATAAACTCATATTTGAGCTTGTGTTGTTAGAACTTGTGTTCGAAGCTCGTATTTGATGCAGTGTAGGTATTCCATTGTTGGTTGTTTTGATTCTATATTTGGAATTGACGTGTTGAATATTTACAGGTATTCTAAGCTAGATTTTAGGGGGTATTATGGATTGTAAAACTTTAGTCTCATTTAATACTTGTTTGCTGAGAAGGGTTCTTGTGAGTTTTGTTTGGTCGGAAGTAGACCGTGTAACTTCTTTTGAGGTCTCCTTTGTTTTGATTTTGAGAAGGAATGGTTGTATTACTTCTGCCTTTTAGACTACACTGTGTTCTTGAACTTGACGGGGCATGTGAATTCAGGAGTGTATCCTATTCATCTCTGCTCTGAGCATACCCGTGTCTTGTGGGAAAACTTGATTGTTTTGTTCATAGAAATAAATGGGACTGGAACTACGTTCTGTTATGGGACAGTCATATCAGTTGTAGAGGTTTATGGAATGAATTACTTACTTCCTTTCTGTCTTTGATGTTGAGAAAATTCTTACCTATCATAAGCTTTTAATGGAACTCAAGAATCTTGTGGTGATTCTGTTTAGTCGTATTGGAAGAAGTTGGGATAGTACTTGTCTTTGACGAATTGTTTAGTTCCTTACTCTCTTCTGACCTTTCATCCGATTCATGGGTTTCATCTGAATGTTGAATTTGAACCTTGTATGCAAGTGTAGTATGATGGGATACATTATCTCTATTCTGTATGCTTGGAGATTCAGTACATATAACCATGAGTTTCATCGAACCTTTTCTATCTTGCACTGGTGCATGTTTCTAATCTTTTCAGTTCATCGAATGAATCTCTGGGTTTTGATGGAGAAGAGATTAGGATCTCTTGGGGACAATATGTTGTTTAGAGATAGTACTGTGAATTTTGTTTTGAGAATTGAACTGAACTTGAGCTTGGTGAATGGAAATAGGTAATCATTTTGTAAGTTTGTAATGGAAATTGGTAGTGTGCATGCTTGACTGTGCATTTGGTTTTGAGTTCTCTTTTGGGAACTAACTAAAAGAACTTCTAAGTATAAATTAGATGATGGATTTCATTTCATAGTATAAATGAAATGAAATATGGATTGGGTCTTTTTCCTATTTGAGATCCTTTTTCTGTTGACTGTATAAGTTCATTTACTAAAATTCTCTTTTGTTAATTCTCTTCTGAGATGGGAACTTCTTGTGGATTGGTTAGGAGATTATTTTTACATGAGTATAACTTGGATTTTGGAAAGTTGGTTTCAGATCTTTGATTTATAATCTACTAACATACAAAAGTTAGTAAGATTTTCTGTAGACTGTTCTTTTAATTTGTTGGGTTGAATTGGGACTCTTGTTTAGATGTTGCCTCTTTATTTATGAGCTCCTTATATTGATAACTTGGACTGAGGTAGTAATGTGTGTTCTAAACCTAATTCCTTCCTTCAGAGGAATTGTGTTTGAGAAATAGATATGTATTGAATTCTCTTCTTGGGTTTATATGGAAAGATGAAGCATACTAATATGAGATATGTTGTAACTAACTCCTTTGCAGATTGGAAAAAGTTAAAAGTGTCTTTCTATCCTTATGAATTTATGAAATAATTTAATGACAAGACTTGTTGACTATTTAAAGTGATTGATAGGATCAATTAAGTCTTGTGGTATAATTCTGATGTTGCAGATTATAATATGTTCTTTTCTTAAAAGTAAATTTAGATTTCTTAATTGTACTTCTTTCTAGATGTTATTACTTATGATTATTTGCATGATGTTTATCAATTGTTTCATTAAAGAAGAGTTATTTAATGAAACAATTAGTGGAATGCACTTTACTTTAATGCTTAGTGCTTATCATGCTCAATTCATTGAATCGACCTGTCTAGCAATTTTGCGATGGACACCATAAGAGATAAAAGAAGACAAGAACTTTCATGTTGTTTTGGGCTTATTTAATTATGGACCTTATGTAAAGAGTTTCGATTCATTCTTGAATTGTATTGAAAAATAAAATTTGTATTATTTTGGGATAGAGGTTGTTTGTTATACAACATGCCTAAAATACATAGTCTTGTAATGTATAGTTTTATAATGATGAATTGAAAGTTGAGATTTACTTGTATTGGTTGTGTAAATTATCTTGTATTATGAAGAAGATGGGAAACCTATCTTGATGATATTTTTCATATCTTTTATATGCTTAATTCGGATAAAATTGATAAGTTAGATAAAGGGAATTAGTTTAATTTCCCTTAATAAGATGCAACTTGTTGAGTTGCATAAGATAATAATCTTATCTAAACAATTATAACATAATGATGGTATATGTAAAGAATATGCGGTAAAACTATATGAATTGTGAAAGATAAGAAGGGAATGACAAACCCTAACACTTAAACATGTAGAGGAAGAATCTTCCTTGCTCCAAGGAATGTAATCTAAAGAATGGTGATAAGATTGTTAATCGTTAGACTTCATTTCTTATAAATTCTACCTCTAGTTGAACCTATTTGGTTGCTACACCTTCTTTGAATGATTAAGTTATATTTAATGGAACTTATGATATTGCTGTCCTATTTTGGTTAATTCTTGTTAAACTAAGTAAATGAACATTAAAAGCAATCATGAGTAAAGGAAGTTCTTTAATGCTTAATTGATTCAAGTATAGAACAAGAACTTAAGGAGTGTTGGGTTAGGGTTTAACATGGATGTTGTAATCTATTTTGTAATCCAAATTAATAATGTATTAATAACCTCCTTGGGGTATGTACATCTCGATGAGGAAGTTTTCTATAGGATGTTGGCACACGCCAACTATAAGGCTATACTTTTGAGAATACTTGGGTCTTCTCAAGAATACAACGATACATTTGACATGTGGCAACACCCTTTTGCATTGATCATCTAGATCTACACACATTTAAGGACTTGAACTTAGTTTCTCTTTAGGTCAAGTTAGTGGCATATTTAGGATAGGTAGTATCTTTCAATAACTTAGGGTACCTTGGCATATCTGGTTGACTTAGGTAAACCAAGTATGCCCATATACCCTAAGTCATTGTGAGCATATTCTTATAAAAATTATGTTTATAACCGTGGCTAGGGTTAAACTCGACAAGTGGACTGACGGTAGTCGTAAATACCATTCCCGATAACATAGAGAGTGAGGTGAAGGATGTATTCTAAAATGACGAGTATGCCGTATAGAATAGTGACATACACAATATGTTGAAAATATTTGGCCAAAGTATCGCAACTCACTGCTGGTTGCGTTTTCATATGTCACCTAGTTTAAAGCAATGTGATATCATATGAATATTGGTAACAAATATTCAGATATGTTCTTTAAACAAATCATTCGAAGACCCGAGTTTAGGGTAGGAAAAACCAAGTATACAAAGTATACGATAAGTATTCAATCCTTAAAGTTAACATAAATAGATTGGTGGATCACCGAGTTATGAAATGAATAGATTAGTGGATCATCGAGTCATGAAATAAATAGATTGGTAGATCATCAAGATATGAAATGAATAGATCAATGGATCACCGAGTCATTTACAACTAATATATGGTTATCTGTTTGAGATTGATTGGCATGGAATGTTTGTTCTAAATAATTATTTATTTAGAATAGAGAACATTATGTAAATTTTTTTCCCCTTGTTTCTAAATTCTTAAAATGGGAATGTTACATACAAAGGCATTATCCTTTTGATCCTTTTATCATTTAATTTTCGGGAATGGTTACTTTACTTTCGGATATTGGATGGCATGTGACCTAACTCCATATTTTTGTTTTATCCTATAAGTATCCCATACACTACCACCCATTAGGGATAGGAGTTCCCAGCGCTATTGTCCCCTTTGGTCGTTATTTTCCTTTTCCTCTCTTTTTCAAGTTTGAAATGCCACATCATTTGTTATCTTTTCTAAATTACTTGTTGATCACTTTAGGTCAGATTTTTGGTTATTAATGATGCAATTAAAACAAGGAAATCACATATATGCATGATTTTCTCACAATTATTATGGTTTGTAAAAATTTGGGCTATTACTTACTATATAACACTTGGGAAAAGAGAAACATTTAAAGATTTCATTTGGGATACATTATTCACTACATAAGAGGGTCTATTTTTGAATTCCATCTCATACATTAATCTTAAGGAAAATTAGTTGTAGCTCGTCATCTTGGTGCCATTGGAAAAAGGTGTACCTAGCTATAAGGGACACAATTAAATATTAAATTTGTAATAATCCACATGATGGACATATCACTTTTATTCCAAAACTCCAAAATCTTTCGTGATAATCTATGACACTCGCAACTACTGCTTTGTAGACACTAAAATTAAGTCACACTCCCCTTTCATCCCTTGACATATAAATACCCTTTATTACATTTACTTAGCCATGACCCCCTTCACCCCACTAATATTTATTTAATTAATTAAATTAAATTAATGCATTATCCTCACTATATTTATTATTTAAATAATATCCCCACATACAGTTCACTTAGACACCTCACCAAGCTAACTCAACCTAAGACCTATTCTTAGCAAGTTACCATAACTAACTAAGACTTACCCAAACCCTAAAAATCAATGTCTACATTCCCTCTAACCACATTCCCACATGCTCACAAGAGGCTCTGAGTCTAATCCGCGGGATAACGACACAAGATCCAAGGAAATTAGGAAGATCTCCCTAAGTTTAGTAAACCTAGGAAATATCGCCTTGACCGACGTCGGTTACCGCTAACCATTGCCGGTTAAGCCGGACCACCGTCGGTTACCCCTTTTAACCCAAAACAACCTTATTCTCAAGGTTGACACTTGGAACTTGGAATTGGGAATAAAGAAATTTGACAAAAAGAAAAAATATTAGAGAGATAACACATCTTCAGAGAGCCAATTCCAACAAGAACTCACATCCAAGGAAGGAGATTGAGGATCTTCTCCTGCACAACCATCCTAGCCACGTTCTGATCTATCTAAGCAAAGAGGAGTGTGCATGCAGCCCATGTAGAAGATTTTCTTCAGTTGGTGATCACTTGTAGCCTTTAAACCCATCATCAACACCTCCATTCTTCACACATAGACCTTCAGAAAAAAATCCAAGTAAGTACAACATCATACTTTCCTGGTTATTTCATTTCATCATTATTTTATCATTATCTTTTATCTCTCCTATTGACCTTCTCCAACATTTTCACCTTCGTAGACTCATTAAAACCTCACAAAACCTATTCCAATCACCCAATACCTCATCCCGAACAACTGTAATCCTTTGTGTAATCACAAAGGAGACCGAAATCCTATTCTCGTGACATTTCCAGATCTCACAAGAATCGGTTCGATTATATCTAAGTGCGGTTGGTCACCCTTGACGATGCCGCCTCTCGTGTTTGCCCACACAGCCTTAAACAGAGACCTACCCACCTAATTTTACCTCACCCTCAATCACCCGTGACTTACCCGAGACCTTTATCGGACTCAGAGAGAACTCGGAACCAACCATTTGACCTTTGGATTCTATTCTAGCTTAGCCTGTTAGATTAGATCTGTTTTCTTATTGTGTTTTTAAGTGAGATACCTAAATCATTTTAAAAATAACAATAGGATTTACTTTGTTTACAACATTAATTTGTTTAAAACAGTGGACTGACAACCATCTAGAAAGTACCATGGTTCCCGGATCTAGCTCACACTAGGCAGTTCACTGCCCATATTGTTTAATTATTTCTAGTGGTCTTGCTTTCATTACAGGTAGTTCCTCCTAGCCAAAAGGAAGCTCTCATGGTCAGCTATGGATTTAGAAGTCATACGCGTGCAACAACCCATAAAATAACATTTGAACAGGTATTCCTCCTACGTCTGTTACCCTATCTGTTTCATCAATAATTCAAAGAAACAATCTAAGAAAAAGGTGAAACATTTTGGCATGCCCGATCCTAAGGGGGACCCATCCAGATTCATTGCATTTCATTCATTCCTAGGAATATTTTTGTGTGTTTTTTTCCTTTCTAAAAAAAAAGCGTACACACTAATTTTCTTCCTTGGTAATCCACTTCTTCTTTCTATTTTCTCTAAAGGAAAATTTTCTTTTGGTGTATTTAAAAAGAACCATTTCTTCATGTTTTCGCATTGTAGTGAAAGAGCATCCCTCTTCCTCTTCATCTTATTGTGTCATCCAATTTCACATTTTCAATTTGGGTTTAAAAACAATCGCATTTCATTCTGATTTATTGCATTAGCTCACATTAAATGAGGGCAACCTATATGCTAGAGGTCATGACCAACTGATGGTTGATAAATGAATCGTAGAAAAGCACTTCTATCCTTTTATCTTTCTCTGAGTCTTACCAAACCACACAAAAATTCAAATACATACATTCTTAAACAACATCTTACTTGGAAGAAGCTGTAGGTGATCACACGATCATGACATAGTGGGCACCTAGCTCACTGCTCTATCAATTCATACTTTAGAGTGAAGCCTACCCCCACCATAACATACCTAAACCTCACCCTTTAGATCTCCTTCTTTGTAGGAAGCCATCCTCACCAAAAACTCTATTTCACAATTCATGTGTCAGTCCTAAATAGCATAAGCTAAACAAACATAATAGAAAAGGGCACTCTTAGGATCACATTTTCTTAGTGTTTCTACTTGGCTTGTGTTTTGAGGTGAAAGATCATGTTCATCACTTTTTGTTCATCCTTGCACACTCCTCATCATAGCTGGTGTATTTTGGCTTCACTTGAGTGTGCCTAGGCCATATCACCATCATTCCCATAATTCTGGGTCTAATTCCACATCAAATTTTAATTCACAACCACTTTTTCTCATCACTATTTCAATTTCACAAGATTATCGTCATCGCTTTACCTCCTTACTACCACCTAAGTTAAACCCAACCGACGTCGGTTCCAGGTCCTTTTGCTAACCTACTCAAAAGGATAGTTTCACTTCACTTTTTTCCACTTTCCATAGTCTCTGTCACTGTCATTTTTCCCATTGACATTTTACACATCCCTAGATTTGGCATACTTGTTAGATTTTGCCTTCTGCCTCACTGTTTACTCACTGTCTATTTTCTATAAATGACTCAAGTAGTTACCCGACCGACGTTGGTTTTCCCTAACCGACATCGGTTAGCATTTTTTAACATTCTAGCCACCATTCGTTACTTCATCCATTTTTTATCACCAAATTCACCTATTCATGTTGTTCTCTGTATCATTTACAGGGAAGCAGCCCTACCTAATCAATACTGGTTCACATGGTGCTGACCCAAAGACAAGAAAGCGCCCTCGTGTTCCATGCCAGTTGCCAACCGCTCCCACCTAGTCCTTCACCACCTTCTATTTTATCACCAGCCATGGATCCTATCTAGCCTACTAATATCGCTACTAGAGATGAGAAGTTCGCATGACTCCTAGACTAGAACCCTTCCGCCTTTCGCAATTTTACCTCTCCCACTCGTCCACTCGAGACACCTTGGGTCAGTTGATATACGACATGCCCATATCTATCCTCCCGACTCTCGCACCCACTTCCACATCAGCCCCATCTGGCTCCGTGCTACCCACATCCACCTTACCCCTAGTCATTTCATAGTTAGGTTCTATACCTGCCATGACTGCCGCGTCTATTATCTCTGTGGCACCCATTACATCTACCATACCCTCGAAAATTACCCCAAAAACAACCTCATCCACCCTCATGGCTCACACATACCTATAGCTACATTCCCACCTCTAGTGTCGATGACCCCTACCCCATTTCAGAATGTAGTTCTTTCCATTCCACAATCATTAGCCCCTATTGCCACTAGGGTTACCACGACCCTTCCACCCCCATATACATACTACCAACAACCACCTATTTCATCTATTATTCATTCGGGTACGTACCCCCTATTTCATTACCTTCTTCTCCACCACCTTACATGGAAGCCCCATACACTAGAATGCCACCCCCATTATATGCCCAAAACCAACCTCCTCATGCTATAGGAGGCATCCAATCATCACAACCCACCAATGACCTAATTAAATTGATGATGGACAAGATGCAGACACTGGAGGCATCGGTTTCTAGCTCTCGTAACACTCTCACTTACGATGAGATTTGTAATGAGCCTATTCACCCATCCATTCATACCTTGTGCATTGGGAAATTCCAAAATTTAACCGCTTCAATAATAAGGAAGACCCACAACAACATTTGCACTTGTTCAAACATGGGTGTTATCTGATTGCAAATGATGATGCATTGCTTTTGAGAAATTTTCCCATGTCCCTCACTAGACCTACATTAGATTGGTATAGTGGGCTACCCAAACACTCTATATTTTCATTCAATCAGGTAGCCCAAGCTTTCTTGGATCATTTCTCTATCAATATTGCCAAGAAGGTTACCATTACGAGGATGAATCTATCGCAGATTTTATCACTCATCGCGGCACTTTCGATCAATCAACTTACCTTTCAACTGCCACAAACTAAACTCATCGAGCTCTTCACCCGAGCTTGCACTAGACATATCTCCCCAACCTTGTAGGTCCAAACTTTCTGAACATTCGATGAGGCATTCACTATGGCACGAAAGTTAGAGATTCGAGCCATCGAAGAGAAGAAAATCCAATTACGAAATAAGAATTTGGCATTCAAGTCGAATGAAACCTCTTCTTCTTCCAAACCACCAACCAATTATTGAAAGGATAAAGGTACTACTAACGCAGTGCTACTCAAGGCTGGCCCAACTCATCTCGTCCAATCAACCTACACCCTCATCTAATCTATCACCCATCCAGGATTTTTGATTCAAACAAGAGTAGTGAAAATATACCCCAATTGGGGAACCTTACTCTTCTATATTAGAAAATCTTATCAAAGCTGGAGCCATCACCTTTCCACCCATAAAACCACACATTGGTTTTGACCCTACTACCCCCATGCCCGTCTCGGTATAAAGAACAATATTTTTGTAAATATCACCAGTGAAGGGTCATAGTGATGGTAATCGCATCACTTTTAAGAATATTGTCCAAGAAATTCTTGAGAAATGTGAGTTAACTGTGGATAATCCCAATGCCACCCCTACTAAACTCTACAAATCTTTGAAAAACCATTTCCCAATCATGCCCCTTCATCTAATCAAATCGGTGAGACATCCACTCACGATACCCATACCCATGAGGTTCATGCAATCTTTAACAGGTACTTGTCACCTCTCAATTACCTCACATCCCATCCATAGAGGAAATCCTAGCCCAAAATCATCCTTCCACATTAGAACCAACCGTCACTGTTCCTTCACTAATAAAGAACACCCTTCATCTCCTACATCACCTATAAAGGAGTCTTTTGCTAACATTGAGACCATTTCACCCCTAGCTTCTCTATTAAGATAACCTTTACCTACCATACCTCCTCCACCCATGAGGAGCTCCCATTACCTCCTCCACCCATGAGGAGAACCCATTATCTCCTCCACCCATGAGGAGCACCTATTATCTTCTCTCCCCGTAGAGGGCACCCATTACCTCCTCCACCCATAGAGGAGCACCTATCCATTCCTCCACTTATTAGGAACTCCCATCATCTCTTCCACCCATCATAGACCCAGTGGAGATACCTTTTCCTCTTAGTGAGCATTCTCCACCAGCTACCCAACGTACAACAGACCTATTTTCAGCCTCTTACCCAAGGAAGTGAAGTTGGCCAATTCCCCATCTCTAAGATGCATTTTACAGGAATTCCCATTAGGTCCTCACTAACTCCACCCACAAACGTGCCATTCTCACATTTGGCCGATCACTTGGATTATGTGGATAGGGCTTTATTATGGGGGTGCCTCTTACTCCCTGTCTCAACATAGATGCAAAGATCCCTCGATGACACCTCCACTATCTACCCAAACACATTTCCACCCATCAAACCACATACAACCACTTCTATCACAACCCTTTCCATGATACCTATTAGCACTCACACCACACCCTTACCCGTAAACCAACCTATATCTAAACCCAAACCCATACCCACAACATTTTCCTCCACCAAACCTATTACTACTTTAGGGGTCACCCGATCACCAACCTTACTCATCCACCTATTAAACCGGATTTAGCTACATCCTCCAACATCAATACCACACCTACCCCGAACCCAAACCAAAGAAAAAAAAATCATCGGCCTCATACCCCGACTACACCAATCACACCCGCACTTGTCCTGTCTACCTTAAGACCTCAATCGCCAACATGGTCAAGCACCCTTCACCCATCCATAAACTAATAACACAAACACCCATTCCTTCCTCACAACCCTCTAACCTACCCAGGCACACAACATGACTCATACCTACACCTATAGTCTCTTTACCACCAATACCTCTGATACCTTCAGCCATTGCTTCACTACCCACTACACTTCAGTCATTGTCCCTCACACCCCAAGAATGACCCGCGTCATCTACCTTCATAGCACCCCCATTATCCCTGTGGGTAACTTGCCCTCTTCTTCCATCTACTTTTCCTTCTAGACCTCGTACACCCACATCACATTTACCCTAGAAGGTGCAACCATAAAACAAAACCCCACTACCCCACACCCTCCTACCCATCCATCTACTGTAACCATACCCAAATGAACCCGATCGATACCTAAAACCACACCGGCACCTAAACCCATAGCTCAACCCATTGCTACACTTCCAAAAAATTCCTTGAAAACTAACCAAACCTACACCAAAACCCACATTCACTTCCCATTATGATCCACTAAGCAGGGTCCTATGCAAAATTTTAACCAACATCCTCGAGACTTCATTATCACATTACCGCCACTCCGACCTTATGACCCCCTCAAACCCAAGCCAAAGGGGTTTGATGATACCAAAATTTTTGCATACCATCATGTGCCAGGGCATGATGTGGAGAACTATAAGGCCTTGAAAACCATCCTTATCCAATTGTGTCCACCGAAACCAACTTTGACAATGACGACCTTCTTGATGAGGATACTACTTCACCAACACCCATTCCCACACTGCCCACTCAACAACCATAACCTCCACCCTCATAGCTCCTAGAACCACACACAAAATTTTAAATTAACATGGTTCACATCAGAGAACTTGCCACACCACCACCCAAATGTCATTGCACCCAACTGACCTCACAAGGCTTTTCTCCTCCAGTAGGTTTTGGCCCTTCATTCATTATACAACTTACCCTACACCTTCTCCATTTGACTACTTCCTTCAAATCAACATGGTACACATCACTACACGTGCACGGTAAAGAAAAGGTAGGCTGACCACCAACCAATCCTATTCCTAACATACCATCTCGCACCCATACCTAAGATAACTATATTTGGCCCCACATACTCCATTTCTAATGGTGTTAAACATTGCACCATGCTCAAATAACTACACCAATCTCCCCTCAAAATTTCTTTATACGACCGCATCCAAACCTGTTGAAATCCCATCGTCAAGCCCTCATAGAGGTTCTTTAATCTATTGAGGTTTTACCCAATGACCCTACACCCATAGCCTCCATTATCACACCCCATCATGTAGCATCTCTCACCAAATTACCACCTTCATCCTCATCTCACCTTGTTCACCAAGTGGGCTCCTTAGCTTCTCGAGAGGAGATCGTGCCATACTAAAACGATGACCCAAACCCAACCCTCTTCATCTCTATCCACATTGATGATATACGGGTACATTGTGTGATGATTGACGAAGGTGCTAAGCATTAACATCATTTCATCCCATGCATTTTCTCAAATGCATGTACCTGAAAATTACATGCATAAACATCCAATCATGTTGTGTTCATTCAATGATGCTATCACCACCACACAAGCAATCGTCATCTCGCACGTTCGTGTGGCCCCCACACTGCTTCAAAATCATTTTATGTTTTGGAGGGGGAATTCCAATATAACTTATTGCTTGGTAGACCACGGAACCATGTCATGGGTTGTGTCCCTCCACTTTGCATCATTGTGTAAAGTTTGAACACAAAGGACACACTTATACCATTCTAGCTGACCCATCACCTTTCAAAACATGCAACATGCTTTACTGACCCAACGATGTGCTCATACCTGTCAAGATGTCTACTTCCATAACCAATACCACTTCACCTACACCCCCACCTACTGGACAATTCTTTGTGTTCACCGCACATACTTCCTCTATTCCTACCGCATTGGTATAACATCCACGATGACCCATTAGCTTACCAATCCATTAACTCCACCTTCGCATTGACCTCTCGACACATCATCCATACCAGCTACCCACATACCAACCACTCGATCCCTTAGAATGTGTTTTTCAATGCCTCACTATGGGGAGTACCACCTATATAGTGTCAACACATTCCTTACTCCGCATGAGTATGGAAGCCTTCACCAACACCCTCGCTATGATCACTGTATAGGAGAACACCTCCTTTATGGTCCTCCTCATCTTCGTACTAGTCTCATCTATGGGGACTTGATAATACCACCTACACACCTAAACCACCATCACAACCCCACCCATTTTTTACCAACTTCCAATCACTTATCAATCACCGTTTCACCCACACCTTCCTGTACCACTGTGTGCATGGAAGGGTTTTGGTTTTGGCTTTTATGAGTAAGGCCGCCATACCATTATTCCATGTACCACCCGTAAACATAATGACTAGAGTGGTATTGGCTTCCCTAAACCTCATACCAAATAGGCTCGCATTGAACTCATTGTGGACCCTAGCCCTTCTCCGCCTTCATCACCACCCTTATCGACGGATTCGATGGATCTTAAATCTATCCTTCCTAACTTTTTTTTTCATAAACACCATTTCCTTGGGGCCTTTGACTTATCAATGAGAAGGTGAGGCCCCTTCCACTCTCCCATTCTAGTATCCTGAGATGATCGACGATGACACACCTACCATTAATGTCGTTCAATGTTAGGATGATGAATCCATACTCACCTACCTTGGTGCAGAAGGCTCATACATTCATCGGTTGTTACCCTCTGAGACACAAACCATGTTGAATGAATCAACTATCGAGATCAACATTCATACTCAGGATGACCCGCACATCCTAAAGATCAGACAATCTTTAGATGCTACTGAATAGGAAGCCATCACTTCTTTTCTCTGAGATCATAACCATGCTTTTGCTTGGTCTTACGTAGACATGCTCGGTATTGACCCCACCATAGTGGTCCATAATATCATAACCATTCCCGATGCCAAACCTATCAAACAAAAGCTGAGGAAAATGCACCCTTGCATTGCTCTTCTCATCAAAGAAGAACTTCAATGCCTTCTCTCTGTTTTCTTCATCTTACCCATTGATTATCCTCATTGGATTTCTAACATTGTCCTTGTTACTAAAACAAGGGGACTCCGCATTTACATAGACTTCCGAGTCCTCAACCTTGCCTACCCTACTTTCCCATACCCGGTATTGATCAACCGGTTGACCTTCTTTTGCTGGTCACGAGATGCTCTCACTCATGGATGGTTTCTCAAGTTATAAATTTTTTTTCTCACCCCGGAAGATCAGCACAAGACCACATTCATTACCCTTGGGAACCTTTTTGCTATCAAGTCATGCCTTTTGGCCTTATAAATGTTGGTGCTACATACCAATGTGCTATGACTTACATCTTCCATGATATCATGCATCGTATATTGGAAGATTACGTGGATGATCTCTTGGCCAAATCTAAATGTCACGCTAAGCACCTCACCATCCTCCAAACCATCTTTGACTGCCTCATTAAATATTCGTCCACCTTCAACCTAAAAAGTGTGTCTTCATGGTTCTCTTAGGAAAACTCCTAGGATTTATTATTTCCCTCCATGGTATAGAAGTGGACCCTACTAAAGTCAAGGCCATTCTAGAAATGCCTCTGCCCACTAACCTTAAACAACTCCGTAGCTTGCAAGGTAAATTGTAGTCCATTTTCCATTTCATTTCACAACTATCTAATCGGTGTCAAAAATTTCATCATCTACTTAGAAAAGATGTCTCCTTTAAATGGGATGATGACTATCACAAAGCTTCCAACCACCCATACTCATTCCACCAAAATATGATTAACCTTTTTACCTATACATATTAGCTACCGATCATTCCTTGGGAGCCATGCTCACTCATCATGATGAACAACATAGGGAGCAAGAGGTTTATTACATAATCCATACTCTTTTGGACTATGAAACTTGATACAACCATCCAGAAATTATTTGCTTAGCCTTAGTTTTCGTCACCACCAAACTCCGCCATTACCTACTCAACCACAAAACCTATGTTGTGACCAAAACTAACCCTTTACACTTCATGTACGCCAAACCTTATCAAAATCAGTGTGCCACGTGATGGATTATTCTTTTAGCTGATCTTGACCTTGAATTCATTCACCAAAATCCATTAAGGGCCAGGCTATCACCGACCAACTGGCTAATGCACCTATTGCCAGGGACCAACCCTCTAATTTTGACTTTCCCAATGAATCCATTACTACCCTTTCCTGGACAAACCCCTTACCAAATGACATTGTTCTTCAAAATTTCTAAGTGTCGGGGTGGGGGTGGGGCTGGTGTTATCCTTGTTCCTCCTGGATGGTGAACCCATGCCTTTGTCTTTCAAAATGGACTTTGAATGCACCAAAATATTTCCTATTACGAAGTGCTCGTACTTAGGTCTCTAGATCGCCTATGCCCTAGATGTCAAATCCATTCACATCTTTGGTGATTCATAATTGGTCATAAACCAAGTCAATGGTATGCACTAATGTTGTAACAAGATAATTTATAAGTATAAACATCATGTAGATACTATTGACCAACTTTTATTATTACACCCTTCAAACCATCCCACATTCAACCAATAAATTTCTAGATACCATGACCTGCTTAGCTTCCCAAATACCCACTTCCCCTATCGATTCTAAAATATTTGTCACTGTGATAATGCCTCCATTCACCTTCTTATTTACCTCATGATGTTTACTCAATCAGAACCGACACCCCTGACCCAAGTGACCTTTGGTATAAACAATACTCTGACTACCTTTCCCTCTCCATCTTACCTCCTGATCTCACCCATAAAGACAACGCGCCTTCCTTAAAAAGGTATCCCATTTCATTATCCTACAGGGACTCCTCTATAAGTGCAGCTTTGATGGTATTCTCTTACGATGCCTCACAAAATTTGAAAATCCTTGCACCATTAAGGAGGTTCATGATGGCGTATGTGGAGGTCACTTTAGTGGCCTTGCTATTGCTAAGTGTATTCTTCTCCTAGGCTATTACCGTCGACCCTTAACCATGATTGTTGTGACTCTATCAAACATTATGTGAAATGTCAAAACATTCCAACCTTCATCATACACCCGGTCATGCCTTATAGGTCACTTGTGTCCTTTGGCCCTTGTCTCAATGGGGTTTGGATCTTGTCGAGAGAAATCAATCCTCATTCTTCCCAACGTCATCAATGGATCATAATCAACTACTTTGCAATACTACACAAAATGGGTGGAAGCCATACCACTAATCTCCATGAAAGTTGAGAAAATATTTGAGTTCATTAACCATCACATCATTTTCGCTTTGGTGTCCTCATTGCCTCATCAACCGACAATGGAAAACAATTCAAAAAAAAACATTGCAAAACTTTGCAACACCTTTGCATTCACCTTGCTTTCTCCTCACCTTATTACCCATAAACCAATGGCCAAGACGAATCCACTAACAAAAACCTCAATAAAATTATCATGAAAGTGGTTGACGATACTGGGAAGGATTGACATACGCACATTCCTTTTACTCTATGAGCATACTACACTAGTATTTGCACTTCCACTACGGCTACACCTTTTCACTAGTCTACGGTACAAGGTCATTCTTCCTCTCGAAGTCCAAATCCCCTCACTCTACATTTCTCTCCATGACATGCTTATTGATGATGAATTTTGTCAGGACCACTTAACACAACTAGAGTTATTAGATGAACGTCATCTTAACGCTCTGGATCACCTTCAAGTTTACCAACAATGTATCAAACATGCTTATGAAAAATGTGTTCATGAATGAACCTTATAATTCGGTGACCTTTTTTTGAAAGAAAATCAACACGTAACCAAAGAAAAAAATTAAAAGGGGAAAATTCACTCCTAATTGGCTTGGTCCATACATCATAACTCATACCTATGGATTGGGTTCCTATCATTTATCCTTGCTTGAGGGTAAATCTAAACTGAGCCCCCTTAACGCATTACATCTTCGACCATTATATTGTTGACTCATTGTCCTACCTCACCCTTTATCTCTTTACGTGGCTCATCCCTTGAGCACTATCCACTTCATACACCTCCTAACAATTAAACAAGAATCATGTGAGTACCCATCACTTGTTATCTTCTCTTGAATATGTGTACCATTACACTACACATAGTATGATTCTCATGGATAATTTTTGTCTACCTTTAGATGATATCCTATGGCTGTTCCACCTCACCTTTTGAACAAGAGTCATATCCTTCACCTTGGTCTTGTCCATGATTTCCAAGACCTTAAATGGGACAAAACTCCTTGAGTCAAAATTCTAATAAAAATATGACTCCCTAAAAGGACATCTTCCTCTCGACCAAATTTCTACTATAAATAGAATGCTCCTCGAAGGACAACTATGTGAAGCTTAAAAAAAAAAAACCAAAGCTTCCCACATCGCTTAGCTTCATGAAGACCTCAAGGAGTACCACAAGGAGTACCATATTATTTATCCCATATAGACTTTCCACATTGATTAGTCTATCAAAACAAAACACTTTTTTAGTCATGGACTTGCCCATTGTGACCTCGGACCTCTTGTCTAAAAGACTGTCACTCAAAACATATACAATTAACTACCTTTCACCCACCTTACCATTTCCACTCTCATTTCCTAAATTAACTTAAGGTACATCTTGGAATTTTCACATTTGGTGATCCTATGACTACTTTCACCATAGAAAAGTTAATCGTGCAATGCCTTTCGGGTCTTGTATTCATCACCCTTTTCAAGGTATGATCTACTCGATATGATTCTACCTAATATGGTGGCTTTATTTCCAGCCTCTTATCTTTTAACCATCTTTGTTTATATTTTGATTACCTTATACAGGACTTGGTCCTCGACACTTACCTTTGGGGGTCATCCTCCCCTTTCATCATAATCACCCTCACCTGTAACATTTTAACTATCATCTACCCACACCTATTAAACCTAAACCCACTACATGCCCACAAACCTACCAACTCATTTTCATCTTCTTCCCTAGCTCATGAGAGAACTACATCAGTCTGAGGTCCCTTTTCACCGGGACTATGTAGGCAACACTTCTAGGGCATGGGGCCCTGGAAGGTTAGCTCAGCCACTCTTTACCCTAACCATTTTCCCCACCTTTACCTGATTTCCTATTCATATCAAAACCCAGAAATCTATCCCATATCCACATCATTCGACCTACATACACTCCTCATGTTTCACACACTACTCTTTTACCACTACCATTATTTCCCATATTCATCTATAACCCATATTTAAACATTGAACACCATTACATTCATTTGCATTAACATGTATTACCAAAATACTGAAATACACATCCATGCCTAAAAGCCGACTGACTCAACCCACACCTAAAATTAACCCGACTTGATCCATGCCTAAAATTAACCTGACTCGATCCATGCCTAAAACTAATCGACTCGATCCATGCCTAAAATTAACCTAACTCGATCCATGCCTAAAAATGGCTTAACTTTCGTTACATACCTAAAAATGACCTGACTCGATCCATGCCTAAATTGACCTGACTCTGTCATGCCTAACTCACCTAATCCATTTATATCATAACAAAAGTAAAATAAAATACACATCACAACACATAATCATCTAAACCTCATACATCTCATCATATAAATACCTGTGTATCACAATAATGTACACTCATCTAAAAAAAACATGTGTCTCTCATACATCACCGGATCGCAGGCCACAATCTAATACAAAAATATCTTCGGCTCGCAGGCTGGTATCATATACAAAAAAATCATAATAAATACAAAATATCTTTGAGTACGCAGCCGAGTCCATAGTAAGCCAATCATCTCCCCATATGATGTCGGGAATTCTCCTTGTGATGTGTCTCTCGACCCCTCTGTCACACACTGCTCTAGTGCTCGACACCTACCCCACCTCCTACTAATGGCCCCTCACCTGGGGCTAGCCTCTGCACACTAGTGGCTCACCATGACCACGTCCACTGGGCTCCCTCGGGCTCGCCCCCTCGTACTCTCCACACTGTGGTGTGGGATGTAGTCCTCTCACTGGAGGCCTGCTGCTCTCTTAGCATAGGAGGGCACATCTAGCATGACACCTAATAAATTATCTTGATAATATCATGCCTTTGCTAGAGCATCTTGGAATCGACCATGGTCACTATCTGTGGGGGTGCCATGGGTCTCCCTGCCTATGTGGATGCTTGTACCATGGGACCCTATCTCGAATTTGCGTTATGCCCTATGTCGCAGTACCATAGCTTGTCTTGGCCCCTGGAGCTGTGCATGTGCCTAAATCTGGGCCTGCAGAGTAGTAATCTCCACCGTGCCACTATCATCTAGCTTTACTGGACTCGTAACCTCTCCTCCCTACCTGGCCAACCGGCCTGTAGATCTTGTACTGCACTGTAGGGTGGCTACCTACCCTCCCTCTTTGCCTACCTCCTCTCCATCTCTTGTCTCCCCCTGCTTTCACTGTGGGTACTGTCCACTCGCCCGCATAAGCCTACAACGTAGATATCTAGGCTTGTAATGTGGTAACTTGTGCCTCATACCTATCATTTTCCCCTGCATAATCCCGAGCTGCATCACCAAGGTAGCCACCTACCCCTGTAGGGCGTCCCTCACTGCATGATGGTGGCTAAGTCTGGCTACCCTGGCCTCGGTGGTATGGCTCTCAGCTGTGCTGCCCACCACTACCTATATCTGTCTGCCACTCCAACATCATCAATCTGTGAATCCACTGGCTGCTCCTCCTATCTAGTTGGCACGGTGGGTCACGGTGGAGACATAGGTCTCTCCATGTCATCTCTCCTGTACTACGGGAATGGAGGCGGTACATCTTGGACTAACCCAAACTGGCACCTAACCCACTCTATGGGTATCCGCTCATGCTCTCCCACTCTCCTCCCCTCTATCCACAGATATAGCTATAGCCCATCTAGCTTTGTAGCCATCTGTCTATATGCGGGGAAGCCCACATACGGCCTCCAAATGATGTCCACCCTGGAAACCCCTCCAACAACCTCTTGTAGTAAGCTACATCATGAGTAGCTCTGCATCTTGGGCCTCTCCAATGGCTGGTACCCACCACCTGTACCCAAATCTCAAAACTCTCCATGGGAATGCATCTTCCCGGGGCATCCCCACTAGTTAAACACAAATAATGTGCTCGTAAGCCAAACAATGTAGTAATATAATGCATCATATGCTAAACCTCCATAGTCACCCGTGGGACTATAGCTCTCTATATACCTACATCAGCAATGTAGGTGCCCATGCGATCCATGTCTGCTATATCACCATGTCATGAAGGACTCCCATCGCTGACCTCAAAAATATCTCACCCTTTACATCCGGTAGTGTGAAGCAAACACACCTTTGCCTCCATAAAAAGTACCACTAACCTCATCTCCTCTGGATGAGCTCTATACATCGCTCCATAGCTCATGCTAGTGCTATAGAATGTCAAGTCTACTACACCCTCACCAAAAATGGGTGCTAGTAGCTCCTTAGATGCCTCTGAAGAGATAGAATAAACCTGGGCCCCCAATATGGGCAACTACAGGATCCTATAGACGTCCTCCAGGGTGATCATCATCTCACCCGTTGGTATATGGAAGGTGTTGGTCACCGAGTCCCATCTATCGATGAGGGAAACCATCAGACTCACCTCCTGGACTACATGCCGTAGCACCTCATCCCTATCAATCCCACCTCTACAACATGCTGCCACTCCTCCTGCATTATGCTCGCCTGATACTGTCAATAATAAGGGTGGCACCTGGGCCCTCATCCGCAGCTCATCTCGGGCCTGCATCCCACAAGAACAATGTATTAGTACACCTTCCCAACTTACCCTATTTCACCCCACATCCCAACCTAATCTCTTTCCCCACCCCCATCTTTGCCCTTATCGCTAATCCAACCTACCCAAACCCATCTACCCTACCTATCTACCCAAACCCATCTACCCTACCTATCTACCCAAACCCATCCACCCGAAACTATCTACCCTACCCCTCACCCAAGCCACCCTAAACCCTTCCCATCTCCCTTAACCCTTTTCCCTCTCACCTAATTCTTTCCCACCCTGCCCTTACTCTATTCCCTTTTTTGACCCAACTTAACCTTAGGTTGGTCGACCCCGATTATCCCTTGACCAACCATGGTCTCCCCTTGAATGACATCATCCATCGTTTCTTGTGACCGATACCGGTCACTACCACCGTGGCCGTGGGTCACATGCCCACCGACATCGGTCACTGTCGTGCCACCCACCACGACTTCCCAACCCTACTTTTTCCCTTCCTACTCCTTCTACCCACTTAAACCCCTCCTTACACCCCTAATTATTCCTATACTACCCTTTTACTCTACACCCTACCCTTCCCCATTCCCATTTCCCCCTTTTTTCCCTTATTTTCAAATTTCTTCCCCCAACCCCCATTTTTAACATTTTTTATATTTTAACCAATTTCACTCAACAATCAATAACCAAGGTTTGGCACTTACCACATCCCACTTGCCACCGTCATGGTGGAACCTCCAGCCTCCGTGCCACTCCTCCCGATCCCTCTCTAGCCTCCGCCATCCTCGAATGACCTCTCACTCTCCCAACCAATCACCTCGCTTGATCCAATCTCACGGCCCCACCTCTCACCCAATCAATCTCACCTATGTGGCTCACCAACCAAGCTCTCTGACGTTCTCTTTTGTCCTCTTCCTCTTTTCTCTCTTCTTGTCCTTTTCTCCTTTTCACAATGCACAAATGAATTTTAAAAATGTGGGTTTTTCACTTTTTATAACCTACCCGACTCAACCGATGTCAGTTAACCCTTGACTGATGCCACTGTTTCTCTAGATAACTACTACTGCCGATTCCCCTACACTGTCATTGGTTCATACCGACCGATGTCGGTTACCCTGCATACTCATTGCCCTCACATTGACCTCATTTTCCTTACCTCCTCTTTCTTTTGCCTCCCCTACACCTACCTGGACCACTTTACCTTCCCCTTTGGCCCTCCACCTTCTTCAACCTCATCTTTTCCATTGTTAAAGCCTCATTATTTTACCCCTACCTCAGCCTTACCCATGTTGTGACCTATCTACTTGACCCAAAAATTGTTTGTGCCCTTTAAACCACTATGCTCATTATACCTTGTGACACCGTTATCCATGTTGTTTGACCTCGTGCCCTTACCTTGCCTATTGCCATGCTTTGTCTATCCTGACCCTTGCCTTTGGTGTACCGAAACATACCTAAATGTTCCTGCACCTAACCTATGTTGTGTTTCCTAACCTTATCCTATACCTTGATACCATATTCACTTTACCCTTGTTTGGATAAACCTATCAACTTTAGACGATGTAGAGTTTTCCTGCTCTTCAACTGGTAGCGTGATGTAGTTTCTACGTGTGTGTGTGTTTGATTATTGTTACCTGTGACCTTGACCTATTACCTAGATTTCCCAAGTAGACCTTTCACCCTTTTCCCCTCCTTTTCCTCACATTTACCTTTTATCAAACCACTCACCGCTTCAACTCGCTTTGCCTCATCGCCTTCTGGTTTGAGGGGATCACCTTCACCCACAAATGGGGCAACCACATCTTATTTTTGTTAGCATCA
Source organism: Taxus wallichiana var. yunnanensis (assembly GCA_018340775.1). NCBI lineage: Eukaryota > Viridiplantae > Streptophyta > Pinopsida > Cupressales > Taxaceae > Taxus > Taxus wallichiana. The sequence goes on from CM031235.1 coordinate 638,925,199, forward strand.
CTTAAAAATACAATCTACATGTAACAAAAAGGGGCAAAATGTAGACACTAAAATTAAGTTACACTCCCCTTTCATCCCTCGATAGATAAACACCCTTTATTACATTTACCTAGCCATGACCCCCTTCACCCACTAATATTAATTAAATTAATCTAATTAAATTAATGCTTTATCCTCACTATATTTATTATTTAAATATCTTATTTAAATAATATCCCCACATACAGCTCACTTAGACACCTCACCAAGCTAACTCAACCTAAGACCTATTCTTAGCAAGTTACCATAACTAACTAAGACTTACCCAAACCCTAAAAATCAATGCCTACATTCCCTCTAACCACATTCCCCCATGCTTACAAGAGGTTCCGAGTCTAATTCGTGGGATAATGACATGATATCGATGAAATTAGAAAGATCTCCCTAAGTTTAGTAAACCTAGGAAATCCTGCTTTGACCGATGTCGGTTACCCCTAACCATCACCGTTAAGCCGGACCACCATCGCTACCCCTTTAACCCAAAACAACCTTATTCTCAAGTTTGGAACTTGTAACTTGGAAGTGGGAAGCAATAAATTTGATGAACAAGAACAAATCTCAGAGAGATAATGCATCTTTAGAGAGCCAATTCCAGCAAGAACTCACATCCAAGGAAGGAGATTGAGGATCTTCTCCTGCACAACCATCCCAGCCATGTTCTGATCTATCTAAGCAAAGAGGAGTGTGCATGCAGCCCATGCAGAAGATTTTCTTTAGTTGGTGATCACTTGCAGCCTTCAAACCCATCATTAGCACCTCCATCCTTCACACATAGACCTTCAAGAACAAAATCCAAGTAAGTACAACATCATACTTTCCTAGTTATTTCATTTCATCATTATTTTATCATCCTTTGTTTATCTTGCTCCCTATTGACCTTCTCCAACATTTTCACCTCCGTAGACTCATTAAAACCTCACAAAATCCTATTCCAGTCACCCAATACCTCGTCCAACCAACCAAAATCCTTTTCGCAAATCACAAAGGAGACCAAACTCCTATTCATGACATTTCCAAATCTCACAAGAATCGCATGTCGGTTATACCTAATCACGGTCCGGCCACCCTTGACCAACGCCGGTCTTTGTGTTTTCCCACACAACCTTAAACAGAGACCTACCCACCTAATTTTACCTCACCCTCACTCACCTATGACCTACCCGAGACCTTTATTAGACTGCTAGAGAACCCAAAACCAACCATTTGACCTTTGGATTCTATTCTAGCTTAGCCTATTAGATTATATTTGTTTTCTTATTGTGTTTTTAAGTGAGATACCTAAATCATTTTAAAAATAACAATAGGATTTACTTTGTTTACAACATTAATTTGTTTAAAACAGTGGACTGATAGCCATCTAGGAAGTACCATGCTTCCCGGATCTAGCTCACACTAGGCAGTTCACTGCCCATATTGTTTAATTCTTTCGGTGGTCTTGCTTTCATTACAGGTAGTTCCTCCTAGCCAAAAGGAAGCTCTCATGGTTAGTTATGGATTCGAAGTCATATGCGTGAAAAAAACCATCAACCGAAATTTGAATGTATTCCTCCTACACCGTTACCCTATCTGCTTTTATCAACAATTCAAAGAAACAATATAAGAAAAAGGTGAAACATACTGCTTCAAGTCAAAATTGGAACATGCTCTAAAATCAATTTTCAAAAATAATTAGCTCCTAAAATTTTTGGGATGATCTCTTAAAAGTTATTTGGAGTCAAAATCATATATTTTTTAACCCCAGAACACTATTCCATGCTCTTGGGGTAGAAAAACACTCCCAGTGTTTTAAAACGGAGTTGGCAAGATGACATCGACATATGAAAAAGTATGAGGGAGATTTGGAAAATGTTGTGTCCCCTTGGATTTTCCCTAAGGTGAAAAGGGACATGGGGGAAATAAAATTTCCCCCTTCCTTTTGCAATTTTTCATCACTTAAAAGCATCAAATTCAAGTGTTGTGAGTGTTAGAGGTACAAGCTCAATTCTAGTAAAATATAGCCCCCTTCTCATGTTCCTAGGACATCATGTTAAATTTTGGAGCATGTCTTGTACCCTTGGATTTTACCTACATAAAAAGGACATGGGGGACATAAAATTGTGCTCCCCCATGATCCCTCTCTCTCTGCAACTTGCACATCATCACTTTGCCACTAGAAACATGTCTAACTTGTATTTTTCTTAACCACTTCCCCTCTCCTCATGTGTTGATGAACAATGGAACTTTTTTTAGATGATGGTGTACCCTAACATTTCAAAATAGAAAAATAGATAAATATGATATGAAAATGTTCTCCCATTCCTTCCATTCAGCCCTTGAACATATGAAGCTCTAGATTGCATCCCCTCAAATCCATTTTCAACACCTTACATCTCCCTCACACTTTGTACCACATCCTCGCTAATTATCAAAATCAGTAAAAAGCACACGTATTTTCCTTTTTTTCACCTTATACCTCTTTTCCCCTATTTTTAGGTTGTAACCACATGCCAACCCCCATTTAACCCCATTTTAGCTTTGTTGGGTCAACTTTGAGTTAAAACTTGTAAAGTGAATGAATAAACTCCACAACTCAAACATTTTTGCATTTTCAAAGTTTTGATTTATCCCCCAAAAATTACCCCCAAGGATCCTAATGGTTTTTCTTGGACATCATTTGAATTTTACTCGTATCTCCAAAACTTGATCCAATCTAAAAATTCTCCTCTTAAAAATCCTTTCACATGTTTTTGGAGGATTCCATGGCATGATGAAAATTCTGAACTTTCCCATTGATTCGAATGAGAGAGATCCTCATGAATAAAATTTGAGAAATATCATCCTTTAAAAATATCAAAACTTTTTAGAGACTACTCTCATCTCATTTTGTCACCTAGAAGACCCACTTATAAAAATAATAAGTCTTGCCATTATTCAGATTTTGTTCGAGTTAGTCTATAAATAGTTAATTTATTTTGATTATTCATTCTTTGAATTTACTTTCCCATTGATTCGAATGAGAGAATCATCTAAAATGTCCTTTATATTTTGAGACTACATCTCAACACCTCAAAAGTGGTAAATCTATAAATAGAGACACTCCTTAAAAAACAAACATCCTAAATTGGACTTACTAAAACATCTTAGAGTTTACTAAAAATAGGATTGTGGTCAAACTTTGCACACTCAGTCATATCTAGTTCATTTCACAAGCCATTGTCACCATGGATCTCAAACACTTAACTTTGGATCGAATTTAAACTTCAAATATTGAGTATCATAATAAATAATGATAGTGATATAACAAGTGTAAAACTAGAAGACTTGAAAATAAGGATGTTGATTGAACAATGAGAAAATGCAGAGGGGAAGACATTCTTAGTGGGATATTCAAAATTGAAAAGGTCACCTTTGTAAGAGACTAGATGGTTTGATTCATCCTAGTGGTTACATGACATGATCATCATGTTTGCAATATCAATCATCACCACATGATGCAATGTCTCATAGAAATGGTTTTGAACACTCATTTAATGCCTTGGAATGTGTCCACATAGCACAAAAGGAGGAAGTTACAATATCAATACTTCAAGTTAATAGGAGGTTAGAGGAAAATAATCTCATTCATGAAGCATTTCCTCAAAGATCCATCAGAAATATATTCTTCATCAACAATAAGCTTCTTATATCTAGATTCTCACTTCTTTGTCTTATTCTCTCTCCCCTTCCCTCTATCTCTAACATCCTTTTTCTTCATTGGAATGTAATTTTTCACTCTTTCATCTTATTCACTTAAGTGACTTAATCTTGCATTGTAAATGTCCCTTTTAAAAATAAGAAAAGGACTTAATTTCATTCCTATGGAATGTGAAAGGTCACATGAGGTGGCAAGATGAAAAGTCACATGTGGGAGAGAGGAAGAGACAATTTATAAGCTATAAATTAGGATGAATTCTCCATTCTGAGGGGTTAGCATTTTTTTGTTGTTCCTAGTTGTTGTATTTCACTTATAATACAAGAAATAAGCTACATTCTTCTATCTCCTTTCCTTTCCTATGTTCTTTCATACTCTTTACTTTCCAACTTTGCAAGAAATTGTGATCTTTTATAACCAAGAAAGAATTTTGTGTCTTTGATTAATGAAATCATAGAACTTTGTGTCTCCAATTTACTAGTCTTGTTATTATATATGTTGTTGTTTTCTTCTTTTGAATGTGGACCTACTCTGGTTATTATTGGTGAGAATCTGTAAGTTCTTACTCACAACATTAGCCCCCTCTTTCTTTATCTCTCTTACTCACTTTACCTCTCTCCAAGTAAATTTATCCCTTGTACATTATACAATCACTTTACCATAGGTTTAGTGGAGTATTCTTGTGTGATCCCTGGCCTAATAGCTACCCCATAGTTCCATTTAATTCGTATTCAATAAATGAGAGCCTCCCCATATCCAAGAAAGAGGGGCTTAGCATTGTGACTATTGGTGAAACCAATCATTTTACTTGTAAAAATTATTTCACCAACGAGATTAAAATGGGTGGGAATGGAGACACATAAATTTGGAAATTAATCCCTTGATAGTGTCAATAGTAGATTAATCCCTAAATCATGACTTGTGCACCTATTTCAAGCCTTATTGTTATATCCCTAGTCCCATTACAAAAATTTATACCCTCCTTGTACTTTTCAATCACTCGATTAATCCAAAACAATATATCAATAGAAATTACCATGCTTAAAACTTCACAAAGACCCCATCTCCCTCCGGAAAAAATCACGAAATGATTTTGTCTAAAACTAGAGGTTTCATTCATAGCATTCCAACAAGATTTCTCTCAATATGATATATTTTATGGGTCATTAACCTCCTCATACATACAATACCCTATATAAGTAAGTCAAATGCACTCATTTACTCACCTAACACTTTAAAGAGCTCCTCAAGAAAATATCATTCAAAAAGTATAAAAAGCTCTCATAAATCTCCCTAAATTAGTAGCACATATTAATTAGTAAAATCCCCTACGTAGGTATAAAGCACTCCAAAATAGGTTCTATTATAAAATTCTCAAGCTAAAGACAAATAAAGACCAGTCAAACACTAATCAAGAAAGCCATTAAAAATTATCAAGTGATATAATTATCAAATATTGTTACATCCATATAAATATCACATCTCTAGGTGACTATTATATGTGTGGTTTGATGCCTATTTAGAGTACATGGTGTACAGACTGCACTTCAACCCAAGTATTGACCTCTTTGTAGGGGTTTCACCCATGGTTATATTTTTGGGTTGTTTTAGTTGATTACAAATGGTTTCACACATTTGTGAGATCTAATATCTCTTAATGAAGTGCATCACAATATTTCACAAGGGATTTTTTTGCAAAGTACCAAAAATACTTATATGAAACTTTAAGTTAGGGATGAAAGTCTTAGATGGTTTGGTACGAGTTTGATAGTTTTATCTAGTGTTGTCATTTATGGAAAATCCATTGATGGAAAAGGGTGTCATGGTTTTGTGTGAGTCTCCATGAGGTGTCGGTAAAAGTTTAAGCATGAAGGTTGATTGGTAGTTTCATGTTTGGTGATGTTCTATGAGGTCTTAGAGCATGGTCTAGTGTGCTTGGTCATAGTTTGAATTCTCCCGAGTTGGTTGAAGGCTGTCATGAGGTCACACATGGTCTTAGAGGTGTGTTATAGGTGTTAATGAATTTGTAAGAAGTAATTGTAGACATAAAATAATGCACTTAGGTAAATATCTAGGTCCTAATCACATATTACTATTCGTATGATTCCTAAGCAAGAAAAATAGTAATTGACATCTAGTTTTGGCCTCTTTTCAGTCTTTCTAGTTTCCTCTTTGGTCTTGTACACCCCATAACCCATCCGATCTTTATTATTTTATCTTTATTGAATCTAGAAACCAACACCTAGTCAAGACACCATCACCCAAGTGCCTTCGTCCCCTATGGGTACCCTTGACATCTTTATATCTTACTAACCCCTTTTAGGCCTCTTTTATCTTTTGGGAATCTTATTTTATTATGGGTCAACCTTTTAGCTATCAATTATGAAATTCAAATAAGGGAATCATATAAATACAAAGATATGTGACCATAATAAGGGACCAAGATCTAAGCATCTACTATCACCACCTAAGGTTGTATCAAAAGGCATTATAAGAGCATCAAAGAATCCATATATCACTCACTCAAGGGATAAGGACTATATTTTCTACTTACACGCATAGGAGGGGAAGTTAATTTTGACATCCACACATCTATTTACATTTCTACATATAGTTATCACTCTCTATCAAGTGCATATTGCACAAGATATTCCTAGGGCATGATTTTTCACACACTTCACAAGAACTACATGGAGTATGAGATGTAGTGAGGCACTTTGTCATAAGTTCACTTTGTTGGGTGACCATCGGGGCTAGTCCAACTCCACATTTACATATTTTTCTTTTTAGGATTTGATTTGCTTTGGGGTTTTGTAGGAGATAATTTATTTTGTAGGTTACATGAAAATTTTGCGGACATTATGTGAAATATAGGTGACCAAAAATGAAGATTAGTGACCACCTTGTGACACAAGAAGAATCAGTTTTCAACCATTTTTATAGACATGGGCACCTAGAAGAAGAATCAGTGTGCATAGGCACCCCCGATCGAGTCTAGGTGGCCTAGTCCCAACACATACGATAATTATATAATTTATCAAGTGTGGTTGTGACAGTCACCTCCTCTTGTTCATCAATATTTCATTCTAGAACACTTTAGGATCAAGTGTGAAATCAACCAAGTCTTGTATTCCCTCTCTTGCACCTAGGGTTTTGTATTTCTTTAGCTTATTGTTTGTGTTAGTGTAGAAACCTAAATTTGGTATCTACTCCTTTATTTACCCATGTGCGCATATTTATCCCCTTGTTTAATTAAATACCCATCCAGTCTTTATTAATTAATTAATTCACATTAATCATTTAATTAATTAATTCATTTTAGATCCTCATGGCCAAAATCAACTTTCTAATTAGGATGTTTTTATCCTACCCATAAATCACCTTGATTTTCTAGCTTTTATCCCATCTATTTTTATGCCCTAACTACCTTGGATTCATCCCCAAGTCATCTAATCCCTTTAATGCTTTAAAGCACTCACCCAAGCCTTAAAAGCAAACAAAATCCCACCTTAAATAAAAAATCATGCCCATTGGGGAAACTTTCCCGTAGTCGTGTGACCCACTTGGTCATCGTCGACCCTCTTTAAAACAAGTTTTTCCTTTCCATTATGGGAGGCAATAAAAAATCAATCAATCAAGATATAAATCAGATGCATGCATCCTTCCTCATGCCTAAGAAGTTATGAGACATCCACATACCTCTTAGACATCCCTTCATCTTGTTTGCATCGCCCACGATCATTGTTTGTGAGATCTTCTTATCATTATCGCATTATCTTAATCATATTATCATATATGATTTGCTTCTAACATCTTGTAGGTAAAAGAAGCTTCGGAAACACTCAAAACCCTCTCCCACAACTCATTTTTCTTGCAAGTTTCCATTTTCATCCTTTCATTCTTGTATTTTCATTTCTATGGTATAGTCGCCACCAATCCTCCTAGTCACCGATGACTAGGGTCATGTTTATCCAAAACCCATCCAAATCCTCCTTTCTATCATTTATCCCACTTCTTTGACTCTAGTCCACTCTTGTAAAATCATTTACAATAGCTATAGACCCTTACCAACCTTCGATCACTCTCGGAACTTGCAGGTCTATAGATCTAGATCTATCCTCTGAGGTTGCCATCGATCTACCTACACATAGTCTGGGTCGCCGTCAACCCAAACTAGGTAACACTTGCTTTATAGTTATTATCATCTAAATAGCTTTAGATCTATTTCTATCATTTTCCAGATTCAATACTACTTCTATTTCTGCTTGTACTTGCTATATTTCATCCTTATCTAAATAAATGAGGGTATGACATCTCTAAAGAAGCTAACTACTTTTAGAATCGTCATTTTTGGGAAACCCCTACATATATCTATCTAATTAAATCTTATTCCACTCTTATTTACAGGTTTGGAAAAAAAAATGGTTCATCATTCAACACCCGTATCAAACATCACACATATGAGGTAACATAAACCCTCCAACATTTATGAGTTGCTAGTTTCTTTATTAGCTAGTGCATTAATTTTATTAATGAACGATAAATTTGGACAACATTCTTGGCACACCCTGGGACCACCATTTAGGTGATCCCTTTATTTTCTATATCTTGCTTTTTCCTATTTCACACTAACACCTCAATATGAGGCCGAGATTTATTACTTGTTTGGTTTGTGGTTTGGATCGCTCATCACTTGAGGAGTGCGGATAAACAAGAAAACCATTATCCAAGTATTCCAATTTTTTTGTATTTATTCCTTTTTGTATTGTAATTTCCATCCCTGTTTGTGTACTCATCTAACATCACATTCATTTTTGGGCTTAAAATTAACCTTTCCTTTTGCATCCTGATTGCTCACATAGTTTAAGTAGGGGGTTCAATCTTCTACATCACACGTCTTATCACACATAGACTAAAAATTCACAAATAAATTAACACATCAAAACATTCCTTTCACCTGGTTCACTGATTGGGATTTGATCACCCAACAAGAGACCATTTCAGACATTTCCTAGCCACAACTTACCTGAGACCAAACATAGTTTTCCATCTCCTAGGTCCTTTCACATCCATCCTCTTCACACTTTCTTAATCGAACATAAAAATATATCATTTTCTTACTTTCCTATTTAAAAATGGAACCAAAATTTTCCTCGAGCAGTTACTCAATAATCCTCTGTGACCCCATCCACACCACTAATTATTTTGAGGGATTCCTCTAGCCCTATCTATGAATATCTTCACCGTAGACCTCCCACCTCTCTCCCATATCGATCCGTGGACCATGCTTCACAACAATTTCCTTATGCATCATTCCCTTTATCTCCATTACCTTATACTCCATTGGCTTATATATCATCACATTTATCCTCATCATATTTAGACCCATTCGCATACACCATTCCTAATTCTACCCCATCATCTTTAACATCATTACCTCATTCCCTTCCCGTGTCACCCAAAATCTGCATACCCACTTTCCTTATAGATATTCCTCATGAGAATCCCATCCATGACTTTCTTCTTGATAAGTATCACTCAACAGATCCTACTCCATCTTATGATGTCTCTCCTCACAAATCACCAAGGGATACCTCTATGAGCCCGTCATATTGGATCTCCCTATTCTCACCCCATATTCATCATCTTAACATGATCCCACTTATCACCATGCTCCTGCATCCCCCCAAGCAATCTAATCCTCATCACATGACATCTTTAGACAACCACTTCCTAATCCTCCACTATCCAGTTCATCTTCACCTTCTACATCACATCTATTTAACCCATTCTTAATCAATACCATACATCAAACACCTCTTTCCACATCAGTTTCATCCATTTCCTCATCTACTTCCATCCTAAGTATTGTGCCCTTGGCCCTTCTAACATTATTCCTATATCTATCACATCTACAAGTCACCTTACCGACCTCCCCGACTTCTAATTATTCTCTTACAACCACATCCAACCCTACTCTCACTACATCTACATCATCCTTGGCTAGACTTATCTCCTCATCTATACCCACCACCGCATTGACATCCTTATCACACATCTCTTTGCCTATGCCCACATCATTTGATACTATATCTACCCCAACATCCCTACCACCTATCTTGTCACTCATGACCATGTTGGGGTTTAACCATATAATAGTGTTGCAAAAATCTAAAATAAGATAAAGCATATAAGTAATGAATGCAGAAATAAATCAGAAGATAAAATAAAAAAGAGAAAGATAACACCAGATTTAACATGGTTCACCCAGTGTGGGCTATGTCCACCAAGAAATGGCCAAAATTATTATTCAGTTGATTTATAGAGGAAATACAATGAAGATCTTCTATCTTCCAACACCTCATGGATGTTCAATATTTTTCCCTCACTCAACTACTCTTTCTTGCTCACCAAGAAAACTAACATGCAAACATATTTTTTTATTTCTCATTCTCACATAAAATGCACACACACACACACACACACACACACACACACACACACACACACACACACACACACACACACACACACACACACACATTATGGGAAACTAACTATGCTTTTACAATCAAGAAATCATCTTTAAAGAAAAATATTTATTCTAATTCTTGGCCAAAAATAAAGCACTTCACAAAATTTAACCAATGCCGATTACTTCGACCCATCTTTGGTTGATAACTAATTGATGTCGGTCACTTCTTGACCAATGCCAGTCACTATCAAATCTAGCAACATGTAAAAATAAGATTTTTGTGAAGCAATTAAGCTCCACACTCAAAAATATCCCACTTGGAGATCAATTGCTGCACTATACTATACATCACCATCGTTGGATCCTTTTCCTTGGCCTATTTCTTCCTCTTCAAGTCTCAAAATCAAAGACCAACAAAAGTGGATTGAAGCTCCAACTTCTCCTTTAATAATGGATTTGTTAGCATATCCATAGGGTTCTCATCCATATGGATTTTCTCTAACTTTAGCTTCCCATCCTTTGACACATGCCGTATGAAATGATACCTCAAATGAATGTGTTTTGTTCTTGAATGAATTGTTGAGTTCTTTTCCAAATGGATTGCACTATGAATATCATGTTAGAATATGCAATCCTCTTACTCCTTACCTAACTATTCCATGAAGCTACTCATCCATATCATCTCCTTGCTAGCTTTTGTAGCTACAACATAATCTACCTCTGTAGTAGAGAAATCCACAACCTTTACAATCTCAAAATCTAGCTAACGATTGTTCCACCTACTATGAAAAGATATCCAAGTGGTGCTCCTCGCCATCCGAATCTCCACCATATCTAAATCAACATATATGCATAAAGAAGTATATGACCATCCATAACACAACTCCATGCTGAATGTCCCTCTCAAATACTTGAGAATCCATTGGACTACTTTCCAATGTTCTTTACCTGGATTAGCCATAAACCTTCTCACAACTCCCATTTCTTGTGCAATGTCTGGTCTAGTACAAACCATGACATACATAAGACTTCCTACTATTGAAGCATAGGGAGCACGTGCCATGTACTCAACCTCCTCATGTGATGAAGGAAATTGATCTTTGCTCAATTTGAAGTGTCTAGCCATAGGTGTACTAATAGGTTTTGAATCTTACATGTTAAACCTTTCCAACACCTTATTGATATAAGCCTCCTGAGACAAATACAACTTCTTGTTTTTTTTTCTCTCGGTGAATTTACATGCCAAGGATTTTATTTGCAGCTCCCAAATCCTTCATTGCAAATGTGTGAGCTATCCTTTCTTTAAGTTTACCAATATCCTACATACTAGATCCTGCAATCAACATATCATCCACACATAGTAACAAAATAACACAGATCCCATTTTTAAGATTCTTTAAATAAAGACAATGGTCGATTCACATCTAATATAACCATTCTCATGCGTAAAACTATCAAATTTCAAATACCATTTCCTTAGAGCTTGTTTGAGCCCATATAGGATCTTTTTCAATTTACACACAAGTTTATCCCCACCCTTGACTTCATAACCAAATGATCGCTACATATAAATCTCTTCCTCCAAATCACCATGAAGAAAATACATCTTAACATCAAACTATTCTAAATGAAAATATTATGTTGTAACCAAACTTAGAATAATACAAATAGAAGTCATCTTAACTACAGGATAAAAAATCTCATCAAAATCAATACCTTATTTCTGTGTAAATTCCTTTACCACAAGCCTCACCTTGTATCTTTTTAGTCCACCCTCTTCTTCCTTAATCTTGTAAACCCATTTGTTCTGTAGTGATTTCTTACATGATAGAAATTTAACCAAATCCCATGTTTGATTTTGTTCCAAGGAGTCCATCTCCTCATCCATGCCATACTCCTAGTTTACATGGGTATCTACTCGCATCACTTTTTCAAAGATTTCTAGTTCACCATTATCAGTCAATAATAAATAAGAAAAGGAAGGTGAAAATATCTCTGGAGGTCTAATTACTCTTTGTGACCTTCTCACTAAGATCTAGGGTGTCTGGGGCTCATTTTGTGCCTGTTGCACATTCATGTCAATCTCTGTCAGTGAATGACATTGGTGTCCCGATACCGATCTGCGGTTCTATAACCGATCAAGGTTCCTCTGTCTACTACTAATTGACCGACATTGGCCTCACTACCACCGGTTCGAGGAGTACCAACAATGGCTAAAGTAGTTTTCTGTTCTAAACCTCATCATGTCATGCCGATCATCAAGTTATCTTGATCGGCATCGCTTTCTATAAAACCGATGCCAGTGTTTGTGGATGTCTGCTTTAGATCTAAAAGTTTATTTTCCTTCAAAATATCATCAACATGTTCATGTTTAGGCACCAAAACCTGATCCATGTACATTATTTTTTCATTCCAATCAATTTCACGACTCCTAACAATATTAGAATATTCTAAATCCCAAAAATGATATCTGAAATCACCAGAGCCATAACCAATGAAAGTACATCTCTTAGATTTAGCATCCAACTTATTCCTATTTTCCCTATCAACATGCACAAAATATTCTAAGCCAAAAACTATAAGAAAAGAAAAATCTAGCCTCTTTTCCAAACCAAGATTATGCTAGTATTCCACCATCCAATGCTCTTGAAGGCCAATGGTTGATTGAGTAAACTATTATATCCACTACTTCTGCCCAAAACTTCAAAGGAAAACCAACATGTATCCTCATGCTTCTAGCATGTTCCATGATTATTCTATTCATTCTTTCTACAAATCCATTCTCCTGTGGATTTATATGAACCATTCTTTCTCTTCGTATTCCATTTATTGAATAATTATCATTAAAATCCTTACTGTAGTACTCATAACCATTGCGGATCTAAGGCACTTTAATTTTAAGTTTGTTTCATTTTCCACAAGGGTTTTACGCCTTTTAAAAGTCTCAAAAACATCATATTCATGCTTAATACAATAAATCAATACCTTCCTCATGATATCATCAATGAAAGTCACATAATATTGGGATTCTCTAATAGAAGCTACCTGAGCTGGTCCCCACACATCTAAGTGTACAAGCTCTAATTTCTGCTTCTTCTTTGTTGACCCAAACTTGAGAAATCTAACTCTCTTTTTCTTTCCAAATATGCAATGCTCAAAAAATTCAAGATCTAATTGTTTCAAATATGATAGCTTACCCTTAGCCTTTAGGATCTGCATTCCTTTTTCACTCATATGGCCTAGCCGATTATGTCACATGGTTGCATTTGAATCTATAGTAGATAGTATAGAAAAGGAATTAATAATATAGGTAGCAGATATAAAGTTCCTACCTTTTACCTCTTGCCACAATAAGAGATCCCTTGGTAACCTTCTAAGAATCGGCTATGAATGTAACCATGCATCCAAATTCACCTAGTTTCCCTGCAAATATTAGATTTCTCTTAAGGCTTGGCACATGCCTCACATATTTCAAGACCCATGGATTTCCATTCTACAACTTTAGATGAACATTACTTGTAAAATGAAAATGAACATGTGATCTTCAACCACACTCGAATCCCCGAGGTTATGCTAGAGTAGCCAATGTTGAATGTGTATGGCTAACTATAGGAGGATTAGTGGCTAAGATTTGGTAGCATGATATCCTAGTAGTTGAGTTGACAAAGGGGAGATTTAAAGGCTATGAATGGGTAGCATAAATTCCCTATGGTTTGTTTTCCTAACTTGGATCTAAGTGTTAAACTAGTTTGAAGTGTCCATGTAAACTGAATGAAATTAACAATCTATGCTACTGCTGAAAGGAAACTAATCTAAAAAAATCACAAAACTGAAATATTACAATCACAAACAATAATTTTCCTCTATTCTAAGTAATTAAAATATTTCTACACTAAAACTAAATAAGAAAAATAACCCGGTGTGGTTATTCACTTGTGTTGAGTGTATTGAAACTAAACTAACTTAAAACAAGAAATTTTCCAAATGATCTATGATATGTAGACAACCTCCTACAAATATTCTCTCCTTCAAATCCATAAGGATGGGAAGAAGAGGATCCGTCATTGGGGGTTGCTATGAAAGATTCAAACCCTCTTGGAAATTAACTAATTACTTGCAAATGAAAAGAAATTGATTTCTACTCTATTTGATATGATGTAACAATGATAAATTGTAAGAATGAAGGAAATAAAACAACAAATCCAACTTGGAATTCATAGAACAAAGGTAAATCCAGTTGTGTAGTAATTTGTCCCCTCAGTTTGTCCTTTCTTTCTCCAAGTGTTCATATGAGTCCAAGGGATTGGGAATGTAAGAACAACAGTAGGAGGATGGAGCTTGAGCAATGGAAGCTTGAAGGAAGTCTAGATGCAATGCAAGTAGAAGAGAGATAACACAAGAGATCTGAGCTTGGCTATGTAATTCCTAGCAAGATTGTGGCAGTAATACAATGTAATATACACAAAATGATCAAGCCAGTGCCCTTTGCTTGAATACAAGCATGGAATATATAGGAATGGAGGATGGGAGGTTCCTTCATGCACAAGGTAAGAAATAAATAGTTCTAAGCAATTAAATCTATTTAAAAATAGGAGGAAGGAGAACCAAGCAATTAAAGCTAATTTTAGACAATTTGGCTCACGAATGCATGTAAAAGTGAAATTAAGTGAACCATCGCATGTTAAAACACGCGTGAAGAATCTAGAAAAGTGGGTAGGACCACTTCCTATGTAGCGTGGCGGTTTGAAACCACCACCTTGTTTTGGGTGGTGGTTTTAGAACCGCCACCTAGGCAGGGTGGCGGTCTTGGCACTAAAGGCCAAAATATGCGCGAGAAAGTGGCAGAAGCTAGAAAGAGCATGTGAAGGCTAAGTAAAGATGTCTAGGGAAAAATATATACTGTGAAGGGAAATTGGAGCTCAAAAACCTTCTTAAAAGGACCTGAATCATCATTGGGGACTTTTGTAACCATTTTCTGACAATGTAGCACATGTAATTTTGGGTGAGTATAATTACCTTTACCAGTAATAGTACATGATTCATCATCTCCTAAATAAACTTGTCCAAAATCACCTTGAGCATAGTTTCAAATAACCCTTATTAGGGGTACCATGGAAAGAAGCTCCAAAATCTAAAACTGAATATTCTAATTTATTATCTAAGGAGAGAATAAGGGTATCTTGCTTTACCTCACTTGTAAAATTTTCCTATTTACCTTTTTATTTACCTTTGTCTGATGTATTCTCTTTGTTTTCCTTGGACCAACATTCCTTTATATGTCCTCTCTTTCCACAATTCTAGAATAGTAAATATCTATAATTGGATCTAGATCTGCCATTTATTAACTTTGATATCCCATTCTTCTTGCTCTTTGATGATCTCTCCTTAGATCTTCCCCGATTTCTACATTTAAAGTGCTTCAAGATGATGCTTCTCCGAGATTTTCCTACGTATTTACTCATTAAGGATTGTTAGGATTATGGAATTGAATTTCTTCATAGATTACATGATTTATACCTTGCTAGTTTACACAAAGAATGTCGACATCGATTAGGTAATCGACACCGCTACATGTGCATGAAAGTTTATATTTAACTCACAAGAATTAGATCTAAATTTATTAAAAAGTTGATCTAAAGGTTGTAAATGCATAGCTAAGGTGCCCTAATTTTGTCTAAGTTTATATAAGATAAAAACTAGGGTTAGAACATAAAGATAGAGGAAGAATGTTAATTCTCATTGGTTAAAGATAAAAAAGAAGAAAAAGAAGAAAAAGTTACTTAAAGACAAAGCTTCAATGGAGACAAGATGGACATAAGGAAATAACAGGTACCTTTGAATGGTGAGAAGGTGATTATGTCTTCTTTTGTATTTCCTTTGTATTGTCTTATCTAAATGTATTGACTTGCATAATATACAAAGCACAAAGTATTTCATCTTGTAGATCCACAGGTTGTTGTGAGATCTTGTATTATAGATCCATGAGATCATATTGTATTGTTTATCCATAGGAATATAGTATTGTAGCTTGTTAGAGAGATTTTGGATACGAGATAGTATCTAGATATTGTATAGGAGGTTTTCTTCTTGTTTGTAGTGGCATATGGTGTGAGATGGAGGAGATACTTACTTCTTGGTGTGCATGTATGGTTGCACATTGGTAGACCCATGTGAGAGGTCTTGTTTATAGATTCAAAGAGAGATTAGTTGCATAGTGGGAGATCCAAGAATTCTGGTATGTGAGATTTGGTGATGTTTGGAGGCACTATTGTAGTGCACTCATGTAGATAAATTTAAAGATCTAGAGAAGAGGAGATACTCTTGGAGAGATGCATTGTACTCTTGTATTGAAGAGTTGGTTTATAATATTGTTATATATATATATATATATATATATATATATATATATATATATATATATATATATATATATATATATATATATATATATATATATATATGAGATCTCTATCTTTGGTGGATGTAGCCCACATTGGGTGAACCATGATACATATTGTGTTATGTGTGTGTACTTTGTTTTGATTTGGATTATTCTAGTTTATACTTCCACTACTATAAATTTTGAGGAATTGTTTAGATCCTATATGTATGATCGGGTTTTTATTGAATCATAACACTATTCCACACTCCTGAATTCCCAACAAGGATTACACTAACCACATCATCAAATTTCAAACCTTTATAAGAAGATGTTGTATTACTAACATCCATTACCAAGTTATCCCAACTATCTCGGCAAAGAGAATAAGAATAAAAGTGCTCTCACTTCATCATCAAATGGAATTTATATTGTTTTTAATTAATTTACAATAGATCATAAATCATTCAAATGATTATATATAGATCCACATTCTTGCATCTTGGAATTAAACAATTTTTTCATCAAATAAACCTTATTTGAAGCACCAGGAGTTTCATACAAATTAGCTAAATATTTCATCAACTATATCATGGTTTTTTACATCTATAAAATTCAAAGCCACCGATGCTTTGCTAGTATCAATATTATAGATCTCGAGCCATTGTATCAAATAAATTCCATTCTTCATCAGGTCATCGTGACTAGATGTGCATGCTCACCCAATGGTAAGTATATATCTTTTGATACAAATAATCCTCCACCTACATCTTCCATAGTTGATAATTAGGACCATCAAATTTCTCTACTCGGTTTTACTATCTTCGCCATTCTATGCTCCCACTCAATCAAAAAAACATCGTGAGTAAATCCCATCAACAAACAAAAACCTCCAACCAAAATATTTCATACCAGTTATTAGGTTTAACCATATAATAGTGTTGCATAGATCTAAAATCAGATAAAGCATACAAATAATGAATGCGGAAATAAAATAGAAGATAAAATAAACAAGAGAAAGATAACACCAGATTTAATGTGGTTCACCCAGTGTGGGCTACATCCACAAAGAAACGAACAAAATTATTATCCAGTTCTTTATAAAGGAAATACAATGAAGATTTTTTTTCTTCTACCACCTCACAGGATGTTCAACATTTTCCCTCACTCATCTACTCTTTCTTGCTCACCAAGAAAACAAACATGAAAACAATTACTATTTTCTTCTCTCATACCCACATATAATGCATACATGAATATATATATTCTGGGAAACTAACTATGCGTTTACACTCAAGAAATCATCTTTAAAGAAAAACATTTATTCTAATTATTGGCCAAAAACAAAACACCGTCGCA
The DNA here is from genome assembly GCA_018340775.1 of Taxus wallichiana var. yunnanensis. Classification (NCBI taxonomy): domain Eukaryota; kingdom Viridiplantae; phylum Streptophyta; class Pinopsida; order Cupressales; family Taxaceae; genus Taxus; species Taxus wallichiana. The sequence continues at coordinate 638,943,121 of CM031235.1, forward strand.
TAGTTTAACCAATGCTAGTTACTTCATAATTAAATTTGGTCACCGCTTTGACGCTGATTCCGGTCACTATTTGACTTATTCCAATCACTTCTGACTAATTCCGTCACTCTCAAATCTAACAACATGTAAAAATAAGCTTTCATGAAGCAATTAAGATCCACAATCAATAGACAACCCCACTAACCTCATGTTCCACATCCACATCTCTTGCCATGCTAGTCACACCTCCTTGCAACATATTTGACATATGACTATTACTATGATGACTTCCACTCTTGACATTGCAAATGTTGACATGTGATTTTTCTTAGGAAGGAGTACTCTTATGATTTTGGAAATCATGTTTGCAATGGATAATTCATTATTTGTTGAAAAGGATCATTTTGGTTGTGATTTATGCTTACTTGAAAATAAGGCCATTCATCTCTTTGTATAGCTTAAATTCACTTTTAAAAAGGTGATGAACTTGTATTGTGTAGACATAATTTATCTTGTGTAAACAAAAAAACCTTGGATCAATTCCATTGATCCAAGGTATGCTTCAGTTCTTCTTACCTTTCACTTGTTGTCTGATATTCGAAATGAAGGTGAAGGCATCTTTGGGACTTGTTTTGTTTACAATTATGAAGAATTATTCTTAGGGATCCTTGATTGGAAATAGGATTTAGGGTGATAGGCTTGGGCCTTCTTGTTAAATGTTTAAACATTGAATAACATATAAGGATCATAGACCTAATAGTAAATTACTTGAGGTGGATACCCTAGCCTAAGGGTTAGATCTAACCTAAGTTGGAATGTTCTATATTTATTAAGTTTGAACTATAACCTAAGGTAAATAATACCTACCTAGGAACTAAGGTTGATTTCTAACCTAATAAAAATCTAACCTAAACTATTGCTAACCTAAGGGGTACCTATGGACTACTTGGAAATTGGTAAGGTCGGTGGTGTCAGTTTTCAAGGCATTAATTGGAATTGATTTTGGTTTTTAATGATATAGAATGAAAATTTTGGCGGAGGCATTGGGAGTTTAGTGGATGCCTAGTTGGCATCACCACTAAATGGAAATTGCATGCAAATTTTGAATTAAAGTTTCACCAAACTTGGATGGTGGTGGCATGGAGAAATGGGAGGGAACTGGTTGTCCTTCACATTAATTGATTTTGATTTTGGCAAAGAAACCACCTAGGAAAATGCATGGCAGGTTTTTGGAAAGGTTGTTTGATCTTCAGTTCATTTCAATTTTTTCTCTGCATGGGGTTTTCGGTTCTTCGAACCAGCAATTCTATTTTTGATATATCTGTATTCTTGGCATTCTTGAGCTATTTTTGGACTTTGTGGAAGTATAAGAAGAAGTGGAAAGATTGGGGTGGTTGACATTGCTTGGAAAAGAAGAGACTGTTGAGGCTCGGCTAGGAAATCATCTACAAATCGAAGAATCTCTATCAGGCATGATAGGCTCTACCCATTAAGTTGTTCGATTTTTCCTAAATGTCTTCATTAAAAGAAATCTGCTCTTTGGGAACCAATGGGTTTTTATGTGATGTTTATCTTGCATTTATTCTTGTATTTTTTTACTATATGCTTCTTCTTGGATTCACTGTTTGATGTAAATATGATCTGGGTTTGTTTTCCTTGTTGGAAAAGGCATGAAACATGTTAACTCTATTTAGACTTGAGATGTTGTCGAATCTTGAGAACATCTATTGAACTGTACTGAAACTGGATAATAGGATTCACTGCTATGTTAGAAACATATTTTGGGTTTTGTTTCCTTTGTTGGAAAAAGGTAAGAAACTTACTTAAACTTCTATTTAGACTTGAGATGTTTTTGAATCTTTTATATGTCTATTTAAGCTGAGCTAAAAATGGATAGTAACTTTTCTGATGTTGAACTGGAATGGATCACCTTGAGAGCAATCTATCCTTTGGCATGGTTGTTAGTTTAATTCTTCTTGTGTGATCTGTGTGATGGTTTATTGGATTCGATTACAACTTCTATGGTAAAAGGAAAATAATGGTCTAGGTTGTTCTTCTTGATTCGAATTGCTAGGTTTGATTAGTTCTTTTTACCTTATTCAGAAATACAGTTGTTACTATAGGAGCTCATAGGTAAAAATGGTGGAACTGTAGAGTAGCCTGACTCTTGTCAAAACTTGATGGAATGTTAGAAAGAAATTGATTGTAAGGTTTTCGGTTTTCATGTCTTCTCGAGCTTGACCTCGGCACAAATCTTGTGATCATGCCACTATTTTTTGTCTCTCTCTCTGTGGGTGAATCTGGGTTGGGTTATTCTTCCTGATCCAGTAGTCTGTTCCTTGATTATTGAGAAGTTACTTGGTTCTGAGGTTGCTCAAATGGAAGTTTAACTATAAGTCTTGCTCCCATCTTTTCATTCACCATCTACAGATGGGTAAAATTTTTGTGATATCTCTTTGAAAAGGAAATCATGGCCAAAAAGGGGTAAGTTACTTTAATGTTACTCTATCTGTTTGTTAGGAAAACTGAGTTAACTTCTCGAACTGATGCTATTATTGTTAGAGGGGAATTCCATGTTCGGTTGGTAGTTTTGTGCTTCGAGATAATGTTATCATCTCAGTAAATTTTAGAGGAAACTAATTCCGATTTGTATCTTGTGAATTACCGTTCTGTCATTAATTGAAGGTTTGAATGGTTCTTTGGGATTCAATGGTTGTTAGGAGTTAATTGTGTTCTTGGTCTTGAGAAATTAAATTTGTTTCGGTTCTTTTTCAGCCTCAGGAAAGAGTACCTCTATTTATGGAATGATTATTGAAACCACATCCTTACCATTATTTGATATTGTTACCTCTTACTCCTCTGAGATGTGAAATATGGGTAAACTTACCCCTTGGCTATTCTTTCTATTCTCTTCTGTATCTGTTAGGAAATGGTTACTAAAGTTGGGAGTTAAGGTAATTGTAAAACCATCCCCCTTGAATTCTAAAAGAAATATGTATGTTGTTCTTTGTTCTCTCTATTTTTGGGATAACTATCTAACCCGAGCCTAATCCAAAATCTTTCGGATTTAGAATAAAGACCGGACTTGTCTATATTACATTCTTGCTTAGATTTATAGTGTATAATCTATTTCTCTCTTTTCATTCATCTCTCACCTGTATCACTCCTGAGGAGGGAGCTGACCTGTTCGGTTTGTATTACATTGAAGGATTGCAGGGTGGGTAGTTGATTGATAAATCCCTTATTTCTTCTCCTTGACTGTTACATTGGTAATGAGGTAATTGTTGTAATGTGTGAATAGTTCTATGTGCATGTTAATTTAAATTCATCCTTTGTCAAATCTGTTGATGTTGATCCTAAAACTTAGGTTGGAGTTTGACTCTGAATTTAGGATATGGATTATAAATAAGAAACTCTTCCTTAAGGTGTTGTTGGTTCATCCTAAATTTATCATAAAGTTTGATTGAACTTGGAATTTTATATTTTAGGATGAAGTAAGATAATGTTGAGATATATGTATTATCATTCCATCTAAAGTAGTCATATTCCTATGAGATATTAGAGTTAGTATCTTCTTAGGTTAGATGGAATTAATTTAGAAGTAAATCATAAATATTTGTAAATGAAAAGAAGATTGTGATTTTGGTGAAATATTATTTATCTGAAATAATGATTTAAATATTCTATGAAATCATTAGTTGGAAGTTGAAGCTGATTATATATTAGCCTTTTCTTAATTAGAATATAGATTATCACTTTGTTTCTCCCTCTTATGATTGTTATTTCTTTATGATGTGTCTTTCTATAATGCTTTAACTATTTCATAAAAGCAGAGTTCTTTTTATGAAACAATTAGTTAAAATCACATCATTTTAATGCTTAGTTTTATCATGCTCAGTTCAATGAACTGACCCATGCTAGCAATTTTTGTAGATGGACTTTGTAAGTGGTAAAAGGAGACAAGATCTTTTATGATGTTAATTTTTTTACCAAAGAGACTGGATCTTTTATGATGAAATATGAATCATTGTTGAAAAGTATTTGTGGAAAGGAAAGTTGTATTCATAATTGAGCTTATTGATATTGTTTGACACTAAAGATGTCTGAAGTGTTTGAACTTGTAATGTATGAATTCCACTTTGATGAATGGAAAAGATTGTGGGTTTATCTGTATTTGATGTGTCATCCTTTTGGTATATTCTGTGAATGGAAATGATAAGCTTATCTCTATTCTTTAAATATATATACATGTAATAAACCCTCTCGGGTTGATTTAAAATGAACTAGAGGATAAAGGTACTAGATGTAATATCCTCTTATTAATGCAACTTATTAAGTTGGCATACATGATTGTTTATTCAATTAAATCACTATGGTTTTTCTAAAATGATGTTAATGGGTAAATGGAATCTTGATGAAAACTTGTAAAATGTCATGAGGTTCCAAATGAACCCTAACTCTTAATAAGTAAAAGGAGGCAATATTCTACAATGTTAAGCAATTTGTTTAAGTCCTTTTGGAATTAAATCCTAATGTTATTTTGGAAAGAGGAAGGTGTGCTTCCTCTTGATTAATTCCTTAATCTGAGTAAAACAAATGAAAATAATATATATATATATATATATATATATATATATATATATATATATATATTAGTAGACTTCATTTCAATGAATTCTATTATAAAAGAATCTGATTCAGAACTTAAACAAGCTAAGTCATGGATAAGTTAAATAAGTGAACCACACTGTTAGTATGCTGATTCTATTTGTAAAATTGAATCTTAAATTAGGAAGTTAATGAATGAAAAACAAATATTTGATGTATCTGCATAGCAATTACAATTCATTTATTGCTTGCAACCCTAATGGTTAATGAAACTAGGGATTCAACACACTTTGTTGTAATTAGACTTTAATTAAGGAAAATAATTAAGTAATTAACTTCTTTCTTGGGTATGTACATCTAGATGGGATGAATTTTGGATGTTGGCACACGCCAACTATAGCATTGTACCTCCGTGAAGACTTGGGTCTTCATGAGGATACTATGTTGCAGTTGACATGTTGCAACACCCTTCAGAGTTGAATCATCTAGATCTACATAAATTCAAACTTGATATTAGTTATACCCTAGGTTAGGTTATGTTGGTACCTAGATTTAATCTCCTTCACAACTTGAGTGACATCATAGATTTTACAAGACACTCGGGCGGATAAATGATTAGATGTCGTATTGTAGTTGGGGAAGCAATTTATCTGACTTGTTAGCACTCAGGCTTTGAAGAAGTGGGTAGCACCTTGAAAGGATTTTGATCTAAACCTCACTATTTTAGGTTGTGCCTTTCAACCAAGGTAAGAGAACCTATATTGCAGCCTCTGTTTTGTGAAGGAGGTGGAGATATCCTTATACTGTGCATATTGTATGGAGATGGCCTTGGGAAAACATGATAAATTTTCCATTATTCAAACTCAATAGAGCTGTCACTACTAAATGATGGAAATACTTTCAAGACAAGGCTGAGGCTACTAGATACATGGTATGATCCTGATTTGCTTTGTACATTTTTGTAAATGGATTGTGTTCTTTTGTTGACACACAATGTAATACAGGGGTAGTATGGGGTAGGATTAGTTATTCTGAGTGAATTTTTGGTGGGAGATTTTAGACAAGGCTAACCAGAATTTTCAGTTCTTTGAGGACCTTTGTAAGAAATTAGTAACACCTAAACAACGAGAATGCTTCAAAGGTTAAGGTACTCCTTTAACTAGGATATGTACACCAAATGGAGGCCTAGATCTGCACTCTTCCACAAAATCTTTGACAACCTGCCACAAAATCTTGAAGTAGATGAACAAAAAAAGTATCTAAAATCTCTATTTTATCATGACCTAAGGTGCACTCAAAGGTTTACAAACAATCTCAGAATTCAAGGAAGGTAAAGTGATTTTAAATCTATTTATCTCTTTATTAGATGAAAGCTCTTCTGAATGTGAGATTGCAGATGCCACTAAACTATCAACAAGAAATGAGACCATGTATGATCAAGAGATATTTTAAACACAAGACTGCAACAGGAGCAAGAAACATAGATTAAAGACATTTTGAAACATAAGTCCATGCAAATTTTTCCAAGAGACAACACAAAATAATCCAAAATGACAAAATTTATCAGCAGGGGAATGTTATAAGAACAATCTCAAAGCTTCTTGATGGCCTTACAATCAAACTAACTCAACATGATACAAATATGATGTAAAAAGGAATTAGAAATGGTTCTCAGGTGGTTTCTCAGAGAATGGGCTTCTTCCCAAATTTTCCCATGAATTTCTAAGTTTCTCTAACCTTTTGCATGTCTCAAAACATGCATTATATAACTTTCAATTACATTTGATCCTTCTTTCCCAAGAAAATAATATGCCTAGCATCAAGTTTGTTACAAAATTCCAACATGATTCGCAGATAGGGACATTTAACAAATTTGCAACAAGAGTTGCTAGGTGTTTCTAAAATGGTGAATCATTACAAATCCTTCATCATTATCCATTGTGGAGGCACATTTTTCATTCTCCAAGCATACGAGACCCTTTCATTTCATCATTTCATCCTTATCATTCCAAAATTTGATTATGTAACTTTATAATTTGATATTTCACGTTTTGCATGGGCCTGAGTAAAAATTTATTTCAAAAACACCTCAAATCTACAAATTAATCCCTAAAACCACTTGCATTGATCTTTGCAAGCACAAAGGACATGAATTCACTAAAAATCGATCAAAATTGATGCAAAATTCACATTTCCACACTTCTGGAGCAAAAATGGTGGCCAAAAATGAAAATGTATAGTTACCCTTGATCTACTCTTTCTCCTTCAATCTAGGCCCTCCACGTGTCAAAATATGATTGGGAATGAATTCGGGCTCACTTTTTGACTTTTTAACATTTTTGGAAAAATGGAAAAATTGACCTTTTTCTCCGCCCCTCCGCCCTTGAAATTTGGTGATGACACGTGGCATATGGTGGGTCCCATTGGGATCGTGGCTCAATTCTATGCATTTTGACCCTTTTTTGGAATTTGGAAAAAATTCACTTTTTTCCCCGTGGGCCCGCACCTCCGCCTTTGTCCTTGACATGTGTCATCCTCTCTATCACTAAAAATCTGCGGGCTTATTTCATGTTTTAACCCCTTTTTTCACCAAGGAAAATTTTCTCATTTCTCCTCGTGGGCTCGTGCCTCCAAATTTTTCCCTCCACATGTCTTGTTTGATTTGTCGTGGAGCCATGCCTCAAATCTTCCATTTTAAGTCTTTTTTTGCAAAAGGAAAAAATTCCCTTTTACCTCCAGCTGGCCCACCGACCCGTTCTATCTTTGCCACGTGTCTCCCTATGGCTCATTTGTGGGCCCGTGACTTAATTGTTTGCTTTAACTCATTTTGACCAAAAGGGAAAATTTCCCCTTTTCTTCTGCATGTCCGCTCCTTCCTTCTACACCCGCCACGTGTCCATCCCTTGCTCCATTGTGGACCCATGGCCTCTTCTTCAACTTTTCTCCCTTTTTACCAAAAAGGAAAAAAATTGCCTAAGTTCCCGCTCACCTTCTATTTTGCCCTTGCATAAGAACATGACATGTGTCTTCCTACAAAGTTGCGGGGGTAATGTTGAATTTTTTCTCGAAGCCAAAAATGCTAAGTTTTTCAAAGAAACCCCACCATTCTTTTCCAACCAGAAGCGGCCACGTAGGAGACATCATTTGAGCTTAATTTTGACGGTCAAATGACACCCATACGACTATCAAAAAACACAGAATTTGCTAAGGATGCCCAAATTTGATTTTTTCATCATAGGTAAAGGATTTTTTGGTCAAAAAACATATGGGAAGTGGTTTCAAGCAATTTTCAACCATGGGGAAGGATTTTGAGGGTAAATGAGTACAAAACAAGAAAATTCGAGCTCCACAAGGTAGGAAAAATGGAAAAAATGATAGAGGCCCGTGGATTTGGAAATTTAGGGCATAAAACAGAGCTTGCATGTATTTTTCTTTCAAGTTGGGGAAAAATAATAAGTTTATGAGCCATTTAAAGCATTCAATCTAGATGGGGAAACTTTTAGACCAACAAAATCAAGAAAAACATTTTTTGAGCATGTAGAAGAAAGGGGAAAGATGGGAAAATAATAGAGGATCAAAATGGACACCAACATGTTAGAAGCATGATCTAGTGTTGGGGGTAACTCACGATGACTTAGGTTAACTAGACACACGTAATCGACTTAGGTCGATTGGGTATGTCTATGTACCCTTAGTCACCACGAGTAGTATTCTACACTAAACTATGTTGCTAACCTTGGTTAGGGTTAAACCTTGAACAAGTGGAATGACAGGAGTCAGTGAAGACCATTCTAGATAACAGATGAAGTGGGGTGAAGGATGTATTTTATTTGATGAGTATGCCATCTAGGAGTATTAACATGAACAATATGTTGAAAATATTTGGCCAAAGTATCGCAAGCTGCTGGTTGTGTTGTCCTATGTCACCTAGTTTTAAGAAGTGATATTTCAGATGAATATTGGTAAAAATATTCAGATAGGCCTCTTAAACAGAACACTTAATACCCCGAAAAGGGTATGAGAACCAAATATACCTAGTATAAAATTCATTGAGTTAACATGAGAGATCGATGTTTCATCGAGTCATTATAGCTACATATGGTTATCTCTGTTATGAGATTGATTAACATGGAATGTGTGTTCTAAATTATGATTATTTAGAATAGAGAACATTATTTAATTTTTTCCCTTGTTTTTAAAGTCTTAAATTGGGAATGTTACATCCCCAATCCACTCATGTGCCTTTTGACACTCATACCTCTTCCACCCCTATCCTATCTCATCCACCATCTTCCCCATCTCACATAGATATCATTAACCACATCATCTAGATGCCTCTCATCATTTCCACACCCGCACCTATTGTAGATCCCACACCTACATCTACCTTATCTACTTTAGCTGATTCTGCACCTCCATCCACATCTACTCCAGCATATCCTATTCCTCTGTACACATCTATTCCACCCTTACATGTCCTACCTTTCATAGATTCAATACTTGGCCCCTCTTTCCATACTTCTACCTACACCTACCGCATCGACCATTGTCACTATATCCCCATTATCTCCCTCTTCCCCCTCACCTCATTTGTCATTTGAGAAATATTGGAAGGCACTTTAACTTGCAGCGGCTATAGGTGCTCCTCCTTTCTCATCCACACAACCATAAGTTCCCATATCTATCCAATATTTACCCTCCCTAGAATCTATCATGCAAAAGCTATGTTCACCATCACCGGATCCCCGAAAGAATTCATTGTCATCCCTATCAAGGGAACTCCTCAAAAATCTAAATCCAAATACCTTGGAGTCCTTCCATAATGGTCCCTTGAGGATCCTCACAAAAAGGTTGAATTTCCCCTAATTAAGAAAAAATCCCCATCCACTATCTTGGGGCCACATCCATCCATCTTAGGCCCCCTCCTTCATCACGATCTAAAACATTCATTTCTCTCCTAGGAAAAACTCCTTACTCTAGAGAACCTTCATCTATCTAGTCATCCAAGCCTAGATTATCCACCACTTTGCTTCTTCCTCTAGACCACCTATACCCCAACACATTCCACCTTCATCCTCGCAATCTATATCATCCCGTAGGAACCCTCCCAATGTATACATTTAATCCTATGCCGAGGTCCTCCAAAACTTACTACATACTTCTACCATTACACTTCCTCCCATCGAACCTTTGATTGAAGCCAACCAAAGCAATCATGGTTAAATTCTCATCACATTTGTGTCTTCCATCACACTCCAGTCACAACATGGAGCACTGTAGGGCTCTAAAGGCTATTGTTCATGATATTATCAAGCGGGAGGACCTCCTTGATGGGTCTTCTTCTTCGTCTACCACTTCATCTATATCCCACCTGGCTTCTTTTTCCTCCTCTCCACCCATTTAGTCTCTGGGTCATCTCCTCCATCCACATCATCTCCCACCACTCCTCCTGATGAGGGTCCTCCCTTGTTCATTGATATTATTCACCTTGATACACCATCTTCTTGACATCCATATCCTTTGACATCCACTATTTTATCCACATCATTTTCATTGGGGAACATATTCCCCCACTATCATTTATCTTTTAACATCCTTCTTCTCATCTCCATCAAAATGAACCTTAAAAAAATTCAGTAAAGGTGAAAATAAATGGACATGGGAACTTGGAGTAGGACAGGGGAGTTTACGAGTGCCCAAGACCTATGTGGGGTGTTGGAGTCTACATAAGAGGTCATAACTGCTCGATATGGTCGCTACGGCTTCAAACTTACTCACCTTTTGTATCTTGTATGTCACACTTGGATCACCGAGGTACTTGTAAACCTACACACAAATATACTCTGTAAAACCCTAAAAAGAAAGATGTAAAATGAGGGGTCGATTTCTCTTAGTCATCACAATGGAAAACTTATGAATGAGTGTTGCACTACATATCGACCCAATGTAGTTCTATGTACTTGTGTGTATAATATTTCTCCTAGGTCTCCCTCATGCAATTGATGCCAAGATAGTGGGTGGTAGCTAGATAAAAATGCAAATTATGTGGATGGAATAAAATGAAATCCCCTTCCTCTACAAAGTGTGTGTAGAATAATGATCCCAAATGTAGTCCCTTGAGATTTGTAGATAGATATCCCTTTGATAAGAATTTTTTTCCCTTATAGTGGTATGTATAATGTGTTTATATAGGAATATATTACTTAAATTTATACACTAATGACCCGACATATCAACTAATACCTTGGGATATGAGTGGAAAAAATTGGAAAGTATGACTACAAATATGAAAAATGTAATGAGGAAAAAGAGGAAATCGGTGCCAAAGATGGACAGAGGAGCACTGACCTAGTGTCTAGTCATATGCACTAGTTTTTAAAGATAATTGATGACAAATGTGCTAATACTTGACCAATAGGGATCCATGTTACCTGATCGAAATGAGTGTATAAGTGACAAGCATGAAAGATAAAACAATATAAACCAACAAGACAAGTGGATGGACTAGGGAATGGGCGATCGGTGAATATGTTTCTTATGAAATATCCATAGATAAAAAGCCATACTTGGAGGTATAATAAATAGTATTAAGTGTGTGATTTTGTGTCTACATTTGCCCCCACTTTATGTTGTTGAGTGAAATATTGGTAACATAAAGTAGATAGAGATGCATACCTGAGAGAAGTCTAGAGAATCCCATGTTATAGAAGTATGCGTAGATGTTGTAGAAGTATGTGCATAATAAGAACATATAGCATGGTGAACCATGGATCAACATGTCAATCCATGTGGCGTAATGAGAGATATGGGACCATTATGAGGAGCACTAAGTGAGATTGATGATTTTGATATTGAGTGATTGGAGATTTTTATTTTGTCACTGATGGAGATGTGTTGGGGTAGGGAGTGATCAGTTCCTAACCCGATTTCATGTGTGTGAAAAACTAAGGATTTGGGTGTCTTGTCACCAGAGGAAGAGTGTAGGGAGAGAGGTCTAGTTTTACCCTCTAACTTTAACTACATCCTCAAAAGGTCTAGCCACTTGCAGATGGAAAAAGACCGGATTTTGTTGATTTGGATCCATTTTGATTAAATGTGAATAACCCATATAGGAGAAGTATAGGAAAGGAAATGATGTCTCATTACCCCCACTCCATGGGTTTCACCACAATGTGTATGTGATGGCTTCCATGTTAGGTCATCTGGAAGTAGTCATGAAAATGTAGAATAACTTCCCATGTTAGGTCATCTAGGGAAAGTGGTGATGTAACTCCCAAGTTAGGTCATTTGGGAGGATAAATATGTTGTGTTTGTGTTGATTGATTGATGTGATTCGAATAGTAAAATATTTTTGTTGTCGAGATTTGAATGTGTGATTGATTGATCAATTATTCATGGAGAAATTTTACACTTTTTTCCCAGATTAGGTCATTAGGGGGAATTACTAGAGGTGATGTGAAATTTCATGTAATGTACAAGAATTTTTATGATAATGATGGATTAAAATGTAAAAAATATTGTGTAATGGTGTGAGGGGATTATAAGATGCCCCAATTATATGCCCCACTTTTGGTGAAAGTGGGAGTGATGATGAGAATGAACACTGAGCTGAAAGGAAGTGTGTAATGTTGTAATAGTGAATGTATGATAGATATCACAAAAGTGTGTGTTTATTGAGCAGAAATGATGTCAAGGAGGAATGTAATGTGTATGAAATGTGTATGATATGATAATAGGTGGAATTCTAAAAGAACAACATGAGCGAGAAAGGAATCGAAATGAGTATGCTCTATGCTCAAGATATGATTGAAATCATGCAATGTGTATTAGTTAAGGAAGGAGTGCAAATAATGAATATAGTAAGGTAGGTAATGGAAAGTTATTATAAATAGTAATATGGAAAAGTGAATAGGAAATTCATTTGGTTATTACACAAGTGTGATTTTGAGCCTAGTGTCATGAAGATGCCCCAAGTGAGAGCACCACGATTGAGTCAATTTGAGTTGGTGGTGGTTGTGGCAATCATGTATGACAAACCGAGCTTGTGAGTTTGATTTTTTTTTTAAAATGTGTTGATATTAGTCATTTTTGAAAAAATTATCATTGAATTTCTCAGTGTTTCTGACCTGGACAAGAGTGGTGAAAGCACTAATAATCCTCAGGAAACTAGCACCTAGGCATGGGCACCCCAATCCTAATTCTAGGAATTGATAACCTAGATGGTTTGGGTTGATCTTAGAGTGTTGTAGATGTGAAAATTGATGTGTGATGATGTTATAGGTGGGTGTGTTTGTATATATATGAGATGCTAACATGTTATTTTGTTGTCAGTTTGTGCTATGCATAAGGACATCCATTTGAGAGAGTTTTGTGGTGGCCGAAATTTGAGTATGTTTGGCCTAGAAATATATGCTAAGTACCAGCAAGCATGCACACGTAGGACTAGTGAAAAGAAGGGTGCTAAGGGAAATCACATAGGAAAAAGGGGTTTAAGTGAAACTAGGTCACGCATTGGCAGGGAAAGAACATGGGTTTAAATGAATTAGCCATATTTGGTGTTCTAGGGGCACACAAGGAAAATGTGAGGACCAAACTAGGCATGATGAGTGGATAAGGTGTCGACCTAGAACCTTGGAGGTCAAGAAAGGGATATTCCCTATAGGAAGATTCCCGAGAAGACATCATTATAGAGTATGGAGGATGATTTACAGTAAGTAGAAGTACATTATAGTCAAAAGGGTCATCTCAAACGATATATATTAAATGATAGAGACTTTTCTCCCACAAATCTTCCTGATATGAGACCCTAACTATACTTTTTCCTGCTCTAACCCTTGTTACAGATCCCAATACCCATACATATGCTTATGGAATCCCTTACAACCCTTGGCACTAAGTTCTCTAAACCCTAACATTACTGCAGCACTTCGTTACTCTCCTTCTCTTTCTCTACATTCTCTATGTGTCTCTATCTCTACCTTCTCTCTATCTCTCATCTCTGTCTCTAGCCTAAGAATTTATTTATATAAGATCAACACCCACTACCATGCCTTCTCTAAGTGTAGATCATGTGCCAAGTGTCGATGTGGTCCTCCATTGGTGAATTCTTATCCCTTTGCAAACCCTCCACTCTCTATAATGATGTCTTATGGGAATATTCCCTACAAGGAATATCCTTTTCTTGACCTCCAAGGTTCCAGGCTGGCACCTTATCCACTCATCACACCTAGTCATGTCCTCATGATTTTCCTCAAGTGCCCCTAGAACACCAAATATGGATAAGTCTTGTAAACCCGTGTTTTGTCTCCCCCGCATTCCCTGGTTTCACTTAAACCCTTCTTAAACCCCTTTTTACTATGTGCTTTCCCCTGAGTTCCCTTATTATTACTAGTGCCACGCACATGCCCTTATTTTTACTAGTCCCATGAGCATTCCCTTTGGTAATTAGCCAATATTTTAGGGCCCAACATCACCCCACACTAAGCGTGTTCTCCATCCTCGAAAACATCCTGCTTCTTCAAAGAATAAAGAATAGTGGAACAAGGAAAATATAAATAAAGAATGAAAGAATAGAAGAATTTTCTACTACTGTAGGAGGAGTGGGAATTCCTTCTTCACTTGTTGCCTCAATATTTTCCCAGGCATCTACCTCACCCTACACCTACTGAAGTAGGTCACCTACTAGAGTGCTCACCTCATCAAAACTGAATTCATCACTCTTAGCATTCAATGTATCTACAATGCCTTCTAGCTATTTTCTAAGATCTTCCAACATGTCCATTCTGTGAGTGACTTGGGGATATAGCTCCTTAAGCTGATTCTTAATCGAACCCCATAAGGTTTCAATTGCTTCAAACTTTTTCTCAACCTCGGCTAGGATATTATCGATCTTTACCATGTTTCCTTTGTTATTTTCTTGAAATTCCTTTAGATCCACCTCATGCGTAGTGACCAATATGCTTGTTACCCTATCTTTGTCGTTGAAATTTTCATAAAAAACCTCATCCTTTTACATGGAGGTCTTTACAACAGAAAGGAGCTTAGAATACCATGTAACTATCTCCCCAATCTTAAGTTTTTCTTCCTCCTTCTGGTGCTCCACTGCCTCTTCTTCCAATTCCAATGTGAGTGGCCACCTCTCCATGATGAGAATATGGGTCAAGTATTCCAAGAATTTCATGGTCGGCTCGTATTTTTCTTAGGAAGGGCTAGGACTAGGTGCTTTAAGATTATGATGTTTGAAATAATTTCTAGTTTCTTATGGATCTCGTGTACCTTTTCCATTTCCTCCCTTAACTTCAACCTTAATTGTGCACTAATCAACTCCTTCTACTTTTAACTCATATTTTTCAATGATCTCTACATTTTTCTTTCAAGCTCTTCCTCTAAGACCGTTATTCTATCATTTCTTCTAAGAGACTCGCCTCAAATTCTCCGATACTTTTTGAGTGCATTGCAAACTTTCTCATCGAGATAGTTGTTGGGCATTCACAAGAGGGTTTACTCCCTTGGCATCTGGTATCTTCATCAATGATTCATGATTTTCCTCAAATTCGGGCTCATCAACATGGAACTCAAAATACCAAGACAACATCTTCCTCATGTGTGGGTACGCACCCTCTTCATCGAAAGAAGAACTTGCAAGGAGTTGGTTTTAAGGAAGATTACTTTAGAAACATGCATTCAGTAGTTTTTTGGATCATTAACGTAAGTAATTTATTGTTCTTCCACCTCTACCATACCTTTTCCACCTATATGCACTACCTTTGGGAAGCTTACTTCCTAGTTACGATCTCTTCCCATGCTTCCATACTCCTTTCCCACACTTTCACTTTCCTCTGTCTCCTTTAGTAATTCTTCAACATTGTGCTCCACCTCTTGATCCACCAAGTTCTTTATAATGCTTGTTACTTCCCTCTCTATGACATCCTCTATCTATCCTTAGTCAGGCTTGGAGTCTTTTGATCCTTCATGTTTACTTCTTCACTTCCCCCTTGCCATGAGCACCTCCTTCATCCTCATCCTTCTCTTCATTTCCCTCCTCCTCTGACTCATGTACATCATACATATGATGGTTCTAAGCCTCATTGTGCTCTTCATCATCATTTTCACCCTTATTGACCTCCATGCTCTCTATTTCTTCTGAGTCTACATTTTTATATTACTCTTTGCTTCTTCCTAACTAGTGATTCCAATATAGGATACTCTTCTTTTTATTCTTCCCTAGGTGACTCCTTTCTTACTAGTAATTATTCTTTCACGGGGGCTTCTCTTTCTCTAATTCCTCTTCCTCGGGTGTTTTCTCTTCTCTTACGTGGGGACTTCTTCTTGGCGTGCCTGAATCTACACAACTACACTACTGCTGTGTATGTGTACTTGGTGACTTTTTTAGGGTCCTCCTCTCTCTCCCTTTTACTTGGCATGACCTTCTTCATTACGGTGGGGTATTCTAGGATAGAGACATCATTTTCAATGTAAGTTCCCTTCTCATACTTAGGCCTTATGCGTAGGTATACCCTTGTTGCATGATCCTCCAAAACAATAGAAATGTCACTTGGTTTCAACATATTTATGTTATGGGAGACATACTTCTCCACATAGGTGCACTTCTTTGGATATATCATTATTCTGTGTACCTCGTAGTAATCCTAGTCTACCATGCTGAGGTCAAACCTTAGCTTCTTTTCCTCTTTAAATCGATTGACCCCAACCTGGAAGTATTGTGTTGTGAAGGAGAAAGATAATTTTACCACGAAACCTTGGTGTCATTTTCCACAATAAATATTCCAATACAAAAATGTTTGGTACACGACGAATTCATCCTCACCTTGTAGTAAAATAGGTAACTATTGGTATTCTCCACTTAGTGCCAAATATGTCACACATCCTCTTATACCATTTTTATAGGCGCGCCTTGTGGGTGGCCATTATGGTGTCACAAGTGTATTTCTCAAATATTTTGGTGGGGGAAGGGTTCTCATCTGGGTACTCCCACAAAAATTTATCTGGCCCATCGGGCACTCCAATCTCTGAAAATATAATGGTAAGGAGGACATTACCAAACATAATCTTTTCTCCATCGCGTGTGACATTGATGATTTCTTCTACTATGAAATCTAAGAGGTTATAGATTTCCCCTCCGATCTTATGGAAAAAAATTCAACCAATTTTTTGTTCTGTGTCCATCTCTCTTTCCCATTCAAATTTATGACCAAGTGCATGACCATCCTCATTATTGGGTCAGAAATCATAGAGATGTTAAAGTATCGTGAACCCTTCTTGTAGTCATAAGCTTCAACATTCTTCTTGATGGCCTCCTTGTCATCTAAGTCATCATCAAAATATTCTCCTTGCATGCATACAAGATCGGTAAACTTAGAAATTGGTTGGGGAGTTATTTCCATCCTCTCGCCTATGAAGTAGAAGTGGTCTTCATGTACGCATGACATTAACCACCTTTGGTATAATCACTCAAGTTTTTAGAAATAGGGAAACTCATATATTTGCAATAAACTAACCTTCTCCATCTTCACCTTTACCTCATCATCGTAGATAGGAATTCCATCTAGTGTCCTCTTATTTGTAGGGTGAACCAGTTCTAATGTCATCTCATTCTCTATGGTGCTCATTCGATGGTTGTAGTCACTCACGAACATATTTATAACATGAGACACCCATTATTTTCCAAGCAATAGGTCGTCTAGAATTACATCTCCACATACCATTCTTCATTGAAATTGGTGGAAATGGATTATTTCCCCTTGTCCTTTCCCTCTTTGGTGAAATGTTTGTTGCTTTCCTTGGTGCCATTTATCCATCGGGTCACTAAAAGTTCTTCCTTTCCCTTGATCTTGGCTCTTCTCAACTCTTCAGCTCCACTCCTTTGTAAAAAATCCCCTTAATCTTGTACCTAGCTACAGGACCCTAACCTAGAAAACCCTTTTTCCATAAGACAACATAATCATCCATGGGATTCTTCCACACAACCTTCTCTACTTACGCCTGTGTACTTATTTTTCCACTCCGGTTCGCTGATCGAACTAGGATATGCACGTAAATCTTCAAAACCATTTTTTGCACAACTTTTCATCAAGGATGCCCTAGTTCGTGAGATCTCTTTGATAAAACAAATGCAAGGTAAAACAATAATGCACCCTGACCTTCTACTTATAGATTTTTATTTTTCCCATAATAAATGCCATGCCACCTACCAACGTACTCTTGTAATAAAGGTGAATTTTTCCTACTACTAACCTTTAATGCTTTTACCCCATGCCCAATCTTGCATGAAAAATTCTACAACCTTCTAGCACGTAAAAAAACCCTTCTTGATGAAGATCTTTACACACAACTTTAAATACCAAAGGCACTTCTTCTATCTTTATCTTGATTTTTGACATTGCCTACCTCATGTTGTTCTGTGCTTCTCACCCTTATATGGGTTTTTGTAAATCCTTCCTAACACCAAACTCCTCATGTTCACCTTTTCCATGTGTGCTCTTCAAACTATGTTTTTTTGATACTTTGAACTGGGCCATCAAAACACTTCACCTTCAAATGCTTGTCACATCACTTCACCCCACACAAAAATAGATGCACGGTCCTTTACGCATAGGAAAATTTTGAAAATTGTAAGTGGCTATAGGTGCACAATGAGCACACAACAAAAAAAAAAGGGAAACAAACAATGAGAAGGGGAAACACAAAGAAAGGAAAATTCATTAAAGGAAATCCTAGGCTAACTGAAAATATTGCCTTATTTATAAACAAAGGAAGACTTATTTATAGTAGCGCTTCAACCTACTCCCATTCAAATGGTCTGGTAACCATGTTCCATCCAGTGCTTATAACTTGCAAGCACTGAATCAAGATATATAGATATAATGTATGGGCCCATCCAATGGAATTTGAATTTCATAGGATGCAATATAAACTTGGAATCATACAATAGAACCATCTTCCAAATATCAAAGTATTTGTTCTTGATGTGTCTATCATGTCATGCCTTCTACCTGGATTTTTCTTTTTTGACTCCATTGAGCAATAACACACCTCTCATCTAATTGCATTAACTTATCAATCCTCTCCTAAATCACTTGTTCATGAGCTAATCCTCCTGTGTGTGCTATATGTAGTGATGGTAACATGAATTCAATAGGTGACATCAATTCAAATTGGGTTTCCTTGTTTAGTCATTTATAAGTAGTCTCTATGACCATAACACAACAAAAATTTATCATCCCAATCCTTTCTTGCCACATCAAAATCTTGGTCAGTGTGTGACTCAATATCTTGTTAAATGCCTCAACGGTTCCATTATCTTGGGGGTGATAAGGCATAGTCTTGTGGTGGGATACCATGAATTCCACCAAAAAAATCCTAACTATCTCATTCAAGAAATGAGTACCCCTATCACTTGTTAAACTCAATGGGCATCCATATCTATTAATTATGTTTTCCCATAGGAACCTAGCTATTGTTACCACTATGCAATCCTTATAGGCACTACCTCTACCCACCTCCTTAAGTAATTAGTATAAGTAGTGTTATAACACGAACCAAAGTCCTTCACATGGTAGGTGTAAATCGGTCCTAAAAATCAATGTAAAACTTCTCAAATCATTTTGCGCTAGCTATCAGTCTCAAAGGAATTTCATCTCTTCTTCTTGGTTTCCAAGTGATGGAAATGGTCACAAGACTTGTAAAACTCAATACAATCCTAATAGATGTTTTACCATGAAATCCTCTGCCGAAAGGATCTTGCATGGTTACATTCCTACATAGTGTCCTCCTACAATTCCACCATGTGCTTCCTCCATGATTATAACATGTTCATGCTCTAACACACACCAACGCAAAACCTCATCATGGCCTAGCTTGTATAAGTCTCCACCAATTAACATGTAGGGTGTGACATGTATGGCTAATTGCTTATTTTCCAAGGTCTTCATTCCTTTCAATGCCACACCCGTTTTGATAAACACAATAATATCTTCCAAGTCGAGAGGTATGCCATAATATAAATAGTTGTGCATCTATAATTATATCCTCAATGCTCTGCGCATCCTCCCTTGAGTCAATCCTTGATAAATGGTCAGGTCCCAAATTACTCACTTACCCGTTTCACAACAATGTAAACTCAAATTCTCAAAACAACAAGACCCACCGGCATATGCACCCTTGTAAAATGGGCTTGTTTTTAAGTACTTCAATTCCATGTGGTCCATGTGTAGAAAATGAAGAGTGTTGCCAATAGATACTACTACCTAAATTTTTGTAGTGTGTAAATCATTGAAAATGCTTTGCGCTCAATAGTAGTATAGTTCTGTTCTACTAGGGTTATATTTTACTTACAATAAACAAAGGGGTGGTCAATAACTCCCTCTCTGGTTGTGCTAATATTTCCCCAATCACCATCCTCAAAGCATCGATGTGTACATGGAATGACTTATACCAAGAAGGAAAGCATAATATGGGCACAATGATAAGCTTATTCTTCAATGTATCAAACACCATCTACTTGCACCTCTCCCCAGTTAAATGCACTTTTGTGTTTCAGTAACTCTTCCAATGGCATGACGATCTTGGCATACCCCTTAATACATTTTTGGTAATACCCCGTATGCCTAAGGAATCTATGCACTACACTCTCTGGTTGGTAGGTTCCCCCAATCCTATAATAATGAAAATTTTGGCAGGATCCACCAAAAGCCTTCCTTACATATGATATGCCCCAAAAGGGTTCCAAATGGAGTAGTGAAAAACACATTTCTTAATGTTAAGGGATATCCTCAACTTCTAACATATTTCAAACATCACCATCAGATTATCACAATGATCCCTTACTAATCCATATATCATCCAATCATTAAGGTAGAATTGAAGAAACTTATGGATGAAGTCTTGAAATGCCTACACCACAATGCACAAAAACACAACAGGTGCATTCTTCAGTCCAAAAGGCATGACTATGTAGGCAAAAGCTTCCCCATTCATTGGTGAAAGTTTTCTTTTCTTGGTCTTCCTTTGTAATTCTAACTTGATGATATCCTGAGAATCCATCTATGAAATAATAGATCTCATGCCCTGGCTACTCCTTCTAGGATCTCCTCAGTGAAGGGGGTTGGAAAGGGTCAATAACACATACCACATTCAAATCCCTATAATCAACACAAATTCTTATCCTCCCATCCTTATTAATGTTTATGACCATCGAACCTATCCATTTGATTCCTCAACACCTCAATGATGCCCTCGATGTGATCATCTTGTCAATATCCTCCTTGAATTTGATGTGAAGATTTAAATTCATTCAATAAGGTCTCTTCCAAATTTAGTAGTCTTTTCCTTTAACTTGATTTTCATTTCTCCCAGAGAGTGGTGAAATCCTTAAGCTCATGGTACCCGCATGGAAATAATTCCTAAAACTTTCACAACAAATCGATGATCTTCAAACCTCCTTTTCTATCCAAAGTAATCTCCACTAGTAGCCTCCTTAGGTTTGGCCTCCGTACCAATGTTAACCTTATTGGTTTTCAAGGGTTCATGGTAGGCATGTGCCAATATCCATAACTTCACGCGTACCCATAGTTTGGTTAACATCCATTTTTTTTCCTCTTCACCATCAATCACATAGACCAAATTTCCTTTTTATTTTTCCATGTATACACACTCAAACTATATCTCTTCGATTCTTCCTCATCAAAGTGCACTTCTAAGCTAGGTCAACCAAATAATTATAGTATTATATCCTTCACATTGGAACTATCTCCCATAGTTAGGCACTTAACAATCTAGAATTTCCCATCCACCGATGGCTTGGTACTCCGATATTTGAAATCTTGAAGGAGGTCAACCATCAACTCCTACTAGTTTCCTATCTGATGGTGCATCTCTAAGTGAATGTACCATACATATACACAACCTTGTAAGGTGGAGTATAACTTATGCACCCATAAATAAGGTAGAAAGGATTCTATGCCTTCCATCCAAGCCTTCTCACATGCTTGGATGTGAAACGAGGTGGGTTCCTTCCCATGATAATCTTGTATGATAGTAGGTGCATTTTTGGGAAAACCTAACATAGAATGTGATTCTCACTTTGTGCCACTCTAGAAGGTTATCTGATGGGTCACGCACCAATATGCTACGGTCCCAAACAAGGTTTAGCTGAGCATCCTTCTCCTTTTGATCTCAAATCTCCACTGGGTCTCCATTTCTCATAGGAAAATATCAGGGTTGGCTCCTCCAGAATAACTTGGCAACTTCTTCCTCCTAGGCACTTGACTGAGCATGCCTTTGTTACTCTCGTCACAAATCCTATTAAATTCCTTCTTACCAACTCATATGTCCCATGCACTCAATTATCACATGTCACACTAGTTATATCACTTATAGATTGAGTGTCTTCCCACTGAATAACTCCCTCCTTTGTTGGTTACACAATTTTAGTGTCCCCGAGATAGTGCAAACGTAAATTCTGTCTAGGTCTTCCTCTCTTAAAGGCTCAATATAGGGCCTTTGAATTCCCATTTTTCAAAGGAATGATAACACATTCCTCTTTGTTCTCAAAACTTTATACCCCTTATTGAAATTTAAGTCAACATTGTTCTTATGGCATAAGGGGCACCCAAGTAATGCTAGAAAGTTGTCCTGCCTCAACATGTCTTTGTAAGACTTCAAGTCTCTAGTGAATTTTTCCCCTTGGATAGTGATAACAACATCCTTTAAAAAACCAATGGGAATTGCCTTTGTCTTATTGACCATATACAACACATTTGAAGATGGATGTAATGGGGACTTCCCATTTGATTCTAGGCATCCAGGGTGAGAACATTGACTTTCACACATGTGTCAATTAGAATATTTCTTAGGAGTCATCCATCAACAATTGTATTCAAAGTAATATCCTTATTGTAGTTGAGGTTGTGGGGGAAGGTTAGCATGCAAAACCTTCCTCTCACACTCTACTCTAATGCTTGGTATCTTATTCCTCAACCATTATCCTAATAGAGGAATGATATTCTCTTGGTGTAACATCTTACACAACTCTTTAACATAATCTATATATGACTGAGGAACCTCATCAATTTTCTTCCACCCTAACTTCCTAGAAATCTCCTTTAGACATTGAATTTCCCCTTGAAGACTCCTGATTATGTCCATGGTCTCTTGATAGATTTATTTATAATGGGTAGGGTCTAGATACTTCCCATATACCACCTCTTCTCTTGTAATTAGTGGTCTCTTCTTTAGTATCTCTCTAGCATACACAACCTTATCTCACGTTGTCACCAATATAGGTTCTAATTATGACTCACGTGCCACCCTTGACATCCATTGTGAGTCATCCTTCTTAATGCTTACCGTTGATGCCCTTGTCTTTTTGGTGTTGTTATCTCATATGTTCAAATAACTCTAGGAACTCATCATACTTGTGATTCTTCCCACACCATGAGAAATGTAGTAGGTCGGGACATTCATGATTATAGTGCCTGTAGACCCACAGTTATAGCAAGTTCAACATGGGAACTCACTTCTTCCACCTCTACGGTTGCCTCAATCTTGAAATCATCCATAGAAACTTCTTCCGTGGGATCCTCCATCCACGCACCCTTCATAGTGACATCCATCATCCTTGGAATTATTTGCAATGTTATTCTAATGCACACCAATATCAATGGAATCATGTATTTGGTCAATCAATCTACAATCCTTGGTGTCATGAGTAGTAGAGGTGAAAATATTGTAATAACAAGACACATTCTTATGGATCATGTGTTGCAGTAGAGGACACCTAATTACATCATGATATCTATGGAAAATCTCATAGTCTACCATCATGGCATATACCGATCTCCAAGGACAATTGTCCTTCGTATGCCCCTCTACCTCATAATATGTGCACCATAGGCCACTAAAGTCTCATGGGCCAAGTTTGCAGATAGCTTATCTAGGTGATTTTCCATTACAACAATATGAGCTTCAAGAAAATGGAAAAGCACCATTATTTATGCTTCCTACAACCTCGGCATGTAGGACAACCTCCAAGGCCTCATGTACGGGTGTGTGAAAGTCTTATGCAAAAGCATTGTCCTGAAAGGTGTTATTAATCATCCAACAAACCATTGAGCATGTTGAGAAGGATGAATATTAAAAAGAAAATTTTGATAAGAGAGTTTTAAAATGTGTGTCATACTCTTGTACACTTTTTGCCATGTCTTTTTGAATCTCCTTTAGCATGTTAATGCTCTTCTATTCAAACTTAGGAATATGGATGTTAGCTAAGAAGAAATTACGCAACATGGTATAATATAGTCTTGTCAGTAGGGGTCATACTTCCAGTACCAACTATGCACGCACCTCTGCAATGTTGTTGCAAAATGACTTTCCTTCCATTCTAGGGAAGTGATCCCCTTCGTGCGCCATAATAGCTCACATTTTTGTACATATTCTACAACATCCTTAACACCTTTGTAATATGGTAGATGCAAAGACATTTCAAAAAATACTTGTTGAGGTGGTTGAGGCCCTTGTTCTCCTGATCCAGAACCTTGATTCCCTCTGGTGTTTCCTCCACCACCAGATCCACTAGATCCACCAGACCTATCCCTTCGACCCAAACAGATCCTCTAGATCTGCTAGGTCCACTAGGAGCTATAGTTCCTATTCCACCCAACCCACCAAATCCACCTCCCATAGCTGGAAAGGGTCCTGAAGTGGTCACGCCTTGTGTCCCCATTGTCTTCCTAAATTACATGCCAACAAAGATGTGATATTGCACTGCTACCATATGTGTGTCCTGTGCCACTTCCAGATGTGATACCAAAGCTTTGTGTACCTAAAATTTTCCCAAATGTCACTCCAGAAAATATACCTCCAAACATAGGAAATGATTGTGCAGCCATAAATGTGCCAAATGAAAGTTATACCTCCTAGGTGTTAATCATTTAATTCCACCAATACCAATTGAGTTAGTAATACTTATCTCTGGATTTGGAAAATTAAGTGCCAGGGGTTGTTCACCAAGTGGATTCAGATGTGCACCAACGACTCTCCTTTCTCCAAGTGACGATCTCTCATCAGAAGATGAAGGGATCTCTGTCCCATGCTTACCAAGATGTAGTATAATAGATCGCTCAAGCTTTACATCCTCTTCATGAACCTCAATTACCTTCCCACAAAATCTGCCTCCATAAATCCATCACTCCTACAAATTTTCATTTTCAGTAAAATTCCCATTTTAAGACTTTAGAATCAAGAGATTTTTTTAATAATGTTCATTGTTCTAAATAAAGCAATATTTAGAACAAACATTCCATGCCAATCAAATTCAATGGATAAACATATGCAGTTGTAATGACTCAATGATTCACCGATCTATTCATTCCATAACTTGGTAAGATACTTGATCTATTTATGTTTTCTTATGTATTGAATACATATTGTATACTTCATATACTTTTTCATCCTACCCTACATTGGGTACTGCGAGTGATTTGTTACCAATATTCATCGATATCACGTTGTTTTAAACTTGGTGACATAAGACAACGCAACCAATAGTTTGTGATACTTTGGCCAAATATTTATAACATACTTGTGTATGTCACTATTCCTAGATGACATACTCGTCATTTTAGAATATGTCCTTCACCTCATTCTTCTATTATCATGATTGGTCTTTATTGACTACCATTAGTCCACTTGTTCCATGTTTTACCCTAGCCCTAGATAGAAATATAACCTATTATAGGAAGACACTCACAAAGGATTAGGGTAGATGGGCATACTCATTTGACCTAATTCATCTGAATGTGCAAACGTACCCTGAGCCTTTGGAAGCTAATTCTTATCCTAAATATGATCCTATCTAGACCTAGAGAGAAACTAGGTTCAAGTCTGAGTTCTAGATGTGTGTAGATCTAGATGATCAATGCAAAACAATGATGCCACATGTCAAATACAATGCTGTATTCTCAAGAAGACCCAAGCCTTCTCAAAAGTACAGCCCTACAGTTGGCGTGTGCCAATATCCTACAAAAACTACCTCATTGAGATGTACATACCCCCAAGGAGTTTGTTAATACATTGTTAGTTTGGATTAAAACCTGATTACAACAACCCTACCAAACCCTAATCCAACGCTCAATAAGTTCTTTCCTAAATTTTCCTCATTTAGCCCATTAAGAACTTCATTATTTTCATGGTCGCTTTTAATATTTGATCACATAGTTAAACTGTCAATTAACCATAATTGTACAATGTTATAATATGTCTTATTTAAAAAGTACAATAAATTTTTGGAAAGATTCAACATCTGAATATATATCCAATTTAAAGTAGACTTCATACAATTTGAAGTCTAATAAATTGTAATCATATTTCCAAACCTTTTTGGTTTATAAGCAATTACGAAGGAGAAAGAGTCTTCATCTCCATGTTAAGTGTTAGGGTATATCTTACCCAATATCCATATTTCTTAATGTATGTACAACATTCATTACATTACTATATTATATAGTTTAGATAAAGAACATCATATTCTGCAACTTAACAAGTTGCATCATAAGTAGGGAATTGAACTAAATCCCTTTATCCAACTTATTAAAGGATAACCAATTAAGCATATAAATAATATGAAGAATATCAACAAGATAGAATCCATCTTTATCATACAAATACAAGATAATTTACACAACCAATACAAGTAAATTCTCAGCTTTCAATTAATCTTTATAACTTATACATTTACAATACTTATGTAGTTTAGGCAAACTGCATAACAACCTGTCTTCATTATAAAAGAATACTACTTTTCTTTTTCGTTACAATTGTTTCACCTTTCTCTTAGATTGTTTCTTTGAATTGTTAATGAAACAAATAGGGTAATGGGCGTAGGAGGAATACCTATTCAAATGTCGGTTGATGGGTTCTTGCATGCGTATGACTTCCAAATCCACAGTTGACCGTGAGAGCTTCCTTTTGGATAGGAGGAACCACTTGTAATGAAAGCAAGACCACCAAAAAGAATTAAACAATATGGACAGTGAACTACCTAGCGTGAGCTAGATCCGGGAAGCATGATACTTCCTAGATGGCTATCAGTCCAATGTTTTAAACAAATTAATGCTGAATACAAGGTAAATCCTATTGTTATTTTGAAATGATTTAGGTATCTCACTTAAAAACACAATAAGAGAACAAATCTAATCTAACAGGATAAGCTAGAATAGAGTCCATGGTTTAAATGGTTGGTTTTGGGTTATGTAGGTCTGATAAAGGTATCAGGTAGGTCACAAGTGAGTGAGGGTGAGGTAAAATTAGGTGGATACGTCTCTGTTTAAGGTTGTGTGGGAAAACACAGAGACCGGCGTTGGTCAAGGTGACCAAATGGAGTTAGGTATAATCGCACCTAAGTTATTGTGAGATCTCGGAAATGTTACTGAGAATATGGTTTTGGTCTCCTTTGTGATTGTACAAAGGATTTGTTGGTCGGGACAAGGTATTGGGTGACTGGAATAGGTTTTTGCAAGGTTTTGATGGGTCTATGGAGGTAAAAATGTTGGAGATGGTCAATAGGGAGCAAGATAAACAATGGATGATAAAATAATGATAAAATGAAATAACCAGGAAAGTATGATGTTGTACTTACTTGGATTTCGTTCTTGAAAGTATATGTGTGAAGGATGGAGGTACTGATGATGGGTTTGAAGGTCAGCAAGTGATCACTACCTACGTAAAATATTTTACATGGGCTGCATGCACACTCCTCTTTTGCTTGGATAGATTAGAATGTAACTAGGATGGTTGTGCAGGAAAAGATCCTCAATATCCTTCCTTGGATGTCAGTTCTTGCTAGAATTATCTCTTTGAAGATGTATTATCTCTTTGAGATTTCATTCTTGCTCATCCACTTTTCTCCCAATGTTTGCCAACTTCCAACCTTGAGGATAAGGTTGTTTTGTGGTTAAAATGGTAACCATTGCAGTTCCCATCTTAAACATCTCATAGAACTTTGAAATTAACATGGTTCACATCAAAGAACTTGCCACACCACCACCCAAATGTCATTGCACCCAGCTGACCTCATAGGGATTTTCTCCTCCAGTAGGTTTTTTCCCTTCATGTCATTATACCACTCATCCTACACCTTCTCCATTTTCCAACTCCCCTCAAATCAACATGATACACATCACTACACAAGTGCATAAGGGCAAAGAAAAGGTAGCTGACCCACCAACTAATCCTATACCCAACATACCATCTGCACCCATACCTAAAATAACTATCCATGGCCCCGCATACCCCATTTCTAATGGTGTCACACATTGCACCATGCTCAAACAATTACACCAATCACCCCTCAAAATGTCCTTATATGACCTCATCCAAACCTTGGAATCCCATCATTAAGCTCTCATGGAGGTTCTTCAATATATTGAGGTTTTACCCAATGACCCTACACCCACCGCCTCCATTGTCACACCCCATCATGTATCCTCTCTCACAAAATTACCGCCTTCATCCTCACCTCACCTTGTCCACCAAGTGGCCTCCCTCGGCTTCTCGGAGGAGGAGATCGGCCATGCCAAAATGATGACCCGGACCTAGCCCTCTTCATCTCTGTCCACATTGATGACATATGGGTACATTGTGTGATGATTGATGGAGAAACTACCATTAACATCATTTCATCCCATGCATTTTCTCAAATGCACATAGCTAACAATTACATCCATAAACATCTAGTCATGTTGCGTTTGTTCAACGATGCCATCACTTCCACACTAGGCACTGTCATCCTTCACGTTCGCATGGGCCCCTGCACTATTCCATAATTGTTTTATGTTTTGGAGGGGGAATTCCAATATAAATTGTTGCTTGGTAGACCTTGGATCTCATGTCATGGGTTGTGTTCCTTCTACTTTGCATCGATGTGTAAAGTTTGAACATGAGGGACACACTTATACCATTCCAGCTGACCCATCACCTTTCAAAACATGCAACATGCTTTACCGAGCCAATGATGTGCTCATACCTATCAAGCCATCTACCTCCACAACCACTACCGCTTCACCTACACCTCCACCTACCAATACAGCCGCTGCTTTCACCGCACATACCTCCTCTATTCCTACCACTGATATCACCTCCACGGCTGACCCATTAGCTTCCCAATCCATTAACTCCACCTCTGCATTAACCTCCACACATCATCCATACCGCTACCCACATACCAACCACTCGATCCCTTGGAAGTTGTTTTTCAATGCCCCACTCGGGGAATACCACCTATATAGTGTCAACACCTTCCTTACTCCACACGAGTATGGAAGCCTTCACCTACACCCTTGATATGATCATCGTATAGGAGAATGCCTCCTTTATGGTCCTCCTTTATTATCTTTGTACTAGTCTCACCTATGGGGAATTGATACTACCACCTACACACTTGAACCACTATCACAACCCCACCCATTTTCCGTGGACTTCCAATCACTTACCAATCACCATTTTCCCACACCTTCCTACACCGCTATGCGTGGAAGGGTTTTGGTTTTGTATTTTATGAGCAAGGTTGCCATACTATTATTCCATGTACCACCCACAAACATAATGACCGGAGTGGTATTGGCTTCCCCGACCCTTCTACCAAACAAGCCCGTATTGAATTCATTGAGGACCCTAGCCCTTCTCCACCTTCATCACCACCCTCACCGATGGAGTCGATGGATCTTGAATCTATCCCCCTAACTTTTTTTTTTCATAAACACCATTTCCTTGGGGCCTTTGACTTATCAACATGAAGGCGAGGCCCCTTCTACTCTCCCATTCCTGTATCCTGAGATGATCGACGATGACACACCGACCATTAACGTCATTCAATGTCAAGATGATGAATCCATACTCACCTACCTTGGTGTAAAAGCCTCATATATTCATTGGTCATGACCCTCTCGAGGCACAAACCATGTTGAATGAATCGACTATCAAAATCAACATTCATACTTAGGACGACCCACACATCCTAAAGATAGGAAAATCTTTAGATGCTACATCACCAAAGTAGCCACCTGCCCCTGTAGGGCATCTCTCTAGACTTTGATGGTGGCTAAGTTTGGCTGCCCTAGCCTCGATGGTACAGCTCTCAGCTGTGCCGCCCACCACTACCTGTATCCATCTGCGCAACCCTAAGCATCATCAATCTGTATGTATCTATAGGCCGCTTTCTCTTATCCATTCGGAATTGTCAGGTCATGGTGGAGACATAGGTCTCTCCACATCATCTCTCATGTACTACATAAGAATGGTGGCGACACCCTAGACTAATCCAAACTGATGTCTAACTCACTCTATGTGTATCTACTCATGCTCACCCACTCTCCTCCCCTCTATCCGCAGATGTATCTATAACCCAACTAGCTCGTGGGCATGGGCATATGTCTATATGAGGGGGAAGCCCACATACGGCCTCCAAATGATGTCCACCCCAGATAGCCCCTCCAAGTAACCTCTTGTAATAAGCTACATCATGCATAGCTCTGGCACCTCGAGCCTCTCCCATGCCGGTACCCACCGCCTGTACCCCACTCTCAAAACTCTCCATGGGAATGCATCTGCCCAGGGCATCCCCATTGGTCAAACACAAAAAATGTGCTCGTACACCCAGTAATGTAGTAGTACAATGTAGTAGATGTTGAACCTCTGCAGTTGCCCATAAGCCCATAGCTCTTATACACTTGTGTCAAGAATGTAGGTGCCCATGTGAACTATGTCCAATGTATCATTATGTCATGGAGGACTCCCATCGCTGACCTCGGAATCTCCCCCGCATCCGGCAATGCAAAGAAGAAACTACCTCCATCATGAGTACCGCTAACCTCATCTCCTCTATATGAGCTCTATACATCATTCCATAGCTCATGCTTGCACTATGGAATGTCGTATGCTACACCCTCACCAAAAAGGAGTGTTAGTAGCTCCTTAGATGCATATGAAGAGATGGAATACACCTGGGCCCCTAATATGGGTAACCGCAGGATCCTGTAGACATCCTCTAGGGTGATCGTCATCTCACCCATTGGCAAATGGAAAGTGTTGGTCACCAAGTCCCATCTATCGATGAGGGCAACCATAAGACTCGCCTCCTAGACTACATGCCAGTAGCGCCTCACCCCTATCAGCCCCACCTCTACAACGTGTTGCCACTCCACCTGTGTTGCGCTTGCCTCGTGTCACACAAACAAGGGTGGCACCCGGGCCCTCTTCCGTAACTCGTCTCGGGCATGCATCCCAAAATGCAATGTATTAGTACACCTTCCCAACTTACCTTATTTTACCCCACATCCCGCCCTAATCTCTTTCCCCACCCCCATCCCATTGGCCTTGTCGCTCACCAAAACCTACCCAAACCCATCTACCCGAACCTATCTAACCTAACCCTCACCCAAACCTACCCAAACCCATCTACCCGAACCTATCTAACCTAACCCTCACCCAAACCTACCCAAACCCATCTACCCGAACCTATCTAACCTAACCCCCACCCAAACCTACCCAAACCCATCCACCCAAACCTATCTTCCCTAACCTCACCCAAAACCACCCTCAACCCTTCCCCCCCACCTAACCCTTCCCCACCTAACCTACTTTTTGGTCCCCACTTACCCTTAGGTTCACCGGTGCCGGTTCTCATCAACCGACCCCGGTTATCCCCTGACCACCCATGGTCTCCCTTTGACCGGTATTGATCACTGTTCTTGTAACTAGTACCGGTCACTACCCACCGATGTTAGCCACAAGTCAACCGATGTCAGTCACTGTCGTGCCACCCGCCTCGACTTCCCAACCCTAATTTTTCCCTTCCTATTCATTCTACTCACCCAACTCCCTCCTTACACCCTTATTTATTCCTACCTTACCCTTTTACCCTTCCCCATGCCCATTACCCTCCATGTTTCCCGTTTTGAAATTCTTCCCCCCAAACCCCCATTTTTTCATATTTCCTATATTCTAGCTGATTTAACCAAACAATAAAAACAAAGGTTAAACTCCTACCTAATCCAACTTCCGCCATTAGGGTGGAACCTCTAGCCTCTTCGCCACTCCTCTCAAGCCCTCTCCAAATTTCTCCACCATCCTTAATTGACCTCTACCTCTCTCCACTAATCACCTTGCTCGATTTGATCTCCTGACCCCACCTCTCACTCAATCAATCTCACCTATGTGGCTCGCCAACTCAGCTCTATGCCGTACTCTTTTGTCCTCTTCCTCTTTTTTCTCTTCTTGTCCTTTTCTTCCTTTTCACAATGCACAAATGAATTTTAAACACGCGGGTTTCCCACTTTTTATACCCTACCCGACTCGACCAACATTGATCAACCCTTAATTGAGGTCGGTCTGATGCCCTAGATAACCGCCATCAATTCCCCTACACCGTCATCGGTTCATACTAACCGATTTTGGTTACCCTGCGTACTCATTTCCCTCACATTCACCTACTTTTCCTTACCTCCCCTTTCTTTTGCCTTCCCTACACCTACCTGGACCACTTTACCTTCACTTCTAGCCCTCCACCTTCTTCAACCTCACTACATCCGTTGTTGAAGCCTCCTTATTTTACCCCTACCTTGGCCTTACCCATGCCATCATCTCGATATTTGGACCTGGACCATTGCTAGTGACCTTTTGACCTCATGTGTTTGTTATACCTTGCGGCACTGTTACCTATGTTGATTGACCCAATGACCTTACCTTGTTTATTACCATGATTGTTTATCTTGACCCTACCTTTGGTGTCTTTGGAACATACCTACACATTCCTGCACCTAACCTACGTTGTGTTTCCCGACCTTATCCTAAACCTTGATACTGGATTCACTTCACCCTTGTTTAGATAAACATATCACCCTTAGACGATGTAGAGTTTGTTTGCTCTTCAAACTGGTAGCATGCTACAGCTTTATATATGTGCGTGGATTTGAATGTTTCTACCTTTGACCCTAACCCATTACCTAGATCACCCGAGTAGACCTTTCACCCTTTTCCCCTCCACCCACTTGCCTTTTCCTCACATTTACCTTTTATCAAACCACTCACCGCTTTAGCCTATTGCCTCGTCAATTCCTAGTTTGAGGGGGATCACCTTCACCCTCACATGGGCCAACCACATCTTATTTTTGTTAGCATCGCTTACCAATACAAGCTACACAACAAAAAGGGGCAAAATGTAGACACTAAAATTAGGTCACACTCCCCCTTCATCCCTTGACATATAAGCCCCCTTTATTACATCTACCTAGCCATGACCCCCTTCACCCTACTAATATAACTTAAATTAAATTAATGCTTTATCCTCTCTATATTTATTATTTAAATATCTTATTTATAATATCTACATAAACAGTTCACTTAGACACCTCACCAAGCTAACTCAACCTAAGACCTATTCTTAGCAACCATAACTAACTAAGACTTACCCAAACCCTAAAAATCGGTGCCTACACTCCCTCTAACCACATTCCCACGCTTGCATGTTCACAAGAAGCTCCTAGTATAATCCACGGGATAATGACACAAGATCTAAGGAAATCGGAGGATCTCCCTAAGTTTAGTAAACCTAGGAAATCCCTCCTTGACCTACGTCAATTACCCCCAATCGCCGTTGGGTTAAGATGGAACCACCGGTGGTTACCATTTTAACCCCAAAATAACCTTATTCTCAAGGTTGGAAGTTGGAAAACATTGGGAGAAAAGTGGACGAAGAAAGAAAAAAATCTCAAAGAGATAATGCATCTTCGAGAGCCAATTCCAATAAGAACTCGACATCCAAGGAAGAGATTGAGGATCTTCGCTTGCACGGCCATCTCGGTCACATTTTGATCTATCCAAGAAAAAGAGGAGTGTGCATGCAGCCCATGTAGAAGCTTTTCTTCAGTTGGTGATCACTTGTAGCCTTCAAACCCATCATCAACACCTCCATCCTTCACACATAGACTTTCAGGAATGAAATCCAAGTAAATACAACATCATACTTTCCCCGGTTATTTCATTTTATCATTATTTTATCATCTATTGTTTATCTTGCTCCCTATTGACCATCTCTAGCATGGTTCACATCAAAGAACTTGCCATACCACCACCCAAATTTCATTGCACCCACCTGACCTCATAGGGCTTTTCTCCTCTAGTAGGTTTTTTCCCTTAATGTCGTTATACCACTCATCCTACACCATGTTAATTTCAATTTATGTTTTTGATTGTTTGGTTAAATTGGCTAGAATATAGGAAATATGAAAAAATGGGGGTTTGGGGGAAGAATTTCAAAACGGGAAACATGGAGGGTAATGGGCATGGGGAAGGGTAGGGGGTAGGGTAAAAGGGTAAGGTAGGAACAAATAAGGGTGTAAGGAGGGAGTTGGGTGGGTAGAATGACTAGGAAGGGAAAAAGTAGGGTTGGGAAGTCGGGCGGGCGGCATGATGACAAAGTGACCGAATCACCGACTTGTGGCTGATGTCGGTGGGTAGTTATTGGTACCGGTCACAAGAACAGTGATTGATGCTGGTCAAAGGGAGACCAGAGTGGTTAGGGTATAACCGGGTTGGTTGATGAGAACCAGGTCTTGCCGGTGAACCTAAGGGTAAGTGGAGACCAAAAGGTAGGTTAGGTGGGATGGGAAGGATTAAGGGTGGTTTTGGGTGAGGTTAGGGAAGATAGGTTCAGGTGGATGGGTTTGGGTAGGTTTGGGTGGGGGTTAGGTTAGATAGGTTTGGGTAGATGGGTTTGGGTAGGTTTGGGTGAGGGTTAGGTTAGATAGGATGGGTTGGGTAGGTTTGGGTGAGTGACAAGGCCAACGGGATGGGGGTGGGGAAAGAGATTAGGGTGGGATGTGGGGTAAAATAAGGTAAGTTGGGAAGGTGTACTAATACATTGCTTTTGTGGGATGCAGGCCCAAGACGAGTTACAGATGAGGGCCTCAAAAGCCACCCTTGTTATTGCGCATAAGATAGTGAGCACGATGCGAGTGGAGTGGCAACACGTTACGCAGGTGGGGCTAATAGGGGTGAGGCACTACTGGCATGTAGTCCAGGAGGCGAGTCTTATGGTTTCCCTCATCGATAGATGGGACTCGGCGACCAACACCTTCCATTTACCGATAGGTGAGATGACGATCACCCTAGAGGACGTCTACAGGATCTTGCGGTTGCCCATATTGGGGGCTAGGTGTATTCCATCTCTTCAGAGGTGTCTAAGGAGCTACTAGCACCCCTTTTTGGTGAGGGTGTAGTAGACCTGACATTCCATAGTACTAGCATGAGCTATGGAGTGATGTATAGAGCTCATCCAGAGGAGATGAGGTTAGTGGTACTCGTGATGGAGGTAGTGTGCTGCTTCACATTACTAGATGTAGAGGGGGAGATTCCTAAGGTCACTGATGGGAGTCCTCCATGACATGATGATACATCGGAAATGGTTCACATGGGAACCTGCATTGCTGACACAGTGTATAGAGAGCTATGGGCCTACGGGTGATTATGGAGGTTCAACATCTGCTACATCGTACTACTACATTGTTGGGCATATGAGCACATTGTTTGTGTTCAACCAGTGGGGATGCCTCGGGTAGATGCATTCCATGGAGATTTTGAGAGTGGGGTATAGGTGGTGCGTACCAGCCATGGGAGGCCCAAGGTGCCATAAGCTATGCATGATGTAGCTTATTACAGAGGTTACTGAGGGGGCTGTCTCGGTGGACATCATTTGGAGGCCGTATGTGAGCTTCCCCTCATACAAACAGATGGCCACGGAGCTAGCTAGGCTTCGATACATTTGTGGATAAAGGGGAGGAGAGTGAGAGAGCATGAGTAGATACCCATAGAGTGAGTTAGATGCCGCTTGATTAGTCTGGGTGTACCGCCTCCATTCTTGCAGATAGGAGAGATGATGTGGAGAGACCTTTGTCTCCACCATGACCCACAGTGCCAATTGGATAGGAGGAGTAGCCTATAGATACATAGATTGATGATGTTGGGGTTATAGATGGATACAAGTAGTGGTGGGTAGCACAACTAAGAGCCGTACCACCAAGGCCAAGGTAGCCAGACTTAGCCACCATCACAGTCTAGAGAGATGCCCTACAAAAAGGTGTGTAGCTACTTTAGTGATGTAACTTGGGATCATGTAGGGGCAGCTGATAGGTACAGAGGCACATGTTGCCACATTACAGCCCAGATAACGATGTTGTAGGGTTAGGTAGGGCAGGGATAGGTACCTACACATGTAGAGGTAGGGGAGATGGAGATGGAGAGGAGGTAGGCAGAGATGGAGGGAAGATAACAACCCTACAGGTGCATGTGTAGAATTTATAGGGCCAGTTGATCACAGTGCAAGGGTATGTTATGAGTCTGCAGGGCCAGCTGATAGTAGCACAAGCCCAGATTATGACCCTACAGGCCCAAATACAAGCACAAACATAGATTCCTAGGCTGACTCAAGTTCTAGTACCAGCACAGGGCTCAATGCAGGTTCAAGGATAGGGTCCCATTATACAGGTACCACCACAGGTAGTGGGACCCATGGCACCTCCATAGATAGTACCCATGGCCAAGTTCAGAGATGCCCTTGGAGAGGCATGGTATTACCAGGATCATTTTTTAGCTACCGGGCTAGATATGCCTCCTATGCCAAATATAAAGCACAACAAGCCTCCAAAGGAGAGGACTAGATCCTGCACTCACAAAGTGTGGAGAGTACATGAGGCCAACGAAGTTCGGAGGCGGGGTCGTGGTGAGGCCACTAGTGTGCAGAAGCTAGCCCCGGGGGGGCCATCAACAGGAGGTGAGTTAGGTGTTGGGCCCCAGATAGGTATGAAAGAGGGGTTAGGAGAGACATAGTCACAAGGAGCCTTCCTCGACATCAGATGGGGAGATGATTGACTCATTATAGACCTGGCTTGTGTGCCGAGTCATTTTTGTGTGGATTGTATATGAGACCGGCTTGTGTGCTGAAGAGATTTTATATTTATGATTTTTTTGTACATGATACCGGCCTACAAGCTGAAGATATTTTTGTATTGGATAGTGGCCTACGAGCCGACGATGTATGAGAGACACACATGATACCGGCCTGCGAGCTAAAGATATTTTTGTATTGGATAGCAGCCTGCGAGCCAACGATGTATGAGAGACACATGTACTTTTGAGATGAGCATACATTATTGTGATACACAGGTATTTTTATGATGAGATGTGTGAGGTTTAGATGATTATGTGTTGTGATGTGTGTGTTATTTTACTTTCATTATGATATGAATGGATTAGGTGAGTTAGGCATGGCGGAGTCAGGTAGGCTTAGGCATGGATTGAGTCAGGTTGGTTTAGGCATGGATCGAGTCAGGTCGATTTAGGTATGGATCGAGTCAGGTCAGTTTAGGCATGGATCAAGTCAGGTCAGTTTAGGTATGGATCGAGTCAGGTCAGTTTAGGCATGGATCGAGTCAGGTCAGTTTAGTCATGATTCATTATGGTTTGCAATGAATGATACTATGGGTCATATGTGAAATGTTGTATAATCTATGCATAGTGATGAGAGAGTGATGGTAGGTGTAATAAATGTATGCTATGGTAAACAACTTGTTATGTATGTGGCTTAATTTCCAATTTTGTTAGAAAACAGGGGAACTAAGTGAAATGTGGGGTAAATGGTGAGTTAGGCATGGTTAATTAATTGTTTAGGGTAGAGAGTGGCCGAGCTAACCCCCAAGGGCCCCATGCCCTTAGAGTGCTGCCTACATAGTCCTAGTGAAAAGGGACCTCAGGCCGATGTAGTTCTCCCATAAGCTAGGGAAGAAGATGAAAATGAGTTGGTAGGTTTGTGGTCATGTTGTGGGTTTGGGTTTAATAGGTGGGGGTAGATGATAGTAAAAATGTGGCAGGTGAGGGTGACTATGGCGAAAGGGGAGGATGACCCCAAAAGGTAAGTGTCGAGGACCAAGTCCTGTATAAGGTAATCAAAATGTAAACAAAGATGGTTAAAAGATAAGAGGGGGTAATAAAGCCACCTGATTGGGTAGAATCATACTTGAGTAGATTATACCTCGAAAAGGGGTGATGAATACAAGACCTAAAAGGCATTACATGTTTAACTGCTTTCTAAGATGAAAGTAGTCATAGGATCACCAAATGTTGAAATTCCAAGATGTCCCTTGAGGTAATTTAGGAAATTATAGTGGAAATGATAAGGTTAGTGAAAGGTAGTTAATTTTATATGTTTGAAGTGACAGTCTTTTGGGCAAGAGATCCAAGGTCACAATGGGCAAGTCCATGACTAATTTTTTTTTTTTTGATAGATTGATCGATGTGGGAAGCTTTGGTTCTCTCCTTATATATATATATATATATATATATATATATATATATATTGAAAGCTTCACATAGCTGTCCTTCAAGGGAGCAGTCTATTTATAGTAGCAATTTTTGGTCGAGAGGAAGATGTCCTTTTGAGGGAGTCATCATTTTTTTATTAGAAGTTTGACTCAAGGAGTTTTGGTCCCATTGGAGGTCTTAGAAATCATGGACAAGACCAAGGTGAAGGATAGGACTCTTGTTCAAAAGGCAAGGTGGAATGACCATGGGATCTCATCTAAGGGTAGACGAAAAAGTATCCATGAGAATCATGCTAGGTGTAGTGCCATAGTACACATATTCAAGAGAAGATAACAAGTGATGGGTACTCACATGATTCTTGTTTAATCATTAGGGAGGTGTATGGAGTGGATAACGCTCAAGGGACGAGCTTGTTAAGAGACAAAGGGTGAGGTAGGACAATGAGTCAACAATAGAATGGTCGAAGGTGTAATGCGTTAAGGGGCTTAGGTTCGGGTTTACCCTCAAGTGAGGATAAACGATAGGCACTTGATCCATAGGTATGAGTTACGATGTATGGTCCAAGCCAATTAGGAGTGAATTTTCCCCGTTTACTTTTTTCTTCTTTGGTTACATGTTGATTTTCTTTCAAGACAAGGTCACCGACTTGGAAGGTTTGTTCATGCACACGTTTGTCATAGGCATGTTTGATACGTTATTGATAAACTTGAAGGTGATCCAGAGCGTTAAGATGATGTTCTTCTAATAACTCTAGTTGTGCTAAGCCATCCCGAGGAAATTCATCATCGAAAGCATGTCCTAGAGAGAAATGCAAAGTGAAGGGATTTGGACTTGGAGAGGAAGAACAACCTATGTACCGTAGACCGAGAGAAAAGGTGTAGCTACAAAGTGGCAATGTGAATACTAGTGCGGTATGCCCATAGAGCAAAAGGAATGTGTGTATGCCAATCCTTCCCAAAGATCATCAACCACTTTCATTAGAATTTATTGAGGGTTTTGTTAGTGTGGCTTGGCATTGGTTTGTGGGTAATAAGGTGAGGAGAAACTAAGTGAATGATGAAGGCGACGTAAAGTTTTTTTGCAGTGTTTTGTTTTTGAATTGTTTTCCATTGTCGCGATGAGGCGATGAGGGACACCAAAGTGAAAAATGATGTGATGGTTAATGAACTCACGTATTTTCTCAACTTTCATGGAGATGAGTGGTATGGCTTACACCTATTTTGTGTAGTTTTTGGTAGTAGCTATGATCCATTGATGGCGTTGGGAAGAATGAGGATTGATTTCTCCAACAAGATCCAAACCCCATTGAGGAAGGGCCAAAGGTCACGAGTGACCTGTAAGGCATGACTGGGTGTATGATGAAGGTTGGAATGTTGTTGACATTTCACGTAGCATTTGACATAGTCGCAACAATCATGGTTAAGGGTTGGCCAGTAATAGCCTAGGAAAACAATACGCTTAGTAATAGTGGGGCCACTAAAGTGACCTCCACATATGCCATCATGAACCTCCTTGATGGTATAAGGAATTTCAGAACTTGTGAGGCATCGTAAGAGAATACCATCAAAGTTGCACTTATAGAGGAGTCCCCTAGGATAACAAAATGAGAGACCTTCTTAAGGAAGGTGCATTGTCCATTATGGGTGAGATCAGGAGGTAAGATGGAGAGGGAAATGTAGTCAGAGTATTGTTTATACCAAAGGTCACTTGGGTCAAGGGTGTCAGTTTTGATTGAGTAAACATCATGAGGTAAATAAGAAGGCAAATGGAGGCATTGTACAGTGACAAATATTTTGGAATCGGTAGGGGAAGCGGGTATTTGGGAAGCTAAGTAGGCCATGGTATCTGTAAATTTGTTGGTTGACCATGGGATGGTTTGAAGGGTGTGACGATCAAAGGTGGTCAAAAGTATGTCGACATGTTGTTTATACTTTTGAAGTATCTCATTACAACATTGGTATATACCATTGACTTAGTTTACGACCAATGTGAATCACCAAAGATGTGATTGATTTGACATCTAGGGCATATGCGGCTTGAGACCTAGTATGAGCACTTCGTACTTGGAAATATTGTTGGTGCATTCAAAGTATAATTTGAAAGACAAAGGCTATTAGGTTATGGAGACTATTTTTATGTGTGAAAGTGTTGAAGACTCGTACACTAAGAGTACTTGTACACTTTTCGAAAAATGCACCCGACATATCGGGAAATGTGCTCTTCTCATATGGGCAAGTTTTTTGACCCATAGGTTTATGGGACGGGTTTTTCCCATGGTTTTGATACCCATGGTTTTGTAAAATTTCTTAAGTAGTTGTCTATTTATATGGTCTTATGCATATGATAGATGTACAAGTAAATGTATTGCAGATGTGTTTTGAATTCGGGTGTGAATTTTGTAGAGTTTGTTGAGCATAGCTCTAAATGGATTTGGGTATTGTATTGAGAGAGTGGAGGCTTGTAATAAAATCTGAGCAAGTGATTCTTGGTGGACGTAGCCCAAATTGGTTAAACCATGTTAAATCTTGTCTCTCTATGTTGTGTTATTTATTCTGCACTTTTACTTGAGATCTGTAATATTTTCTACATATTAGTTTCTACTGTTGCGATTCTGTAAGGGATTATTCCACATATTTTATCCCTTATTTCCTAACAATTGGTATCAGAGCCTGGTTTGTTTTTTAAAGTGTTGAATCACAGGGAAATTTTTTAGCTTGAGTGGGAGCTATGGCAGATGATGGAAGATCTAGGGTTGATAAATTCAACGGGTAGAATTTCAGTCTTTGGAAGATGCAGATGGAAGATTACCTTTATCAGAAGGATCTTTATACTCCATTGTCTGAGAAGGTGAACAAACCCTCGAGTATGACAGATGTGGAATGGTATTTGTTGGATCGGAAGGCACTTGGAACGATTCGGCTATGTATTGCATCTTTGGTATTATTTAATGTTTCAAAGGAAAAGACTACAAAAGATTTAATGGATGCATTAGGGAAGTTGTATGAAAAACCCTTTGCCTCTAATAAGATATTTTTAATGAAAAAGTTGTTTAATATGAAGATGCATGAGAATAGTTCGAAGAGTAGATCATTTAAATGATTTTAATACGACTTTGAATATGCTAGCTTCGGTTACAATATAATTTGATGAAGAAGTTAGGGCTTTATTAATTCTGTGCTCTTTACCTGAGAGTTGGAATAGCCTGAGTAATGGCGGTAAGTAACTCGGTTCCAGCTAACTTGAAGTTGAAGTTTTAGGATGTTGTAGGGGTGATTCTAAGTGAGGAAATGCGAAGAAAAAGCTCTCAGGGAATCTTCTACTTTAGGGAATAGTTTGACAATGGATACTAGAAGGAGACACAAGAATAGAGGAATTCATGGAAAATCAAAAGATCGGGCAAGGTCAAAATCCAAGAATAAGATTGTATGCTAGAATTGTGGAAAGCCGGGCATACAAAGAAGGACTATTAGGAGCTTCGGGATAAGAAGAAACAACAGGAAGAAAACAAGGAGGAAAATGTGGCAATGGTAATGTATGTCAGGATGCTTTGATTCTTTCTTTGCACAATATTATTGAATCTTGGGTTTTAGATTCGAGGGCTTCTTTCCATGCTACTCCACATAGGCATTATTTTGTTGATTATGTTCAAGGAGATTTTGGGCATGTTTTTCTTGGTGATGATGAGCCTTGCAACATAGTTGGAAAAGGTTACTTCGAAGTTAAGATGCGTAATGGGAATACATGGCTATTGAAGGATGTCAGACATGTGCCTACATTAAGATAAAATTTGATATCGGCGGGGGCAATTGGAA
The DNA here is from genome assembly GCA_018340775.1 of Taxus wallichiana var. yunnanensis. Classification (NCBI taxonomy): domain Eukaryota; kingdom Viridiplantae; phylum Streptophyta; class Pinopsida; order Cupressales; family Taxaceae; genus Taxus; species Taxus wallichiana. Next base: position 638,984,907 of record CM031235.1, read on the forward strand.
GTGATGGTTGTACTGTGATATTTACAGCAGACTCTTGGAAGGTTACCAAGGGTGCTCTTGTGGTGGCAAGAGGTAAGAAGGTTGGAACCTTGTATTTAACCACTTATAGCACTAATGTTTGTAATCTTGTGGCTTCAAAAGTAGATACAACATTGTGGCACTATAGGCTCGGTCATATGAGCCATAAGGGCATGGAGATCATAAAGAAGAATTTACCGGATATACAGAAACAAGTTTGGAGTTTTGTGAGGACTGCATATATGGGAAAAAGAAGTGAGTAAGGTTTCTCAAGGTTGGACCTACAAAGAAAGAGAGTAAGTTAGAGCTGGTGCATTCTGATGTGTGGGGGCTAGCTCAGGTATCATCTCTTGGGGTTCAAGTTATTATGTTACTTTTATTGATGATGCAACAAGGAAAGTTTGGGTTTATTGTATTAGAAACAAATCTGATGTATTTGACACTTTTGTTAAATGGAAAGCCTTGGTAGAGAATGAAATAGGTCTTAAGCTAAAATGTCTTAGGTCAGATAATGGAGGGGAGTATTGCAGCAATGAATTTGATGATTACTATTCTAAGAATGGAATCCACAAGAAAAAGATGGTTCTAGGAACTCCACAGCAGAATGGGGTATCAAAAAGGATGAACAAAACAATAATGGAATGTGCTAGGAGCATGAGGTTACATGCGGATCTGCTCTTTTTTTTTTGGGCAGAAGCGGTGAGCACAAATGTGTACTTGATAAACAGAGGACCCTCAAGTGCCTTAGATGGAGGCATACCTGAGGAGGCTTGGTATGGTAAGAAAGTTGATTATTCATTTCTTAGAGTCTTTGGATGTGAGGTGTTTGTTCATATAGACAAGGATGATAGGACCAAACTAGAGGCTAAATTAGAAAAATGTACTTTCATTGGTTATGGTGGTGATGACTTTGGATATAAATGTTGGAGTATTAAGGATAAGAAAATCATTCGATCTAGGGATGTGGTCTTTAATGAGAAAGTCATGTATAAGCAACAGTTGCAGGAAAATAGGGAAGAATCCAAGAAAGAATATGCAGTGATAGAGGATCTTCCGGATGGGAAAGTGACACATGAATCAGTTCAGAACCCCCTCAACAGAACCCCAAACTCCTATATTGAGGAGGTCTTCTAGGGTAAGAAGAGAACCTAAACATTTTTCTCCTTCTCTTTATTATTTATTACTCACTGATAGTGGAGAGCCAGAGAGCTTTGATGAAGCAATGTAGGTAGATGCTAGGAAGAAGTGGGAGCAAGCCATGGATGAGGAGCATCAGGCTCTCATGGAGAACCAGACTTGGGATTTGGTAAAGCTACCCAAAGGAAAAGAGCATTACAAAACAAGTGGGTGTTCAGAGTCAAAGAGGAAGAAGGAGGCAAGAAAATATACAAGGCCCGGTTGGTGGTCAAGGGGTTTGCATAGAAAAAAGGTATAGATTTTGATGAGATTTTTTCTCCTGTAGTAAAAATGACTTCTATTAGAACTGTTCTAGGAATAGTTACAACAAAAGACTTACACTTAGAACAACTTGATGTAAAAACTACATTTCTCCATGGTGATTTGGAGGAGGAACTATAAATGCAACAACCAAAGGGATATGAGGTCAAAGGTAAAGAGGAGATGATGTGCAAACTGAAGAAGAGCTTGTATGGCTTGAAACAAGCTCCACATCAATGGTATAAGAAATTTGATAGCTTCATGATGGAGAAAGGTTATATTAGATGTCATTCTGACCATTGCATGTATACAAAGAAATTTGAGGATGGCAGTTATATTATCCTTTGTCTGTATGTGGATGACATGTTGGTTATAGGTAAAAACATGAAGAAATAAAAGTACTCAAGAAGCAGCTAAGTGAATCCTTTCTTTATGAAGGATTTGGGGGCAGCCAAACAAATCCTTGGTATGAGGATATCTCGGGATAGGAAGGAATGGAAGCTAACTTTATCTCAGGAAGAGTACATTAAGAAAGTCTTGGAGAGGTTTAATATGCAGGATGCTAAACCGGTTGGGACTCCTTTGGTAGGCCATTTCAAGTTATCAAAGGAGCAGTGTCCCAAGACAGAGTAGGAGAGAAACCAAATGTCCAAGGTACCTTACTCATCAATAGTTGGTAGTTTGATGTATGCCATGGTGTGCACTAGGCCTGATATTGCCCATGCAGTGGGAGCGGTGAGTAGATTTATGAGTGATCCAGGTAGAGATCACTGGTAGGTAGTAAAGTGGATCCTTCGGTATTTGCGAGGGACCATGGGGACAGTTTTGTGCTACAATGGATCAAACACCATTTTGTGTGGTTATGTAGATTCAGATATGGCTGGAGATGTAGACAGCAGGAGGAGCACAACAGTTATGTTTACACTGTAGGTGGAACAACAGTAAGCTGGATTTCACGACTATAGAAGTTGGTGGCTTTGTCAACCACGGAGGCTGAGTATGTTGCTACCACAGAGGAAAGCAAGGAAATGATTTGGTTACAACAATTACTTGAGGAGTTGGGGCATAAGCAAGAGGAAGGAAAGTTGCATAGTGATAGTCAGTGTTATACACCTAGCTAAGAACTCTGCTTTCCACTCTAGGACAAAGCATATACAGTTAAGGTACCATTTCATTAGGACAACTTTGGAGGAAGAGAAGTTGAAGTTGGAGAAGATTCATACCAGTTAGAATCCTACAAACATGATGACCAAGGTGGTCACAAGGGAAAAATTGAAGTTGTGTTCAGCTTTGGTTGGTCTTCACGAAAACTAGTGAAGGGTTGAGAAGCTTGCTCAGAGGAAAACTAGTCTCCAAGTGGGAGATTGTTAGGTTGTGGAGCCTGTTTTCATGTGTGAAAGTGTTAAAGACTGTACACTAAGAGTAATGTACACTTTTCATGTATCCTTTTTGGGGTTTGGGGGTGTAACCCCAAAAAAAAATTTTACGTGAATTTTTTTGGCCTCGAAAAATGCACCTGACATATCGGGAAATGTGCTCTTCTCATATGGGCGAGTTTTTTGACCCATAGGTTTATGGGATGGGTTTTTCCCATGGTTTTGATACCCACGGTTTTGTAAAACTACTTAAGTAGTTGTCTATTTATATGGTCTTATGCATATGATAGATGTACAAGCAAATGTATTGCAGATGTGTTTTGAATTCGGGTGTGAATTTTGTAGAGTTTGTTGAGCATAGCTCCAAATGGATCTGGTATTGTATTAAGAGAGTGGAGGCTTGTAATAAAATCTAAGAAAGTGATTCTTGGTGGACGTAGCCCAAATTGGGTGAACCACGTTAAATCTTGTCTCTCTCTATGTTGTGTTATTTATTCTAACTTTTACTTAAGATCTATAATATTTTTGTATATTAGTTTCTCTTGTTGTGATTCTCATGAGGATTATTCCACATATTTTATCCCTTATTTCCTAATAAAGGCATGGGTTCTCCATCCGAGGAATGAGGATAACACCAGCCTTGCCCCCATGTTGACACTTAGAACCATTGAAGAACAATGTCATTTGGTAAGGGGTTCGTCCGAGGAAAGGGTAGTGATGGATTCATGGGAAAGTAAAAATTAGAGGGTTGGTCCACGGTAATAGGTGCATCACCTAGTTTTTGGATGATAGCCTATCCCTTAATGGACATTTGGTGAATGAATTCAAGGTCAAGATCAGCCGTAAGCATAAGCCATCGCGTGACATGCTGATTTTGATAAGGTTTGGCATACATGAAGTTAAAGGATAATTGTTGGTCATGAAATAGGTTTTGTGGTTGAGTAGGTAATGGCGGAGTTTTGTGGCAACAAAAAAAAAAAGGCTAAGCAAAGCTTTTTTGGATGGTTGTATCAGGTTTCATAGTCCACAAGAGTACATCTTATGTAATAAACTACCTTCTCCCTGTGTTGTTCATCATGATGAGCGAGCATAGCTCCCAAGGAATGATCGGTAGCTGATATGTATAGGTAAAAAGGTTGATCTTATTTAGGTGGAATGAGTATGGGTGGTTGGAGAAGGTATTGTTTTAGGGCTTCAAAAGCTTTGTGACAATCATCATCCCATTGAAAGGAGACATCCTTCCTAAGCAGATGATGAAATGGTTGACACCGATCAGATAATTGTGAAATGAAATGGCAAATGGACTACAATTTACCTTACAGGCTATGGAGTTGTTTAAGGTTAGTGGGTGGAGGCATTTCTAGAATGGCCTTGACTTTAGCTGGGTCAAATTCTATACCATGGAGGGAAATAATAAATCCTAGGAGTTTTCTAGAGAGAACTGCAAAGATGCACTTTTTAGGTTGAAGGTGGATGCAATATTGAATGAAGTGGTCAAATATGGTTTTGAGGATGGTGAGGTGGTCGGTGTGACACTTAGATTTGGCTAAGAGATCATCCACGTAATCTTCTAATATGTGATGCATGATATCATTGAAGATGTAAGTCATAATACGCTGATATGTACCACCAACATTTTTAAGGCCAAAAGGCATGAATCGATAGCAAAAGGTTCCCCAAGGGGTAATGAATGTGGTCTTGTGTTGATCTTCTGGGGCAAGAAAATTTGGTTATAGCCTGAGAAGCCATCCATGAGTGAGAGCATCTCATGACCAGTGGTTAGGTCAACTTGTTGATCAATACTGGGTAAGGGAAAGTCGTCCTTTGGGTAGGTGAGGTTGAGGTCACGAAAGTCTGTGAAAATGTGGAGTCCCCCTGTTGCTTTAGTAATAGGGACAATATTAGAAATCCAACGAGGATAATCAATGGGTAAGATGAAGGAAATGGAAAGAAGGTTCTAAAGTTCTTCTTTGACGAGAAGAGCAATGTGAGGGTGCATTTTCCTCAGCTTTTATTTGATAGGTTTGGCATCGGGAACGGTTACGATATTGTGGACCACTATGGTGGGGTCAATACTAGGCATGTCTACGTAAGACCAAAAGAAAGTGTGGTTATGATATCAAAGAAAAGAAGTGATGGCTCCTTGTTCAGCAGCATCTAAAGATTTTCCTATCTTTAGGATGTGTGGGTCATCTTGAGTATGAATGTTGATTTCGATAATCGATTCATTCAACATGGTTTGCATCTTAGAGGGTAACGATCGATGAATATATGAGTCTTCTACACAAATTTAGGTGAGTATGGATTCATCATCCCAACATTGAATGATGTTAATGGTCAGTGTGTCATCGTCGATCATCTCAGATACGGGAATGGGAGAGTGGAAGGGGCCTCGCCTTCGTGTTGATAAGTCAAAGGCCCCAAGGAAATGGTGTTTATGAAAAAAAAAAAAAAAAAATAGTTAGGGGGATAGATTTAGGATCCATCAACTCCGTCGGTGAGGGTGGTGATGAATGTGGAGAAGGGCTAGGGTCCTCAATGAATTCAATATGGGCTTGTTTGGTAGAAGGGTCGGGGAATCCAATACCACCCTGGTCATTATGTTTGCAGTGGTACATGGAATAACGGTATGGAAACCTTGCTCATAATAGCCAAAAACAAAACCCTTACACACACATCGGTGCGGGAAGGTGTGGGAAAAATGGTGATTGGTAAGTGATTGGAAGTCCGTGGAAAATTTTCGGGTTATGATGGTGGTTCAAGTGTGTAGGTGGTAGTATCAAGTCCCCCATAGGTGAGACTAGTACAAGATGAGGAGGACCATAAAGGAGGTGTTCTCCTATATGGTGATCATAGCGAGGGTGTTGGTGAAGGCTTCCATACTCGTGTGGAGTAAGGAAGGTGTTGACACTATATAGGTGATATTCCCCTAGAGTGAGGCGTTGAAAAACACCTTCCAAGGGATCAGTGGTTGGTATGTGGGTAGCTGGTATGGATGATGTGTCGGAGGTCGATGCAGAGGTGGAGTTAATGGATTGGGAAGCTAATGGGTTAGCCGTGGAGGTGATAACAATGGTAGGAATAGAGGAGGTATGTGTGGTGAAAGTAGCGATTGTATTGGTAGGTGGAGGTGTAGGTGAAGCAGTATTGGTTGCATGGAGGTAGATGGCTTAACAGGTATGAGCACATCATTGGGCTGGTAAAGCATGTTGCATGTTTTGAAAGGTTATGGGTCATTGGAATGGTATAAGTGTGTCCCCCATGTTCAAACTTTACACATTGATGCAAAGTGGAAGGAACACAACCCATGACATGGATCCAGGGTCTACCAAGCAACAAGTTATATTGGAATTCCCCCTCCAAAACATAAAACAATTCTTGAACAGTGCAGGGGCCCACACGAACATGAAGGATGATAGTGCCTAGTGTGGAAGTGATGGCATTGTTGAAGGAATGCAACATGACTGGATGTTTATGCATGCAATTGTTAGGTATACGTATTTGAGCAAATGCATGGGATGAAATGATGTTAATGCTAGCACCTCATCAATTATCACATAATGTACCCGTATATCATCAATGTGGATAGAGATGAAGAGGGTGGGTCCAGGTCATCATTTTGGTATGGCGCGATCTCCTCCTCTAATAATTTAAGGGAGGCTACTTGGTGGACAAGGTGAGGTGAGGATGAAGGCGGTAATTTGGTGAGAGAGGCTACATGATGGGGTGTGATAATGGAGGTTACGGGTGTAGGGTCATTGGGTAAAACCTCAATAGATTGAAGAACCTCCATGAGAGCTTGATGATGGGATTCTAAGGTTTGGATGAGGTCATATAAGGAAATTTTGAGGGGAGATTAGTGTAATTATTTGAGCATGGTGCGATGTGCAACGCCATTAGAATGGGGTATCCATTACATGCGGATAGTTATTTTAGGTATGGGTGTAGATGGTATGTTGGGTATAGGATTAGTTGGTGGGTCAACTACCTTTTCTTTTCCCTTCTGCGCACGTGTAGTGACGTGTATCATGTTGATTTTAGGGGAGTTGAAAATGGAGAAGGTGTAGGATGAGTGGTATAACGACATGAAGGGTAAAAATTATTGGAGGAGAAAAGCCTTGTGAGGTTAGCTGGGTGTAAAAACATTTGGGTGGTGGCGTGGTAAGTTCTCTGATGTGAACCATGTTAATTTCAAATTTTAGGGGTGGTTCTACGAGCTGTGAGGGTGGAGGTTGTGGTTGTGGAGTGGATAGTGTGGGAATGGGTGTAGGTGAAGCAGGATCCTCATCAAGAAGGTCGTCATCATCAAAGTTGGTTTTAGGTGGACACAATTGGATAAGGACAATTTTCAAGGCCTTGCAATTCTCCACATCATGCCCTGGCACATGATGGTATGCATAAATTTTAGTATCATCAAACCCTTTTGGCTTGGGTTTGAGGGGGTCGTAAGGTCGGAGTGGTGGTAATATGATAACATAAGTCTCAAGGAGGTTGGTTAAAATTTTGGCATAAGACCCTGCTAGTGGATCACAATGGGAAGTGAATGTAGGTTTGGATGTAGGTGTGGTTGGTTGTCAGGGAATTTTTTTGGAAGAGTAGGAACAGTTGAGCTATGGGTTTAGGCACCAGTGTGGTTTGAGGTATCAGTCAGGTTTGTTTGGGTAGGGGTATAGTAGATGGATGGGTAGGAGGGTGTGGGGTTGTTTTGACTACCTTGTTGTGGGGTAGTGGGGTTTTGTTTTTGGGTTGCATCTTCTTGGGTAAAGGTGATGTGGGTATACGGGTCTAGAAGGAAAAGTAGATGGAGGAAGAGTGTGAGTTACCCACGGGGATAATGGGGGTGCTATGAAGGTAGATGACACAAGTCGTGCTTGGGGTGTGAGGGACAATGACTGAAGTGTAGTGGGTAGTGAAGCAATGGCTGAAGGTATCGGAGGTATTGGTGGTAAATAGACTATAGGTGTAGGTATGAGTCATGTTGTGTGCCTAGGTAGGTTAGATATTTGTGAGGAAGGAATGGGCTATTGTGTTATTGGGTTATGAATGGGTGAGGGGTGCTTGACCATGTTGGGCAAATGAGGTCTTAAGGTAGATGGGACGAGTGCGGTGTGATTGGTGCGGTAGGGTATGAGGTCGATGAGTTTTTTTCTTTATTTTGGGTGTCGGAGTAGGTGTAGTTTTAACATTGGAGGATGTAGCTAAATCCAGTTTAATAGGTGGATGAGTAAGGTTGGTGGTCGGGTGACCCCTAAAGTGGTAATAGGTTTAGTGGAGGTAAATATTATAGGTATGGGTTTGGGTTTAGGAATAGGTTGGGTTATGGGTAAGGGTGTGGTGTGAGTGTTAATAGATATCATGGAAGGGGTTGTGATAGCAGTGGTTGTATGTGGTTTGATGGGTGGAAATGTTCTTGGGTAGATAGTGGAGGTGTCATCGAGGGATCTCTGCATTTGTGTTGAGACAGGGAGTAAGAGGTGCCCCATAATAAATCCCTATCCACATAATCTAAGTGATCAACCAATCATGAGAATGGCACGTCTATGGGTGGGGTTGGTGAAGACCTAATGGGAATTCCTGTAAAATGCATGTTAGAGAAAGGGAATTGGCCAGCTTCAGCTTCCAAAGGTAAAGAGCTAAAAGTAGGTCCGTTGGATGTTGGGTGGCTGATGGAGAATGCTCGCCAAGAGGAAAAGGTATCTCCACTAGGTTTGTGATGGGTGGAAGAGATGATGGGAGTTCCTCTATGAGTGGAGAAATGGATAGGTACTCTTTTGTGGGTGGAGGAGGTGATGGGTGCTCCTCTATGGGAGGAGAAGATAATAGGTACTCCTCTATGGGTGGAGGAGGTAATGGGTGCTCCTCTACGGGTGGAGGAGGTACGGTAGGTAAAGGTTCTCTAAGTGGTGAAGCTAGGGGTGAGAGGGGCTCGATGTTAGTGGAAGACTCCTCCATTGGTGATGAAGGAGATGAAAGGTGTTTCTCTGTTGGTGAAGGAATGGTGGAGGTTGATTCAGATGTGGAAGGAGGATTTCGGGCTAGGATTTCCTCTATGGAAGGGATGTGAGGTAATTGAGAGCGACAGGTACCTCGTTAAAGATCACATGAACCTCACGAGTATGGGTATCATGAGTGGATGTCTCACTGTTTGATTGGATGAAGGGGCATGATTAGGAAATGGTTTTTGAATATTTATATATTTTGGTTGGGGTGGCATTAGGGTTATCCACAGTCAACTCACCTTTCTTGAGCATTTCTTGGACAATATTCTTAAAAGTGATTTAGTTTCCATCACTATGACCCTTCACTTGGTGATAGTTACAAAAATCTTGTTCCTTATACCATGCGGACATGGGGCGGCGGGTCAAAACCATTTGTGGTTTTATGGGTGGAAGGGTGATGGCACCAGCTTTGATAAGATTTTCTAACATGGAAGAGTAAGGTTCCCCAATTGGGGTATATTTTCACCGCTCTTTTCTCGAATGAAAAATCCTAGACAAGTGATAAATTAGATAAGGGTGTAGCCTATTAGATGCAGATGATGTGATGGGCCGGCCTTGAGTACCATTGTGTTAGCGGTACCCTTAGCCTTTGAATAATTGGTTGGTGGTTTGGAAGAAGAAGAATTTTCATTCGACTTGAATGAAGAATTCTTGTTTCATAATTGGATTTTCTTCTCTTCAATGGCTTGAATATCTAACTTTCGTGCCATAGTAGAATGCCTCATCGAATGTTCGAAAGTTTGGACCTGCAAGGTCAAGGAGATATGTCTGGCGCAAGCTCGTGTGAACAGCTCAATGAGTTCAGTTTATGGAAATTAGAAGGTAAGTTGGTTGATCATGTTGTGCCAGTGAGCAACAAAATCCATGATAGATTCATCCTCATACTGATGTGTGGAATATAGATTGGTCATGGTAACCTTCTTGGCGATATTGATAGAGAAATGATCCAAGAAAGCTTGGGCTACCTGATTGAATGAAAATATAGAGTGTTTAGGTAACCCACTATACCAATCTAGTGCTGGCCCAGTGAGGGACATGGGAAAAGTTCTCAAAAGTAAGGCATCATCATGAGCAATGAGATAACACCCATGTTTGAATGAGCACAAGTGTTGTTGTGGGTCTTCCTTACTATTGAAGCGGTTGAATTTAGGCATTTCCCAATGCACAGGGTATGAATGGATAGGAATGGATGGGTGAATAGGCTCATTGCAAATCTCATCGTAGGTGAGAGTGTTGTGGGAGCTGAAACCGATGCCTCCAATGTTTGCATCTTGTCCAACATCAATTTAATTAGGTCATTGGTGGGTTGTGATGATTGGATGCCTCCTATAGTGTGAGGAGGTTGGTTTTGGGCATATAATGGGGGTGGCATTCCAATGTATGGGGCTACCATGTAATGTGGTGGAGAAGAAGGTAGTGAAACAGGGGGTACATACCCGAAGTGAATAATAGATGAAACAGGTTTTTGGTAGTATGTATACGGGGTGGAAGGGTTGTGGTAACCCTAGTGGTGATAGGGGCTAATGATTGTGGAATGGGAAGAACTACGCTCTGAAATGGGGTAGGGGTCACCGACACTAGAGGTGGTAATGTAGCTACAGGTATGTATGAGATAGTAGGGGCGGATGAGGTTGTGTGTGGGGTAGTCATTGAGGGTATGGTGGATGTGATGGGTACCAAAGAGGTAATAGACACGGCAGTCATAGCGGGTATAGAACCTAACTGTGAAATGACTGGGGGTAAGATGGATGCGGGTAGTGAGGAGCCTTATGGGGCTGATGCGAGAAGTTGGTGTGAGAGTTGGGGATAGATATATGCATGTTGTGTATCAAGTGGCTCGAGGCATCTCGAGTGGACGAGTGGGGAGGTAAAACTACAAGGTGACAGGGTTCTGGTTAAGGAGTCATGCGAACTCCTCATCTCCAGTAACGATAGTAGTAGGCTAGATGGGGTCAATGGTTGGTGATAAGATAGAAGGTGGTGAAGGGCTAGGTGGGAGTGGTTGGTGACTAGCGTGGAACATGATAGCATTTTCTTGTCCTTGGGTCAGCACCATGTGAACCAGTATTGATCAGGTAGGGCTGCTTCTCTGTAACTGACACAAAGAACAATAGGAACAAGTGAATCTAGGGATAAAAAATGGATGAAGTAACAAATGATGGGTGGAATATGAAACAGGCTAACGATGTGCTGGTTAGGGAAAATCGATGATGGTTAGGGGTAACCACTACCGGGCACTGTAGAAAATGGACAGTGAGTAAACCACGAGGCAGAAGGAAAGATCTGACAAGAATGCCAAATCTAGGGATGTGTAAAATGTCAATGTAAAAAGTGATAGTGACAGAGACTGTGGAAAGTGAAGGAAAGTGAAGTGAAAATGTCCTTTTGAGTAGGTTAGCAAAAGGACCTGGAACCGATGGTGATCAAAGGTAACCGATGACGGTTATTGTGAAATTGAGATAGTGATGAAAGAAAGTGGTTGTGAATTAAAGTTTGGTGTGGAATCAGACCCAAAATTTTTGGAATGATGGTGATATGGCCCAGGCACACTCGGGTGAATCCGGATACACTAGCTATGATGAGGAGCGTGCCAGGATGAACAAATAAAAAGTGATGAACGTGTTCTTTCACCTCAAAATGCAAGCCAAGAAAAACACTAAGAAAATGTGATCCTAAGAGTGCCTTTTTCTATTATGTTCATGTAGCTTATGCTATTTTAGGGACTGACACATGAATTGTGAAATAGAGTTTTTGGTGAGGATGGCTTCCTACAAAGAAGGAGATGGTGAGGTTTCATGTTATGGTGGGGACGGGATTCATTTTGAAGTATGACTCGACAGCGGTGAGTTGAGCCTTGGGTGCCCATGTGCCATGATCGTGTGATCACCTATAACTTCTTCCAGGTAAAATGTTGTTTAAGAATGTATGTATTTTGAAATTTTGTGTGGTTTGGCAAGACTCAGAGAAAGAGGAAAAGATAGAAGTGCTTTTCTACGATTCGTTTGTCAACCATTAGCTGGTCATGACCTCTAGCGTATAGGTTGCCCTCAATTAATGTGAGCTAATGAGCTAAATCAAAATGTAATGCACTTGTTTTAAACCCAAATCGAAAGTATGATATTTGATGACAAAAATAGATGAATAGGAAGAGGGATGCTCTTTCACTAAAATGCAGAAAACATGAAGAGATGATTCTTTTAAGTACACCAAAAGAAAAGTTTCCTTTAGAGAAAATAGAAAGGAGTGGATTACCAAGGAAGAAAATTAATGTGTACACTTTTTAGAAGGGAAACAAACACACAAATTTCTCCTAGGAATGAATGAAATGCAAGGAACCCTAGATGGGTCCCACTGGGCGTGCCAAAATGTTTCACCTTTTTCTTAGATTGTTTCTTTGAATTGTTGAAATGTTAGTTGATGGGTTCTTTGCACACGTATGAATTCTAAATCCATAGCTGACCGTGAGAGCTTCCTTTTGGCTAGGAGGAACTACCTATAATGAAAGCAAGACCACCAAAAAGAATTAAACAATATGGGCAGTGAACTGCTTAGCGTGAGCTAGATCCAGGAAGCATGATACTTCCTAGATGGCTGTCAGTCCATTATTTTAAACAAATTAATGCTTGAAAACAAGGTAAATTCTATTGTTATTTTGAAATGATTTAGGTATCTCACTTAAAAACACAATAAGAAAACAGATCTAATCTAACAGGCTAAGCTAGAATAGAGTCCATGGGTCAAATGGTTGGTTCTGGGTTCTGCAAGTCTGATAAAGGTCTCGGGTAGGTCACAAGTGAGTGAGGGTGAGGTAAAATTAGGTGGATAGGTCTCTGTTTAAGGCTATGTGGGAAAACACAGAGATTGGCATCGATCAGGGGTGACCAACCGTTGTTAGGTATAACCGGCGCCGATTCATCGTGAGATATGGAAACGTCATACGAGATCGGGGTTTTGGTCTCCTTTGTGATTGCACAAAGGATTTAGTGGTCGGGATGAGGTATTGGGTGACCGGAATAGGTTTTGCGAGGTTTTGATGGGTCTATGGAGGTAAAAATGTTGGAGATGGTCAATAAGGAGCAAGATAAATAATTGATGATAAAATAATGATAAAATGAAATAACCAGGAAAGTATGATGTTGTACTTACTTGGATTTCATTCCTGAAAGTCTATGTGTGAAGGATGGAGGTGCTGATGATGGGTTTGAAGGCTGCAAGTGATCACCAACAAGAAAAGCTTCGCATGGGCTGCATGGACACTCCTCTTTTGCTTGAATAGATCGAGAATGTGGTGGGATGGTTGTGCAGGAGAAGATCCTCAATCTTCTTCTTTGATGTCAATTCTTGTTGGAATTGGCTCTCTAAAGATGTGCTATCTCTTTGATATTTCATTCTTGCTCGTCCACTTTTCTCCCAATGTTTTCTAACTTCCAACCTTGAGAATAAGGTTATTTTGAGGTTAAAATGGTAATCGACGGTGGTTCTATCTTGGCAACTGGGATGGTTAGGGTAACTGACGCGTCGGTTTCCTAGGTTTACTAAACTTAGGAGATCCTCTTGATTTTCTTGAATCTTGTGTCGTTATCCCGCATGGATTAAACTAGGAGCCTCTTGTGAGCAAGCATGAAATGTAGTTTAGAGGGAATGTAGGCATTGATTTTTAGGGTCCTGGTAAGTTTTAGTTAATTATAGGAACTTGCTAAGAATAGGTCTTAGGTTGAGTTGGCTTGGTGAGATGTCTAAGTGAAATGTATGTGTGGATATTATTTAAATAATAAATATAGTGAGGATAATAAATTAATTAAATTAATATTAATGGGGTGAAGGGGGTCATGGCTAAGTAAATGTAATAATGGGTGCTTATTGGTTGAGGTATCAAAGGGGAGTGTGACCTAATTTTAGTGTCTATAACAATCTCAAGAATGAATCGGAATTATTCACAAGGAATTAGATTTAATTCAGCCAATGCATCATATAAGTTTTGCCTTCTTTTATCACTTATACGAAGTCCATAAAATTGCTATCAATATAAGTAATAATTGCAAAAAAAAATATTTAATGAGACAATTATGACATCATAAATATCGATATAAAATGGAAAAGTACATTTAACCAATTGAATTCACTTCCAAGAGAAGAAAAAATATAATCCACTATATCTTGCCTTACAAAATTAAAGTTTAATTGATCCTATCAATTATCCTTAAGCAAACAATAGATCATATCATCTCATTGTTCCCAATTCTATCATAATAGAATACAACATTTATCTTTTCTTTAAGCCAAAAGAAGGGTTTACAACATGGTTCTCATTAGGATGATTCATCTAACTCTTAAGAAAAAGAAGAAGAAGAACCATTACAAACTATGCCCAAACACAAGACATCTAAAAAAAAATAGATTCATAACATGAATTAACTATTTCATTTAAAGGACAACTACCTTAAAATTCAACATTTAAGATATTCATTAGAACAAATCTCATTTCAATCCAAGAAGGAATAGAGAATCAAATAGTCTACCTACAAGTCTAAATCTACTTCCACATATTAGAAGTTAACATTTAAAGATCTAAAACCAACGTTCACAAATCAAAGTAGACTCATACAGAGTTAATCTCTACTCGAGTCCATCCAAGGAGGATCCATAAAAAGATAGAGTGCAAGAGACAAAACTTACTCATCTCAAACCAAACAAAGCAAAGCCTTGTCAAACAAATAGTCTACCAAACAAGCTTACATTTTCTGTTCAACAAAACCGAATCATCTAATCTCTTCCTACATCATTTCTACAAATGATTTGAACAAGGAAGACCAAACAACTCATAAATAAATCTCCATTTCATAAGAGAATCAAAATAGAAAGTTCAACCAATGAACTTATCCCAACAATAGAAAGAAAGGGATCTTAATTAGAAAATGATCCAATCAATAATTCATTTTATTGTACTAACAAATGAATTCCCACTTTTAATTCATACTTAGAAATTCATAAGCTAGTTCCCAAGAGAGAGAACAAAATCAACTCACAGTAAGAAGAAAGCACACTGCCATTTTCCTTACAATTCTTTACCTTCAATAAACACGAGTTTCAATTCCAATCTCGAATGAAATACACATAACAGTCCTAAAAACAACATTTTGTTCCAAAGGAATCACATTCCTTTCTTTTACAAAGACACATGGTTTATTTACTATATCCAACAAGAGATAGAAAAATAAACCGATCAGTAAGCTAAACATGTTCAGAAGTATCAACAAACTCAAAGACTGAAATCCCATTGTCAGGTTTCAATATTGCATTACAAAAGAGTAATTAGTTCTCGATTCAATAAGTACTATAATACAAAAACAATCTGAACAGAGACAAGTAATCCCTCCATAAAAATTCAAAGCACTAAAGTAATAAACTCTTCTTTTAAACGAAACCCAGAAACTTATTTTAAAAGATCTGAAGACGTGGGTTTCCAAAAACAAGAGGGAAAAGAATACCCCGATAAAATGCCATTTCCATCTCCAGAAAAGATGAAACAGTTCTCAAAAAGGAATTACCAAATCCATTCATCAAACAAAGACATTTTCAATTAAGATCTCAAAGAGTTTACCCAACAACTCAACCAACTATTCTCCCAGTTTTCTTTGAGCAATAGTTCAACAAAAGAGTTATAAGTTTTAAACTTTTAATACAAGTAAAACCCAACTCAAAATACCATAATAGAGTCGAACACGAAGTCTCAACAAAAGTTCAGAACTACACAAGTATTTAAATACGAGGGAAGTATAAAATATGATCTTCCAATAACAGTTTAGAGCTACACGAGTCTCTAATCACAGTTTAGGGCAACATGAAAGTTCCCATTCCAGTTTATATTTTAAACAAGAAGCCCTAATACCAGCTCAAAATGAAACACGAGCTTCAAACAAGAGTTCAGAACTATACAAGTAACAAAATACGAGTGCGTGTAAAAACACAAACCTTCAATAACAATTCAGAGAAACACAAGTAATAAAATATGTGTACAGAGCCATATACGAACTTTGAACAACAGTCCAAAGCTACCCAAGATTCCAAACACTGGTTCAGAACAAAAAGAAGCTCCAACACAAGTTCATATCAAAACACGAAGCCCAAATACAAGCTCAAATGGAACTCAAGGTTCCCATAAAGTTCAAACCACATATTAAATGAACAACAAATGTCATTCCAAACAACAACACTTCAATACAAATTTTAGAAATGGAAAGCGAGCTACTAAAACAAGCTTTGCATGCATGTTTCATTATTAAACTAACACAAAGAAAGTTTCCAAACCAACATTATTTTTTTTCATGGATTCATATCCAAGATAACAAGATTATAAAACCTAGCAAGCAAATAACCGGATAAAACATACAAGCCAAGAATCTCAAAAGAGTAGACTCATTTTAATGAAACATTTAGAAGAAAGCAAGAGATCTTAAAGATTAGAGCCTATCATGCCTGATAGTGCTTCTACCAAATCAAAGAGACCTCCAGCCAAGCTCACAACTTCTCCTCTTCTCCACGAAAGATCAAACAACCATATTCTTTTCCACAATGCCTCTTATACATCCCACGAACCGAAAATAGGTCTAAGACTTCAAAAATAGCCATTAAGTGCAGTTCAATCTGCTGGTTCAAAAACCAGAGAGCATGCAGAAAAAAATCATGAAACATGCAAAGTGAAACAACCCCAAACAAACCCATTTTGCATGCCTTCCAAGATGGTTTGTGCATGAAAACCGAAAACAATAAGTTTCATTAATTCCAATTTTCCCACCTATCCTTCCTTGCCACCACCTTCCAAGTCTGGTGAATTCCAAATCAAAATTAACATGAAATTCCATTTTAGTGACACTTCCACATAAGCCTCCACTAAGTCAACTAGCCCCTGCCAAAACTGGTAGTACCCTATGCATTCAAAACCTTATCAATAACATAAATGCCATAGGAACCATCACCCTTAATGCATGCGACCACCTAATTCCCCTTTCATACCCATTAGTTTAGGATAGATCAAATTTCTTAGGTTAGACCTTAGGTAGTTTATAATATATACCTTAGGATATAACCCTAACAACAAATTTCCACCATAGGTCTTAACACATAGCCTTAGGTAGTTTCCACATAGGTTAGATTAATTCACAACATAATAGTTTTAGGCATTAGGTTAGATCATCATAAAACCTTATAGTATTAGGTTCTAGGTTAATTTTAATAGCCTAGTAACCTTTCCATATCCTTTAGCACAGAGCTTAGGTTAGGATGCCAATCAACCAACAAAGTAGAATAGGAAGCTTTAGGTTAGAATAAGAATTCTATTAAGTGACATAGCTTAGGTAGAAAATATTCTTACCTAGCTTAGGATTCCGTAGGATAGTCCTTTTTAGGATCCCGAATCCTTCCTATGCCATGAACAAAGGTATATTTTCATGTTCGTCAACAATGTCCTGCCATGATCGATCTCCAAGGACCCAAGCACAACATACAACTAAATGGAAATACGTTCACACAAAAATCAAAGAACTTGTAACAAAAAAGTTCAGTCAATATGTCTCTTAATTCATGGAATGTCAATTTACCATTCATTCCACAGAGTAGATTTAAAACATTCCTTGGATCACTGAAATTGATCCAAGGATGAGTCAGATTAATAGATAAGTTTACAACTCTTAAACCAGATTGCAATTCATCTAAAAGAAGTGAAAAATGGATTCAAGGAAGCCATTCCATTTCAGTCTAATGATCTTAAGAGAAAAAATATTTATCCATATCAAGCATGATCTCCATCAATCAAAAGAACACATCTTTAAAAAAAATCACCTATCAACACTTGAAATGCAAAGGAGGAATATAACAATTGTCAAGGGTGTTACATGCTTCCCTCCTAAAAAGAATCATCATCCCGATGATTACCTCTTTTTTTAACAATTTACATCAGGACAATCAATTCATTCACTTTTCATACCATAAGTCAAAATATATTAGAACCTTATAGTTCAAGAAATCAACATTAAATAGTTGTTTATTCAAATCAAATAAATATCTGCCCAAAACTGGGCATACTTATTGTCATATAAAGATAAAATCATAAATTTTTATCAATCAACAAAATCAATTCTATTCAAATAGATATGGAAAAGTAGTTTTCATATCCTCTAGATTTTCCCAAGTTGCACTCTCTTCGTTAAATTGGTCCCACTGGACCTTACATTGACTTATTTCTCGATTTCTCAAATGCAACTAGTGAGTTTCAAGCACTCATATGGGTTTAACCACGATTATTCTTGGTCTTGGACCTGCAAGGAATTCTAATTTAACACATGTGATAAATCTGAAATGTATTTCTTAAGCAAAGAAATATGGAAAACATCATGCATTCATGACAAAGTAGGAGGTAATGCTAAATGATAAGCTACAGGGTTGATTACTTCAACTATCTCAAAAGGTCCCACATAACGAGGTGATAACTTGGCAGCCTTGCCAAAAGTTATAGAACTCTTTTTCGGTTTAACTCAAGAAAAACCTTTCTCACCAAGTTCAAATTTCCTATCAACCCTCTTCAAGTCAACGTAACTCTTTTTCCTATCTGCTGCTTCTTTCAAGTGTTCACGAATCAATTTAACTTGTTCCATTTCAATAAGAATTTCAGGTCCAATTACCTCTCTATCTTCTATGTTATCCCAACTAACAGGGGTTCTATATTTTCTTCCGTATAATGCCTCGAAAGGTGCCATCTTAAGAGAAGCATGATATGTATTATTATATGTGAATTCAACTAATGGAAGATACTCTTCCCACTTATACTGTTGATCCATGTAATACATTCATAACATATCTTCTAAAACTTGATTTACTCTTTTAGTCTACCCATCTGTTTCTGGATGATACGTAAAACTAAAATTTAGCTTAGTTCCTAGAGCTTACATTAAGTGTTTGCCAAAATCTTGATGTCATTCTAGGATCTCTATCCAAAATGATTAACTCAGGTACTCCATGTAATCTAAAATTTCATGTACAAATCTTCTTGCCAAAATAGGAGAATCATCCTTCAATTTTCAGCAATAAAATGTGCTACCTTTGTTAGTTTATCAACAACTACTAAGATAACATCATGCTTATTTCTCGACATAGGTAACCCTTGTACAAAATCCATGCTTATTACCTACCATTTGTACTGTGCGTATGCTATGAGGATACAACAAACTAGGATGGGTGCATATGTTCCGCTTTAACACGTTGACATTCAAGGCAATGTGTCACAAAATCAATAACATCCTTTTTCATTCCTTTCTAGAAATATTGTTGTTTTATATCAGCAAGCATCTTAGTAATGCCAGGGTGTCCAGAAAAAGGTGAATTGTGAAATTTAGTTAACAATTTCTTTCTCAAATTATTAAGCAAAGGTACATAGACTCTATTTTCAAATCGTAAGATTCCTTCTTTATCAAAGTGAAAACCTTTATACCTCGAATCATTAGAATCTACAGCAAGTGCTGCTTTTACTTGTTGAAAGTAAGAATCAGATTCCATAACACTTTTTACTTCATCCTTAAACTAAGTTCTAAGTGTTATAAGAGCAGAAATGTGCTTCCTACTGACTTAGAGCATCAACCACTCTATTTTCTTTTCCTTTAATGTAACTTATGTCAAAATCATATTGAGACAAAAACTCTAACCACCTTCATTGTCTTGCATTCAGATTTGGCTGAGTAAAAATGTACTTCAGCCCAAGATGATCAGTTTTCAACTCAAATGGTTTACCAAGCAGATAATGCCTCCAAACTTGAAGTGCATGAACAATGGCAGCAACAAGCTCTAAATCATGTGGAGCATAATTCAACTCATGTAACTTAAGTTTTCTACTTTCATATGCTATAACATGACCACTTTGTAACAAAATACCTCCTAGACCTTCACCAGATGCATCAGTTACCACCATAAAATCTCCATTAGGATCTGGTACTACAAGAATAGGTGCTGAAGTTAACTATTCCTTCAAGGTTTTAAATGCAATTTCACATTTCTCACTCCAAAAAACTTTTTATCTTTCTTCTGTAAGGAGTTATTGGTGCAACTATCTTAGAAAAGTCTTTTACAAATTTCCTATAGTAGCCAACAAGTCCCATGAAGCTTCTAACTTCATGTACATTCTTTAGTGCAGGCCATTCCGTTATAGCTATAATTTTTGAAGGATCTACAACAATTCCATCTTTACTTATTACATGTCCCAAATAGTGGATAGTGCATTTGTGTCATAAAAGAACATTTGGACAACTTACCAAACAACCGTCTCTTTCTCAGAATTTCCAAAACTATTTTCAAATGCTCATGATGCTCTTCAATGCTTTTAGAATATATGAGAATGTCATCCAAGAATACGAGCACAAATTTGTCCAAGTATTCTTGAAAGATATTATTCATTAAATTCATAAATGCCACAGGTGCATTAGTTAATCCAAAAGGTAAAACCATAAACTCATAATGTCCATACCTTGTTCTAAAGTTGTTTTATGAATATCCTCATCCTTAATTCATAGTTGATGATATCCAGATCAAAGATCTATCTTGGAATATACCGATGCTCCATGCATCTGATCAAATAAATCATCAATCCTAGGGAGTGGATATCTATTCTTGATTGTTTCCTTGTTTAACATTCTTGTAATCAATGCACAATCTAAGTGTTCCATCTTTCTTTTTCACAAAAATTATGGGTGCTCCCCAAGGTGAAACACTTGGTCTAATCAAACCCTTAGAAAAAAGTTCTTGCAATTGAGCCTTAAGCTCTACTAATTCTATAGTAGTCATTCGATAAGGTGCCTTAGAAATAGGTTCAATTCTAGTTTGATTTCAATCGTGAAATCAAATTCCCTTTTGGGTGGAAGACCTGGAAATTCTTCCAGAAATACATCACTGAAGTCTCATAATAGTGGATATCGTTCCATAATATCGCTGCTTTCTTCTATTGATTCAGTAATTTTTACTACATATAAGGTACATCCTTTATTTTTGGCCTTTTTAAGTTGCATAGCTGATAGTTTTCTAACAGAAATCTCACGTTTCACACCCTAATCTCTATTTTTTCTTAGGTCATCTAAATAACTAATGTGTTTTTCAAAATAGTCCACTTTAGCCTTATGTTATGCTAACCAATTAACACCTATGATTACATCATAAGACCCTAAAGGTGCAACATAAAGATCAACCTCTGTGGAAAAGTTAGGTAAATCAAGGATTGCTCCAAAAAGACACATACTAACCATATGAACAACATTATTACCATACTTGTATAGTCCATGTTTTATCCATGTTTCCATTTTTTTTTAATTTTGATGCTAATTTACTAGAAATAAAACATTCAGTAGCTCCGGTATCAAAAAGAATAGTTATTGGTAAACCAAATAACTTACCCAAACTTCTATGGGTGTGGCATGTTTCTCAGCCTACTTGTCAGCTACTATAGCGTGTATCTTGTGTTGTTGATTGTGATCATCCTTCTTCAAAGGACATTGATTTGCATAATGATCTTTTCCACAGTTATAACAACCTCCTACAGGTCCCTTCCTAGGCTCAAGTTTAATTCCAGCCTTAGAGTTATCATTCTGACCCCATAGGACTTCTGTCCATTATTATTGTTCTTGGAAAAGTTGTTCCATGTATTACCAACAAACTTGTTTATTGCTACTTTCTTATTTGTATCAAGATGAAAACTTACTTTTCATTCTGAATTTCTTCCATGGTCCTTTCTTGGGTGCAAGAGAGGATGAAGAGGAGTTGGGATTCTTCTTCCTTACTTCCTCCTTGTGAGCAGAAATTGCCTTTAATTTTTGTTCCTACCTTATGGATTTTTCAACAACCCCTTCCATCGTGGTTGGGTTGTGAACATCCACCTCTCCTCCTATAATGGGATTCAATCCCATGATGAATTTCCATATCCTGAACTTCTCATCAGTTTTGATACTTGAGGCACATACTTAAGGAGTTTTGTAAATCACTCCCAATACTCAGTTACAGTTAGCTTTCCTTGAGCTAAGTTCTGAAATTCAGTCATTTTCTGATCATAGTAAAGTTGTGGCAGCCATCGTTTCCTAAAGTAACCTTTAAATTGGTCCCATGTGATATTAGATTCATCAATGTTCAACTCATCCTTGTGGGTTGTCCCACCACGAAGATGCTTCATGTGAAAGTTGATATGCTCCCCATATCACCTTTGTTTCTTCTAAGAAATTTCTTATTATAAAGTATTTCTCCATTTCACTGAGCTAGTTCTCAGCCCCATCTCCTAATGTGGTGCCATCAAAATTGGGTGGACTTATCCTTTTTATGTCATTAGTGAGTTTTGTTGCTAGCCTAGCCTTTTTGTTCTCAGGCTCCATAGGTATGTTAACATTGTTATTATCAACACCCACATTGGCATTGTCCCCTGGAGGTGGCTGATTATTGTTATCAACTTCTTCTTCCTCCTCATTACCCATTACTTGTTGTTCCAAGCACAACCAAACAATCTCTTGTGTCCAACAAGGCAGCAAGGATCTCATTGAGTTTCGGGAAGTTGCCACTCCTTCCTCAGGTGGAGGGTTATTTGCAACATTTCCTCTTGTTCTCACCATTTTATGTTACAAGAAAA
Source organism: Taxus wallichiana var. yunnanensis (assembly GCA_018340775.1). Classification (NCBI taxonomy): domain Eukaryota; kingdom Viridiplantae; phylum Streptophyta; class Pinopsida; order Cupressales; family Taxaceae; genus Taxus; species Taxus wallichiana. The sequence goes on from CM031235.1 coordinate 639,007,382, forward strand.
TTTTAAGTTTCATCAGATTGTGGACATAATAGGTCAAGAAGAGCTGAACCTTCACTCTAATACCAAGATGTAACATTCCCATTTTAAGACTTTAGAATCAAGAGATTTTTTTTATTTATTTAATAATGTTCATTGTTCTAAATAAAGAAATATTTAGAACAAACATTCCATGCCAATCAAATTCAATGGATAAACATATGCAGCTGTAATGACTCGATGATTCACCGATATATTCATTCCATAACTCGATAAGCTATTGATCTATTTATGTTATCTTATGTATTGAATACATATTGTATACTTCGTATACTTTGTCATCCTACCCTACACCATGATCTTGAGTGATCTGTTTAAAGAACATATCTAATATATCATTACCAATATTCATCTGATATCACGTTGTTTTAAACTTGGTGACATAGGACAACATAACCAGCAGTTTGCGATACTTTGGCCAAATATTTATAACATACTATGTATGTCACTATTCCTAGATGACATACTCATCATTTTGGAATACGTCCTTCACCTCACTCTTCTATTATCATGATTGGTCTTTACTGACTACCGTTAGTCCACTTGTTCCAGGTTTTACCCTAGCCCTAGATAGAAACATAACCTATTATAGGAAGACACTCACAAAGGCTTAGGGTAGATGGGCATACTCATTTGACCTAAGTCATCTAAATGTGCAAACGTACCCTGAGCCTTTGGAAGCTAATTCCTATCCTAAATATGCTCCTATCTAGACCTAGAGAGAAACTAGGTTCAAGTCCGAGTTCTAGATGTGTGTAGATCTAGATGATCAATGCGGAAGGGTGATGCCACATGTCAACTACAACGTTGTATTCTCGAGAAGACCCAAGCCTTCTCGAAAGTACAACCTATAATTGGTGTGTGCCAACATCCTACAAAACTACCTCATCGAGATGTACATACCCCAAAGGAGATTGTACTTTGTTAGTTTGGATTATTTCTTGATTACAATTAAACCCGCCAAATCCCTAATCCAATGCTAATAAGTTCTTTCCTAAATTTTCCTCATTTAGCCCATTAAGAACTTCGTTATTTTCATGGTCACTTTTAATATTTGATCACATAGTTAAACTGTCAATTAATCGTAATTGTACAGTGTTATAATATGTCTTATTTAAAAAGTACAATAACTTTTTGGAAAGGTTCAACATTATATATCCAATTTAAAGTAATTCATACAAAATGAAGTCTAATAAATTGAATCATATTTCCAAACCTTTTTGGTTTATAAGCAATTACATGAAGTGTTAGAAAATGTCCATTCTTCATCTCCATTAATAAGTGTTAGGGTAACTATCTTACCTAATATCCATATTTCTTAATGTATTAAAAGTACAACATTCATTACATTACTATATTATATAAAATAATTTAGATAAAGAATATCATATTCTACAAGACTTATCCATTTAGGTATATTGAAACAAAGGTCTTCAATAAGAAAATACTACTTTTTCCTTTTTAAATACAATCTCAAGAATGAATCAAAGTTCTTGAATTGCATCATAAGTAGGAATGAACTAAATCCCTTTATCCAACTTATTAAAGGATAACCAATTAAGCATACAAATAATATGAATAATATCAACAAGATAGAATCCATCTTTATCATACGAATACAAGATAATTTACAAAAGAACCAATACAAAATGAAGTAAATTCTTGTTCCATTAAAACAACTTTTTAATTAATATTTTTAACTTATACATTAAAAATGACAAAACCTTAAATGTAGTTTAAGAGAAATATAATCATAACATACAATTAAAGTTTTTCATTATAAGGACATAACAATTCTTTTCTTTTTTTTATCATTACAATCTCAAAATTCATCATTTAGATATTCATCAAAACATTAATCCCATTTCAATCCAAGAAGGAATAGAGAATCAAACCCATTTTAATCTACTGCAAGTCTAAATCTACTTCCACATGTTAGAAGTTAACATTTAAAGATCTGAAACCAACGTTCACAAATCAAAGTAGACTCATACATGAGTTAATCTCTACTCAAGTCCATCTAAGGAGGATCCATAAAAAGATAGAGTGCAAGAGACAAAAATTACTCATCTCAAACCAACAAAGAAAAGCCTTGTCAAAAAAATAGTTTGCCAAACAAGCTTACATTTTTTGTTCAACAAAACTAAATCATCTAATCTCTTCCTACATCATTTCAACAAATGATTTGAACAAGGAAGACCAAACAACTCATAAAGAAATCTCCATTTCATAAGAGAATCAAAATAGAAAATTTCAACCAATGAACTTATCCCAACAATAGAAAGAAAGGGATCTTAATTAGAAAATGATCCAATCAATAATTCATTTTATTGTACTAACAAATGAATTTCCACTTTTAATTCATACTTAGAAATTCATAAGCTAGTTCCCAAGAGAGAGAAAAAAATCAACTCACAGTAAGAAGAAAGCACACTGCCATTTTCCTTACAATTCTTTACCTTCAATAAACATGAGTTTCAATTCCAATCTTAGAATGAAATACGCATAATAGTCCTAAAAACAACATTATGTTCCAAAGGAATCACATTCCTTTCTTTTACAAAGACACAAGGTTTATTTACTATATCCAACAAGAGATAGAAAAAAAACCGATCAGTAAGCTAAACATGTTCAGAAGTATCAACGAACTCAAAGACTGAAATCCCATTGTCAGGTTTCAATATTACATTACAAAAGAGTAATTAGTTCTCGATTCAATAAGTACTATAATACAAAAACAATCTGAATAGAGACAAAGTAATCCCACCATAACAATTCATAGCACTAAAGTAATAAACTCTTCTTTTAAACGAAACCCATAAACTTATTTTAAAAGATATGAAGATGCGGGTTTCCACAAAATAGAGGGGAAAATAATACCCCCGATAAAATGCCATTTCCATCTCAGAAAAGATGAAACAGTTCTAAAAAATAATTACCAAATCCATTCATCAAACAAAGACATTTTCAGTTAAGATCTCAAAGAGTTTACCCAACAACTCAGCCAACTATTCTCCCAGTTTTCTTTGAGCAATAGTTCAACAAAAGATTTATAAGTTTTAAACTTTTAATACAAGTAAAACCCAACTCAAAATACTAGAATAGAGTCAACACGAAGTCTCAACAAAATTTCAGAACTACACAAGTATTTAAATACGAGGAAGTATAAAATAGATCTTCCAATAATATTTAGAGCTACACGAGTCTCTAATCACAGGTTCAAAATGAAACATGAAGTTATCATTCCAGTTTATATTTTAAACAAGAATCCCCAATACCAGCTCAAAATGAAACACGAGCTTCAAAACAAGAGTTCAAACTATACGAGTAACAAAATACGAGTGTGGTGTAAAACACAAACCTTCAATAACAGTTCATAGAAACACAAGTAATAAAATATGTGTACAGAGCCATATACGAACTTTGAACAACAGTCCAGAGCTACCTAGGATTCCAAACACTAGTTCAGAATAACAAGAATCTCCAACACAAGTTCATATCAAAACACGAAGCCCAAATACAAGCTCAAATGGAATTCAAGGTTCCCACAAACTCAAAACCATATTTAAATAGCAACGAAGGTCATTTAAAATAGAACACTTCAATAACCATTTCTAGAAATGGAAAGCGAGTTCTAAAACAAGTTTTGCATTTTTTTATTAAAGGATTAACACAAGAAATTTTCCAAACAAACATTATTTTTCCATGGATTCATATCCAAGATAACAAGATTATATTAAACCCAAGAGCAAATAAGTAACCGAGATAAAACATGCAAGCAAAGAATCTCAAAAGAGCAGACTCATTTTAATGAAACATTTAGAAGAAAGCAAGAGATCTTAAAGATTAGAGCCTATCATGCCTGATAGTGCTTCTGCCAAATCGAAGGAGATCTCTAGCCAGCTCACAACTTCTCCTCTTCTCCACGAAAGATCAAACAACCATATTATTTTTCCACAATGCCTCTTATACATCCCACGAACCGAAAATAGGTCTAAGACTTCAAAAATAGCCATTAAGTGTAGTTCAATCTACTGGTTTGAAAAACTAGAGAGCATGCAGAGAAAAAATCGTGAAACATGCAAAGTGAAATGACCCCATACAAACCCGCTTGCATGCCTTCCAAGACGGTTTGTGCACGAAAACTAAAAACAATAAGTTTCATTAATTCCAATTTTCCCGCCTATCCTTCCTTACCACCACCTTCCAAGTCTAGTGAATGCCAAATCAAAATTAACATGAAATTCCATTTTAGTGACACTTCCACATAAGCCTCCACCAAGTCAACTAGCCCCTACCAAAACTAGCAGTACCCTATGCATTCAAAACCTTATCAATAACATAAATGCCATAGGAATCGTCACCCTTAATGCATGTGACCACCTAATTCCCTTTCATACCCATTAGTTTAGGATAGATGAAATTTCTTAGGTTAGACCTTAGGTAGTTTATAATATATACCTTAGGATATAACCCTAACAACAAATTTCCACAATAGGTCTTAACACATAGCCTTAGATAGTTTCCACATAGGTTAGATTAATTCACAACATAATAGTTTTAGGCATTAGGTTAGATCATCATAAAACCTTATAGTATTAGGTTCTAGGTTAATTTTAATAGCCTAGTAACCTTTCCATATCCTTTAGCACAAGCTTAGGTTAGGATGCTAATCAACCAACAAAGTAGAATATGAAGCTTTAGGTTAGAATAAGAATTCTATTAAGTGACATAGCTTAGGTAGAAAATATTCTTACCTAGCTTAGGATTCCGTAGGATAGTCCTTTTAGGATCCCGAATCCTTCCTATGTCATGAATAGTTGTATTTTCATGTTCACAACAATGTTCTACCATGATCGATCTCTAAGGACCCAAACACAACATATAACTAAATGGAAATACGCTCACACAAAAATCAAAGAACTTGTAACAACAAAGTTCAATCAATATGTCTCTTAATTCATGGAATGCCAATTTACCATTCGTTCCATAAAAGCAATTTAAAACATTCCTTGGATCACTTAAATTGATCCAAGGATGAGTCGATTAATAGATAAGTTTACAACTCTTAAACCAGATTACAATTCATCTAAAAGAAGTGAAAAATGGATTCAAGGAAGCCATTCCATTTCATCTAATGATCTTAAGAGTAGAAAATATTTATCCATATCAAGCATGAACTCCATCAATCAAAAGAACACATCTTTGAAAAAAATCACCATCAACACTTGAAATGCAAAGGAGAAATATAACAATTGTCAAGGGTGTTACATTGTCTATCTAACTCACTCTCACGATCTTCATTATACTTGAGTCACCTCTCTTCCCTCTCCTTCTTAGCCACAACATCTGCCATCTTCCTCCACCCTAGCTTCCTTGCCCAACACTCAGAAGAATCTTAGTTGGCCATAGGAAATGCTTCCAAACTCAGTGTAATGATCAAGATATTTATATCTAAAGGGATAACACACAAGAACGATCCTCTTGGCTCCCTCCATAACTCAAACTCAGTAATCTTTGGACAAGAATACTTATAAATCATGTACTCCAAGGTGTAACTTGTCAACACTATACTCCACCAATGATCAACAACACGTGTCCAAGTCAGATCAATATCATGCAACCTTTGATACTCCTCTTGGGTCCATATGCGAGGTATATAGTACCAACTTGATCTAGATGCATACATCGAAAGACATTCATACAACTCCACTAGAAAAGAAAAAAATAATGTCTCTTACATCTCATGATACAAATTCTCTTCTACCCATTTATGTGAGTCAAACTCAGGTCCATCAATAAATCTCTGAGCAAACCCATCTTTCATGATTTTAAGCCATGTTTTGACACTGTCCAAGGTCAAGTACTCTATCATCATGCACCATTCTCACAACAGATTTGAAAAGAGTTCCCGGAAATGAAACCAAGATGTAGTCATTTATTTACCCTTAATACTATTTTCTAACCCCAAGCATGCTGACCTATCACCCAACGGGTGCTCGGTGCTCACCCGAGGCATGCGCAGTTTTGAACCCCTCCTTTATGTGAGATTTATGAGAAGGTTCCACCATTAATGGAGGATGATTTACAGAAGTAGAAGTACATTCACTTATTTAAAAAGGTAGAAGGTGTAACTAACATGATCCACACATTAATGCATTACGAAGCTAAATAACATTTGTAAGAAGCATAATAAACTAGATCTGGGCCATGATAAGTCATATAACATGAGGGTTTACACCCATAAATAATTTATACAGAATGAACCCACATATATATTGATTTAAAATAGTTCTGGTAGCCACATTATAGTCAAAAGGGTCATCTCAGACCATATATATTAAATGACAGAGACTTGTCTCCCGTAAATCTTCCTGATATGAGACCCTAACTATACTTTTTCCTACTCTAACCCTTGTTACAGATCCCAGTACCCATACATATGCTTATGGCATCCCTTACAACCCTTGGCACTAAGTGCTCTAAACCCTAGCATTACTACAACACTTTATTACTCTCCTTCTCTTTCTCTACATTCTCTATGTGTGTCTGTCTCTACCTTCTCTCTATCTCCCATCTTTATCTCTAGGCCTGAGCATTTCTTTATATAAGATCAACACCCATCACCATGCCTTCTCTAAACATAGATCATGTGCCAAGTGTCGATGTGGTCCTCCATTGGTGAATGCTTATCCCTTTGCAAACCCTCCACTCTCTCTATAATTATTTCCTCCGGGAATATTCCCCGTGGGTAATATCTTTTTATTGACCTCCAAGGTTCTAGGTTGGCACCTTATCCACTCATCACGCCTATTCGGGTCCTCACACTTTTCCTTAAGTGCCCCTAGAATTCCAAATATGGCTAAGTCCTTTAAACCCATGTTCTACCTCCCGCATGTGCCCTGGTTTCACTTAAACCCTTCTTAAACCCCTTTTTCCTGTGCACTTTCCCCTGAGCACCCTTCTTCTCACTTTGTCCCGCATGCATGGCCTTTGGTACTCAACCAATATTTTAGGCTCAACATCACCCCACACTAAGCGTGTTATCCATCCTTGGAAACATCCAACTTCTTTACAAAATATATAATAGTGGAACATGGAAATTTTGAATAAAGAACAAAATAATAAAAGAATCTTCTATTGTTGTAGGAGGAGTTGGAATTCCTTCTTTATTGTTTCCTCAATAGTTTCCCAAGCATCTACCTCACCCTACGCTTGCTAGAGTAGGTCACCTACTAGATCGCTCACCACATCAAAACTAAATACATTGCTCTTAGCAAATCAGGTCTATCTATAATGCCTTCTTCTAGCTTCTTGCTAAGATCATCCAATGCTTCCATTCTCGAGTGACCTAAGGATATAAATCCTTAAGTATATTCTTAATCAAAACCCATAAGGTTTCAATTTCTTCCAAATTTTTCTCAACCTCATCTAGGATCTTATCATGCTCTACCATGTTTCATTTTATCTTTTCTTGAAATTCCTCATGATCCACCTCATGCATAACAACCAATATGCTTGCTACCCTATCTCTGTCAGTGTAATTTTCTTAAAGAACTCACCTATTTACGTGGTGGTCTTTACAGAGGAAAGGATCTCATAATACCAAGTAATTGTCTCCCTAATCTTAAGTTTTTCTTCCTCCTTTTGGTGTGTCATTTCCTTTTTTCCGATTCCAATACGAGTGGCTGCCTCTCCATGGTGAGGATGCAGTCAAGTTTTCCAAGAATTTCATGGTTAAATGGTATTATTTCTCGGGTGGGTCCAGTGTTTGGGTGCTTCAAGATTATGGCATCTGAAATCATCTCTATTTTCTTATGGATCTCACGTACCTTTTCCTTTTCCTCCCTTAACTCATGCCTTAATTGTGTGTTGATCATCTCCTCCTACTTTAACTCCCTATCTTTTTCAATGATCTCTTCATTTTTCTTTTCAAGCTCTTCCTCCAAGACCCTTATTCTATCATTTCTTCCAAAGATCCTTGCCTCAACTTCTATCGATACTTTTTTGAGTGCATTGCAAACTTGCTCATCAGATAGTTGTTGGGTATTCACCAGAGGGTTTACTCCTTGGCATAGGCTATCTTCATCAATGACTCATAGTTGAACTTGAATTTAGGCTCATCAACATGGGACTCAAAATCCCAAGACAACATCTTCCTCGTGCGCGGTACACACTCTCTTCATCGAAAGAAAACCATGAAAGGAGTTGATTTTAAGGCATGATAATTTGGAAATATGCACGTAGTACTTTTCTTGGATCATTAACGTAAGTCATTTCTTATTCTTGCACTACTACCATACCCTTTCCACTTGTACGTACTGCCTTTGGGAAGCTTACTTCTGGGTGGGATCTCCGCCCATGCTTCCATACTCCTTTCCCACACTTTCTCTTTCCTCCATATCCTTTAGTACTTCTTTGGCACTACACTCCACCTCTTGATCTACCAAGTCCTTTATAATTCCTACTACCTCCCTCTCTGTAGCCTCCTCTATTTGTGCCTTAGTCAAGATTGGATTCTTTTGATCCTTCATGTTTACTTCTTCACTTCCCCCTTGTCATGAGCGCCTCCTTCTTCCTCATCCTTCTCTTCATTTCCCTCCTCCTCTGACTCATGTACATTGTACATGGGGTTCTAAGCCTCACCATGCTCTTCATTATCCTCATATCCCTTTTCACCCTCCATGTTCTATGTTTCTTCTAAGTCTCGCTTTTTCACATTTACTCTTTGCTTCTTCCTAACTAGTGATTTCAATATAGGATACTCTTCTTTTTCTTCTTCCTAGGCAAGTCCTTTCTCACTAGAGATTCTTCTTTGATAGGGGATTCTCTTACTCGACACCTCTTCCTTAGGTGTCTTCTCTTTCTCTTTATGGGTGACTTATTCTTCCAAGCATAAGTGCTTGGTTATGCACTCAAATCCCGCACACCTATAGACTACATTGTATGTGTACTTGGTGCCTTTTTCTCAGGGGCCTCCTCTCTCTCCATTTTCTGTGGTGTGCCCTTCTTCCTCATGGTGGGGTATTCTAGGATAAATACATAATTTTCAATGTAAGTGCCCTTCTCATTCTTAGGCCTTATGCATAGGATAACCTTGCTATGGTCCTCCCAACAATAGGTAATATCATTGGTTTCAACATATGTATGTCATGGGAGACATACCTCTCCACATAGGCGCGCTTCTTTATATATATCAATGTTACGCATAGCTCATGGTAATCCTGGTCCAGCATGATGAGGTCAAACCTTACCTTCTTTACTTCTTTGAATCAACTAACCCCACCTAAAAGTATTGTGTTGTGAAGGAGAACAACAATTTGCACTAGGGACCCTTAGCACTATCTCGCGAGTAAACTTTCTAATAAAAAAATGTTGGTACACAGAAAATTCAGCCTCACCTTGCAAAAGAAAATAGGTAACTGTTTAGGTATTCTCCACTCAGCGCTAAATGCATCACGTATCCACTTATACCATTTTTTTAGGCATGCCTTTTGGGTGGCCATCATGTTGTCACAAGTGTATTTCTCAAATATTTTGACAGGGGAAGGGTTTTCATCTAATTACTCCCACACAAATTTATTCAGCCCATCGAGCACTCCAATATTTGAAAATACAATGGTAAGGAGGACATTACCAAACATGATCTTTTCTCCATCACGCACGTACATTGATAATTTCTTCTGCTATGAAATCGAGAGGTTATAGATGGTCCCCTTTGAGATCTTATAGAAAACATTCAACCAAGCCTTGTTGATTTGTGTCCATCTCTCCCACCCATTCAAATTTTTGACCAAGTGCATGGCCATCCTCATTATCGGGTTGAAATTGCATAGATATCAAAGTATCGTGAACCCTTCTTGTAGTCATAATATTCAATAGTCTTCTTAATGTCCTCACTTTTATATAATTCATCAACAAAAGATTCTCCTTTGTATAAAAGACTTGTAAACTTAGAAATCAGTTGGATATTTATTTGCATCCTTTATCCTGTGAAGTAGAAGTGGTCTTCATGTACACATGACATTAACCACTAGTATAGTTGTTCATGTTTTCCAAAATAGGGAAACTCATAGATTTGTAATAACCCGACCTTCTCCATCTTCACCTTTACCTCATCATCGTAGATACGAATTCCATATGGTGTCCTCTTATCCGTAGGGAAAACTAGTTCTAATGTCATCTCATTCTCTATGGTGATTTTTTGATGGCTGCAAATACTCATAGACATCTTTCTAACATGACACACCCATTATTTTCCAAGCAATATGCCATTTGTAAATTGCATATTTGTGTACCATTCTTCATTGAAAATAGTGGAAACAGCTTGTTTCCCCTTTCCATTTCCCTTCTTTGGTGAAACATTTACTGCTTTCCTTGGTGCCATTTCTCTATTAGGTCATAAAAATTTCTTCATTTCCCTTGATCCTAGCTCTACTCAACTCGTGGCTCCACTTCTTTGCAAAAATCCCCTCAATCTTATGCCCTAACTATGGAACACTAACCTAGAAAACCATTTTTCTACAAGAAACCGTAATCACTCATGGTATTCTTCCACACAACCTTCTCTACTTATGCCTATGTAATTTGTTTTCCACTGGTTCACCGATCCAACCGTCTATGCACACAAATATTCACAACCCTTTTTCACACAACTTTTCTTCAAGCATGCCCTAGTATGCGAGAGCTCTTTCATAACACAAATGCAAAGTAAAAAATAATGCACCCCGACCTTCTACTTATAAATTTTTCTTTTTCTTGTAGTAAATTTCATGCCACCTACCAATGTACTCTTGCAGTAATAAAGGTGGATTTTTCCTCTTGCCATCATCCATGGCTGAAAACCCTTAGATGCCTCTACCCAAGTTCCTCTACATGAAATTGAAACTTCCATTAGTGAGAAATATTATGATGAGGACAATAATGTTGAAAAAGAACAACTTGATGTTATTACTAATTTTCACCAAGATTTACACAAAAATCCCACTCATCTCTCTCATGTTTTACATGCTCTTCTCTCTACTCAAATGAGCCCATGAGGCATCACTACCCGTCTCTTCTACCCCTATGGTCTCTACACTTCCCACATCCACTCCCCCTATTATGACTACTATTCCTCCGAATCCCCATAGTGCTTCTAATATACCACTTGGCTCCTCGTCTTATACCCCTGATCTAACATCATTATACCATGATCTTCAAAATCAAATCTACCAATTGCAAGTTACTACCACTTGAGGACATCTATCACTTGATTCTACATCCTTGTTGCATTCCCCCTTTTCCACCATCTATCATTGCTTACCCATTCCCACATAACTTCACCACTCCCAAATTTCCCATTTTTAAAGGTCACAATGACCCACAAGAGCACCTTTGTGCCTTTCATGTCACATGTCTTGACTATGCTAATGATCATACTATCCTTGCTAAGTTATTTCCGCGTAGTCTACAAGACTATGTGATGCATTGGTTCTATGACTTGCCAGTCCATTTAGTAAGCTATTTTACCCATTTAGATGACACTTTTCTCACACATTTTTTCATTAATATTGGTTCCACCCTATCTTATGCCCAACTTGCCCAACTTAAACAACACTCCGATGAATGATTCCCCAATTACATCTTATGATATAAAAATAATGTTGCCAAGATGACTAATGTTCTAGATGATTAAAAACTTTGGGATTTATTCATCTATAGCCTCTTACCACCTCTACAAGATAGTGTCCGATTTGAGACTTTTTCCTCATTTGATCAACTTTGTCAAGCTCTCAAGTTCCGTGAGATTAAACTTATCTATGTTGGTAAACTCAAATATTAGGACTCACCTTCTTCCTCTACTCACACTCCCAATAAATAATTATTCAAATTCCCTCCCCATAAACCTAGCAGTCCTCAAACTTTTGTCAATGTGGTTTCTACCACTCAAGAATTTCTCCTCAACCATATCGTCATCCCCTTGCTAAAATTAGTATGCCACTCAACATATGTTTTTAAAAACTCATTGATAGTAACCTCATCACCCTGCCTTCACCTCTATAGCTTGACCCCTCTCAACCTAAAGGGTGTAACTTTGATGAGCATTCTTACTGTGACTATCACCAATGTATGGGACATCCCATCGATCATTGTTTCAAACTACGACATCTCATTCAAGACCTACTTGAAAATGTCCATATTGATAACCATAAAATATAAATTTTTAACAACTCACTCCCCAAACATGATACCAAACCCATCGATTCCTCTTCCAACTATGTCTTTCCTACCATGCCTTCCTCCCCCGGACCTCTTGAATTTATCATTGCTAGCACTACTTTTGAGACATAACTTATCTCATTTTCTACCATTTATTACCATGCTAAGTTCACATCCGATCACTTCCGCATACATGCATCTATTGGCTCCACCCCTATAAACAATACTAGAGTCAATCCATCCTCCCCCATTAGCACATATTCTTTGTCCTTCTTGTGCTCTATTGGTTACCCTCCTTTGCAAATCAATTATCCATTCAACAGACCATTTGGTGTTGTTAAGTTACATATCATTGTTGGCCCTCTTACTCTTCTCATCCCTTGCCTTGTTAGTCAAGCAAAGTCCATGGATGTGACCTACTTCTGGGACTCAATTGGATTTGTAAATCCCAAGCTATCATCTTTATGACCCACCTACATCTCAAATTTATTTACAAAAATCAAGTTATCACCATTAACGGAGTCCCTCCTAGCCCTCCACTCTCGTCACCTTCTCATTACACTTTTCTTGCACCTCTTTCTCTCCCTCACACCACTCCTTTGTAGTCACCACCTATGTGTCCTATTCCCACTTCACCACCTCAATTGGCCCCCACATGACCACTCCATTCTCTTAGTCCTACACATCGGTATAGGCCTATTCCTAAACCTATTACCACCTCATTTTATCCTCTTTTGACTACCCTCCTCTTTATGCATGACATCTCATCGATATCCCTCACCTAGGAACTTTACTATGCCCCAAGTTCATATTATATACACCCCTCACATGCATATTGAATGCATTCCCTTGCACAACACTTATCTCCTATACTTTTGCCATTATTAGAGCATCCTTCTTTGTCATCCTCCTCTCATGTATGGGTCAATGGACATCCATCCCTCAACCTTATTGGTTGATTCCTATTTCTACCCAAATGAGAGGGCCTATCCATTAAACAACCCCCACCTCACACTTTCACATTGATACCTCTCATACCCATACATTTTTCCTTTCCTCGCATATCAACATTTTCATCATCTATTATCACACCCTCGTTACCTAATGACACACCCTAGTGCTTTGATTCACACTAGAATATTAAGGGATTACCATTACACTGAACCCCACACACTACACTACAAGACCTATACATTTATATTCTATCATCCTACATTATATCTTCATGGCACACACTACACTAGTCATCATTGTATATGAGCCTAGTTTTGCATTCCATCCTCTCCTTCTATATTTACGCTAGGTCACGTTGTATATGAGTCTAGATTTTACCATCACATATTCTACATGCACCTATCATTGTATCTTCCACACTACATATACATCCTACATCATCCTATACATACCTCATCTACTAGTCCTTTATACCTCATCTATCTCATACATGTTACACTAGTCATCATCATATATGAGTCTAGTTTTCTATGTCATCCATACATCCTATACATTCTACAGCTACACTAGATTTCCTTATACTCGGATATAATTTTATCTATCATCCTTCTAATTACATTAAATTACACACCCACTACATATTCTACACTCGCATTTCCTACACCGCGCTTTCACATACCTTGGTTGTTTCTACCACGTTGTCTTCTACGTATTACACTCACTACCTTATGACGCACTCTATTTCCTCGATCTATACTCGACTTTCGAGGGTTTACCAATAAAATGGAACTTACCTACATGTTACATGTAATCATACCACATTCATCGACTAATTACCAATGCTCCGTGCTCTATCTTCACCCACACTCATCATCACACCTCATAGTGGTATACACCTTAGGTTAAATCACCACTCTTTTCATCACTTCTACATCATCCTATTACAATCTACCATATCCTATTATATCATCCTATTTCCTTTCACTTTTCTCCATTCCAAACTATTCCATTACATTATCATGTCTTTGATCATCATGTAATGGTATACACCTTAGGGTAAAGTACCACTCCATTCACCCATTCTACATCATCCTCTTACATCCACATCATCACCTATTATATCATCCTCTTATAAGTCATTCTATTACATCATCACTTATCCTACTCATCACTTAGTGGTATACACTTTAGGATAAATCACCACTCTCACCTTATTCAACACACAATGGTCTACGCTTAGTGCTAAAATCACCACCTTCTTTATCCACCACCTACTTATCTATACTCCATACAACCTCATCACCCATCTTGTAGTGTCATACACTATAGGCTAAATCTTCATCTTCTTCTACCATCATATAGTGATATGTGTTTAGGGATAAATCATCACTCCCGTATTCATCCATGTCATGGTATACACTTAGGCTATAGGGTCCATGCACACCTTTCTATCTTACGAATTCCCATCCACTCCTTCTATAATGATATAAGCTTAGGGATAAATCACTAGTATTCTATTAAAAAGTCGTGATATATGATTTGGCTATAGGTTTCACACACATCTTCTCCCATATTTCATCACCACTACACATACATACTCATCATAGTGTGTTAGATACAACCAACACTATTCGACTATTTCCCATGACACACTCTCATTTACGGTTCATTCTTGACTACTGATGGGGAAAAAAATGAACCTCACTACATACATTTCCATACACTTGGGGGGAAGGTTTCTCCTATCATTCCATCTTGCATTCCATTTCATCCATCCACAACATATTGCATTTTATATGTAACCTTTACTCTTTCTTACTAATGTTTTGCATGACCATTTTACTACACATGTTATTTTTATTTCTTATATGCCATTACCATACACACATGCATGTTCACACCTATTTTTAGTGTGATCACAGATACAATACATTTACACATGGCATGGATGCTCACCTTCTACCCTTACTATACTAGTCACTAGGGGCATCCACATTCATCTCATACAGGTGTTATTATTTCATTTTATACTTAGCATATTTTACTACTTGCTTCTACAAGATTTGACATATTGGTTATAACTCTAACATGCTAATGGGTGTTCCATGTGAAACACTTGTTTTTTAGGACTGCATGTTTCCATGACTACAAGTTTGTTTTTACTTATCTCCGTTGTTTTCCATTATTTGTGGGATTTTCCGTTTACTTGTTTCCACACTTGATTGTTTTTGTGGCCATGATGGCCTTGCATGTGTTGTGACATCATTAGTGATGTCCCATATTTGAAACCCACATTGTGTCATCTCCTTGTTTTCTTGCGTGTTTACACTACTATAATTAGGATTTTTCTACATTATCTCATGTCTTTTACACTTATTTGCATGCAATGTGTTTGGACTAACACTTGTATTGGATAACCATCCCCTTTTTGTGTGCCTTTGTTTCTACCAATTGCTTCCCTTTCCCCCTGTTAGGGTAGATTTCTATAGGTCAGTGTGTGATTATTCCTCTTTAAGGGTCACATTATCCTTCCAGTGGTCATCACATGCACCCCCAAAGAGGGGGCATCATTGAGGGTTTATACTAACACAATGTATCTAAACTGGTTCACACATAGTGAGCTAGTTCAAACCAGAGTACGAACTCCATACACAATGGACTCAACATGACATGATGCCCTTTAGAAATTCTCAGGTGAGTGGTTATAGGCTCAGCAGTTATAGTGGGTGGCCTCTCTACACTTCTTCGTCTAATGGCGTAGGATCACCCAAAAAACCAAAGTGCGACAAAGATATCTTTAACAAATTTGAGTAGAAGCGATTATAGTTAGAGGACACAGGCATTTCCTCCCTATAGTTCCTCAACTAGGGTGGCATGAGATTGTCTCGAAAAACTTGTGACATTACAAGATATCCTTCTACACCTTTTTTATCAACATGGATCAGGTGCACATGTTCCATTTTTCCATTTACACTTTCTATTCTCGTGTACTTTACATTTGCATACTTTACACAACATTTTTACATACATATATTTGACTACTTGATCATTTTCTCCTTGTAGGTCCGTTGTATAAGAAACAAGCAGTCAAATTCGGGGAAATAACAAAAACAACAACAATAAAAGTAATAGTGAAAATGACAACACACCATGATGGTACTTGCCATACTAATCATGTAAGTATACCACACACATGCAAAGAATTACATGAGTTCTACCCTAGGTTCACTCTCTTCACTTTTATTCACATCTTTCATCTTTAGAATCCACGTTCCTCCACATCCTTCTTTTAGTCATTCCACACTTGAGTCTATTCCATTGGTATATCTTCTTCTACACTCTTCATGGTTAATCAAGTATGAAATTCTATCTACTTTTTGTTAGCAAGCTTTTCCATTCACCAACATAAAGTGGGGAAAATGTAGACACAAATATTTCACATTAGAAAATATTTACCTTGGTCTTATACTAATATTTAAAAGGTTCTCAAGTGTACAAAGTGCTAATTAATCCCTCCTTTTGGACACCTTTTTCTTATCTTTTATTTCATCTTTCCCATGTATTTCCCGATACCTATCACCAATTTTATGACCATTCTAAGTTTCTATCACTAAATTAGGGTGCCCCAAGCTATACTCGGGCTCCCCAAGGGGCCTTTGTCCCACCTAGGGTGCTTTAGTCTGTGCATAACCTCTTTCGCTCCTTTTTGGGTCACTTCTAGTTTTTGGTCATCCTTATCTTCTTCTCAATCGGCCTTGTTGGGATTAATTACAAAATTAAACTTGAGAGCCCTATAAATATAAAGCTATAAGACCATAATAAGGGTCCTAGGTCATTACATCCTTTCACTACTATCACTCCATCTAGGGATGCATCTTTTGCATCTATTGCATCCATAAAGTACCATACATTCAAACTAGGAAGTCTGTATCACACACATTCTTAGAGGAGGAGGGATTATATACATTCTATTCTACTATCTACATATTCTATAACTACCATAGTTCATTATTTCACAAAGTACAAATGACACGAGAGAACCTAGGGCCTGACATGAACACACTCACTAGAACTACATCAGGGTCCATAATGTAGTGCAATGCTCAGCGATAAGTCCACCGGTTTGGCGGTTGAGGTCAGTCTAACCCCTTCTTCTTCTTGTGCGGTAATGCGTCATCCAGCTTCATCCAATGAATCTAGTGTGACAGACAAACAATATTTAGATACACTTAGTGACCATGTGAAATAAGGGTTTTGAGCATTTATGTTGTTCTAAGCACCCAAAATATAGACCAAGTCACACCGGGGTGCCCTAGTACACTCCTAGGCACATTTGTCATCTCGGACATCCCATATTTTCCCTTTGCTAGGCCTTTGAGTGTTTGTCTGCACTACCAAGTTCCAGTTCTAGAATTATGACAACCTGCGACAGTCTCATGTTATTAGTTGAGTCTATTCCTTGCTCTTTTCTTACATATTAGGTTTGATTTCACTTAGAATAGTTTATTTACATTTATTTCATATTGTTGTAGTTTATTTACAAGCATTTTATTCCTCCTATTTAGATTAACACTAGAACCCTAAATACTCCATTTAGGACATTTCTTTATTTTTGTTAATCGGGAGGGTGGGCTAGTCCAAATATATTTTCTCGAGAGATGGGTAGGTATTCATGGTAGGAAGATGGATACAAACACCTATAGAGTAATGTTTGATTATATGGAGGTAGAGGCCATGAGAGGCCATACTAAGACTAGGGAGGATGGCCAGAGGATTTGGTAGAGCTACGATGTATATGGTGGATGATGTGGATATAGGATCAATTTTTCAGGGGATGACCAAGTTATTCCATGTAGAGTGTGTTTCACGATAGTTTTCTCTTTCCTAGGAAGTTCCCCCAAAGCAATATATATGGGTGAGGTCTATTAGGGTGTGGAGGAGGGATTAAGATAGACCAAGGCCCACAGGAGCACAACTAGTACCTCCTAGGCCAGACGAGGTAGATGCGGTGATAGAGCCGATGGATGCAAATTATGTAGGGTGTATGGAGGCATACCATGCATGGTGGACATCAAATTGGTGGGTATTTTTGTTTTCAGTTTTTGTGGTTGTGGTAGTAGCACCACCGGGTGGAGGATTAGAGGGGAAAGAACATGCCCCTAATAGCATGGTAGTGGTGATAACAGACTATGAGTATTTGTTATAGTGATAATTGTGATTTGTTATAAGGTTGATCGATCTTTTTTTTATCATATGAAGTGACCTATGGATACAAGTGATGTATATTGGTCATTGATTATGGACACATCCATCCACACATTAACATGGAATGTTTCCATAGATGTACCCATGGATGGAAGTATGCTAGAGTGTGTGGATGTTATTGTAGGTGAGCATGCCCATTTGTTTGAGCTAGTGGTGATAGAAATAGCTACTTGTACCATGTTTTTGAGTGAGAGGTATGAGGCATGAGAGGAGACACATCGAGTTATAGAGGTTTCTTGGGTGTAAGTCCTCTAGCATAGGATTTATTTATGTAGTTCATAAGGTACAAGGTCACTTTGTGAAGCAATCAACTGAGGTGACACTATTGCATAAGTAGGTAAAGAGATATAGGGGCTGCGATTAGTGGAATATATTGAGTGGTGAAGATTCTAGTTATATATCTCTTACCGTTACAAATAATGATAGTGATAATGAGATATGATATGTACTTATGTATCAATTTAGGGGGGAGTTTCCTCCCAACGTTGGCATTTTTGTAACTATGATTTTACACGAATTATATATATATATAGACCATTGGCATATGTTATTTGTATTTGATGTTTATTTATATTATGATGTGATGATTGGTACTTGTATCTTGATGTATGATGCATTGATTATTATTGTTATATGTGATGTGTGATGTTTTGAATATTGTTCATATTTTCTCATTTGATTTGTAATGCGTAGTTATTGATGTTGACTAATGAATAATTGATGATTAATGTGATTATAGATAGATAAGTGATGAGATAGTTTATCCGATAGAAAATTATGTATGTAGTATTATTGCAAAAAAAAAGTGTATTGTGTATATGGAGAGAGTTATGATGAATGATATTGTAAAAAATGAATGATGTGAAATAGAGATGGTCATAATAATGTAGTGAAGCACATGTTAGCATGATGAAGGAGGGGGAATAGGGATGTGCCCAAGTGTATGGATGATAAGGTTCATTTACACAATACCCCTTAGCATTAAGAATGAACCATAAAGCAAGAGTGCATCATCAAGAAGTGATATGATAGTGTGCCCGAGATAGATTGATCATTGAAGCATGTAGTAAAAGATATGAAGAAAATTTATTATAGTAGCAGATCCATCAATAGTCATGTAAGAACCGTAATAACATGAGTGCATCATTTGGGGGCAAGGTTATATAAATCACCTAGAAAATACTAAGTCGATGTGGAGCAAAGGAAGCATATGGACCATAAAAAAACATGAGTGTATAAACCAAACTTAATTCCATGTGAGATGGTGTCAATGATGGGTGATGTAGTGGTGGGAATTGGAGATGGCAAGGGTTATGGAAGACAATGTGTAGTAGTAGCATGATGTAATACATGATATGGTGCAATGGTGGATGGATGAGATGGAGAGCGTGCATGACCAATAACCTATGGTGGTGGATTACTAATGAACTTATAAATAGACAAAGGAGACAAATCAACTAGAGAAACAACATGCTTGTGTGGGAGTAGATACATAGACTGCTCATGAGAGTGAGAGAAAAGGAAATGACACCCTTATCTTCTAATTGTTGTAATCTATCATGAAGGGTGCAAACAATCATTGTCACGACCACCATTGATATTATGATAGTTGAATTAAGATATATCATGTTGGTGTTGCAAGTGATAAGGATGATGTTGTTGATTATAAGGTAAGTGAATCAGATGCTTTTCAAGCAAGGATCCACAAAGCACATCATGAGGTCTAACGTGATGAGAAAATGGTAATGGCTCCTTTGAAGGAGATGTATAAGTCTGATGTAGAGCTTGATGTAGTGGAGGATATGAAGGACCCTTATGCAATGGAGAAGACTGAAATTTCTTATGAGGTGGGGAGATGGAGACCTAGGAGGATGCTCAATATATGGAAGTGGAGAAGAACTAGATCGTGTGGCAAAGTAGGAAAACAAGGAACGGATCTATAACATGTGCAATAATGAAATACTATTCTAAATCAATGACCTTATAACATAAGAGTGTGAATGATTCATATGTGTCATATTATAATTACTCTTTTATGGCATGAATCATGCCACAACAAATGATAAATGGTTTTCTAAGTCAATGGGTAGAAATACTAATTGATGCATGCAAGCATTAAATTGTAAAATGTAATCAATGATAGGTTTTGTTTTACCTTGATGTAAGCCAGGTGGATGATCATATGTGACTCTAGGTTCATCGTTGAGTATGAAAAAAAAAAAAACTATTCCATATCACAATAGGTACTAATAGATCCGAAGGGTAAATGTGTGTACCATTGGAGATCATCATTAGTAAGACTATGTCGAAAGGCTTTAAGCAATGGTTGATCATTAGAGTATGAAACCATAGCTATACGATAATGTTTGAGATGCAAATATGGATTTTTAGTATCATCAAAGCATGAAAATGTAGGCATAAAAAAATCTTTATGGAATGTTGAATTCTGAATCTTTTTTAGAATAGGGTTTCCATGCAAATAATTTTTATCATTAGAAGAATAATAGAATTTGATTTCAAGTGTGAGAGATTGGACCTGAGATAGTAATTGGCTAACAAAATGCATGAGTGATAAAATTTCATGTAAAGTAATGGTAGTATATGTGATTAGTGTATTGAGTGGTTGAAGCTTTCCATTATGAGTGATCATAGTGATGTCAAGAGAATAAATGGAAGATGTCGATGCTAAAGGAACACTAGATATCAGTTTTAAAGAAGTACTAGGTGAGAAGCATATGGATTTTCGATAGGAGTAGTAGTACTAGCATTTGTAGCATTATTAGGAGATGAAGTGATATAATGGAGATGAATCATGCATGCTACTAGATATAATCTCATAAGAAGATGAAAGTGAAGTAGGAAATTCACATTCAGTAGTATGCAAAGAAGTGTAATCATTACTATTACATGTATCATCGATATCGACAGGATACAAATGTAAGGATTTCATTAAGTGTATCATCAACATATAATGGAGGAGGAGAAATAGTATGTGATGCATCATGAGAAACATTTTCAGAAATGGAAGTAGTATGAGATGAAACTATAGAATCATTCTCTGACTAGTATGAGAAACAACATCATGTACATGTTTATTGTCATCCTATTTTTAGCTAAAACATTGTCATCAAGATTAAACATAAAAATAATAATAGCATCATCTAAGTTCTCATTAGAAATAACAAAAGGAGTGCACTTGATCGAATAATAATATCTACAACCAAAAATGTTTTTCGGATCGAAACAATGCTAATGGTAGAATAATAAAAGCTAGTCGGAACATTACATTCATTAGCTAAGAGTTTTCTTTGAGTATCATTTGGAAGAATAAAATTGTGATATAGAGTGGTAAGTTTAGCTATGGTTTTTTTTGTCATAGATAAGATTGATACTCACATGAGGCATGACTAGTTTGAAAGCGCGAAGAGTTATCCTTAGCCATTAGGGTTTTAGTGGATCCTAGGGTAAGTAGTTCTTAGCTATGGATTCATCAAAATTATTTAATAAAATATAGATTGTATTATGAAAATAAGAATGCAAATATTTTCTATAAATGATGTACAATGGAATATAAATTCTAAATAGTTTATTTAATTTTAATTATGAAAGGAAATGAGAGGGGTAATGTACTTATATTAATTTCACTTATCCCGAAGTGAGTCTGGATAGGAAAATATGATGGACTAGAAACACAAATTGTCATAATGAACCTCAAAAGAATGTAGTAGAGGTGGAAATGGAAGGACATGACTTCTGGAGTAGGACATGGGCACATGCGGGTGCCCGAGTCCACTGTGGGGGTGTTGGAGTCTGTAGAAGAGGTCGAAACCTGGATCCGATAGAGTCACTAGGGCTTCACACCGACTCACATTTTATCACTTGTATGTCATGCTTGGATCATCAAGGTAATTGTAATCCTACACACAAAAATCCTCTTGTAAAACCCTAAAAAATATCTCAAATCCTTAAAAATAAAGATGCCAAATGAGGGGTCAATTTTTCCTCAACAGTCATAATGGTGAACTTACGAATGGGTGTTGTACTAAATTTTGGATCCGATATATTTCTATGTTCTTGTGTGTGAAATAATACTCTTAGGCCACCCTTATGCCAAGATAACAAGAGATAGATAAAAATACAAATGTGTGGATGGAATAGAATGAACTCCCCTTTCTATATAGGGTGTATGTAGAATAATGCACCCAAATACAGTCCCTTGAGATATGTAGATAGATAGCCCTTTGATCACAATTGTCTTCCCTTATAATGGTATGCATGTTGTGTTTGTATAAGGATATATTGCTTGAATTTTGACACTAATGACCCAACATGTCGACTAGTACCTAGGGATATGAGTGAAAAATTGAAAAGACCGACTACAATTATGAAAAATCTAACCAAGAACAAAGAGGACATGGGTGCCCAAGATGGATAGGAGTCCTTGGCACTAGTATCCAATCCTATGCACTTTCTCCAGAGAAAAATGAAGAAAATGTGTAAAAATGACCGATAGGGATCCCTATGACCAAACCATAAATGAGTGTATGCGTGCTAAGTGTGAAACATTAAAACAATATAAACCAACAAAACAAGTGGATGGAATAGGAAATGGGTCATCGGTGAATAATTTTCTTACGCAAGATCCATATATAAAACAACATACTTGGTAATATAGTAAATAGTAGTAAGTGTGTGATTTTGTGTCTACAATTTTTATCCTTGAGTTGTACTTGATTTCCATGATGGTTTTAGATCATGGTTGAGGTCCTAGAGGGAAAAGTGTGCCCTATTTATGAAGATTGGTCCTTAAGACCAAAAAGATAGTTACAAAGATCAACCTAATTGAAGGCCTTAAATTTAGAGTTGGAAGGAACTATAATATGTTATAGAAAGTAGATTCAAATTTATTTCTAATGGTATATGGTTTGTTTTATGATGTCATGAATTAATAGGTAAAATAGATCATTTTATGAATACAAAGGTTGTTTATTTTCGTGACGAGGATTGATCGGGCAAGAAGATTGAGGTAGAAGATGCATGTGATGGATTAGTCGATGTTTGCTATGCATTAGATATTTAAGATAGATGAATTTTTCCTTATTAAAGGCATGTATAGGTCATGAAAGTGGTAGAAAGGGTGCAAACTAGTTGTGTTTCCAAAATGGATTTTTGGTACCTCAGTTTCGTGAAGAGGAAAGTAAGTGTGATTTTCATGGATGGATGTTTCAATAGATATAACAAGCATGAATGTGATATAAAGGTTAGTGGATTTCCAATGAGTGGTTACATATCATATTTGAGGTTTTCTAGTGTGATCTAGAGCATGTTTGGTGAAGATTGGTTCATGGAAACACTTGTTTTGAGAATGATATGATCCTTCTTATTATTGTTATGAAGAATTTTATTGGTTCAAGTTAATGTGTGACCATGGATGATGTTGCTATGTTATATTTGACATGTCTCTAGCCTTGGAGTCTTAAAAAGCATGGTGATAAGTTTGGAGGTCTTTGATGAGTTTGATTTAACAAAAATGAATTTTATGCTAAACCCTAATATCACAGAGTTGTATATTATAAATAAATGATAAAGCAAAGATATGACACAAGTAATAAGATAATGAAAATTGAGACCCTAAGTGTAAGAGTGGTAATAAAAGACTGAATTTATTTTGTAATAAATCCTGAAGTGTTATGGAATGGAAAATTGATGAACATGAGAGGAAATTGTCACTACTTGCGCACTCGAAAATTATGTAATTGTTAGATTATCTTAGACTAGGGTGCCTGGATCGGGGTGAGGGTAACTAGGAACCAAAGACCTATATTGGATTACTATGATTACACAGAGCTCAAAATATGAGTTTTCTAGTGTCACATAAGTGTCGCTAATTTTTTTCACTTATATGTCGTTAGATGATCAATGTATTCACATGTAACCTATAAGACAAATGATATCTTGTGAAACCCTAAAAATATCAAATCCTAAAAAAGAAAGATGTAAATGGGGAGTTAGACTCACCTAATTGGTCACCTTATAGAGTGAACTTATGATTGAGTGATGTACTACATATCAAACTTCATCTAGTTCTTGTGCATGTGTGATAGAATCATGTCCTAGGAATATCTTGTATAAGATGCACTAGACAACAATCGATAACTAGATATAGCAAATGTAGATAGATGTGTGGACGAAAAATGAACTTCCCCTCCTATGTGTATATGTAGAAAATGCAGTCCCTTTCCGTTGAATGAGTGTTATATGGATGTCTTTAGTGCTCTTAGATGCCTTTGGATACAAGATTAGGTGATGATAATAGATGATTATAGATTGGTCCCTTATTATGCTTAGATGCTTAGGTGATGATAATAGATGCCATGGAAGAAGAGTTTTGGGGAGAAAGGTTTAGTTTTATTCTCCATCCCCGATCGCTTCATAAAATTTATAAACCACTATAGATGTGTAATCCTTCTTTGTTTTGTGTTATTCCAGTTTGATCCAAGGAAATAGAAAAATTAGATAGAATACATTCGATTACTAGAGGATTGTGCTGTACTATAAAAATGCTCAGTGAACAGCTGAAAATTGCATTGATATGAGAAAGTAATTGTAACTTCCCTTGGTCATAAGTGCCTAGGAAAGGTTAGGAGCACCCAAGAGCTAATGTCTGTATCTAGGTGCTTGTTTCGTGTTGAACGAGGACCCAAGTCAAAATCTGGGTCATTCAGAACTATAAATCTATTCTTCTCATATATTGTGCAAGAATGTACTAAAGATCCGAGATGTTGTATGGGGTGACTGATTCAACCAATGTATTCCCCCCTCATTCGGGGTGCATACAACATTTCCGGGAGGATGCGGCCCAAAACAAAGGACCAAAATTTGATCTAAATTGATTCCCTATAGGAGGAGGTAATGTGCATGGTCGAAACCAAGACACATGTAAGAAAAATGGATAGAGACATGTGTTAATAAAAAAAGTGACAAACACATGCTATAAAACAAAATATAGACAAGAAAAGTGCAGAAAAAGTAGACCATGAAAAGTGGGTTTCAAACATGGGACATCACTCACAATGTTGCAAGACAATCAAGGCTGAAGTGGCCAAAGGAATACAAGCAATAATAAAAAGATGTAGGGAAAATCCCAATAACAATGGGATACAACGGAAAACAATATCAAGCAAAGTATCTAACAACCCTAGTAGAAAATAGTTCCTACAAATAAAATGTTGCACATGAAATGCCCATTAGCATGTGAGAAAGATAAAAATTATGTCAAGATGTGTATATATCGATAGAGTAGTGTGTTATTAAGAATATGTAGTATAAAACGAAACAATAACACTTATAATGTGTAAGAAATTTAATGCCCCAGAGCCTCTTGGGGACTGGTAAGAGGTATAGTGCCAAGCATCCATGTTACATGTAAAGATCTATGAGATGTATGCATTCACAACTCAAGAATAACGAATGTGCATGTTTACATAAAAAGATAATGACATACAAAATATCTAACTAACATATTAAGTAAAGTGTACATGTGAGTATAAATAAGCAAGAGTAATGTTCAACCAAGATATGCATATGTAGTGTATGAATGAAATGGAATGGTATGCAAGATTTGAATGTGATAAAATAAATGTGCCTCCTAAGGTGATGAGTATGAGTGAGATGTGGTTCATTTATAAAAGACTCCTTTAATTCAATAATGAACCATAAAATAAGAGTGCTTCATCAGAAATAGTTTTAAAAATGTGCATTAGAAAGATAGATCAATAGAGAATAGAGCGTATAGTGGAGAAGAGAATAGTAATATGTGTAAAAATAAAATGTTAGAATGATGTAGCATGAAGTGTGGAGCTTGAAATGTGTAGTGTGTGAGGTTCATGTATGTATTATGCCCTTAAAAGTCAAGTGTGAACCTTAGCAAAAGGGAGCATCATTGAGTAATGATGATATAATTTATGTGTATCAATGTGTGTATGTTGAAGGATAAATACTAGATGTGATGTATGGAGTGTAATAATAGAAATGAAAGACAACTGATAATTCTAGGAAGGGGGAAGTAAGCATGATTCCCCCAAGTGTACAATGTGAAGAAGAATTAAGTAACATTGTCTAAGAGATCATCATTGTCATGGTTGAAGCTAAACGGAGATGTGTTAGAGACAAGGTAAGTGATAGTATGTGGTTGATCATATAAGGATCCATTGTGGCGTAAGTTATACATACCCATTACGTATTCCTCATCAGTGAAAGGTGGTAGTGGACAACCATGTGCATACCAATGAGTAAGATTTTTGTATAGCCGAAGAATGAATCATTGCAAATAGAATCAAGGCCGAAAGGCATGAGAAATGTGATATCAATATGATCAGGATCTAGAGTGCCACTAATATATTCAAACTAAGAATTCTAAAGAGTAAGTGGAGAAGTGCATGTAATAAATAGTGAGAGATGGAATATGCGAAGGCCATAAGTAGAAATAATGCGAGACATATTCATAATAGAGGTGAGGAGAATGATGTGGAGGGAGGAGATCGGTGAGTATGAATCCAAGTTGTGTTAATCCATCATGTGTACAAACAATATCGAGAAAGTAGAATAAAATAGAATGTGTTGAAAATAAGAATCATTCATGAAAATATTGCATGTGAAAGGAGGAAGCACATATGCAAGTTCCTCATGAGAAGAGTGGGAAGGTGAAATGATGTTCAATGTATGGACATGGACTCCCGAGAAAAGCACCATAGCATTAGTATAAGAAGGGGGTGAGTATGAAGCGGATGGAATGGTGTCCAATTAAAAATAGTTCCTTCAAGTAGTGATAAAATGACAGGATAGTCTGTGGGTTGTTGATCATCAACGGGATGCATAAAAGTAGCATAATTTGGAGTAGGTAATGCAATGGTTGGGTTTAGGTGACAATATTTGAATGGGTCACGATTAATGATGTAGTCTAGAATTTACCAAAAATATCCCAGGTGCGGCGACACATCACTCAACCTAGACTGAGTGCTCACCCAAATCACGTAAAGGTATCATGCCCCTCTTTAGGGTTACTTGTGTAGGATGTTAGAAAGATGAAGAGTTTACGCATTCGGATCCATAAATAGTATAAACATTTTACAGAGAATATTCCAAATCTAGATATAAAATATAATGGATTTAAACAATATCCATAATGAGTTAAACCATGCAAGAACTAAATATAATCATGTTTAACACCTTGAATCAGTCATTACACTCCATTATGTTAAACACAGTAAATACACGAAGCTTCTTACAATATTCAGTATCATAAACTTATGCACGCATCAAGTCCGGATGCATAACTCCACAATAGCTCACTACTCACTCTCTCTAATCTACACAGATTACTACATATTTATAAGGGTTGGGACTTTCCCTTCACCACCTACATAATTTCCAAAATAGGTTACATGCTGAAAATAGCCACATGCCTTTACAATAATAGACACACATGTAAGTGCGCTAATAATAAATCTCTTCAGTTAGTTAACGGTAGTAATTCTATTATTAATTCAAACCCATGCAAAGTGCTTAGTAGTAACTCTTCCAAAAATAGCCCATGCATGTCACGTAAGTCTTTATCTAGTTTTTGTGCTCTACACGCTATCTCCAAAATAGCCCGTAATCATGAAAATGGCTAAGTCCCAAATCTATCCCTATCTTTCACATGTGTTTCCTTACCTATCCTTTCTCACCTTTAATTTTTCCTTCTCCCATGTGAGAACCTTTTGTGTGCCTTCTACTAAGTATCATAATTTTTCTGCTCAATATTACCCCACACTAAACTGCATTGTTTCCCGAAAATGGTTTCCTCTTGATACTATAAAGAATAAAGAATGGGAATGAAAGGAAATTAAAGAATTATTGTAAAAAGAATGAAATTTCACCCTACAATGTCCTCTGTTTCAACTAGAATAATTAAATCTAAGTATTCTTCTTTGATTTCAGCCTCTAAAGTTTTCAAATCACTTAGTGCGGCTTCGCCTTTTTTGGAATATCTAATGCAATAGAATCTAACTCCTCTTGTGCAATCTCTTCCTTCTCATTCTACAATACTATAACAATGTTAGAAATTTTAGTTACCCTTCCTTCCGTAAGATCCATCTTCTCGTACTATAAAATTCCCAATTTCATCCATTATTTCCTTATGGGGGTCTTGGGCTACTGCAAGTGCCTCACGCTTTTGCTTGACTAGTGCCAATCTCTCTACATGCCCCAAAGTTTCATGCTTCATTGCCTTCAGAATTCATTGTCTTCTACCATCATCCTGATTTTGATTATTGCTTCTGGAGCTACACAAATGTTCAATGCCTAGTCTACTTTCTTCATCTCTTCCTGCAAAGTCTAGAGCAAGGCTTTATAAGATGAAATATTTCTACCTACTAAGGCCCTTGCTCTCTCTCTCGCTTCCTCAAAGGTCCTTTGCACTTTGGAATCTAAATCATTCCATCCTCAAGCACCAAATAAACTAAGTTACACACATAATGCATAGCAAGGAAACCCTTTGGGTACTTTGGACTCAAGTGCGGTCTTGCCTTCAAGACATGATCACCGATCTCCTCTGCCATGGTAATGAGGACCCCATTATTATTTTTGTCTAGGTCCTCTTGTTTTAGATGCACTATTTTGGCATCTTTGGCCTTTTTTTCTTCTTATAGCACTCTAATATTTGCATCCTTATCTACATTCATGCGTGCCATCTCTATGGATACTTTTACCAAGGCATTACTTACCTGCTCATCAAACATGAGAGTGGGATTTATAGTTATGAATTTTTTTGTGGCACCTTCTTCATTCTTCCTGATACACAAGACTCTTCACATACATCAAAATCAGGTTCTTCCATGTGAGTTTGGATTGATCAGAAAAAAATTTCCCGGTGCATGTGGCTACCATGTTTGGGTCCATCAACTCCCATCCATATAACTCCTTGAGGCCCATTGTATTCTGGAATCAGGTGTGGACAATTTTACATGTGTCCTCGTCATAGCCCATATGTAGAAAATTATATTCCCCACTTATTCGCTTTGTTATTGACCCCTTCGGTACTTGAGCACCAAGGTTTGGAGCTGGATCTTCTATGTTCAGAGTGGTATCATGTTTTGGTTCTCTTACCTCTTTATATTTTATATCTCCATCCTTAGGTTCTTCCACTTCTTTTGGCTTATAGGAAATCTAGGTGTGCTCTCCGTAGAACTCCTTCACCTCCTCATTCAGCTTTAACTCCTTCCTTTTCCTCTCAGTTGTCTCTTTTTGAGGAGAGAGTCATGGTGACCTCCTAATGACGAGGATTTACCATGCCTTGTTTCCTTGTTCTTATGAATACCCTCTTGAAATTGCACTCTTCTTATACTACTTCCAAGTACTCTTCTTATTCTTATACTTGAGGTGGGGTACTTGCACACTCGCTTTCCATTCTATCTGTGGGTTGTCTCTAGCCTCTATGTTCTAGGACACCACTATCTTCCCGCTCTTCTTCCTCATCATCTACCTCTATAGCTTCTGTGGGATTTGGATCCGGCAAGTTCTCCACTATATGCTTTACCTTAGGTGGACCTGGGAGTGCAAACTCATTTTCCACATATTTGTTGTTCTCCAACTTGGGCTTATGTTGAAGGTATATAAGTACTTCTCCAATGTCCCCAATTTCCAAGCTTACAAGCTTCATGCTTATAACATCTGAAATAGCCTCTCAACATAGGCAATCGGCTTAGAAATACATATGTCTTCCTCAAAGTGTGGTAATCACAGTCTACCTTGTCTGCAATAAAATTTAGGCGGTGCGCATCTAAAAATGGTGGACTGATTCCTAGAAGTAGTGCACTTTGTGAAGTCATATGGTAGTTTTCACCATGGGATCCATGTTTTATCCCTCATAACAAACCGCATGATGTAGAAGTTTTGGTACACCACAAATTTTACTTCCTTATCCACCACCGATGGTAAATCCTTAGGAATGCACCACTCCTCTTCAAATTCCACGCAGAGCCTGTCATAACACATCTTCACCCTTTGTTTGAATGGCTTACTCATCATTCCTTCACATAAATATTTTTCAAACCTTTCTAAGGGATTTTTTCTCCATGGGATACTCCCAGATCTTGTCATTTGGCCCTTCATGCACTCCAATATCCATAAATATTAAAGAAAGTAAAATAGTGCCAAAACTAATTTTTTCACTTGTGTCGCACTTGCTCATTAATGTTCTCTCGCAATGTAGACTACTATGTTGTAGATCACCCCATGTAACATTCTCCTCATGATATGCAGACACATTGTATTCACTTGTGACCACCTCTCTTGGTCATTCAAATTTGTTACTAGATGTGCAGCTGCTTGAACCACAAGGTACTTCTTTAACTTTTCAATGTCTATCCCACACAAACCTTTTGTATATCCTAACACTTTTCATGTTTCCATGATCTCTGCCTTATCAGTTAGATCACTAGATAGGTCTACCCATGTGCCTTTTAATCCTATCAATGTTGCAATCATGATGGATGTGATTCTGACCATCCATCTGGAAAATAGAAGAAGTCCTCATGGAATCTATTCATTAACCATTGGTATAATGGTTCATACTTGCCAAAATAAGGGAGCTCATACAACTGATAGACTCCAACCTTCTTTAACAACTTATCCCAACGTCATCATATACTGGAATGTCCTCCGTTGTGCACTTGTTGGTCTTCATGCTCAATAACACATCTAACTCCTTTTTATCTGATGTGTGGTGATTGTAATCACTTATTTTACACTTACGGATGTGGGAATCCCATTATTTCCCAACTATAACACCTTCTGGGGACCGTATCTCCAAAAAATTACTCTCAGGCACAACTTTAAATTTTGCCTCCACTTTCTTCTTTCCTTTGGCTCCTCCGGTAGGTAATTTCTTTGATGCCATCTAAAAATATCACATTTTGTATCCTCTACAAAGGTGCAAATGATTCTCCTTCTATCCTTTGTAGTGAGCAGGTCCAAACCCTAGCTCAAATCCACATGCCCTAGTTTAAATCACCTACCCTATCTCTTTCGCAATGCTCTACTTCACTCAAACCCTTCACAAATGGAGACGTAAGCTTCTCCTATACATAAATCTTCTCTCCATGTATGGTTTCACACTCTTCACACCTCAATACTCTTTTCTTAGCTCAGTCGCACTTAGCTCATTCAAATTCTTGTGATTACAATGGTAAAAATGAATTCACATCACATCCTTATATATATTTTCAAAAAGTTAGTACATTTATTACTCCTTCACCTACAAAAAATTATCTCATTAATTGACCATTTTCATAATTTCCACACGGTACATCTTTGTGCCTCAGCTATAACCTTCTAGCGCACCTTCCTACCTTTTGGATATAGACTTATCTTCAGTGCACTTCCATGCACTTGAGTACCTTGCCATTGCACCTTCTCCTAGTAGTCTCCATGGCTACTACTTACCTCATGTTATATTGTTCCTTCATTTATTCCCATCTATGGTCATAGTTTAGAAGCAATCTCTCTTCTAACAAACTCCTTTCCAAACTCAAATAGCACATGTAATAATTTATTCCTTGATTTGTACCCAGTTGTAAACATCCACCCCACACCAATGGTATGTGTAGTCCTCTCATGCATAAAAATACTACAAATGGTAATTAGATTATGGCGCGCAAATGCGCTTATTTATACAAAACACTAGCTAAATTGACAAAGCATAGAAACAAAGAAGGAAATAAATTAAGGGAACACATAAATGAAAACCTAATCTAAATGACAACACTACCTTATTACAAACACCAAGAAGACTTATTTATAGTAGGGCTTTAGCCTACTCCCATTAAAGTAACCAGGTAATCGTATTCCATCAAGTGTCTCTAACTGGAAAGTGCCTATTCCAAGTATGTGAATGATAACATACGGTCCCAACCAATGCACTTTAAGTTTTCCTGGATGGCACAAAACTTAGAGTCATAAAGAAGCACCATCTATACAATTTCAAACTTTTTGTCCCTGATGTGCCTATCATGCCATGCTTTTTGCCTAGCATTTTCTTGCTTCTGACTCCATCGTGTTATTGCTCGTCACTCATCTAGCTTGATCAAATTTTCAATTCATTCTTCTAATGCTTTCTCATCAGCTAGACCTCTCATGCACACAATACATAAAGAAGTTAACATGAATTCCATAGGAAGAACTACTTCATGCCAAACACCAATCGACAAGGTGTGGCCTTGTTTAACCACTTGTATGTTATTCTATACTCCCAAATCACAACAGAAAATTTATCATCCCAATTATTCCTTCCAATATCACAAATTTTTGTTAATGTATGGCTCAAAATCTTGTTGAAATCTTCAACAGTCCCATTTTCCTGAGGATGATATGGTGTAGTTTTATGATGTGTAATCATGAACTCATCCAATAGAATTCTAATTATCTCATTCAAAAAATGTGTGCCCCTATCACTGGTCAATATCAATGGGCATCCATACCTTGTAAGAACATTCTCCCATAAGAACCTAGCTGTTGTAGCTATTATACAATCCTTGCTAGGTGTTTCTTCTGCTCACCTCATAAGATAATATGTGTAAGTGATAATGTAGCATAATCTAGTTCTACACGCGTGGGTGAAATAGGACCCACAAAATCTCTATCCCATTTTTTAAAACGGTTCTACACTAGGAATAGGTCAGAAATACATTTCATCTCTTTTCCTGGTTTACCAAGGCATTGGCATAAATCATCACAGGCCTTGCAATATGCCTTACAATCCTTATACAGGGTCTCCCACCATAATCTAGCAAGTGAGTAGAATTTCATGCACGAGTGGAATTACTTGAATAGTGCCCACCTCCAATACCACCATGATCCTCTTCTATGATATTTGTGCACTCATGCTCCAATACACATCGGTGTAGTGCTTCATCTTGGCATAACTTGTATAGGTAACCACTAATCAACATAAAAGGTGTTGCACGAATTGCATGTTGCTTCTTCTCGTAAGGATTTTAGTCCTTCTTGCACCACACCTATGCATAAAAAATAGAAATATCCTCCCCAAGTTTGAAGGTGTATGACGTAACCTATATAACTATGCATCCGATATCAGTATCTTCAATTTATTGCGCATCTTCTCTTGAATGTGTCCTTGATAAATGGTTTAGGCCAAAATGACTTTTCCCTGGTTTTACCACAACTGTAAAATAAAATTATTAGAATAAGATCACCCATCAACATATGCACCCCTGTAAGACTGGGATTATTTACCAAGTATTTAAATTCCATGTGATCATTATAGAATACAAATGGTTTTGTTAGCAGTACTACTGAATTTATGTAGCACATAGATCATTAACAAAGCTTTGTGCTATGTAGTTGTATAATTATACTCTACATGAGTCAAATTTCTACTAGCAAAACAAATAGAATTATCTATAATACCTTCTCTAGGCTAATCCAACACCGTTGCAATTATTGTGCCAAAGCATCCACATGTACATGAAATGGTTGGTCCCACAAGGGAAAGTGTAGAATAGGCACTTTGTAGTAAGTTTCTCCTTCAATGTATCGAATGTGCGCTATTGTGGTTCACCCCAATAGAATGTCCCTTTTCCTTTTAGTAACTCCTCCAAGGGTGTGGCGACCTTAGCATATCCTTTGATAAATTTTCTATAATACCCAGTGTGACCCAAACATCCATGCACTTCACTCACTTTGGTAGGTTCTTTTAGGCCAACAATAACTACAACTTTAGTTGATCTACCAACAAACCTTCCTTGCAGATAATATACCTAATAAAATGCCAAAAGGTGTAGGAAGCACACTTTTTGATGTTCAAATAGATGATTAACTCGTCTACATATTTCAAACATTAATCATAAATTTTCACAATGATCCTTAACAAGAATATACATCATCCAATCATCCAAGTAAACTTGCAATAAAATATGAATAAAATCCTAGAATGCTTGAACAACTATTCATGAAAATATAGTAGGCATGTTTTTCAGTTTGAATGGCATCACATTAACACAACAATTCCCTATTCATTGGTGAAAGTAGTCTTTTCTTGATCCTCCCCGTGCAATCCTAACTTGATGATACCCAGGAAATCCATCTCAAAGGAATAGATCTCGCACCCTACAACACCTTCTAATATCTCTCACAGTGAATAGTGTAGGGAAATGATTAGTAATACATACAACATTTAGCTCCATGTAGTCCACACGGATCCTAATCTGACCATCTTTCTTTATACTAATCACCATTGGGCTAACCCATTTTGACTCATCCAGGGGTTTGATGATTCCAAACTTCAACATTTTGTCAATTTCTTCTTTGACCTTTTTGTGCAAGTTGGGTTTCATCCTATAGGGTATCTTCTTGACCAGAATGCACCTTCCTTAAGCTTTATCTTCATTTCTCCTAATGATGCATGCACTCCTTTCAATTCATGGTAGCCCCTAGGAAATATATTCTGAAAATCACGAGCAACTCCACTATTTTTGCTACTTTAGATTCATACCAATAATCTCTAATTATTTCCTCTTTAGGCTCAACATCCATACCAATATTCACTTTCTTGGTCCTCATAGGTTCATGATAGGCTCATGTGTTGTTATCTACACTATCTAAGACCTCGTGTGCACCTGTTGAATGATCTATATCTAGTTATTATACTTCTTCATCATCCACTATGTATACCATCTTCCCTTTTTCTTTCTTAAAGCAAGCGTGCTTAAGTAGTGTGGCATCTGTCTCTTTTTGCAACAAAACGCACTCCCGTGTTGTTGCCATCAAATAACTCCCGAATTAGTTCTTCTCGCCTTTGCACTGTCTCATAGTTAACCAATTTATAACCATTAATGCCTCTTCTACTAGAGGTTTAGTAGAGAAGTAGTCAAAATTATGGACCATACCTATAATCAATTCCTAGCCAATTTCAAGTTTCTCTATGTATCTTTGTATATACATACCAAACATGTGCACAACCTTGTAAAGTGGAATAAAGTTTGTGCACCCATAGTGAAGGTGGTAAAGCTTCCTTCCCCTATCTAGAGCCTCTCACATTGCTGGATGTGGTGCTGAACAAGTTGATTACCATGATATTTGTATATTTGAGTTGGTGCATTGCTTCTCCTAGAAAATCGAGTTGTAAGAGCAATCCTGACTTCATTCCATCCTACAATATTATCCCTATGAACCACCCACCAGCGTGTGTTGTTGTCGTGACCCATACAGGTTATATGCTAGCATAATTCTTCTCTCCAATTTTTCTATCCACTATTCCTCCATGGTGTGCAGGAATAACGTAGGGTCCCCTTCCCTAGTGTACCAAGGTTCGTAGTTGTTACCTATTCTCCTGACGCAACGAGGTTTATTGTTCCACACAAATGTGCTCCTTACTTCATACCCTACCAACTCATAAGTACCATGATCCCAATCATCACAAGCAATACTTATAGTATCACTAATAGACTATGCATATTCTCACCGAAGGATTCCTTATTTAGATGGCTTGAGAAATTTTGGGTCCCACGTGCACATAAATTCTATTCGGATCTTCCTCACTCAAAGGCCCAACATAGGGCAAAATTTTCCATCTATTAAAGGGATAATGACTCTTTCCTCCTTGTTTTCAAAATTTATATATCCCTTGTTGAACCAAATATCAACATTATTAGCAAAACACCAAGGGCGTCAAATTAGAGCTAGGAAATTGTTTTCTTCTACATGCACTAAAACCTTAAAATCCCCAAAGTGAACTTGGCCCCTTGTATAGTAATGGATGCATCTGGAGGTGGAGAAATCCTTTTCCTTAGTTCGATTAGCCATAAATAATACATTAGAAGATGGTTGCAATGTAGGTCTCCCCATCTTTTCCCATGCATCTAAAGTAAGCACATTGACTTCTCATGCACTGTATCAATCAATATATTGCTCAAAAGCCATCCATTCAAAACAATATTAAAATTTATTTCCTTGTCGTATTCTAAGCTATGGTGGGAATATTTGTATGTAGGATCTATCGTTCATTCTTAGTATTAGCATGTAGAGTGTTTCCTTTAGCTAACTCCTGTTAGTGCAAAATCACAAAGACTTCGGATGTAAATCAAGGTTCTAAATTATGTCTTAGGCATCCAAAGGTGATTGCACAACATGGAAACCTCTCTCAAGTGTGGGACTTGTGAAACTAAGAGAGAAATCTCCAGATTAGAGGCTGGTTCATCAAACTCCTCTGATTTATATCTATATTTGCACAACTACAGAGGTTCAGATCCTAATCCTACTCTAAATTGCAAGGAGACGGGGATAGAAGTGCAAAAATTGAAACTAACTAAAGATGGTGATGCACTAAAAGGAGTGGTGAATATTTTTGTCATGCAAATAGACACAAACCAAAGATTGCAGCATAAAATCATACACAAGCTGATAAGATATAATTTAGGATCTGAAATGAAGCAAATAATACAAACAAAGGACTGAAACCCATTCACAAAGTTTGCATTATCATTTCCAATGTCAAAAACCACTACATTACAACCTCAGAGAGGTAGAAAAGTGTTACAATCTTTGAAGAGGTCTGATTCTTGCAACAATCACTTGCTGGAGGTGAAAGAAGAAGTCTGTTATGCCCAAAAGTGTTCCACCTTAAGAAATGAGCCAAATCGCTTTACATTGCATGGGTCGAGCCTAGGAGAGAGAAAACATACACAACATGGGAACCCATTCCTCATTGATGCAAATGCATTAAATCAGCATGGAGGACCTTACAAACCCATACCCGGTCATCTTTGACCAAATTGGAGGAGAGTGCGACCCATTCGCATTAAATTTAGTCATTTGAAATGTCATTTCGCCATGAACACGTGTCGAGCTGTTTCTTAACTTTCTCTCTCTCAGTTGAACCAAAATTCAAGATTGACCCCAAATCATGTAGAGAAATTTATAAGCTTTCCAATGATATAAATAACGTGCAAATCAGCTCGGATCGGAAAGATATGGCGATCTCAAGATTTAGGGCACAAAACAGAGGCAAAAATGGGTTTTGAAATTTTTCCCGCACTCCGCCACCAGACGACACGTGTTGGGCAATTTGATGAGAAATTCTCTCTCCTTCCCTTACCCGTGGTTTTCCATGAAAGTTTTGAATTTTATGTAATTTTGGAAAATTTCCCATTTTTTTCCGCCCCCCGCCACTACTGGGACACGTGGCATGCATTGATTGGCTCTCGGCTCCTTCGCCTCGAATCGGCTTTCCGCGTCCTGCGCGTCCCTTTGGCCCCGGATGTCCCATTGCTCTGTGGACCGCCTGGGCGCCTTTTGGATGATTCATGCCCCGATGTCCCAACTGTCCCAAGGACCGCCTGGACTAGGACTTAGCCGATTTTTCATGATTTTTTCTGCCCCAAGCTTGTTTTTTTGCAACTTTTTCACCCTTTTTTAGAACTTGCTCCTTTCTTCTTGGACAGGAGAGCTAGAAAAAATCTGAGGGGACCTTAGAAACATGATTTTTGCCTTGAATCAATCTATCTACCTGCGACTTGAATATTCTGATGCATGTTATCAAATTTACCCTGCGGGGTGAATTTTGGATAACAATTTGGCGACTCAGCGGGGTTACCTGCCTGCTAGGTAGAAGATACCAGTTGCCTGAAGCAGTCCATTGGGCATGGAGTCATCAAGTATTCAATAATAGCTCTTTTTAAGCAAGAAAATTGCAGCAGATGCACATCAACTTTGCTGCAATAAAAATGAGACCTCTAGGTCCCACCGGTGTGCCAAAACCGTTAGTGCAAAATCACAAAGACATCTCCCGGATGCAAATCAAAGTTCTAAATGATGTCTTAGGCATCCAAAGCATGATTACACAACATGGAAACCTCTCTTCAAGTGTGGGACTTGTGAAACCGAGAGAGAAATCTCTAGATTAGAGGTTGGTTCCTCAAACTCCTCTGATTTAGATCTATATTTGCACAACAACAGAGTTTCAGATCCTAATCCTACTCTAAATTGCAAGGAGATAGGGATAGAAGTGCAAAAATTGAAACTAACTAAAGATGGTGATGCACCAAAAGGAGTGGTAAATATTTTTGTCATGCAAATAGACACAAACCAAAGATTGCAGCATAAAATCATACGCAGGCTGATAAGATATAATTTAGGATCTGAAATGAAGCAAATAGTACAAATAAAGGATCGAAACCCATTCACAAAGTTTGCATTATCATTTCTAATGTCAAAAACCACTGCATTACAACCTCAGAGAGGTAGAAAAGCTGTTACAATCTTTGAAGAGGTCTGATTCTTGCAACAATCACTTGCTGGAGGTGAAAGAAGAAGTCTGCTATGCCCAAAAGTGTTCCACCTTAGGAAATGAGCCAAATCTAGCTTTTACATTGCATGGGTCGAGCCCAGGAGAGAGAAAACATACAAAACATGGGAACCCATTCCTCATTGACTAAAAATGCATTAAATCAGCATGGAGGACCTTACAAACCCATACCCTGTCATCTTTGACCAAATTGGAGGAGAGTGCGACCCATTCTGCATTAAATTTAGTCGTTGAAATGTCATTTCTGGCCATGAACACGCGTTAGAGCTGTTTCTTAACTTTCTCTCTCCAGACTAAACCAAAATTCAAGATTGACCCCAGAATAATGTAGAGAACTTTATAAGCTTTCCAATGATATAAAGAATGTGCAAATCTGAGCTCTGGATCGAAAGATATGGCGATCTGAAGATTTAGGGCACAAAACAGGCAAAAATGGGTTTTGAAATTTTTTCCCGCACTCCGCCACCTGGATGACACATGTCGTCCACACTGATTGGATGAGCAATTATCTCTCCTTCCCTTACCCATGGGTTTTCCTTGAAAGTTTTGACTTTTTGTAATTTTGGAAAATTTCCCATTTTTTCCCCGCGTCCCCACCACTTGGGACACGTGGCATGCATTGATTGGCTCTCGGCTTCCTTATACCGAATCAACTTTCTACATGCGCCCCACGCGTCCCTTTGGTCCAGATGTCCCATTGCTTTGTGGACCGCCTAGCGGCCTTTCTTGCTGATTCGCGCCCGATGTCCCAACCGTCCCAAGGACCGCTGGACTAGGACTTAGCCATTTTTCATGATTTTTTCTACCCCAAGCTTGTTTTTTTACAACTTTTTCACCCTTTTTAGAATTTTCTCCTTTCTTCTTGGACAGGAGAGCTAGAAAAAATCTGAGGGGACCCTAGAAACATGATTTTTGCCTTGAATCAATCTATCTTCCCGGGACTTGAATATTCTCGATGCATGTTATCAAATTTACCACAGGGGTGAATTTTGGATAACACTCCTAAGTAATGGAATAATATTCTCCTAATACAACATTCTACATACCTCCTTCAAGTCATCAATATCAGATTGGACCATCTTTGTTGCTTTCTTTTGTTCCATCTTCCGTGATTGCTCCTTTAAACATTGTATTTCACCCTAAAGATTTCTAAGGACCTCCATGGTCTCTTGATAAACCTCCTTCTGATGGGTAGGATCTGGGTACCGGGCATGTAAAACCTCCTCTTTAGTGATGGTAGGTTTACATTGTAACACCTCTCTAATGTGTGCAACTTCAATGTGGGTAGTGATTTTTACACGCAATACCTCATATTCTTGTTCCAACTTGGGCATCCACTAATTTTCCACAGCACGATGTATCCTAACCATCCTGCATCTTTTTTTCTTGTTTATGCTTCTTACTAAGATGCTCATATAAGTCTGGGCATTCCTCATAGCTATGATGCTTTCTACGAAAAAAAATGTAATATTATGAGGACATTTTTGCCTGTAGTTATCAAGTGATCCACATGTAAAGCATGTTCCATGAGGGAATTCACCTCGTCTACCACCACGACCTCATCCTATGAACATGCCACAATATCCTCAACCTCTACCACATCCTCATTCTTGCCTTTAGAGTTATCTATACTCCTATCTATCACACACCAATATCTATAGCATCAAGAATCTAACCAATCAATCTATAGTCCTCTATATCGTGAGTTGTGGACCAAAAAATCTTACAATAATATGATACGTTCTTCCTTATCGTGGGTTGTAATAATGGCTAGTGGCTAGCATCATAGTTTAAATGGCATATCTCATAGTCTAACACTAATTAATGTACTTGATCCATGGGGAAAACTATCCTTGGTTTGACCTTCCACTTCATAATCATACACCAAATCCCTATGTACATCACATGTGCTGAATTTACTTGATAGTTTCTCTAACGCTTCGCCATAGTTACAATTTATGCCTCCAAGAATAAACTTACTCCAGTGTATATACTCCCGACTACCTCGGTGTGCATAGCTTCTTCAAGTGCTTCACTCAGATCAATGTATGTCTTATGTGAAAAATCCCTTCTAAAAGGTGTGATCAAACCTCCGACGAACCATTTTGTGTGTAGGCTTACATGAATATCATAAAAAATCTTAGATAAAAGCATTTTGAAACTGACATCATACTCACGGACACTTTCGGTAGTACCTTGTTTAATATCCTTGAGCGCACTTATACTCTTCTGCTCAAATTCAAGGATGTAGAACTCTATAAGTTATGCATATTTGAATGTTACATAATCTACACAAGTTTGATCGGGGTCAAACTTCATGTACCAATGTGTGCACATCCTCGTAATGTAATGTAGTTAAAATTCAACTTGCCTTTCACTTAGAAGTCGTGATCCCTTTTGTGCACCACAGTATCTCACACATGTGCACATGTTCAAAACATCTTATATGTCTCTATACTTTGGAGGATAAAGAGACATCTCCATGTAAATATTATAGGGTTAGTTTGGACCTTGCCCACTTGACCCGAACCCCTGTGCTTGCCTCTACCTCTAAAACCACCAAATCCCCTAGAACTAGAACTAGATATGCCTCCCGATAATCCACTTGTCGTCGAAGTGGACTAGAAGATGTAATTCCATGTGTCCCAATAGTATTCTTTCACTCATCTTTGAACTCCTACAGTCTGCGTGGTGGTACTACCCCTAGAATTAAGCCCCAAATTCTGCATTCTCACATTCTCAGTAGATGATGCACTGAAAAGGTACCTCAAACAACAACGAATATGTTTTCCCCGCCATCATGTACTTGCTATGTGACTTAATCTTTCTCCCCTACTACCCAATTTAGCTTGTTGACTATTAAATATACTAAGTACTGGAAAACCAAGTGCAATGGCTAGGTTTTCAGGTAGATTTAGATGCACTCCTACGGCCTAGGTTGTCTCTCTACCGACACGCTCCGGTGCAAGGTCAAGAGGGTTCCCTTTCATGCTTTCCCAAATGGGGAGTTCTTGATGCTCTAGCTCCATGCCTTCTACATGAGCTCCAAATCCTTCACAAGCCATCTCTCTCCTCAACGTCATCCACTTTGTAATGTCACGCTACTTCTCTATCTCCCTCTTGCATGCCTCATTGTACTTAAGCCACATTTCTTTCTCTGCCTCTCTGCTGCTAAGTTCATCATCTTTCACCAAACTCC
Organism: Taxus wallichiana var. yunnanensis; assembly: GCA_018340775.1. Taxonomy (NCBI): domain Eukaryota; kingdom Viridiplantae; phylum Streptophyta; class Pinopsida; order Cupressales; family Taxaceae; genus Taxus; species Taxus wallichiana. The sequence goes on from CM031235.1 coordinate 639,049,399, forward strand.
GCTCCCGCCACCGTGCATGGTGGGGTTTAGTTAGCCACCGCTTTTTCTTTCCAAGTTCAGTGGTCACCATTAAGATTTTGATCACTAGTGGAATGCCCGACAAGTAAGTTCTACTAGGATACCGTAAAAAATGGAATTCTACTACTACCTGCGCGGGAAAGAATAAGTGGAAATTGAGTACTCCGAGATATAGTTGTTCATAACACCACGAAACCAAGTATCCACAACACATGTCCAAATCAGATCAAAGATCATAAAGGGCCGGAAATTCTTACTGCATCTAGAAAATTGTGTGATACCTCAAATTCCTTTTAGATGCATAATAAACCATCCACTTTTACATTTCTACCAAAAAAATAGTGAAGAAGCTCTCATAAAAATTGTCATACGATTAGTTCCACCCACACACGTGCGTCAAACTCAAATACAATGTTGAACCTCTGTGCATACTCTTCTTCTAGATAATTTATCCACTCCTCAACACTTTCTAGGGTCAATTGGTACGTCTTCATCATGAACCATCCTAAAAACAACTGAAAAAGAGGTCTTGGTAATGGAACCAATGATGCAGCCTATAATTTATTAGAAATAGCCTGGGCACATTGACACATCACTCATCCTAGATCGAGCACTCATCCAAAGCGCACAATCTATCGAGGCCCCTCTTTAGGGTTACTTGTGCAGATGATGAGAAAGATGAAGAGTTTATGCATTCGAGATCCATAAATAGTATAAACATTCTACGAGAGCATATTCCGGATCTAGATCTAAAGAGTAATGGATTTAAAAATAGCTATAATGAATTAAACCATGCAAGAACTAGTTACATCATGATTAACACCTTGAATCAGTCATTACACTCCATTATGTTAAACACAGTGAATACACAAAAGCTTCTTACAATATTTAGTATTATAAACTCATGCGTGCATCAAGTCTCACAACATAACTCCATAATATCTCACTACTCACTCTCTCTAATCTACGTAGATTACTACATATTTATAAGAGTGGGGACTTTCCCTTCATCGCTTGCATAATTCCCAAAATAGGTTGCATGCTAAAAATATCCATGCGCATTTACAATAATAGACACACATGCAAGTTTGCTAATAATAAATCTCTTCTAGTTAGTTAACGGTAGTAATTCTCACTAGTTAGAAACTTCAACACATGCATTTATGAGAAGAAACAACCCTGCAAATGGAACAAGATGAGATAAGATTGTGAACTCAAAGTTTCTAAAATATCCTCATCAAAGAGGCTAAAAATCCTTCTTCTTGTATTGATGCTTAAAAAAAGTTGTACATAATGTGGGAATGGAAGAAATTTGAGAATGGAGGAAAGTAGAAGAAAATGGCTATCTCCTTTGCTTTCTCTAAGTACAATGCACTCTTGAGTTTACAAGATCAATCACCAACCCCTTTACAATGGCGTGAAGAAGCCATTAAATATCTTGCAAGAAATGGTTACAACTTCTTCTTTGTTAGCAAGAAATGGTTTATAATATTTTCAATCATTTGCATCCCGTTCAGATTCTTGATTCGCAAAGAAATGCCAATGGTGGAAAAACCAGACTTTTCATAATGCAACCATTACACTCATTTTTGTAACTTTGAATTTGAACCATTCATCTTTCCTTTGAAACTTTAAACCAGAGTCATCCACGTGGGAGAAATTTACTGGAGCGGGCGTGGAGGATGCCTTTTGCATTTTGTGACTTTATAGAGATTTGGAATTTTTACATTTTTGGTTCCCCCCTTCCACTTTTGATATAAGCTCTAACACGTGGCTTCACTTGATTAGGAGAAAGGAATCATGCGGCTACTTTATGATTTTAGCCCTTTTTACAAAAAGGCTCAAAACCTCAAATTCTCCTCCACCTGCCCGCCCCCTTCCCTTTGACTTTTAATGCGGCTCAACATTTGAATTTTTCCTCGTATAAACTTTAAGCATGATCGGGGTGCGGGTCACTTTATGAATTTTAGCCCTTTTTACAAAAAGGCTCAAAACCTCAAAGTTCTCCGTCGACCCTTCCCCACTTTGACTTTCAATGCGGGCTCAACATTTGACTTTTTCCTCATAGCATGATCAGGGTTGTGGGTCACTTTATGACTTTTAGCCCTTTTTACAAAAAGGCTCAAAACCTCAAATTTCTCCACCGACCCACTTTGACTTTTAATGCAAGCTCAACATTTGAATTTTTCCTCATAGTATGATCGGGCCGTGGTCACTTTATGACTTTTTTACTTTTAAAATAAAAAATGTTCATCAAAAAAAATTTGTTCTCTCAAAAAAAAAACCCATCCTGCCACATCCAATTAGATATGTCCACGTACCTCATGGATAATGGGGCCAAAATTTGATGGGGAAGAAAATGCCCATCATTCACGACTGTGGAAAAATGTAGAGAAGAAGAAAACTCCACCATTTCACGCCCGATTTTCAAATTTCTTTCATAAACAAGGAATTGAAAACAATACAAGGTTCATGATCCATGGCCATAGAAATATTGACAATTTCATTCAAATGAGGACAACAATAAAATTTTCACGCGTCCAGAACAGAGAAAATGAAAATTTATCAAAACGTGCAGACTAGAGAGTTTAAACAACTTCAAAGCATGAATTTCTCTATCTTTTTAGACTTCCAACTTTACTTGAACACTTCTAGAGGGCGTGAGCTCAAAATTTTTGAATTTGAATTAAAAATGAGGGGGATTTTGAGGGTGACAATAACTGGCTCTAGCTTGGGGACATGACATGGACTGAGCATAGTGAAGACATGACATGGGAATCTAGAATCTCAATCTCTAGACCCTATAATTCATTGACTAATGCCTTATCCATTGGGCCTTGCAGAGTCATGATAAAAACTTTGAGAAAGAAATATCAAGAAGGAAACACACAAGACACAATGGGAAGGAAACACACAACACACAATAGAAGGGGAAACAAAACCACACAACGGAAAGGGAAACACACCTATGGTACAAGGTGGGGGACAACCCACTTTCACTAATGATACAATTTCAAGTATTTCCCACTCCAAGGAAATTCTAGTGGCATTCCATCCAAATATGAGAGAAGAAAAGCATTCTCACCACAAGCTTCATGAATCTGAATGGGCCGAGCCATAATGAATCAAACTTTCCATGGCTGCCTTTTGGTTCTCTTCTCTTGTCCCATAGCAGGATGAAGTCTCCAACTTTGAATTCTCTTTCCTTGGCCTTCTTATCAAAAATCTTCTTTACTTTCAATTGGTGCTCCTTAATGCATCCACCACTTGGAGTCTATTTTCTTCCAGCTTCTCAAGAAAGAGGATCCTCTTGTCAATGGAATCCTTATACTGACCATCTTCTATTTCCTATAGTAGCTTGAGAGCTGGCATCTCGATCGTGAGAGGAATTTCTTCTTTGAACTCCATACAACAGTTGGAATGGTGACATACCTATTGCCTTCTTGGGAGTGATCCTATCCACCCACAATGCATCGTCATAAACCTTTTGTGCCAATTCCTTTGATTCTCATTTACAAGCTTATGGAAAATGGTCACAATGTTCTTGTTGCTTGATTCAACATGTTTGTTTCCTTGTGGATAGTAGTCAAAGAATGAGATAGGGAGATTCCATAGCTATAGAAAAAACTTGTTAGCTCTCTCTTGAAGAGAAATAGGTAGCATTATCTACTACAATCTTCTCATGGCACTCCAAATGGACTATGATATTCTCCTCGATGAAGTTACATACTATTTTCGTGTTGTTGGCTTGTTTGGCCGAATGGCTTCCACCCATTTGGTGAAGTAGTTTGTTGCTGTGAGTACATAGGTGTGCCCCACTTGAGTGAGGGTTCAAAACACCAATGAAGTCCAGCCCCCACTATTGAAATGGTTCTTCAATAACCACAGGCTTGAGTGGTAATGCAACGAGTTGTGGTCTTCCAACAACTATTGGCATGCTTTGCATTTAGAAACCCAATCTTGTGTTTTTGTAAAGATGGTGGGCCAATAATACCTTCCTCGAAGGATCTTGTGTGCAGTGAGCATTTCTGAAAAATTTCCACCACATGCTTGGTCATGGTATGCTTTAAGCAACTTTTCTTGTTGCTCTTTATCTACGCACTTGAGGAAACAACCATCCAGCCTCTTTTGTAAAGTGCATGATTCCAGATTACAAATTTAGCTGCCTTCAGCTTGAGTGTTCTCTTTTCTTGTAATCAAGATGGGGAGGGCATTCTCCATAAGTCGTAATAGGAAATATCAACATACCACTCATCAGTAGTGGTGACAAAGAGAACATGTATGGGTTTGTCTTCAACAAGTTGAGCAAGCACAATTTTCTTTCACCATGTTGAACTTTGAGTGTTTCATCTTCAAAAATCAACTTGCACAAGCCATTTCCCCTTACTAAATTGGAGGGTCAATCTCCAAGTCATATTCTTGAGTCTTTGCAATCCAATTTCCTCTTTTAGCTCTGGGATCCTATTGTGTCAAGATGGACTTGATTGCACTATCGAGGACCATCACCACCATATGGGAATTGAGGATGTAAAACCTGAAGTTTTTATAGCCTTGACCACTACATAGGCATGCTTCTCCAATTGGATGTATTTTAGCTCATGATTTTTCAAAGGACAACTCATGAAAGCAATAGGTGCTTCCACACCTTCATCATTTTTCTAAACGAGAATGGAAGAGAGTGTATGTTCTGATGCATAACAATACATGATGAATTCTTTGTTAAAATCTGGAGATACAAGAGTCGAGCCTTGGCAATGGATTTCTTGATCTCTTTGAATGTTTCCTTCCCTTCATTGTTCCATTTGAATTTTTCTTGTGGTTTCATCATGGAAGTGATGTGCTTCATCAACTCAAAAACTCAGCACAAAATGACAAGAAAGTTCACCTTTCCGAAGAATGAATGAACTCCTTTCTTGCTTGTGGGGGGCTAATGCTTGAATGGATCTAATCCTCTCAGATCAATGTGTGCTCCATGTTTTTTCACAATGTGCCCCAATAACTTGCCTTCTGTGACTCCAAAAATGCACTTTTTTGGATTTAGTGATATGCCATGTTTCCTACACCTTGCAAGTACCTGTTCCAAGTGATAGATATGATCTCCCCTCTTCTTTGAAAATACTATGAGATCATCAAGATATATGACAATGCAATGCTTCAGATATTTGAAGGCCAAATCCATCACCCTTTGGAATGTAGCTCCTGCATTGATTAGGCCAAAAGGCATTCTGTTGTAGGAAAAAGTGCCCCAAGGTGTTGTAAAGGTTGTCTTGGTGTGGTCCTCCTCTAGCCACTTTGATTTGATTATATCTTGAGAATCCATCAAGTAATGAAAGCATTTCAGATCCAATGACTACTTGCAGGATATGGTCCATGATAGGAAGAGGATAATTGTCCTTTAGTGATGCCTGGTTCAAGTTGTGAAAATCTACACATATCCTTATTTCACCATTCTTCTTCCACACTGGCACAATGTTAGCCACCCACATTGAATGGTGGATGGGAAAGATGATCCTTGCATTAAGCATCTTCATTACCTCCTCCTTGATGGTATCAACAATATTTGGGTTGTATGGCCTTTGTTTCTTCCTGAAGGGCTTAACACCCTGCTTCAAAGGAATTGAGTGATGCATTTCCTTTGGCTGGAAGGATTTGAGTTCATCATAAGAGTAGGCCAAGACATCTGAGTATTTCTTGAGTAATGCAACAAACCTTCTTTTTTCTTCAGTGAGAAACATTTTCCAATATTGACCATCCTTTCCTCCGGGTACCAATGTTTTCTTTATCAAAATCAGCTGGGCACCGAGAAGATTGCTTTTCTTTCTCTTGAATGAATCTGTCATGTTTGTCAAAGAGGTCTTCTAAAGAGACTAGGCCTTTGGGAATTTTTTTCCTTTCAATTTGATTACTCCTCATCATCAATCCCTTCAATTCCTTCTTTCTCTTCTTTGGGGACTACTTCTCGGTGTGGATTTTCACCTCCTTCAAGAAGAGATTATTGAAATTATCCCTTTTCTCTAAAAAGGCTAGAATTTGGTTATCATCATTGAAGACTTGCCAATGATTTGCATTATCTGGTACACTAGGCCTGAATACCATTTCAATGGTCACTTTGTCTTTACCAAAAGAAGGATGAGGTGTCACTAGGGAAGCTGACACTACAAGAGAATCATCCTTTTCATTATGTTCCCTTGGAATAGCTTCAATGGAAAATGCATCAAAAGATTCAATGCAGTCCCACACTCTATTTCTGTAATGCCGAGTCTTGGATTCTTCACTTGATATTGTTGGTGGACCTACTTTACTACAACCTCTACATCACCTCGCATCTCAGTTTCTTGATTCCCATGTCCTCTACTACACTCATGCCTAAGAGTAGTGCTTCATACTCTACAATGTTATTTGTATTATCAAATTGCAACTTGTAGGAAAATGGGTACAACTCATTGGAAGGAGAGTACAATACTACACCAGCTCCCGAGCCCACACTAGAATGACTACCATCAAATTCCATTGTCCAAATTTGATCTTCCTCTTCCTCCATGAGAAGTGGCAAGTTCTCCTCTTTTTTTGATGTGAGGAAGTAGTTTCCTAGCCCACAATCTTGAAAGAGAATGTTTGCTTTTAGATCATCAGACTTTCGTACTATGAACTTCATCTTTCTTACTGGTAGCAACTTCTTCATCTCACCTTTTACTGGGATAGTTATAGATGACCAATCCATTTTTATCTCTCCACCTAGGTCTCTACAAAAAATCCTACTCAATAGCATACCAAAGGATGTTGGGATGTCTGCTACCAGTATGGTTAGGAGCACCTTCTTGTCTGAAAATCAGCTAGTGCTACCTGTGCATCTTTGATTCTTCCTACCAATGGCACTTGTTTGGATTCCATTGAGTAGTAGGTGTCATTTACTTGGGTCAAGGTGAGGCCTAGAGAATTTGTAACTTTGGATGGCATCACATTGTTTGAGGCTCTAGAATCTATGATACAATTATTTAGTTGGAAGCCTTTAATGAGGAGTGACAGGTAGAAAGGTTCAACCCTATTGGTTTTGGAGGCACTGAGGGCTAGCATGTTTTGGGAAGGTGGTGTGGATGGTGTGGGTAGTAATCCTTTAGAATTAGGACTCAGGATACAGGGTTACCACCACGAACTACATTAATGAACCTCACAAACCGGGTGGTGTGTTTATAGGTATTCTATTTCGAGAGCTGACTTTGGTTTTTCTTTTGCATGTTCCACAAAGTCAAATGGGGTTATGGTGAGCAAGGAAGAGGTTCCAGAAATGGAGGAAGATTTACATGGTAGAGGATTTGCTACTTTGGGTGTTGAATTCTCCTTTTTGTGTAGCAATTGGCTTGGAAGGGGGTGAGGGTGTAGCTTTTGATTGAACCTTAGATGTTTTTACAGAACAACATTTAAAGGAGAATTTTCTTAGCAAACTTTGAGTTGGGAGAAGAATTAGATGACTTACTTGCATAGAAGATGATCCCCGACAACCAAAGAGTCTGGTTTTTCTTTGGCCGACTCCATAGAAGGTGGTAATGGTGATCCTCTGCTGATGATTTTATTTTGTGTGACCTCTAGGAGGAGAATCTTCTTTATTCTTCTTATCCTTTACCACAACCATTGAGGATGAAGCACCTTTCTTGGATTGTGCATGAGTGAAAATAACACATGAGAAACTTGGAGCTTCTTCATCATCCTCATCTTCATCATCAACGTACTCAATTAGGCCATTTTATCAACTTCCTCAACCTCAAGATAGTTTTCATAGTCTTCCATATTTTCTTCTTCAGTTTCATCAATTTTTTCTTCCTCCTCCGACTCTTTGGTGTCACAGATGGCATTGATTAGTGGTGCTTCAAGAGCAAGCCAATGAGGAGGTGGAGCAATCCTTGGCCTATCTGGAGGGTTTGGTTTCTTTGAAGCATTCCACATTGTGATCTGAGATAGCTACTTCTTCAAGGCAACCAAGTCATTTGCCATTTTTTGGAACATTGGATCTGTGGTGATAGAGTTTGAATTCTGACCCTTTTTCTTTCCATTGGGGCCTTTCACCTTTCCGAAAAGATTAGATCATCATCAATTTCTATTGCATAGTCCTGGGATTCCCTCAATGTTCTTGGTTGGGCTCTTCTGAGGAAGAAACCTACTTCTGATGGTAAAAGCACTAATGAAAAACCTCTTCAAATTATTTTCAAGAGGCACCACATCTTCAGGATCCTTCTTATCACTCTATCATATCTTGCTACAAAGTCCCTCATTGACTCAGGTTTCTTTCTTCATTTGTACCAATTAGACCAAAAGATCCTGAAAAATCTTCTGTGCTTTTAACCTTTGTGTTCAATGCACTTCTTATATCCTCCCAACAGGTGACAGACCTCGGGGGTAGCATGTAGAACCATTCGGAAGCTTTTTCTTGAAGTGACTCCACAAAGAGTCAGACTGACACATCTTCATCCTCAACACCCAACACACCGCAAGCAATGATAAATGTTGCTACATGCTCTTCAGGGAGTTGAGAACCATCCCCTCTGAATTTTGGGAAGTTTTTTCTCGAGCCTCTCGGTAGCTCATGGAGTGGTTGAGCAAGAGCCAAAGTGGACCGTGTTTCCTCCCATGGTACATTAGGCCTATGGGCCTCACAATCACGTTCACACTCACGATCATGATCATGATCCCCCATTCTATTTTTTTTTCTAGCTTCCAACCTTGCTAAGGACAGGCTTCTTGCTTGCTACTCTTTCATCTCCTCTCGCTTGAAGTCTCTCGATTTCTTTGAGTTTGAGCTCTTATTTCTTCTTCGAACTCACCTCTCTTTCTCTAGCTTCTTCTTTGGTCTCCACGTCATTAGAATCTACAAGGTTCTCGTTGATGATGTATGAAATTCACCATCCAAAGGATTGGTAAACACTCAAGTTCCCAATGTGACCGGTTTTTGAAAAGGAAGCCTCTAGATTCCGAGTAGCTCTTATCTCCTTTGAAAGTTCCTCAAAAATGGGATCAGTTTCCTCCTCCTTGTCTCTCATGGTTGTTGGGTGTATCTTCTATCCACCAGCTTGAAAATCTATGCTCTTCTTTACAGTGCTAGAATTTGTCTTTTCCTCTCCAATTCAGCAGCGCATTCTTCTTCAAGGTCCAAAATTCTCATGGCAATGAAGTAGTGATTAGTACTTTGTCTATTATGCCAGATAACTTCCCTCAAATCTGAAGCAACGTCTTCTTGGATGTGGAAGAGAAATTTGGGTCTTTCAATGAGGGTTTCCTAAATAGCCATGATTTGAATCCATGTGGCTCATATAGCCATTCAAATTCCAGAAATTTTTCTCTTTTTTGAATTTTGAATTTTCTGACCTTGCAGTCACATTCAGGTGTAGATGCTACTAAATCTTCCCCACGATGGGTGCCAAAAACTATTGGTGAGGAAATTTTTTAGGTGGAAAAACTTTTGTGATTTCTTTCCAATGCTCTGGGAATCTAAGTCCCTCTACTTACTTGGTGCAGCTATCATATATGCATGCGCGATAAAATGTGGATTTTGTGGTGGCCTTTTTATCGGGGGATCCAACAGGGGCACTCCACTAACCATGCAAAAAAGCTAGTAATCTCTTGCTAGGGGGAATTTTTCTAAGGTGGGAAGGGAGTGAGAATAGAGGTAGGAGAACTAATGATGTAGGTAGAAAATTAGATTCCTACACACACATTAGTTAGAAACTTCAACACATGCATTTATGAGAAGAAACAACCTTGCAAATGGCAACAAGATGAGATAAGATTACAAACTCAAAGTTTCTAAAATATCCTCATCAAAGAGGCTACAAAATCCTTCTTCTTGTATTGATGCTTAAACAAAAGTTATACATAATGTGGGAATGGAAGAAATTTGAGAATGGAGGAAAGTAGAAGAAAATGGCTATCTCCTTTTCTTTCTCTAGTACAATGCACTCTTGAGTTTACAAGATCAATCGCCAACCCCTTTACAATGGCGTGAAGAAGCCATTAAATATCTTGCAAGAAATGGTTACAAATTATTCTTTGTTAGCAAGAAACAGGTTTACAATCTTTTCAATCATTTACATCCATTCAAATTCTTGATTCATGAAGAAATGCCAATGGTAGAAAAACCAGACTTTTCATAATGCAATGTTACACTCATTTTGTAACTTTGAATTTGAACCATTCATCTTGCCTTTGAAACTTTAAACCAGAGTCATCCACATGGGAGAAATTTACTGGAGCAGGCATGGAGGATGCCTTTTGCATTTTGTGACTTTATAGAGATTTGGCATTTTTTACATTTTTGGTCCACCCTTCCGCTTTTGATATAAGCCTGACATGTGGCTTCACTTGATTGGTGAAGGAATCATGGCTCACTTTATGAATTTTAGCCCTTTTACAAAAAGGCTCAAAACCTCAAAGTTCTCCACCGACCCACTTCCCCACTTTGAATTTCAATGCGAGCTCAACATTTGACTTTTTCCTCATAGCATGATCGGGGTTGCAGTCACTTTTTATGACTTTTTACTAAAATAACAAAAGACATTAAGTTCATAAAAAAGGACCCGTCCTGCCGCATCTAATTAGATATGTCCATGTTCCCATGGATAATGGGGCCAAAATTTGATAGGGAAGAAAACGCATGTCATTCACGACTATGGAAAAATGCAGAGAAGAAGAAAACTCCCCATTTCGTGCTCGATTTTAAAATTTCTTTCACAAACAAGGAATTGAAAAAAATACAAGGTTGGACAATCCATGGCCATAGAAAGATTGAAAATTTCATTCAAATGAGGACAATAATAAAATTTTCATATGTCTAGATAGGAAAATGGAAAATTTATCAAAACACGCAGACTAGAGAGTTTAAACAACTTCAAAGCATGAATTTCTCTATCTTTTCGGACTTCCAAATTTACTTAAACACTTCTGGAGGGCATGAGCTCAAAATTTTTGAATTTGACTTTAAAATGAGGGGGGATTTTGAGGGTGACAACAAAGATAGATAAAGTAATAGTGCTGTAGACACCAATTTTGGTGTCACTACCCCTCATCCCATGTTCACTCCCATCATCATCATTTTCAAACACATACATATCTTCAATTCAAATCCCCCTTTCCCTTCTAAATTCAATTTATCCCTTTAATCATTATTTCCCACCTTAATCCTCTCTTAATCACACCCTTAATTAATACACCCTAATGACCCTTAATCATCTTTAATTAATTCTAAACCTTCATCTAATTCATTTATTTTCCATAAATCCACCATTTTACCATCCATAGGCTCCCATTTAATAAATTCACCTCCCTTTTTTCTTTATTTAATATTTCCACCTCCCACCTACCCATGTATCCATCCTAAGCAACCCTAACTCATCCTTACGTTTCAAAACCCTAATCTAGACTCATAAGGACTCATTTCCTCGATCTCGTCACCCCTCCCACCACCTTAATGGACGGGACTCTGCATGATTAGTGATGACCCATCTCAGGTCACCACAACCCTATAAAGATGACCTTACCCCCCTTTTCCTAGGGATGAAATTTTGGACACTTTGGGATTTCTTGAGACCTTTCCTTCATTTTTTATTCTCTCTTGCAGCTACCATCATCACCTTGAAGATATTTTGATACCTTTTTCCCTCTTGCATGATTGGATCTATTTTTACAATTCTATCTTCATATTCCTTTTTATCTCTTTACTGATTCAACAATCATCTAAGATCATTATCTCTATCCTTTCAAATCTTCATTCCCATATGTAAATCATCATTCTTTTCCATCCTTTTAAATTAAACCCTAGATCATCCCCGAGTCATTTAGTTTTCCAACCACCCCCTTTCGATCCCACATTCCTCTAGATTTTAAATCTTGTCATTATTCCCTTTCTTCCACCTCGGGTTTGTTCTACTAGCTTTGGTCCCCGCAAACTCACCCATTCGCCATTGACCAGATTAGTGTTCATTTCATCCACCATTAGATTTAATAAAATTTTACATCCTTTCTGTCAAATCTATTTCTAGATATCTTTCAGGTTCCTATTCTTTATCTCGGCCTCATCACTAGCTTTGAAAATTCCTCTAAGGACTTTAGAACTTCATTTTTGTCAATGTTTCACTTGGTTTTCTCCATCATTGCTATTGATTGGGCCATGCGATGTCAGTCATCATCAAATTTCATAGGTTTGGTTTGATTTTCTTATATCAGATCTACATATTATCATCTTTATTACACTTCGAGTTTCTATTTCAGTTTAGTTATTTGCTATATCGTATTTATCAATTATTTTTTAATTATCCTTATCAAACATGGGTTGACATCCATCCTAGGAATTTTTCACTTCTCGAGATTGAAACCGTAGGGAAACCCACCCATCTATCTAATAAACTATTTTTGTGTTGATTTCTCTTTGTTATGCATGTCACCTAGCTCGTTGCAAAGTGGATATCTCATTTGCACCCATATCCATTGTCATCTCATTCGAGGTATTAAAACCCTCTCATACTTTGATTTATTTTTTTCTTTCTATAATTTCACTAATCTAAAACAAGGAGGAAACTTTTTCAACATTATAGCACACCCAGTGAGACCCACCCTTCTTTGGTGAGTCTTTTTATTTGTCTTTCATTTCCATTTTAGTGTATCCATCTTTTACTAACCTCACGGAAGGAGTGTTTCTTTCTTGATTGTGTGCATGGGTTGTTTTCCTAGCATTTTCTTGCTTGATTTAAAATTAAAAAATAATAAAAAGGAAAATATTTGTCTAGTTAATCCTCTTTTTCTTTATTTTCTTAGTTTTCATTGTTGGGCCCCTAAAATATTGGCTAAGTGTAAAAGGTGCTATTAGTGCAAATCAGTAGCACCCCCTGGATGTTGATCAGATTTCTAGTTTGATCATTCTAAGCATCCAGTGTGATTGCACAACATTGAAACCTCTCTCCAAGTGTGGGACTTGCAAAATGAGAGAGGAATCTCTAGATTAGAGGATGGTTCCTCAAACTCCTCTGATCAGATCTGTTATTTGCATAATTACAGAGGTTTGAATCCTAATCCTACTCTAAATTCCAAGGAGACAGAGATAGAAAGTGCAAAAATTGAAACTAAACTAATAGGTGATACACTAAAGGAGGAGTGGTGAACACTTCTAGTTCTACGAGATAGACACGAGATCATGGAATGTAACATAAACATCATGCAAAACCGATAAGATGTAATTGAAAGTCTCGAATTGAAGCAAACAACACAACCAAAGGATTGAAAATTGATCACAGAGCTGTATTGTCATTTCCACTATCAAAATCCTTGCATTACAACATTAAAAAGGCATAAAACTTATTACAACCATTAAGAGGTCCGATACTTGCAAAAATCACTTGTTGAAGGTGAAAGAAGAAGCTTGTTATCCAAATAAATGTTCTCCCAAAAAATGAGCCAAATCTGGCTTTTACAATGCATGGGTCGAGCCCAAGAGAGAGAAAACGTGTAAAAACATGGGAGCCATTCCTCATTGAATGAAGATGCATTAAAACAGTATGGGCATCCTTACAGACCCATGCCCTAACATTTTTGGCCATGCTGGAGAAGAATGCGACCCATTTTGCATTAAAACTAGTTGTTGAAACGTCATTTCTGGCCATTACCACATGCCAGAGACATTTCTTGATTTTATCTCTCCAAAATGAACCAAAATGCAAAAATGACCATGGAATCATGTAGAGAATTTCACTAGCTTTCCATTGATATAAAGAACGCAAAAATATGAGCTTTGGATCAAAATTTATGGTCATTTGAAGATTTAGGGCGAAAACAAGCCCAAAACGGATCGGCGGGAAAAAAGTTTGACTTTTACCTCTTTTGGTCTTTGAAAATTTTTTGAATTTTCCCCACGCTCTGCCACCCAAATGCCACGTGGCACGTTCGATTGGCTCGGGCCCATCCTACTTCAATTTTCGTAGGTGCACTTGACATTTTACGCTTGGACACGTGTCAAAACCCCATTGGGTGTGGGTTTGACACTCCAAAATTTCCCGTGGCCTTTTCTCTCAAAAATTTCCTTCATTTTTACTTTGGAAAATTTTCCAAATTGGCCCCACCCATCCACCTATATGGGACACGTGGTGATATCTCATTCGCTGACAGGGGCCGCGGGGCAAACCTTTGTCTTTAAAATTTTTGGCAAAACACTTAGCCATATTTCCAACTTTTCCTCTTCTGACACGTGGCATGTTCTGATTCATCCACGGGCCTCCTTGTCTCTTTCGGCCATTTCACCTTTTCACATCCCACGTGTCCCTCATGTACTTTTGGCCTGGATGTCCTAGATGAAAATCTCCTGCTTCGGCCGATTCGGGCTTCCTTGTTCCTGTTTGAGGTGAAGACACGTGGCGAGATTCCATTCATTGGTGGCTCTTTCGGCTTTTCGCGTCTCACTCGTCCCTCACGTACTTTTGGCCCAACTTTCCCGGTCTGGGGAAAATATCTCCAACCACCGAATGGACTATCATCGGTGAATCGGCCGATTCATCCCGCACGTACCTTTGTCCCAACTGTTTCAAACCGCGCAAAACAAAGACTTAGATGATTTTTCTTGCTTTCGGCCGATTAGGGCCTTTTGCGTCTCTCGTCTCCCGACCCCAACTATCCCGAATATCTAGGACAAAAGAATTAGCCAATTTTCTTGCTTTTTCAGCCCTAAGCTTGGTACAACGAACCTCGATGACACTGAAATGCTTTAAAACAGATCCTGCACCTTATTTTTGCATTTTTGCATTTTCTCTAACTCGTTGGGATTTCTTCTTGGATGGGAGAGTTAGAAAGAGGCCGAGGGACCCCAAAAACATGATTTTGGGCCTCGAATCAATTTATTTTCTCGGGATTGAATAATTTGATGCATGTTATCAAAATTACCTTGAGGGGTGAATTTTGGATAACAATTTTGGTGACTCAGCAGGGGCATCTACCTGCTGGATGAAGTTACTGATTTCTGAAGCATCCATTGGGCATGGAGTCATGGGTTGTCTGTTCGGAACCCCAACTGACTTAGAATGTTGTAAGGAGGAAGATGGAATATCACCCGATGGAGCAAGGCCTGCAAACACATCTCCGGGAACAACAAGCTTGTGCTAGCACTTAGGGAAAGAAAAGCTAATCTCTGACAAAAAAATGTGCACAAGCACTTGGAGGAATGAAAAACCTAAACTAATATGTACATGGTGAAGCATTTCCTTCAATGTGATACTTGCTTCGATGGATTCCATTAATCGGAATCTGCGGTTCTTGCCATCCAATGAAGACAACTGAAAGCATTGCTATCCTAACACTTTGTGACCATGTATGGGCCACTCCAAATGGCATCAAATTTTGAATGCCTTCCCGCCACTCTATCTACATCCCATTTTAACACTAGATCTCCAACTTAGAAAGATCTACTCTTGGCCTTCCTATCAAAGGTCTTCTTGATCAAAAGCTTGATCCTTCTCCATTGCTTGGGATGCACGATCTTTGATCTCTTGGAGCTCCATCAACTCTGCATATCTCACATCCATGGGCCCAAACTCTAGCAACTCTAATCGCTTCATGAGTTCCAATGTTGGCAACTCAAGTGACATGGGAAAGATTGTCTCTCTTCCATAAACAAGCTTTGAATGGAGAGTTACCTCGTGGATCTCTTGGGAGTTATCCTATCAGCCCATAAGGCTGATTTCGATTTGGTATGCCAAGACCTCTCGATTCTCATCAAGAGTCCTCCCGATGATCCTCAACAAGTTCTTGTTTGTAGATTCAGCTGGCCATTACCCTAGGGTAGTAGTTTGATGAAGTACTTAGGTAGATCCCATTCTTGACAGCCCACTCGAGTCACCTTGGATCCAATGAATGCTAACGCATTATCTCGAGATTATTGTAGCAGGTATGCCAAATCTGGTTACTATCCCCTCATAGAAGTCTAAGATGCTTTAGACTCATTTGCTTCCTTGAGTGCTCTTTGCTTGACCCATTTAGTGAAGTAATGTCTGTGGTTGTTAAAATCCACTTATGCCCTTGGCTTGAATTGGGATTAATGACTCCAATGAAGTCCAAACCCCATTGCATGAACGGCTGGTCAACTGAAATTGGATGCAATGGGAGGGCAGCAAACCTCTCTTTACCTGTGAAGAATGCACAATTCTTGCACCTTTTGATCCACACGCAAAGCAATCACTTTGAAAATATTGGGCCAATAGTAACCAACCTTCATGATTTTTAGCGTTGTCACTCTTGGTGTAAAATGACCACTAACCTGGTCCACCATGGAACTCTTCCAACACCCTATGAATCTAATTTGCATTAATGCATCTCAAAGAAGACTCCATTCACATATTTCTTGAACAAAACACCTCTACTATGGCATATGGGACAGCCTGCAATCTGAAGTGTCTTCTTTGGGTTTTGTTCATCTCTGGAGGGCATAGGCCCGTGCTTAGGAAGTGCATTATACCTTGGGTCCAGCAAGGAGTGGGGATAGCATTATCCTCTTCTTGAGTGCTACCTTGCACATGGCTGTCTTGAACTGTCAAAACAACCTCTTCTTCATTGCATACTCCCTTTTTCTTGCCCAGAATCAGCTGCTCACACAATCCTTTTCCTCTTACTAGCTTGGTGACCTTGATCTCAATGTCATACTCCATGACACGAGTGATCCAACCTGCCCTTTTCTCATTCAAATCCTTGTTGAGGAGGAAGTCCTTTACTCCCGCATGAGAGACCAACAAACTGAACCTTTTGTTTGAGACTAGATGCTTGAATTTCTTCAAGCTTCGATTCTGCGCAAGTACATGCTTCTCAATAAAATAATATCTCACCTCATAGTCATCTAGGATTTGGCTGAAGAAAGCAATTGGTTGCTCGTCATTATCCTTGTTCTGCTTTGTACCAAAATGGCGAGAAATGGTATCATTACCCCCAATGCATAGAGGATGAAATCCTTGGAGAAATATGGGTTGATGAGAGTTGGTGCTTGAGAGATGGGTAAGTGCTTGATGGACAAATATAGGGTCATCCGTGGACATCATATTGCAAATAACAACATAATATCAACTTGTAGGGATTATTAGCAATACATACACTCAAAATTAGACAAAATTATATTAATATGAATCGTTGCATCTGGAATCTAGTTTCTAAAATACTAATTTTTGTAAAAAATGGACAATATTAGCTATATTAAACACTCAAAATTCAATGACTTGGTTTTTTTTTAAAATGCCGATAAGATTATAGTCCGTTTGCCCACAATTTGGATGACCAAAAATTGATATATATATTTTTCTTTTGGTGATAAGTTATATGCTACTATCTATCTTGGGATGGATTTTATTTTGTATTTTTTTGAGTAATATTTTATTTTTTATGATTTTTTCCGTGAAAGTGGTATGAAAACATAAAGAAAACAGAGCACTTTCCGTTTGCCCGCCATAACTTCATCAAAAAATATTGAAATCAAATAATTTTTTTTTGAACATGTATATAATTTCACCATGGTTGGGATGGTATAAGTTTTATCACATTCTAATAAGTGAAACAAATTTTGCAGTCTTAAACATAGACATAAACATTCACAGGAAAAAGTGTCTTAAAGACCTACTATTAGTAAAAAATTATAAAATGATATTTATCCTCTTCTATTCACTTTAAAATCAGTATTTCTACAAAGCTAATAGTCTCCCCTACACAATGGTACCATTTTTATGACATAGTTTTTACTTTTCGGCATGGTTCAAGTCCGCGGAAGACTAAATTTGATGTTTTGTGTTTTTAATGTAAAATTCAGATTTGATGTCCACTTAATTGTCCCCCAACTTGGTGCACTTACCCAGATGGCTTCTTTGATTGCTTCAAAATCTCCTTGCCTTCTTTGTCCAATGAAAGCCATGCTTTTCTTTAACATTTTGGTGATAGGTTTGACAAGGGTTACAAAATCAGGACAAACCTCTCAACAAAGTTTATTCTCCCCAAGAAACTCAAAGGGCCTTCTTGTGGCTTGGCAGCTAGTGCTCTTATGGCTTCAACCCTCTCTAGATCAATTGCTAATCCTTCTTTGGAGACAATATGGCCAAGGAGCTTTCCTTCATGTGCTAGGAAGATACACTTCTTAGGATTCAAAGACACTCCAAATCTCCCACACTTTGGAAGACTTGTCTCAAATGAGAGAGGTGGTCTGCATTCTTTGAAAAAATAGTGATATCATCAAGGTATATCAGCACCATGTTGTTGATCAAACCTTTGGATGCCATGTCCATTGCTCTTTGGAAGGTAGCTCCAGCGTTGGACAACCCAAATGGCATTTTCTGTATGCATAAGTCCCCATTTGGTTGTGAAGGTTGTCTTGAACCGATCTTCTTCCTTCACCATAATCTTGATTGTAGCCCAGTAGCCATCAAGTAGTGAAAACCTTTCGAGCCAGCCACCACTTGCAAAATTTGCTCCATAAAAGGGAGTGGGTAATGGTCCTTGAGAGATGCTCTATTCAAGTCTTTGAAGTCAACACACATCTGATCTCTCCACTCTTTTTTAAGACTAGAACTAAGTTGGCAACCCAACTAGAATGCTTGATTGGGAATATGATTCTTGACTCAATCAACTTGTTCAATTCCTTCCTCATGAGAGGTTCCATGTGTGGATTGACTGGCCTTTGTTTCTGCCTGATGGGCTTAGTATTTGGATCCAACTCAATGGTGTGTTGAGCTAACTTGGGATTGAAACCTTTCAAGTCTTCATAGCTCCAAGCAAACACATCAGGGAACTCTTGACACAGCTGTATGAACTCATACTTTTCTTGTTCAGTTGTCATCTTTCCAATTTGCAATGGTTTGTTCTCTTCCACCAAGATGGATACTGAATCTTCTCTCTTGACCTGAATGTTTGCTTTCTCTTTCCTAAACTGATCATTGGGATTGAAAATGGACTCCAAAGTGATAAGTCCCTTGGGAAGCTTGTTAGTTCTCAGCTGTACCACTTGGTCACCATACTGCTGCTCTAACTTTTCCTGATTTTTGGCTGAGAACTCAGCTTCTTCTTGCAAGAAATGGATGATTTGTTGGTCATTCTCAAACACTTGCCAACTTACATTGTTATCCGGCACTGAAGGCCTCACAATCACATGGATGTTTGGTTGTACCTTATCTTTTTAATACTCTCCACAACGTCAAAGGCTGCACCAACTACTGTAAGCATGTCAACAGCTTGGTTCTCTTTCCTAGGAACTGATTTGATGCCAAAGCCCTCAAAATATTCAATGAGGTCCCACACCCTATTCTTGTAGCACTTGAGTAGATCATTCTTGACAAAGATGTTGCCCCTTGACTGGTTGACAATCAACTCACTGTCACCGAAGACTTGCAAGTTCCTTATTCTTCTCTTTATTGCCCAATGTATCCTTGCACCAAGGCTTCATATTTAGCAAGCGTGTTATTGGAGCATGCAAACTGAAATCTAAAAGCTGAATAGTACTTTACCCCTTGAGGTGAAATAAGCATAGCTCCCCCTCCGGCACCTTGTCTACTCCTTGATCCATCAAAAATAGCTGCCATACCTCATTGTCATCCTTGTGGTCCGGCTTGGTGATGCTAGGAGTGGGATGATTTCCTTCATGTATGCAATAGAATCCTAACTTAGATTCTTCTACTTCTTGATAAGGATCAAAAGCATGCACCTTGTTTGCCCATTCATCAAGAGTTAGATCCGGGATGCTTCCAACCTTGGTGTCGACTTCATTAGTGCTTGGGTGATCTTCTTGATCAAATGCCGAATAGTTGGCAATTGATCGACTTGGAGTGTAGGGTCAATGTGAAAAGTTTGCAATAGGTTCGAGACTTGATTGTGGCTTTGGTTCCATATCTTGTTCGAACAACATGTGTGACCAATCGGCAGATAAGTAACCTCCAATCTTAGCAGTGAAGTCTCTTGACAAGCATAATGCAAATAGTGGTGGCAGGTCTATGATTGACACATCTTGTAACACTATTACGTTGGGACATGCGTGTAGTGTGAGGCTCAAACCTTTGATTACTCCAACCGTTGTCACTGTTGTCCGTCTAATTGCACTACACCCTTGGAGATGACTTCATATTGAAGCCCTAACTGATCAGCTATCTGTTTTGGCATGACTGAGCTGCTTGCTCCCGAGTCAATCATGCAATTATGTACCAACTTGTCTCCTATGATCAATGAAACATAAAATGGAGGGGGCTTCAACATTTTACCTTGTTGTCCTCCATGATTCCCTTCAGGTTGGGCAGCATTTGTGAGTACCTTCTCTTGCATTTGGACTTGTTGATTTGAAGTTGTCCAGTCCTTCATGGCAGCTTGTAGCAAATCTCTTTGGCCTGGGATGGATAGTGATTCCCACATTGATATGTTTACATTTGTCTTCTTCATCTGATCAATGATGTTGAATGGGGATGAAGCATCCCTCTGCTATCCTTTAGCTTGCACATTCATTCCTTGCACATGGGCAGCGAATGATGACATCTGAGTTGGTTTAGGAGCTGGTTTGGGTGCTCCTTGCATGTTTGGAACTACATTTTGTTTGCCAACAGCTTGTGGAGTGGTAGAAGGTTACAGATTACTTGGAACCAATGGCAGTCCTTCACCCAAATTTCTCCTTTTTGACCTTGTGTTGGCTACAACACTTTGAGAGGGTATTTGATTCATACCATAGAAATCTTCAGCCTGCCAATTGACAAGAGTAGTTTCGTTTGAAGATGTTCCTTGCTAAGGTGCTTCTTGCTGTTGATCCTCTTCGTGGCTGGACTCTTGCGACCCACCAATGGTTTGCACCATAAGAGCCTGATTTAATGCACCGTTAAAGCACATTGATTGGTTATGTGGCTGACTGCATGGGAAACACCAATCATATTCTTGGGCCATGTTATTTTGCACCGGTACCAAAGCTCTAGATGTGGATGCAACATTGGGGTTATAGGGCTGAAATGGTCTCATTGGCGAAGGCCTTGCTTGATTCGATTTGCAGCTAGATTGGGTGGTCTTTGAGGCTAGGTATGGCTACTGTTGGGTGAGCTTGAGGTTGATAAGAAGGCCTAAAACTTTGGGCTTGCTAGCCTCTTGAGTGTAACCAGCTCATTGCCTAGATTTTGCAATTGCTTCATGACTTCTTGAAGTTCGTTTGAGGCACTAGAAGATGAAGTAGAAGCTTCACTTGAATTCTGATTTCTAGGAGTGGGAATAGGAGCTAAGACAGGTGCTTGACTAGTACTTGGGCTCTCTAAACTTGGATATAATGGCATGGGAGGTCTAGGGGCTAGTTTTCCAGCTTGGATCAAACAATTTTCAGCCCTAATGGCAATGCTATAAGCCATAGGGATAGTTATGCCTCCCATGGACTGAATCAACATAGAAATATCAGAATTTAAAGCTTTAAGGTAATATAGGAAAGCACCTTCACTCTTGGGCCTTCTTACCCACTAGAATCCTCTCCCAAGTCCTTTGAAATCTGAAGTTGAAGTCAGTCAGCTGCTCATTGGGAGCTCTCTTGATGGTTGTCAGCTGTTCCAAAAGGGACAAGTTATCTCCCTTCTCTCCAAACTGCTCGTGGAGGGCTATACATAGCTGGTTCCAATTTTGGATAGAACCTGAGGCAAGGCTCTTGAACCATTGTAAAGCTTTCCCCTTGAATGAGGATGCCAAAGAATTTGACAACTTGCATCTCATTGATTTCATGAATTACACAAAGGTTGGCAATGTCTTTAACATGATCACCAGGAGTAGTCTGGTTCTCTCTAGTGAAGTATGGAATGTTCTTCAATGCTGCAACTGGGATTGGATGTTGTGCATTGAGAGCAGCAAGTGGGCTCTCTGCCAGTGAAATTGACATACGGATTCGGTGGTTATGCCATTCGATTGGTCAAGAACTCTTGTTGATTGGATGAAAGGCCTACCAGGTGGAGGTGTTGACAAGGTTCTATTAGGTGGAGATGGAGACCTTTGAGCTCTTCTTCCCCTTCTTTCTCTTCTTGGAGATAGGTGTAGGTGAACAAACAATCCTTCCTCCCTAGTTCTTGACTCAGGTCTATATTCTTCTCATAAATTTTCTAGGCTTGGACTGCTAAAACCATGGATTATGCTTCTTTTGGAGTCACCAGATGTGTGATTTATAGCTCTTTTAAGCAAGAAACTTGCAACAAATGCAAATCAATTTTGTTACAATGAAGATGAAGACCTCTAATCTCCCACACCGGCATGCCAAAACGGTTAGTGTAAATCAGCAGACACCCCACGGATGTTGATCGATTTCTAGTTTGATCATTCTAAGCATCTAGTGTGATTGCACAACATTGAAACCTCTCTCTCCAAGTGTGGGACTTGCAAAATGAGAGAGGAATCTCCAGTTAGGTTGGTTCCTCAAACTCCTCTAATCGATCTGTTATTTACACAATTTCGAGAGGCTTGAATCCTAATCCTACTCTAAATTCCAAGGAGATAGAGATAGAAAGTGCAAAAATTGAAACTAAACTAATAGGTGATACACCAAAGGAGGAGTGGTGAACACTTATAGTTACGAGAGATAGACACGAGATCATGGAATGCAACATAAACATCATGCAAAATTGATAAGATGTAATTAAAAGTCTGAATTGAAGCAAACAACACAACCAAAGGATTGAAAAGCCGATCACAGAGCTCAGTATTGTCATTTCCACTATCAAAATCCTTGCATTACAACATCAAAAGGTAGAAAACTTATTCAACCATCAAGAGGTCTAATACTTGCAAAAATCACTTGTTGAAGGTGAAAGAAGAAGCTTTCTATCCAAAGAAATGTTCTCCAAAAAAATGAGCCAAATATGGCTTTTACTGATGCATGGGTCGAGCCCAGGAGAGAGAGAAAAATGTGTAAAAACATGGGAGCCATTCCTCATTGAATGAAGATGCATTAAAATAGTATGGACATCCTTACAAATCCATTCCCTAACATTTTTGGCCATGCTGGAGAAGAATGCAACCCATTTTGCATTAAAACTGGTTGTTGAAACGTCATTTCGGCCATTACCACGTGTCGAGAGGCGTTTCTTGATTTTCTCTCTCCAAAATGAACCAAAATGCAAAAATGACCATGGAATCATGTAGAGAATTTCACATCTTTCCATTTATATAAAGAATGCAAAAATTTGAGCTTTGGATCGAAAGTTATGGTCATTTGAAGATTTAGGGCAAAACAGGCCCAAAACGGATCGGCGGGAAAAAAGTTTGACTTTTACCTCTTTTGGTCTTTGGAAAATTTTTGAATTTTCCCCATGCTCTACCACCCAGTGCCACGTGGCACATTTTGATTAGCTCGGGCCCATCCTGCTTCAATTTTCATAGGTGCACTTGACATTTTTACACTTGGACATGTGTCAAAACCCCATTGGTTACGGGTTTGACACTCCAAAATTTCCCATGGCCTTTTCTCTCAAAAATTTCCTTCATTTTTACTTTGGAAAATTTTCCAAATTGGCCCCGCCCATCTGCCTATCTCTGGGACACATGGCGATATCTCATTCGGCCGATAGGGGCATGAGGCGGCGACCTTCGTCTTAAAAAATTTTGTGAAACACTTAGCCATATTTCCAACTTTTCCTCTTCTAACACGTGGCACGTTCTGATTCATCGACGGGCCTCCTTGTCTCTTTTTGGCCATTTTTTCACCTTTTTGTGTCCCACGCGTCCCTCACATACTTTTGGCCCGGATGTCCCAGGAGAAATCTCCTACTTCGGCCGATTCGGGCTTCCTTGTTCTGTTTGAGGTGAAGACACATGGTGAGATTCCATTCGTTGGCGGCTCTTTCAGCTTTTCGCGTCTCACGTGTCCCTCACGTACTTTTGGCCCAACTTTCCCGGACTATCGCAGGACAAATATCTCTGAACCATCCAAATGGGTATGCAGCCGGTGAATTGGCGATTCGTGTCCCACGCGTGTACCTTTGTCCCAACCTGTCCCAAATTGTGCGAAATAAAGACTTAGATGATTTTTCTTTCTTTCGGCCGATTAGGGCCTTCGCGTCTCTCGCGTCCCGATGCCCCAACTATCCTCGACTGTATGCAGGGACAAAGGACTTAGCTGATTTTCTTACTTTTTCATCCCCAAGCTTGGTACAACGAACCTCGTATGACTGAAATGCTTTAAAAAAGTCCTGCTGACCTTATTTTTGCATTTTTTCCATTTTCTCTAACTCATTGGGATTTATTCTTGGATGGGAGAGTTAGAAAGAGGCGAGGGGACCCCAAAAAACATGACTTTGGGCCTCGAATCAATTTATTTGCTCGGGACTGAATAATTTGATGCATGTTATCAAAATTACCTCGAGGGTGAATTTTGGATAATAGGTGGGAAGGGTTTAAGGAAACTCATGGTGTGCGTGTGGACAAAGCCAAGGTTTCAGGACTTAGCCATATTGGGCATTTTGGGTAGGATATGAGAAAATCATGACCCGATTATGCATGCGGAGTGGATAAGGTGCCATCTTGGTGATAGGTTGGCCCGGAAGGAATATGCCCTACATTAGAAGCTTCTAGAAGGACATCATGGCAAGAGTGGTGAGCTCAGGCCTAGAGGAGCATGCACTCATGGAGGACCACATTTAGACACTTGGTGATAGATCTGAGGCCATAGAAGAATGAGTTGGCAGTTCAAAAAGGCTATATATACAAGTGCCTACAAAAGTAAAGAGATATATAGATAGGGCGAGCTCTCTATAGAAATACTGCAAGGACTCTGTTAGCTTGGGAAATAAGGGTAGGAAAGGATGTATCAAGGGTTTGGGAGTTATAAATTTTCTTTTGAGGGCCTAGTTATATGAATCCAGTTATAATGCATGACTACGGTCTACCTTTCTGTGACATTCTGTAATGGGCCTAATGAATGTAATGAGGTTACCAGTTTATATGAATATGAGCATTAATGGTTTTGATGCATACATCCTTCTTCATAGTTCTTTTTCATTTATGTTTATGAACTAAGTATGAATGCTTGTATGAATTCCTTTCTATTTTGGTGTAAGTTCTATAATTCTGTTAAGCACTTTATGTCTGGAATGACTGCAAGGATCTAGAAGCCATTCTGAGCTCTATGGTGCTTGTATGTCTTATTTCCTTTCAAATCTCTTAAACTCGGATCATAGATGATGTTTCCCACTAAAATCACATAAAAGAGAGACTCAAGGTGCCCATGCCTTCGGTGAGTGAGCCTCCCCAGCACCCGCTTGGGTGATAGGTTGGCACATGCATGGGATTTCTTTCCTTTGTGATGGGGGTAAAAATGACTACATCTTGGTTCCATTTCCGGACCTCTTTTCAAAGTTGTAGTGGGAAATGGCATACATCATGATCTTATGGTAATGAGTAATGATAGAATTTTAACTTTGGAAAGTGTTGAATCATGGTTCAAGAGCACAGAAGGATGAATTTTCTCAGAGATTCAACACTAGACCTGAGTTTGATGCACGTAGGTGGGTAGAAGAGAACCTCTACCATGATTTATATGAAACATTTTTCTGTTGCTTCCCAATAGAACTATATGAATGGCTCTCAACATATGCATCTAGATCAAGATGGTATTATAGATCACACACATGGACCCAAGAAGAATACTAGAGGCTTGCGGGGATGTAGATCTGATGTGGACTCGTGTTGTGGATCATTGGTGGAAAGGTGTGTTGGCTAGCTACACTCTGAGTATGCTATTTCTACATATTCTTGTCTAGAAGTTGTTGAGTTTGAATTTCTTGTGGGAGCCCAGAGGATCATTTCTACATGTTATCCCTCTGAAATGAAGATCTTGATTGTTACTTTGAGTTTAGAGGCATTTCCAATGGCCGGCTAAACCATTCTAGAGTGTTGGGTGAGGAAGCTAGGGTGGAGGAAGATGGCATAGATATTACGATGAGAGAAAGAAAGGGAGGAGAGATGACTCAAGTATAGTGAAGCACATGAAAGGGAGATTGCTAGACAATGCGAGGTTGCAAGTGTGATGGATCTATGGAGGTAGATGTTGTGGGAAGGAGTTGAGGTTCACGCGTGGAGGACGTGGAACCTAAGAGCAGTCTATGCTACCCCATCTTGGCAAGCGCGTAAGAGAGACCCCTTTGACTTCTGATGAGAGTTCATCACATGGAGAGAGAAGAGTCATTGGCACGTATCTGAACCCACCTAGTGACCAAACCCTAGGCACTTGGTTTTCCAGATCAAGGAAGGAGTATCATTGACCCAATTGGTATCAGTGGAAGTGATAGATATCTACACCCAGGAGATATAATTTTTCAGTTCCCACTTCTATGGCTACGCATATTCCAGTATTTGGAGGAATCTTTGGACAAGGAGAAAGTACACAAGCCTTTGGTCTCACATGTCTAGGAGTGGCGCGGGGTACATTAGTGGTAGTGGGGCATTATCACAGACCATCGGCACGTAGTTTAGTGGAACCTTGGGGACACTTGGCATGACCACTACAGGACCTGGTGGTTCTAGTGGATCTAGTGGGTCAGGAGGAACAAGACCTGGTGGACCTAGTGGATTTGGTGGTCAGGAGGAATAGGACCTAGGTGGTTCTGTGGATCTAGTGGCTCAGAGGCACAGACCTGGGACCTGGTGGATCCAGTGGTGGAGGAAACACCGAGGGAACCAAGGCTCTAGCTCAGAGGACAAGGGCCCCAACCACCCCCTCAAGTCTTCTTTGAGATGTCTTTACATTTTCTAGATTACAGAGGTATTGAAGATGTTGTAGAACATGTTCACAAGTGTGAGCTGCTATGGTGTGCAAAGGGGATCACAACCTCAGAGTGGAAGGCTAGTCAGTTTGTAATGATGTTGTAGGGCACACATATAGCTAGTATAGGAAATATGACCCTCATCAAATGGTGGTGGATTATACTACTTTAAAGAATGCCTTCTTGGCAGAATTCCACATCCCTAAGTTTGAATAGAAGAGCATCGCACCCTGAAGGAGATTCAATAGGGAATGGCGAGAGAGTGTGTGGGAGTATGATGCACACTTTAAAACTCTCTTGTCTAAGTTATCATATGATATTCACCCTTCACAACATGCTCAATGGTTTTTTGGAGGGTTGATCACACCTTTTAGAAGGGCCTTATCTCATAAAACTTTCATAGACCCACAGGGTTAGAAGCTGCTTTCTACGTGCTGAGGCTATTGGAAGTGTTGATACTTGGTATTAGCCCATTTTTGGAGGCTCAGATTGCTGCTATGGCTAAGCAATGGAAAATTTGTCTGCAAACTCAGCCCATGAGACTCACAGTGGTTTATGGTGTATAGATTGTGAAGTAGAGGGGCATGTCAAGGATAGTTTCCCCCGAGAGGATAGTATGCACCATGATAGTAGACTATGAGATTTTCATGGGGACCATGATGCAAGTAGATGCCCCTTGTTACAACACACAAATTTGAAAGAATGTGTCTTGCTACTATAAGATCTACACCTCTACAACCCATGATACTAAGGATTGTAGGCTTATTGACCAGATCCATGAGGCCATTGATCATGGGGTGCACTAGACCAACATTTGCTAGTAGTTCTAAAGGTGATGATCACCATTATGAGGAGCACGTAGATGGAGGCACGTGTGAAGGGGATTTCATGGAGGATTCTCATGGTCATGGTAACCATGGAGGAAGAAGTGAGTTCCCATGTGGAACCTATTTTAATTGTGGGTCTACAGAGCATTACAAATGAGAGTGCCTAGACCTATTGTAGTGCTCATGGTGTGGGAAGAAACACAAGTATGAGGAGTGCCCTGAGTTGTTTGAGCACATGAATCAAAGCAAATGGAAAGACAAGGGTGTTGCAATGGTAAGCATTAAGAAGATGGACACACAATGGATGCCATGGGTAACACGTGATGCAGGCTTAGAACCTGTTTTAGTAACAACAAGAGTAGAGGCCACGCGCGTAAAAAAGAAATACCAAGGCAGAGGACTCTAGTTTCAAGAGAAGAAGTGGTGCATGGAAAGTACCCAGATCCTACTCATCAGAAGGAGGTATATCAAGATACCATGGACGTCATTCAGAGTTTACAAGGAGAAATCCAGTGTCTAAAGGAGCAGTCCAGGAGGGAGGAGCAAAGGAGGAAGGTCGAGGTGCACCAAGAGATGACCTGGATGAGGTCAGGGAAGTATGTAAAATGCTAAGGCAAGAGAATGTTATTCCCTTGCTAGGAGCATGGTTGAGGAGAAGGTACCACATGCTAGAGAAGAGCATGAGAGGTAGGTCCTGCATGCAAACCTTCCCCCTCACAGCCTTGACTATGATAGGGAGATCACATTAAATGTAGTGGTGGATGGATGGCTGTTGAGTAATATCCTCATTGACACAGGTGAGAGGTCAATGTTCTCACATTGGATGCATGGCATCAGATGGGAAGGCCTATGCATTACAACCATCTTCAAATGTGTTGTATATGGAAAAAAAAAAAAAGGCAATGCCCATTGGTGTCTTAAAGGATGCAACTATCACCATTCAGGAGCTAAGTTTACTTGGGGACTTTGAAGTCTTGGCACTCACTGAGGTAGAAAATTTCCCAACACTACTTGGGTGCCCATGGTGTTACAAGAACAATGCGGATCTTTGGTTCAACAAAGGGTACATCAGCTTTGAAAATGAGGAGGAATGAGTCATCATACCCCTAGCTGATGGGAAGTCAACACCCTATACTAAAACCTTTGGGAGAAGAGGTCCTGATAGAATATATGTGCACTCAATCAGGGATCTAGAGATAATCCATCCTACCGATGGAGTTATCTAGTTTGAAGATGCTCAGTCGGTAAGTGACACCACTAGTCTAGCATGTGATAATTGGGCACATGGGACCTACGAATTGATCGATGACATTTAAGAGGATCGGTGACAAAGGTGACAAAGGCACACATAGTCAGTGAGCACCTAGGAGGAAAAGAGCTACCTAAGTACTCAGGAGGAGCCTCCCTGAGGTCTTTTTGTAGAAAATGGAAGCTCAGTGGAAGGAGGAAAATGAAAGAAGGGGGATGTTAAGTTACGTCCTACTAGGAACTACTGCACGCTGGTGGGAACACATCGGGATAATCTCTTGGAATGGCACAAAGTGAGAATTTCCTTCTCTATTCATTTCTCTAGAAGCAATGCACCCACCACCATCAAGGACTACCATGGTAAGGAGCCCACCTCTTTCCACGTCCAAGCCTATGAGAGAACCTAGAGGGAAGGCATGTGAAGCTTTTCCACCATCCCTCTAGGTGCACAAACTATATTCTACACTGTAGGGTTACACACACACATGGTACATACATTCTGAGACACACCACCAAGGGAATTGGCAAGAATAACTAGCGGCTGACCTAGTTCAAACATTCG
Source organism: Taxus wallichiana var. yunnanensis (assembly GCA_018340775.1). Taxonomy (NCBI): domain Eukaryota; kingdom Viridiplantae; phylum Streptophyta; class Pinopsida; order Cupressales; family Taxaceae; genus Taxus; species Taxus wallichiana. Next base: position 639,078,795 of record CM031235.1, read on the forward strand.
AGTATCAAAGTACCAAGCCATCAGTTGATAAGGCATTATAGGTTGTCAAGCACCTTACCATGGGGGATAGTGCCATGGCAGAAGATAGGCTATTGACTTGCTTGGTGAACCAGGTTTGGGGAGCACTTTGAAGAAGAGGAAATAGGAGGATCAACTTTGAGCACATGTGTGTGAAAAAGGAGAAAGGAAAGCTTGTATATGTGATTGATGGGGAGGAAGCAGAAAGCTTGGATGTTAACCATTTTGTAGGGACACACGAGGTAGTGGATAGTGTTGATACTCACGTGCGCACCTACCATGAACCTTTAAAAACTAAAAAGGTTAACATCAGCTCAAGAGAAGAACCTAAGGAAGCTATCATTGGAGATTACTAGTCGGAGAAGGAAGTCTCTAAGATCATTGATCTTTTGTGAAATTTGAGGATTTATTTCCATGCAGGGGTACCATGAGCTCAAAGGCATCCACCATTCCTTGGGGAAATGAGGATAAAGTTGAAGGATGGTGCACACCGGTCAGGAAGAGACCCTACTGGATGAATCCCAATTTACGCATGAAGGTAAAGGAAGAGATAGACAAAATGATAGCATCTGGGATCATTGAAGTTGTTGAAGAATCGAAATGGATAAGTCCAATGGTAATCAACATCAAGAAGGATGGGTGGATTAGGATCTGCATGGATTATAGGGAGCTGAATGTAGTTTGTGTCATCGATCCTTTTCCAACCCCCTTCATTGAAGAAATTTTGGAGGGAGTCATTGGGCATGAAATCTATTCCTTTACGGATGGATTTTGGGGTACCACCAAGTCCGGATTGCAAAGGAAGACCAGGAGAAGACAAATTTCACCACTAAATGGGGAAGTTTTGCATACATGGTCATGCCCTTTGGGTTGAAGAATGTGCCTATTGTTTTCTCACACATAGTGGTACAGGCATTCCAGGACTTCATCCACAAATTTCTTCAGGTCTATCTAGATGATTGGATGGTGTATGGGCTAGTAAAAGACCATTGTGATAATTTGAGGCTGATGTTTGAGAGGTGTCGGTAGTTGAGGATATCCCTCAACATTAAGAAGTGTGTCTTTTCTACCCCCTTTGGAATGTTATTGGGGCATATCATATGTAAGGAGGGCTTGCTAGTAGATCCTGCCAAGGTTGCAGTGATTGTGGGATTGGGGGAGCCTACTAGCCAAAGCACAATGCATGTGGGTTTCTTGGACACACGGGCTACTATCAAAAGTTCATCAAGGGGTATGCCAAGATCACCATGCCTTTAGAAGAATTTCTCAGACATAAAAGTGCCTTCCATTGGGGAAAGGCACAGCAGAAGGCATTTGACACATTGAAGGATAGGCTTGTCACCACACCTATATTACATTTTCCCTCTTGGGATAAGCCCTTCCATGTTCATGTAGATGCCTCCAGAATGGCCATTGGGGTAGTGCTTACACAACCTAGTGAGGGAATTTTTGATCATCCCCTATGCTTTGCAAGCAGGAAGTTGACACCAAGTAGAGAGAAAATTATACTACGACCAGCGAGAAAGCATTGTCAATGATCTACACACTTCACAAGTTCAGAGATATATATCTGCTGGGTAACTCCCTTTGTATTTTACACCGACCACATGGCATTAAAGTACTTGGTGAACAAGCCCATTCTACAAGGGCATATGTCGGTGGGTGTTGTTATTTCAAGAGTTTGAGTTCACGGTAGTTGTGAAGCTTGGAAAGAGTAATTGTGGACCTGATCATTTGTCAAGGATTGATTCAGGGGAGGACATGTAGAGCATTGAAGAGACAATGCTAGATGCAAACTTTTTAGGTTGTGGCATGCACCCTCAAATTTGGAGGAAATTGCAGTATTTCTAAAGGAAGGTGTGGCACCGAAGGGATGAAGACATTAGAGAAAAAGCAACTAGCCATACGCATCGTGCCCTACATGTTGATCAGTGGGGACTTATACAAATTAGGGCATGATGAAGTTTTGCATAGGTGTGTACTAGAGCATGAGCACCCACCATCATAGAGGAAGCACATGGAGGAAGTGCAGGTGGACATTATGTAGGTGATGCCACCACACGTAAAATATTAATGGCAAGGATTGTGGTGGGAAACTCTATATAAGGATTACAAGGACTATTGTAAAGTGTGTGACCACTTGTCAGCATTGGCAAGCCAGGAAGGAGAGATGAAATGCCTTTGCACCCTATCCCTAGCACTTGAACCTTTTGAGAAATGGGAAATAGACTTTGTAGGCCCTATTGCACCAGCAATGCATGTAGGACTAGATCATGCTACATAATCACTTGCACGGACTATTTGACAAGGTGGGCAAAGGCAGCCCCAACTAAAGACTACACAACAACTACAACAACAAGATTTTTGTGGGAAAACATTATCACAAGGTATGGATGCCCTTTAAGTTTAACCAATGATAGGGGTACACATTTCTTGAATGAGACCATGAGGATCCTATTAGCAGAGTTCATGGTGGCTCATCACAAGACTACACCTTATCACCCACAAGCAAATGGAACCATGGAAGCATTTAACAAAATACTTGAGTCATACCTTGACAAAAAAATTTGTGATGTCGGAAGACAAGATTGGGATGACAAGGTATCAGCCATATTATGGGCTTATAGGACAACTTATAAAAGGCTTGAACAAAGCCACACCATTTCAATTGGTGTTTGGCATGGAAGTTGTTCTACCGGTTGAGTTCATGATACCTTCTCTGCGAATAGCATGCGCAGAGGGTTGGCTGATGAGAAAGTGCTGGAAGAAGAGAGAATTGATGAATTGATGAAGCTGGATGAAAGATGATCACTCACTAGGTGGAGCCAAATAACAGAAAAAGAAAAGCAAAAAGCATGGCATGATCACCACATTAGGAACAAGAAGTTTGAGGTTGGGAAGATGGTCTTACTATATGATTCTAAGTTTTTGCACCATCTGGGAAGTTGAAATCCATGGTTGGGTCCCTACACAATCTCGTACATCCTTGATTTGGTGCATGCTAGTTATAAGTGTTGGATGGAATGAAATTTCTTGGACACTTCAATGGGAGTAGGTTGAAGCCCTACTATAAATAAGGCTTCTTGGTGTTTGTAAATAAGGTAGTTTTTCCAGATAATTTAGAATTTCCTTTATGCATTTCCTTTCTTGTGTTTCCCTTTCGTGTTGTTGTTTTTTTTTGCACCTTGGGCACTAGTAACCTTGTTACTTTTTTAGGGTTTTGAATGCGCAGAGGGTCACATCATTTTTAAGTGTGGGGTGGAGTGATGTGAAGGAAAGCATGGGTAAAGTGCCAAGGAGGATTCTGTTGGAAATCCCGGTTGAATGGCCCTATTGAAAGAGATTCATGAAAGAAAAGGTGGAAAAGGATGGTTGGTGTCAAGATAAGGCTACTTTCAGATCCCACGTATAGAGAAGGAAGAAGCACATAAACAACATGAGGTAGGTGAGAGAAAAAATCATGATAGAAGAAGTGCCTTCGCACTTGGTGACACGCACATAAAGAGTCTCCTATCAAGATGGATTGGTTGCATGCACCAGAAGGTTGGAGATTATCCATGCGCAAGGTTGGGTGCGTGTGAGTTAGGGCACAAAAGTCAGGATTTGTTTGAAAAATCCACTTTAAACATTAAAAGTATGGTGGTAGGTGAAGTAGCATTTAATGCTTAAAAATGGGAAAAACTATAAATAGAGGTTCGGGCATTTCATTATTCACTTTGTGTATAAGGAGAAAGAAGCACTTTTGCATCTTTGCAAACTAGGGCTTCCAGAACTAATCCATGTGAAGAAAAATTTGAAGAGTTTGAGCATGAGTAACTAGTTTGGATTTGCAAACCAGAAGGAAAGGGATTTCATGGGCATAAGAGAAATTGTGAGAAGGCATCGTCTTGTGAAGGAACTATCCCAGTTAGGGTTTGAAGAACTAGGGCACGGGTTTAAGGGGTTTTCTTCACAAGTTCAAGATCTAAGGTTGGAGGGAGTGGAAGAATAAAGTAACAAGAAGTGATTGAAGTGATAAGAGGACCTAGACAATGGCACCCAAGAAACCAGTTGGCACACCTAAGAAGGGAAAGGGAAAAGGGAAGGAAGCAAAAGAAAAGAAATCATGCATACATGAAAAAGAGTGGTATGCAAAAATGCAGTACCCAGATGGAGTGTTGTTGGGGAAGGAGTGGGAGTCCCATTTAAGAAATATGTCAATGTAAATGATTACAATCATCACTCAAGCACAATCAAGAAGGAAATGGCACTGAGTTAGTGTGCCCAACAAATAAAAGGACACCAGAGGGTTTTCCCATCTATAACGATGATGTAAAAGTCAAGTTGGAGAAGTCAGGATTATTACAACTCTTTGAGTTTCCCTACTTTGGGAAGCCTGAGCACCTATATCAATGGTTGATGTCACACATGCATGAAAAGATTACTTTCACTTCACGGGCAAAGATGCGCATTACCCCTCAGCTTGTTTCACATTTCACAGGCCTCATCTGTGAAGGAGATAGTTTGGAGGATGACCTAAGCGACAAGGAGGCAATTAAGGAAATTATCACTACTTATGCATATAAAAAGGGGTCGAGGTACTTTGATATCATGGACATCAAGGACCTGGTGATGAAGATGGCCACACACCTTGTGACAAAGATAAATGGCCAGAGAGATGGACCCAGGTAAACAAGGCCTGGTTGAATGTTTGCAGGAAAATTTTGGAGGGCACCATCTATAACTTGTTTGCATTCATCATGGATGAGATTGTCAATAGTGTGAAGGAAGGTGATAAAATCCTTTTTGGTAATGTCCTGTTAACCATTGTGTTTTCAGATTGGAGTGTCGGATGCATGGAAAAATTCATGTGGGAGTACCTGTTGAAGACCCTTCACCCGCAAAGAGATTTGAAAAGTACACCTGTGATAGTATGATGGCCGTGCACAAGGCACACTGGAGAAGTGGTATACATGCCTGAGGAACATTTTGGGGTGGAATGGAGGATCCTTGAACAACTGCCAGTGACCACCAAGGGAGAAGTTGAGTTTGTTGTGTACCAACATTTCTACCTTGGTAGATTTAAACTTGATAGATGAGACATGGAGCCCATGGTGCAAGCTCCCTTTTTCCTTCACATCTCAACACTTCCAAGTGGGAGTGAACAGGTTCAAAGAATCCAAGAAGTTGAAGTTGGACCTTGGTAATCTGGACCGGGACCACAGAGAAATGTGCAAAGGGTTGGTCTACCCCAACAAGCATGTGTACATGGAGAGAGTACGTGTCGCATGAGGTCCAAATGGTGAGACCCATGACTTTTCCCATTGCAGGAGGATCCATGGCATGAGTATACCTCCGCATAAGACCCAAATTTGAGAAGGGCACGTATCTAGAGAATGAGATGTCCATACCTGAGGACCCAACTGGAGGAAAAAAGACCCACACCCAGATGGGAGGAAAAAAATAACCAGAGAAGAAAGTACCAAGTGTAGTGGATACACATGTAATAGGTTCCCCTTGGGACAAGCACCAAAACAAGTATGTATTCACGTAAGAAAAATCCATAATCAAAGAGAAGACTCTGGAGCTAGAGAATCCGTTAGACAAGGAGTCATCGAAGAAGAAGAGACAGAGTCACCTACACCGAATCCCTAGTTAGGAAGAAGCAGAGGATAGAAGAGGAGACCACCTCGGAAGAAACTGAGAGTTTGGAGAGGTACATAGGTGAAAAGGATGATGATGATGAAGAAGATGATAGTGAAGAAGATGATCCTGAAGAGATCAAGAGCCACCTTGTCTTCAACGTGCATGATTCAGAAGAAGAAGGCAGAGAAGAAGAATAGGGGTTCCTTTTCATGTGGCACAAGGGTAGTCAGGAGGGGAAGGCACCCAGGACATGGGAAGAAGTGAGGAGGTTGGTGCATAGAAGCAGAAGGCTCCAAGCCTTACATGAAATAGATAAACAAGGTGGTAGAAAGAGAAGCAATGAAAGATCATTGAGACCTTGGTGGAAGAGGGGTTGGAATGCAGCGTTGAGCTGGTGATGAATAAGGATAAGGAAGAGAGCACGAAAAAGGACCATGGCAGCACTGGAGGCCCCACTTTAACTTGTAGTTATTCCTAAGGGCACACACATGGGAGGAAAGTGCACGGAGGAGGAGAGGCCAGGGATGGGTTATATTGATGACCCCAACAAAGTGTTGCGCATGGTTCCAAAGCACATTCCAGCAGAGGAGCTCATGGAAATGTCATCTTTTGATAAGGAGGTTACATACCCATGAAGACAAGGAAGATGCTCTCATGGGCATTTGAGTCCCATCTTGATGAGCCAGAATTTGAAGTAAGCCATGGGGCAATAATAACATTTCCAGAATCAAAAGGAGACAACCCATTGGTGAATGCTCAACGCTCTCAGATGAACAACTATGCAATGCACTCAACAAGGTCTCCATTGAGGTCAAGCTAGACTCTTTGGGTGAATGATAGAATCAAAGATCTAGGAGGATGAACTGAAGAAGAAAGAGGAAGAGCTAGCTGCGAGGACAAAGGAGCTAAGTCAAGAAAATTTGATCAGCACCCAGTGGTAGCGTGAGTTAAGGGATGAGAAGGCTAGAGTATGCAAAGTATACAAAAAGGTGGAGTCCATTACAGATGCCATAGTGTTGAAGCATCCGGACCTAGCACCTCCACGCATGGAAGTATGCATCTTCCCTAGAATGCCTGAGGACTTAACAAGAACCCTCACCATGGAGAGGTAGCCACTAGCTTTGGAATCTGTAGAAGAAGTGGTGCACGCTTAGAAAAGGAGGATAAATTGAAAGTCATGGCACTCATAGCTGAATACAGCAAGGTCCTTGTGATGTAAAGATTGCCTCCCGAATGTTGAGGCCATGTACGACAACTGCGCGGATAGAGACAAAGTGGCGAGCATGTTGGTCACAATGATGAAGTGGAACTTAAAGAGTTCTAGGAGAAGAACAAGGGGAATAGAGGAGTGAAAATATCCTAGCTAAGGTCAAAAATAAATCGAGGCCATTGAAACCTTAAGGGGTTCAATCAAAAACCGGTTGAAGGAACTATACCCACAGATTACATGAAGGATGGATGCGCTGGAGGATATAGGCAAGGAGTTAGAAAATTGTTGACACCATGAGTGCACAAGGGGATGGGCTTGGGTTTTGATCAGGTGAGTGCCTTAGTAGGTGATCTTTTCCAGAGAGCACAAAAATGAAGTCGATGCCTGGAACAAGTTGGAGGCCGACTTGCAAAAATATTTTCCTAGCTTATTGCAGTAATGCCATCACTATCCCATTCTTTCTTCTTTCCCAAATTCTTCATCCCCTTATTATTTTTCCAAGGTGTAAGTCTACTATGATTCCTTATCCATTTAAGAAGTGTTCCCATGGATGGAGAATAGGCAGTAGTGTGGGGTGATGTTGGGCCCCTAAAATATTGGCTAAGTGTAAAAAGGCACATAGGCATGCAAGGCCTAGTTGAAGAAAGGCACGCAAGGAGAAGGCACGTAGGGAAGGGTTTAAGGGTTTAAGGAAACCCATGGCATGCACATGGACAAAGCCAAGGTTTCAGACTTAGCCATATTGGGCATTTTGGGTAGGATACGAAAAGCATGACCCGATTACATGCGGAGTGGATAAGGTGCCACTGCGATAGGTTGGCCCAGGAAGGAATATGCCCTACGTTAGAAGCTTCTAGAAGGACATCATGGCAAGGAGTGGTGAGCTCAGGCCTGGAGGAGCATGCACTCATGGAGGACCACATTCAGACACTTGGCGATAGATCTGAGGCCGTAGAAGAATGAGTTGGCAGTTCAAAAAGGCTATATATACAAGTGCCTGTAGAAGTAAAAAGAGAGAGATATAGATAGAGGGTGGAGCTCTACAGAAATACTGCAAGGACTCTATTAGCTTGGGTAAATAAGGGTAGGAAAGGATGTATCAAGGGTTTGGGAGTTATAAATTTTCTTTTGAGGGCCTAGTTATATGAATCCAGTTATAATGCATGACTACGGTTACCTTTTTCTGTGACATTCTATAATGGGCCTAATGAATGTAATGAGGTTACCAATTTATATGAATATGAGCATTAATGGTTCTAATGCATACATCCTTCTTCATAGTTATTTTTCATTTATGTTTATGAACTAAGTATGAATGCTTGTACGACTTCCTTTCTGTTTTGGTGTAAGTTCTATAATCTGTTAAGCACTTTATGTCTGGAATGACTGCAAGGATCTAGAAGCCATTCTGAGCTCTATGGTGCTTGTATGTCTTATTTCCTTTCAAATCTCTTAAACTATTGAGAGGTTAATCCTTTGCATACACTATTATCACACACATCCAAAACACATGCATCAAAACTACACATCTCAAACACCTCCTCCCGGGTAGAACTACTTGGATTTCATCACCTAATAAGAAAATCACTTGTCTACATTACAATTTTATTGGCTATCGGTATATTGGCTAAGCACTTGACACCCTTATCACTATGGTGCATGATGTGTGGGGTAGGCCCAAATATCAAGCCCTATACCAATAGTCATCACATATTTTTACCTCACGTACCTTTGGATATATCGAGGAACACAACCAAAACTACCTGAAACCATCCATAGTGTGGCCATTTCCTAGGTTTCCTCTGGGCCCATTTTTTCATTTTTGTTCACATATTTAATAATCAAGATAATCAAAACTCTGTTGTGTGACTTGTTTGAACTAATTAAAAATCAACATATTTTTATTTTATTTTTGTTTCAACTAAGTTATTACATGCTCCCAAGCAATAAAAATGGAACAAAACATGTCATTCAACAACATTCCTATTTCCACTATTGCCTCCCAACAAACTTCCTCCCTTTCTATCATTACCTCCACCCCTTTGGTCACCTCTTACGTGCTTACTCAAACAATGGTTCCCACTTCCTCTCTTTAAGAGTCTCAAATCATGCAACCTAACACCCATGTTGAAACCAACCCCTTTCTTTATCATCATTTCATCCCATCTAAACTAGTAACACCCCTTTCCACCACCTCTATCAAATCTTTTGAGCCGGCTATCATCCTGTAACATTCCCAATTTAAGACTTTAGAAACAAGGGAATTTTTTTTATAGTGTTCATTATTCTAAATAAAGCATCACTTAGAACCAACATTCCATGCGAATCAAATTCAATGGATAAACATATGCAGTTGTAATGACTCGGTGATTCACCGATATATTCATTCCATAACTCGGTAAGCTACCGATCTATTTATGTTATCTTATGTATTGAATACCTATTGTATACTTCATATACTTTGTCATCCTACCCTACACTGGGTACTGAGTGATCTATTTAAAGAACATATCTGAATATCTACTACCAATATTCATCTGATATCACATTGTTTTAAACTTGGTGACATAGGACAACACAACCAGCAGTTTGCGATACTTTGGCCAAAGATTTATAACATACTATGTATGTCACTATTCCTAGACAACATACTCGTCATATTGGAATATGTCCTTCACCTCACTCCTTAATGATTGGTCTTTACTGACTACCTTCATTCCACTTGATCTAGCTTTAACCCTAGCCCTAGATAGGAACATAACCTATTATAGGAAGATGCTCACAATGGCTTAGGATAGATGGGCATACTCGGTTGACCTAAGTCAACTAGATGTGCTAATGTACCCTGAGCCTTTGGAAGCTAATTCATATCCTAAATATGCTCCTATCCATACCTAGAGGGAAACTAAGTTCAAGTCCGAGTTCTATCGGGTGTAGATCTAGATGATCAATGTGGAAGGTGATGCCACATGTCAACTACAACATTGTATTCTTGAGAAGACTCGAACCTTCTCGAAAGTACATCCCTATAGTTGGTATGTGCCAACATCCTACAAAAATTGCCTCATCGAGATGTACATACCCCCGAGGGGATTGTTAATACATTGTTAGTCTGAATTAATTCTTGATTACAACAACCCTACCAAACCCTAATCCAATGCTCAATAATTTCTTTCCTAAATTTTCTTCATTTAGTCCATTAAGAACTTTGTTATATTCATGGTCACTTTTAATGTTTGATCACATAGTTAAACTACCAATTAACTGTAACTGTACAATGTTATAATATGTCTTATTTAAAAAGTACAATAACTTTTTAGAAAATTTCAATGCTAGAATATATCCAATATAAAGTAGACTTCATACAAAATGAAGTCTAATAAATTGTAGTCATATTTTCAAACCTTTTTGGTTTATATTCAATTAAGAAAGAGAAAGAGTCTTTCTCTACATGTTAAGTGTTAGGGTATATCCTACCCAATATCCATATTTCTTAATGTATGTTCATCACACATTTCATTATTATGTTTAATAGTTTAGATAAAGAACATCATATTCTGCAACTTAACAAGCTATATCTTAATTAGGGAAATTGAACTAAATCCCTTTATCCTACCTATCAAAGGATAACCAATTAAGCATATAAATAATATGAAGAATATCAACAAGATAGAAATCCATCTTTTTCATACAAGTATAAGATAATTTACACAACCAATACAAGTAAATTCTCAACTTTCAATTCATCTTTATAACTTATACATTTACAAGCCTTATACACTTTAGGCATCTTTGCATAACAACCACCTTCATCCAAAAAGAATGCTACTTTTTTTTTTCAATACAATCTCAAGAAATGAATCAAAATTCTTCACAAGGAATCAGATTTAAATCAGCCAATGCATCTCATAAGTTTAGCCTTCTTTTATCACTTATGAAGTCCATCTGCAAAAATTGTTAGCTGCAGGTCGAGTTCATGAACTGGCATGATAAGCACTAATCCTTAAAATGAAGTGCATTCCACTAATTGTTCCATTAAAAAAACTCTGCTTTAATGAGACAATTAATATATCATACATACCAGTATAAGTAATAACAATTGGAAAAGAAGTACATTAACCAATCTGAATTCACTTCTAAGAGAAGAATAAAATATAATCCACAACATCTACCTTATAGAATTAAAGTTTAATTGATCCTATCAATTATCCTTAAGTAAACAACAGATCATATCATCTCATTGTTCCCAATTCTATCATAATAGAATACAACATTTATCTTTGCTTTAAGCCAAAAGAAGGGTTTACAACATGGTTCTCATTAGGATGATTCATCTAACTCCTAAGCAAAATAAGAAGAATACCCATTACAAACTATGCCCAAACACAAAACATCTAAAAACAAAAACAAGTTCATAACATGAATATGACTACCTCATTTAAAGGACAACTACCTTAAACTTCAGCATTTAAGATATTCATCAGAACAAAATCCCATTTCAATCCAAGAGTGAATATAGAATCAAACAGTCAACCAACCAGTTTACATTTTCTGTTCAACAAACCTAATCATCTAATCTCTTTCTACATTAGATCAGTCAAATGATATGTACAAGAAGACTAATCAACATAATAAATCTCCATTTCCTAAGAGAATAATTAACAGAAGGTTTCAATCAAATGAACTTAACCAAACAACCTAGAAAAGGAAATTTTCATAAATATGATTCAATCCTTAAATCATCTCATTACACTTAACAACAAATTCCCTTTCTAATCCAAACAATAAGCTCATACAATAGCTCCTAGAAGAGAGAACAAAGCCAACTCAATGTAAGAAGAAAATGTACTGCAATCTCCCTGACATTCTTTACCATAATAAAGCATGAGTTCATTTTTTAGTTCAGAACAACATAGCAGTAAGGTTAAAAACAACACACTATCCCTAAGGAATCACAATTTCCTTAACCTTTTAAAAGACTCGGGTATTCACTTAATGGACCCAACAAGAGGTGTAAAAACCCGAATAGAAAACTAACTCTAAATTACCCATGAGCTTAGCCAAGACAGAAACTATATTACAATAAATTTCAACATCTTATTATAAGAGCAAACAGATCGGGGTTCCAAGAAGAACAATAAACCAACAAGATATTTTAGTCAAGATCTCAAAGAGATTACCCAACAACCCAATTAAACCACTCTTCCAATTTTACTTTGAGTAAGTAGTTCGATTCAAAAGAGTTATGAGCTTAAACCATAAAAGCAAGTAAAAACCCAATTCAATACCAAAACCAAATCGAACATGTCTATAATATGACCAGTTCAAAACTCAAAAATACAAAATCCGAGCACAATGTTGAACACAAACTTCTCACAAAGGTTCAGGACCACTCAAGAGAATATTTACAGGTTCAGGGCAACAACATGTTCCCATTCCAGTTTATATCTTAAACAAAGAAAACCCAAAAAAGATACCAGAATAGAACTGATACCTTGTTGTAGTTATGAATTCCACACACTAAGTAACAAATTAAATGTATAGTGTCGAATCACAAAATCTCCAACATGAGTTCAGATATACACCAGTATCTTAATACGAGGTAGTATATAATACAAATACCTATTAATAGTTCAGAATATCGAGAGGGCTTCCATTATCTATTTACATCTTATCAAAATCCCTATTTCCAACTCCAACAAAACACAAGTTTCTCACCAAAGTTCAAAACCATACAAGTAATAAAATATGAGTGTTGTATACGATATGAACTCCCATTAACAGTCCCGAATAATATAGGAATAAACATGAGTACAAAGCTACATACGGACTTCAAACAACAGTCCAGATTAACCAAGCTTCCAAACATGGTTCAGAGTAACAAGAACCTCCAACAAAAACTCATATCAAATACTAACACCAAATCAAGCTCAATTAAACACAAACTCGAAGACAGGCTTAAACAAACACGAGCTCAAACACAAGTTTAAGTATGAGCTAAAATATAAGCTCAAGCTCAACAAACACAAGCTCCTAAAGAAAGATCAGACAAGACTCAAGGTTCCCAAAAACTTAAAACCAAGTAACCAGCGACGAAGGTCAGTCATAATCTCAACCTTTCCAATACCGGTTCAAGAAATGACATGCAGAGCCATAGAAACAAGTTTCTCATACATGTTTAGCTATTTAACCCTTACAAAGAAAGTTTCCAGGACATACACTAATTTTTGCCAAGGATTCAAACCCAAATTTACTAGAGATTACAAAACCTAGCAAGCAAATAACCAAATAAAACATGCAAGCCAAGAATCTCAAAAGAGAAGAGTCATTTTAATGAAACATTTAGAAGAAAGCAAGAGATCTTAATGGTTAGAGCCTATCATGCTTGATAGCTTTTTCCAAATCAAAGGAGACTTCCAGATGAGCTTCCAAACTCCTTTTCTCCTCCAGATCAACCAACCAACAAATTTCCTCAAATGCCTCATATACCTTCCCATGATCGAAAATAGACCTGAGTTAAAAATAGCAAGAAGTGCAAGTCAAACTGCTTGGTTCAAGAACCAGCGCTCCATGCAGAAAAAATCAAAGGAGACTTCAAAAACAACAACTCTTCCAAATCCTTTTCTCCTCCACAAAAGAACAAAAACAACCAACCATTAATTCAATTTTCCTCAAAATGCCTCATATAATGCCTTCCACTTTAACATGCAACTCAATCTTTAGTGGAACTTCCACATAAGCCTCCACCAAAAACTAGCCTACTTGCCAAAACTAGCGATACGTATGCCTTTAAGAACCTTATCAAAAATTAAATGCCATTGGAACCATTACCTTAGAGGTATGTGACCCATTAGGTTCCCATTAAAATAGCTTAGGATAGATCCTTAAACTTAGGTTAGTTTAGGAATATTTACCTTAGGCCTTAACACATTACCTTAGGTAATTCCAACATTAGGTTAGATCATATCATAACCTTATAGCATTAGGTTTTAGGTTAATTTAGATAGCCTAGAAACCTTTCCATACTCCCTTAGCACAAGGCTTAGGTTAGAAATAAAATCAATTAAGTAACATAGCTAGGTAGTATATATATATTCTTACCCAACTTAGGATTCCGTAGGATAATCCTTTAGTTTTAGGATTCTGAATCCTTCCAATGTCATGAACAGGCTGCATTTCATTTACGTCAGCAATGGACTACCAAGATCAATCTTCAAGGACCTAAGCACAACATACAACTGAATAGAAACATGTTCACATAGATTAAAGAACTTGTTATAACAAATTTCAGTCCATCATGTCCCTCAATTATGGAATGTCAATTTACCATTCATTCAACTGAGGAGGTTTAAAACATTCCTTGGATCACTAAAATTGATCCAAGGATGAGTCAGATAAAGAGATAAGTTTGCAACTTTTAAACCAGATTGCAACTCACCTACAAGAAGTGAAAAATGGATTCAAGGAAGCCATTCCATTCTAGTCTAATGATCTTAAGAATAGAAAAGATTTATCCATATCAAGCATGATCTCCAACAACCAAAAGAACACATCTTTAGAAGAAGATCACATGTCAACACTTGAAATGCAAAAGAGGAATATAACAATTGTCGAGGGTGTTACATGCTTCCCTCCTAAAAAGAATCATCATCCCGATGATTACCTCATTTTAACAATTTATATCAATGACAATCAATTCATTCACTTCTCTTATCATAAGTCAAATATATCAAAAACTTATAGTTCCAGAAATCAGCATTAAATATCTGTTTATTCAACTCATATAAATATCTTCCCAAAACTAGCATACTTATAGTCTTATACAAAAGAAAAATCAATTCAATTAATTTTTTTAACAATCTTCAGAATTCAGTTCTATTCAAATAGATATGGAAAATAAGTTTTCATATCCTCTAGGTTTTCCCAAGTTGCATTGTCTTCATTAAACTAGTCCCACTGGACTTTACATTGTCTTATTTCTCATTTCTCAAATGTAACTGGTGAGTTTCAAGCACTCGTATGGGTTTAACCATGATTATTCTTGGGTCTGGACTGCAAGGAATTCCCATTTAACATGTGTGATAAATATGAAACATATTTCTTAAGCAAAGAAATATGGAAAACATCATGCATTCGTGACAAAGTAGGAGGTAATGCTAAATGATAAGCTACAGGGTTGATTACTTCAACTATCTCAAAGGTCCCACATAACGAGGTGATAACTTGGTAGCCTTGCCAAAATTTATAGAAATATTTTTCGGTTTAACCCAAAGAAATACTTTCTCACCAAGTTCAAATTTCCTATCAACCCTCTTCAAGTCAGCATAACTCTTTTGCCTATCTACTACTTCTTTCAAGTGTTCACGAATCAATTTAACTTGTTGTTCCATTTTAGTAAGAATTTTAGGTCTAATTACCTCTCTATCTTCTATGCTATCCCAACTAACAAGGGTTCTGCATTTTCTTTCATGTAATACCTCCAAAGGTGCCATCTTAAGAGAAGCATGATATGTATTATTGTATGTGAATTCAACTAATGGAAGATACTCTTCCCACTTATACTATTGATCCATGCAATACATTTGTAACATATCTTCTAAAACTTGATTTACTCTTTCAATCTTCTGCCCATCTTTTCGGATGATACACAAAACTGAAATTTAGCTTAGTTCCTAGAGCTGCATTAAGCATTTGCCAAAATCTTGACATCATTCTAGGATCTCTATCTAAAATGATTAACTCAGGTACTCCATGTAATCTGAAAATTTCATGTACAAATATTCTTTCCAAAATAGGAGAATCATCCTTCATATTTCCAACAATAAAATGTGCTACCTTTGTTAGTTTATCAACAACTACTAAGATAACATCATGCTTATTTCTTGACATAGGTAACCCTTGTACAAAATCCATGCATATTACTTGCCATTTGTACTTTGGGTATCTTTATGAGGATACAACAAACCGGTTGGGTGCATATGTTCTGCCTTAACATGTTGGCACTCAAGACAATGTGTCACAAGGTTTAGAACATTTTTTCATTCCTTTCTAGAAATATTGTTGTTTTATATCAGTAAGCATCTTAGTAATGCCATGGTGTCCAGAAAAAGGTGAATTATGAAATTCTACTAACAATTTCTTTCTCAAATCATTTAGCGAAGGTACATAGACTCTGTTTTCAAATCGTAATATTCCTTCTTGATCAAAGTGAAAACCTTTATACCTCGAATCATTCAATCTGCAGCAAGTGTTGTTTTTACTTGTTGGAAGTAAGAATCAGATTCCATAACACTTTTACTTCATCCTTAAACTGGTTTCTTAACGTTATAAGAGCAGAAATGTGCTTCCTACGACTTAGAGCATCAACCACTCTATTTTCTTTACCCTTTATATAACTTATGTCAAAATCATATTGAGACAAAAAATCTAACCACCTTTGTTGTCTTGCATTCAGATTTGGCTGAGTGAAAATGTACTTCAGCCCAAGATGATCAGTTTTCAACTCAAATGGTTTACCAAGCAGATAATGCCTCCAAACTTGAAGTGCATGAACAATGGCAGCAAGCTCTAAATCATGTGGAGCATAATTCAACTCATGTAACTTAAGTTTTCTACTTTCGTATGCTATAACATGACCACTTTGTAACAAAATACCTCCTAGACCTTCACCGGATGCATCAGTTACCACCATAAAATCTCCATTAGGATCTTATCTGCAAGAATAGGTGCTGAAGTTAACTATTCCTTCTAGTTTTAAATGTAATTTCACATTTCTCACTCCAAACAAACTTTTTATCTTTCTTCTGTAAGGAAGTTATTGGTGTAACTATCTTAGAAAAGTCTTTTACAAATTTCCTATAGTAGCCAGCAAGTCCCATGAAGCTTCTAACTTCATGTACATTCTTTGGTGCAGGCCATTCCATTATAGCTGTAATTTTTGAAGGATCTACAACAATTCCATCTTTACTTATTACATGACCCAAATAGTGGACTTCTGTGTCATAGAAAGAACATTTGGACAGCTTACCAAACAATCATCTCTTTCTCAGAATTTCCAAAACTATTTTCAAATGCTCATGATGCTCCTCAATGCTTTTAGAATATATGAGAATGTCATCCAAGAATACGAGAAAAAATTTGTCCAAGTATTCTTGAAAGATATTATTCATTAAATTCATAAATGTCATAGGTGCATTAGTTAATCCAAAAGGTAAAACCGTAAACTCATAATGTCCATACCTTATTCTAAAAGTTGTTTTATGAATATCCTCATCCTTAATTCATAGTTGATGATATCTAGATCGAATATCTATCTTGGAATATACCGATGCTCCACACATCTGATCAAATAAATCATCAATCCTAGGGAGTGGATATCTATTCTTGATTGTTTCCTTGTTTAACATTTTATAATCAATGCACAATCTAAGTGTTCCATCTTTCTTTTTCACAAAAATTATGGGTGCTCCCCAAGGTGAAACACTTGGTCTAATCAAACCTTGAGAAAAAATTTCATGCAACTAAGCCTTAAGCTCTACTAATTCTATAGTAGTCATTTGATATGGTACTTTAGAAATAGGTTCATTTCGGGCTTGATCTCAATCGTGAAATCAAATTCCCTTTTGGGTGGAAGACACGAAATTCTTCCAAGAAATACATCACTGAAGTCTCGTAACAGTGGATATCATTCCATAATATCACTTTGCTCTCTTCTATTGATTCAGTAATTTTTACTACATATAAGGTACATCCTTTATTTTTGGCCTTTTTAAGTTGCATAGCTGACAGTTTTCTAACAGAAATCTCACGTTTCACACCCTGAATCTCTGTTGTTTTCTACAGGTCGTCTAAACAACTAATGTGTTTTTCAAAATAGTCCACTTTAGCCTTATGTTCTACTAACCAATTAACACCTATGATTACATCATAAGACCCTAAAGGTGCAACATAAAGATCAACCTCTGTGGAAAAGTTAGGTAAATCAAGGACTGCTCCAAAAAGACACATACTAACCATATGAACAACATTATTACCATACTATACAGTCCATGTTTTATCCATGTTTCCAGCTTTTCTTTTTAATTTTGATGCTAATTTACTAGAAATAAAACATTCAGTAGCTCTGGTATCAAAAATAATAGTTATTGGTAAACCAAATAACTTACCCAAACTTCTATGGGTGTGGCTTGTTTCTCAGCCTGCTTGTCAGCTACTGCAGTGTGTATCTTGTGTTGTTGATTACATTCATCCTTCTTCAAAGGACATTGATTTGCATAATGATCTTTTCCATAGTTATAATAGCCTCCTACAGGTCCCTTCCTAGGCTCAGGTTTAATTCCAGCCTTAGAGTTATCATTCAGACCCCATAGGACTTCTGTTCATTATTATTGTTCTTGGAAAAGTTGTTCCATGCATTACCAACAAACTTGTTTGTTGTTGCTTTCTTATTTGTATCAGATGAAAACTTACTTTTCATTCTAAATTTCTTCCATGGTCCTTTCTTGGGTGCAAGAGAGGATGAAGAGGAGTTGGGATTCTTCTTCCTTACTTCCTCCTTGTGAGAAAAAATTTCCTTTAATTTATGTTCCTACCTTATGGATTTTTCAACAACCCCTTCCATCGTGGTTGGGGATGAACATCCACCTCTCCTCCTATAATGGGATTTAATCCCATGATGAATTTTTGTATCCTAAACTTCTCATCAGTTTGGTACTTGAGGCACATACTTAAGGAGTTTTGTAAATCACTCCCAATACTCAATTACAGTTAGCTTTCCTTGAGCTAAGTTCTGAAATTCAATCATTTTCTAATCATAGTAGAGTTGTGGCAGCCATTTTTCCTAAAGTAACCTTTAAATTGGTCCCATGTGATATTAGATTCATCAATGTTCAACTCAGTCTTGCGGTTATCCCACCATGAAGATGCTTCATGAGAAAGTTGATATGCTCCCCATATCACCTTTGTTTCTTCTGAGAAATTTCTTATTGCAAAGTATTTCTCCATCTCACTGAGCTAGTTCTCAGCCCCATCTCCTAATGTGGTGCCATCAAACTTGGGTGGACTTATCCTTTTTATGTCATTAGTGAGTTTTGTTGCTAGCCTAGCCTTTTTGTTCTCAGGCTCCACAGGTATGTTAACATTGTTATTATCAACACCCACATTGGCATTGTCCCAGAGGTGGTTGATTATTGTTATCAGCTTCTTCTTCCTCCTCATTACCCATTACTTGTTGTTCAAGCACAAGACAAATGATCTCTTGTGTCCAATAGGGTAGCAAGGATCTCATCGAGTTTTAGTAGTTTCCACTCCTCCCTCAGGTGGAGGGTTATTTGCAATGTTTCCTCTTGTTCTCACCATTTTCTATTACAAGAAAATTTAAGTTTCATCAGATTATGGACACAATAGGTCCAAGAGCTGCAACCTTCAGCTCTGATACCAAGATGTAACATTCCCAATTTAAGACTTTAGAAACAAGGAAATTTTTTTATAGTGTTCACTATTCTAAATAAAGCATTATTTAGAACAAACATTCCATGCCAATCAAATTCAATGGATAAACATATGCAATTGTAATGACTCGGTGATTCACCGATCTATTCATTCCATAACTCGGTAAGCTACCAATCTATTTATGTTATCTTATGTATTGAATACCTATTGTATACTTCATATACTTTGTCATCCTACCCTACACCGTATTGAGTGATATGTTTAAAGAACATATCTAAATATCTACTACCAATATTCATCTGATATCACGTTGTTTTAAACTTGGTGACATAGGACAACGTAACCAACAGTTTGTGATACTTTGGCCAAATATTTATAACATACTGTGTATGTCACTATTCCTAGATGGCATACTCATCATATTGGAATACGTCCTTCACCTCACTCCTTAATGATTGGTCTTTACTGACTACCATCAATCCACTTGTTCTAGGTTTAACCCTAGCCCTAGATAGGAACATAACCTATTATAGGAAGATGCTCACAATGGCTTAGGATAATGGGCATACTCGGTTGACCTAAGTCAACTAGATGTGCCAACATACCCTGAGCCTTTGGAAGCTAATTCATATCCTAAATATGCTCCTATCCAGACCTAGAGGGAAACTAAGTTCAAGTCTGAGTTCCTATCGGGTGTAGATCTAGATGATCAATGTGGAAGGGTGATGCCACATGTCAACTACAAATGTTGTATTCTCGAGAAGACCCAAGCCTTCTCAAAATTACAGCCCTTAGTTGGCATGTGCCAACATCCTATAGAAACTACCTCATCGAGATGTACATACCCCCGAGGGGATTGTTAATACATTGTTAGTCTAAATTAATTCTTGATTACAGCAACCCTACCAAACCCTAATCCAATGCTCAATAAGTTCTTTCCTAAATTTTCTTCATTTAGTCCATTAAGAACTTCGTTATATTCATGGTCACTTTTAATGTTTGATCACATAGTTAAACTGCCAATTAACCATAACTGTACAATGTTATAATATGTCTTATTTAAAAGTACAATAACTTTTTAGAAAAGTTCAATGCCAGAATATATCCAATATAAAGTAGACTTCATACAAAATGAAGTCTAATAAATTGTAATCATATTTTCAAACCTTTTTGGTTTATATTCAATTAAGAAAGAGAAAGAGTCTTTCTCTACATGTTAAGTGTTAGGGTATATCCTACCCAATATCCATATTTCTTAATGTATGTTCATCACACATTTCATTATTATGTTTAATAGTTTAGATAAAGAACATCATATTCTGCAACTTAACAAGTTGCATCTTAATTAGGGAAATTGAACTAAATCCCTTTATCCTACCTATCAAAGGATAACCAATTAAGCATAAAAATAATATGAAGAATATCAACAAGATAGAAATCCATCTTTTTCATATGAATACAAGATAATTTACACAACCAATACAAGTAAATTCTCATCTTTCAATTAATCTTTATAACTTATACATTTACAAGCCTTATGCACTTTAGGCGTACTACATAACAACCACCTTCATCCTAAAAGAATACTACTTTTCTTTTTCAATACAATCTCAAGAATGAATCAAAATTCTTCACAAGGAATCAGATTTAAATCAGCCAATGCATCTCATAAGTTTAGCCTTCTTTTATCACTTACGAAGTCCATCTACAAAAATTGTTAGCACGGGTCAGTTCAATGAACTGAGCATGATAAGCACTAAGCCTTAAAATGAATTGCATTCCACTAATTGTTCCATTAAAACAACTCTGCTTTAATGAGACAATTAATATATCATACATACCAATATAAGTAATAACAATCGGAAAATAAGTACATTAACCAATCTGAATTCCCTTCTAAGAGGAGAATAAATATAATCCACAACATCTGCCTTACAAATTAAAGTTTAATTGATCCTATCAATTATCC
Organism: Taxus wallichiana var. yunnanensis; assembly: GCA_018340775.1. Classification (NCBI taxonomy): domain Eukaryota; kingdom Viridiplantae; phylum Streptophyta; class Pinopsida; order Cupressales; family Taxaceae; genus Taxus; species Taxus wallichiana. The sequence continues at coordinate 639,100,067 of CM031235.1, forward strand.
TTAAGCAAACAACAGATCATATCATCTCATTGTTCCCAATTCTATCATAATAGAATACAACATTTATCTTTGCTTTAAGCCAAAAGAAGGGTTTACAACATGGTTCTCATTAGGATGATTCATCTAACTCCTAAGCAAAAGAAGAAGAATACCCATTACAAACTATGCCCAAACACAAAACATCCAAAAAAAAAAATAGGTTCATAACATGAATATGACTTGCCTCATTTAAAGGACAACTACCTTAAACTTCAGCATTTAAGATATTCATCTAAATAGAATCCCATTTCAATCCAAGAGTGAATATAGAATCAAACAGTCAACCAACTAGTTTACATTTTTGTTTTCAACAAACCTAATCATCTAATCTCTTTCTACATCAGATCAGTCAAATGATATGTACAAGAAGACTAATCAACATAATAAATCTCCATTTCCTAAGAGAATAATTAACAGAAGGTTTCAATCAAATGAACTTAACCAAATAGCCTAGAAAAGGAACTTTTCATAAATATGATTCAATCCTTAAATCATCTCATTACACTTAACACAAATTCCCTTTCTAATCCAAACAATAAGCTCATACAATAGCTCCCAGAAGAGAGAACAAAGCCAACTCAATGTAAGAAGAAAATGTACTGCAATCTCCCTGACATTCTTTACCATAATAAAGCATGAGTTCATTTTTAGTTCAGAACAACATAGCAGTAAGGTTCAAAAACAACACACTATCCCTAAGGAATCACAATTTCCTTAACCTTTTAAAAGACTCGGTATTCACTTAATGGACCCAACAAGAGGTGTAAAAACCCAAATAGAAAACTAACTCTGAATTACCCATGAGCTCAGCCAAGACAAAAACTATATTACAATAAATTTCAACATCTTATTATAAGAGCAAACAGATCGGGGTTCCAAGAAGAACAATAAACCAACAAGATATTTCAGTCAAGATCTCAAAGAGATTACCCAACAACCCAATTAAACCACTCTTCCAGTTTTTCTTTGAGCAAGTAGTTCGATTCAAAAGAGTTATGAGCTTAAACCATAAAAGCAAGTAAAAACCCAATTCAATACCAAAACCAAATCGAACATGTCTATAATACGACCAATTCAGAACTCAAAATACAAAATCTGAGCACAATGTTGAACACAAACTTCTCACAAAGGTTCAGGACCACTCAAGAGAATATTTACAAGTTTAGGGAAACAACATGTTCCCATTCCAGTTTATATCTTAAACAAAGAAAACCCAAAAAGATACCAGAATAGAACCATACCTCATTGTAGTTACGAATTCCACACACTAAGTAACAAATTAAATGTACAGTGTCGAATCACAAAATCTCCAACATGAGTTCAGATATACACCAATATCTTAATACGAGGTAGTATATAATACAAATACCTATTAATAGTTTAGAATAGTAGAGGGCTTCCATTATCTGTTTACATCTTATCAAAAGCCCTATTTCCAACTCCAACGAAACACAAGTTTCTCACCAAAGTTTGAAACCATACAAGTAATAAAATACAAGTGTTGTATACATTATGAACTCCCATTAACAATCTAGAATAATATAAGAATAAACACGAGTACAGAGCTACATACGGACTTCAAACAATAGTCTAGGATTAACCAAGCTTCCAAACATGGTTCGAGTAACAAGAACCTCCAACACAAACTCATATCAAATACTAACACCGAATCAAGCTCAATTAAACACGAACTCAAGACAGGCTTAAACAAACACGAGCTCAAACACAAGTTTAAGTACGAGCTAAAATATAAGCTCAAGCTCAACAAACATGAGCTCTAAAGAAAGATCAGATGGGACTCAAGGTTCCCAAAAACTCAGAACCAAGTAACCAGTGATGAAGGTCAGTCATAATCTCAACCTTTCCAATACTAGTTCAAGAAATGACATGCAGAGCCATAGAAACAAGTTTCTCATACATGCTTAGCTATTTAACCCTTACAAAGAAAGTTTCCAAGACATACACTAATTTTTTCCAAGGATTCAAACCCAAATTTACCAGAGATTACAAAACCCAAAGAAAATAACCAAATAAAACATGCAAGCCAAGAATCTCAAAAGAGCAGAGTCATTTTAATGAAATGTTTAGAAGAAAGCAAGAGATCTTAATGGTTAGAGCCTATCATGCCTGATAGCACTTCTACCAAATCGAAGGAGACTTCTAGATGAGCTTCCAACTCCTTTTCTCCTCCATGAAAGATCAACCAACCAACAACTTTCCTCAGAATGCCTCATATACCTTCCCATGATCGAAAATAGACCAGGTGAGTTAAAAATAGCAATGAAGTGCAAGTCGAACTGTTGGTTTGAAGAACCAGTTTGCTCCATGCAGAGAAAAATCTGAAAAGCATGCAAAAACCAACAACCTCCCACAAATCTACCTTCCAAGTTTCCTAGATGGTTTGTGAACAAAAATCGAGACCAATAAATTCCATTAATTCCAATTTTCCCACTTATCTTTCCTTACCACCACCTCCCAAGTCTGGTGAATGCCAATTCACATTTAACATGCAACTCCATCTTTAGTGGAGCTTCCACATAAGCCTCCACTAAATCAACTAGCCCCTACCAAAACTGGCAGTACGTATGCCTTTAAGAACCTTATCAAAAATTAAATGCCATTGGAACCATCGCCTTAGAGGTATGTGACCCATTAGGTTCCCATTAAAATAGCTTAGGATAGATCCTTAAACTTAGGTTAGTTTAGGAATATTTACCTTAGGCCTTAACACATTACCTTAGGTAATTCCAACATTAGGTTAGATCATATCATAACCATATAGCATTAGGTTTTAGGTTAATTTAGATAGCCTAGAAACCTTTCCATACTCCCTTAGCATAAGGCTTAGGTTAGAAATAAAATCAATTAACATATATATATATAGGTAGGTAGTATATATATATATATATATATATATATTACCCAACTTAGGATTCCATAGATAATCCTATAGTTTTAGGATTCTAAATCCTTCGAATGTCATGAACAGGTTGCATTTCATTTACGTCAGCAATGGACTGCCAAGATCAATCTTCAAGGACCTAAGCACAACATACAACTGAATAGAAACACATTCACACAGATTAAAGAACTTGTTATAACAAATTTTAGTCCATCATGTCCCTCAATTATGGAATGTCAATTTACCATTCATTCAACTGAGGAGGTTTAAAACATTCCTTGGATCACTTGAAATTGATCCAAGGATGAGTCAGATAAAGAGATAAGTTTGCAACTTTTAAACCAGATTGCAACTCACCTACAAGAAGTGAAAAATGGATTCAAGGAAGCCATTCCATTCCATTCTAATGATCTTAAGAACAAAAATATTTATCCATATCAAGCATGATCTCCAACAACCAAAAGAACACATCTTTAAAGAAGATCACATGTCTTTTGAAATGTAAAAGAATAATATAACAATTGTCGAGGGTATTACACGGCCTAACATGAGCTTAATCCCCACCAACATTATTCCACAGTCCCTCATAATCACAAAACCACTCAATTTGTGGTTTTCATCCCACCTAATTTTCCTCGCGTTAACACTAGTATCACTTCTTCTATCCCCATCACTTCTTCATCCACCATGGTTATTAGTGCTCTATCTTATCATCAAAAGAGTATTAATTAATTCCTCCTCCACCCAAAAAGCATAATCCAACTCTACCCCTTATTTCCACTTCCCATGTCCATGTAAATGTGATCACTTCATATCCCCATCCTTCTGAATAACCCCAAACCCATCAACCTCCTCCTCGAGGTGCTTTTCTCTATATACTTCCAAATCAATCAATTCAAGCATCCCAACCACCCATTACTTACATCCCAACTCATCCTATATCAAACCAATATAATTTCCCCATCTCTTAACAAATAACTCAATCCCATCAATCTTATCACATCCCCATTTCCCAACAAAAAAGCTCTATCTCAACCCATTCAATCGCAACCCCTCAACTACATTCCCCCTTATCAACCACTTCCACCAACACCTACTCATCCTAAAACATATCAACCTTATCAAAAACCTAACTTATCTACTTCATATGCATCACAATCTCATCCCCACCCATCTAATGATCCCATGCATAATTTATCGAGTAGAATGGAAAATATTGAATCCACTATCTTGGGATCAAAGAAGACCTTATCATATGAACAAATTTTCAACAAACCTATTAACCCATCAATACCTATCAAGCCTTATCCCTCGCATTAGGATCTCCTAAAATTATCTAAGTTCAATAGCAAGGAGGATCCACAACAACACCTTCATGCCTTTAGGAACACATGTTACCTCATTTCTCATGATCAAGACCTTATGCTTCATACATTCCCCATTTCATTAGTCAGGACATGTGTTGGATCTGTCTGATGACATCCCACAAAATTCATTTTTTCCTTCACCCAACTCACAATTATTCCTAGAAAAAAATTCGATCAATATTGCACATAAGATCACTATTACAAACCTCTATGCGATTAAACATTATGATGAAAAATATATCATAGATTTCATTGCATGATGGCATGGCATAATCAACCAATTATCGTTCTCTCTTCTATAGACTAAATTAATTAAGCTTTTCTCATGGTCTTGTGCAAAGTACATTTCCTCTATTCTTGAGACTTGAACTTAGTGCCCTTGAGTAACTCCACCTCAAAATTTGAACAAATAAAACCAAGTCCACATTCACTAAATCATCCATACATGGTGACAAATATAAAAATATCATTAATGTCATCATGGTTAAATCCTTTTCCACATCCACTTCTCACATAAAGAGCTCCTAGATTTCCTCCTAACTATACCCCTCTTGGGGAATATTATAGTGCAATATTTCAACAGATTAATGAAATTCCATATTATTCAAATTCCTCCCATCGACCCTTTGATGAATCATGAAAAAAACCAACATGGTATCATGATGATCATTACTTATAAGTATCATCAATTCCATGGTCATGACATTGAGAATTGTCACACTTTTAAATATCTCATCCAAAAACTCATAGAATCTGGTGACCTCCAAGTGGATAACCCTAATGCACCACCTAATCAACCTCTTGATGTCTTCAAACAACCTTTTCCTAATCATCGCAAAATAATCAAACTCCACCCTCCACATCATAGACACCTAATGCCCATACAATAAATACTATAAACCAAGAATCAACACCATCACCTACACCCATCATCTTGCCATCCATTACATCCAAACCTATCTCGGACTCTTCTCCCACACATAACTTCATCAAAATCTACCTCTACATCTATCCCTACATTAATTCCATCTACATCGATAGTTTCCACAACTACTACATCCACATCAATCCTAATTACACCCACTTCCCCATCCATATCTGCCACATCCTCACCTATCACATCTATTCTTTCACCTATATCTACTCTAACATCCTCCTGAACATCTTTATCTTACATCCCTATATCTACACACAATTCCACATCAATCACATATACTACTATGACTATAGCCAAATCAACATTTGAATATATGTCCACATCTAATACGTAGACATTCAACATAACTATAAATGAGACTCTCACCCCACCTACAATTCCAATCATTCCTACACCAAAAAATCCTAAAACTATACAATATATAACCCATCTTTACCTTGTCAAGTGTATAATACAAAAACCACTTCTAAAACACAATCTACATTACCTAGTTATTCCTCCATAGACCCCCAATTGAAATCATCATCATCATTGATGCCCAAGGTAAATCCTCACAACCAAAGTCTAAGAGCCTTGGCACACCCATTCATTCAAAAACCCTCACGCACCTACACAAAAGTTGGACTCCTTACTCTCAAGACTAACCCTCCTAAACAATCTAATGACACATCATCACTCTTAGGAAAATCTCCATCCCTTCTAGGTCCATTCTCTTCATCCAATACCCCCATTATAAAAAAATCAAATGCCTAACCAAAGAAAACCATCCCTCTTACCCTTATCCACCATTATCAAAACCACTCCATCTGCAACTTCTTCTCCAAAACTCCCATTGGTTACATTATCCAATTTTACGCACATGGAAAAATTGGAAAATAGGGCCTTACTACGATCAAATCACGACATTGGTCCCAGGGACCCACTTCTGGTCAATAGTGTCAAATCAGGAATAAAGAGATGACTCCTCGGAGGAGCTTGTGCCTTGTCCTAACTCGGTCATAACTCAGATCACAAGCCTTAGACGAGTTCATGAGTAGGAAATGTAAGCTCAGTAACTAGTTTGGCTTGTCGTAAAGGAATCTCGATAGGATAGGGAGGATGTTTCGATGGTTGGCTCATTGAGGCGAAGAAATGACAAGCTCGACTTGGTTTAATTCAACATGGAGAGATCGATGCTTCCTCGTTGGAATATGAACTCGGTTTTAATGACTCGATGGAGACAATAGCATAAATGACCAGAGCCCGGTCTTGATAAGATAACCCTGAAGAGAAATCATGTCGAGTTCGCGGTGAGTCATAGTTAAAGGAATGAGTCGACCACCATACATAGAGTCGATATGATGTTGCTCGAATGAGACCAATGGAGCTCAGGCTTGGACTAATAAACCACCATGCATAGAGTTGGATAAAATGTGAGAAACGAGATGAAAGTGGAGGTAACACGCCTACTTCACTAGCTTGTAGCTTCATCTATAACCACCATATCAAACCCATGGGCTAGGTGCTGGAATAACTTCCGGCCACTACTAGAAATAGTAGTGAACACAATCTCAGCCTCATTTACAAAACTTGCCTCAAGATTTGATCGAGCTTCTTCCATGGAAGTGACTTTCCAAAATAAAAGGGTGAGACAACTCAACTAAAACTTTATCTCATTCTTCTACTATAGCGGCAAGATTTTACAACAATTGATCACGACTGTGGTCACATGCAACCAGAACATCAGGATCAACACCAACGGTTCCTTGGGATCACCCTGCGGCAGCTGTCGCAATCAACTCTCTCTGGAGGCCACTCATTTTCTGAGATAAGTTTACTTCTCTACCCTGTAGCTGCTGCGTATAGCCAATTACTTCCTCACGGCACTTTCCTAGGAGAATTTCAGTTCTACGCTCAAAGCGGCCAGCATTCGATGCACAGGCATGTTGCAGTATAGTAGAAGCCTTTTTGAGCACTTCCAACAAGTAGGTTGTCCAACTATGTTTTTATCTATTCAGCATCGAATGCATCCTCAAATTCGGGATTTTCCTTCAAGATATTTTTATGAAAATCGATTAAGTGACAGTGAGAGTGTTAAGGAGACTTGATGAAATTTATTACAAAGATTCTCTATCGAGATCTTACTTGTTTTACGATGTAACTCATGGAAGTGGATCTCATAGAGGTGGAACTATTTCATATCAGAATATTCATGGAGCATAATTTTCTTTGCAATTATATGAGCATCTTCAACGAGTCACTAAGTTGGCGAGCATAAAGGATTCTATCGGAATTATCACACCTTACAAGCTACAGCTGAAATGTTTGCACCAAGAAAATGATGTCTCCTCACGCTGAGTGGAAAAGTGGAAATCGGTGGCCATCTATCCAAAATGAAATCTGGCCAAATGATAATGAAACCCCACACTCCAATCCCAGACGTGGGAAATAAGGCGAGCAATGCCAGTGGGTTTTCGTGGATGGCAAGAGCAAAGAAGAAAAATTCCACGCGGGGAGATTCGAGCAAGCACCACCAAGTGGAAATATTGGATTGGTAAACCATGATCAAACTTCCGTGAATGGGAGAAATCGGATCAAACTGCCAAGTGCGGAAATATTACGATGGCTATCCAACATGATACTTCCACACGGGCCATGTAAACAGAATTCCGCGCAGCTTGGAGTGGTCTGAGTCTTTGTGCGAGTCACCGGGAGGATTAATAAGATAGTTGTGAATTGGAGTGGGTCATGGAGAAAACAACGTGATGTGATACCAATTTCAGCGGAGGCTACAGGCCGCTCGTCTCATTATGCAGATATTTGTCAAATGATACCGAGTAACATGGCGAGTGGGGGTCAGCGCTTGTAGTTTGAATGCATGGGAAAAGGAGAACATTTCAGAATTTATCTTGAAGAATCATTCATTTCACCCACTTTGTGAGGAAAGAAAGTGGCTTCGTATCTCACCCAACCAAGGTGATGCGTTAATGGCTCGATCGGGGCTCATATGCGAAGAGTTTGTGGGAAAGCAAAAACTTCCGAAAACTCCCTCACCTTCTCCTTGATGGTCTCTGTCATCATTACAGAACTTGATGTGGTCGACGAGACAAGCTCCCACTCACGCGGCCTTCTCCTCATCTTCCGTAAAATTATCATTCGATTGCATGCTTATCCTTATTCTACTTGGATCGAATGGTCATGAGATTCAACTGCCATGTATGATGGATTGGAGTCACGCTTATTCAGGCTTCATAAAATTTCCTGAATTCGGAGATGAAGGTTTATTACGGTGCGAATGAAACAATTCATATTGCTCGACACTTCTTCTCTAGAAACAAATTGAATGTGAAGGTCAACTCTGAAATACAGTTGGCCGTTTTGCATGCTACATCCTTGTTACTTGTAAATGGTCTCTTTGAGAAACTCTATGGGCGTAGGCAATATTTATACCCTTCCATTATGTACGTCCAATCGGACAATAAAAGTATTCTTTTACCGAGTTCGAGAGAAGCTTGTTTTTATAATGGATGATTATCTTGTAGTTTGAAGCTAATTTTATCTAGCTTTATTTCTATTAGCTTTGATCCACGACTAAGGAAGAATTCATATGGTTGTTACCTATACATTTTTCAAGGTCCTCTTATGTTGCCCAGATTGTTGAATGTATTTTTGAAGGGCTTATTTTATGTGTTGCTTGTTGCAACATAAAGGATCTTTTTAGTTTATGGAAAAATGAGTATATTGTGTAGCTCACGACTACCTATGCCATACTAAGATCCCAATAGTGGCATAATTGTTGATTGGAGCCGAGATTTCCAGTGCACTACCAAAATACTAAAGGGTTCTTTGACCAAAAATCAGTCTTAAGGGTGTCTATCGACATGTTATGGGCATGAGCACAGGTCATCATCATGGCAGTATTAGGTCTTTATTGATAATGGCATTTTCTCATCGTTTGGAAGGTACAAATTGTGCTTATTATGGCAAAGCCAAAACATTCTTACTACAAGTGTTATATGATGAGGAAGAATCCTGAGCATTGTGGTAAAACCATTCTTTTTAGAAATATTGGGTTAAGCTCGGTATTCAAGTGAGTTTGAGCCCAGGAAAGGTAAGATCGTTTGCTGGATGAAGAGCTCGGTGACTTACGAGAGCTCGTGGTGATGTTTCATGAAGTTTGAATGTGGAATGCATAAATGGCCTCGAGTTAACAGAGGAAAATGATAAGAATCGAGTTTGATAGCTCACCATTCGAAGGACTCAATGCAAAAGAGCCCGATTACCAAGGCAAGGAAAGAGTTAGTGTGGGGTTCAAAATCGATTGCAACACCGAGTTAGAGGATTCGAAACTCACTGAGTTGAGATTTGTGAAGACTCTATCCACATGGACCCCCCTCCTCTTCAAGTCAAGCGAATGGGTCAACGGGGGGGTCCCAACATTATGTTAATTAAATTAATATTTTTATTTAAATATTTTAATAATAATATTTATTATTATTATTTAAATATTTTATTTAAATATTCTTTTAATTAATTGAGAAGACTAGGTCATCAGGCAATTAATGACCCATGATGGAACCTTCTCAAGTGGTTGACTAAGCTATAATAAATACATCATGGGCCTTGATTTAGGAATGTAATTATGACCTTTCCTCTTCTTTCTCACATATTCTTCTATAAATGTAAGTTGGAAGCTCATTTCAAAGGGTTCCAATGAGTTCGGACAAGTTGAGAGTTAGATATCTCGAGCAAGTGTATACTTTTCAAGAATCCTCTCTCTTCTGCAAGTTGTTCTTGTGTGTTGAGAGAACTTTCAAGCCTCCTCTTCAAGACTATAATGGCAACTATTGCCTCTTCTGAATGTATGATGCATTGTGCATGTTATTGAAGCAATAAAAGTGTGTGTTTTGTGACTAATCTCGGTCCTTTCATCCTTTTGTGCTTCTTTGTGCCTTTCTCATACTTGCAGGTACACTGTGCAAGTTTAAGTTCTATTACAGGTTCTTGGAGTTATGTGCTTATCGAGTGGTGAAGTATTGCATGCAGTTGAGTTGTGGTGTCTGTTCACCCTTCTTGAGTTCATCCTTCTTCACTGGGAAACTGGTATATTTCTCGGTCTGATAAAGTTTAACAAAGGGAACGCGTGTCTCTTAGTTTGTGGTATCCTGTACCCTCTCTAAGTTGCAGTAGGTGAAGTTGACCTGTGGTGCACACACCCTCTTCAAATTAACCCTTCCTGAATCTGAAGACACCCTTTATTTGGTGCATCACCATCCCTAGTATAGTTTCATTTCTATAAATCTCTTTCCCTAAAACCCCATGAAAATGTTAGCATAGGACTAGATAATCATTTTTGTTACACTAGGAGTAGTATAACACTTAGTTTAGGAAGAGGAAGCCGGCCTTCTCCGGAGGTTCACCTCGAGCCCAAGTCCCACAGCTTGAGAGGTGATCCCATGTGTCCCAATCACACCAAATGTCCTATTCACATCCTGGCCATTCGGAGGGTGCAGTGATTTGGCGACAACAGTTTTTGGCACACCCGGTGGGACAGAGTTGGTACTTCTCTTCTCACTTACACAAGTCAAAGTACCTGGCGACTCTATATCTCTGGATTCCAAATCTCAGTGCAGTAACTTATGCGAAGAATTCAGACAAGAGCTTCTTCAAAGAAAGGAAAGTATCAGCATATCGAACTTTCCTTGTCTCCTCCAAAGAGAAGCAGAAGAGGCATTTCCACATCCCCAGTTGCAGATTTACCTAGTAGGGGTCATTCAACTCCTCCTTACGGAAGATTTCCTCCACCCAGGAACAATCAACCTTTCATTGCTATGGTGAGGAACCAAGTTTTTCCCCCTTTCAATGCAAGCAGTCCTCTTATGTTGGCTCAACGTGACCCGATACCTATTGCGGCACTCAAAAGTTTACCCTTCTACACGGGGGAAACTCACGTTACTCCAGTGGAGCATATCTTTGATGTAGCCAGCATCTGTAGTACATAATATCACCAGAAGACAACGTTGCAGTTAGACTTCTTGCTACCTCTTTCAAGGAAAAGTGCTTGATGGTTTCGCGGGTTAGGTGTTGGCACTATAACCACTTAGGGCGAGTTGGGAGAAAAGCTATGTAAACAATTTGAGGACAAAAGTGATCACCTATCACTTTTGGAACAACTTACTACCATAAAGAGAGCTTCCCAAGAATACATGAGTGATTTCAACTTCCGATTCCACAGAGACTTGGAATAGGATTCCGGCGCTCGTAAAGCCTTCCGCACATAATGCATTCTTGTACTATTTGTGAGCCTTGAATAGCGATGTAGTAGTTATGATCCAATCCATGGGAGGGACTACACTTCCTGATGCTTACGAAGTTGCCATAAGTGTAGAGAATTCTTTGATTCAGGCTGGAAAGATAGCTCCACGACCACCAATGCCCTTTTCTCCAGATCTTACAAATCATTGGCCTATCATTGCTCCTATTCCAGTAGACTCCAAGCAACCATCTCAATCTTCCCCTGCCTCTTCAAATGACCTATTTGAAGTCAAGTCACTACTGCAAAATTTTGGAAATGAGCTCGTTGCACTCAAAAGGCAACAATTTCAATACAATCATCCGTATCAGCCACAAAATCAGCAGTATCAAGCTAACCGTTCTCCTTTTCAAGGGAACAATCAGCCTCGAAATCAAACTACAAGTCAAGTTGCAAATGTCAGGCCCTTGAACTTTCAGAACCCTCTTGCAGCTAGCTCATCTAGAGCTATAGTACCTGTTCAAAATAATCTAGTTCAAGACTACGAATGGTGTTATCCTTGCTCTCAACCTCACAATCAAAATCTTTGTCCCAATGGGGTTCTTAGCTAGGCCCTTATGGTTCAAAGTGTATCTGCCCCTTCAGAGTTAACAAACAATTCATCTATGCAAGAAGCAGTAGATCAACCGCAAGCACCTGAAGAATCCGCTTTGCTAAACTGGCAAGAAGAAGATTTTTGCGGATTAAATATAGATTCTTCATCAGTGGCAGCAAACACTCGTTCCAAAAAGAGAGCAATGGAGCCTCAACCTCTTGAAGCTGATCTAGCATCCACTTCTCAACCTGGGTTTCAAATGGCAGTTGATAAAAATGCGGGAAAGAAATCACTAGAAACACCAGCTAGCCACACCATAGGGAAAGATGGTTCTCCAGGCATCACGGTACCCAACAAACATTTTCCAAAGGAGGACCCCAATGCCCAAAAAAGTGTCATCAAAGTTGGAGCAATTCCCTTCAGCATAGTAGAACAAATGAAGAAAACCAATCTGAGCGTTACCATGTGGGACGCACTCTCGATCCCTTCCCAAAGAAACCTGTTGCGAGAAGCTCTGAACAGTTTTAGTACAACCAGCGGATCACCAAGCCATGGAGTGACAAATGCTACAAATTTGTGTCAACTAGAAGGGAAAATCATTCCTACGGAAAACAAACCACCACCATTCTACATTTCCCTGATCATTGGCGACCACCTGGTACATAATTGCATGATCGATTCTGGTGCCAGTAGCTCTGTCATGCCGAAACAAATTACAGATGTACTAGGCATACAATATGTACCCCGATTCTGAGAGGGTTGTTCAACTAGGATGGCACATTGTTAAAGACTATTGGGGTTATCAAAGGACTTGACTTACCATTCATGCATGCCCAAGTTTGTCATTCACCCAACATATCGGTCATCGATCTCCCTCCTCTCTTTGCCATCTGCGCCTATCACGGGATTTCACTTTGCCAAGATGGGTGGTTACCTATCGGCCGATTGGTCACATATGATTCTCGGGACTCGATACGGAACCAAAGTAACTATAAGGGCGAGAACCAATCTGCCATAATCATGTAGAACCCTACACTTTGCTAGTCCCATAAATGGAAATTACACCATCGGTGATCCGAGAAGAGAGAAGATGCGATCATGAACCAACCACCCTTGTTGAAGAAGTTCACGATACTTTGCTTTGGATGAAGTAAGTAGAGATCATCAATACGATCCCTATGCTGATGTATTAGCGAGAAAGAAGAAGTTGGTTTGCTTTGGTCTTGGAAGAAACAGATTAGGTACTTACTGTATCCATGAAGAAGATACGATCATACCACAACTTGTCAAAACACCAAGTGATTCTAAAGGATTGTGGCAATTATTCTTCGATGGCTCAAAAGTAAGAATGGATCCGATGCTGGTGTTATGTTAATTTCTCCAGAGGAGATAAGTACTTCTCATCTTTCGGTTGCGGTTCGATTGCACTAACAATGTATTCTTGAATACGAGGCTCTTGTGCAAGGAATTCAGCTAGCCCAAAGGAAGGGAATCAAGGCCCTGACTGTTTTTGGAGATAGTGAGTTAGTTGTTCATCAAGTTTCGGCACGTAGTGCATCCAAAAATGATCTTTTAAGATCATATAAGAATCGAGTCTGGGACCTGATTGAAGATTTTGAAGCTTTTGGAATCCATGCAATCCCTAGAGATCAAAATCAAGATGCAGATAGGCTTGCTACAATTGGTTCACAATACAACATACCAGTTGATATCATGAAAGAAGGGCAGCAATTTGTTAAAATGGTGGTTCGACCAGCAGTCCCTGATAATGTGAGTAGTTGGCAAGTGTTTGATAGTGACAAACAAATTGTCCTCTTCCTACAAGAAGAGGCGGAGTTTGCTACTGAAGAATCAAGATAAGTTGCGGGAGTCATATGGTGAGCAAATTATTCAATTGAAAAGCAACAAGTTACCAAAAGTTTAGTCACTTTGGAATCCATTTTCAATTTAGATGACCAAGCCACAAGACAAAGCCCTAACATGGTGGTGAGAGAAGAATATTTTGAGGAAGTTGAAGTATCGAAATGAAAAATTTCTTAAGATCGGAAAAGTGTGTACTTTTGAAGAGAAAGAAGCTTTCATCAAACTTTGTCAAGAGTATCATGACATCTTTGCATGGAGCTATAAAGATCTGCGTGGTTTTGATCCAGTCTAGCCTGACATACCATCGAACTGGATCCTAATGCTAAGCCGATTAAGTCGAAAAGAGACCAATTAATCCCAAAATTGAGCCACTAATGAGAAAGGAGCTAACCAAGCTCATCGAGGCCTGTATAATTTTTCCCATCAAGCATTCCTCATGGGTAGCCAATTTGGTGCCCGTGAGGAAGAAGAATGGAGAGATCCGGTTATGCGTAGATTTCAGGGATTTGAATCGTGCATCATTAAAAGACCATTATCCTCTTCCATCGATGGAGCAGATCCTTCAAATGGTGGCAGGAGCTCAAAGATTTTCTTTTCTCGATGGATATTCGGGTTACAATCAAATCCTAGTCCAATCGACCAATTCAAAATGGCTTTCACTACCAAGTGGGGCACGTATGCCTACTAATAAAATGCCATTTGGATTGTCCAATGCTAGGGCTACTTTCCAAAGAGCCATGGACATGGAATTTAAGGGACTAATCAACGATATTATTTTGGTTTACCTTGATGATATAACTATATACTCTAAGCATGTAGAAGATCACATCATGCATCTAAGGAAAGTTTTCCAAAGGTGTAGGGAATTTGGGGTTTCACTTAACCCCAAGAAATGTATTTTCACAGTGCACGAGGGAAAATTGTTGGGGCATGTGGTTTCAGCGGAAGGATTATCAATCGATCCAGCTAGGATTCATTCAATTATGTCCTTATCTCTCCCAAGTCACAAGAAGGGCCTCCAGAGTTTTTCGGAACCATAAATTTCGTGCGGAGATTCATCCCTCAATTCGCGACATTGGCTAAACCACTGACAGCCATGCTAAATAAAAACATGTCATTCTCATGGACAAAGGAAGGATGAGAAAGCTTTGAAGCCATCAAAACAGCCATTTCTCAAGCTCCCATGCTTGTGAACCCCAGGTTTGACAAAGATTTTATCCTTTATGCTTTTGCAGGTCAAGAGAGCATTTCAGGGATCCTCACTTAACAAAACAACAACCTGATGGAGCAACCAATCACTTTCTTCAGTCAATCCCTCAAAGACTACGAGTTCAAATACTCATTCATTGAAAAGCAAGTCTTTGCGAGTTATTTGAGCTTTGAAGAAATTCAAGCACATGTTTTCCAACAACAAGATTCATCTAATGGTGTCTCATCCAGGTGTCAAGGAGTTTTTGCTGAACAAAGAAATGAATGAAAAGTGTGTTGGATGGATCACGAAGGTAATGGAGTATGACGTGCACATCAAAGTCACTAAACTTGTCAGAGGTAAGGGTTTATGTCAGCAACTTGCAACAGAACATGGAATCAAAAAGTAATGAGGACATGACACTCCTAAATACTGATGAGAATGTTGATCAAGTTGATTGGTTATCCAAAATGAAGAATTTCATCTTCTCGGGAGCATACCCGGAAAACATGGATAAAAACAAAGATGAACTTTCCATCTTCAATCTATCCCATATGTTTTGGTAGATAACATTCTCTTTCAAAAATTTTGAGCGGCGTTCTCCTTGGTGCATAGGACCGAGAAAGCAGTAAGTAAGATACTAGAAGAATTTCATAATGGCCTATCTAGAGGACATTATTCTGCATGAAAAATAGCTACCAAGATCATGTGAGTGGCTACTATTGGCGGATTTATTCAAGGATGCCCATCTTTGGGTAAGGAAATGTAAGGAATGTGCCTTTTTCACGGTAAGCGAGAAGGGCAGCTCTTCCATTGCATCGATTCAAGTGGATCAACCCTTTGTTCATGGGGTTGGACTTCATCGAATGATTAATCCTCCATCCAGTGATGGACATAAGTGGGTCCTTACCGCAACAGACTATTTTACTCGATGGACAGAGGTGGTAGCATTAAAAGAGAGAAATGAAAAGGTAGTTCTAGATTTTTTGGAGGGTATAATGACGAGGTTCGGTGTTCCATTTACAGTCATTTCAGACAATGCGCTGGATTTTCTTGGTATGAAATTGAGTGAATGGGCTGTTAAAAATGGGGTATACCTCAAAACTTCATCCAATTACTATCCTCAAGGAAACGGATTGGCTGAGTCTAGCAACAAAAACCTCATAAGGATTATTAAGCGCACAATGGAGACTAACAAGAGGACTTGGCATACACAGCTTAAGACTGCCTTATGGGTAGATCGGATCACACCTAAAAGGGCCATCGGAAATTCTCCTTTCGTTTTGGTATATGGAAGAGAGGCAAAACTCCCACTCTCATTGGAGTTACCTTCTTTGGAGTTAGCTCATCAACTTGAAGTTATAGAGAGTGATCCTCTGACAATAAGGTTTGTTGAACTCATGGAGTTAGAGGAAGTATGAGACAAGGCTATGAAAACTTTGGAGCAGCATCAGGCTCAAGTTAAGAAATATTTTGATAAGAAGGCATCCAACAGGTGTTTTCAAGAGGGAGATTTAGTTCTCAAATGGGATGAAGATAGGGCCAAACCAGGCAGACATGCCAAGTTTGACGCTCTCTAGAGTGGGCCATATATCATCACAAGTTGTAAAGAGGCAAATTCATTTCGTCTATCTAGGCTCAATGGAGAAGAACTGCCCATTCACGTGAATGGGATACATCTCAAAGCTTGTTTTTGAGAAGCGTTCCACCCCTTGTATAGTTAAATTAGGTGTTTTCCTCCAAGTGCTTATGCACATTGTTGTGTGTTGTTGTTTTGCTTTCCTTGTTGTTGTGTTTTGTGTTGTTCTGCACATTGTTTCATCATTGGAAGGTGTCAAGGAGAAGAAAGGTTCAAGGTTTCCATAAGAGTTCAAAATTTACTTCATTCAAATTTTTGCAGTGTTCCATGGATGTCAAGCATTCAACAGATTCAGTATACTTCATGCTTAGCATTCCAGGGAGGTCCAGGATATCGGCAATGCTCAAGGAGATTCTAGGATGTGTCAAAGAAAATCATACTACTTTCAGGATTCCAACATAGACTCCATGCCCAATGGATGACTTAAGGCTACTGGAATCATGCTTAGTAGGCAATCATCCCTGAGAGGTCACCAAAAATGTTATCCAATTTTACGCACATGGAAAAATTGGAAAACGAGAACCTTATTACGATCAAATCATGACATTGGTCCCGGGACCCACTTACAGTCAATGATGTCAAATCGGGAATAAAGAGACGACTCCTCGGAGGAGCTTGTGCCTTGTCCTAACTCATTCATAACTCAAGATCACAAGCCTTAGACGAGTTCATGAGTAGGAAATGTAAGCTCGATGGCGAGTTTGGCTTGTCGTAAAGGAATCTCGATAGGAGCGAAGGATGTTTCGATGGTTGGCTCATTGAGGCAGAGAAATGACAAGCTCGACTCGGTTTAATTCAACATGGAGAGATCGATGCTTCCTCGTTGGAATATGAACTCAATTTTAATGACTCGATGGAGAAAATAGCATAAATGACCGAGCCCGTCTTGATAAGATAACCCGCAAAGAGAAATCATGTCGAGTTCGCAGGTGAGTCATAGTTAAAGGAATGAGTCGACCACCATACATAGAGGTCGATATGATGTTTCTCGCAATGAGACCAATGGAGCTCAAGCTTGGACTAATAAACCACCATGCATAGAGTTGGATAAAATGTGAGAAACGAGATGAAAGTGGAGGTAACACGCCTACTTCACTAGCTTGTAGCTTCATCTATAACCACCATATCAAACCCATGGGCTAGGCACTGGAATAACTTCCAGCCACTACTAGAAATAGTAGTGAACACAATCTCAGCCTCATTTGCAAAACTTGCCTCAAGATTTGATCGAGCTTCTTCCATGGAAGTGACTTTCCAAAATGAAAAGGTGAGACAACTCAACTAAAACTTTATCTCGTTCTTCTACTACAGCTGCAAGATTTTACAACAACTGATCATGATTGTGGTCGCATGCAACCAGAACATCAGGATCAACACCAACGGTTCCTTGGGATCACCTGCGGCAGGCTTTGTAATCAACTCTCTCTAGAGGCCACTCATTTTGAGATAAGTTTACTTCTCTACCACCTGTAGCTACTGCTTGCATATAGCCAATTACTTCCTCACGGCACTTTCTAGGAGAATTTCAGTTCTACGCTCAAAGCGGCCAAGCATTCGATGCACAGGCATGTTGCAGTATAGTAGAAGACTTTTTGAGCACTTCCAACAAGTAGGTTGTCCAACTATGTTTTTATCTGTTCAACATCGAATGCATCCTCAAATTCAGGATTTTCCTTCAAAGAATATTTTATGAAAATCGATTAAGTGACAAAGTGAGAGTGTTGCAGGAGACTTGATGAAATTTATTACAAAGATTCTCTATCGAGATCTTACTTGTTTCTGATGTAACTCATGGAAGTGGATCTCATAGAGGTGGAACTATTTCATATCAGAATATTCATGGAGCATAATTTGCTTTGCAATTATATGAGCATCTTCAACGAGTCACTAAGTTGGCGAGCATAAAGGATTCTGTCGGAATTATCACACCTTACAAGCTACAGCTGAAATGTTTGCACCGAGAAAATGATGTCTCCTCACGTTGAATGGAAAAGTGGAAATCGGTGGCCATCTCTCAAAATGAAATCTGCCAAATGATAATGAAACCCCGCACTCCAATCCCAGGACGTGGGAAATAAGGTGAGCAATGCCAAGTGGGTTTTCGTGGATGGCAAGCCAAAGAAGAAATTCCATGCGGGGAGATTCAGGCAAGCACCACCAAGTGGAAATATTGGATTGGTAAACCATGATCAAACTTCCGTGAATGGGAGAAATCGGATCAAACTGCCAAGTGCGGAAATATTACGATGGCTATCCAACATGATACTTCCACACAGGCCATGTAAACAGAATTCCATGCAGCTTGGAGTGGTCCGAGTCTTTGTGCGAGTCACCGGGAGGATTAATAAGATAGTTGTGAATTGGAGTGGGTCATGGAGAAAACAACGCGACGTGATACCAATTTCAGCGGAGGCTACATGCCACTTGTCTCATTATGCAGATATTTGTCAAATGATACTGAGTAACATGGCGAGTGGGGGTCAGCGCTTGCAGTTTGAATGCGTGGGAAAAGGAGAACATTTCAGAATTTATCCTGAAGAATCATTCAGTTCACCACTGTGAGGAAAGAAAGTGGCTTCGTATCTCACCCAACGAAGGCGATGCGTTAATGGCTCAGTCGGGGCTCATATGCGAAGAGTTTTGGCGGGAAAGCAATCTTTGAAAACTCCATGACCTTCATCCTCTGTCTGATTCGAACTTGATGTTGTCCTCATCCTCTGCTCTGACAATTCTAAACTTGATGTGTGTCGTGAGACAAGATCCCACACACAGAGCGGTGAAGGGCATGTTGTACATGAAATACATAGAAGCCTTTTGAATGCTTCTAGCAAGTAAGTTGTCCAACTATGTTGTTATCTGTCTCAGAATTGAATGCATGCTTATCCTTATTATGATTCTCAAATCAAATAGCAGAAGAAGCTTGCAGGAAACAAATATTCACTACCATGTATGATGGATTGAGTCACGCTATTCAAGGCTTCATAAAATTTCCTTGATTATATTGTGTAGCTCATGAGTATATGGTGTACCTATGCCATACTAAGATCCCAATAGTGGCATAATTGTTGATTGGAGGTGAGATTTCCGAGTGCACTTTGCCAAAATACCGAAGGGTTCTCGACCAAAAATCAATCTTAAGGGTGTCTCTATCGACATGTTATGGGCATGAGCACAGGTCATCATCATGCCGTATTAGGTCTTTATTGATAATGGCATTTTCTCATCATTTGGAAGGACAAATTGTGCTTATTATGGCAAAGCCAAAACATTCTTACTACAAGTGTTATATGATGAGGAAGAATCCTGAGCATTGTGGTAAAACCATTCTTTTTAGAAATATTGGGTTAAGCTCGGTATTCAAGTGAGTTTGAGCCCAGGAAAGGTAAGATTGTTTGCTGGATGAAGAGCTCGGTGACTTCGTAGGGAGCTCGTGGTGATGTTTCATGAAGTTTGAACGTGGAATGCATAAATGGCTTCGAGTTAATAGAGGAAAATGATAAGAATCGAGTTTGATAGCTCGCCATTCGAAGGACTCAATGCAAAAGAGCCCGATTACCAAGTTAAGGAAAGAGTTAGTGTGGGGTTCAAAATCGATTGCAACACCGAGTTAGAGGATTCGAAACTCACCGAGTTGAGATTTGTGCAGACTCTATCCACATGGACCCCCCTCCTCTTCAAGTCAAACGGGTCAATGGGGGGGTCCCAACATTATGTTAATTAAATTAATATTTTTATTTAAATATTTTAATAATAATATTTATTATTATTATTTAAATATTCTTTTAATTAATTGAGAAGACTAGGTCATCAGGCAATTAATGACCCATGATGGAACCTTCTCAGGTGGTTCAACTAACTGCAATAAATACATCATGGGCCTTCAATTTAGGAATGTAATTATGACCTTTCCTCTTCTTTCTCACATATTCTTCTATAAATGTAAGTTGGAAGCTCATTTCAAAGGGTTCCAACAGTTCAGACAAGTTGGACAGTTAGATATCTCAGGCAAGTGTATACTTTTCAAGAATCCTCTCTCTTCTGCAAGTTGTTCTTGTGTGTTGAGAGAACTTTCAAGCCTCCTCTTCAAGACTATAATGGCAACTATTGCCTCTTCTGAATGTATGATGCATTGTGCATGTTATTGAAGCAATAAAAGTGTGTGTTTTGTGACTAATCTTGGTCCTTTCATCATTCATGCTTCTTTGTGCCTTTCTCATACTTACGGGTAGTACACTTGTGCAAGTTTAAGTTCTATTGCAGGTTCTTGGAGTTCTGTGCTTATCGAGTGGTGAAGTATTGCATGCAGTTGAGTTGTGGTGTTTGTTCACCCTTCTTGAGTTCATCCTTCTTCACTGGGAAACTGGTATATTTCTCGGTCTGATAAAGTTTAACAAAGGGAACGCGTGTCTCTTAGTTTGTGGTATCCTGTACCCTCTCTAAGTTGCAGTAGGTGAAGTTGACCTGTGGTGCACACACCCTCTTCAAATTAACCCTTCCTGAATCTGAAGACACCCTTTATTTGGTGCATCACCATCCCTAGTATAGTTTCATTTCTGTAAATCTCTTTCCCTAAAACCCCATGAAAATGTTAGCATAGGACTAGATAATCATTTTTGTTACACTAGGAGTAGTACTGACACTTAGTTTAGGAAGCGGAAGTCGGCCTTCTCCTGGAGGTTCACCTCGAGCCCAAGTCCCATAGCTTGAGAGGTGATCCCATGTGTCCCAATCACACCAAACATCTATTCACATCCTGCCATTCGTAGGGTGCGTGATTTGGCGACAATAAGTTCTTATATAGATATCTTTCAATACCTACTTCAAGCATCTGCAATCACACTTTTCCTATCAAACATTTTAATCCACATGCCCCAAGACTTTCATGGTTTGATTCTAATATCTTTTTGTACCAACATGCTCCAGGACATGAGGCCAGAACATTGTAAGGCCCTCCAAACTATTATCCATAATATTATCGATGAGGATGATCTTCTCATTGAATCCCCCTTTTCCATCAACCAATCTCCCTTATTCATCCACCAGGAATCTAAATATCCTAATTCATCCAAGACCTTTGTTTCCATTCCTTCTCCATCTACGACCTCACCAAAGAAGGTCCTCCTTTCTTTATTAATGTTGGTCATATCATGACCCATTCTCACCCTTGTGACTTTTAACCACCTACCCAATAAAAATCAATTTTTTTTGTCATTGTTCCCTTTAACGAGCCCACTTTGCCTACTTCTTCATCAAAACCTAATGTGTTTATCGTATCTTCCACTCAACCTTCTACTATTGAATAGAGTATTATGAAACAAATTCATTATGACCCAATTAAGATGTCACTCCATGAGCTCATCCAAATTTCCCTAGATCATAAGAAATCCCTCATTGAAGCTCTCAAATGTATCCCTAATCTTGCAATGAGGCTCATCCCTTTACACCTCTTATTTGAGCACTTACTACTTCCACCTCCATATATTTTCACAATACTAAAATTCCCATCATATAACCTAAAGAGCATGACCTTCCCATTCTCATACCATACCTTAGATCAACTCAAGCTCCCTAATTCCATTGTCACCCAATCACCCATTGTTCTCCATGCATTTAATGATGTTTTCGCCCCCATTTTGGGAACAATAATTCTTCCTATCTTTATTGGTAAAAACTCTTCCATAAATTATTTTATATCATAGAAGAAAATTTCCAATATTATATCCTCTGTGAATGGCCATTTATTTGCACCATGCATTGCATTCCTTCCACCCTTCATCGATGCATCAAGTATGAACATGAGGGGAAGATCTTAACTCTCCCCATAGACATTCCTCCATTCAAAGCATGTCACATGACTTATTGACCTAACGATGTGCTCATCCCTAAAAATATTATTTTGAATCATCCTCTAGATCATCTATCTCCACATCCAAGCTTCCCAATAATGAATCCTTAGACAAAGTGATGGAATCAACTCTCACTTTGGGGAGTATCATCTTCTCATGATTAATTCTCTTCATATGCATCATAGACTCGATAGACTGATAAAGCTCAAATGTATCAATATGACATCAGGGATTTCATTCCCTTTAGTTCACCTCATCTTCACACCAATCTCATCTATGGTGGCATTGATCTCCCTTCCTCAACCATTGACACTCAATCACACACAAAAGCATATACCATTTTCTTTGAATTTCTTTACAAAAACTCCTTTGCCTACACTTATCTCCATCACTACACATGGAAAGGATTTAAAATGGTGAATTATGAACAAGAATGCATAACCTCGTCATTGAACCATCTTGAGAACCCCATGAAAATTTTGGATTTGGTTTTAAGGAAAAATCTATCAACCCTCTCCCTCTGTCTTTAGCTCTCATGGACATCAACCCTCCATATTATCCATCCCACGAGGTTATGGATATGGATGATGACATATCCATATTCTCTAGATTTTTTTAATCTCCACCATTACCTTGGTACCAATCAATTATCGGTGTGAGGTGAAACTAATTCCTTCCCTCTTTAATTTCTAGATATGATAGAGGAAGATTCCCCTACCATTGACATTCTTGATGCATCGAAGATGATTCCATAATTTTCTACATGGGGAAGAAAATTCCTATCTTCATAATACTTTAGTGCTAGAAACATCCACCCTTCTTAATGAATCCATCATTGACATCAATGGAGGGACTCCGAAGAGCCTTACATCCTCAAAGTGGTGTAGTCCGTGATCCACACAAACTTTATTCTTTCACCACTTTCCTTTTTTGACATATCCAAGCCTTCACATGGTCATACACTGACATGTCATACCTTAATCCTTCCATTGTTTTCCATAACATCTTTACCTTTCCCAATGCTAAGTTATTTAACCGAAAGCTTTTCCATATGCAACCTCAAGTTTCCCTTCTTGTCAAAGAGGAGCTACAACACCTTCTTTTAACTAATTTCATCATCCCTATCAACTATATGAAATGGGTTTCCAATGTCATACCCATTTTCAAAGGCTCTAGAAATATCCACATATGCAATGACTTTCAAGATCTAAATCTCACTTTCCCTAAAGATTATTTTCCTCTTCCCAACATCGATCAACTCGTGGACCTTACCACGAGGCCATGAGATGTTTTCTCTTATGGATGGATTCTCTGGGTATAATCAGATCCTCATCATAGTATAATACCAACATAATAATTATTTCATCAGTCCTTGGGGTACTTTCTACTATCGCGTTATGCCCTTGATTTAAAAACACCGCGCCACCTATCAGTGGGCCATGACTTACATCTTTCATGATCTCATCCATAATACTGTAGAGGACTATGTTGATGACCTTTTGGTTAAATCCAAGCATCTACACAACCACCTTGCTATCCTTGAAGTCATTTTTGAGTGCTTTATCCACTTATTTCTCCATCTTATTCCAACCAAGTGTGTGTTTGGAGTGTTAACTAGAAAAATCATTGGCTTTATTATTTCTACAAGGGGTATTGAAGTAGACCCCACAAAAATCAAATCCATCCTAGAGATTCATCCACATTCTAATCTAAATAAAATTCATAGTCTTGAGGCCAACTTAAACTAGTTTGGTGTTTCATCTTGCAACTCTCTAACCATTTCCAACCCTTTCACCATCTCCTTTGCAAATAAATTGACTTTAACTAGGATAATAATTGTCAAAAATCCTTTGAATATCTCAAGGAGTATATTTT
The DNA here is from genome assembly GCA_018340775.1 of Taxus wallichiana var. yunnanensis. Classification (NCBI taxonomy): domain Eukaryota; kingdom Viridiplantae; phylum Streptophyta; class Pinopsida; order Cupressales; family Taxaceae; genus Taxus; species Taxus wallichiana. Next base: position 639,124,551 of record CM031235.1, read on the forward strand.
ATACCTACCTATGCATACACCTCCATGTGAGGGGGAGCCTTTCTACCTCTATGTCTATTTACGTGAAAATGATCTAGGTGTCATGTTTCTAGATTGCGATGATCAAGGCGAGAGATTTGTCTGTATATTACATCAATTACACCCTTCACGAGTATGAGACTCATTACACCAAATCTGAAAAGCTATGTTTCACTATTTTCTTTTCAACCTCCAAGATTATCCATTATCTTCTTAATCATAAGACTTGTGTCATCACTATCTTTCTTCTTCTTAATACCATGCATTCTAAGCCTTATCATAGTGATCGCATCACTCGATGGCTCATTCTCATGATTGAGTTTGAACTAGATTTTATCTCTCGAAATCAATTAAGGGCTAGGATATCACCAGATTAGTTAGTTTCCACCCATCTTCCGATAATAACCTTCCTCACAAATACTTTCTAGATGAATCTATCAACACCATTGATCACGAGTTATCTCCCCTTAATATGATGCTCTTCTTTGATGGATCTAAGTGTTGAAAATGGGGAGACGTTGTCATTATTATTATTCATCCTTAGGACACTCCCATTCATATTACCTATAATCTTAATTTCAAATGCACAAAAAATATGGATGAGTATGAATATTTCATCTTAGGTAGATTCAAATTGTTATCTTACTTTATGTCTAAATCCTTGATATCTACAGGGATTATTAACTCATCATTAATCAATACAAAGGCATCTATCAATGTAAAAATTGAGGTCCTTCAAAAGTATAAGGACATTGTCGACTTTATTCTTAAAGCATTTGATTTATATACCCTTCAAACCATCCCTCGGTCATCTAACCGCTTCGTAGACACTATGGCATCTCTCACATCTCTTATCCCTTGTACTACATAAGAATCTAAACTCTTCATTATTTTTCATCACATTGACAAACCATCTCACATCAGCAAGCTCCCTCGTGTCAATCTTTTTGAATCTAATCCTTCTAATCTTTGGTATTCTCAAATCTTTGACTACCTTTCTCAATCCATCATCCCCTCTTACTTATCCAAAAATGGTAGAAGGTCCTCTCTTCAACGTGTTAAACATTATGCCATCCTTGGCAGCATCCTCTATAAGTGTGGCTATGATGGCATCTTGCTTCATCACCTTAGGTCCCATGAATCCAATCAAGTTATCCAATAAGTACATGACAGAATTTTTGGTGGACATTTTAGTGGTTTGGTTGTTGCCAAGCATGTCCTTTGTATGGGTTATTATTTTCCATCTCTCAACCAAGACTATTGTGAGTACATTAAGAAATACGTTAAATGTTAGCATCATTCTAATCTTATCTGCATTCCTAGTCATGCCTTGCATTTGGCTCGGGATCTTTGGCCTTTTTCACAGTGGGGGCTCAACCTCATTTTCCTCATTAATCCACATTCTTCTCAATGTCATCATTCTATCATCATGGCTACTTGATTATTTCACCAAATGGGTGGAATAAATTCCTCTCATATCAACTAAATCTAATCAAATCATTAATTTCATATATCAACATATCATTTTCCACTTTGGTGTTCCCAAAAATCATCACAAACAACGAAAAGTCCTTCAAAAATAAATATCTCAAAAATCTTTGCGACTCTCTCAATATTAAGTTTATCTTCTCATTTTCATACTATCCTCAAGCTAATGGCCATGCCAAAGCCACTAAAAAACTCTTCTTAATATCATTACCAAGACTATTGATAAATTAGATTGTAATTGGCATCTTCGTATTCCCTTTGCTCTTTAGTATTAGACTCGAGGTTTTCCTTACTCTCAAAGTCCAAATCCCATCCTTGTGCATTTCTCTTTGTGACTTCTTCTTTGATGGATATTATCACCAAGAGTGTCTAGCACAACTCAAGTTATTAGACAAACATCACCTTCTTTATCTTGAGCATCATCATATCTACCAAGATTGCATCAAACATGCTTATAATAAACACATTAAGGAACAAAAATTTAATAGTGATGACCTTTTCCTTAAAGAAAATCATAATGTCACTACTCTATAAAGGAGTCAATGTGGAAATTTCACTCCCAACTAGATTGGACCTTATATTATCACATATAGATGGAGTGGAGACCTTATTCTCTTGATGGTAAACTAGAAATGGAACCTCTTAATGCATTGATATTATCACATATAAGTATGGAGTCCTGAGACTATCATTTAGGTTCTCTTGATGGTAAACTAGAAATGGAACCTCTTAATGCATTGTACTTACGACCTTTCTATTGTTAACATACCTATTAACATGAACTTAGTCATCTCAATGTTCATACATCCATCATTTAGCCTCTTCCATATTTCATCGTAATGATTTGGAATTATGTGGTCTACCATCACTTTCATATATATGACCTTGAATATGGGCACCATGGCTCTTCTCATAGCATATTCCTTATGGACAAGTTATTCCTTCTAGGTGAGAACCCCACAATCATTACATCCACTTCCTTCTTATTTACCTACTGAAACCACGCTAAGGGTCCATAGGTGTCACTTGTACATTCTTCATCCCCTCCTAAGTGGTCTACCTAGATATCCCCAACTCTTCCATAAAAAGTCAAAAAAATTTGGATGCTCATCTTAAAAGCTATCTTACCCAAAAGAAAATAGACTTCTCCCTTAAAGGACAATTGTTCATAAATAAAAATATCAAAAAGAATAGACTGGTCCCTCGAAGGATAGCTATCATGCATATTCTATCCTGCCATCTAAAAATCCAAATTCAAAAATCAAAAATCAAAATGTATACCACTCCTTGAAGGATGGATACCATCTCATATCATGGTAGTATAAGATTCCCACATTGATCGGTCTTCCCTCTACTCAAAAGAAAAATCATAAAATTCAAAAGCAAGCATCCTAAGAAAGCTTCCCACATCGATTAGCTTTCTCATCCATAGAAAACTTCCCACATTGATCAGTTTACATCATATTGCTCAAAGCTCAGGTATATACCTAGGAACACCCACCTAAAGAGAACCTATTTTCCTATGTATGAGTTACATCTAAACCCCTTTTGTCATGTCGACATTAGGTCTATAAGTTCATCTCCTTTACTTTCCCTCATGACCCTTGGGATTACTAACTACCGATGGATATGTGTTAATGCTGCTATTGGTTGCAAGTGCATTACCTTGATTGGATCCGCTTCTTTTTTACCTCCAATTTGGTTGAAACTATTATAGAGTTGCGTCCATCTTATTTTGGTCACTTCTATCAAATTTTAATCATTTTTCTCGCATCTAATTTACTCCTATCATTTATTAATTATCCATTTCTCTCACTTCAATCCCATTCATATGAATGCATATCATACTCTCCCTAGTTTAACCATCTCATCCATGACTATGTATATATTTCTAAATCCATTATAAATTTATAAACAACATCTATCATGTTTGTATATCAAAAATTTGTATGTCATATCACCTATATCTAACATATTTTTAAACCATCACATCATTTGTATATCATCCGACTCATATTGCAAAAAACAGCAAAATCTCAACTTTTTATTAGCTATACATGCACTCTAAATTAGAAAAATTTATATAAATATGAATCATAGCTTATCTAGTTTCTAAAATACTAATTTTTGTAAAAATGGACAAGTTTAGATATATTAAAAACTTAAAATTATATGACTTAGTTTTTTTTTTTAAAATCTTATAAGATTGTAGTCCGCATTTTGGATGACCAAATCTTGTTATTTTTTTTTTCCTTTGGTGAAACGTTAGATGTAGTTGTCTATCTTGGGATGGATTTTATTTTGTATTTTTTTTAGCAATATTTTTTTTTTATGATTTTTTCCATGAAAGTGGTCTGAAAATATTTAGAAAATGGAGCGCTTTCCATTTGCCATAACTATATCAAAAAATATCGAAATCAATTTTTTTTTAACGTGTATAGAATTTGTCCACGCTTGGGATGGTATAAGTTTTATCATATTTTGATAAGCGAAACAAAATTTACAGTCTTAAACGTAGACATGAACATTCATGGGAAAAAATGTCTTAAAGACCTATTGTTAGTAAGAAATTATAAAATGATATTTATCTTATTCTATTCACTTTAAAAACAATATTTCTACGAAGCTAAGAGTCTCCCCTATGTGATGGCACCATTTTTGTGAAATGTTTTCAGTTTTTTAGCATGGTTCAAGTCTTTGGAAGAGTAGATTTGAGGTTTTTGACCTTTTACACTTCATAATGACCTTCCATAGCTTTGGTTGGGGAAAAACAAAGATTTTCCGAGGCTTAGGTTCGGCAGATAGATCCATGATCACGGTTTTTTTTAACAATACCGCGAGCACGCTTTATAAACCACGGCGCGGTTTATAAAGCATGCTTTTCATGCGATTCATAAAGCGCTCGCGGTTTAAAATCATATTTACACATCCCATGTCTAAATTACCATGTGATTTTTACTCTCTAACCTTACCGTATGAATTCTTTGTGAAATTATGTCTTTTTATGCACGTTTTTCTTATCACAGGAAGCAAAACATCATGGGAGACAAAAAACGAAGTCAAAAAAGGAAGTCATTAAGTAAAAAAACACCAAATGAATTAGAGGCCAACAAAATTCAAAATGCTGAGCGAATGCGGAAACTTCGTGAATCTAGAAGAGGTTCATCTTCAATCCCAACTATTGTAAGCAATGAAGAACTAGGTAATGTTTCTCTTTGTCGATGTTGAAGTTGAATTAAATACTCGTGATGAAGAAGTTTTTACTGTCAATGTTGAAGAAGAATTAAATACTCATGATGTAGCAAATGTTGAAATTGAAGGAGATAATGAAAATGTGAATAAGGAAATTCATGTTGAAACTGTAGACAAGCAAAATTTGACAAAAACACCTCCTAGGATTTTACGTAAGAAACCTAATTTTTTTATTGAAATTGATGAAAACATTTTGAAACCAATGTATGAAAAACTTTATGAATGAAAATCAAAAGAAAAGCCACTGAAATTTGGGATAATCATTTTGAAATTTTAAATGATTCCCAAAGATGTCAGTTGTTGGTTAGTTTGATGAAATTGATTAAAATGAGACCTACATTAAACACCTTAGGATTGACAACATCTAACATACGTGGTCAAACCTCTACAATTGTTGAAAACCTTCATGATGCATATCACACTTTGGTGTCGAGAGCACTAGGGATAGTAATATTGTGCGTCGTGTACTTACTTCTAGTGTTGTAAGTGAATCAATAAAAAAACAACGTTTGATTACGTAAACAAGTTGAATGTTGCAAGTTAATCGAAAAACTCTAATGAAAGCAATTGAAAGATGTAATATCCTTGATCACTCAATAATGTCGATTTTTGGGCATTTTACTGCTAGAGCACCGCGTAAGGACAAAAATAATTACGATCTTTATAAGAGAAGTTGTTATTAAATTTTGGCATGATAACACTAGAGTTTCACCTATAAGATGTTATAAAGCGGAGAGTTGGTTCTACTAATCGTGAACCACATCCAAAGCATTTCTTAGATATGACTCAAACTCAATTTTTTAAGTTTGAACAAGAGAATCTAGAAATTAAAATTAGTCAACGTTTTTTGAAATGTTGAAACCATTCTATGTGAAAATCAACCATGCTCGCACCACTTGTTGTTGTAGGCAACATGTTGAATTTGCGATGCATTATGCTAAATTTTTACGTATTCGTTCTAATTTTCATTCTGAAACTATGTTATCTAAATGTGGTGTTCAAGTTCCACCAATATCTTCCAGGGATTTCATTCCTACTATATTTTGTGAAAAAGAAGTTGGACAATTTTTTTATAGTCAGGATTGTTTAGATGGAAGTTGTAGTACATGCGGCGGATTACCTAAATTGGAAAGTTACATCCATGAGCAAATTGAAGGTACAATAGGACATAATTTAGTTGAATTTGATAAATATAAATCAGTTGCATACCAGTTGAAAGATGGAAAAGAGTCGAAATGGTGTGAGCTAGTTATAGAACAAATGCCCATTTTTCAATTTATGAGAAAATTTAAGGATGAAATTGTTTATGAGTATGCGAGGCATACACATAGAGCTCGATGGTTGGATGAACAATTCAAGCTATGCAAAGACACATTTCCTATTGGTACTATTGTTTTTGGTGGTTGATTTTGCGAGAAATTACACATTACACCACAAATGGAGGTTGATCGCAATATTACAACTCGGTACAAGTTGCCATTTTTGTGCATATAGCATTTCTACATTCTCTGACGATCTGAGAGAATGATCAAAAATTTTTAAGAGAGTACCACTTTTATATCGGTGATGATCGTACTCATTCTCTTGAATTTGTGCAAGGGTGTTTCCGGTTATTTTATGGAAACTTGTCGATAGGGACATCCACTTCAAACAACATTATATATGGTCGAGATAATTGCACGTCTCGGTTTAAGAATGCACGAATGTTTTATTGGATGAGCGAGAATGCATGTCAAGATGGGTGTGCACATATTTGGAGTTTCACTGAAATTTGGACATGGAAAAGGAGAGCATGACGGTGCGAGGGGCATGTGTGAAAAGAGCTCTTGCAAGAAGAGTTGAAGTACAAAGATGGTGCTAAATTAAAAGATGTAAAGAGCATAGTGGAATGGTGTCTTAACAACATGGCCCAGGTTCTCAAGAAAATTCCACGGTTTGTAGATATTTTTGGTTGATAGAGGAAAAACATATTGCTAACTACGAGGATTGTATGACACTCACTTTGGGTCCAGTGATATGCACTCATTTTGTAGCTCGAATGCTACTTCGTGGGCCGTATGGACAAGAAAGTTGACATGTTTTGTGCATCTTGTATCAAATTTGTCAACTGCTGAGTGTGATTCACAAGAATGGGTGGAAGGATGGATTTGTAGGCCTCTAACTCCGCTTCTGGTTATCAACCTCCACAAGCATTACAACTTGTTTCTGCGAGATGAAGTTCAACATCCAAGGACTTTGTGAAATTTTGATTTTGGTGCGACAAGGTATTTATGGTTATTTATTTAATTTTTGTATTGAGTTATGTCCATTGAAATTTTAATATGTAATTTAAATTTGAGTTGTTCAACCTTGGTTATTTTTTTGTAGGACATGTGTTTGCAGTAATTGCGACAGAAGACAATGAAGAAGGAACAGACTATTTCTTATGTCATTGCATCGAGGAAAGAAAGAAGTTGACTTCTCCTATTATAGATGGCGAAGAGATTGAGTATCCTACAAGGTCAGTGGTAGTTACTGGAACTTGGCTTTGACGGTATCCATTAAAAAACTCCTCTGTTTGGGTGTTTGAAGACTTTGAGACACACAGGAAAATACTCTTATATTCACATCTAGTTCTAGCGACAAATATTCAGTTGTATAGATATCGAGGAAGGCCTAATAACAAGATTCTTTGGAAGGTTCGAGAGTCAGATCATGAAGCAATCTTGTCTGCTATTCAGAGTAGATCCGATCCTGATGGTTCATTGGAATGAATTTACAATGCTCATGTCTGGTATATATTTAATTTCTTTTCAATTTATATATATATATATATATATATATTTTTTAGTTTAAAGATCTAGATTTAAGTTTGAATATATTTTATTTTAAATTTGTGTATTTTGTGTACATGTATATAGATAGTATATGGTTTTGATTTGAAACTTAAATTTCTTTGACTAACAATTTTATGTTTAGGTTAGTGGTGCCAGAAAAGCTTCCACCTTCACGTGGTTGGCACTGTTAGTAGAGAATTTTAAATTCTCGAAGCTAAGAGAAGCTTTCATTGTTTGAAAAAGTTGTAAATTTTGAAAAAGTCAAGTAAATTTTGAAAATATTGTAAATTTTGAAAATGTTGTAAATTTTGAAAATGTTGTAAATTTTGAAAATGTTGTAAATTTTGAAAAAGTTGTAAATTTTGAAAAAGTTGTAAATTTTGAAAATGTTGTAAATTTTGAAAATGTTGTAAATTTTGAAAATGACTCCTCTAGGTGCCACGGAGTCCGAGTAGTCACCGTCGAAGTTGAACGATATTTTGGTCTCAGGGCTCTTAAGGGACTACGCCGAGCACGAGCAAGTAGCCGGAAGCAACGACCCTTTCACGCATCAAAAACACCACCTCCTCTAGCATTCACCTAGCCACCGGATGTGCGGTCCAGTCAGTCGATCGTTTGGTGCCACGACCCACCGTTTGCAAAATATAGTGTTTGTGACCTTACACTTTGCTCTCAAACTACACTATTTCACGCGTTTGCAAATAGTAGGACAACGAGAGCACCGAAAATGAGAAGGAAAAAAATGAGAGAGGCTATTGTAGAGGGTCCTTGAGGTTCCAGATTAGATGAGGCCTCTCTAGGTGCCACGCAGTCGAGTAGTCACCCAGTCGAAGTTGAGCGATATTTTGGTCTCGGGGCTCTTAAGGGACTACGCCCAAGCAAAGTAGCCGGAAGCAATGACCCTTTCGCGCACCAAAACACCACCTCCTCTAGTGTTCACTGGCCACCCGGACATGTGCCGGTAGTCAGTTTGGTTTGCCATGCCCACCCACCGTTTGCAAAATATAGCGTTTGATAACCTTACACTGGCTCTAACTGCACTATTTCACGCGTTTGCAAATAGTAGGACAGCGAGAGCACCAAAATGAGAAGGAAAAAACTGAGAGAGGCTATTGTAGAGGGTCCCTATGCTGAGGTGTTGGATTAGATGAGGCCTCTCTAGGTGCCACAGAGTCCGAGTAGTCACCGTCGAAGTTGAATGATATTTTGGTCTCAGGGCTCTTAAGGGACTACGCCCGAACGAAGTAGCCGGAAGCAACGACCCTTTCGCGCACCAAAACACCACCTCCTCTAGTGTTCACCTAGCCACCCGGATGTGCCGTAGTCGGTTTGGTGCCATGACCCACCATTTGTAAAATATAGCGTTTGACAACCTTACACTTTGCTCTCACTACTTGCACTTTTCACGTGTTTGCAAATAGTAGGACAGCGAGAGCACCGAAATGAGAAGGAAAAAAAAATTGAGAGAGGATATTGTAGAGGGTCTATACACTAAGGTGCTAGATTAGATGAGGCCTCTCTAGGTGCCACGGAGTCTGAGTAGTCACCCGTCGAAGTTGAACGATATTTTGGTCTCGGGGCTCTTAAGGGACTACGCCCGAGATGAAGTAGCCGGAAGCAACGACCCTTTCGCGCACCAAAAAACACCACCTCCTCTAGCATTCACCTAGCCACCTAGACATGTTGGCATAGTTGGTTTGGTGCCATGACCCACCATTTGCAAAATATAGCATTTGTGACCTTACACTTGCTCATTGCACTACTATTTCACACGTTTAAAACAATAGGACAACGAGAGCACCGAAATGAGAAGGAAAAAACTGAGAGAGCTATTGTAGAGGGTCCATGCTGAGGTTTGAGATCAGATCATGAGGCCTCTCTAGGTGCCACGGAGTCAGAGTAGTCACCGTCGAAGTTGAGCGATATTTTGGTCTCGGGGCTCTTAAGGGACTACGCCCGAGCAAGTAGCCGGAAGCAACGACCCTTTCACGCGCACCAAAACCACCTCCTCTAGCTTTCACCTGGCCACCTAGATGTGTCGGCGTAGTCGGTTTGGTGCCACAACCCACCGTTTGCAAAATATAGCATTTGTGACCTTACATTGGCTCCATTGCTACACTATTTCAGGCGTTTGCAAATAGTAGGACAGCGAGAGCACCAAAATGAGAAGGAAAAAAATGAGAGAGGCTATTGTAGAGGGTCCATACATTGAGGTTCTAGATTAGATGAGGCCTCTCTAGGTGCCACGGAGTCCGAGTAGTCACCCGTCGAAGTTGAATGATATTTTGGTCTCAGGGCTCTTAAGGGACTACGCCCGAGCAGAAGTAGCCGGAAGCAGCACGACCCTTTCGCGCACCAAAACACCACCTCCTCTAGCATTCACCTAGCCACCTAGATGTTCGGCGTGTAGTCGGTTTGGTGCCACGACCCACCGTTTGTAAAATATAGCGTTTGACAACCTTACACTTTGGCTCCAACTGCACTATTTCACGCGTTTGCAAACAGTAGGACAGCGAGAGCACCGAAATGAGAAGGAAAAAACTGAGAGAGGCTATTGTATAGAGGTCCATGCGCTGAGGTTTCAAATCAGACAAGGCCTCTCTAGGTGCCCACGTCCAGTAGTCACCGTCGAAGTTGAACGATATTTTGGTCTCGGGGCTCTTAAGGGACTACGCCCGAGCAAAGTAGCCGGAAGCAACGACCCTTTCGTGCACCAAAAACCACCTCCTCTAGCATTCACCTAGCCACCCGGATGTTCGGCACGAGTTGGTTTGGTGCCATGACCCACCGTTTGCAAAATATAGCGTTTGACAACCTTACTGCTGGCTCCATTGCACTTTATTTCACGCGTTTGCGTTTGCAAACAATAGGACAACGAGAGCACCAAATGAGAAGGAAAAAACTACGAGAGAGGCTATTGTAGAGGGTCCGTACGCGAGGTTCTGGATCAGACGAGGCCTCTCTAGGTGCCATGGAGTCTGAGTAGTCACCCGTCGAAGTTGAACGATATTTTGGTCTCAGGGCTCTTAAGGGACTACGCCCGAATGAAGTAGCCCGGAAGCAACTTATCCCCATTTTTTACATTAATGACAAAGGCATACATTTAACAACATGTTCTTCATCTTTCTCCTCCTGATAGGATCACCTCTTCATTAGAAACATCAACCAAATGTCTTAAATAAGCTCAAAATCTTGAAATTTCACTCAAAAACTGATTTTAGCCTCTTTTCAAGCATAGAGACACTAAGCTCCCCTGGGAATAACATATGCATGATCTGAACATGTTGAAAATCATTGATATTTATCATCATCATAACTTTTCTTTGAGTAAGAGCACCATCATTCACCTTGTAGGTATGCAAAAAAATTCATTCCTCACAAAAGCTTTTTTTTCACCTTCAAGAATCCACTATACCAGACCTACATACCTAAAACAGTCATCTCTATAGAAAAATGATCCTTCTTACCTTCATCTTTGGGCCAACTCTACTTGTTAGGCACCAAAACTTGATTTAGTCACATGTTTGTAGCCTTCATGTATTGGGAAGAAATAATGCATTCATGACTCATACCTTACTTGTTCTTGGAGAATACACTCATCACAGACCTCAAAAGCCTTTAAATAAACAATGTCCCCCTGAGTGTTTTGTATCATACACATCATCATATAGCTCTATAGAATCTCCTTTTCATATCATTGTAAACTGATTATCATAAAATCATCAACCTTCCCTCCAAATCTAGCTTCATCTTGTCGAAAAAATGCCTTTCTAGCACACGAAATCACCTAGAGTACCTTCAAGAATCTATCATATATGTACTCCTGTCAAGATTAGGCATTGAGCATTTTTTTCAAGCACTTTAAGTAACACCTACAGGCATGTAGGTTACAAAATTAGAGAAAATTTGAAAATTTCAAGTCATGTAGCACAATGGACACTAGACAGATACTTGTATTTTGGAATGTACACATTTCACCTGTGAAATATTCTTTACAGACGCATAAGAAAATTATATGTATATACTGATTCAAGAAACCTCAAGTCATAGACCAAACTAGCTACCTGCCTCACTAGCTTATTCAAGTATAATCATCACAAGAACAATTCTTGGAGCATATTACCAATTTAAGAGTATACTCACCATATTCTTTAAAATAACGCATGCTCTACCTCTTGAAAACATTTTCCATAAGTTATCAGATAATCCCTATAGATCTATTGGTTTGAATATTGCACAAGTGAATGATGCGATATGTGAATTGTTCCAAGACAAAACAATGCAAGCATCCAAGATTGTAAATTATGAAAATACAATCTAGATATAATTAACTGTTTCAGTTTTACAGATCTAGCATCTTTATACCATTGCCATTCAGAAACTGATTTGGGTACAAAAACTATTATAATCACATCACTTGTATTATAATGAAGAGTGAGAATCAATAGGTACTATAGTGGTTCCAATATAAATAGGGCCAACATATATCATGATCTAAAAAATTCCCTGTCCTTAGGGTACCATGGCATGATGTCATCATGTCATCAAGATCCACAGTATATTAAAGTCCACTGCATGGTATATGTCATGGACCTTATAATGGATTCAAGGATGCAAAATCAACGCACAAAGAAGGTTCCAGAACCTATTCCCATTCCTTATTTTAAATTGAACTTGAACATGGCCTTGGAATCAGGCCCCATAATGATCCACCTTATGAGATAGACACAACCTATTCAAAAAATGAGGATGGCTCATCTCATTTTGACAACGTGATGCATATTCCCAATGGAGGTCCTATACGAGGATCTTTACTCAAGTAACATATTTCCTAATTGAGTTCTTTTTACCTTGTCATATAATTAGATACTCCATCCAATTGAAAATTTACCCTACTATATCCTGAACCGATAGATTGGAATAAAAAATTTCACATGCCAATTTATTTCTTTGATCCAAGTGCAAGAAAAACAAACATAAGTCTCATAGTGAAATCCTCTTTGAGTCATTAGTAAACAAACAAGACAAAGAACATATAGAAAAATTGGTATATACCCATTCAAAGATGATGATTAACCACGTTACACTGCTTGTTAAAGAACTGAAAAAGTCATAAATATGATTTAACCAACACACATGGATATATATATAAGAATCAAACAAAGTGTGCTCCAGACGCACGTCTCTGAAAATATATATGTACATAAGTTCATAATGTATGTGTACATCTCGAACTAAGCACGTGTCATAATGTACATATGGGACCACATGCGGTCGCAAAAGGCTATATATATACAATGGACTGTGAATCTACTCATGACCACATATGTACATCCAGGTGGACTATAAATCTACTCATGAAACATCTTCCCTCTCTTCGCCTGCTTTAAGTAGCACGTCCACGACACAGGGGATGTAGTGGAGGAGATGCCACTACTGATTTCATCCATGTGGTCCTAGGTGTCTCTAAGCATGCTGTGACCTAACTTGCACATTCATAAACAACAAGTTTTTAACACCCAAAATTTTAAAATACATTCAAAATTTAGAAACTTGTACAATTTAGTTAAAATGCATGTGAAATCTTACCGCATGATGTCATGATCCCTATCGATTTGTTGTTGATGCGTCGTCGTAGGGACAACAATAGACTCACGAGGGTAAGCTACATACAAATAATTAATTTTCAAATTAAATATTTCACATATATACCTACAAAATTTGATATTGTAGATTTAAGTTTAATAAGAAATAATGAACCTCCAAAATTTAACAAATTTAAAAATTGTGTACCTCGGTTAGTGGATCTGCGAGATCTCTTGTAGCGTATCTGACAATGACCTCCACGATCTGCATATATGGAGGAGTCTCTCTAGCAGTCATAAGCTATACAAAAAACATGTACAAATCAATATTAAAATCTACATGACAGAGGTCCAAAGCATGCAATCCGTGCGTGAACTTCCAGTAATTAGAAACAAAGTGTAAAGAGATTTACTAACCTACGTAAAACTCATGTGAGGCATGCCCGGTAGCCTCGGTTCCTGAGCGAGATGATGACCCACCAGGCTCCTGTGTATAAAAGAGAAAAATATTAATACATGTACAACATACACGTGAAACAAATTATAATAATAATCTAGTGCAATTAAATGATTTATTAAAAATGTAAGTTTGTACAACTTGAAACTTACGTTTGAAACACGCCCAGCCGTAGCTAGCATGTCGACGCGGATGTTTCCTTCACCGGCTCTTGCTATTTAAAATAAAATAAAAAATTAGTTTTTTACATGTATGTACATGACGTACAATCAAATATATATATATATATATATATATATATATATATATATCTCAAACATGTGAATTAAACTATTGTATATATATATTATTTAAATTTATTTGAAATTTACCTGTGAAAGACCAATATCAGTGGCTCCAGTTCCAAAAACATTCCCCAGCATCTCATCTATAGAAAAGAAATCCTGTGAACCAGCAAATGATGTCTCACCTGCAGTGCATACGGCACCACATGATCCACAGTGGTGTGGTGCACTAGAACTGGCACCTCCACCAACATCACCGGATGCAATCTGGGTGCTATGCTGGGTGAGAGTGTCAGTGAGCTCCCTCAATGCATGCAATGTATCAATCTCCACAACCTCCTTCACTGTAGGAGGGATAACTGAAGGCAAGTGGGGTTTTGGGGCATGGGGGATCCTAGGCTGACCTACGCGTGCACCAGGTCTGCTCTGTGCAGAGCCACCTCCTCGACCAAAAAAGTTTCAGAAAAGTCAAAATAATTCGGGACCTCATTGAGCACGAACTCACAATATAATTTCTTCAAAAAATAAAGAGGAACCTCATTGTTGTTGCATGGTGGATAATCAAAACCATCCACCATCGGTCCCAAAAAAAATTTTGATTACTATCATCATGGCACCATGGATTGGGAACCATTTGCAAAATAGCTGGGGGCATTGGTTCTAGGGTCGGTAAATAATGCACAAATGAGGTCTTTTCCAATTTTTTCTTTGATGACCGCGTGGGATAGTTTATCCACATACCACCACCTACAGTCACTTCTAAAGGTGTTCCATCTATGTATTTGGTTGGTTGCAGACTCGACTTCACCAATCAATGTTTGCAATGTATTGGCTAAAGTCATGCGGGATGGATTTGTAGCATGATTTTGTCTTATAGTTTGAATTAGGTTCTCAATGACAATTTTATTTTCTTGGATTCTTCCAATGATATTATCTTGCGTTCCTGCTGGCTCAGTGGGGACAGAAGGAGCCACAGGAGGCGGATCTATGTTTGGAGGAGGGTTTTGAGGAATGTTCGGAGGGTTTTGAGGAATGTTCGGTGGGTTTTGAGGAATGTTTTGATGGTTTGCATGATTTCGAGCTTTCCGACCAACTGATAAAACAAGAAAATTGTATACATAAACAAACATTTCAAAAAACCCATGAAAATGCAAAAAAAATGAGCAATTAAAATGCCTAAAAAAAATTCGTAAAATGAAAAAAAAATATTACTGATCGGGGACTTACCTCCTCGCACTCACGGTTCTAAACCGGTGGCAGGTTCGTTGAATTGAAACCGCGATCGCTTCCTTTATCCAGGAATTGTCCACCAACTGATGAACCTAATTTTGAGATGGTATTGAAACATACATAGTGAAAATATATGTTTAGGAAATAGGCCCCTAAGGTTCTCAATGAAAAATGAGGAAAATAGGTTTAGACATCATTATGTTCTCATAATAGCACACCTCCATTGCTAGTACCTTATACTTATCCAAAGGAACAATACTCGATGGGTCCATCTGACCATCTCACTATGATGCCACTATAATAGGTTTCATATCTCTAAACCTCGGACTTATAGGTCATCCTCTTCCTCTTGTACTAATCTCTCTACGGAATGGATAGGTCCCTCTCCTAGCGCAATCCTATCACCTCCTGGTGTACTTCCTCTCTCTCTTAGCATGCCACATCCCTCTCCTATTGATTTATATCCCACTTTGTGCATAAGCATGCCATCTCCAATGTCACCCCTCCATTTCCACCCTCATCACCTCAAGGTGTTGCATCCTCTTTTCAACTATCACCTCCTCGATCTCTTGGGCTGCTTATGCCTCTAACATCCACTTTACAAATCTAACCCCGACTCCTACATCATCACACTCATCCATGGTGCTCCCACCTCATATAGTGGATTAGCCATTACAAGAATAGGAAGATCTCTCTCTACCTCATCTCATCTATATCTGATTGTCTCCTTAGGTACTATCTGCAATACCCCAAATTTTCACATAACTCATGAAAATTGTACTTCCTCCACCATCTCAAGCCTATGTCCCTATACCCATCTAATCCTCCTCATACCCACCAAGTCAGCATATACCCCAAGCAATGTGATAAAATCATGGTATGGCCACCATGTGACCTGATCCACATCCAACTCTACCAATATCTTTATATACCACTCCTCTCCACTCTCCCCTGTCTCTCCATAAGCCTGATTTGTTTGTTATCTTAGAAATCTAGCCACCAGCTCTATGTGGTCTCCTATCACCCATGGAAGCCTTGGTAGCCTAATCACAATACTATGCTCATAGGCCCAATAATGTAATAGGAACCCCACATCTAATCTTGACCTTCTCTTGGTCACATACATCCATAACTCATGATAAACATATGTTAACAAGGCATGCCCAAAAGAAAATACCCCTCGATACTCTACAATATCTGCGAACACTCCCACCACCATCTATGAAAATCTTGTGCCACTATAATCTGAAGTGCATAGCATGAGATAACCATTATAGCCACATATAGCATTCTATTCCTTACTACTCCAAGCTCATGTATAGTCTCCTATAGAAGGCCCTAAATGTAAAAGTAATTTAATGGAGCATCAAATCTAAATATCCATGTCAATACACCCAATCTATTATCGTAGTAATTGGATCTATTGTCTCCCCCTGTATCGATAGCCTCAAAATGTGGTATACATCCTCAAGTGTGACTATCATCTACCTAGTTTTGAACCAAAATGTTCTAGTACACACATCCCATCTATCTACCAAAGCAATCATCAAGCCCACATCTCTTGAAATCCTATGGTAATATCATAATCCACCCAACCCTATTGTGGCCAAGTGGTCCCACTCTACATCAGTCACATATCCTCTAATCTGATCATATAAGGCTGATACTCTGTCTTTGAGATATAAGGTGTCTCTGGCCTACAAAAACCATCAAACAAGTAATCATTAGTCTTCGCACATGCATCACTTAACATGAAAAATCCACATTTACCCATCTTAATCTAGGTCAATGCCTTCTAGTTTGGATCACCACCTTAAAAGGCTCAGTCAATGGCGACCATGCCTGGTCTCCAACGATCGCCCTTGGCGCTCACCCCAAAAATAAGAAAAATATATAATAAAATAATAATAAAAATAATAAAAATGCTTTAAAAGAGGCTAAGGTTTATGCACTTACCATCTCATGAGTCCTCAAGAGCTCCCTAGCTACTTCACCGGTCTCCATCTCCCTCAAATTATCAACTCTCTTTTTATTCAAATATCTCGATTGACAATACGTGCGGCATAAATGAGCTTAGTCGGTGACATAGAGGCTTATATATCCCACAAACCATGGTCATCACCGACCCCCTTGGGTCGCCACCACTTCATCCCTAGTCACCGTTGAACCTATACATTCACTATCAACCCAGCCTTACTTTTCAATCCTTTAACTAATTCATCTTAAATGTTACTTCTTGTTGATCATTCCTTCCTTCCAAAATATCTTTTCTTCCACTCTTCTTCTTTATGTGTCACCCATAGGACACTATTTCTTGTCTTGTGTGGCTTGCCTATTTTTGCATCATGTCTTTTTTTCCATCTTTGTGTCCCCTATTGGGGCACCAATGTTTTACTCTTTCCATCCTCGTCCTACCCGGATGCATATTTTCTCGATTCTTCATGTCTCAAGGATATCACATAGCTTGCCCTGGACCCTTGTTTTGACCATTCTCACATTTTTTACACACATTTCATGTCTACCTTTGACCCATTGGTCATATGGCAGAAATTCATTTGATAAGATTCCCTCCATCTTTCGGTGGTTTTCAATGACTCACAAGTCCGTAGAACATTCTCGTCGTCTCCACTAGGTCATACTTTTTCCCTATTGAAGTTATTCCAAAATCATTGCTAAATTTTTGTTTATTTTTAGTTTTTGTTTATCCTATCCTGGGGCATCTTTTGTCATAATATTCTTTTTCTCACCCTTTCCACTATTTCTCCCTTGAGGTATATCTTTCAAACTCGTGACCAATTCCCGTTTGTGTCGTCAATCCCTAGTTTTAAGGGAACACATCATTAATCACCTTTTCATCTCTCCTCATTTTTGTCTCATAACTTTCCCAATGCAAACCACTTGACAAAAATGGCAAATGTAGACACCAATTTTTGGTGTCGTTACCTCTCATCTTGCATTCACTCTTTTCGTCATCATTTTCTACATACATACCTCTCTTCCCATTCAAATCCCCCTTTCCCTTCTAAATTCAATTTATCCCTTTGATCATTATTTCCCACCTTAATCCCCTCTTAATCACACCCTTAATTAATCCACCCTAATCACCCCTAATCATCTTTAATTAATTATAAACCTTCATCTAATTCATTTATTCTCCCTAAATCCTCCATTTTACCATCCCTAGGACCGCATTTAATAAATTCACATCCCCTTTTCCTTTATTTAATATTTTCCACCTCCCACCTACCCATTTATCCATCCTAAGCAACCCTAACTCATCCTCACCTTTCAAAACCATAATATCACCTCATAAGGACTTACTTCCTCGATCTTGTCACCCTCCCATCACCCAAATGAATGGACCTCCATAATTGGTTACAACCCATCCGAGTAATCGTCAACCCTATCAATACGCCCTTACCCCTCATTTTCCCAAGGATGTAATTTTGGAGACTTTAGGATTTCTTGTGACCTTGCCTTTTTTTTTGTTCTCTCTTATGGCTACCATAATCACCTTGGAGATCTTGTGCTTCACTCTTGAAGATTTGGAGACCTTTTTCCCTCTTGCATGATTAAATCTATTATTACAATTCTATCATCCTATTCCTTATCATCTATTTTGTAGGTTAAACAATCATCCTGGATCAATGTCTCTGTCCTTTCATATCATCATTCCCATATGTAGATCATCATTATTGTCCATCCTTTTCCATCAAACCCTAGATAATCCCCAGTCACCGTTAACCCTTCCTAGTCGTTGTCGACCCAATTCTCATTTTGTCAATTTTTCTATCATTTAGTTTTCCAATCATCCCCTTTCTAATCCCACAGTCCTTTAGATTTCATATCTTTTCATTCTTCCCTTTCTGTCACCTCGAGATCTATTCTACTAGCTCTAGTCACTATTGACTCACCCAGTCTCTCTATCGACCAGATCAGTGTTCATTGCATCCACCATCATATTTTATAATTTTCTTACATACTTTATGTCAAATTGAATTCCAAATCTCGTGTAGGTTCATGTTCTTCATCTCAACCTCATTACCATCTTTGGATCTACCTCCAAGGCCTTAAAGTCTACATTTTTGTCATTGTTTCACTTGGTACATTCAGATCACCATCACTTGGGCCCTATAGTCTTGGGTTGTCATCGACCTGCATTGGTTTGGTTTAATTTACTTAGATCAGATCTACATCTTATCATCTTTATTATACTTCAAGTTTGAGTTTCATTTTAGTTATCTGCTACATCCTAGTTATCAATTGTTTTTTTACTTATCCTTATTAAACATGGGTTGACATCCATCCTAGGACATTTTCACTTCTTAGGACTGACATTGTTAGCATCCTAGCCATTTATATACTAATTCATTTTTCCGTTGAGTTCTCTTTGTTGTGTAGGTCACCTAGCTAACTCCAAGGAGGATATCCATCGTCATCCCATTTGTAGATACCTTAAACCCTCTCATACTTGGATTTTTTTTTTTTTTTTTGCTACAATTTCACTAATCTGAAAACAAGTAGGAGGAAACTTATTCAACAACGCCTATGCATGGACACATAGAAGAATCAAATACATGAAGATAAATAGATGATGGGATAACATTAGCTAAGGAATGTTTGATATTCTTAAGGAGTGATAAATTACAAAGAGTAATCTCATATCTATTATCAAGTATTGTTCACTTAGTACCCAAGCGATAGATACAAGTTGGTATATATAGGTGAGGATCATTTTAATAAAAATAAATATTATTAACTATATCAGATGGAAAAGTAAGTTGTTAAGAAAATACATCTACGAATGACTAATATACTATGTCCGGATGAGTATTAGAAGTAATGCAAGTATTAGCCAAGATAGAAATTATTTTACCTCTACAATCAGGATTGGCTAACAAGAAATCATGAATGGATATATCCATAATGAGAGGATCTTATGAAAATAAAAGGAAGGAAGAAACAAAGACCTAATAATGTGTGAATGAGATGGGTTCATCAAATGATTTAACAAAAATGAATTTTATAATAGAACCTAATATTATAGAGTCACATATGATAAATAAATGATAAAACACATATCGACACAAGCAATAAAATAATGAAAATCGAAACCATAAGTATAAGAGAGGGAATAAAATATTTAACTGGTTTCAAATAAATCCCAAAGGCATGGACTAGGGCAAGGGTGCTTAGGTGCTAGAGAAATTTTTTGGGTACCTATGATTGTGCAAGAGCTTGGAATATGAGTTTTCTAGTGTTGGTAAAATTTGTTGTTTGTCACTGTATGTCACCGGATGATCATTGTATTCACATGTAACATGAAAAATAAATCATATCCTACAAAACCCCAAAACACATCAAATCCTAAAAATAAAGATGCAAATGGGGAGTCAGACTAACCCCAGTGGTCACCTAATAGAGTGAACTTATGACTAAGTACTTGCACTACATCGCATACTTTGTGTAGTTATTTTGTGTGTGTTTGTGTGATAGAATCATTCCTTAGGAAGATCTTGTGCGAGATGTACTAGATAACGAGTAATAGCTAGATGTAGCAATGTAGATAGATGTGTATATGGAAAAATTAACTTCCCCTCCTATGCATGTATGTATAAAATGTAGTCCCCGATCCCTCGAATGAGTACTAGATGAATGTCTTTGATGTTTCCTTTGGATGTAACCTTAGGTGATTATCATAGATGTTTAGAGCTTAGGTATTTTCTTATGGTCACATAGCTTTGTATTTATATGATTCCCTTGTTTTAATTTTGTAATTGACAACTAAAAGGATTATCCATAAGAAAACAAGATGCCCAAAAGATAAAATAGGCCCAAAAGGGTCGAGTAATATACAAAGAGGTTGGGATGACCAAAGGAAATGAGGGTACCTAGGCGGTAACATCCTGGTTGGGCGTTGGTGTCCAGATTCATTAAAGATAAATAAATGAATATCGAGACTAGGTTGTGGGGTGTACAAGATAAGGGAGAAAGCAAGAAAGACAGAAAAGAGGCCAAAGATAGTATTCAATTACTATTTTTCTCACTTATGAATCATATGAATAGTAGTATGTGATTATGACCTAGAAATGTACCCAAGTGTCTAGTTTTGTGTCTACAAAGTTAGGTGATGGGGTTTTGATTCATTTTTGGGCTTACTTGGTGTGTTTGAGCATGTCAAGCTACATGAGTCCATTTGATGAATGTATTGATATATTTTTGAGTTGTATAGGTCAAAATATTTGTGTATGACTAACGTATGTTGTGTTGTTGAGAAGAGAAGCATATACAAGTGAGTGTTTGGTTCAAATTTAAACTAGCTAAGAGAGAGGAAAAAGTGTGACCCAAGTGAGAGTGTGAAATAGGTATGAAGGTATCAAGGAAAATATGAGAGAGTTTTTGCCACAAAAATATTAAAAATTTAGAGAGAACTATGCAAGGGTTTGAATCCAAATTATTCCATGCAAGAAGAAGAATAGAGTGAATTAAGAGAATGAGGAATTGAAGATATTTTAAAGGAGTGTGAGATGAATTTATGATCTCCATCAGTTGTGGCATTAAAAATACTCATAGATCTTCATCTACAGGTGGTTGAGTTGGTCCTTAATCATCTTAGGGGGTTTTAGCATGCTTATGGAGTTGGTGTTTCCCTAAATTAGGGATTGGTGTTCCTTTTAGAGTTGGTTCTTCACTAAAATAGGGGTTGGTGATCATTGTAGATTTGGTGCTCTAATAAATTAGGGATTGGTGATCCTTTTAGATTCATTTCTCTACTAAACTAAGGGTTGGTGCTCCTTATGGGGTTGGTGCCTTAATAAATTAGGGGTTGGTGCTCATTGTAGGGTTGATGCTCTACTAAACTAGGGGTTGGTGATCCTTGTGGGTTTGGTGCCTCACTAAATTTTAAACATGGCTAAATAAAGTTTTGTTTTAGTGGTTTTTTTTCCCTTGAGGGTTTCCCACTCATATATGGTGTTCTTTTGTTGTGTATCTTATTGCATACTCTCATGATTAAAGGTTGCACATCTTAATAAGCTCACATGGTTATGTATGATGAATAGATAACTTAATGATGAATGCATGGTTTGGAAAATAAATTAAAAATTGTTGAGTGAGTGATTCACTTCCTCCCTCTCAGTCATTTTGCTTCCAATAATTGATATCGAGTTGGTCCTTGTGAAGCAAGTTTTACAATGTGAAGGAGATCCTCTTGAAACACATGTATGTTAGATAGTCTAGCTCAAGTTGAAAATAATCCACTTTGAGGTCGAATGATAACTTGTTTGAAAACCTTAGGGATTGACATATGACAATCCATATATGAAGTTTTACTCCCTCTCTAGTAGGTATAGCTGATGAGAAGTTTCATGAAGGATAAAAAGTAGGTTTTTGTGTTGTTTTTAAGCACATTGTCCTAATGGTGAAGGTGAAGACCTAGAAATTGATGATGAAGATGACCTAGAAGTTGATCCTGATGTATGTGACCTCAAAGAAGATGGTGAATTTTTTGATTATGCCCTATGATATGATCTTGAGGTTGTGCTTGAATTTATCTATATATTGTATGGTGTTAATGTGTGTCATGATCTCTCAACCATAGACATGAGCTATGAAGCATTCAAAGTAAACCACTGAATTTGAAGATAGTGTTGATGGAACATGTGTTTGCATCTACATAGGTAGGTAGAGGAAGGGTGTCATGATGATCTAATCATGATGAAAATCAATGAAGTGATCCTAGAGAACCTTATGGCAGAGATAACAAGTCATGAAGTGCAAATTAGTATAGTTGAATCTATGAATATGATGATTCATGGAGGGTTTGAGGCCAAGAAGGGTTTGATTTTCCCAAGATAACATCAAGGTTCATCATTTCTTCAAATAAGGTATGAGATTTGTATGAGTATTCCTTTTCATTCAAGCTAAGGGATCATATGAAAATTGGAAAATAGGGTTCATTTTAAGAAACCTCTTAGAAATACGAGGTGGAAAATACAGCGAATATCCTCAAACAAAGTTTTGCAGAAGGTGAATTTTTGGGGTTTGACAAAGAAAATTTCCGCTTTGATTTTAAGTGGTGTGACAGAAGGCTACAAACGCCTAATAGGATATTTGTTTTCACGCATCAACAACCTTATTGATGTGTGACAACAAATCTTTTTTCACGCATCTGCAGCCTTATCCCTCTGGTTGCGCGACAATAAAATATTTATGTCACACCTAAACAAAATCTCTGTCACATGTCTACTTCCTCCGCACTCCTGTTGTGCATCAAAAAACTCTCCCTATCATGCGTCAACAAAATCTCCTTGTAACAGATCATCAAACTTTTTATCATGCATCTGGAGCCTCGCCCTCCTACCACACATTTGTAGCCTCTGCCCTCCTGTTGCACATTTATTGTACTTGATAATACATATGCCCCTAGGTGGTATGAGTGAGCTAGTAGTGTTCTACCTAGTGAATAATCTAATATTATATAGGGGATAGTTTCAAGGGTAGGTGAAGACAACCCCTAAAAAAATTAAACTCAGTAATTTTTAGGCAAAAGTCACTAACCCATGCTAGAAAATTTGACTTTTCAAATTTTTCAAAAATGGAATATTCGCCATATTACAAATATTTGCCACTAAAACTATCCTGTTGGAAAGTGGAAGGAGTATGAGTGTTCAATATCTAAAATAGAGTCATGTTTTGGTTTGTCCGACCATGAATATTAATTCTTAAAGTTAAAGCCTGTATGTTTTCTTATTATCTATATAAGTCATTAAAGGTTGTTTTGTTATGTTGATACCTTTGGCCAAAATGATCTATTTTTCATGAAGTCATGAAGGTTTCTTGGCTTGTCAATGGGAGTTGAGGTCAGTAAAATAGTGTATTGCAAGATTGAGTCTTTCCCATGTTGATCATGTTCTTAGTGATTTGTGTCATAGATTTGTCTCAATCCAATCAAAGTATGAGTTGTTTTTTATTTTGTTTATCATGTCTTAGAATATATTGGTGTTGAATAGTGCTCACCAAGTATGTGGTACCATATTTTGTGAGTGTATGTTCTAGATACCTTTAGGATTATTTGGTGTTCAATAAAATGCTCAAAATCCATTCCTTGTGTCTTAATAAGTTATTGTTAATCTATAATTAGTCTTGGAAATCCTACATCTACATGAGCATGTGAAAAATAATTTGTATCTTCAAAGTGAAGTGTATCCCTAAGTAAGTAAGATTATATATGTTTATACCTCATTACTCTAAAAGTGTTGCAAAGAAGTATGTGTGATTCAAAGATGAATCAAGCTCTTTCTTAAGGTGTTAAGGATGTTGTCATGATTTTTTCATCCTAGTTGTTAACAAGTGTCATATAAGAAGTTTGAGTTGTAAACTAAAATATGAATGGAACTGTGTTAGAGAATGAAATCTTGATGTAGATTGTGCACATGAAAAACATGATCAAAGGTTGATTCTGAGTTTGTTGATATAAATTAAGGTTTTGAAGGTCAATTATGTCTTGTAGGTACCTAGAGGTCTAAGTCAAGTATCTCCCAAGGTAATGAAATGTGCTCCGATTCCATGTATCATGTTTGATTTTTCTCTAAGTTATTACTTCACAAAGGTATATAAAGTAGGAACAATGTAAGTCATAGGTTATGGAGTCTTTTATCTTCCATCAAAGAGTTTGAATTTTCTAATAAATAAAAGTGTGCAAATGTGACATATGATTTTGAATCATATACTATGAAGATAAAGTATCAAGTGCTACAGGTGGTCTCTTGGACGATATGTGTTGATCAAGTTGAAGAAGGTTGAGTAAAGTAATGATCTGAGGATATGAGATTAAAGGTGATAGAGTAGGCTTCAAATGTTGGGAACAATTGTACATGGATTTCTTCCCAAGGAAATAATGAGGTCTATGTTTTCAAGAAAATCAAATATTTCTAATGGTATGTAAGGTCTTTTAAGTTTTAAAAATAGAGAAAATAAAGTATGGTAAGTAAGAAACAAAGTGCTATAGGTATGTTACAAGTTGTTGTCACTTGTATCAAGTTGATTCAATAAAATATGTTTATTTTATTAAAATCTGAATGCAAAGACTACTACAATGATATTTAATGGAATACAAGTGCTAAGAAATTTTTATTGATGAAATTATGAAAGAAAATTAGATAGTTAGGGAACTAACCTTAATTTCACTTATCCCAAAGTGTGTTTGAGCTAGAAGAACTAATGAAATAGAAAATTAGAGCATCACAAATGTGTTTATAAAAATGAAGAAGTCTTGTGAATGTCGGGACTAGATTACAGGTAAGGGTGAGGATGCCTAGGGCACTCGAGACCTCTCCTAAGTGCTAGAGTCTGTAAAAATCTTGGGAACTCGGTTTCTTCAACATCGTTAGGGTTTCAATCTTATTCGTCGATGATCACTTGTATGTCATACTTGGATCAATGAGGTACCTGTAAATCTACAACACAAATAACCTCCTACAAAACCCTTAAACTACATCAAATCCTAAAAATAAAGATGCAATATGAGGGTTTAGATTTTCCTCGGTTTTCAAACAAGTGAACTTATAATTGAGCATTGCACTACATCTTAGACCCAATGTAGTTCTATGTGCTTGTGTGTGCAATAGTTCTCCTAAGTTGTCCTTGCGCCAAGATGTGCCAAGATATCAAGTGATAACTATATAGAATGTAAATGTGTGGGATGGAATTCAGAAACTTCCCCTTCCTATGTAGTGTGTATGTAAAAATAATGTGCCCAAATGTAGTCCCTTTTGATATGTAGATAGATAGCCCTTGATAAAAATTTCCCACCATTATAATGGTATGTATGTTGTGTTTATATAGGGATCTCTTACTTGAATTTCAACACTAATGACCTGAAATGCCAAATAAGACCTCGGGATAAGAGTAAAAAAATTGAAAAGGCCAACCAAAAATGTGAAGAAGAATAAAGAGGACACGAGTGCCCATGATGGACATGGAGCACCTGGGTGCTAGTGTCTAGTCCTGAGTTCTAGTGTCCAGAGACAAATGACGAAAAATATGCAAAGAGTGACTGATAGGGATCCTTGTGACCTAACCAGAGATGTATGTAGGAGTGACAAATTTGAGAGAAAAAAATAAAAACAAACAAAGAAAACAAATGGACTAGACAGTGGGTCACTATTGAATACTTTACTTACACAAGATCCATACATAAAACAACATACTTTGCGGTATAATATAATACTAGCATGTGCATGATTTTTTGTCTACATTTTCCCCCCCTTATAATATAATTCAAGTAGTGTAAATGAAGTAAGGAACATACCTATGAGAAGTACGGATAATCCCCGTTGTAGAAGTATGCACAGAATGAGAGAATATAGCATGGAAAACCATGGGTCGGTGTGTCAACCCATGTGGCGTAAATAGAGATGGTGAACCATTGTGAGGAGCACTTAGGAAATTTGATGGTTTGATTTTGGAACTTTTGGAGATTTTGAAATTGTCGCTAATGGAGATCCGAGGGGGAGGGAGTGATCGGGTTCCCAACCTAATTTTACTTGTGTGAAAAACTAAGTATTTGGGCATCCTACCACCAGAATAATAGTACTAGGGAGATAGGTCTATTTTTACTCTACAACTTTAACTAAATCCTGAAAAGGTCTAGCCACTACAGATGGAAAAAGACCAGATTTTTTTCATTTTGATCCAATGAGAGTAACATGTATATGAGTAGTATAGGAAATGAAATGACATCTCATTTCCCCCACTCCAAGGATGTTACCATGATGTGTATGGATTTCGTGTTAGGTCATTTAGAAGTGATATAAAAATGTGAAGTAACTCCCCATGTTAGGTCATCTGGGAAAGTGGTGATGTAACTCCCAAGTTAGGTCATTTGGGAGGAGTAGTAAAATACATTGTGTTTGTGTCAATTGATTGATTTGATTTGAGTAGTAGAAATTATGTTGAGATTGAATGTGTATGATGGATTACTCATGGAGATATTTTTCTCTTGTTGCCCCTAGATTAGGTCATTAGGGGAATTGCTAGAAGGTGGTATGAAATGTTGCGTGATGTATGAGAATTTTTTTATAATGATGAATTAGAGATGTGGAATGATCATGTAGTAGTGTGAGAGGGATCATGGAGTGATATTGAATGTATGTCACCCTTTCAATAAAAGAGGGTGTGATAGTAAGAAAGAATGTCGAGTCAAAAGTATATGTGCGGTGATATAAGACTGAGTGAAATGAGGCATAGTAGATTTTGTAAAAGTGTGTGTATATCGAGTGGTGAATGTGTCAGATGAGAATATAATGTGGAAGAATGTGGAAAATATGATTGTAGAATTCACGAAATCACGCACTTTAGAAATTTATTCATCCCGGTCTCATACTATTATTTAGAAGGTTTTTGAGTGAAGAAAGTACTAATTAACCCCCATCTTTTGGCCATCTTATTTTATTTTATTTTGTCATTACCGACCTCTTGCACCTATATTCCCAGTCAACTTCTGTCATCCCATGTTATTTTAGACTTAACTATGGTGCACTTTCCTGCCACTTTTTGGGCTCTTTCTAGCCATTTTAGATCTTTATCTTTCTTGTGGTCAACCTTTTCAAGGTTAATTACAAAATTAGATCAAGAGAACCCTATAAATATAAAGTTATGAGACCATAATGAGGGACCTAGCATCACTTACTACTATCACTCCATCTAGAGTTGCATCCATCTATTACATTAGAGATCACTTGCATCCACATAGATCCATCATCAAGGAAAAGGCTAGGACATCTACATCACACTTCAAAGGGTGAGGGATTCTATTATATTCCATGCACACATTTTCTACACATAGTTATTGCTCGTTATTTCACAAAGTGTGATTGACACAAAAATTAACCTAGTGAATGTTCACACATACTTACACATAGAACTACATCGGGTCTCGAAATGTTTTGCAACGCTTAGTTAGTAAGTCTACCATTTTACGATTGAGGTCAATCTGATCCCTTCATATGCATTATTATTGTTTTGGGTTTTATGCTTATTTTGAGGTCTTGCAGGTCTTGTTATCCAAAATGTGCCCCCTGCTCATTTTGTGGCTAACTCCCTTTCATCTTTCCTTCTCTTGTGCCTCAGACATAATATTTTACTTTTCGAGGCACTCAAAACCTTTGGAAATGGCACCATTGGATAGAGCTCTTTCTCATCTTTCCAAAAAGGTAAAGTTTTCCTCCTAACTCCATGTATTTTTCAAGTTATGGCTTGGCAGAGTTTTTGTGGGAAATTTTCCCCTAGAAGGCCCGCAGCCAATCAGAACTCGCCACGTGTCCAGGCCAAAAATATCAAAGCGACCCGATTTGGCCTTGTTTTGCCCTAAAACTTCAAATCACCATATCTTTCGATCCAGAGCTCGTTTTTCACGTTCTTTATATCAATGGAAAGCTGGTGAAATTATCTACAAGATTCTGGGGTTAATTTTGAATTTTGGTGGAGTTTGGAGAGAGAAAATCAAAAAATGCTTCTGGCACGTGGTAATGGCCAGAAATGACGTTTCAACAACCAGTTTTAATGCAAAATGGGTCACATTCTTCTTCAGCATGGCCAAAAATGTCAGGGCATGGGTCTGTAAGGACACCCATGTTGTTTTAATGCATCTTCATTCAATGGGGAATGGCTCCCATGTTTTTTACATGTTTTCTCTCTCCTGGGCTCGACCCATGCATTGTAAAAGCCAGATTTGGCTCATTTTTGAGGTGGAACATTTTTTTGGATAGCAAGCTTCTTCTTTCACCTTCAACAAGTGATTTTTGCAAGTATTAGACCTTATTCATGATTGTAATAGGTTTCTACCTCTTTGATGTTGCAAATGCAAGGATTTTGACGGTGAAAAATGACAGTACAAACTCTGTGATCAATTTTAAGTCCTTTGTTTGTATTGTCTTGCTTCATTTCAGACCTCTAATTACATCTTATCAACCTGTGTATGATGTTTCATGTTGCATTTATGAAATTGTGTCAATTTGCATGAACAAGAAGTGTTCACCACTCCTTTGGTGTATCACCTATTAGTTTAGTTTCAATTTTTTTCACTTTCTATCTCTGTCTCCTTGGAATTTAGAGTAGGATTAGGATTCAAACCTCTGCAATTGTGCAAATAACATATCTGATCAGAGGAGTTTGAGGAACTAGCCTCTAATATGGAGATTCCTCTCTCATTTTTCAAGTCCCACACTTGGAGAGAGGTTTTAATGTTATGCAATCACACTGGATGCATAGGGTGATCAAACTACAAATCGATCAACATCCAAGGGGTGCTTTCTGATTTGCAACAACAGTCTTTTCTTTCATCTTGGAGTATTTTTGACATCTAACATGGGACAAAAAAGTTAATGTGATAAATAGCAAGGGTTTCAAACCATCTACCAAACCAGTGAAGATTAGTTTTAGAAATTTTGCACAAAACCAGGGGTGTGACCAAATTGTAGACCGAGCACACACAAGTACCTCACCTCTTCTCTGGGTGATCCAGTCTAGCTATATCCTCTAGATCCATCCTATTCAAGACTTCTACATAGTCATTCCTACTTTTGTATTTTCTAGTTATCATTGAAACATTGTCCTGTGAGCATATGTTATTCAGTTGAGTTATTTCATCTTCCTTCTTGCACATTAGGGTTAGCATTTCCTTTTGCATAGTTACTTAGATCATTTACATACTTCATTTTACTATATTTATTTACTTTATCATATTTTTCATAGCTTAGATTAACTATCCTCATACTAAATAGTTTAGTCCATTTTTAGTTAATCAATGATAGTATGAGAAATTCTGAATCGATTGGTTCAAACTGGGGATAAAACATAGGAGAAAATCTCAAGATATGAGTAAAACCATGTGGTGTGTATTAGTTGAGAGAATATACACAAGTAGGGACTGTAGTTAAGTGGAAAATTTACAAGTTACTATAAATAGCAATGGGAAAAGGTGAATATTAACTTCATTTGAACTTTGAGTGAGTGTGATTTTGAGCTCTGAGACTTTCACGATGCCACAAGTTAGAGCATCACGATTGATGTTATTTGAGATGGTGATGATGGCTATGGCATCGCATGCAATAGCTAAGTTGGTATGTTTGATTATTTTTAAGAATTTTGTTAAGATGTATTCATTTTTTTAAAATTTGTATTTTTGAATTTCTAGAATTTTCTCGACCTAGGAAAGAGCGACCAGTGGTGCTAACATCCTGGGATGCCAACGTCCGATCTAGGTGTTGGTGACTGCTCCTTGGCATTTGTATCATGCTCCTAGTACTGGCAATCCAAGATGTTGTTTTGAGCCTAAAACGTGATGAATTTGAAAATTGGTGATTTTAGATATTAGGAGTAGTTATTTTTACTTTTATATAAGGTGCTAACATCACATTTTCATGGTTGTTTCGTGTTGTGCAAAGGGATATCCATTTGAGGGTATTTCGTAGAAGTTGACACTTGAGCATGTTGTTGGGATTGGGCCTATCAGATGTAGAGTGGGATGTATTAGATCGTGCCAAGCTACAACACATAGCGAGGATGGGGAGGTACCCCATAATATGTTGATGATTACTACATTTTGTGAGAGGTGGTGCACAAATACTTGCACATTTTGGTTTCCTACTAGAGAGATGACTTTGACTCTAGAGGATGTATCTCTCATATTATGGTTTTCGTTAGTGGGTGAGAGGTTTCAATTAATGGTCATGGATGTGTTGGGTTTTTAAAATGATACTTTAACAAACCATAGTCAAGGGACAACAAGTCCCTCCTCTTTAATGGGAGAGGTTCCCTTATTGAAAGCAAGCAATAAAACTTATATACAAATGTACAACTTTCAAAGTGTGGATTCCTAATACTTTGAAACGTTTTATGCCCAAATATCATCAATACGAAAGAATGGAAGAATTAAAGAGATGAGAGAGGAAGAACATAACAATACCTTCAAGAAATATAGATAACAGTATAACCTTATACGTATTGAGCTAGGGAGATGCAGAGTAGAATCATTTACTTTCATAATAGATATAATTCCACGGACACAAAGTTCCATGAATCGTATAAAGAAGAACACAAAGTTTCTTATCATAAAATATGGATGATTCACAAATTTTCAGACAAGGCAAGAAGGAAAATCGAGGAAGAAAAGGAAAAACTTCTATATTGATTAGTTTGAATCTATTACATCTACAGAGTACCAGGATCCAACCCTAACAATGGTGTGGAGAATCCATTAAATAGCTTCTAAGAATGGTTACATTTGGTTACAAAAATATGATGAAACTGATTCAAGAAACTGACATCTGAACTTCTCCAATGCCTCGGTCATTTCCATACAGCAACAAAACCAAATGCATTGAATCGCAACCATTCATCGTACTTTCACAAACCTTGAATTTGAGTCATCTACGTGGGAGAGATTTAAATTGAAGCGGGCCCGAGGACACCTTTTGTATTTTGTGACTTTGTAGATATTTTACATTCCAGAACATTTTGGCCCTCCCATCTACTTTTCATATGGGCTTGACACATGGCTTTAATTGAGTGTGCGATGGAATCACGTATCACTTTTATAATTTA
The DNA here is from genome assembly GCA_018340775.1 of Taxus wallichiana var. yunnanensis. Lineage (NCBI taxonomy): Eukaryota > Viridiplantae > Streptophyta > Pinopsida > Cupressales > Taxaceae > Taxus > Taxus wallichiana. The sequence goes on from CM031235.1 coordinate 639,156,286, forward strand.
ACCTCTTTTCAACGTGGGCTCAAAAAATCAAATTTCTATGCCGACCCACCTCCCCACTTTGAATTTCAATAAAAGCTCAACATTTGACTTTATCGCTTGGCATGGGCGGGACACGGCTCACTTTATAACTTTAAACTCTTTATGGCAACAAATCCAAAATTCCCAAATTACTTTGATGGCCCACCTTCACAATTTTACTTTTCAACAGAAGAGTCACGGCTTACTTTATACTTTACACCCTTTTAGAAATAAAACCAAATTTCCCAAATCACTCTGACGGCCCGCCTTCCCGCTTTGACTTTTCAAAGCATCAAAACACAAAAAAGGCCCGCCTTTCCACCTCTCTTAAAACATGGCCACATGTCCCTTTATGGGCTTGTTCTATATTTTGTGTTTTGACTAAATCATTTTTATTTGGCAGGGCCATATGTCTAACCCTGGACACGTGGAGGCTCAGTGCACATTTGGGACCTACCTCTAGATTTTACCTTTGAAGTTACATTGAGTTGACACGTGGAGGCTTCTGCAAACCCTTCTATACTTAGCTAATTCAATGGCTAGCTCTACCTCTTCTTTGACTTTGACCACGTGGCGAGCCCGCGCACACTTGGGGACCCGATCTTGATTCTTCCTTTGAAGTTATGTCGAAGAGACATGTGAAGAATTCCTTCGGTTTTTTATAATTAGCTGATTCAATGGCTAGCTCTACCCCTTCTTTAACTCTCACCATGTGGCGAGTTGGTGCTCATTTGAGTTTTTTCCCCTAGGTCTCACTTCTCGAAGTTTTTCCATTGAGGCACGTGGAGGTTTCCACCGACCCTCTTAATAATTAGTCGATTAAATAGTTGGCTTTGTCCCTTTTTCAGACTTGGGACACATGGAGGGCTAGCGCAAGTTTGGGGAACCTCCTTTGGCTTCAACCCTTGAAATTACACCTATGAGACACGTGGCGTCATCTCTTTGAACCTTTCATACTTATCTAATTTAGTCTTGTTCTATCTTCTTTTCAGGACGCACTGGACACATGGAAAGCCTACACTCATATGGGGACTATCCTTGGTATTTCCTTGGAGTTTCACCGTTGAGACACGTGGAGGCTTCGCTACTTCTTTTTCAGCCAATCAGGATCCTTCGGGCCACCAAGGCCAATTTAACACTTTTGCAAAAATAACAAAAGTGACAATTTTAAAAGATAAACATGCCATGCCACATCCAATCAGAGATGTCCACATACTACCCATGGATGTTGGGGCAAAAATTGATGGGAAGATACGCTTGTCATCCATGACTATGGAAAAATAAAAAATGAAAGGGAAAACCCCACCATTACACTGAATTTGAAATTGTTCTTTATGGAATGAAAAATGCAAATAATACCGTGCTCGACGTGATCCATAACCAAAGAGAAGGATTGAAAATGACATCTGAATGAAGGAAAATATTTTCAAGCATCTAGATGGGGAAATAGAAAATACTTCGAACTGTGAAGATAGAAGAATTTTCAATTGAAAGGGTGAGAGTAAAAGAATTTTCAATTGAAAGGGTGAGAGTAAAACCGAGCACCCACGACTTCAAAGCACAGATTACTCCAAGGTACTAACTCAAAATTCTCAAAACTTGACTTCAAAAGGAGGGGAATTTTGAGGGTGAAAATAGTTGGCTCTTTCTAGGGATGACTTGATAGAGGAATGAGGCAAGATCAAGAACCATAGAAAAACTCTAGGAAAGCATACCAGTGCCTTATCCATTAGGCAAATAGAGTCAAAGGAAAAACCAATACAGAATACAACACACACGTAACGGGAAAAGGAAACAAACCAAAAATGAAAGACCAAAAACAAAAGACAAAGGAAAGGACCAAAAAAAAAAAAAACACTATACACAATATACAGAAGGACTACCTAGTCACCTAAGACTTGAACAACTTTAAATACTACCCACTATAAGGAAGTGGGAGAGGAGATCCATCCATATAAGAAAATAGAAAGAATTTTCTCCAAAAAAGTGCCTTATTTTGAAAGGACCAAGCCAAAGAGAATCAAACTTACCATGGCTTCCTTGAGGTTCATGTCCTTTGTCCTATAGTAGAACAATGTCTCCCACTTGAAAATCTCTGGGTCTAGCTTTCTTGTCAAACAAATCTTTCACCTTCAATTGATGAGCTGAGATTCTATCAAAAACTTGCAACCTATCTTCATCCAACTTCTAGAGATACATGATCCTCTTTTCCAAGGAACTAGTAAAACTTGAATCATTAATAACCTTCATTAAGTGCAAGGCTCATAATTCCACTATTACGGGTAGCTGAGCTTTAACACCATACACCACTTGAAATGGAGACATCCCAATTTCTCTTTTGGGTGTAATTCTATTTGCCTAGAGAGCATCATAAAGTTTCTTGTGCCAATTCCTCTGAGATTCGTTGACAAGCTTCCAAACGATGGTTAGCATATTATTATTTGTTGATTTTCCTTGTCCATTCCCTTGGGGTAGTAGTCTGAAGAATGAGCAAGGGAAATTCCATAACCATAGTAGAAATCCATCATCTCAAAAGAAGAAAAATTTGAATCATTATCAGTCACAATCTTGTTTGGTACCCCAAACCTTATCAAGATGTTCTCTTTAATGAAATTACACACCACCTTAGAAGTAGTGCTTTTGACTGGAATAGCCTCTACCCACTTTATGAAGTAATCTGTAGCAGTTAGCATGTGAGTATGCCCAACACTAGAAGGTGGATTAAGAGTTCCAATGAAATCCAATCCCCACTTTGTTGAAAAGGCTCATCAATCACTACTGGCTTTAGTGGCAAAGTAGCTAACTTAGGTCTCCCCAAAAAAATCTAATAGGATTCACACTTACCTACCCATTTTAATGCATCTCTAAACAATGTAGGCCAATAGTACCCTACACAAAGGATCTTATGGGTAGTGACAATAGAAGAGAAATGCCCCCCACAAGCCTGATCATGGAAATCGAGAATAAATTCTTCTTTTTTCTCTTTGTCTACACACTTTAAGAATCTTCCATTTATGTCTCACTTGAAAAAAGAATTCTCCCATAATACATATTGTGCAGACGTCAACTTAATAGCTCTCTTTTCCTTGGCACTCAAGTGGAATGTACACTCTCCATAAGTAAGAAAATGTGCAATATCAACATACCATTAATCTGTTGAATCAAGAAGAGGACAACAAGAATATCAACTACTTCTTTGGAAAATGTTTCATCAACTCCTTTAAAGAATAAGCTCACACAAGCCTTTACCTCGACTAGCTTAGTTGGCTTTATATCAAGGTAATATTCTTGGAATTTTTCTACCCAATTACCTCTCTTAGTTCCAAAATCTTTTTGTGTAAGAATAGACTTGATGGTTATATCAAGTACAAGCACAACAGAGTGAGAATTAAGAATATAAAAATGAAACCACTTGACATCTTTAACCACTACAAAAGCATGTTTCTACATCATAGTATATTTCAATTCATGAGATTTTAGAACATATCTCATGAAGGAAATTGGAAGTTCATGATCCTCATAATTCTTCTAAGTTAGCACAGTAGCCAAGGTATTCTCTATAGTATAGCAATAGATGATAAAATCTTTGTTGAAATCAAGACATGCTAAGATAGGGAGTTTTAGCAATGGCTTTCTTGATACCTTTAAATGATTCTTTACCCTTGGAAGTCCAACCAAAGTTTTCCTTGTTTTCCTTTCCTTTCATCATGTGAGCAATGCTCATAGTCAATTCTATAAAATCAGGAATGAATCTCCTCAGGAAGTTAATCTTACCAAAGAAAGAGTGAACACCCTTTTTGCTTGTGGGAAGAGGAATCTACTGGATTGCTTGAACTCTTTTTGGATCTATCTTGATTCCTTCTTTGGAGAAAATATGCCCCAACAACTTGCCTTCAGTGACACAAAAGATAGACTTCTTTGGATTAAGATAAACTCCATGTTCTCTACATTTCTAGAGGATTGCTTCAAGATGTTGAAAGTGATCTGCCCTTGTTTTGGAGAAAATAGTCAAATCATCAAGGTACAAACAACACACTTTCCCTTTAGACTGCTAAAAGCCAATTCCATTTCCCTCTAAAAGGTGGCACCAACATTGATAAGACCAAAAGGCATTATCTTGTAGGAAAAGGTGCCCAAAGGAGTAGTGAAAGTAGTTTTGTGTTGATCTAGGGTACTGACTTCCACTTGATTGTATCCAAAGAATCCATCAAGCTTGTAGAACTCGATCCATCATGGGGAGAGGATAGTTGTTTTTAGAGAGGCCAGATTCAAATTCCTAAAATACACATAGATGTAAATCTCACCATTCTTCTTCCTGACAGGCACAATGTTGGCAATCCATGTTGAATGATGTCTAGGGAAAATGATCTTTGATTTTAGTAACTTCTATATCTCTTGAAAAATAGTGCCAGTAACCTTGGGATTGTATTTCCTTTGTTTCTCCTTGAATAGTTTGATCCCAATTTCGGAGGGATAAAAGTGTTGCATTTCCTTTGGCTGAAATTATTGAGATAATCATATGAATAGGAAAGAACATCAGCATACCTTTTTAGTAGATTTACTACCTTCTTCTTCTCCTCTTGAGTGTATCATTTTCCAATGTTCACCATATTGGGTTTATCAAGACTCCCAATATTAATATTTTCACATTCAATAGACTTTCAAGCTCCTTGGGAAGCTTTAGACTTAATGTACCTATCATGTTTATCAAACAGATCTTCCAAAATCACCATCCCTTTAGGGATCTTATTACCTTTCAATTTGATGCAGCCATCTTGATCCATCTCTTCCTTGATATCTCCTTTATTATAGGATACACACTCTCTAGGAAAATTCTCACTTCCTTCAAAATACAACGGGTAAAAATTATACTTAAGCTCAAAGAAAGAGAGAAAATGTTGATCATTGTTGAAAACATGTTAGTTATTTTCATTATCTCGGTACATTAGGCATATGAATCATTACAATGGTAATTTTTTTCTGAGAGAAATCTGGGTGAGGAATCAACAAAGATCCTGAGACAGCTAGAGAATCATCTCTAGTGTTCCTTTCTCTTGGCACAGATTCAATGGAGAAAGCATCAAGAAACTCAATGGAATCTCAGACAATATTTTTATAATGTTTCAATCTCTTATTCTTGACTTGCAAAATATCCCTGACTTGTTTCATAATCAACTCTACATCACCACGAGCACAAATATTCTTCACTCCCATTTCTTTTTCCATGTTCAATCCAAGTATGAGTGCCTCATATTCAGCTATATTGTTTTTATTTTCAAAACAAATCTTGAAAGAAAAAGGATGAATGTTCCCTTCTAGATAGGTTAGCACCACACCAGCCCTAGAACCAGCCGAAAGCAACTTCCATAAAACTCCAGAGTCCAAATGCTATTGGGATCATGAATCACTCCCTTAGGAATTTTTTCCTCATCTTGTGACATGATCATGTAGTTACCATGCCCTATATCTTCATAGAGTATCTGCTCTTTTAGAGCATCATCAGTATTTTGTACAATATATTTAGTTTGTTTCTCAGGTAGCAAATTCTTCATTTTTCCATTAGCCAGGATCAAAGCATGCGACCAATCCATCTGAATTTCACCTCCTACCTCCTTACAGAAATTTCTACTCAGCAATATCCCATATGAGGGAGTAATATCAGCTACCAAAATAGTGGTTAAGACCCTTTTCTCTGGAAAAGTAGAAAAATCTACTTGTGCATATTTAATTCTTCCCACCAAAGGCACATTTCTACCCTCCATGGAATAGTAGGAACCAAAGGAACATGTTAGATTCAAGCCCAAAGTATGAGCTACTTTTGCAGGAATTACATTGTCTGATGCTCCTGAGTCTAAAACACAATTACTGAGTTTATGGCCAACTATGAGAAGAGTCACATAGAATGGTTCAATTTTCTCATTAGAGGAAGTGACTATGCAACCACAAGGCTAGATTGAGGTGAGGAAGATGGAGTGGGAAAAATACCTTTAGAATTATTGGATGAGGCTTTGGATTTGTAATTGACAAATTTTACCATTTAAGAAAAAGCTTTTGGATGGGTTTGGTAAAACTCGCCTTTGAAATTTGGATTTTGGTATTTTTGAGGTGATCAATGATATCAAAAGATCCAGAGGTAGATGGGGCATCATTGCTAGGAACTTGGAAGAATTTTGATTTATCAATTTTAGGATTGGAAGGACAAAAAGTTTTGGAAACAGTAGAATAAGGGGGATTATCATTACTCACCTTTTTGTGGAGGCAATGGGAATAGGATCTCCTCTTCTTGCAAACCACCGGAATAGTTATAAGAAACTCATTGGACTTCTTAGAGGCTACTCCACTTTTTCTTTTTTATTTGTTTGCTCGAGTCAGTCATGACAACATATGAATCACTATTCATATATGCCACTCTTTCATCGTATTTATCTTCATCATCCATACCTTCAGTGGTGAGGAAATGAACTTGAGATCCACCAAGCTCTTCCAGTTCTTCATCAACCTATTCTTCTGGTTCTTCACAGAGTTCATTAAACTCCTCATCATCAGGTTCTTCAACTTCACAAGTTGCATTGACCGAAACCTTGATGGGTGGGCCTTTAATATCCAATCTGGTCTGAGAAGAAGGCAGATGGTTCCTGGGCTGAAAATTCTTCCTTGGAATATCTTGGTAAGGAGTATGCTAAGCCAATTGTTTCTTGATAGCAATGAGATCATTTGCAAGCTTCTGTACTAACTGATCAGAATTGGCTTCAGGGGAAGAGGAAGAAGAAGAAGATTTAGATTTGGAGGATTCTCTTTTTAGTTTACCAGACATGATTAAATCATCCTCAACACTGATAGCCAAACACTGATTAGCATCCAGAGTTTCAAGGTTAGCTCTCCTTAGTGCATAACTCACCTCGAGTAACTAAGAATTGAGGAAGTAGCACTTTTGGATTTGATCCACTTGATGAGTGTTCTATAGAATTTTATGGATTAGCTTGTTGAATTTAGCCACAAACTCTCTCATGGGCTCGAATGGTTCCTTCTTGATATGATAGATTTGAGACAATAGAGCATGCACATCTTCAACAAGTTTGAAACGCTGGTCAAACTGAGTTGTCATGGTATTCCAATTAGTGATCAACCCAATAGGAAGATGATAAAACCAATCAGCAACATTGTCTTGTAATGTCTCCACAAAAATCCTGATAGAGACATCTTCATGTTCAACCCCAAGAATCCCACATGCAACAATGAAGGATGTAATGTGTTCATCTGGATGAACCTTCCCATCACCCCAAAATTTGGGAAAGCTTTTCCTGTTACCCCTAGGTAACTCATGCAATGGCTAAGGAAGAGCAAGAGGCCCAACTTATTGTCCCCAAGGCAAAGGGGCTGCCATATTTGGAAAAATTGATTGAAGGGGAACTGAAACACCAACAAGTATCAAAGCATAGAGATTAGGACTGAGATGTTCTTGAGGAACGCTATCCTTGGAATTTATGTATTTAACAGAGGTGTGCTTATAGAATGAGTTCCTCTGTTCCTTCTTACTGGAAGAGAGAAGTTTTATTGCTCTAGAAGTTGAAAATGGGAATCCTCAACCTCGAGAGATTTCTTCCCATGTGTATACCATAGAGTCACCAAACCAAAAATGATCTTGAAGTTGTTATTTTAGAAAGGGATATGTTTAAAATGAAATCCCCAGTAGAGTTTCCAAAAACTGTTGGGTTTTTAAAATGATACTTTAACAAACCACAATAAGGGGACAAAAAGTCCCTCCTCTTTAATGGGAGAGGTTCCCTTATTGAAAGCAAGCAAAAAAAATTATATAAAAATGTACAACTTTCAAAGTGTGGATTCCTGATACTTTGAAATGTTTTATGCCCAAATATCATCAATACGAAATAATGGAAGAATTAAGGAGATGAGAGAGGAAGAACATAACAATACCTTTAGGAAATATAAATAGTAGAGTATAACCTTATACGTATTAAGCCAAGGAGATGCATAGTAGAATCATTCACTTTCATAACAGATATAATTCCATAGACACAAAGTTCCAGAAATCATATAAACAAGAACACAAAGTTTCTTATCATAAAAGATGGATGATTCATAAATTTTTAGACAAGGAAAGAAGGAATAGCAGAGGAAGAAAAGGAAAAACTTCTGTATTGATTACTTCAAATCTATTACATCTACAGAGTACTAGGATCCAACCCTAACAATGGCGTGGAGAAGCCATTAAATAGCTTCTAAGAATGGTTACATTCGGTTACAAAATAAATGATGAAACTGATTCAAGAAACTGACGTCTAAAATTCTCCAATGCCTCGGCCGTTTCCATACTTCACGAAAAACAAGATGCATTGAATCGCAGTCATTCATCCTACTTTTGTAAAATTTGAATTTGAGTCATCCATGTGGGAGAGATTTAAACTGAAGTGGGCCTAAGGACACCTTTTGTATTTTGTGAATTTGTAGAGTTTTTGCATTCCAAAACATTTTGTTCCACCCATCCACTTTTGATATGGGCTTGACACGTGGCTTTACTTGAGTGGTGATTGAGTCATGGCTCACTTTTATAATTTTACCTCTTTTCAATACAGGCTCACAAACTCAAATTGCTCTGCCAACCTACCTCCCACTTTGAATTTCGATACGGGCTCAACATTTGACTTTATCCCTTAGCATGGGTAGGGCCACAGGTCACTTTATAACTTTAAGCTCTTTATGGAAACAAAGCCAAAATTCCCAAATTGCTCTGACGGCCCACCTTCACGCTTTGAATTTTCAACGAAAGAGTCACGGCTTACTTTATACTTTACGCCCTTTTGGAAATAAAACCAAAATTCCCAAATCACTCGATGGCCCACCTTCCCACTTTGACTTTTCAAAGAATCAAAACACAAAAAGGGCCCACCTTTCCACCTCCACTTGAAACATGGCCACGTGTCCTTTGCGGGCCTGTTCTATATTTTTATGTTTTGACTAAGTCCCTTTTGTTTGGCGGGGCCATATGTCTAACCCTGGACATGTGGAGGCTTAGTGCACATTTGGGACCTACCTCTAGATTTTTCCTTTGAAGTTATGTCGAGATGACACGTGGAGGATTTTGCGCACCCTTCATACTTAGCATATTCAACAGCTAGCTCTACCCCTTCTTTGACTTTGACCACGTGGCACACCCATGCACACTTGGGGACCCGTGATGAGGTTCATCAATCCTCGCCATTAATAATGTCAATCCGGGTTGGTGTCCAAAGGTTGTATGCATTAAGAGAAGAAAATCTTGGAAAGTAACTCCTTTAAACACAAACCAAACTTGCATAAAATAAATCACACTTGCGGAAATTGAAAGGCACACTTGCAAAAATAAATTTTGCATGAAAGAAACACACTTGCATGAATTAAAAGGAACACTTGCATAAATGAAATTTTTGAATTAAAAATAAACACAATTGAATGAAACACCTGCAGTTTACAACAGACTAAATTTTCACAATACAAAGATAAAAATAATACAACATGAATGAATTAAAGAAAAATGAATAAACATAAACATAAATACACAGATCTATATTCCTTAGAATGAGTGGATAGCTCATTCCTTGGAAGAGATTTAAATCATACTTCTGAGATCTTAAAACTACAGAATATTTGAGAGGAAAGAATAGATCTTTATTTCTTTGGAGAAAAGCATTACATATCTAAGTGTGGAAGGTTGCATTTATAATTTATGCATCCAACCAACTCCTTATTTTAGGAAATACAATCTAATCTTATCTTTATTCCAATCCTAACAACTAAGATCTTCATCTCCACAAAATATGGAGAGAGATATATTATTGAAGTCAAATCTTATCTCACTTATTTTAGGAAGATTTGCTCCCAAATCTTCTCCTTGCTTTTCGGTATGTAACAAGAATCATAATAATTTTATTCCTCTATATTATTGGAAGAATGATTTTCCTCAAAATATTATTTTGACCAAATACCTTTCTCGGATTTTCCATTTGACTTTGTTTTTTTATTGTGGAACTTTTGACGCTTGTCTTAATACATTTTTCCTCGGAATGCGCTTCACTAAAAGTTAGATTTCTCTTTATTGGTAAAACTCTGTAGAAAATCTGAATGATTTGCTCGGGCCATCGAACCGACTTGTTTGGAAATGGTAAAGCACTCAGATGATTTGTTAAACACATTGCTATGAACAAAAACCTCTCATATTTTCTATTTGACTTTTTTGTTTTTGTTTATGGAACTTTTAGTGTTTGTTTGATACACTTTTCCTCGAACGCAACTTACTAAAAGTTAGATCTCTCTTCATTGGTAAAACCTAAACAAATATGAATGATATTTTTTTTAAACACATTGCTATGAACAAAAACCTCTCTCAGATTTTCCATTTGACTTTTTTATTTTTGTTTATGGAACTTTTAGTGCTCGTTTGATACACTTTTCCTCGACCTACAGCTCACTAAAAGTTAGATCTCTCTTCATTGGTAAAACCTGTAGCAAATATAAATGATATTTTTGTTAAACACATTACTATGAACAAAAATATCTCTCATATTTCCCATTGTAATCTCTCGAGTTTTCACAAGCCCTCGGACAATTCATTCTCGTTGATACAAGTTCAAACTAAAGCTGTCATTTCTTTTATGCAAGTTCCAAAACTAAATCTGTAAGCTCCTGAATTAACTGTCATTCAATTGATATAAGTTATAGAACTAAATCTATGAGTTCTATAACTAAACCTACAAGTTCTATAACTAACTCTGTGAGTTCCGAACTAACTCTACGAGTTCCACAGCTAACTTAAAACAGCTATAATTTTTGCATGCGACCTCATGGATTGAGATGATTATTTTTTTGAACTTGCATAATTTTTCAAGAGGAATATGAATATGAAATCAGATCTTATTTTAAATTTATTTTTCATGATCAATTCCATTTTTCCCAATACTAGCATTATCTTTCATTTATGACCTGCATATACAAGACTTTGAATCTTTTCCCAAATAATCAATAGGATTAGTCAAACAAATAGATAACAAAAGATTTCTAAAGAATGAACAAGATATATATCCTATATTCTATATTAAGAAAACTATAAGTTCCTATATACATTTAAATCCACTTTCAAAGGTAACTTGGAAGGACAAAATATTGGTAATTTATGGCCAATTTATGGCCTCATCAACCCACTCTTGATTATTCCTTTGTTGCAGCAAAGAGACACATGGAGACTTCCACTGGTTCTTTTATACTTAGCTGATTCAATGACCGGTTCTACCCCTTCTTCGACTCTAACCACGTGGCGAATTGGCACTCATTTGAGTTATGTCCCCTAGGTCTCACTTCTAAAGTTGTGTCATTGAGGCACATGGATGTTTCCACCAACCCTCTTAATACTTAGTCGATTAAATAGCTAGATCTATCCCTTTTTTGAACCTGGGACACATGGAGGGCTGGCACAAGTTTGGGGAACCACCTTTGGCTTTGACCCTTGAAGTTGCACCGATGAGACACGTGGTGTCATCTATTAAACCTTCCATACTTATCTCGATTTCGGCTTGTTCTATCTTCTTTTCGCACTGGACATGTGGAAAGCCTACACTCATATGTGGACTGTCCCCTTGGTTCCTTCCCCTCAGAGTTGTATCATTGATATACATGGAGGCATGTTTCAAATCTTTGGCCAAAGTATCGCATTTCTTGATTGCGTTAACAAATCCTTAATTACAGAGTGATTCCACTACCACTTGTTTCAGCCAATTAAGATCCTTCAAGCCACAGGCCAATTTGACACTTTTGTAACAAATAACAAAAGTGACAAGTTTAAAAGATAAACCCACCACGCCACATCCAATCAGAGATGTCCACGTACTACCCATGGATGTTGGGGAAAAAATTGATAGGGAAGATATGCCCATCATTCACGACTGTGGAAAAATAAAAATGAAAGGGAAAACCTCACCTTTACGCTCAAATTTCAAATTGTTCTCCATGGAATGAAAAAATGCAAACAATACCATGCTTGACGCGATCCACAACCAGAGAGAAGGTTGAACATGACATCCAAATGAAGGAAAATATTTTCAAGCATCCAAATGGGGAAATATAAAATACTTCAAAAAGCGAAGACAAAAGAAATTTCAATTGAAAGGAGTGAGTAAAACCAAGCACCCACAACTTCAAAGCACGGATTACTCCAAGGTACTAACTCAAAATTATCAAAATGTGACTTCAAAGAGGGGAATTTTGAGGGTGACAATAGGATGATGCAGAGAGAGACAGATGAGGGCCACTAGGTGGTATTTTATAGGACACGAGTTCGAGACTAAGACCTATATCAGCTTAGATGTCATACTAAGATCGTGTGTTCCGTAATTATAGAAGTTCATTACAAAGTGGTGATTGCTACGCCAATGGTTGTGGAGGGATGGGGTGTAGGCTTATGGTATAATATGTATGATATATGTCACCGTATAGAGGAGGATGGTACCATATATGAATGGGTATGATGTGTGTTAGTACATTTATACAGGAATTATATAAATTCACACAGATGACCATGATGGTGGGAATGGAGCTCCACATTATTACACGTGTGTGCATATGAGCATATTGTAATAAAGAGACCACTTATGGACCCCATGCAGAGTGGGTGACACCCAATATATTTACTTGGTAGGTGGGTAGGTGTTTAGAACATGAAATTGGACATCGATATGATAGATCAATGCTTGATCGTATGGGGCTAGGGGCCATATCAAACCTATTGAGGATGGCCAGAGAATGGATTGGAACTATGATCTATTTGACATACCATGTGGTAGGAGGGTCAATTTCCTAGGATTTCGTAGTTATTCCAAGAATATTGTGTATCACCTAAGTTTGGTATGGCTCAAGATGTGCCTCTAGAGCAATATGTATGGGTGTGAGCCACTATATCACCAAGGAGAGTAGGATTGATACCATGATCTACACGTGCACAACCGATTCCCCTAGATACATATGAGATGGATGCATCCATAGAGCTGATATGCTTTGATGATGCAAGGCATACTAATGCCCATAATGCATAGTGGGAAATGTACCGAAGGGTGATATTATTTCCAATTGTTGTGGATGTGGTAGGAGAACCACCACTAAGAGAGGATTAGAGGGGTAATAACCTAACCTCGATAGTGATTATGTAGTATCGGTGATAATAGAGCATGAGTATATGTTTATTGATTTGTGGGTTGGTATTTATTTGTTTGATTGTTTCGTATCATGCATATGAACTAATATGATGTTTTGATGATTACAGGGATTCTTATTGGTTACTTGATTTATATGCATCAATCCATACTTTGACATGGAATGTACCTAGGTATGTTCTCATGGGAGGTGGCATGCTAGAGTGAGTAGATGCCATTTTGGGTGAGCATTCCCATTTGTTTGAGCTAGTGGGAATAGTGGCAACTACATATATCATTTTGTTGATCGAGTGAGATGGGGCATGGGTAGAGACACAACAAGCTCAAGATGTTGTGGGTGGAGGATCCATGACACAAGATGTATTCACTAAGTTTGTGGAGTTATAAGGCCATTTTATAGAGTAGTCAATCAAGTTGGCTTTATTGCATAGACAGATTGGATGATATAGAGGCCGTAAGAAGTGGCATAGATTGAGCGGTGAAGCATCTATTTCTAGAGCTCCCATAGTTGTATATAGCGATAGTGATGATGATGTATGACATGTATTGATGTAGTGATATATGGGGGCTTGTCCCCAGCAATTTTATTTTTGGAACTATGATTTTTTTATGACATAATGGATGATTGTTTTTATTGCATTTTTGATGTGTTATTGATATGTGATGTGATGATTGTTGTTGATATGCATTTATTTGATTTGGATTGTGTAAATAATGATATTAACTGATGGATGATGATAGATATAGATAGATAATTGATGAAACATTGTATTGTATGTATGAATAATGATAAATGGTAATAAATGTATGTGTAAAATAAATAGTGAGAAAGATAAATTTGAATAAAATCATTGTGAAAAAAATCTATGCGATCGTGTGTTTGTATGATGAAGAGGGGAGAAGAACAGCTGATAATCCCCAACGTGTGTATGAGAATGAGGTTCATTTATATAATACCCCTCAACAATCAAGAATGAACTATAAGACAAGAGTGCATCATCAGAAATGGTGTGATAATGTATGCTAGATAGATAGATCAATGAAGTGTGTAGCAAAGAATAGAGCGGGGTTCTTATTGTAACATATCCTTCATAGTCATGTAAGAACCATGAGAACATGAGTGTGTCATTAGGTGGTGAGGTGAGAAAATTCACCTACTAGAGATTAAGTGGGTGTGGAGTGGTGGAAGCATGTGAAGTGGAAGCAACATGAGTGTATGAGCCAAACTGAATGTTGAATGAGATGGTGCCAATGATGGGAGATGCAATGGTGGGAAGAACAGATGTCGACGGATTAGGAATCCAATGTGAAGTAGGAGCATTGTGCGGTGGATGAGTGAGATGGAGGTTGTGCATGAATAATGACCTTAGGTGGTGGAAAAATAACTACCTTAGAAGTAGGAGAAGGTGACAAGTGAACTAAAGTAGTAGCATGCTTACATGGAATTAGAGAAATAGACCGCTCACGAGAGAAAGAGTAAAAATAATGACACCCTTGTATTCTAATTGTTGTAATTTATCATGTAGGGTGTAACAATCATTATCATGATGACCATTGATGTGATGATAATTTCAATAAGGATGATCAAATTGATGATGTAAGTGATGCTCAGGATGATGTTGATTAGAAGGTAAGTGGATTAAGTGCTTATCAAGTAAAGCACATAGTACATCATGAGTCCTAAAAAATGCAACAAATTCAATGGTTGCCAAGTAGGAGGTAGAAATGACTTAGGCATAGAGAAATGCAGTGGAAAAGATGGATACCTTAGAGGACGCGTGAAAAATGAGATACATAAAACAATAAAAACAAGAAAAGAAAACAAATGGACTAGACATCGGGTCACTTGTGAATAATTTTCTTATGTAAGATATATACATAAACCAACATACTTGGTGGTATACTATAATAGTAGTATGTTCATGATTTTGTGTCTACATAAGTAACTCGAGGATGCATAAAAGACTGTGTGTAGTCATTAAAATTATGTAGCAAGAGATGTTAAAGGTTATTAGTGCATAATTTGAAAGCCTTAAAGAAGGTAGTAGAGAAATGGCTGTATAAAATCATCTTGAGATAAGGGGAGTAGCTTCCTATGGTGAAAATGGATTTTGTATCATATTATTTGTATATTATGTGTCATTATCAAAAGGTGTCTACATGGAGGTGTAATTTTGTAATATTTTGAATGCTTTAGAGGTCTGAGAAAAAGTAAAGAGATATAGATTGTGTAATGAAGAACAAAGATTGTACACAAGGTTTCTCGGACAAGGAAATAAATACTATGAAGGTTTCAATATTATGTAATTAGTGAGAAGTGTTGTAGATGAGAGGTATGATTTGGTGTCATGTGTCTAGTGCTTCACAAAGTCTAATGTATGGTCTACAAATCCTGTGCAAAAATAAGATGAAGGTATGGTTTGTTCTTGTTAATCTAAGTAATGCATGAGGAGTCTAAGATGATTATTCAAGATGGAAGATAGAGTTATGTTCTTAGGTGATTCATTCAATATTAAAGGTTTACACGGTCCTAGAAATATGTGTTTGGGATCTAATATGAGGAAAAGACCTAGTAGAAGGTTGAATTATTTTCAATACTGAAACATAGTTGTGTATCCAAAGTAAAAAATGCATTGTATACTAAGAAGAAACGTCAAAGAAGATGGTTAGTAGGAGGCAGAGTATAAGAGGATAAGGTTAAAAATTCATAAAGGTATTATACATGAGGATTCAAGAATGTCTCTTGAATTTGTCTCTCAAGAAAGGAAGTTGATAATTAGTATCTAAATAATGAATCTCTTTGTTATCATGAGAGACATGAAGATGGTTTTGAAGTCACATACCCTATTTTTGGTATGATTTTAAGTTGGATTGTGCAGTAGGTGCACATTATGCCTCAAGGAAGGGTTTTAGAAGATAGTAAGAGTTCAAGTACACTATATTATCAAGAAGAATGAAAGTAGAGTGTGTGTTATCCCAAGAAATAGAGTTATGACTTGCTAATTCATAGTATGATAGATTGATTTTTGTTTCCATGATTAGAGTTTCTCAAATGCTTCATCTTTAGGACTGAGAATGACAACCAATAAAATGTACCATGTTCGAGTATGATGATGTCATTCAAAGGTATGAATCTAAAAGTTACAGAGGTCTATAGTGGTATTAACTAGAGTATGAAATGATCATAAAAGGGTAGAAAAGATGAGATTGCCTCAAATCAAGTGATGATTTATTCTCCAAGAAGAGAAAATACTAAGGTTTGTAAAGGGCTATAGTATTACAGAGGTACAAAAATGATGCACAGGCCTGTGATGGCCTATAAAGGTTGGGGGTCCATTTTTGAGCTTAATCAAGTATACAAGATGTTAAAAAGGTGAGAGAGGAAGAACAAATGACTATTTGCAGGTATGATTTAAGGGTAAGAAATTTTTTTATTCAAGAAAGTATAATCTCATACAAAGGAGGTTAAGAATACTAAAAAGAAGTTTCAAGGTAGAGGATTGTGTGTTGATACATCTACACAACTTGAAATCAAGGTAAGAGCTTCAAATTGTGTGCTTTTAGTTAGAACATGATAGTATTAGTATAAGGGGAGCCATGAGGGTGCATGTCATGATGATTTTGGGCCTCTATAGCATTGAGAAAGTTGGCATTTTGGACCGAGAATGAGCTCTAGGAAATTAGTCCTAAAAGGTTTTTTCTACTTATGAAGGTAGAGTTGGTGTTCTCAAGCATGATAGAGACCTAGAGGTAGGTATATATCATGAAATAAGACAAAATATGAGGATATCAGTTCAAGGGGGATATTTTGAGGCTCATTATAGGTCCATAGATCTCATTTGATGATGAAGAAGTCAAGAAAGACATAGTACAATACAAGGGGGAGTCTTTTGAACAAGTAAGTTGTGTCTTGTCATTGTTTCATTATGTCTTGCCATTGTTTCATTATGTTTTGTCATTTTCCATGTCTAGTTATCATTGTATCCTTTATCATAGATGTCAAATAGGGAGAGAAGCATCAAAAATGTGGAAAAGAGGTCAAGTATGTATGTTTTGTCTTATGGTTACCATCAATTTTTCTAAGGATGGTTTCCATCAATAAAAAGGGGAAGATTGTTGGCCATTGTGTCCTATTTTTTTCATTTATTTCAAATCCATTGATAGTAAATGGTTTCATGGTGTTGTGTGAATAACCATTGGGTGTCATTCAAAGGTAAAACATGAAGGTTGATTGGTAGTGTCATGTTTGGTGATGTTATGTGAGGTACTAGAGCATGGTTTAGTGTGCTTGGTCATAGTTTGAATTCTCCTAAGTTGGTTGAATTTTTTCATGAGGTCACATATGTTCTTAGAGGTATGTTACATGTGTTAATTAGTATATAAGAAGTCATCAAGGTCAGTTCATGTGATGTCATGGGTTGTAGCAGTCATTCTATGATTATTCCTAGTCATGGAGCATGTAAAATTGTATGGTGACTTGATAAATAGAGATGATAAGTATTTTTAGAGAATTGTAGAAGCATAGTGGTGAGGTATATGACATGTATGGTGATTTTTAGGTCATTTCTCAGAGGTTTGATAGTGTTTCATGGTCCTTGGGAAGCAAGCAAGTGAAGATAAGACAAGATAACATAGGTAAGTTGTTGTGGTAAGAGAGTTTCAAAAGAATTTGAGCTATATGGTTAGTATGGATAGTTAGAGGATGTTTTCATGATGATTCATGACAATTTTCAGGTCATTGTGAAGAATATTTTGTAAGATACATCAATTTTGGCAAAACCAGGTTTTCTAGAGTGTGATTTTGAGGTAAAAGTTGACCTTTTGATGCTCGTTGTGGATTGTATGCATTACATAGGGACCTTATATATTTATCATATATTTTTAGGTTATCTATGAATAGTTTCCTAAAATAATGAGGTGGTTTTATCATCACATTTTTATGAATGATCGTTAAGAAGATAAGTTGCTTTAAAACCCTAGCTCAAAGAGACTTGGAGAAAAATGAGTATATTAATCCTATTTTGATTGGTTTTTGAAACTTTTATCATTAGAGATTTTATAGTAATCCTCTAGATTTCAAAAATATATATTAAATCATATGACAAGTATGTGGGCTCCACTACAAATGGATTATTTTTTAAGATGTTTAGTTTGAGGCAAAGTTGTCCAGAGAAGGTATGCAATAATTTGACATTTTTTTATCCTGGGAGTTATACTTTATTTTCATGATGGTTTCAGTTCATGGTTAAGGTCCCAGAGGGAAAATTGTGCCTTATTTATGAAGACTAGTCCTTAAGACCAAAAAAGGTAGTTTTGAGAAGTTGCGAGAGATGGACTGGTTAAAGTCCTTCCTTCCACTTGCAGCTGGAAGGAAATTTAGTATGTTATGGAAATTAGATTCATAGGTATTTCCAATTATATGTTTTTTATGATGGTGTGATTTGATAGGTCAACAAACTAATTTTTTTGAACACAAAGGTTTTTTTAGGATAGGATTTATCATGCTAGAAGATGCATGTGATGGATTATTTTATGATTGATATCTATTGGAGAGTGAAGAGGGATGATTTTTTCCCCATTAAAGTAATTTATATTTCATGAAAGTGATAGAAAGGATCCAAACTAGTTTTGTTTCCAAAACTACTTTCTAGGCATCTGATTTTGGTGAAGAGGAAAGTAAGTGTGGTTTGTATGGATGGATGTTTCAAGATCTCTAACAAGCATGGATGTGATTTACATGTCATTTTATTTCTAATTATTGGTTGAATGGTATAGTATAGGTGTTATGGTGTGATCTAAAGGATGTTTGGTGAATAATGGTTCCTAGAAACATCTATTTTGAGAAGGATATGAGCCTTATTATTAGTGCTATGAAGAATTTGATTGGTTCAAGCTAATGTGTGACCATGGATAATGTTGTTATGTCATATTTGACATTTTTTAGGTCTTTTTAGTCTTAAAAAATCATGTTTATGAGTTTTTAGGTCTTTGATGAGTTAGGTGATGGGGTTTTGAGTCATTTTTGGGCTTGTTTGGTGTGTTTGAGCATGGTATACCTACATGGGTCCATTTCATGAATTTGTATGAGTGTGTTGATATATTTTTGAGTTGTATTTTATTAAATCCTTGTTTATTACTGACCTATGTTATGTTATTGAGAAGAGAAACATATAAAAGTTAGTGTTTGGTTCAAATTTAGATAAGTTAAGAGAGGGGGAAAATTGCAACCCAAGTGAGAGTGTAAAACATGTATTAAGGAATCAAATCAAATTTTAGAGAGTGTGAAAAAATATGAATAAGGTTAGAGAGCATGTGTGCAATGGTTTGAAGCTAAATTATTCCATAGAAGAAGAAGAATATAGCAAGTTAGGAGAATGATGGTTTGAAGATATTTTGGAGTGTGAGCTGAATTTGTGATCTCCATCAGTTGTGGTGGTAAAAATAATCAGAGATCTTCATCTACAGGTGCTTGAGTTGGTGCTTGATTATCTTAGGTGATTTTATCCCCTTTTTGGATTTATTGCTTCACTAAATTAGGGGTTATTGCTCCTTTTGGATTTAGTGCTTCACTAAATTAGGGGTTGGTGCTCCTTATAGAGGTGGTGGTCTGCAAATAGGGTTTTATGTTCCTTATAAATTTGATTCTCTACTAAACTAGGGGTTGGTTCTCCTTATGGGGTTTTTGCTTCACTAAATTAGGGGTTGGTGCTCTACTAAACTAGGGGTTGGTGCTTTTTGTGGGATTCATGCCTCACTAAATTTGAAACATGGATAAATAGAGTTTTTTTTTCAAAGTGGGTTTCTTCCCGAGGGTTTCCCACTTATATATAATGTTCTTGTGTTGTGTATCTTGTTTCATAATCTCATGATCGAATGTCACACATCTTAATAAGCTCGCATGGTTATGTATGTTGAATAGAAAACTTAATGATGAATGCATGATTTGGTAAATGAAGAAAAATTGTTGAGTGACTGATTCACCCCCCCTTAGTCGCTTTTGCTTCCAATATTTCCTAGAAACAAAGATGAAGCATTTTCATAACATTTCTAGTTTATTCATCACTCTGTCATACCCAAATCATCTTGTAAATAATCTAAATAACTAATTTCACTTGATTTATGATGAATTATTCTATTTAGCACATAATCTAATTGTTATATCTTGTAAATTGCTATATATGTGTATTCTTATATGAATGTTTACTTAATAAACTTAATATGCATCTTGTTTTTAACATGTAGACACTAAATTATGCACTTGGGTACATTTCAAGGTCCATAAACACATTCTAGCATTCATATGATTCCTAAGAAATAAAGCTAGTAATTGATGACGACTATATTTGGCATTTTATTGTTGTTTCTTATTGTCAATCTAGTATTTCACACCCTATAACCCATCGATTTTTTTACTTGTTTATCTTATATGGCTCTAGACACCAACACCTAGAAAGGATGTCGCACTGGGAACCCCCGACCTCTTTTCTACCTTACTCACTCTTTTAGGAATGTTATTTTCTTATGATTTGTCTTTCCAGTCATCAATTACAAAATTCAAATAAGGGAATAATATAAATACATATCTATGTGACCAAAATAAGGGACCAAGCTCTAAGCATATATTATCATCACCTAACCTTGCATCCAAAGGCATCTAAGAGCACTAAATGCATCCATCTAACATCCATTTAAGGTACTAGGGACTACATATTTTGAATACACAACATAGAAAGGGGAAGTTTCTTTATTATATCCACATGTCTATCTACATTGCTACATCTAGCTAGCTCATTATCAAGTGTGCTTGCACAAGGGCATCCCAGGGCATGATTTCTACACACACGCATAAGAAATTCATGGATTTTGAGATGTATTGCAGAACTTGGTCATAATTACACTCAGGCTTGGTTGATCATCGGGGTTAGTCGACTCCCCATATTGCATATTTATTTTTTGGATTCGATGTGGTATTATGGGTTTTGCAGGTGAATCTTTGTTTTGTAGGTTACAGGTGCACTTAGGGATCATATTACGACATACAAGTGGCCAATAATGAATATCATTAACACTTTGTGACACTATAAAAATCATATCCTGACCACTTTCACATTCATGAGTTCCTAGTAGAAGACTCTGTGTGCAGTGGCCCCTGACCCAATCTAGGTGCCCTAGTCTAGCTATATATGACAGTTCCTGAATGTATCATGAGCAATTACAAAAATATCCCTTTTGTTCATCATTTTTCCAGTCTAGATTAGGTTTAGGATTAAGCAAAAATCAGCTAAGTCCTTTCCTCTCTCTCTCTTTCACTTGGGGTTTCATATTTTATTAACTTATTGCTTGTGTCATATTAGTATCTAGAAGATATATATCATAGTGTACATTAAGGTATTCCATAATTAGGTTTTAATAAAATCTATTTTTGTTAAATCATTTGGTGAACCCACATTCAAATACACTTGGATCCTTATTTTTCTTCTCTCATGGCTCCTAAAAATCCTCTAATCTCCTTGCATGACTTGCTTCAAATACACCCATCTTGCAAATATGTTCTTCAAAATCCCTAAACACTATGTATTTCCTCGCAATACATCACTTGCTCAAGTAAGTGCCATTTTTATCATTTATCTAATGACTCTATTGCTCCTAATCCTCCATCCAATCAACCCATCTTAGAGTCCATTCAAGCTTTACACTCTTTGTTTCAAGATAAAATTCAGGCTATGGAATCCATGATTACATCTCTCAAAGCTGAAATCCAAGATCTCAAGGATGCTTCTCAATCCCATGCTTGTTCTTCTTCTACATCTCATCCTCATTCTATGTCTTCTACATGTTCTCATATCAGTGAACCCCAAGTCTTACCACTCCCCACACCTCTCAAGTTTCATTCAAATGTTAAGCAACAAGATATTCTTCCTCAACTCCTCACTCATATATTAATCAACATGTTCATCTCTAGTTGCTACATCCCATTGGGTTCCTAAATCTAATTCATCTATGTTTAATGAGCATCATGTCATCACTTCTATTGTTCCTTCTTCAATCACTCAAGTGTTTCCTATATAACCCACTCCAACTAACCAATCACCTCTAAAGTTCACCCTCCATCAAATCCTCCTACTAAGTCTTCTACCACATCACCAACTCATAAGAAACCTTTAAAAATCATTCCATCAGCTCATCCTAATCTATCTTCTACCACATCACCAACTCCTAAGAAACCTCCTCTAAAAATTGGTCCAACACCTCCTCCTCTCAAGTCTTCTACAATGTTATCAATCCCACATAAGCTACTACCAATTCATTTTTTCAAACAAAATATTCCTTATATTGATGCCCAAGACCCATTTAAAACAACACCACCATAGCATTTTCCTTCTCACATTGGTGCATAGATCTTTGTCACTCATATAGTTGGGGCATCATAACTTCTCCCCCCATTGCATTATATTATTAAAATTTTCTATCATCTAATGCACTTGACGTTCCGTGCTTATTTTTTTATTATTTTCTATGCATCATTACAAACCATTTGATAAACAACATGTATCCTCATTACTCTATGATGCACTCTTGTGCTAAGATTCACACCTGAATATTGAGGGCATATTGCATCCATGAACCTCACACACTACACCTTTCATGATCCACACTTCACAATACATCTTTCTAGCATTTCATTCTCACACAATATACTACCCTATGATGCACTCTCATTCAATGGTTCATAGTTGACTGCGAGGGTCTAAATCTAAAATTAACCTCACCTCTTCTACACTTTACGCTCTATGCTTAATGATATATCTTTCTATCACATAGTTTCAAACAATTTCCCAATGACACACTCTTGATCTATCATACATTCCTTATTGTTGAGGGGTATTTTATAAATGAGCCTCATCTCATACACATCCGTTGGGGGAAACACTGCTCCTATCACACTCATATTGTATACCATTCCATCACATACACTACATCTTGCATATCTTGGTTACACATACTCTTGCTTGATTATACTAGTTATATGTTGCACTTTTCTTACTATTTTAGTCGATATCCATTATGTCATTATATTTTCTATATACACATGCACATTCACTTGGTCTTTAGTTGTGAATGCATACTTCTAATAGATCCTTACACACTGCAATGATGCTTGGTATTGTACCTCTTACCATTCCCACCAAGGCTCTGAGGGAATCTACTTTCTCACATACTACACATGTTATTGTTTCATTCTATACTACGTCTTATTCTTACTAGCACATTATTGTACATTGATACATACATTATTTGACATACTTCTTATCTTGCTAACATGCTAACGAGTGCTTCATGTGTAGCATTTTCCTTAAAAGAACTATTTTCCACCATGGTTGGCTGATACTTTACTTGTTACTATTTTCCATTTCTATTTTATGTTATTTTTGTGGGCTATGCCCTATGTATTGTTTGATCACCGATTATATGGTGTTGGCCACTTCGGCCCTAATTATCTTGTCACATATTGAGAGATATCGATATTTGAAACCTAATTTTTTCGGTCCATCTTGTATGCATAATTTCTTGTTATATTTATTTTATATGACACTTTTTCTACTAAAACATGTTTCTAGCCATATTTTTGCATGTACCTTGGTTTCTACCATGAACATTCCCTCCCCCCTGCAGGACACAATTCATATCAACATCGGTACTCTCTTTGGGCCACATTATCCTAATACATCGCATGCACCCCAAACGAGGGGGAATACATTAGGTGAATCAGTCACCCCATACAATAGATCAAAATGATAGTTCGTTCTTGCACATGTATAGGAAAATAGCAGTCATACATCTAAGAGTGACCTAGAACTTGACTTGGGTCCTCGGTGCAATAAAGACACTAGTTCCTAGGCTCAGACAGGGAGTTCCTAGGTGCATGTTTCCTCCCATAGGTGCTAATTTCTTGGGGACACACACAATTAGTTTCTTAGATTAGCACACTTCATAATAGTTTACATAGAAATCTTCACAAAGATAGACATAGTCCTCCAATAGGTAGAATGCATTCTATCTCCATTCTAATCAAAACTAACATTACATTCGTAAAAATCAAGGGCATCAGTGTACAAAACATGATCACATCATCTACAATGGTCTATAATCGGGAAGAGTCGTGAAAGGAGAGCAACATTATACTTCTCTTC
The DNA here is from genome assembly GCA_018340775.1 of Taxus wallichiana var. yunnanensis. NCBI lineage: Eukaryota > Viridiplantae > Streptophyta > Pinopsida > Cupressales > Taxaceae > Taxus > Taxus wallichiana. The sequence goes on from CM031235.1 coordinate 639,180,692, forward strand.
ACAACACTTGCTCTTTCGAATGAAATCACCCAAAAACTCACTCTTGGTGTGAGATCACCCAAAAACTCGCTCTTTATGTAAAATTTCCCAAAAAATCACTCTTTCGCATGAGATCACCCAAAAAACTCACTCTTCTACAACATTTCAGGACATTTTCTATCCTTTTAACTCTTCACAAATCAGGTGCACACTTTTCATTTACTACTTCTACATGTTTTACATACTTATGAAAAAAAATCGTATACACATCTTTGAGTACTTCTTCGCTCTTCTTTTATAGGTCAGTCCTTAATACATGCAACAAGAAGCAACCCTACATTAAATAAAAATAAACTACACTAACACGTATAACATGGTACAACACATACACATACACCCTTAGGGTCACTTTCCTTTCCTATTTTTCACGCGTCACTTGTCTCTTTGTACGCTATCACCATCACATTCTACATGGTTATTATGTACGCATCTATGATCTACTTTATGTTATCAATTATTCACTCAACAATATAAAGTGGGGAAAATTTAGACGCAAAAATTATGAAATTGGGTACATTTCTAGGTCCATAAACACATACTAGCATTCATATGATTCCTAAGAAAGAAAACTAGTAATTTATGATTGTCTTTGGCCTTTTGTCTTTGTTTCTTATTGTCTATCTGGTCTTTCACACCCTATAGCCCAGTCATTATTTTACTTGTTTATCTTCTATGGCTCTAGATAGTAATGCCTAGTTATGATGACAACACCTAAGCACCCTTATCCCTTCCTGCACCCCTAACCTCTTTCCACCTTACTTTCTCTTTTGGGCACCTTTTATCTTTTGGGCATCTTTTTTTCTTATGGTTCGGCCTTCCAATTTTCAATTACTAAATTTAAATAAGGTAATCATATAAATACATAGCTATGTGACCAAAATAAGGGATCAATCTCTAAGCATTTATTATCATCACATAACCTTATGTCCAAAGGAATCTAAAAGCACTAAAATCATTCATTCAAGGGACAAGGGACTACATTTTTTGCATACACAACATAGGAAGGGGAAGTTTCTTTATTCCATCCACACATCTATCTACATTGCTACATCTAACTATTCATTTACCAAGTTTTCTTGCACAAGGGAATCTAGGGCATAATTTCTACACACATGCGGATAACTACATGGAGTCTGAGATGTAGTTCAATGCTCAGTCATAAGTTCACTCATTCAGGTGATCATTGGGGTCAGTCTAACTCCCCATATTGAATATTTATTTTTGGATTTTATGTGGTATTGTGCGTTTTGTAGTTGAATCTTTGTTTTGTAGGTTACAGATGCACTCGATGATCATATTGTGACATACAAGTGACCAATAACAAATATCAATGACACTTGAGTGACACGATAAAATCATATTCTAACCAATTTTGTAGTCACGGGAACCCATAGCAGACTATAGTGCTCAAATGCCCTTGACCCATTCCATATGCCCTAGTCCATCTCTATCTGACAGTTCCAAAATTTATCTTGACAAATTACAACACAGATAAATTTCTATTCATTAGTTTTCCAATCCATATCGAGTTCTAAGATCAAGCGTAATTTATCTTAGTCCTTTCCTCTCTCTCTTGCACTTAGGGTTTCATATTTTATTAACTTATTTTTTGTGTCATATTGTATCTAGCAACTTTGTCTATCATAATGTACATTCAGTTACTCTTTAATTATGGTTTAATAAAATCTATTTTTGTTAAATCATAACCTAATCCAAAATTTAAATAAGAACCCAATCTTATTTAATTTTTGGGTTAAATAATTTGTATAATTTACATTGATTCATGAAGTGCTAAGATAAATCAGATGTCATGACCTAGTGGAATTGGAGTTTAGGATAAATCATGATGTTTTAAGTTTAGGTAACAAATGTGTATATAGGATAATTCTAAGATAAATGATAAAGTATTACTTGTAAAGCACAAAATATTTGTTTTGGGTAATACATTATTGATTATGTATTCTCCATTGTTTTGGCTTCAAACCTCAATCATACACTCAAAATAAATGAAAATAAATTGGCACAAGCTAACCCTGAACAAAGGCATGTTACATTACATAGTAGTGTGGAATCATGACATATGTAGTTTTATGTAGATCTACTTCTCATGCAAGTGAAGTTTTAGTCCTTCACTTTAATTATATGCTCAATCCATGTAATAATATGAATCCTTTTCTTAGTATAGAACATATGTTGACACGAAAAGTTAAAGTATATGCATACACTTTAGGTAAGCTTGAAAACTTTTCTGGTCTTGTTAATTCTTTGAGTGATAGGTCGATAGTGAATGCCACTTGGTAATTTATTACATTAAGGGATTATCTAAAATATATTGAAAACACACACAGTTTGCAGACAGGAAATTAACACAAAATATTATTTTATTCTTAATATTCCTTCAAGATTGATTACACATATATAGGAAATATACTCCCTAAATAATAGGAAGTAGTTTATAACAACACTCCTTAATTCTCTCACCAAACTTCTATTCATGTGAGTTGTTTATTATGACAACTTCACATATAAACAAATATAATAACAGACCTAACAAATAATAATGAAGCACTAATATAATTATTTCCTAACATTCCCCCTTAGTGCGAACATGGGAAAAACCTACCTTTGTACTGCAACGTGCCGCTACGTAGCATGCTCATGATCTAGATGGTTTCAAGGACAATACCAACAACCTCTGGATGGTTTTCCAAGTGGTTAACCAACAACCACACAACATATGGTTTTGAGGATAGTACCAACAACCTCCTGGATAGTTTTTCTCGGATAACTAACAACCACGATATCATTATGATGCAGTAGTATCAACAACTCTCATCACTATCTCACTGCAGGGAATAACATAGGAAATTCGACTGAAATTTGTTGCTCATACATACATAGAAAAAGCTGACATACTAGAAATGGAACATTGGAATCATGTTCCCCCCCTCAATGTGAAATTTCCACTTATTGAAAAAAAGATTACTGCAAATAAAATGAGGCACACCACACTTTGGAAGCACTAAAAGCAAACCGCACACACACGTGTCACCAAAGCGATATGCGGCCTCATCATTGGCCGACGAGAGGTCGTTGAATGACCTCCAACCTCCAATATCCTGCCTCTGGTTTCATGCTACTAGCTCACTTTGGATTTGGAAATGAGGCTCATTTACAAACTACTAGGTGTCGGTTTCCACCGAAAATGCACCCCCCCACTTGGACGTCGCGTACAAGCGATAATGCGTCCAATAGTTGAAATGTGAGGCAAATTTTTTTTATTTTTACAATAAAAAAATCCGATTAAAGATTGGATTTTTATGACTTTTTTCACACTTCTGACTCAAATTTAACGACGAATCTCTTGACAATATGAAGACTCAAAGTTTGACTAACACTCTTGATTGACAATTGATAGTGATTCACAAATGACATTTGACTTGTATACAACCACAACTTTTAACGACAAACACTACTTCACATAAAAGACACTATGCCACATTATTTCTCTTCATTGACATGCCATTAAACATATAAATAAACATACATGGCATGACTCACTATAAATATATAAACATGAAATACCAAATGTCAATGTATCGTGAAGACCCTTGCTAAACTTGTCACGATTCGCTCCATGATGTTACAGTGTGCATACAGGTTTACTCCTTGTTTTGGAGTAAATGTCAATGGAGTCGATGACATGACTTGAAGTCATTTGAAATGAATAATCGATGTCGTGACTAATTTAAATTTTGACAATATCCATGTGATATTTGCATAGTAGATCCTAAAAATATTGGTGCAGAAAATACGCAGATTCCTGTGAGCCAACTGAAGCTAAATACTTGATCAACAAGTTCGGGATATTATTTCAAATGCACCACATTTCCTTTCTCCACGTCACTTAAAACAATTTGAAGAGATCGATGCTGGAAATAACACGATCTTAACACGAATCTCCTTGTGATCATGTAGTAAGTGAAAGATATACCTAGTCCAAGCTTGCAAATCTTATAAATATGTGTTTAATACTGATCTTGCAGAGGCATCCCGCATAAATAGTGACTGGCGAGGCACGTTTCACAGGTAAGAATATGATCCCAATAAAATAAACTCCAATTGTGAAAACACATAATATCTATGTGAACGTTTAATCGATGGAATATGAACTGTGCAATTAGAAGTCAGAGGGCACTCAAGAAATCATTTACAAATCAAGATATTGGATGAGAATAGATCAAATACAGTCGCATGCATTTAAAATCAGACCTGTGATCTATAGGTATACAGATATTAAAGCAACTGGGCGGCTAAGCTTCAATACCGTGTTGTCTATCAGTGCTGCACATAGACGTCTTCACATAGATATAGGACTGCGAAAAATCTTTGCCTTGATTGTCATACACAGAAATATATTGTGCACAAAAAGTTGGATTTGGCAGTAAACACGATATAATAATTGCGTGCACTTGCGTATGGTCATACTTATTTTTTGATAGGATCGCACACATCGGATCATGAATTCAGAGACTCTCATCTTGGATTGAACCGCTCTGATACCAAATATTGAAAACACACCAGTTTTGCACAGGAAATTAACACAAAATATTATTTTATTCTTAATATTCCTTCAAGATTGATTACACATATATAGGAAATATACTCCTAAATAATAGGAAGTAATTTATAACAACACTCCTTAATTCTCTCACCAAACTTCTATTCACGTGAGTTGTTTATTAACAACTTCACATATAAACAAAGATAATAACAGACCTAACAAATAATAATGAAGCACTAATATAATTATTTCTGACAAAATATTTTCGAGGATTTGTTTATATAAGCATCTCTTTGTTGATTTCCCACACAAATCAACCCCAAGCTCATACATAAGTTTACCATAGGAAAGTTCCCAAATTAATAAATTGACCATTAGGTAGAGGGGACACTATTTAACATGTCGATAATTTCCCAGGACATTATTAGACCTGACTATATTTTCCTTTTACCACAAGTGGTGAAAAGGACTCATATATATGATCATAAGAGCCTTCAAATGTGCATCAAGTTCCCCATAAAAAAATTCTAATATTGTCTACAATAAATCGATGGTAATACAAGTGGTGTGATATTGAATAATATTGAGAAAAGTGTGCCAAAATGAACCCGATGCCCACTATAGGTCTAAGTTTCCTAAAAGGTGTCAAAATTGTTGTTGTCACATGCCTTATACTAAAATTACAAATTTATTATATGTTTGTAATAGCATGTGTTTTCATACCCCAACAAACAAGAATAGATGTTAGTTTCAAAATATTCATTTCCATCCACTATAGAAATTAGGAGTAATTTTTCTTATACCTTAGACATGTGAGTGCGGATGTTAGTTCTAAAATATTCCTAACCCCCATTATAGACATCAGTGCTCCTTTTTTTACTTTTAGTTCACTATTATTCTAATATTGACTTGAATAACTCAACTTGTTTTTAGATGATTTAGGAAGCTTCTCTATATCAACTTGATTATTTTACTTTGATATGTATGCAAACATTGACACACATCAAAGTGGAGCATTATCTAGACACATGATTTAACCAAAAATGATTTAAGAGTCGAGGAAAGGGGGATAATTCCTTTTACTTAATTGAATTTCATATTAGGGTTAGAAATATGATGTATATTTGGTCTTATTAATTAAGCATGTAAGCTAGAATATACATATGTATCAATTTACAAGATGGATAAATCGAAACATGTGTTAAAAGAGTAATACATGAGAATATGAGTGCACTTAGCTACTTAAGCAATATTAGCATTTGATTTTCTAAGGGTTGAGTTTTCTATCACACCTATTCTTGTTCCTTCCCTCTTTCAAAATTGAGGGAACACGACATTGTCACTATAGTCCCTTCGGATGGAAGGAAATAAATTCTTTTTCTTTAGTTCAAATGAAGAAGACGAAGACCAAATTGAAAACCTTTCTATAGATGCCACTTTATGACAAAAAATACCAATTCCTTCTTTGTCTCTTTGTGATGGGAACAATATTTCCCTTTTAATTTGATGAGGATGATTCGACAACCTTACACGGACACAACCTAAATCCCTAAGGGTCCAAGACTTGAGTAAAAAAACATGATGACACAAGACAAAGTAAAATAAATGTCAATAATAAAGGAAAAACTAGTGCTTCGTCCCCTAATCCCAACCAAGCCTTGCTCAATCAAATCAATGCAATGGTGAAATAATTGGCTCTCTTATCCTCTAAAGTCACTAACAATGATACCAAAGGTACCAAACACATGAAGAAAAGTGATGACACCTTCAAAACTCATTTTGAGACTAATAAAGAGAACAACAATCATAAGAATGATAGTTCATCATTTATCCCACAAAATAATTCACCATTTTCTCAAGAGTGGAAAATTATGAAAGATACCATTTTGGGCATGCAAAAACAAAGTAAACAATTAAATTTTGATGAATTATGTCCATATCCTTTGGACATGGACATCTTACAGATAATCTTCCCATGTTCTTTTGAGATGCCCAAGTCTGATAAATACAAGGGCAAAACCGATCCTAGAGAGCATGTCAAATAATTTTTCATGGCATGCCAAGAAGTGGCTTATAATGATATCTTTCTCTTGCACCTCTTTCCTAAGATTCTATGAGGACAAGCTTAGGATTGGTTCTTACACATTCCAAAGGGATCTATCACTACCTTCACATACCTCTCAGATAAGTTAGTTAAACACTTCTCTTTTAAGCTTGGTTCTGAAGTCACAATGATGGATTTTTGTAATGCCAAACAACCACCAAATGAGATATTTGCATAATTTTACAATGATGGAGAGGAATCACAAGTTGGTTCCCATGTTCAATCCCTAAAAAAATAGATGGTTAACATCTTCATTCAAAACCTTAATGACAATTCCTTTCACATGCAAATGTACTACCTCACCAGTTTTGAGGAAGTTATCAAAAAGGAACTCAAATTGAAAAATCCCTTATTTCTAAAGTCTTCATCAAGTCTCATTATAAATAAAATGGGCACAATAAAAATAAAAATAACAACCCTAAAACTTCTCATGATAAATCTAGGTACATCAACCATAACAGTAATGTTTTCAATGATGGTGTAATAGATAATTGCAACATGCACAACTTATAGAAAAACCAATCAAAATATACTAAGTCTAAACAATCCATCACCATTCCAAGAAGAGAAACTCCTCCTCCTTGTGACTATAAATGAAGAAAATATACGTCTTTGGGGAATCTCTTTCAAGCATCTTATAACAGCTAGAAAGTGCCAATATGGTCACTTATCCTATCATGCAACCCTTCCCTAAAGGAGAACCTAAGACAGATTGGTATCGACCTAACACATATTGTGATTTTCATCACATTGATGGTCATCAAATAGATAGATGCAAAAAATTCATAATTACATCCAAGACCTCATTGACAATGGATACATAGTGGATGAAGACCCACCATATACCAAAACACCCAAAAATAATCTAAAGGTGTTTTCTAATCTGTTTCCTAACCATGGTACAAAGGATAAACCTCACAAACATGGTGAATCCTTGAACAATATTGATTATGAATCCATCATATCCTATATTTGACACTCTGTGCATAGTTGAACGTCATTTTTACCTCTCAAAGAAAGTCTATCTAATGTATTTCAACAAATAATAAAGGCTAACATGATTGAATATCAAACTACAAGACCCTTTTCTAATGGGGAATCCAAGCCTAAGTGGTATGAGGCATTCAAATAGTATGATTACCACCTATGTAAGGCCATTCTACTAATAAGTATATACCTCTCCGTCATTATGTTCAAGACTTAATTGATGACGGAGCCATTTCTATAGAGATTGATGACGAAGCTCTCACAACCGATGACACGTCAACTTCCACAAATTCTAATGAAGTTTTAAATGTTGTCCCCACTTATTTACATATTGAAATTCAATAATATCATGATGAAGGCCAAGTATTGTTCCCTCCAAACCAATCTATCTCTTCTACAAATCTTCTTACGTTCATCCAAACAGACATTGAACCTATTTTTGACAACAATCTTATAACATCAAACGATATCTCAACCTTGCTTCAAGAATCCATTTCAACCCTTGACATAACTGTAGATACTCTAGAAGAGGGTCCATCATCAAGAAATTTTCATCTTGATTCTATTATTTCATTTTCAGATCCTATGCCTAACATCTCTATTATTGTTGTCAAAAACAACCACAACAATATTGGATACTTGCAATAATGCAGCCTTTCATGTCCATTATACCTCACATGATAGTTCTTGCAAGCATCTCATTAATGATGATTCCTAATTGTTAATACATCTACCTACGTACATTATACAAGGTACGTATACCCAGGAATATCCTTATACTATATTTTCACACTCTAATTATAAATATTTCATCAAATATATTAATCCATAGCCTCGATGTAGAATTATTGAATATTTTCTATCTACAACCTATAAGGAACCTTAGATATACATATAGAGATCAATCCTTATTTCCACACATTCTTTCACTCACATGTGAATATGAATCTCAACATATTCTCCTCCTCGACAATCCTCCTATAACATCACATATGTATTTTGATCCCATTAAAGAATCATTCAATCATACATCATTTGACTTGGATTTGGTCTACACAAGTCTCTTATCTTAGGACTCATGTAATCATTTGATTCACGCTTCTATCTTGGATCCCATCCGCCCAAGTATCATCACTTAGGACCTATCAAATATTTTGATTCCCTCCATTGACTTAGATATTGTCCGCCCAAGTCTCGTACTTTAGAACCTATCAAATATTTTTATTCTCTCCTTTGACTTGGACCTTGTCCACCCAAGTATTGTAAATCAAGACTTATCAAATCTTTCAATTATCTCATTTGTTTTAGACCTTGTCTTCCTAAGTCTCATAAATCAAAAATTATTGAATCTTTGGATTTACTCATTTGACTTGGATCTTATCTGCCCAAGTCTTGTAAATCGGGACTTATCAAATATTTCAATTCTCTTCTTTGACTTGTACCTTGTCTTCCCAAGTCTCACAAATCAATACTTATTGAATCTTCGGATTTTCTCCTTTGACTTGGACCTTTTCCACCCAAGTCTCATACTTCAGGACTTGTCAAATATTTTGATTCCCTCTATTGACTTGGATCTTGTTTGCCCAAGTCTTGTATTTTAAGACTATTCAAATTCAATAAACATGGACCTCTTTCTTGAAAATTCCATTTCAAACCTATAACGCTAACAAAATTAGGAAAACAAATACAACAGTAAAATTACCAGAATATATTTTTTACTTACATTTTTGTATACATGACACCACATGGGAGAGATCTAGGTAATTCAACATCACAAAATACATTTATACCAACATGGATCCACACGTATCACAAGGTGAGAAGTGATTTAATTCACAAGGGAAGATGACACACATAACCAAGCCTACCTAAGAGGCTTACATAGGGGAGAGGTCATCATTGTAACTACCCCTTATCCCTCCAAGAAGGGATCCTGCTAGCCTTTGGTTCCTCCAAAGCACACACACCACATCAAATTCAACATGTCCCCTTTTCCGTATAACATAACATGCTCTTATACCTCCACTAAGACTAGCCACAAATCCCCTTGTTTCCTCCAAAACAACACACACTTCTTTCGTATTCCTCCCTTCACTAGCTACACCTTATTCCTCCAATAAATAATGATGAAACCTCACCCCAACAAGAAGACAACAAAACCACATGATACACATGATACAAATCATAACTACATTTCCCAATGATAAGGAACAAACAATGATCACATTTCCCAAAATGATGAAGCACAACAATAATCCAACCAAATTACAAACTTATAGATAGGACCTTCCCATGACACGACACTTTCATGAATATTTATTTATTACAACCATGTTTTAATAATCAATCTTAATGGATTGGAGAGTACTTGATACATGAACATACATTCTTTTTCCTTTTTCTAAATTTTTATATCTTTTAACATTTAACTTAAGGTGTTTTTCATTGAATCTGGATCATATACATTGTTGCAATTACTTGTTTAACTTGTTTGTTAATAGGGTATTTATTTACCCATGAGGCTATTATATCTTATTCCTAGGATATGTCTTTAAAGGCGTGTTTACTTGGTTTTGTATCAAACCTTCATTACACAATAGGGACAAGTGTAATACTAAAAGAGGAGAAGTTCGTAGTTTTAAGGATTAAGGGTCACGATTCTTTCATTCATTTATAATTTAATAATTGATTTAGTCCACATTAAGTATTATATAACATGGGTTCTTTATTCACAACAAGAAGGTTTAATCACATTACAAGGAACGTCAAGTTTCACTTTTCCTGTGGATAACATCTCAGGATTACACTCTTGAAGGCCAAGCACTAATTACAATTTTATTACAATTATGTTCGAATAATTAGTTTAAGGATTCGAAGGAACTTAACGTGACAACATAATTTCTCATTTTTGTTTGTATACTACACTTCCTTAGTATTGTTTTACATCCAACTTAAATGCTTTTTTAATTAGGTTCATATGCCTTTTGTAATTAATTATATAACGCATTTTTAATAGGAACATTTGTATGCTCATGAGACTACTAGTCCTTATCTTAGGGATTTTATCTCTAAGAACATGATTACATGGTTTCACATCATACATTAATTACACAATAGGAGGACAAGTGGGAGAAAATAGGGAATAACCTTCATTTAAAAATTGAGGTTCACATTAAAGTTTACATTTTTCATAAACTAATCATAAATTAAAGTTTTATTAAGTTCCACAATTAACTCTTAGCATTATATTATAGAACTCAAATGATAATTGGAATTGGGTATGGAATTCATTTATAACCCTAACTCCTAAATGTGACTTCCAAAGGGTAGTTAACGATATTTTCCACCTAAAGCCTTTTGTTATACTAATGTGTCGACTCAAGAGGGTTTGCATTAGGTTTAAAGTTTGTTTTGCATGGATTAATATCTTAAGAGAACACATTCTCCTTACTACAAACATGACTACCAATCCTAGGAGGAAGCCACATACTCAAGACAAGATTTAATCATTACCATTTCTAACTTTTGGGTTCATGAAAATGTCATTAAACATATAGGCTATGATGGTAACCTCAACTTGGTATGTTATTTTCTTGACCTATAAGGTGCCATCGAGTGTAATGATTTAGGTTCACCATAAATTTTTATTTTATATATTATGAAGAATCACACGAGAAGGGTGGATATACAAGGGTTTTATAGTAAGGTTGACTATTTTATTTAGATTTCTTTCCTACGATTTCAAGGTACATAACACAACATGTTAAATATTTAATCATCAGTTTCACACTAAAAATGCACTATAAGATGTCACATTCAATTTCATTTAACATATATATCCAACTTTTTACCATACATAATTCTGAATCAAAATGACACCCATGGTTAGATGCACATTTCCCCCAAACACCCGTAAACACTAGCAGCTCATACATATAACAAAATTTCAATAATAAACCTTTCGATACATCATAGAATGTTGGTTTAGCCTCTATAATTTAATTTTTCAAATAGCATGTTGATTAAGCTAAATATGGAGTATATATGCCTAATCTAATTGTTATTACAGCAGTAAATAAATATATAATTAAGTACAAAAAGTAAGCCAAGCAAACTAAGTAAGGAAGTATGAAACCCTACGTGCAAAGAGGGGTAGAAACCCTTAGTTGATTCATAGTTTCTCATGGACTATGCCAAAGTGTTGACTAGATGAACAGAGAGAGAGAGTATTACATAAACCCCAGAAAAGTGTGTGAGTTGACGATCTACCTAGAATGGGGTGCCTAGAGAGGGATAGGGGTGCCCGTGGGTGCCCTAGAAATATTTATGGACACTTGTGTCTTCCAAAATGCTCACAAAACCTCCTCCAACTAGTCACTAAGTATTTGTTGTTGTTTTTATTTGATCACTATGAGGTTGCACCAAGATCACCGAGGTTGCTGGAAACTTGCAATGAAATATGAACCTACAAAACCCTTAAATAGAAATCAAATGGTGACAGTGAGAATTTCACTATATCTCAAACCCAATGTAGTTTTGTGTGTGTGCGGAATCATTCCCTAGGTTTCTCTTGTGCATGTCACACTTGATAGTGAGTAAGTAAGCTATATGTAAATAAATGTAATAGACGGGTGCATAAAATAGAATGAACTTCCCTCCTATGAAGTGTATGCAAAATAGTCATCCTTGTGTCCCTTGGATGGTGCTTGATGGATGCAACCTTAGGTGGTGATAGTTGATTCTTAGTGTTTGGTCCCTTATTATGATCACATAATTTTATATTTATATGATTCCTTTACTTGAATTTGGTAATTAACCCCAAAAAGGATGAATACCAAAAAGATAAGATACTCAAATGGATAAAAAGGGCCCAAAGGATGTGAACAAAGTACAAATGGTTCGAGAGGCACCCATAGGGGACAAGGGAACCTAGCGCTAGCATCCTAGGCAAGGCGTTGGTGTCCATGATGATAAATGTCACAAGTATAAAAAGGTAAACTTATCAAGTAAGAGTGTAATACCAATAGATGAAACAAAAAGAAAATAAAAGTGGCCAAAGACATGGGTTGATCAATACTTTTCTTACTTAGGAATTATATAAATAGTAGCATGCAATCGGGACTAGATAATTACCTAAAGTGTGTGATTTTGTGTCTATATTTTCCTTCACTTTATGTTGGTGAGCGGAAATCTCAAGTAACATGAAGTAGATATATATGTATACCTTATAACCATGTAGATTGATGTATAAAAAAAGTGTGTTGAGGGACAAGACAAAGTATAAAAAGACAAAGACCGAGCAAGTAAGGGTGTAATACCAAAAGTGGCAACAGAAAGCAAAGAAAAGTGGCCAAAGACATGGGTTGATTAGTACTTTTATTACTTAGGAATCATATGAATAGTAGTATGCAATCAAGACTAGATAATTACCCAAAGTGCATGATTTTTGTCTACATTTTCCCCCACTTTATGTTGGTGAGCAGAAATCTTGGTAACATAAAGTAGATAGAGATGCACACTGATAACCATGTAGATTGATGTAGAAAAAGTGTGCTGAGGGACAAGACGAATTGTGGAGTGATAAAAGTGTGAAGCGTGGATGCTAAGAAGGAGAAAATGCAAAAAGTGGTGATGAAAATGAACTTAGGGCATAAACACATGTGTAGATGTCATGATGTTCCTATTATTGATGTTGATATTGTTTTTGTTGATGTTATGAATGATTTTGACTACTACTTCCCATAAGGAGAAACCTACAAAAGAGAAGATGAACAAGTAGTCAAATGTGCATGTATATGATCGTAATATGTAAAAATGTGTGTAAGGAAATTATGTAAAATATGAAAATGTGAAAAATGAACATGTGCACATGATCCGTGATGAGGAAAGAGTATAGAAAGGATCTTGAAGATGTTTTAGATGAATGAGTTTTTTGGGAAATATCACACCAGCTTGTGTTGGCTGTGATTTTTGAGGTGATCTCATGTCAATGATGTGGAAGAAGTGTAGGGAGAAAATTCTAGTGTTATCCTCTAACCTTTAACTTCTTCCCACAATGTAGGACACCACTACAAATTCAAACAATTCAATGTGCAAAATTCATAAAATCCAATTCAAGAATATGTTGAACTACCAAACATTGTGTAACTTACCTAGTTATAGGTTTCTAAAGAGTCATGTTGTCTGCTAACTATAAATCTGATCCAAAATTGAAAAGCGTGTTGTACCAAGTGTGTGTGAGTTCTATAGACTATGTTGAACTACCAAATGATGCATTTGGGGTGTAACTTCACCCTGAAAGTTATAGGTTTCTAGGAAGAAACTTTGAAGTGGTGTGATGGCTCGATTGATATAATAGCTACTCGAGACTCCAATCGATATCGAGCTCCACCGAGATTATGTTTATTGGTTGTTGAACACGCGGAAAGTGACCTGTGGGCACCTCATATGGATTTCTAGACAAGGTCATGGAAGTGAGAATGAGAGACGTAGTGGAGCCACAGGACTATGGGTGATTTTCTGGTCTAGTCCAGAAAAGTCTTAGCCTATCGATCTACTATGTTTAGTAAGGAAAGTTGTGTAATAATGTCTAGTGGAAGTGGTGAAGATTTGAATACTAATGTATGCAAAACTAGTGTCAATGTCTAACTAGTTAGCTAGGCCCCATTGGGTTGTGGGACCTGAGGATCACAACCAAAGACTCATGGAGGATGTGGCCCTTGTATGGTCATGTGCGTAATCAAACCTATTTTGCTCAGGAGCAGTCCAATAATCATAGGCTTGATTAGCAGTGATGTTTAGCATATTTAGTTGTTCTATTTTCTCAGCAAAAGTTACAGTGTGTGTAAAGACTATCAAATGTAAACTTGTATCAATGTCAATTATCAATTCCAGCCCATTGGGTTGTGGGACCAAGGGATCACAACTATACGTATTTTCTTGTTGTGGACCATTGATGGTCATACAAAATGAAATGAAATGATTTTAATAAGAAAAATAACTATTAAAGGAAATCTAATCTATGTTTTTGGATTTTCACAATATATCGAGAAAAAAATAAAAAGCAAACTAATCTATCAAAGTAAATGTTTTTGATCTTTTCTAATTTTTAAGCAATGCATTCTAATCTAATAAATAAACTAAAGACAAGTAATCAGCTGGATGTAGCTGGTTACTTGTGTGAATATGTGAATCTAATCTAAAACAAATAACCTAATCTAATCAAAACCCTTCAAACCCTACCTCAGAGGTGAAGAACAAATCATGACCCTGAAAGAGCTATTGTTCCCCACAACTTCCCTGGTAATGTTAAAGAGAAAAATTTCTAATGATTTGATCTACTTGTAATTTCCTAATCAATTGAAATGAACAATTTTTCTACTCTATTTGATATGTAATTGAAACTAGTGATTTGAAATTGACAATTTAACAAATAAAGCAAACAAACACACAATTCCAACTTGGATAAGCAAGAGCTTTGGAAAATCTGGTTGTATCTGTATCTGTCCCCTCAGTTTGTTCCTTTCTTTCTCGAGTGTTCATATGAGTCCAAGGGATTGGGAATGCAAGACAATGGTAGGAGGATGGCACTTGAGCAATGGCAGCTTGAAGGTAGTCTGGATGCAATGCAAGTAGAAGAGAGATAACACAAGAGATCTGAGCTTGGCTATGCAATTCCTAGCAAGATTGTGGCAGAAATACAATGCAAGATACACAAAAATTCTCAGGCCCTTTTTCTTGAATACAAGCATGGAATATATAAGAATTGGGGTTGGGATGTGCCTTCATGCACAAGGCAAGAAGAGGCAGTTCCAACTAACTAAAGCACATGCAAAAATAGAAGAGGGAAGGAGAACCAAGCAATCAAAACTATTTTTAGACAATTTGGCTCATGGATGCATGCTAAAAGTGAAGTTAAGTGAATCATCACATGTTAAAAACATGCATGATGGAATCTGAAAAATCGGTCAGACCACCACCTTGCCCACTTAGGACCCCACCTGTGGGTGGCGGTTTTAGAAAACCACCTGCCAGGGGGGGGTGGTCCTGGCACTAAAGGCCAAAACATGCACAAAAGAAGCAAAAAGTTGAAAAAAGTGTGGGAAGGCTAAGTAAGGATGTCTAGGCTACAAATATACACTGTGAATGGGTTTTGGAGCTCGAACACCTTCTTGAAAGGACTTGAATCATCATTGGGGACTTTTGTAACCATTTTTTGACAATGTAGCACATGTAATTTTGGGTGCATACATATTTCCCCCTCGAGAGAAGTGTCTTAGCCATGAAAAGGCATAAAATGTAGAGTCTGAGTATGGCATTCCCGAAATGGGGAGTTAGAAGCTATACGACACACTGTGTGTCGAAAATCACCATCCAAACTCCCACTACTTGTAAGAGAAAAGAAGACTCAAGTGCAGATAGATAAAAAATATCAAAAAATAAACACTAAACCAAAATGACAAAAGGACTTACCATTTGTGTGGGGATATAGAGATATACCTGCACCAACGCTCCAGCCCTATAAACACATACACTCAAAATGAGGTCAAAACATCATATATATATATATAAATAACTCATTTTTTAATTCATTTGCACATATTTGATTTGGTGAATTTGGAGCTTTGGGCCCATGGTGACCATTTTCGATGAGAGTACAACCAAAATGACCATTACGAGATCATGATCATGCCTCCATGAGTGGGAGATCGACCAACATGGTCTAAGGTTGGTTTTTTTCACTTTTTCCTTTTCATACCTAAAATGTAAAATGTTTGAAAATTTTACCTAGGGGGACTATTTTTAAAAAAATTGTCTTAAATGAGTCTCTAGGGGCCCATAGGGCAGTCTTTTATTTTGTCAAAAATGGTCATTTTTGTGTTTTTGAGCATTTTTAGGGTTAAGGGCGTATTTTGAAAATCAGCTCAGGACCACCCCAAAGTAGGGTGGTGGTCATGGGACCACCCCCACCAGGGGTGGTGGTCTGGAACCACCACCCTATACTTGGGCGGTGGTTTCGAAATAAATGACCAAAACATGCATTAACTTGATTTTTTTTTGGATTTTTGATGTTTTTTCATGTTTTTGGTGAGCTTATCTTCTGGTATACATTACTAACTTTCTCTTTTTCCATGTTTTGGTGAATGCGAAGAGGAGGAGTACATCCATTGGAGCCAGAGAGAGGAGTGTGATTGGCTCCCTGGGATCTTGGATCAATTGACTCAGGCTGAGAGGGACACTCTCTAGAGGGTAGGCATCTGGAGGATTACATGCATGCCCCATGTTGCCCCTGCTAGTCACATATTGTGTGACTTATTTTCTTATTGGGATGCAGACTGAAACACTTTCCGGTTTCTAGGTGCCAAGGGTGAGTGGACCATCACCTTGGAGGATGTATACCACATTCTTGGGCTCCCGATACTTGGGAGGAGACTTAACTCTGGAGACAGCAAATGATCCAGGGATGAGATGACTCAGTGGGCCACCTATATGGGAGATGTCATTGTTTCATTTGGTTTGAAGAAGGGAATCAGGGTCCGGTCCATTTCCACTGCTCCTATTCCTATCATCCATAGAGCCATCATGGGCATCTTGTCCTCACGATTGATCGGGGACAAGGGAGGTGACACCCTACTCTATTTGTTGGGCTCCCATTATTACACAGATCGAGGCACATGGCCACACATATGCCTGGGGAGAAGACATCTTGGGGACTACTTATCATGACTTATACAGGTAGTCAGATTGTAGGGGCATAGTCATTGAGCCACCCCACTCTTGTTATGAGTTGGGTTATGAGCGCATCACCCCCTATGGAAGGGGAGTACATGTATTGGATCCAGGGGTTGTCCAGGTAGTGAGGTGGACAACTATGTCAGTTCTTAGGACCACATCATCCAGTGGCCTCTTTGACCATGACAAACATGGTTTCCACTCCCTACCTAGGACATGGCAGGGTTATGGGGATAGGAGGTGACCACGGTGGTAGCTTGCTCCACCATAGGTCAAGTTAGTTAGTTGATAGGGCGGGAGAGTCGAGACTCATCCATTTGATCGGTTCCTCAGCATTTTGGCCTCCCATATGTATGTTGACATACTTCCCCCAGTGGTACGGTCTACAGACCATTCAGGAGGCCCGAAAGGGCCCTAGAGAGATCTCAGGTTGGAAGTGGTTACCCTAGGTGTGCTATATTAGTTAGGCATGTGTGTTCATGCTCGGGGAAGTAGGTGGTGCCCCTCGAGTGCACCTTTTCTTCAGATTGTGGCCTCCTACTCATAGTGGAGAGGAGGATGAGCCCATTGACATAGACTCTTGATTCTAGGAGCACACAGGAGATGAGACTGAGGAGGAGTCGGTTGGGGAGGGAGGAGATGGAGGATGAGGGGGTTGGTGTTGAGGCTGTGGGGGGCCCATATGGAGGAGGAGGAGAGTGACCCTGAGTGGCATGATACTCAGGATATGCTTGAGAGCAGCACATGAGGAGGTGAGTGCGAGAGAGACATTGGTCTCAGAGGAGACACTTCCTCGAGGTGGGGAAGGGGATGATGAGTCCATGATGGGATAACGTTTGGCCTCTAGCTTTGGGGAGGCCTCACAGCCACCACATAGCATAGCAGATAGCCATGCACTAACCCTACCTAGATGCCCGAGATCCAAGTATGTTTAATACTCTTCTCTCGACTTTGTTAGTTGGAAGCATTAGTTTGGTACTTTCTTTTTATTTGCATTTTTGTGGTTTTCTAACTCACTATTTCTTCTTCTTTTCTTTCTTGCAGTGACTACACATAGAGTGGCGAGAGCTTATTCGATGGGTGTGTGTGGACACCTTGTTGATCCCCTCGGGGAGACCCGAGCTGAGCTGACTAAGGATTCAGGTCAGCCACTTAGCTAGCCCAGCAGACACACACGACATGTTTTTCTCTGTTTGGAGGATAGCGGAGGTGGTGACCTCCCTTTACCCAGGTGGTTGGATATGAGACCACTTGAGCATTTGATGAGGTGGAGCCATTCCCATAGTGAGACCACAACTAGTGGCCACCACCATGAGCATTCACACCATTCGGTTCATTCCCAGCATCATCATAGCCATAGTAGGAGCCCTGGATGTGGCCATGCACCATCCAAGGGATCCCACAGGGATTGACAGGCCATTGGGCCATTTTATTGCTTTGTTTCCATTTTTTCGGGCACTATATGATTTTTTTATATCTCGGGCTCATTGCATGAGTGTTTTGACCATGCCTTAGTGTGTGATGGCATTGTATACAAACTTGACTCACCATGATATATACAAACTTTTATTTTTGGTTTGTAATCCATTGTATCTCGAGTTGAATTTCTTTTGGCTTATTTCTCATGTGTACTCTAGATGTTTAGAATTTCCATTTTTCTATGCTTTTCAAATGCATGCATAGTGGGTGTGAAATGATAACAAAATGATTTCTTTTTGTATTTTATAATGCTGATATATGATAATGCAACACAATGTGATGTTAAACTTTAGTTTCTTTAAGCAATATTTGATACTTCATGTTGTCTTGGAAAAACATGGTGATACTAATGATATGATAAGTAAATGTACTTTCCCCACTCCTAACTCCACACAACCAGTAGGATGTGAGGGCTCAACACCAAGAGCCAAAAAGGGCACAAGTTATGAAAAATTTGTTGAATGGTAATGATGAGGGAAAGACAATGGTTTGACAGAACCAAATTGAGACACTACAACCTCACCCTACTCAAGTTACTTCATAGTTTAGAATGTGATTTGCTTTCTAGTTTATCTAGACTTAGATCCGTAGATGGCCACTTGGTTGACAAAAAATCTGGTTTTGAGGTTTTAAACTCTTTTGGAATTTTGGACATCTAACTCACTTTGTTTTTGACTTATGATTTCACAATATTTGAATGGATTGTTTCTAACTTTCAAGTTTATCAAAGAGACCCCCTACACCTTGCCCCATGCTACTAGTAGGAAGCATGGGCTCATCACCATGGACAAGGAATAGGTGAGTAAGGGCATTTCTCTCCTTTCCCAACCCTACATCACCAGTAAGAGATGCAGGCTCAACACCGAAGGTTGGTAGGGAAAAGAAATGTGTAAAATAAAAAAATTTATGGATTTGCATTTGACTTACTTATTTAGGAAAAATGTTTAGTATGTTCTTATTTCCAAAGAGATATTTATGGGATATAGATGTGACACCATGAAGCTTCTAGAATAGACTATAGGAAAAGACACCTAATCTAGAAAGAGACTATAAGAAAGAACCAAGTATGTAGGCCTTGGTATGGTTACGGTCAAAAATTTGTCTTATCCTATTTGAATTGATGAAATGATTTGGAAATAATTGATGATACCATGAAAATTTGAAGAGATATGATTTGAATGTTTTTCCATTGTTTTTAGAAGTTTTTAGGAGTTGCTATAAGAATAAGTCCCTTGATCACAAATTTTACAGAATGAATTGGAAATGAAAAGTGCAATGCAGATGTAGTAATGTACATATGAAAATGCTAATGGATCATGCATAATACCTCTTTAGGTGAAGAGAGTTCACATATTCATTAAAATCCTCACCCTCTAGTGTACACAAGGTGAAATGCCCCATTTTTGTAGTCTTCTATTACTCGATATGGACCCAACCACTTGGGTCTGAATTTTCTTCCTTCACGGTCTTTTTGTCTATCCATTGTCAAGTCTTAAGACCAAATCTCCCTCATATATTTCACACTCATAAACCTTCTTGTTGTATTTTTCCGAGCCATCCGGTCAGTATAAACATTGTGTCATTGTTTCAACGTTGAGTCTAGCCTCATCAAGACTTTCTAACTGAGAGAGTCATGCTTCTCGATAGCCTTCTTCTCCCAAGATTCCTTGCAGTGAAATACGAGAGACTAGGTATTTTGACTTTGAGTGGTAAAACCACTTCCACACCAAATACCAAAGAAAAGGGGGTTTCCCCTGTTGGTGTTCTAACTGATGTCTGATAGGCCCACAAGGCCGGAAAAATATTTAAATGCCAATCTCATTTTGTTCTCCTTAATGGTCTTAAGGAGGATGGACTTTAATGTCTTATTCGTAGCCTCAACTTGTCCATTGGCCTAAGGATAATAAAGAGAAGTCATGTGATGACTTATCTTGAACTTTGCACACAATTCACGTACTTCATCATTTTTGAAAGATGTGCCATTATCTGAGATAATGACTTGTGGGACCCCATACCTACAAATGATCTGGTTCAAGATGAACTTAGCGATCACAGACCTAGGTACAATGGTAAGAGGCATAACTTCTACCCACTTAGTAAAGTACTATGTGGCCATGATTATGAAGTTATGGCCATCTGTTGATGAGGGAGAGAATTTCCCTATCAAATCCAGGCCCCACATGGAAAAGGGCCATGGGGTTGTAATTGGTTGTAGAGCTTGTGCTGGTATGTGGATCTCGTGGGAGAACTCTTGACATTTATGGCATCTACGCACAAACTCTACTACATCATGCTCTAGAGTGGGCTAGAAATAGCCCATCTGATGTATCTTTTGAGTAGTGGCATGGCCATGCAAAGTGGCCTCCACATACTCCGCTATGTGATTCATAAAGAATATTTTTGGATTCTTCTACGTCAACACATCTTAACAACATTTTGTCAAAGGCTCTATGATAGAGCACTTGTTCCAAAATAATGTACTTAGTGGAATGACATGTAACCACCTTCTTTGTTGTGATGTTTCCCCTTCTAGATACGTATGGTCCACTATAAAATTAATGATGTCAGTATACCATGGACACATAGAAATGGGGGCCTAGTCTTGACAAAGTATACACACTCATCGGGAAGTTTAGATCTACTAGATCACCTCCATCCAATGGATTATCAACCAACCAGTCCATAATGATTTTTCCTTTGATGGATTTCTAATTAACAAATGTTAACTCAAATTCACCCATCAGAGTTATGAAGTGCACCAATTTCTTAGATAAGGATCCTTGTGTGAGGAATGTCCAAGTGTGATCTGACTTAACAATAACCCTCATTTCTTGATTCAACATATAATGTCTCAAATGCTTTTGTCACAAAGACTATGGCAAGGCATTATTTTTTTACTTGTGTGTGTAACATGTCTCATAATCAAGAAATGTTTGACTAATAAAATAGACTACACATTCTCATTTATCATCATCTTCTTGAGCCAACATGCAGGCTAGCAAAACATCCATAGCTCACATGAATACAAGATCAAAGGGATCTGACCTAGGTGGCATGAGCATGGGAGGGGACAATAAGAATCATTTAACCAACTTGAATGCCTCATTGCATTCATCTGTCCAATCAATGCAAAAATCCTTTTTCAAAAAATTGTTGATTGGGTGAATAGAAAAAGTTAAATCAAGGATAAACCTTCATATTGCACCGAGTTTCCCAAGAAAGATCTGATGCTAGACTCATCCGATGGTGGAGTCATTTCTAGAATACACTCGGATTTTGGCTAGGTCAACATCAATCCCTCATGAAGATATGATGTATCCCAAAATCTTGCCTCCTGTTACACCAAATACACATTTTTAGATTCAATGTGACATTATATTTGATTAAGTGAGAAAGGATGATACAAAGCACCTCTGGTGATCACAACATTTTCTAGCCTTAGCCAAAAGGTCATCCACATAGGATTCCACAATCTTATGTATAAGATCATGGAATATATAAGTCATCACCCATTGGTACATAGCACTAGCGTTCTTAAGCCCGAATGGCATAACAACATAACAATAGGTTCCCCAAGGAGTTATGAACATAGTTTTGGCTGATCTTCTTCAGAGATTCTGATTTGATTGTACCCAGAAAACCCATCCATGAGAGACAACAACTCAAAACCATTTGTTACATCAAAAATAACATCGATGGATGGTAATGGGAAATCATCTTTGGGACAAGCCTTATTTATATCCCAAAATTCTATGCAAATGTGGATCTTTCCATTTTTCTTGAGAATGGGGACTATGTTAGACACCCATTGTGAGTAGTCAACTAGCTTGATGAACCCTACCTGGAGGAGTTTCATCACTTCTTCCTTCACCATGAGGGCCACCTTTGGCTTCATGGGCCTTGAATTTTTCTTAATTGGCTTAGCATCTAGCTTGGTGACAAGATTGTGCACTGCAATGTGTGATGTAATTCCCATCATTTCTTTGTAGCTAAATGTGAATGCTCTTTGATGCTCCTTGAGGATATGGGTATGTATTTCAACTTCCTCAGGAGTTAAAGAGGATCCTAGTTTCAAGATTTTTGGTTCTTCCTCGGTCCCGATATTTATATTGATTGTTCCCTCGATTAAGGAGGCATTTCCTTCCTCAAACTTAGGTGGGGCTAGAGGAAACTCTAAATCCCCTCTTCTCCTACCTCATAAATTTTGAGTTCCTTCCTAGGGGAAGATTCTATCATGGGATTTCCAAATAGGAGGAAGAGTGTGGAATTAGGGAAAGATCAACCTCATGATGAGTAAGATGTAATTCTACGAGAGCGTTTAGATATCCTAGAGTTTCTTTGTCAATGTCAATGTGATCTACAATGACATAATCACTCTCAATCTCTATGTATGTCAACATTGGAGTTACCGGTGTCTTACAAACCAAAGGTTTTACATGAACCAAGACCATGAAGTTTGTATCTTCCAACTCACTGCTTGGAGTAAAGTGAGAAGTGGAAGTTGTTATTGAGTCTATGAGGAGGTTCTACTCTCATGGAATTGCTTGATTGATATGAAGTCAAATCTCTTTGTTAGATTCAACACTGTTATTTTGTAGAGTTGTAAATGCTCAACTCTAGTCTCATATACTTTAGATATCTGATTTGTAATAAGTTGTGAATCACACCACCCCTAATATTAAGATCACCCATTCTTTTGGCTATAATGAGACCAAGTAGAAGGGCTTCGTATTCAGCCCCATTATTTGTGCACTTCAAAGTTTAATTTGAAGGAAAAAGGTAGAATCCTTCCCTCATGAGAGGTAAGAATCACACCTTCCTTGTGCGAAAATGAAACTTGGCTCCATCAAAATGGAGATTCCAACAGTTACTTGGAAAAATGGATGTTGGATCATCCTTTGAATCTTCCTCCTTTACCTCAGTTACTCAACCATACAAACCTCATCTACTGGAAGAGAACCGAGTCCCAGGGTATGTCTCATACCCATAGAATCAAATGGAAGAAGGATAGGTAAATCCTTCTCCAATAGCTCAACAATATTTGTTGTGGTTCCTAATGATATTGTCTCTATGATGATGGTTTCATCTTTGACTTTTGGAATGCCTTCGATCAAACCTGTGACTTCTAATTTCGTTGTAGGAACCATATTTTCCTCTGGTATTGAGCTTGTAGGTTTATTTAACTAATTTGTAGGAAGCTCAAACTCAGAGTGGATTCTTGGCCTCTTTTTCAAGTTAGTTAGGTGTATGTTGAAGGGTTTTGGATCACCCTATGCCATAAATACCTTCCCTAAATGTAGGAATCGACTTTCTTGAAACAAAGTGGAGGGAATCACCTTTATGCGATGAATCCAAGGATGGCCAAGGATCATATTATTGTTTTTCTGATCTATAATATAAAACTTAGTTATTACCATCTTTGGCCAAAGGGTGACTAGAAACACTATAGTTTTGATTGATGTTTCCTTGAGGTTTTCATAGCCTCTCAGCATGTTTCATGTTGAAGAGAAATCATTCTCTCCATAACCTATATTTTGAAGGAAAGAGAAGGGAACTATGTTAATTATTTCCACATCATCAATCATCGCACTCTTTATGTAGTTATTATAAATCCATACTTGTAAAAACAACGTTGAATCACCTCTATGAGCTATTTCAGCATCCGTGGGCATCTTATTGATGTCAAATACAAATCCAACATCTCTTTTAGGATGCCCTAGTGGATAGACATCAAATTCCACATGGTTTATTTCTTCTGGAGGAGGGGTGACGTTAATCAAATGACCAAGACCTAGTGCTTCTAGTAGAGTGGCTCTATGAGTAGGGGAATTCTTTAACAAATCCAAGAAGGAAATGTGAGAGAAAGTCTTGGTTAAGTCACTGATCAAGTCATAAGCTCCTACTTAGCTTGCCTAGCATATCACGAATGTCATTCAATATATTTGGGTAGATCGGGATTGGCTGCAAACTACTAAAAACTACTCAGCATTTTCATATCCAAATTCAAATTTTTGAGCTCATGCCCTTCATTGGTGTTCAAGCCAAATTAGAGATTCAAGAAATTAGTAGAAGTCGTGCCCTAGAGCTGTTTAAACCTCTGTTTTTCTCATTTTGAGAAATTCTCCATTTCCGGTCTATGCACGTAATATCCTCTTTGCAACCTCCATTTTTTATCAAAATTGTTCACTTGTTCTATGGCTTGGGTCACCAAATCATTTTTTTGCCTCCATGCCTCTGGTTCGTGAAGGAAATTCAAAAATTGGACTCAAAACAATGAATTTTTCTTCTTTTGCATATTTTCCATAGTTGGGATGACGGGCATCTTTTCCCCATCAAATTTTGACTCCAATGAATGTAGGTACGTGGTCAGATCCTATTAGATGGGGAGGAATGGGATTTTTGGTGAACTTAACACTTTTGGTCACTTTTGGCAAAAATGGTAAATTTGCCCGTGGCCCCGATCAGGCTATAAAGGAAAAATTCAAAGTTGAAGCCATTGTAGAAAATTCAAAGCGAGGAGTGCGTTATAGGGGCACTTTTGGAAATTTAACCAAATTCCCAAAAGTGAAGTAAAAGTTCTAAAATGCTCTACGGCTCCACCAAGGTCTTGGGCCCAAAGTTGAAAAGTCAAAGTGGAAGAGCGGGCCGGTGGAGGAATTTGTGTTTTTGAGCCTTTTTGTAAAAAGGATAAAAGTTAAAAAATGATCCGTAGCCCTAATCAGGAAATAAAGGAAAAAGTCAAGGTGAAGCCCACCGTTGAAAATTCAAAGCGGGAGAGCAGGCCGAAAGGAAATTGAGGTTTTGAGCCTTTTTCCAAAAAGGTTAAAATGTTTAGAAAGGAGCCATGACCTCATCTCCAACCAAAATGTGCCATGTGTCCTAGTCAAATCAAAGCAATGGGCCGGTGGAGGAAATTGATTTTTTGAGCCTTTTTCCAAAAAAGGTTAAAATTTTGAGAAAAGGCTGACCCCATTTTTAATCAAAAGCAACCACGTGTCTAAGTTGAAAATTCAAAGTGGGGGTGTAGGCCAATTTGTTCCAAATTTCCAAATCTCTAAAAAATCACAAAATGCAAAGGGCTTCCCCATGAATCGCTCCATCCCTTTCTACCACATGGACGGCCCGATTTCGAGTTGGAGGAGAAAATCTAATGGTCTGTATTTAAACTAGAAAATTGAATGTAACGGTTGCTTTCCAAGATCTAGTTTTAACCCGCCATAAGCATTTTCTTCACAACAGAGGGATTAGAAAAGGCGTTGAGGATTTGTGAAGTTGTAATGGTTTCTTACAAAAGAATATAATGGCTTCTCGACATCATTCCAAAAAAGGGGGATTGATTTTCAAAAAAACAAGAGTGCTAAGTACACTGAAAAGATAGAAAATGCCATTCTTCTTCTATTTTCTCTTCTTCCTCAAATTTCTTCCATTCTCAAGCTATGTACAAACTCTTCTCGAGCTTCAATAAGAAAAGAAGGAATTTTTTCCTCCTTGATTGAGGAATTAATTAGTACTTTGTGATGAATGAGTTTCATTCGGTCTTGTAGCTTCTCCCATGGATTTTTTTTCTTCTGATTATAAATGCATGTAAATGAAGTTTCTAATTGATGTGTGAGGGCATCTGATATTCTACCCGCAACATTAGTTTTTCCTACCTCCATTCTCACTCCATTTTCCCTTCTCAGACAAAGTTCTTCTCTAGTGAGAAATTGTTAGCTTTGCCACAGGGACAATGGAGTGCCCCTACTGATCTCTAGTCAAAAGACCACCATTGAAATCCACTTTTTCATGCATGCACATACGGAAGTTGTACCATTCAAGTAGAGGGACTTATATTCCCATAGCATTGGCTTGAAACCCACCAATTTGTCCACAAGACAAATTTTCTCACCAATAGTTTTGGCACCCACCGTGGGGCAGATTTTGTAGCATCTACACCTAAAAATGACCTCAAGGTCATAAAATACAAAAAAATTCTAGAAGAAAATTTCTGGAGATTGAATAATCACACGAGACTACATGGATGTAAATCATGGCTATTCTAGGAAATCCTCCTATTGAGAGACCCTATTTACTCTTTCACATCCAAGAAGACATTGCTTCGATCTGAGAGAAGATATTTGGCATAAGAGACAAAGTGTTAGTCAATACTTCATTTCCATAAGGATTACGGACTGGAAGAGGAATATGTTGTCAAATTGGAAAGGTGAAGAAAAATTCCAGCACCCCAGGAGAGCATAAACTTTCAACCTTTGGTGATAGAAGATACACAGCATTGAGCAAAAGAGGACAAATTGATCCCAGATTTGAAGAGCTTGAAAGAGAGACAGTTGTTGAGGAGGATATAAGGGCTTAACTTGAAGAAATAGAAAGACTCCAAATCGAAGCAGAAGAAAGAGAAAAGCAAGTAGCCTTAGCAAGACTGGAGGATAGAAACAGGAATAGAATGGGTGATCGTGAGCGTGAGGAATGCAAGCCCAACATACCATGGGGGAGAAATACTAGTCCACTAGATCTTGCTCAACCACTCCATGAGCTCCTAAGAGGTTCAAGAAAGAACTTCCCAAAATTCAAAGGGGATGGTTCTCATCTCCCAGAAGAACATGTAGCAGCATTCATCACTACTTGTGGAGTGTTGGGAGTTGAAGATGAAGATGTTTCAGTTAGGCTCTTTGTGGAGTCACTCTAAGAAAAGGTTGTTGAATGGTTCTACATGTTGCCCCCAAGATTTGTCACATGTTGGGAAGATATAAGAAGTGTGTTTGAACATAGGTTCAAGAGCATAGAAGATTGTCAAGACCTGCTAGTCCAATTGGTTTAGATGAAGAAGGAGACCTCCGAATCAATGAGATATTTTGTAGCAAGGTATGATAGGTTGACAAGGAGGATCCCAGAAGATGTGTTACCCTCTGAAAACAACTTGAAAATATTCTTCATCAATGCTTTTCCAC
Source organism: Taxus wallichiana var. yunnanensis (assembly GCA_018340775.1). Lineage (NCBI taxonomy): Eukaryota > Viridiplantae > Streptophyta > Pinopsida > Cupressales > Taxaceae > Taxus > Taxus wallichiana. The sequence continues at coordinate 639,208,545 of CM031235.1, forward strand.
TAGAATTTGGTTTCTTCCTCAGAAGATCCCAACCAAGAACCTTAAGGGACGCTAAAGACTTCGTAGTTAAGATTGATGATGATCTAATTCTTTCGGAAAAAGTGAAAGGACAAAATGGGAAGAAAAAAGGTCAAAGTTCAAATCTAGTCACCACTGATCTAATGTTCCAAAAAATGGCAAATGACCTAGTTTCTTTGAAGAAGCGGATGTCACAAATCACAATGAGGAATGCTCCAAGGAGATCAAATCCTCTGACAGACCAATAATTGCTCCACCTCCTCATAGGCTTTCTCTTGAAGCACCATCATTCAATGCTTTCTGTGACACTAGAGAATCAGAAGAAGGAATGGACATTAAGAAAACTGAAGAAGAAATCATGGATGACTACAAAAACTATCTTGAAATTGAAGAGGTCGGCATGCACAATGGCCTAATTGAATACATTGATGATGAGGAGGAAGGTGATGAAGAAGCTCCAAGTTTTTCATGTGTTGTTTTCACTCGTGCACAATCCAAGAATGGTGTTTCAGCCTCAGCAGTTGCAACTAAGAGTAGGAAGAACAAAGAAGATAGCTCTTCAAAGCCTCCACAAAATAAGATCATCAATGAGGATCACCATTACCACCTTCCATGGAATCAGCCAAAGAGAAACCAAATTCACTGGTTGTCAAGGATCACACTATTGCTGTGCTAAGTAAGTCATCTAATTCTCCTCTCAACCTAAAAGTTGTTAAGAGCAATTCTCTTCTTAATACTAGTTCTGCAAGAACATCTAAATTTTAATCGAGGGCTACACCCTCACATCCTTCCAAGCCAATTTCTACATTTGAAAAGGATAACCTAGCACCACAATAATAATAAAACCTCTACCATTTAAGTCCTCATCCACTCACTGGAACCTCTTCCTCACCTACCATAGCTCCATTTGACTTTGTGGAGCATCATGCAAGCAAAACCAAAGTTCAACTCTCTAGATTGAATACCTACAAACACATCCTTCCCAATTTGACAAATTCATCAAGGAAGTCCATGGCGGTAACTTTACACCCCAAATCTATAATTCTAAAAGCTTACTTCCCACACCATCCATACCACCTTCTCAAAACATGCCCTCGGTGCTTCCAACACCAATAGAGTTGAGCCTTTCTACTGTCACTTCTCATCAAAGGCTTCCCGGTTGAACAATTACATCATAGACTCTAGAGCATCAGATAATGTGATGCCAACAAAAGTTACAAATGCTCTTGGCCTCACTTTGACCTGGGAAAATGTCACATGCTATTTAATGGAATCCAAACAAGTTCCATTAGGAGGAGAATCAAGGATGCTCAAGTTGCACTAGTTGATTACCTTGACAAGAAGATACTCTTGACCATTTTGGTGGCAGATATCCCAGCATCTTTTGGTATGCTTTTGAGTAGAAGTTTTTGCAGAGATCTAGGTTTAGAAATAAAAATGGATTGGTCATTTGCAATTATCCCAGTGAAAGGAGAAATGAATAAGTTGTTGTCAGTTAGGAAAATGAAATTCACAGTAAGTAAATCTAATGATCCAAGAGCTAACATCCTCTTTCAATATTGTGGGCTAGGAAACTACTTCCTTACATCAAAAAAGGAAGAGAACTTGCCACTCCTCATGGAGTAATAAGAAGATCAGATTTGGAATAATGGAGTTTGATGGTAGTCATTCCAGAGCGTAGGTTCAAGAGTTGGTGTAGTATTATACTCTCCCTCATAATGAGATATACCATTTTTCCTATAAGTTGTAATTTGATAATACAAACAATACTACAGAGTAAAAATTGTTGCTCTTAGGAATGAATACAACAAAGGACATGGGGATCAAGAAGCTGAGATGCAAAGGTGATGCTGAGATTGTGGTGAAGTAGGTCTACCAACAATATCAGGTAAAAATCCAAGGCTCAAGCACTATAGAAATAGAGTGTGGGACTGCATTGAATCCTTTGATGCATTCTCCATTAAAGCTATCCCTAGGGAGAAAAATGAAAAGGTTGATTCTCTAGTAGTGTCAGCTTCCTTAGTGACACCTCATCCTTATTTTGGAAAAGATAAGGTGACCATTGAGATGGTTTTCAGACCTAGTGTACCAAACAATGCAAATCACTGGCAGGTCTTCAATGATGACAATCAGATCCTAGCCTTCTTAGAACAAAGGGATAACTTCAATAATCTGTTATTTGAAGGAAGTGAAAATCCACACCATGAATCAATCCCCAAAGAAGAGAAGGAAGGAATTGCGGGAATTGATGAAGAGTGGGTAATTAAATGAAAGGAAACAAAATCCCCAAAGGCCTAGTTTCTTTGGAATATCTCTTTAACAAGCATGGCAAGTTCATCCAAGAAAAGAAAAATATTCTTCTCGGTGCCCATCTGATTTCATCAAGAAAACATTGGCACTTCAGAGAATCCAAGGATGGTTAATATTGGTAAATTTTTCTCACTAAGAGAAGAGAAATTTTGTTGCTCTGCTAAAAAAGTACTCAGATGTCCTAGCCTACTCCTATGATGAACTCAAGTCTTTTCAGCCAAAGGAAATGCATCATTCCATTCCTTTGAAGCAAGGAGCTAAGCCCTTTAGGAAAAAACAAGGCCCTACAATCCAAAGATTGTTGATGTTATCAAAGAAGAGGTGACAAATATGCTCAATGCTAGAATCATCTTCCCCATCCACCATTCAACATGGGTGGCTAACATTGTGCTAGTAAGGAAGAAGAACGGGGAAATAAGGATTTTTGTAGACTTCCAAAATCTGAATCAGGCATCTCTCAAGGACAACTACCCTCTTCCAATCATGGATCATATTTTGCAAGCAATCACTAGATCTAAGATGTTCTCTTTGCTTGATGGATTCTCATGGTATAACCAAATCAAGGTGGCAGAAGAGGATTGCAACAAAATATCCTTCACAACACCCTGGGGTAATTTTACCTACAGCAGAATGCCTTTTAGCTTGATCAATGTTGGGGCCACTTTTAGAGAGAAATGGACTTGGCTTTCAAAGATCTGAAATATTGCATTGTCATTTACCTTGATGACCTCATGGTTTTCTCAAAGAGGAGGGGATACCATATCAGTCATTTGGAGTAAGTCCTTGCAAGGTGTAGGAAACATGGCATTTCTCTAAATCCAAAGAAGTGCATTTTTGGAGTCACAAAAGGTAAGTTGTTGGGACACATTGTGAACAAACATGGAGCACACATTGATCCTAAGAGCATCAGATCTATCAAGCATTAGCCTTACCAACTAGAAAAAAGGGAGTTCATTCATTCTTTGGAAAGGTAAACTTCCTTCATCGTTTTTGCCTAAGTTTTCTAAACTGACTAAGCATATAACTTCCATGATGAAGCCTCAAGAAAATTTCAAGTGGAATAAGGAGGGAAAAACAACATTTGAGAATATCAAGAAAGTCATTGCCAAAGCTCCAACTCTTGTATATCTAGATTTCAACAAGGAGTTCATCATGTATTCTTATGCATCGAACATACACTCTCTATTGTCCTTGTACGGAAAAATGATGAAGGCTTGGAAGTACCCATTGCTTTTATGAGCTTTCCTTTGAAAATCACAAGCTAAAGTACAGCCAATGGAGAAGCATGCCTACGTAGTGGTTAAAGATGTTAAAAGTTTCAGATTCTACATTCTCAATTCCCATATAATGGTGATGGTCCTGGAAGTGCAATCAAGTCCATTTTGACTCAACAAGATCCTAAAGAGAGGAAGTTGGATTACAAATACCCAAGATTATGACTTGGAGATTAGGCCCTCTAATCTGTAAGAGGAAATGGTTTGTGCAAGCTGATTGTTGAAGATGAAACTCTCAAGGCTCAGCAGGGAGAAAAGGATGATGTTTTCCCAACCTATTCAGAAGACAATCCACAAGTGCTCTTTGTCACCACTACAAATGAGTGGTATGCGGATATTGCTTACTACCTCACTTATGTAGAATTTCCTCCTCATCTTGACTACAAAAAAAGAAGGACACTAAAGCTAAAGGCATCCAAGTTTGTGATTTGAAATCATGCACTTTACAAGAGAGGCTTAGACAGTTGTTTCCTCAGGTGTGTAGATAAGAAGCAGCAAGAAAAGTTACTCAAATCATATCATGATCAAGCTTGTGGTGGAAATTTCTTAGCAATGGTCACTGCGCATAAGATTCTCGGGGGAGATATTATTGGCCCTCCATCTTTTCAGATACTCAAGACTGAGGTTTCCAAATGCAAAGCATGCAACAATTTGTTGGAAAGCCACAACTAGCTGCATTGCCACTCAGGCCTGTGGTGATTGAGGAACCATTTCAGTAATGGGGGCTAGATTTTATTGGTGTTTTGAATCCTCATTCTAGTGCAGGGCATACTTATGTACTCATTGCAACTGATTACTTCACTAAATGGGTGGAGGCCATTCCAACCAAGCAAGCTAGATCTGAAACAGTCTGCAACTTCATCAAGGAGAATATCATTGTACACTTTGGAGTACCACATAGAAGATTGTTGTAGATAATGCCACCTATTTCTCTTCAAAGGAGCTCACAGAGTTTTATTATGGTTTTGGAATCTCCTTATCTCACTCTTTTGACTACTATCCATAAGGAAATGGTCAAGCTGAGTCAAGCAACAAGAACATTGTGACCATTATTCACAAGCTAGTAGATGAGAATCAAAGGAACTGGCACAAGAAGTTATATGATGCATTGTGGGCCGATAGGATCACTCCTAAGAAGGAAATAGGTATGTCACCTTTCCAAATGTTGTATGGAATTGAGGCAGAGATTCCTCTCACAATTGAGATGCCAGCTCTCAAGCTGCTGCAAGAAATAGAAGATGGTCAATACAAAGACTCCATTGACAAGAGGATCCTCTTCCTGGAGAAGCTAGAGGAAAGCAAGATGCCAAGTGGTGGATATAATTAAAGAACATCAGTTGAAAGTGAAGAAATTTTTTTGACAAGAAGACCAAAGCAAGGAATTTCAAAGTTGGAGATTTGGTCCTGCTATGGGACAAAAGAAGAGAACCAAAGGGAAGCCATGGAAAGTTTGATTCATTATGGCTTGGCCCATTCCAAATCCATGGAGCTTGTGGTGAGAATGTTTTCTCCTCTCTTACTTGGATGGAATGCCATTGGAATTTCCTCAAAGTGGGAAATACTTGAAATTGTATCATCAGTGAAAGTGGGTTGTCCCCTACCTGTATCATAGGTGATTTGCGTAGGTGTGTTTTTCCTTTTTCTGTTTGCGTGGTTTTGGTTTTAGTTTTTGTTTGGTTTTGGTTGTGTGTGGTTTGGCTTGTGTGTTTCCTTCTTCTTCCATTCTTTCTCAGAATTTTACATGACTCTATAAGGCCCAATGGATAAGGCACTAGTCAATGTAATATGTTTTGAAACTTGAGATTCTAGATCCTCACATCATGCCCTAGCAATGCCTAGTTCACGTCATGTCCCCAAGCTAGAGCTAGTTTTGTCTCCCAAAAACTACTCTGCGTTTTCATAGCCAAATTCAAATTTTTTGAGCTCATGCCCTTCATTGGTGTTTAATCCAAATTAGAGATTCAAGAAATTAACAAAAGTAGTGCCCTAGAGCTGTTTAAACCTCTGTTTTGCTCATTTTGAGAAATTCTCCATTTCCTAGTCTGCACATGTAATATCCTCTTTGCAACCTCCATTTTTGATCAAAATTGTTCACTTGTTCTATGGCCTGGGTCATCATTTTTTTGGCTCCATGCCTCTAGTTCGTGAAGGAAATTCAAAAATTGGACTCAAAACAATGAAGTTTTCTTCTTTTGCATTTTTCCACATTGGGATGAAGGGCGTCTTTTCCCATCAAATTTTGACTCCAATGAATGCGCAGTACATGGTCGAGATCCTATTGGATGGGGAGGAATGGGATTTTTGGTGAACTTAACACTTTTGGTCACTTTTGGCAAAAATGGTAAATTTTCCATGTGGCCCCAATCAAGCTATAAAGGAAAAATTCAAAGTTGAAGTCCACGGAAAAAAAAGTTCAAATTTGAAGCCCACTATTGAAAATTCAAAGTGGACAAGCGAGTGGGCCATCGGGGAACTTTTGGAAATTTAACCAAATTCCCAAAAGTGAAGTAAAAGTTCTAAAATGCTCTTGGCTCTGCTTGAGGTCTTGGGCCCAAGTTGAAAATTCAAAGTGGAAGAGAGGGCCAATGGAGGAATTTGTGTTTTTGAGCCTTTTTGTAAAAAAGGTGAAAAGTTAAAAAATGATCCGCAACCTTGATCAGGCTATAAAGGAAAAAGTCAAGGTGAAGCCCGCTTTGTTGAAAAGTCAAAGTGGGAGAGCGAGCCGACTGGAGGAAATTGAGGTTTTGAGCCTTTTTTAAAAAAGGTTAAAATGTTTAGAAAGGATCCGTGACCTCATCTCCAACTAGAACGTGCCACGTGTCCTAGTCAAATCGGAGCAGCAGGCAGCAGAGGAAATTGAGTTTTGAGCCTTTTCCAAAAAAAGGTTAAAATTTTGAGAAAAGGGTTGCGACCCCATTTTTAATCAAAAGCACCACGTGTCTAAGTTGAAAAGTCAAAGTGGGGGTGTAGGCCAATTTGTTCCAAATTTCCAAATCTCTAAAAAATCACAAAATGTAAAGGGCTTCCCCCGTAACCGCTCCAATCCCTTCCTGCCACATGGATGGCCCAATTTCAGAGTTAGAGGAGAAAATCTAATAGTTTGTATTTAAACTGGCAAATAGAATGTAACGGTTGCTTTACAAGATCTGGTTTTAACCCACCATGAGCATTTTTCTTCACAACATAGGGATTTGAAAAGGCGTTGAGGATTTTTGAATTTGTAATAGTTTCTTGCAAAGAATATAATGGCTTCTCGACGTCATTCCAAAAAAGGGGGATTGATTTTCAAAAAAAAACCAGAGTGCTCTATACCTGAAAAGACAGAAAATGCCATTCTTCTTCTATTTTCTCTTCTTCCTCGAATTTCTTCCATTCTCAAGATATGTACAAACTTTTCTCAAGCTTCAATAAGAAAAGAAGGAATTTTTGCCTCCTTGATTGAGGAATTAATTGGTACTTTGTGACCAATGAGTTTCATTCGGTCTTGTAGTTTCTCCCGCAGATTTGTTTTTCTTCTAATTATAAATGCATGTAAATGAAGTTTCTAATTAATGTGTGTGGGCATCTGATATTCTACCCGCAACATTAGTTTTTCCTACCTCCATTCTCACTCCATTTTCCCTTCTCAGAAAAAGTTCTTCTCTAGTGTGAAATTTCTAGCTTTTCCACAGGGATAGTGGAGTGCCCCTACTAGATCTCCTGGTTGAAAGGCCACCATTGAAATCCACTTTTTCATGCATGCACATACAGAGCTACACCGTTCAAGCATAGGGACTTAGATTCCCATAGCGTTGGCCTGAAACCCACCAATTTGTCCACAAGACAAATTTTCTCGCCAACACTCTAGTACTTGAGCTTGTATGTTTTTATAACTGATTTGTAGGAAGCTCAAACTCGAGTGGATTCTTGGCCTCTTTTTCAGGTGTATGTTGAAGGGTTTTGGATCACCTGTGCCACAAAGATCTTCCTTAAATGCAAGAATATGACTTCACTAAACAAAGTGGAGGGAATCACCTTCATGTGATGAATCCAAGGATGGCTGAAGGATCATATTATAGTTTGTTTCTTCATCTATAATATAAAACTTCAGTTATTAGCGTATGTTTCCCAAGGGTATTTGAAACACTATAGTTTCCAAACAAAAGTGTGAGGGAATCACCTTTCGCTGAATCCAAGGATGGCTAAGGATCATATTATAGTTTGTTTCTCATCTATAATATAAAACTTGAGGTTTTTTTCGCATCTCAGTGTCTTTCGTGTTGAAGAGAAATTGGTCTCTCCATAACCTAGATTTTGAAGGAAAGAGAAGGGAACTATGTTAATTATTTCCACATCATCAATCATCGCATGCTTTATGTAGTTATTATAAATCCATACTTGTAAAAACAATGTCAGATCACCTCTATGAGCTATTTCAATGATCCGTGGACATCTTGTTGATGTCGAATACAAATCCAACATCACTTTCAAGATGCCCTGGTGGATACACATCAATTTCCACATGGTTTATTTTTTCTTCTGGAGGAGGGGTGACATTAATCAAATGACCAAGACCTAGTGCTTCTAGTAGAGTGAATCTGTGAGCAGGGGAATTATTTAACAGATCCAAGAAGGAAATGTGAGAGAAATTCTTGGTTAAGTCACTAATCAAGTCATAAGCTCCTATTGGCTTGCCTAGCATATCACAAATGTCATTCGATATATTTGGGTAGATCAGGATTGGCTGCAAAGAATAATCCTTGGTTCTAGTGGTAGCGTTAATTTGAGTTTTAGTTTCCAACTCCACCAACCCCATAATTTTTGTTTGTTGGCAACCATCCAAAGGAGGTGCCACTTATGGGTTTGACAAAGTTGATTCTTTGCGATTATGACTCCCTATTACAATAACTTTTTTTGAATCATTGGATCTATTCTACCATCCCTTGGATGCATGGGGAGAGGATCATTAAAGATTCTGAGTGGTGTGTTCTATGGGGATACCAGTCCCATATAGGTGTTTTGAGTTGGCAATTTGTTAGGTTTTTAAAAACATGTCAACAAATAATTATTTTTTATCCTCTGGAAAATGTTGCAAAACCTTGTTATCTGATCATCGCATGTTCTTACATCATTCCCACGAACCCTATAGAACCCACAATATAAATCATGATCATAATCTCGAGGCCTTTGGTTTGCGCTATGTTGTAGTCCAAAATTGTGGTTATTGTTCGGTTGTTGATTGTTATAATTAAAATTTGGGAACTCTTTCCCTTGGTTTTGAAATTGGTTTGGATACCCACAGGTATTGGTTACGACCTCAAGTCTATGTTTGTCTTGATTTTTGAGGTTGTTTTTATTGTTTGATGATGATAGTTAAAATATACAACATTGGTAGAGGCGAGAAGTTATTGTTTCTTTGATTGTTTTCATTGTTATTGTTGTTGTTTGAAATGCTTGTATTAGGATATCTAACAACATTAGGTTTCTTAGGTTGATGCAGTAACCCCATCCATCGTGACTCCATGATTTTTATTAAGGATTTTTGGTCCTTGATTGTTATTTGTGTTGTTGGGGTAACTGGGTTTATTTTGATTAGGGGTGACTAACCTTCCATTAGCTCCATAAGTATTACGACCACTGTCAATGGTTGTTTGGTCAATTCAAAGAGCACCCTCTAGTACCTCTTCATAACTCCTTAACAGAAACTTTTGAACTTTTTCCTTTGTCTCCCTATTGAGGGAGTGGAGGAAAAAATCACAAAGCTTCATCTGATCCATATTTGGAGTGCTTGCAGAGGAGTAGAGAACCTATCACCACCTCTGAATGAAGTGGGTTGTGGACTCATTGTGCTCTTGCTTGATATGAAGGAATTCCCTAATTCATGTTCTCAAAAGTTTGTTCATATCAAAATCCTTAATAAATTCTGATATGAGTTTCTTGAAGGAGTGTATTGAAGCCTCTAGTATCCTATAGTACCAATTGAGAGCAATACCTTCTAGCATCTTAGGGAAAATATTCAGTAACAACTATGTCCCATGGGAGTAGCTCTCGAATGGCCATTGCGTAAGATTTGATGTGGGCATTAGGATCACCCTCCCCTTTGAATTTCAAAAGATTGAACAAGGGTCTTGGGAGCATGACTGTCTAGATGGAGAATTCTAGAGGATCCTTAAGATATTTAGAATAGGTCCCCATTGCATACATTTCCACCATTTAAGATTCTTGTTGGGGAGATGGATGTTGCATCGATTGCTGAAATGGGACAGCGTAAATATTTTTGGGGCGTATGACATCCCCTATAGTTATCCATATGGACCTAGGTAAGTATACATATCGCCCTGTGGATATTTATAATACATGTGTATGTAGGGGTTGATTACTTTGATATGTAATCAAATGCACGAAGCCAAGGAACATTGCATTTCCAGCTAGTATGGCATTTGAGAATGCACTTTTGGCTGGTGCCTTTTGTAGATATCCATATGTGGCATGAGGGGGAATACCCAAGGTGCATATCCCAGTCAGCAAATATCCAGGGTTTAGAGTACCCGTATAAACTAGAGGATTATGTGTAGTAGGTATTTATCCATAATTTTGTGGATAGGGAGAAGTTATTGCTTGCCACACGTATGAATTTTTAGCATTTTGGGAAAGCTATAGCTCCTTGACTTTGTCTACTAATGTTGAGATGACATTTCCCATTGATGGGGTGGTGATTTTCTTAGGTTCTCTTTGTTGAGCCTTTGGAGGTTGTTGAGGAGTGTGGTATCCTGCTATGAATTGTTCACTATGCTGCCACCCCTCATTAGCAATATTTTCGGTTGGTGGAGGGGTAGTGTTATTGTTTTGGAGAAGAACATCACCTTGTCCTTGTAACCTATCAAAATCTCGGTTCATATTCTAGAAGTTTTGTTCAATCCTAGCTTATCATGCTAAGTATTCCTAATCTAGATGTGGGATTTGGTCTAATTACATGATAATGGGTTGTCAAAACAATGCCCGATGAGATGAACTTGCTTCCCCAATGAAAGTCATGTTGTTTGAGCTTTATTGTTCATGAGGATAAGTCTATGTGATTTGTTCAAGTTCCTTAATACGTACAAAGGAACCAATATTGGTTCCCTAAAGAAGAGGTTTTGAGTAGTTGAGCGGTTATGCCTTGCGTTGAGAGTGAAGGTGGATCATTGTGGTATACATGTTTGGTAGTTCTACATGTCAAAACTCATGATGGGTCGACTATATTCATCGTATCCCAACATATTAATGGGGTATAAGAATACCCACATAATAAAGGATGGATGAAGAATGCGGAAACATTTAGAGACTATCTCTTCACGCAGTTCACCAATTTTTATGATAGAAAATAAACATGTGACCTTCTTCACACCCAACCTCTCGAGGTCGTGCCAGAGACATCCGGCAGTGTAGAATGGAAGTGAATGTGAGTGTGGTGATGGAAATTAAGCTAATTGGGAAATCTTATGTCTTCAACACGCAATATCAAGATCTACAAGTCTAAGGCAAAGAATGCTCTCCTAACCTAAAGTGGTGTGATGGCTCGATCTAATATAATAGCTTCTCGAGAGACTCCAATCGATATCGAGATCCACCAAGATTTTTTTATTGGCTATTGAACATGTGGAAAGTGACATGTGAGCACCTCGTATGGATTTCCAAGCAAGTTCATGGAAGTGAGAGAGAGAGATATATAGTGGAGCCATAGGGACTATGAGAAATTTTCCGGTCTAGTCCGAGAAATTCTTAGCTTGATCGGTTGTTATGTTCAAAGGAAAGTTGTGCAATAATGTCTGGTGGAAGTGGTGAAGATTTTAATACTAATGTATGCAAACTAGTGTCAATGTCTAACTGGTCAGCAAGCTCGTTGGGTTGTGGGACCTAAGGATCATAACCAAAGACTTGTGGAGGTTGTGGCCCTTATATGGTCATGTGTGTAATCAAACCCTGTTGCCAGGAGCAATCCAATAATCGTAGGCTTGATTAATAGTGATGTTTAGTGTATTTAGTTGTTCTATTTTCTTAGAAAAAGTTGTAGGTGTGTGTAAGACTGTCAAACATAAACTTGTATCAATGTTAGTTATCAATTCCATCCCATTGGGTTGTGGGACCAAGGGATCACAACTATATGTATTTTCTTGTTGTGGACCATTGATGATCATACAGAATGAAATGAAATGTTTTTATAAGAAAACTAACTATCAAAGGAAATCTAATCTATGTTTTTGGCATTTTCACAATATATCAGAGTAAAATAGCAAAAGCAAACTAATCTATCAAAGTAAATGTTTTGATCTTTTCTAATTTTTAAGCAATGTGTTCTAATCTAATAAATAACCTAAAGACAAGTAATCAATGTTAATCAAAGAAAACTTGGCAGAAATCCCACAAGAATTTCATGTGGGAAAGCAGTCATATTCAAAGGCTTGACTAGATAGGGAGAACACGGGTGCGAAAGTAGAAGTTCAACTTTCGAGACTTAGCCATTTTTGCTTGTGAAGGTCTATTTTTAGAAATGGTGTGTAGAGCACACAAATGAGGTAGAGACATGCATGCCATGCATTGGATATTTTGGAGTAGTAGCTATGAAGCACTTTCCATAGACATATGCCGAAAATAGATCTCTGCTGTCAGATTAACTACCAGTAGTCTATTGTTAGCGCACTTGCATGTGTGGCTATTTTTGTAATGGCACATGCCTAATAATAGCATGTGACCTATTTTTGGAATGGATAAGTGATGAAGGAAAGTCACTTCCCTTTATATATATGTTGTGAACTATGTAGTAGAGGTACATGTATGATGGTGAATACACAGACATGGACATATACAGAGATATGCATACATAGTGAGATTATGCTACTAAATATGTTATACACATACTAATGTTATTGTAATGAAGTTTCTGTATACTTATTACATTTAATATGATGGAAGATATTGGCTGAATCTAAGTGTTAGTTCTATGTGTATCTAAATCTAGTATGTCTTTGATCTTATCATGGTTAATATTTAGTTTTGTTCTCCCTTAGAGATAGATCTGGTATGCTCTATAGAATGATGTGTTAGTAATGGAATTATATACGTTAAGTCTTCCTCATGCTAACATCTTGCACAAAACCTAAAGAGGACCTTGTACCTTTGCATGCTTCAAGTGAGCACTCGGTCGAGTGAGTGATGTGCCAAAGGCATCTAGGGTCTTATTGGATTTATATCACTAAATTCTAGGTTACATCATTGGTTCCATTGCCGGGACCTCTTTTTCATTTTTTTAGGATGGTTTGTGATGAAGATGTACCATTTAACTCTAGCAATTGTTGAGGAGTGGATACACAACTGGAAGAATAATACACACAAAGTGATTTAGCACTAGATCTAAGTTTAACACATGCGTGTGGGTGGAACAGAATCTGTATGACAATTTATATGAGAGATTTTTCACTATCTTTCCAATAGAATTGTACAAGTGGCTGATTGCTTATGCATCTAAGTGGAATTGGAGGTACCACGCACTTGTCTAGATGTAGGAAGAATTCTAGGACCTTTATGATGTTGATCTAATTTGGACTCGAGTTGTGGATACGTGGTTTTGTGGTGTCTTGAACAGTTATATCTTGGAATACTCAATTTCAACTTATTCGTGTCCAGAGGTAGCTGAATTCTAGTTTTTACGATATCCAAGGGGAGCTTACCTACAAGGCATTCCTCTGGTGATCAAGATCCTAATGGTAACTTTGAATCTGGAGAGTAAACCGATGGCTAACTAAACCTCACCATGCACGGGGCAGGAGTAGGTTTGGTGAAAGATGGTAGACCTAGCAATAGAAAGGAAGAGAGAGGAAAGGTGGCTTAAGTATAATGAGGTGCACGAGAGGGAGATAGAGAAGTAGTGTAACATTGTAGAAAGTATGGCGTTGAGGAGAGAGATGGATCGTGAAGGATTTGAAGCTCACATAGAAGATGTGGAGCCAGAGCATCAAGAACTCCCCATATTACAAAGCATAAAATGGTTCCTCCTCGGCCTCATGTTAAAGCATGTCGGTAGAGACTACGGGATGTGGGCATGCATCTGAATCCACTTGGTAACCTTGCCCTTGTGTTTAGTTTTTAACATCTAGTATAATAAGTAGTCAACAAGCTAGTTTAATCAGTGGGAGAGTAGGAGTGAGTCTTATAAGAGGCATAACAATGGCAGCACAAATGGATTCATTGTTCTACAAAAGTACCTTTTCGGGTGTATCATCAACACAAAATACAAGTGTGCCAATTTTTGGATTAACTTCTAGGAGTAGTAACACTTCACGAGACTATCGGGTGCAGCTCGGTTCCATTATTGGGACACAGAAATACATCTTCTAGTCCGAACCTAGCTACGGGTTTGGGATCGGGAGGCAATAGGTAGCTTTGGTTCGGGTGGATCTAGAGGTTCTAGAGGTAGGGAAATCTGAGGAAGTTTTGGATCGGTGGGCATGGTCCATACCAACCCCGAATATTTACATGGAAATGTCTCTTTATCTTCTAGAGTATAATGGCATAGAAGATGTTCTTTGAACATTTGCATATGTGTGAAATATTGTGGCGTGTAAAAGGAATCATGGCTTTTGAGCATATGGAAATCCAATTTGCCACTACATTACAAGGGTTGCACACAATGGTATAGAAATTTTGACCACTGATCAAACTTGTGTAGATTATATAGCTTTAAAGGATGCATTCCTTAAGGAGTTTCATATCCACGAGTTTGAGCGAAAGAGTATAAGTGCGCTCAAGGGATATTAAGAAAGGAACTACTAAAATTGTTAGGGATTATGATGCATGGTTTAAAATGTTGTTATCAAAGCTTTCTTATGACATACACACAAACCAACATGCACAATGGTTCGTTAGGGGCTTGATTACCCCTTTTAGGAGGGAATTATCACATAAGACAAACTAATTCACATGAAGTACTTGAATTAGCTTTATGCGCTGAGGTAGTTGGGAGCATATATACTAGGGTGAGACCATTTTTAGAAGCACAAATAGTAGAAATGGAAAATAGTTAGAGAAACTATCAGCAAATTTAGCACATGAGATGCACACAGGGATTTGGTGCACAGATTTTGAAGTAGAAGGTCACACAAAGGATAGTTGTCCTCATATAAATATACGCTCATTGTTTATGGATTGTGAAATATGCCACTTAAACCATGATGCTAGCCACTACCCATTATTACAACATGTGATAAGGAAGAATGTTACAAGCTACTGTAAAATCTATAGGTCCGTGACTATTGACACGAAGACTGAGGCTAATTGGAAAGATCCATGGTCTTTATAAATATCGGTGTACAACAGACAGGAGTTATAGATACCTCTAAGGCAGGAATGAGCATCATGATCAAGATCACAATTAGGCATGCTATGATCGAGAATGAAGGGATTTTTAAGGCGATCGTGGCGAGAGGTTGAGAATACCATGGTGGATTCAGAGGACAAGGTTGTGGTGGTGGAAGAGGTGAGTTTCCTCATGCAACAAGTTATACATGTAGATCTCTTGACCACTATAGGCATGAATGTCCTCATAATATTACATGTTCTTTCTATAGAAAGAACCATAGCTATGAAGAGTGTCGGAACTTATATGAGCATCTGAGTAAGAAACATAAACAAGAAAAAAAAGGTGCAGGGATGGTTAGGATACATCATGTTGTTGAAAGTCAATGGATGCCTTAGTTGGAGGAGGAATCGGGGCACTACAAGTGAAGATCACTACTTGTGCTAAGGTGGCACGCACCAAAGATGTATTACGGAAGAAACCTACCATCACTAAAGAAGAAGTTCTTCATTCACGGTACCTAGATCATGCCTATCAAAGGAGGTTTATCAGGATACCATGGAAGTTCTAAGGAATCTTCAGGGTGAGATACAATACTTAAAGGAGTAGAGAAATCATCAGAGACGGTCTAAACTAATATAGATGACTTGAAAGAAGTGTGCAAAATGTTGCGCAAGGAGAACATCATTCCACTATGTTAGGGAGTTGGTTAAAAGGAAACACTCCACACGTAAGTACTGATACTAGATGGTAGATCCTACATCTAAATCTCCCTCCTCATAGCCTAGATTATGAAAAGGAAATCACTCTAAATGTTGTTGTGGATGGATGGCTATTGAGTAATATATTGATTGATACAAGCACCGAAGTCAATGCTCTTACCTTGGATGCATGGGTAAAAATGGGAATACCCTCATTACGATTATCCTCTAATGTGTTATTCATGGCTAAACAGACTAAGGCCACTCCCATGGGAGTTTTGAAATATGCATCCATTACCATACAAGGAGCCAAGTTCACTAGAGACTTTGAAGTTTTAGTCTTTGGAAGAGTCGGATAGCTTCCTAGCTCTATTGGGGCATCCTTGGTGTTATGCAAATAATGTTTATCTTCAGTTCAACAAGGGCTATATCAATTTTGAAAATAAAGAGGAAAGAGTTATTATCCCTTTAACAGAGATGGAAATTACGCACTCTATGTTGAGCCCTTAAGTGAAGAAGATCTAAATGGGATTTATGTACACGCCATCTAAGATCCATGGATAATTGAACCAACCAAAGAAGGAATAATTTAGTGGGAGGATGCATAGTCCATTAGTGATACTATGATTGTTTCATGTGATAATTGGGCTCACAGCACTTATGAGTTGGTAGGGTGTGAAGTAAAGATCATATTCCCTCGAGGCACAAAACCACGTTATGTCAAGATGATAGGTAACAACTCGGTACCTTGTTACACATGAGAAGGGGATCCCATGGTATTCATGTGCACCATGGAATAAAAATGGATAGACCCACTAGAAAGAATAAATATGCTAGCATATACACTACGTGGGACAACAACATGCTGGTGGGTGGTCCACAGGGATAATCTTGTCGAATGGAATGAAATTGGGATTTCTCTTACTACTAGGTTCTTCAGGAGCAATGCATCTACTCAAATATGTACTTATCATGGTAATCAACTTGTTCGGAACATGTTCGAAAGTGTGAGAGACTATGGGAAAAGGGGCGGGAAGCTTTACCACCTTCTCTATGGGTGCACCAGTTTTATTCCACTTTACAAGGTTGCGCGCGTGTTTGCTATGTATATGCAGAACTCCATAGAGAAATTGGAAATTGGTAGAATTTAATTACAGGAATGGCCCAGACATTTGAATTCTTCTCTACAAATCCTCATGTAGATAAAGCATTGAAATTTATCAAGCACTTAACTATGGGGGATAGTGCCAAGGATGAATAACTCCTTCAGAAGTTATTAGATAAAGAAGACTCAGGAGCACTTCTTGATAAAGAACCAGTGGCCGATGCCATATTACTTCAATATGCTTTCCTTAGAAAGAGAAAGGAAAAATGGTCTACTTATTAGATGACTAAGAAGTAGATAATCTAGATGTAAACCATTCAACGGGGAGGCATGAGGTATTGGGCGAAGTGCTGTGGATAATACCATGCGTGCCTATCATGAACCAATGAAGACAAAGCGAGTGAATATTGGAATGAATCTTGGACCTAAGGAAGCCATAATTAGAGACTATTGGTCGACTCAAGTGGAAAAAATCATATAGTTACTAAGGGATTACGAGGACCTATTTCCTAGGGGTACCATGAACTTAAATGCATGCATGAATCATTAGGGGAGATGAAGATAAAACTTAAAGAGGGTTTGTGCAGGCCTAGTTGGAAAGAGACCTTACAGAATGAACCCCATTTGTATGAAAAGGTCAAATAAGATATTGATAACATGTTGAAATATAGAATTATCAAGCCCCTTAAAGAATCAAAATGGGTTAGTCCAATGGTGATCGTATCGAAGAAGGATGGATAGATTAGAATATGTGTGGGCTTTAAGGAGCTAAATGTTGCATGTGTAACTGATCCATTCCCTACGCCATTCACTGAGGAAATACTAGAAGGAGTTGTAGGGTGTGAAATTTATCCATTTACAGATGGGTTCTTTGGGTATCATTAGGTTCGGATTGCCCAGGAGGATCAAGAAAAGACTACATTTACTACTGAATGGGGTAGTTTCACCTATACTGTAATGCCCTTTGGTCTGAAAAATGTGCCTGCTATATTTTCACGCATAGTTGTCCAAGCATTCAAGGAATTCATTCACAACTTCTTACAGGTATATTTAGATGATTAGACGGTGTATGGATTAGTTAAAGATCACTATGAAAACCCACGCTTAATGTTTGAATGATGTATACATTTTAGTATCTCTTTGAACATCAAGAAGTGCATATTTTCTACACCATTTGGGATACTTTTAGGACACATAATTTGTAAGGAGGGTTTGTTGGTTGATCCAACAAAGGTTGTAGTCATTATAGGCCTAAGGGAGCCTACCATTCAAAGTGAGGTGCATGGATTTTTGGGTCATACAAGATATTACAGAAATTTTATCAAAGGCTATGTCAAATTTTCCACACCATTAGAAGAGTTACTAAAAGGGAAAGGTATGTTCTACTGGGGACAACAACAACAACATGCATTCAAGAAATTGAAGGAGAAACTTACTACTGTGCCTATTCTATGTTTTCCTTCATGGGACAAACCATTTCATGTACATGTTGATGCCTCTGGCATGGCCATTGGCACGGTGTTGGCCCAACCTAGAGAAGGTATTGTAGATCATCTTATATGTTTTGCTAGTAGAAAGCTAACTCTTGCAAAATAGTATTACACAACTATGGAGTATGAATATTTTCAATGATCTATGCGCTGCATAAATTCTACCAATATCTACTAGCTACACCATTCGTCTTTTATACAGATCACATGGCATTGAAGTATTTAGTAAATAAACCTATTTTACAAGGGCGCATATGTCGATGGGTGCTTTTATTTCAAGAATTTGATTTCACAGATTATGGTAAACCCAAGAAAAAGTAATTAGGACTAGACCATCTATCAAGAATACAATCGGGATAAGAAGCACAAACAATTGAGGATACCATGCCTAATGCACAATTATACAGTTACAACGCGTGCCATCAAAACTAGGGGACATTGTTGTCTTTCTACCAATAGGGATGGAACTAAAAGAAATGAAATCCTTAGAGAATAAATATCTTGATATACGTGCCACCCGTTATATGTTAATCAGTGGTGACTTGTTCAAATTGGGTCAAGATGAAGTATTGCATCGTTGTGTATTGGAACATGAGTGCATGGGTATTATGGAAGAAGCTCATGGTGGAATTATAGTTGACCACTATGTTAGTGATGCCATAGTACGCAAGATTCTACTCAATGGATTATGGTGGGAGACCCTCCATAAAGATTGTAAGGAATTTAGTAAGGCATGTGATCATTGTCAATGTCTTGGAAAACCAGTCAACAAGATGAAATGCCTCTAAGACCTATTACTAGTGTAGAATTGTTTGATAAAAGGCTATAGATTTTGTGGGTCTTATTTTACCACACCATACACGTTGAATGGATCATGGTACATCATAACTTACACATATTATCAAATGACAAGATGGGCATGAAGTAGTACCTGACAAAGGACTGTATAGTGGCTATAGCGATCTGGTTTCTATGGGAAAATATTATTACAAGGTATGGATGTCCTTTAAGTTTGACCAATGATAGGGGCACACATTTTCTTAATGAGACAATCAAAATTTTATTGGATGAGTTCATGATTGCACACCATAAGACTACACCCTATCATCCTTAGGAAAATGGAACTGTTGAGGCTTTCAACAAAATTTTGAGCCAGACATTGACAAAAATATGTGATGTTGGAAGAAAGGATTGGGATGATAAAGTATTTGTAGTACTTTGGGCATATCGAACAACATACAAAAGGTTAAACAAAGCCACACCCTTTTAGTTAGTGTTTTGCATAGAAGTCATTCTTCCTATGGACTTTATGTTACCTTCTTTATAGTATTAGCATGCTGCTGATAGAGGTCTAGCTAATGAGAAAATTTAGAATAATGGATTGAAAAGATAATTTAATTTGGATGTTCGACGATCCATAGCACATTGGATTTAGAAGCAAAAGAAAAGGCTAGGTAGAAAGTGTAACATTCCAATTTTAAGACTTTAGAAACAAGGGAAAAAAATTGAAACATAATGTTCTCTGTTCTAAATAAAACATCATTTAGAACACACATTCAATGACAATCAATCTCATAACATATAACCATATGCAGTTGTAATGACTCGGTATGCTACCGATCTCTCATTCCATGACTCGGTTACCACAACCGATCTCTCATGTTAACTTAAAGTATAGAATACTTTATGTATACTACATGTACTTGGTTCTCCTACCCTATTCTGTACTTGTGATTTGTTTATAGAACCTATCGAATATTTGTTACCAATATTCATTTGATATCAAGTTTTTTTAAACTAGGTGACATAGGAAAACGTAACCAAATGATTTGCGATACTTTGGGCAAAGATTTTCAACATACTATTCATGTTACTATTCCTAGATGGCATACTCATCATTTCAAAATACGTCCTTCACCTCACTCTTTCGTTATCTTGAATGGTCTTTACTGACTACCGTCAGTCCACTTGCCCAAGGTTTGACCCTAGCCCGGTTAGAAACATAGTCTATTATAGGAAGACACTCACGATGACTTAGGGCATATGGGCATATTCGGTTGACCTAAGTCAACCAATGTGCCAAGGTACCTCGAGTCATTGAAAGTTACTACCTATCCTAAATGTGCTACTAACTTGACTTAGAGAGAAACTAAGTTCAAGTCTAGATGTGCGTAAATCTAGATGAATAAATATGGTAGGGTGTTACCACATGTCAATTACAACACTGTATCCTCGAGAAGTCCCAGAATTCTCATGGGTATACATCTATAGCAATTGGCGTGTGCCAACATCCATTAGAACTGATTCATCAAGATGTACATACCCCCTTAGTGGTCATTACTCATAATTAAATTGGATTAAGGTTTAGATTACAGCAACCATGCCTAACCATAATTCCAACATTTATTAAGTTCTTTACCCATACTTATCCTAGTTAGATATGGAGAACTTCATTAATTCAAGTTTGCATTTTTGTTCATTAGCATGGCATAACAAGCAGTTATCCCAAAAACAGAACAACAAACATCAACATTTTAATCCTTAATGTAACCTAGATGTTCAAATCAAGTGTGGCATCCACCTAGATTCAACTATTGTTTACTTTATAAAAGAAAGTTATAAAGGTTAAGGATCATAACCACTATTCATCTTATCTTTCATTCCTTGGGAGAGGAAGAGTCTTCCTCTACATGGTTAATTGTTAGATTTTTAACATAACCTTTTTATCATTCATTACACATATTGTTTAATTGTATGTCCCATGCATATTTCATTATTAAACTATAGTTGTGTAATTAGAGAATGACATCTTTTGAAATTTAACAATTACTATAATAAGGGAGATTACACTATCTCCTTAATCCAACTCAGTAACTGATAACAACAATAGTATACAAACAGATATAAAGAATACCGTCAAGATATCACTAATATTTCTAGCATACAAGTACTAAATAATTCACATCACAAATTTGATTCCAACACAAAAACTTTTCAATTCATGATTTTAAATATACATTTACAAGACTATGCATTTCAGACATTCTGCATGTCATTCATAATTAAGATCTTAAAATAACATCACTTTTCTTTTCCAATACAACTCAAGGATGATTCAAACTCTTTACATAAGATCCAGAATTAAATAAGCCAATACATCATGAAAGTTCTTGTCTTCTTTTATCACTTACGATGTCCATCTGTAAAATTTCTAGCACGGGTTAGTTCAATGAACTGAGCATGATAAGCACTAAGCATTAAAGTAAAGTGCATTCCACTAATTGTTTCATTAAACAACTCTACTTTAATGAAACAATTAATATACATCATACAAACAATCATAAGTAATAACATCCAGAAAAGAAGTACCATAAAAGAGTATGAATTCACTTTTAAGAAAAGAACTTAATATAATCAGCAACATCAGAATTATATCACAAGATTTAATTGATCCTATCAATTACTTTTAAACAATCAACAAGTCTTGTCATCTAGTTGTTTCATAATTCCATAAGAATAGAAATACACACTTATCTTTTCTAAGCAGTAAAATAAGTTAATTACAGCATAGCTCATATTAGGATGATTCATCTTTCCATATAAACAAAAGAAGAGAATCAATACATTCTTATTTCCCATACACAAATCATCTGAAGGATAGAATCAGGTTTAGAACATACAACACTACCTCAGTCCAAAGATATCAATATAAGGAGTCCATAAATAAAGAGGAAACATCTAAACAAGAATCCCAATTCAATCCAAGTAGATTAGGGAATGAAACAGTCTAACTGAAAGTCTTACTAACTTTTGTATGTTAATATATTATAATTCAAAGGTCTGAAACTAGATGTCAACAAATCCAGGCTATACTCAAGCAAAATAAATCTCTTAACCAATCCACAAGAATTTCCCATCTCAGAAGAGAATCAATTAAAGAGAAGTTTAGTCAATGAACTTATACAGTCAACAGAAAAAGGATCTCAAACATAAAAGGACCCAATCCATAATTCATTTCATTTATACTATGAAATGAAATTCCTTATCTAATTCAAACTTATAAATTATTTATCTTAGGTCCCAAAAGATAACACAAAACCAGACATTCGATTAAAGAAAGAACACTTCTAATTTTTCCATTACAATTCTATCAAACTGGTTTACCCATTTCCATTCACCAAGCTCAAGTTCAATTCAAATCTCAGAATGAAATTCATAGTACAGTCCCTAATAGTAACTATCCCCAAGAGAACATATTTCTTTCTCTATAAAACTTGGAGGTTCAATCAATGAAACCATAAAGGAGTAGAAATCCTCCAACCGTAAAATATTACAAGGGTCAATACAACTCACGACTCAAAGACTAAATTCCCATTACAAAGCATTCAAAATAGTGATATTGTATCCCTTCATACACACTCGATATAATAGGTTTTAGACTCACATTCGATTAAAACCCAAGAATCAAATAAAGATCAGAAGAGAGTAAGAAAACTAAACAATACGTTTAAGATAAGTACTATCCTAAAATTCTTCCAACTCAACTGAATAGATCACCACAAGCCTCTCGAGTTCTAGTTAAAGGCTTATGATAGGGAAGTATTTGTTTCAACATCAAAACAAGAAGGAAAGTAAATAATACATTCCATAAACCCTTTTAAAAACCTGTTCGACTGTTCCAAATGAACTAAAAATCATCAATACCCATAACAAGATATAATTCCAGTCCCTTAATCCTTCTACAAACAATAGTCAAGCCTTCCACAGGACACGGGTTCACTCAGAGCAGAGAAGAATAGAAACACTTCATATTCACATGCCCTGTCATGCTCGAAGAAGGTGGTATAGTCTCCAATACAGAAATACCACAACATATCCAAAAATAAGTTACAAGAAGAAGGTCTCAAAAGAGATTACCAGCTCTACTTTTAAACAAAACAATCTCTCAAGACTCTTTTTGAACAAACAGTCCTTAAATGGATTTAAAGCTTTTCACATCCACAATACCAATAATACTCTAGCTCAAAATACAAGTATAGATTCAAACCCGTCGACTCCAACTCGAGTTCAGAACAATCAAGAGTGGAATATCGGTATAGTGTCTAACATGAGCTTCAACAAAAGTTCATAACTTCACAAGCTTCAATACAAAGTTCGAAAAACATGAATTTCAAATATGAGCCTATAATGAAACCCAAGGCCCTAAATACAAGCTTAGAATAAACACCAATGCTCTATTACGGTTCAAGCATTTCCAATTCCATAAAGAAGAATAAAACTCCAGTTCAGAGCATAAGTACAGAACAAAACTCAACAACTCAACAGTAAGTTCAACATTCATAAGAATTGAATACGAGTACAGTTGTTGAATACAAAGATTCAACCAAAAGTTCAAACTACACCAAGTTCCAACTCAGTCCAAAACAAACACAAGGTCCCAATAAAAACTCAAACAATCAAGCTCCCAATAAAAACTCTAACAATCATTCGAAGCTTCAAGCAACAAGTTAGTCAACTAAACTGTCTTGAACTAAAGTTATAGAGAATACAAGCTATAGAGCTTCAAATAAAAGTTACATAGCAAAGCATGTTTTCACGAATACCACTAATAACTAGTACACATAAAGTCAATAACTGGATCTTCCAAAAACACATAGATTTCATAGAGCTTAAGTAAATAACCAAACTATATGAGCTATCAATAAAAGTTGTTACATGAATCTTTAAATGCATGTTTTCACAATAAATCTAATAACTAGTACACAGCCTTCCCAAAAATACCATTAACAACTCTACTAATTTGAAGGAGATTCACATTCCAAAAACTTCACAAGATTTCATGAAAACATGTAACCCTAACTTTTTCACAATGTGCTCAAATATATTCAAGTGACCAATTGTTTTAATGAATCATTTAGAAATCAAAGTAATAAATCTTAATGGGTAGTGAAGATCAAACTACATGGTTCAAGAACCATTTAGCTCCATGTAGAGAAAAAATCAGAAGAAAAACCAAACAACTTCTTCTTCTCCAACATGCCTTCAGATGGTTTGCAACCAAAACCAAGGCAAATTAATGACATTAAATTACATATTCCATAATCTCTCTTGCACCGCCATCTTTGACACCAAATTGAACTTCAACATACATTTCCAAACTTAGTGATGCCTCCATGTAGATCCACTAAATTTTCAAAATTACTAAGTCTAGCGGTACTCTTCCTATTAAATCAATATCACATCTCATTAATAGCTTAGGAACTACTGGCTCCCACTTACCAATCGACCCATATTCCCTCATACCCCATTAGTTTAGGATAGAAATTTAAGGATATAAACTTCAAACAAATAGATTTCCACCTTAGGTTAGGACATAGCTTAACCAAATAGTATAGGCAATAGGTTAGAAATAACTTAGATCCCTTAGCCCTTCAAAAAAAACAAACAACCCCAACAAACTTAAGCCAACATGCCTTCCTAGATGGTTTGTAGAAAGAGTTAAAAATTTACCAAGTCTTGAATCTCATTAGGATAGACATTAAATTATGACACATTTATATTCTTATCTCTCTCAAGGATCTTGAAGCACCTATTTCCCTTAACGTCATTAAGTGCCCTAAAACACCTCAATCAAGAATTAAGAAAACACACAACAAAATGCGGCGCTTTTCAAGATAATAAATAATTTACAACAAACAAAGTTTATTCCATTATTTCTTTTTAATGAATGTCGGTTTACCATGCAAAGCATTCCTTGGATCATTGAAATGATCGAATAAGTCAATACTAGCGATAAATTTACAACTCTAAAATTTCATTTACATCTTCAACAAGAAGTGAAAATGGATTCCTGAAATCCATATCATTTCAAAATAATGAATCCAATATCAAAGATGATTTATCCATAACAAGCATGATTTTCAAAAATCAAGGAAACACACCTCATTCAAGAAAATCACATGTAGGTTTAATGCAAAGATAAATATAACAGTTTTTTCAAGGTGTTATAGAAAGCATGGCATGACCAAAACATAAGGGACAAGAAGTTTGAGATTGGAAAAATGGTACTTCTTTATGACTCTAAGTTCTTGCGTGATGCCCATTAAAACAACCCACTTGAGACCCAAGAAACAACCTAGGTTTAGTCAGGAAAATTATGGAATAATTTTTTTATTAGAAGTGTCTACAACTAGGTTGCAGAGATGAAAGTTGACCTAACGGGTTCTATAACAAGTTTGATCTACTAGAACATACTTTACTTTTTATTAACAATTTCCATAGGTCACAATGTCCAAATTTTAGGGTTAGAAGTTTTAGTTAGATTCAGGGGGTAATTTAACACCATACCCACTCTCTAACAGCCCATAGTTTCCACTTGATTTTCTCAAACTTAACACATTTAAAATTTCCTTGAATCATTCCCCTTGGATAGGAAATTTTCTCACCTTTCCGGTGATATAAAGAAGTCCTCCTAACTCCTTGTAAAACTCTAGTTATGGACTGGCGGACCTTAGGGGTCAAATTTTCCCCAAGGGGACACGTGTCGAGCGGGAAGAAGAGAAATTTTTGGGTTGGTAGGTCACGGGGTGGTGTTTGAAATTTTCTTTCCCGGGATAAAATTCCCATTTGCACCCGCACCTCCGTTGTGCCACCAGGGACACGTGTTGGGCTCCGAGCTCACACGGGAAGGTTGGAAAATTTCACCAAAAGGAGGGAAAGAATCCAATTGGTGCCCGCGGTCCGCCAGGGACACGTGGTGCTCAACCAAACAATGCAAGAAAGGGAAGAGGGAGGGACATGGTGGAAGGAAAGTTCAGGAGATTTCACCAAGGGGGAGATAAGGGGTAAAAGGCACGCGTGGAGTCTGCAAGCGTCATGAGGAGAGATAACACCGAGGTGAGGGCGGGAGTGCGGGGCCGCAAGGTTTTAAGGGAAATTTTCTTAAAACCAAATTTCAAAAAAAAACAAAGAAGTCACGAGGGTTCGCCCCCTTCACTATCTCCCAGTGCCACATGGTAGACTCTGGTTGGTTGCGGGCAGCGGGAGAAAGATAAAATTTTCCCAAAATTTTTAAAAGGCCCAAGGGCAAAAATAATGTCGTGCCTCCGCCACTACCCCATGAGGACATGTGGTAGCCTCTGATTGGTTACGGGTTGATGGAGGAAATTTTAAAAATTTTCCCAAAAATTTTTCAAAACTTTTTTTTTCTAAGGTTATTTCGACAGGAAATTTTTGGGCCACTGAGCCCGCTTAAGGAAAATTTTCCCGCCAAAGTAGGAAAACTTCAAAGTGCCATAACTTTTGCTAGAAAGCTCGGTTTTGGGAAAACAAGGACTTTATGGAAAGATATCGATTCCCTCTTTGCACAAGAATCATAAATTTTACATTTTGATAAATTTTGAGGGGTTAATTTTATAAAAATGATCTCGTAGGATTTTAAATAGGAAACTGGTAAATTTTAACTTATTAATTTGATTCAATTTGATCTCCTCCTTCACTCAACATGCCAAACAAGCATGGAGGATTGTTCTAGGAAGGATTTAGAATGTTTTAGGAAGGTAAATTTTCTTGATTAATTCCAATTTAAATTTTTCCAACAATTGACAGAAAATGACTGTGAAAGGGATTGGGCTCGATTTTGCAATGTTTAAATTGTTTTCTTAAGTTTTCTTTGTCAATTTGAGTTCCTTGATAATACAACATGCTAAATTTTAACATTTCCAAGTTGATTATAATGTGCAGGCCCAAACTGTACATTTTGATTAAATTTATTGTCAGTTTTAAATTTACAACAGAGATCCATTTCTAGGAAAATTTGTATATCAATTTTATCATTTAAGTGTGGTATTTTATTTCTAATCTAATCTAATACATTTAGTTGTTTATAAACAAATCATTTCAAATCTAAATTGTAAAGTCTGATTTCTAATTTAATATATTTCAAAAGAGACAAAGCAATATAATTCCTTCATACGTATTTCTTCTTTTTCCATTTTTCTAAACAGGGATTCCAATCACAATTTGATATTCCAATTCAACACAACAATGCAAATGAGAGAAAATCTTGCAATTCTTTATTAATTCCAAGTATACAACTTTACATCTTTCCATGTTTGAATGCAATAACACATTTCTATTTCTTTCTTTCCAATAAATAGAACAGTATAAATATCCTTCACATTTCGAATGTACAACTTCCACAATCAGTTACATACATCTTTTCTTCACAAATATAAATATTACAATTTCATCCACTTCAAGTGGGAAAGGTTACAAATGAATTTGTTTCACAAGGGACTATCAAAACTACATTTTCCTTTGCTCCAGAACAGCAACATGCAAGTTTTCTTTTTCTCCAAGTTGATCACAACAAAAGTGGGGGAAAGGCAATGCTCTCCACCCAACCAAGACATCCAATGAAAGGAGAAGTCATCCTTCATCATTGGCCCTGAGCCCCAACCATAATACAATAAGAGGTGTAATTCAACCCATGGCAACAACTGGATTCCACTAAACACACAACATTCTTTCAACATGCATAATTCAATATAAAACACAGTCCAACAAAAATAGCGCTTTCAATTTGCATTTGAAAACCATTCAAACAGAACTCAGGCTTGATCATGTAAGCCAAAAGAGCAAGGACTATGGGGAAGCTACTTATGCCTCCCAAATGGAATTGGGCATCAACCAAAACAAGCCGCTAAAATAATTCATCACACACACATCCTTATGCCCCCACAAATCCCTCCTTATGCCCCCACAGATTTCCTTATGTCCCCCACAAAGTAAGAAATACAAGCTATTTCTTTTCCATGGTGGATCCCAAAACCAAACTCCCTCCACAAAATTCTAATGCCAAAGGAATTCCCTTGTGCTACCCCCCCCCACATGGATTCCCCATAACCTTCTCCTACACCATCCCTATGGCCAGTCTACCCAAATAGCCAACAAATAAATATAAAAAAAAATATGCACAATTCATTCATACACAAAATAAATAAAAATCACAAAAGAAGAGCTAAGCTCCTACCTTTCCATGGTAGTTTTTGTTTCCAATAGCTCTAAACAGCAAAAATGCACCCCAAAGAAGTTTACAAAATGATTCAACAACCCAAAACAAGCAAAGAGTTTGAATCTTATAGAAGATGGAAGAGAAGAGGATGATGTGGATCCTTGTAGGATGCCACATCACACATCCTCAACTCTAAAACAAAAGATAAATTCCATTCCCCCAAGCACAATAAAGAGGTGGGTGAAAATATGACAAGTTACTTGCACACTCCAAAAGCCCACACCCCAAAGGACTGAAAATAAATAAAATGTAAGAGAGTGCAATCAAAACTTGCAACATGATTAATAAAATTCATTATAAAAGTCTAAAATCACCTCTCCAACCATAAGTATGGTTGGTAAATTAAATTTAGAGGTATGGGACAAGTTTTACTTGTCCCACAAGCCTCTAAAAACAGCCCCAAGGAAAAATTCGAATTTCCAAGGAGGTGGAGTGTTTCATACTCCAAAATCTGACTTACACAACTTACACATCCCTTACATATTTAATACAAACAGCCAACAACTTCCATTATTACTTTCCCATATCCCAATTTGATTTATTTAAATTTTAACCATATGATTCTCACATTAATCTACCACAATTTTAAATTAAATAAAATAAAGGAACACATCACTAATAAAATACATACAAACAATAAATAAATCTAACCACATTAATAAAATACACAAACCCATGGTCACATATAAAGGTGATCCCCCATGGGAATCCCTAACAACAACAAACACAACACAATAAAACAAGTTGCCATGGTGACCTTGTCGAATTCACCTAGAATTCCATTGTGGTTGGTCTCCAATCCCCTAATGTTTGTTGTGATATTTAACTTGCAAAATACAAATACCTCCTTTGGCCTTATGGCCATATTAAAACATCCAACATGATATAAATATAATCACAAAATCATCTAAATATGTGAATCACAACAACGTCAAAGCAATTTAATAGAATCACTTACAATTTATATCAACAACATCAAAGTAACAATTGTATCATCAACATATAATGTCCATTTCTAAGTCTACTCACAATATCCAAAGTCACATGTCTGAACAACATCCATAAAACATCCATGTCAAATAGTATATCATCATCCACATATGAGTGTCTCTAATAATCATCGTGCATCATAATCAAATCAAGATCAACAATAATCCATGATCAAATGTCTAACATCATACTAAATCAGAACTATAATAATGTCCATAATGTAATCAACGGATGTCAAGATAAGCATCAAAAGTTGTCAAAGGGAAGTAGGCACTACATCTTGCACCATCCAGAAAACTAAAGGTACATTGGTTGGGGCCATATGTTATCACTTACATCCTTGAAACAGTGCTTGCCGATTAGAAGCACTGATGGAACACGGATACCCGTTTACTTCAATGAGACTAGGTTGAATCCCTACTATAAATAAGCCTTCTTAGTGTTTGTAATAAGGCAGTATTGCCATTTAGATTAGGTTTTATATTTTACATTTCCTTAATGTGTTTCCTTCTTTGTTGTTATGCTTTGTCAATTTAGTTAGTGTGTTGTGTAATAAGTGTGCTTACGTGCATGAAGCTAATTACTATATGAAGCATGTTTATGCACAGAGGACTACACATACTTTTAGTGTGGGGTGGATTGTTGGTATCTAGGTACAAGATTGTGGGAATTGAAAGGTGAAAGGAATAAGCTACTACGAGTGCTCTTCAAGTCAAAGGATTGCTTCTAAAAAGTGACCAAAGATGGAGATGAATGAAGGGACAATATAACGTGAGGTAAGAAGAGGCCATAACAACTACCAATGGAAGGTGTAGTGACAAGGTACTCGGTGAAAGGAAGTGTGTTGAAGAGAATTATGTGACCAAAGGGTAGGAAGGCATCGCTAGAAGGTTATAGCTAGGGTGTGAAGATGTAACGCGTGGAAAGAATGGAATTGATCAATTAATGAGAGGATATTTGGTAGGTGAAGGAGCAATGAATGCATCAAAATTTGAAAGTCTATATAAGGATAAGATGTGAGTTCATTTTTACCATTATGATTAAGAGTATTTGAAAAATAGCTAAGTGTAAAGAGCCGAGTGATTGAATTGAGGTGCAAGAGGTGTGTAACCAGTCATGATGAAGAGATCTATGCACAAAAAGAGCTTGCGTCCCGATGGTGAAGGGTTTGAGTGAAGAAAGGTGATAGAGAGGAGCTAGGGCATGTGATTTCACCTAGGGCACATTGAATTGAGCTAGGGTTTGATTCACACATTGTAGAATTTAAGAGGTGAGTATCTACAAAGGATTGCAAGGTAGAAATGGCACCCAAGAAAGTAGTTACAACAGGAGTGAAGGGAAAGAAGAAGGTGGTCATAGAAGAAGAGGAGATGGCTCCCAAAAGCAATTTTTCTAAAATGCAATATCCAAGAGGGGCCATCATAGGCCAAGAGTGGGATTCTCACATAAGAAGAAGCAAGGTGAGTGAGTACAATCATTGTACCATAGAGAATAAGAAGGATCTTGATGCCTTGCTGAACACAAAGACAAATAAACACACGATAAAGGACGTGTTTGGTGTATGACGATCTTTGGAAAGAATCTCTTGAAGAAGATTGGAGTTTACCAGCTATACGAGATCCCTTACTTTAGGAAATATGAGCCCTTGTACTAGTGGCTCATGAGAAGAGTGCATGAATATTTTTTCTACATTGCAGGATGCAGAGCCAAAATTTCATCCATGCTAATCTCCATGGTAATAGGATTGAAGGGCACGAGGAGAAGATTTGAGAGATGATTTAATAGACAAGGCCACAATATTGGAGACCAAAAAGGAGTTGGGGTATACAAAGGGTCCGCATGACATGGACATAGATAAATTGAAGAAGTATCTAGTTGTACAAGCAACCGCACATCTTGTTATGAAGCTAAATGACCAGGAAAGGTGGTCACAAGTGAATACCATGTGGCTACACATTGCTAAAAAGATGTTTGAAGGGGTAGTCTACAACATTTCATGTTACATTACAGAAACTATCGTTGAGGAAGCATGCATAGGAGGAAAGATCAGCTTTGGAGTTGTTTTGTTGTCGCTAGTGTTCATGGAGATTAGAGTACTTGATGGACCAAAAGAGAAGATATGGGAGTATCCCATGGAGCACAAGTCACCTGCAGAACACTTCAAAAGTACTTGTGTGAAGGATCCATGATAGAACAGGTCAAGTAAAGGGCTGAGAAATGGTATGATAGGCTCTGCGTGGCCTTTGAAGAAGAATGGCGCATCCCCAAGGACTTGCCTTCGGTGGTTGGAAAGGTAGTTCAATTTGTTGTATCAAGTACTTTTGCATATGTACAGTTCACCATGAAGGATTAAGCATAGAGCCCTTGGTGTAAGCTACCTTATGCCTTCATAACAAGGTACTTACAGGCATCGAAGTACATATGTTCTCGGATGCACGGTGCCTAACATTCAATGCAAACAAGGTAGATTGTGACTACCACACGCTAAGGAAGAAATATGTGTATCTAAGATGGGGTACATATATTGAAGGCTCATTTTAGATGTATTAGCATTAAACCAATAAGTTTGGTTGTGTGAGATGTTGGAACAGCATTGGTGTACCTTCAACTGAAGCCCAAGTTGGAGAATACAAGTATTTGGAAGATGAGTTTGCACTTCCAAAACCACCTAGGGGGTAAGCATACAATGGAGAACATCCCAGTGCATAAGCCCACGAGAGACAATTGAGGTAGAGGATGATCGGATGAGTGTGAGGATAGTGGTGGTTTGGAACATAGAGGAAGAAGACATCCTATGAATAAGGATGAAGTTGATCATGCCACTATACCACCTCAGCCACAAGAGGGGGATGATGAGGACTTGGATGTAGTCCAAGGAGAGCATAGATTTAAGAGAGTGTTTAGGAGAACAAGGACCCAAAGTGCTACTCTACAAATAGTGTGCAAATCACCCAGAATCTCTCCATAGAAGGATACAACCGTGAAAAGGAGAAGGAAACTAAAATTGAATGAGGAAGTAGAAGAGCTAAAGGAAAGTGCACCTAATTCTCCTACACCTCTAGAGAACATAGAAGAATAAAAAGATGAGGAAATGAAGGAAGGAGAAGAGGAGGAAAAGGGAACATATGAGACAACTACAGAGACTACTTAGGACATGGAGACACAAGTCCTAAATCTAGAAGCTCAAGTTCCTAAGTAGCCAATGTCTAGAAGAACAAGTGGAGAGCACATTCCACCAGCCATGGGTTATGCAGAGGACATAGGTAAAATTTTCCATGCTTGTTTCCAGAGCACACTGACACAAAAAGGAATTATATGGCTAGGAATTAATGGATGAAGATATGGCTACAATGCGCACAAAGAAGTAGATATCATGGTCAATGCACACACACATGGATGAGCCATATTTTGATGTGTGTGAGGAGTCATGTGTATCAAGGAGTTTGAAAAAGACACCTCAAGCTATTCACATGAAAGTAAATCCTATTGACGTGTTAGATGAATAGGTGAGAAATGCATTGAGGAAATTCTCAACGAGAGGTGTTGAGGTGGAATATGGAAGGGATGCCACAATTAGGGCACTCAGGGAAGAGATTAAAACTAAGGATGGGGAAATAACATGCCTAACACAAGAAAGAGACTTAGCGTAGAAGAAGAACTCTATATTTATCAGCATTGCAGAGGAAATTGGTGATAATTTCATAATATCTAGGCCACACTTAGAGCCAAAGGTACCAAAGACATTTCCTTCAGCAATACACTATGTAGGAAAGTTGGTGGACCTAGTGCTTAAAGATGAGCCTCTACACATTCCATTGCCCGAAAAGATCCATCGCTGCAAGATGCGAGAATGAGAGAAGGATTCATTGATGCGGAAGATTGCATCTTATGAATGATTACTACAAGTACTACAAGAAGAAATAAAGAAATCATACCAAGCCTTAAACATTTTCATAGCTCCAAATGCGCTCATCAACATAAAAAAACACGGAGGAGAACAATGAGGTCTAGAAAGTGATGAAGGATTAAACATTGGGCCACAGTGAAAGATTATCAATGGTTAAACGAAGCACGAGGACACGATAGCAGCCCAAGAACCACACAAGAATCGGCTAGAGGATCTTGGGAAGCTCATTGCATAGAAGATGGATTTACTAGAGGGAAGGATGACTACAATGTCTAGCATTGTGTTGGTCTTGCAGAATGAAAAAGGGGAAATTGTGAAGGATGAACTAGAGTCCATTGTTGTGGACATTCCAGAAAAAGTAGAGGAAGCGCTCACTGAGTGGCAGGCCTTGGAGGTAGAAATAAAGGAGCAATATCTCGAGTTGGTCCTTCAAGTTGAAGCAGATGAAGCTTTCATATAGACATTATTCTTTATTTATAAATAAAATTATTTTTATTCTTTCCATTCAAATTCTTTACTTCAGTTTTGGAGATAACCATTGTCGAGGAGACAATGAGATTAGTGTGGGGTAATGTTTATTAGAGAAACTTGTGGCAGAAATCCCACAAGAAGCTCACGCAGAAATCGAGTCATATTCAAAGGCGCAAATGGATAGGAGAACACGCACATGAAGTATAAGTTTGGCTTTCGGGACTTAGCCATTTTCACTCATGAAGGTCTATTTTTAGAGATGGTGTGCAAGCACATAAACGAGGTAGATACATGCACGCCATACATTGGCTATTTTTGGAGGATTAGATATGAATCACTTTACATGGACACAAGTTGGAAATAGATCTACTACTATCAGTTAACTACCAGTAGTCTATTGTTAGCGTACTTGCATGTGTGGCTAGTTTTGTAATAACACGTGGCTAATAATAGCATGCGACCTATTTTTGGAATGGATAAGCAGTGAAGGGAAAATCCTGCCCTTATATATCTCTACGTAGTAGAGGTACATGTATGATGGTGAATACATGGATAGGGACATATACTGAGAGATATGCATCATAGTGAGATTATGCTACTAAATTTTTCACGCGCATGGTAAACTTGTTATTATAATGAAGCTTCTACAGTATACTTATTGCATTTAATATGATGGAAGATATTGGCTGAATCTAAGTGTTAGTTCTATGTGTATCTGAATCTAGTATGTCTTTGATCTCATCATGGTTAATATTTATTTTTGTTATCCCTTAGAGATAGATTGGGTATGCTCTGTAGAATTATGTGTTAGTAATGGAACTATATACATTAAGTCTTCCTCATGCTAACATCCTACAACAGCAACCCTAAAGAGGGACCTGGTACCTTTGCATGCTTCGGGTGAGCTCTCGGTCTAAGCCGAGTGATGTGTCGGCACATCTAGGGTCTTATAGGATTTTTATCACTAAATTATAGGTTGTATCAATCAACCGGATGTAGCTGGTTACTTGTATGAATATGTGAATCTAATCTAAAACAAATAACCTAATCTAATCAAAACCCTTCAAACCCTACCTCGGAGGTAAAGAAATAATCATGACCCTGAAAGAGCTATTGTTCCCCACAACTTCCCGGTAATGTCGGAGAAAACTTTCTAACGATTTGATTTACTTGTAATTTCCCAATCAATTGAAACAAATAATTTTTCTACTCTATTTGATATGCAATTGAAACAAGTGATTTGACATTGACAATTTAACAAATAAAGCGATAAACACACAATTCTAACTTAGATAAGCAAGACCTTTGGAATATCTAGTTGTATATGTATCTATCCCCTCAATTTTTCCTTTCTTTCTCTGAGTGTTCATATGATTCCAAGGGATTGGGAATGCAAGAACAACGGCGGAGGATGGTGCTTGAGAAATTGTAGCTTGAAGGCAATCTAGATGCAATGCAAGTAGAAGAGATATAGCACAAGATATTTGAGCTTGGCTATGCAATTCCTAGCAAGATTTTGGTAGTAATACAATGCAATGTACACAAAAATTATCAAGCCCTTTGCTTTAACATAAGCATGGAATATATAATAATTGGGGCTGGGATGTGCCTTCATGCAAAAGGCAAGAAGAGCGTTCAACTAATTAAAGCACATGCAAAAAATAGAATAAGGAAGGAGAACCAAGAAATCAAAACTATTATTAGATAATTTGGCTCATGGATGCATGCTAAAAGTGAATTAAGTGAACCATCGCACGTTAAAAACATGTATGAAAAAATATGGAAAAATCAGTCAGGACCACCACCTTGCATGGGCGGCGGTCCACAGCACTAAAGGCCAAAACATGCATAGAAAGAAGCAGGAAGCTGGAAAAAGATGTGGGAAGGCTAAGTAAGGATGTATAGGCTACAAATATACACTGCGAATGGGTTTTGGATCTTGAACACCTTCTTGAAAGGACCTAAATCCTCATTGGGGACTTTTGTAACCATTTTCCACGACAATGTAGCAAATGTAATTTTGGGTGCATACGAGACACCACTCATGATGTTGCAAGACAATCAAGGTTGATGAAGTAAAAATAAAATAGTGTGCACACAAGACAAAGGAAAATCCCACAAACAAGAGCATACAAAGACAAACAATGATAATGAATGTAACAAAAACCATGGAAGCAAATAGACTTATATATAAATGTTGCACATGAAGCACACGTTATCATGTTAGAAAGATAAAACTTATGTCAAGGCATGTATAATGTCATAAAGTAATGTTCTATGAAACAAAATGAAACAATATTACATGTAATGTATGAAATTGGATTCCTCGGAGCCACCGTGGGATTGATAATAGGTAAATTGCCAAACATCCATGTTTTTGTAATAGATCTATAACATATGTGATCACAACTAGAAAGGAACATGAATGTGTATGTGTGTCTAATAAAGATAATGACATACAAGATATCTATCTAGCTTGTGTAATAAAATGTACATGTAAAAGCATAAGTAAGAAAGAGTAAATGCAACCAAGACATGCATTATGTTGTGGATGAGATAAAATGGAATGTAGTGTGAATGATAGGAGAAGTGTGCCCCCCGATCTGATGTGTATGTATGCAATGAGGTTCATTTATTTATTCCCCTCAATAGTCAAGAATGAACTATAAACAAGAGTGCATCATTAGGAAATGGTTTGAGTTGTGTGTATTATAAATATAAGATCATCAAAGTGCAAAGCGTAGAGTGTAAGTGTGTGAGTGAATGAGAAATTTTATTAAATGTGTGAGTGTGATAAGGTCCATTTAATTTTTATGCCCTCAACATTCGAGTATGGACCGTGGAACTAAGTGCATCATTGGGTAATCACCACGCAGCGTGTAGAAGTAAATGCTAGAAAGATATGTCATGAATGCGTAGAGTAGATACTATGAGAAAGAGATGTGATAAGCGTGCGATGTGTGAAGTATATAGTGTGTAGTGTAGTATGTAGTGTGATGTGTACCATGTTGTGTGTTAAGTTCATGTGTCTAGGATGCCTTCGACATTCAAGTGTGAATTTTATCATGAGAGTGCATCATCGGGAAATGACGATACTAGAGTGTGTTAATATGTGTGTGTCATATGTGGAAGTCTAGATGAGAAAATAAGACGCTTGTTGATGTTAGGGGGGAAGAAATAAGTGTGATTCCCCAAAAGTGTGAGATAATAAAAGAGATCAAGTAATGACGCTAAGTGGATCAATGTAAGGAGTTGCTTCCTTAACAAAAGTGATTGGACGCGGTGTAGTCACAAAATCACGCACTTATTACTATTATTATACAATCAGTGATTGTTTTATATATGGATCTTGGTAAGAAAAGTATTCGCTGATGACCCATTCCATAGTCTAGTCATCCGTCTTGTTAGTCATTACCGATGTTGGTCTTGTACATTTATCACTCACTCGCCTGAGTTCCCATCAGTCTTAGGAATTCCTATCTGTCAAGTACTCACTCTTTTATCATCACTTATCTTTGACTAGGGTGCCTATAGAGGGATTAGGGTGCCAGGGTGCCCCGGTCCTAATTCTAGGCATCTTGGTCCACGTCACACTTTATTTTTATTTGTGTTATTAGAGTTTAGTCATTTTTAGTCTTTCCTCTCATTTCTCTAGGTACTAGTTAGAATATCTGGTCATTAGTGTCAAACTTTGAGCAAGATATCCCTATATAAACACAACATACATACTACCTTATGGGCAAACTATTACTATCAAGGGATAGCTATTAGCATAGAGTAAAGGATTACATTTGGGCCTTATTCTACATCACGCACTGCATAGGAAGGGGATTATTCATTCTATTCCATCCACCATTTTGCATTTTATCTAGCTTGACATGATGTCTCTGCGTCATTGGCACTAAGGAAACCTAGGCACATTATTGAACACATAAACACATAGAACTACATTGGTCTGAGATGTAGCGCGGTGCTCAGTCATAATTCCATCCATTTGGAATTAAGGATGGTCTAACCTATTCATTTACATATTTTTAGGGTTTGATGCTTTGTGTGGGGTTTTGCATGTGAT
Organism: Taxus wallichiana var. yunnanensis; assembly: GCA_018340775.1. Taxonomy (NCBI): domain Eukaryota; kingdom Viridiplantae; phylum Streptophyta; class Pinopsida; order Cupressales; family Taxaceae; genus Taxus; species Taxus wallichiana. Next base: position 639,246,269 of record CM031235.1, read on the forward strand.
TCTTCATTACATGTTTGTGGCAACATCAACAAAACAAGTGCAACATTCACCCGACCAAAGGTGAGGTACTGAAAATACCTAAAGACCATATCAGATCAGATTCTAAGTTGTTTTACAGACCAAGGCATGCATAAGTGCCCCTATCTCTCTCCAGGTACCCCAATCTAGCTAGATCTGCCTCTGCTGTTATTTTCTAAAGATTGTTGCAACACTCTGCTCTGCCATTTCATCACTATGTTTAGTCCCAGATCACTATGAGGTAAGTTCAATTTAGGTAAGTACATTCCCCTTTCATTTTATTTCATTTTAAATTATGAAATAAATTATTTAACATTTATACTTCATTTATGTGTCATTTATCATAGTTGTACATTTATGATTTTAATAAAATACAATAGATTTTATTGAATCATTTTGGTGAACTTGTAGCTTAAAACATTTTTCCCTAGGATCCACTAAAACCCTAATGGCTAAGGATAACTCTTCTCCTTCTCAACTAATCATGCCTCATGTTAATATCAATCCTATCTATGATGAGGAAACTATAGCTGAGCTTACAACTCTATATCATGATGTTACTATGCTAGATGATATTCAACAATAACTCTTGGCTAATGAATGCAATATACCTACTAGCTTTGAAAAAAATCTTTTAGCATCGTGTCAGATCCGGCTAGATTTTTTGGTTTTTAACCTTGTTATACATTTATCCATGATCCCCCTTCTCACATTTCCAAGGAAATTATAGATGAATCTCTTATTTATTGCATGCTTCATCTTGACACTAGTACATATGTACATAATGATTCTCCTCCTAGTTAGACCACTACTATAGCTACATATCATGCTTCTCCTATTTCTGATAATGCTTCTCATGATCCATCACATACTCATTCACATACTCATTCACACTATGTTGATGATCCAATTGATGAAATTTTCATATCTGAGTCCCTCTTTGATTTTGATGAAACAATTGATAGTCATGAGTCTACTTCTTTACATACAGCTAAGTGTGAATCTCTTTCTCCATTGTCATCTTCTTATGAGGTTGTATCTACTACTATGTATAACTCATCTCCATCTATTAGTTCATCCCCTCCTATCACTCCATCTCCATCTATTAGTTTGTCTCCTCCTATCATTGCATCTCCATCTAATAATCCATCTCCTAGGGATGTTTTTATTCTATTCCTAATGCTTATATGGACGTTCCATGTCCTTCATCACCTATTGCTTCTTTGGAACCTACACTTAGTGTGCCTTTAGCATCAGCTTCTCCTACATCTCCTCTTGACATCCCTATGATTACTCACAATGGAAAATTACAACCGCTTAACACATTATTTCCATCCTCTACTATTCCTTCACAAGATATCTTTTCTATCATACATATTTTGGGTCATTTACAATCCCAAGTTCAACCACTCACATTAGAAATAAAATCCTATTATGCTTCCATTAATAATAATTCATTACATGGAAACCCTATCCCTAAGAAGATTCATAACTCAACATTTACTAAGGATTTCATCAAGCCTACTTTTCCATGTTTCAATGGTACTGAAACCCCTACTTACATCTTAAACATTTTCATATGGCTATGGCTTCATATTCTAATGATCATTTATTTCTTAAATCCTTTCAACATAGCCTTATAGATGATGTTTTGTAATGGTATACTCTCATACCATTTGGATATGCACTTATCATATTCTAATGATCATTTATTTCTTAAATCCTAAAACTAATATTAATTTAATTAATTTAATTAAATTAATGTGTTATCCTCACTATATTTATTATTTAAATATCTTATTTAAATAATATCTACACAAATAGTTCACTTAGACACCTCACCAAGCTAACTCAACCTAAGACCTATTCTTAGCAAGTTACCATAACTAACTAAGACTTACCCAAACCCTAAAAATCAATGCCTACACTCCCTCTAACCACATTCCCACATGCTCACAAGAAGCTCCCAAGTCTAATCCATGGGATAATGACACAAGATCCGAGGAAATCAGAGGATCTCCCTAAGTTTAGTAAACCTAGAAAATCCCACCTTGACCGACGTCGGTTTCCCTAACCATCGCCGCTAAGCTAAGCCGACCACCATCGGTTTACCCCTTTTAACCCCTAAACAACCTTATTCTCAAGGTTGGAACTTGGAAAAGGTTGGAACATTGGGAGAAAAGTGGATGAGCAAGAATGAAATCTCAAAGAGATAACATCTTCAGAGAGCCAATTCCAGCAAGAACTGACATCCAAGGAAGGAGATTGAGGATCTTCTCCTACACAGACCTTCCCAGCCACATTCTTGATCTATCCAAGCAAAAAAGGAGTGTGCATGCAGCCCATGCAGAAGATTTTCTTCAGTTGGTGATCACTTGCAGCCTTCAAACCCATCATCAACACCTCCATCCTTCACACATAGACTTTCAGAATGAAATCCAAGTAAGTACAACATCATACTTTCCTGGTTATTTCATTTTATCATTATTTTATCATCCATTGTTTATCTTGCTCCCTATTGACCATCTCCAACATTTTTTACCTCCATAGACCCATCAAAACCTCATAAAAACCTATTCCAGTCACCCAATACCTCATCCCGACCAACCAAATCCTTTGTGTAATCACAAAGGAGACCAAAACCCCATTCTGTGACATGTTTCCAGATCTCACAGTAACCGGCGCCGGTTATACCTAACCGCGGTGGTCACCCTGTCACCGACCGACCCTGACCGGTCTCTCTGTGTTTTCCCACACAGCCTTAAACAGACCTATCCACCTAATTTTACCTCACCCTCACTCACTTGTGACCTACCCGAGACCTTTATCGACTCTGCAGAAACCCAAAACCAACCATTTGACCTGTGGATTCTATTCTAGCTTAGCCTGTTAGATTAGATCTATTTTCTTATTGTGTTTTTAAGTGAGATACCTAAATCATTTCAAAATAACAATAGGATTTACCTTGTTTTCAGCATTAATTTGTTTAAAATAGTGGATGATGAACCATCTAGGAAGTATCACGCTTCCCGGATCTAGCTCACGCTAGGCAGTTCACTGCCCATATTGTTTAATTCTTTCTGGTGGTCTTGCTTTCATTACAGGTAGTTCCTCCTAGCCAAAAGGAAGCTCTCACGGTCAGCTATGGATTCGAAGTCATACGCAACCCATCAACCAACATTTGAACAGTATTCCTCCTATGCCCATTACCCTATTTGTTTCATCAACAATTCAAAGAAACAATCTAAGAAAAAGGTGAAACATTTTGGCACACCCTGGGGGGACCCATCCGGGGTTCCTTGCATTTCATTCATTCCTAGGAAAAAATTGTGTGTTTGTTTCCCTTCTAAAAGCGTACACACTAATTTTCTTCCCTAGTAATCCACTCCTTCTTTCTATTTTCTAAAGGAAACTTTTCTTTTGGTGTATTTAAAAAGAATCATTTCTTCATGTTTTCTACATTTTAGTGAAAGAGCATCCCTCTTCCTCTTCATCTTATTGTGTCATCCAATTTCATATTTTTGATTTGGGTTTAAAAATCATTGCATTTCATTCTGATTTTCTACATTAGCTCACATTAATTGAGGGCAACCTATATGCTTGGAGGTCATGACCAGTGATGGTTGACAAACGAATCATAGAAAAGCACTTCTATCCTTTTCTCTTTCTCTGAGTCTTACCAAACCACACAAAAATTCAAATACATACATTCTTAAACAACATCTTACCTAGAAGAAGTTGTAGGTGATCACATGATCATGACACAGTGGGCACCTACAGCTCACTACTCTTGTCGAGTCATACTTCAGAGCGAAGCCCACCCCCACCATAACAAACCTGAAACCTCACCCTTTAGATCTCCTTCTTTGTAGGAAGCCATCCTCACCAAAAACTCTATTTCACAATTCATGTGTCAGTCCCTAAATAGCATAAGCTAAACAAACATAATAGAAAAGGGCACTCTTAGGATCACATTTTCTTAGTGTTTCTACTTGGTTTGCATTTTGAGGTGAAAGATCACGTTCATCACTTTTTTTTTCATCCTTGCATGCTCCTCATCATAGCTGGTGTATTCCAGCTTCACCTGAGTGTGCCTGGGCCATATCACCATCATTCCTAGAATTCTGGGTCTAATTCCACATCAAATTCTAATTCACAACCACTTTTTCTCATCACTGTTTCAATCTCACAGTAACCGTCATCAGTTACCTCTGACCACCATCGGTTAAACTCAACCGACATCGGTTCCAGGTCCTTTTGCTAACCTACTCAAAAGGACATTCTCACTTCACTTTTTTCCACTTTCCATAGTCTCTGTCACTATCATTTTTTTTTTCCCATTAACATTTTACACATCCCCAGATTTGGCATACTTGTCATATTTTTCCTTTCCTCACTGATTACTCACTTGCCCTATTATTTTCTATAAGTGACCGGAGTGTTTACCCCTGACCGACGTCGGTTTTCCTAACCGGCATCGGTTAGCCTGTTTCACATTCCACCCACCATTTGTTACTTCATCCATTTTTTTCACCATTTCACTTTGTTCTTTTCTCTATACCATTTACAGAGAAAGAAGCCCCCACCTGATCAATACTGGTTCACATGGTACTGACCCAAAGACAAGCGAAACCCTCGTGTTCCATGCCAGTTGCCAACCAACCACTCCCACCTAGTCCTTCACCACCTTCTATTTTATCACCAGCCATGGATCCTATCCAGCCTACTAATATCACTACCAGAGATGAGGAGTTCACATGACTCCTTGACCAAACCCTGTTGCCTTGCAGTTTTACCTCTCCCATTCATCCACTCGAGATGCCTCGGGTCAGTTGATATATAGACATGCCCATATCTATCCCCCCGACTCTCACACCCACTTCCACATCAGCCCCATCTGGCTCCATGCTACCTACATCCACCTTACCCCCAGTCATTTTGCAGTTAGGTTTCATACCCCCCATGACTTGCCATGTGTCTATTACCTCTGTGGCACCCATTACATCCACCATACCCTCGATCGATTACCCCAAACACAACCTCATCCATCCCTCATGTCTCACACATACCTGTAGCTACATTCCCACCTCCAGTGTTGGTGACCCCTACCCCATTTCAGAATGTAGTTCTTTCCATTCCACAATCATTAGCCCCTATTTCCACTAGGGTTACCACGACCCTTCCTCCCCCATATACATACTACCAACAACCACCTGTTTCATCTATTATTCATTCCGGTATGTACCCCCTATTTCATTGCCTTCTTCTCCACCACCTTACATGGCAGCCCCATACACTGGAATGCCACACCCATTATATGTCCAAAACCAACCTCCTCACACTATAGGAGGCATCCAATCATCACAACCCACCAACGACCTAATTAAATTGATGATGGACAAGATGCAAACACTGGAGGCATCGGTTTCTGGCTCCCGCAACACTCTCACTTATGATGAGATTTGCAACGAGCCTATTCACCCATCCATTCCCATCCGTTCATACCATGTGCATTGGGAAATGCCTAAATTCAACCGCTTCAATAGTAAGGAAGACCCACAACAACATTTGCACTCATTTAAACATGGATGTTATTTGATTGCTCATGATGATGCCTTACTTTTGAGAACTTTTCCCATGTCCCTCACTGACCTACATTAGATTGGTATAGTGGGTTACCCAAACACTCCATATTTTCATTCAATCAGGTAGCCCAAGCTTTTTTGGATCATTTCTCTATCAATATCACCAAGAAAGTTACCATGACCGATCTATATTCCACACGTCAGTATGAGGATGAATCTATCATAGATTTTGTCACTTGTTGCATGCAGCAGAACCTGATCAATCAACTTACCTTTCAACTACCACAAACTAAACTCATCGAGCTCTTTACCCGAGCTTGCACTAGACATATCTCCCCAACCTTGCAGGTCCAAACTTTCCAAACATTCGATGAGGCATTCACTATGGCACAAAAGTTAGAGATTCGGGCCATCGAAGAGAAGAAAATCCAATTACGAAATAAGAATTCGCATTCAAGTCAACTGAAACCTCTTCTTCTTCCAAACCACCAACCAATTATTCAAAGGCTAAAGGTACCACTAATGCAGTGGTACTCAAGGCCAGGCCCAGCTCATCCATCTAATCAAGCTACACCCTCATCTAATCTATCACCCATTCAGGCTTTTTGATTCAGACAAGAGCAGCAAAAATATACCCCAATTGGGGAACCTTACTCTTCTGTTTTAGAAAAGCTTATCAAAGCTGGCACCATCACCCTTCCACCCATAAAACCACACACTAGGTTTTGACCCTACTCACCCCATGCCCGCATGGTATAAGGAACAAGATTTCTATAACTATCACCGAGTGAAGGGTCATAGTGATGGAAACTACATCACTTTTAAGAATATTGTCCAAGAAATGCTCGAGAAAGGTGAGTTGACTGTGGATAATCCCAACGCCACCCCCAACCAAAATCTACAAATCTTTAAAAAACCATTTCCCAATCATGCCCCTTCATCCAATCAAATAGGTGAGACATCCACTCACGATACCCATACTCGTGAGGTTCATGCATCTTTAACGAGGTACCTGTCACCTCTCAATTACCTCACATCCCTTCCATAGAGGAAATCCTAGCCCAAAATCCTCCTTCCACATCTGAACCAACCATCATTGTTCCTTCACCAATAGAAGAACACCCTTCATCTCCTACATCACCTACGGAGGAGTCTTCTACTGACATTGAGACCATCTCACCCCTAGCTTCTCCACTTAGCAAACCTTTACCTACCATACCTCCTCCACCCATAGAGGAGCACCCATTACCTCCTCCACCCATAGAGGAGCACCCATTACCTCCTCCACCCATAGAGGAGCACCCATTACCTCCTCCACCCATAGAGGAGCACCTATCCATTCCTCCACTCATAGAGGAACTCCCATCATCCCTTCCACCCATCATAGACCCGGTGGGGATACCTTTTCCTCTTGGTGAGCATTCTCCATCCACTACCCAACATCCAATAGACCTACTTTCAGCTCTCTTACCCACAGAAGCTGAAGCCGGCCAATTCCCCATCTCTAAGATGCATTTTATGGGAATTCCCATTAGGTCTTCACCAACTCCACCCACAAACATGCCATTCTCACGTTTGGCCGATCACTTGGATTATGTGGATAGGGCTTTATTATGGGGGCACCTCTTACTCCCTGTCTCAACACAAATGCAGAGATCCCTCGATGACACCTCCACTATCTACCCAAGCACATTTCCACCCATCAAACCACATACAACCACTACTGTCACAACCCCTTCCATGATATCTATTAACACTCACACCACACCCTTACCCATAACCCGACCTATGCCTAAACCCAAACCCATACCCACAATATTTACCTCCACTAAACCTATTACCACTTTAGGGGTCACCCCACCACCAACCTTACTCATCCACCTATTAAACTAGATTTAGCTACATCCTCCAACGTTAAAACCACACCTACTCTACACCCAAACTAAAGAAACAAACTCATCAACCTCATACCCCTACCACACCAATCACACCCACACTTGTCCCATCTCTCCTTAAGACCTCAACTTGCCCAACATGGTCAAGCACCCCTCACCCATTCATAACCCAATAACACAACAACCCATTCCTTCCTCACAAATCTCTAACCTACCTAGGCACACAACATGACTCATACCCACACCTGCAGTCTCTTTACCACCAATACCTCCGATACCTTCAGCCATTGCTTCACTACCTACTACACTTCAGTCATTGTCCCTCACACCCCAAGCATGACCTGCACATCATCTACCTTCATAGCACCCCCATTATCCCCATGGGTAACTCACCCTCTTCCTCCATCTACTTTTCCTTCTAGACCCCATATACCCACATCACCTTTACCCAAGAAGGTGCAACCCAAAAACAAAACCCCACTACCCCACAACAAGGTAGTCAAAACAACCCCACACCCTCCTACCCATCCATCTACTATACCCCTACCCAAACAAACCCGACCGATACCTCAAACCACACCACATAAACCTAAACCCATAGCTCGACCTCGTTCCTACTCTTCCAAAAATAATTCCCAGACAACCAACCACACCTACACCCAAACCCACATTCACTTCCCATTGTGATCCACTAGCAGGGTCCTATGCCAAAATTTTAACCAACCTCCTCGAGACTTCTGTTATCACATTACCACCACTCCGACCTTACGACCCCCTCAAACCCAAGCCAAAGGGGTTTGATGATACCAAAATTTTGCATACCATCATGTGCCAGGGCATGATGTGGAGAACTACAAGGCCTTGAAAACCATCCTTATCCAATTGTGTCCACCCAAAACCAACTTTGATGATGATGACCTTCTTGATGAGGATCCTACTTCACCAACACCCATTCCCACACTACGCACTCAACAACCACAACCTCCACCCTCACAGCTCCCAAAACCACACACAAAATTTGAAATTAACATGGTTCACATCAGAGAACTTGCCACGCCACCACCCAAATGTCATTGCCCAACTGACCTCACAGGGATTTTCTCCTCCAGTAGGTTTTTTCCCTTCATGTCATTATACCACTTACCCTACACCCTCTCCATTTGAAAATTTCCCTCAAATCAACATGGTACACGTCACTACACATGCATAGAAGGGTAAAGAAAAGGTAGCTGACCCACCAACCAATCCTATACCCAACATACCATCTACACCCATACCTAAGATAACTATCTCACGGCCCCCACATACCCCATTTCTAATGGCATCACACATCACACCATGCTCAAAAATTACACCAATCTCCACTCAAAATGTCCTTATATGACCTCATCCAAACCTCGAAATCCCATCATCAAGCCCTCATGGAGGTTCTTCAATCTATCGAGGTTTTACCCAATGACCCTACACCCATAGCCTCCATTATCACACCCCATCATGTAGCCTCCCTCACCAAATTACCACCTTCATCCTCACCTCACCTTGTTCACCAAGTGGCCTCCCTCAGCTTCTCAGAGGCAGAGATCATGCCATACCAAAATGATGACCCGACCCAGCCCTCTTCATCTCTGATACACATTGATGACATATGGGTACACCATGTGATGATTGATGGAGGCACTAGCATTAACATCATTTCATCCCATGCATTTTCTCAAATGCACATACCTAACAATTACATGCACAAACATCCGGTCATGTTGCGTTCATTCAATGATGCTATCACCTCCACACTAGGCACTGTCATCCTTCACGTTCGCGTGGGCCCCCACACTATTCCAAATTGTTTTATGTTTTGGAGGGGGAATTCCAATATAACTTGTTGCTTGGTAGACCCTGGATCCATGTCATGGGTTGTGTTCCCTCCACTTTGCATCATTGTGTAAAGTTTGAACATGAAGGACACACTTATACCATTCCAACTGACCCATCACCTTTCAAAACATGCAACATGCTTTACCGACCCAACGATGTACTCATACCGGTCAAGCCGTCTACTTCTGCAACCAATACCACTTCACCTACACCTACACCCACACCTACTACACACCTACTATAAAGCCACTACTTTCACCACACATACCTCCTCCTCCCTGCCTACCACCATATAAACCTCCACCTGACCCCCATTAGCTTCCCAATCCATTAACACCACCTCCGCATCGACCTCCGACACATCATCCATACCAGCTACCCACATACCAACCACTAATCCCTTGGAAGGTGTTTTTCAATGCCTCACTCTGGGGAATACCACCTATATAGTGTCAACACCTTCCTTACTCCACACGAGTATGGAAGCCTTCACCAACACCCTCACTATGATCACCATATAGGAGAATGCCTCCTTTATGGTCCTCCTCATCTTCGTACTAGTCTCACCTATGGGGGACTTGATACTACCACCTACACACCTGAACCACCATCACAACCCCACCCATTTTCCATGACTTCCAATCACTTACCAATCACCATTTTTCACCCACACCTTCCTACACCACTGTGCGTGGAAGGGTTTTGGTTTTGGATTTTACGAGCAAGGTCACCATACCATTATTCCATGTACCACCCACAAACATAATGACCGGAGTGGTATTGGCTTCCCCACCCTTCTACTACAAACAGCCCACATTGAATTCATTGAGGACCCTAGCCCTTCTCCACCTTCATCACCACCCTCACCGACCAGGAGTCGATGGATGGATCCTGAATCTATCCCTCCTAACTTTTTTTTTTTTTTCATAAACACCATTTCCTTGGGGCCTTTGACTTATCAACGCAAGGGCGAGGCCCCTTCCACTCTCCCATTCCTATATCCTGAGATGATCGATGATGACACACCGACCATTAACATCATTCAATGTCAGGATGATGAATCCATACTCACCTACCTTGGTGCAGAAGACTCATATATTCATCGGTCGTTACCCTCTGAGATGCAAACCATGTTGAATGAATCGACTATTGAGATCAACATTCATACTCAGGATGACCCACACATCCTAAAGATCGGACAATCTTTAGATGTTGTTGAACAAGAAGCCATCACTTCCTTTCTCCGAGATCATAACCACACTTTCACTTGGTCTTACGCAGACATGCCCGTATTGACCCCACCATAGTGGTCCACAATATCGTAACCATTCCCGATGCCAAACCTATCAAACAAAAGTTGAGGAAAATGCACCCTCGCATTGCTCTTCTCATCAAAGAAGAACTTCAACATCTTCTTTCCATTTCCTTCATCTTACCCATTGATTATCCTCATTGGATTTCTAACATTGTCCCTATTACTAAAGCAATAGGGGACTCACATTTGCATGGACTTCCAGACCTCAACCTCACCTACCCGAAAGATGACTTTCCCTTGCCCGGTATTGATCAACTGGTGGACCTTACCACGGGTCACGAGATGCTCTCACTCATGGATGGTTTCTCGGGTTATAACCAAATTTTTTGCCCTAAAGATCAGCACAAGACCACATTCATTACCCCTTGGGGAACCTTTTTCTATCGAGTCATGCCTTTTGGCCTTAAAAACATTGGTGCTACATATCATATGCTATGACTTACATCTTCCATGATATCATGCATCACATATTGGAAGATTACGTGGATGATCTCTTGGCTAAATCTAAATGCCACGCCGAGCACCTCACTGATCCTCAAAACCATCTTTGATCACCTCATTAAATATTACATCCGCCTTCAACCTAAAAAGTGCATCTTCACGGTTCTCTCAGGAAAACTCCTAGGATTTATTGTTTCCCTCCATGGTATAGAAGTTGACCCCACTAAAGTCAAGGCCATTCTAGAAATGCCTCCACCCACGAACCTCAAACAACTCCATAGCCTGCAAGGTAAATTGTAATCCATTCACCATTTCATTTCACAATTATCAGATCGGTGTCAACCATTTCATCATCTTCTTAGGAAGGATGTCTCCTTTAAATGGGATGATGACTATCACAAAGCTTTTGAGGCCCTAAAACAATACCTTCTCCAACCACCCATACTCATTCCACCGAAAGACGATCAACCTTTTTACCTATACATATCAGCTACCGATCATTCCTTGGGAGCCATGCTCACTCATCACGATGAACAACATAGGGAGCAGGGTTTATTATTACATAAGCCATACTCTTTTGGACTATGAAACCCGATACAACCACCTAGAAAAAGCTTTTTCTTAGCCTTAGTTTTTGTGCCACCAAACTCCGCCATTACCTACTCAACCACAAAACCTATGTTGTGACCAACACCGACCCTTTACACTTCATGTACCAAACCCTATCAAAATCAGCACACCGCATGATGGCTTATGCTTTTAGCTGATCTTGACCTCAATTCATTCACCAAAAGTCCATTAAGGGCTAGGCTATCACTGACCAACTGGCTGACACACCTATTGCTGAGGACCAACCCTCTAATTTTGACTTTCCCGATGAATCCATTACTACCCTTTCCTGGATGAACCCCTTACCAAATGACACTGTTCTTTGATGGTTCCAAGTGTCAATGTGGGGGTGGAGCTGGTGTTATCCTCATCCCTCTGGATGGAGAACCCATGCCTTTGTCTTTCAAACTAGACTTTGAATGCACCAACAATATTTCCGAGTACGAAGCACTCATACTAGGTCTCCAGACCACCTATGCCCTCGATGTCAAATCAATCCACATCTTTGGTGATTCACAATTGGTCATAAACCAAGTCAATGGTATGTACCAATGTCATAATGAGATACTTCAAAAGTATAAACATCATGTAGACATACTTTTGACCACCTTTGATCGTTACACCCTTCAAACCATCCCACGGTCAACCAACAAATTTGTAGACACTATGGCCTACTTAGCTTCCCAAATACCCACTTCCCCTACCGATTCCAAAATATTTGTCACTATACAATGCCTCCATTCACCTTCTTATTTACCTCATGATGTTTACTCAATCGAACCGACACCCCTGACCCGAGTGACCTTTGGTATAAACAATACTCCACTACATTTCCCTCTCCATCTTACCTCCTGATCTCACCCATAATGGACAACGCACCTTCCTTAAGAAGGTCTCCTCATTATCCTGGGGGACTCCTCTATAAGCATGGCTTTGATGGTATTCTCTTACGATGCCTCACAAGTTCTGAAATTCCTTATACCATCAAGGAGGTTCATGATGGCATATGTGGAGGTCACTTTAGTGGCCTTGCTTTGTTGCTAAGCGTATTCTTCACCTAGGCTATTACTGGCTGACCCTTAACCATGATTGTTGTGACTATGTCAAATGCTGTGAAATGTGTCAACAACATTCCAACCTTCATCATACACCCAGTCATGCCTTACAGGTCACTCGTGACCTTTGGCCCTTCTCTCAATGGGGTTTGGATCTTGTCGGAGAAATCAATCCTCATTCTTCCCAATGCCATCAATGGATCATAACTACTACCGAATACTACACAAAATGGGTGAAGCCATACCACTCATCTCCATGAAAGCCAGAAAATATGTGAGTTCATTAACCATCACATCATTTGTCACTTTGGTGTCCCTCATCACCTCATCACTGACAATGGAAAACAATTCAAAAACAAAACACTACAAAAAACTTGACACCTTCGGCATTCAGCTTAGTTTCTCCTCACCTTATTACCCACAAACCAATGGCCAAGCCAAATCCACTAACAAAACCCTCAATAAAATTCTCATGAAAGTGGTTGATGATACTAGGAAGGATTGGCATACGCACATTCCTTTTTCTCTATGGGCATACCACACTAGTATTCACTTCCACTGCAATGGCTACACCCTTTTCACTGGTCTACGGTACCGAGGCTGTTCTACCTCTTGAAGTCCAAATCCCCTCACTTCACATTTCTCTCCATGACATGCTTACTGATGATGACTTTCTTTCATCAGACCACTTAACACAACTAGAGTTATTAGATGAACGTCATCTTAACGCTCTGGATCACCTTCAAGTTTATCAACAACGTATCAAACGTGCTTATGAAAAACATGTTCATGAATGAACCTTCCAAGTTGGTGACCTTGTTTTGAAAGAAAATCAACACGTAACCAAAGCAGAAAAAAGTAAACGGGGAAAATTCACTCCTAATTGGCTTGGACCATACATCGTAACTCATACCTATGGATCGGGTGCCTATCGTTTGTCCTCGCTTGAGGGTAAACCCAAACCTGAGCCCCTTAACGCATTACATCTTTGACCATTCTATTGTTGACTCATTGTCCTACCTCACCCTATGTGTCTCTTTACAAGCTCATCCCTTGAGCACTATCCACTCCATCCATCTCCCTAACGATTAAACAAGAATCATGTGATTACCCATCACCCTTTTTCCTTATCTTAAATATGTGCACCACGGCTCTACATGGCATGATTCTCATGGATACTTTTCATCTTCTTTTAGATGAGATCCCATGGTCATTCACCCTTGCCTTCTCAACAAGAACCAAATGCTTCGTTATAGTCTCATCCATGACTTAAAAGCCAAAAAAAAAAAAATGAATCCCTCGAAGGACATCTTCCAAAATAAGGGATCAACTCCTTGAGTCAAACTTCCAATATAAAATGAATCCCTCAAAAGGACATCTTCCACCTTTAATTGTCACTATGAGTAGACTGCTCCCTCGAAGGACAGCTATAAAAAGCTCACAACTCTCTACATAGTCTTTCCAAAAAGAGGACTATTTTCTCAAAAATCAAAATTCAGAAGCTTCCCACATCGATCAGCTTCACGAAGACCTCAAGGAGACATATATTCCCATATAGACTTCCCATCGATCGATCTATCTAAAAAGTCAAAAAAAAAAAAAAAAAAAAAAAAGCTTTTTCATCATGGACTTGCCTATTGTGATCTTGGCTCTATTGCCCAAGGCATTCTACTTCCCATTTTATGACCCAATTACCTACACCTCCTTACCCATTGTCTTTTCACTTCATACCTCAAGGGACCTATTGAACCTATGACATTTGGTGATCATGTGACTATTCGTCACTCTTAGAATTATCAATCATGTAATGTCTTTAGGGTCTTACGTTCATTAGCCTATCTAAGATGTGTTTCATATGTTTTGATCCTTGCCAATCGGGTGGCTTTCTTGCCCCTCTTATCTTTTCTCTTCTTCATTACCTTTTGATCTTCTTATATAGGACTAGAGCCTCGACACCTGTCTTTTGAGATTTTCTTCTCCCACCTCAATCAACCTAAAATCACCTTTACCTATCTACCTATTCTCAACCCCAACATCAATGCCCTCAACCTAATTATACCTATGACCTGGAATCAACACTACCTATCGACCTAAAATCACCCATACCTATCTACCTATATTCCACCTCACCTAATCGACCTTGACCTCATCATACTTATGACCTCGAATCCAACCTAACTATCAACCTCACTACCTATTCTTCTATCTTCTCATATTCTTTCCTAGCTTATGGGAGAACTACATCGGTCTGAGGTCCCTTTTCACCGGGACTATGTAGGCAGCACTTCCAGGGCATGGGGCCCTGGAAGGTTAGCTCGGCCACTCTTTACCCTAACCATTTTCCCCCCTTTTTACCTGATTTCCTGTTCATATCAAAAACCTCGACATCTATACCATATACCACATGACTTTTACCACTTATATTATTTCACATTTTCATACATAACCAACATTTTCCACATTTTACACCATCTCATGCATTTATATTGCCATTTGTTATCAAAATACCAAAATGAACATCCATGCCTAAACCAACCTAACTCATCCATGCCTAAACCAACCTAACTCAACCATGCCTATAAACCTAACTCAACCATGCCTAAACAACCTGACTCCATGCCATGCCTATGAATCCTATGCCTAACCAACTCACTCATGCATGCCATGCCTAACCAACCTGACTCACCATGCCTAAACCAACCGACTCAATCCATGCCTATACCAACTTAACTCAATCCATGCCTAAACCAACCTACTCATCCATGCCTAACCAACTCAATCCCTATGCCATCTCGATCCATGCCTAACCAACCTAACTAATCCATACCTAAAACTCAACCATGCCTAACCGATCCATGCCTAAACTAACCTAACTCCATCATGCCTAACTCACCTAATTTCCATCCATATCAAACCAACAAACCCATATCTCATCTAATACAAAGTAACAAATCTCATCTAATCAAAGTAACAAATCCATCTAACACAAGCCATAAATCAATATCTCATCAACACATTAACACATCACCAAATACCATGAATCTCATCATATAAATCAATAAATGTGTATCTCAATATACATGCCTATCTCATCATGGCTATCATCTCAAAAATGTCGGCACGTAGGCATATATATACAAAAAAATGTCATTGGCATGCAGTCTCTCATCATATACAAAAACATGAATGAATCAATACAAAAATCTTTGCATGCAGGCTATCATGTACAACACAATAATCACTACAAAATCTCTTCAGCACGTAGGCCGGTCTCATATATAATACATACAAAAATGACTCGGCATGAGGCCACATGTCCAGTCATCAGTCAATCATCTCCCCATCTAATGTCGGGAATGCTCCTTGTGTGTGTCTCTCCCGACCCCTCTGCCACACTTGTCTGGGGTCCAGCACCTACCTCACCTCCTGCTGATGGCCCCTCACCTGGGGCTGGCCTCTACACACTAGTGACCTCACCACGACCCTATCCCTGGGCTCACCGGCCCCCTGTACTCTCCACACTGTGAGTGTGGGATCTAGTCCTCTCACTGGAGGCTTGTTGTGCTCTGTACTCGGCATAGGAGGGCACATCTAGCCCGATAGCTAACAAATGATCCTGGTAATACCATGCCTCTCCTAGGGCATCTCTAAACCTGGCCATGGGCACTATCTGTGGAGGTGCCATGGGTCCCGCTACCTGTGTGGGTACCTGTACAATGGGACCCTATCCTTGAACCTACACTGAGCCTGTGCTTGGTACTAGAGCTTGAGTCGGCCCTAGAATCTATGCTATGTGCTCGTATACTGGGCTGGGGGTAGTAATAATGCTGTGCTGCTTGTGCTGTCATTAGCCTATCTGCAGACCCATAACCTACCCTACTGTGTGTGCTAATGCCTGTAAAGCTTGCTACACTCTACACTGCTGTAGGGTGGCTATCTCCCCTCCATCTCCACCTACCTCCTCTCCATCTCCATCTCCCCTCCTCCCTCTACTGTATGTAGGTACCTATCCCTACCCTACCCTACTGCTGCAGCATGCAACATCACTATCTGGGCTGTAATGTGGCAACATGTGCCTCTGTACCTATAAGCTACCCCTGCATGATCCCCAAGCTACATCACCAAAGTAGCCACCTACCCCTGTAGGGCATCTCTCTCTAAACTATGATGGTGGCTAAGTCTAGCTGCCCTAGCCTCGGTGGTATGGCTCTCAGTTGTGCCACCCACCACTACCTATACCCATCTATCAACCCCAACATCATCAATCTGTATATCTACTAGGCTACTCCTCCTGTCTAGTCGGCACTGGGTCATGGTGGAGACATAGGTCTCTCCACATCATCTCTCTGTATATGAGGGAATGGAGGTGGTACACCCTGGACTAATCCAAACTAGGCATCTAACCCACTCTACGGGTATCCACTCATGCTCTCCCACTCTCCTCCCCTCTATCCACAGATGTATCTATAGCCCAGCTAGCTCCATGGCCATCTGTCTGTATGAAGGGGAAGCCCACATATGGCCTCCAAATGATGTCCACCCCGATAGCCCCTCCAACAACCTCCTGTAATAAGCTACATCATGCATAGCTCTGGCACCTCGGGCCTCTCCCATGGCCGGTACCCACCACCTGTACCCCACTCTCAAAACTCTCCATGGGAATGCATCTACCTGGGGCATCCCCACTGGTCAAACACAAACAATGTGCTCTATATGCCCAACAATGTAGTAGTAGTATGAGATGCAAGATGTTGAACCTCTCCATAGTCACCCACCCCCATAGCTCTCTATACACCTGTGTCAGAAATGTAGGTGCCCATGCGAACCATGTCTCGATGTATCATCATGTCATGGAGGACTCCCATCAGTGACCTCGGGAATCTCCCCCTCTCGCATCCGGTAGTGCGAAGCAGCACACTACCTCCATCATGAGTACCACTAACCTCATCTCCTCTAGATGAGCTCTATACATCACTCCATAGCTCATGCTAGCACTATGGAACATCAGATCTACTACACCCTCACCAAAAATGGGTGCTAGTAACTCCTCAAATGCCTCTAAGAGATGGAATAAACCTGGGCCCCCAATATGGGCAACCACAAGATCCTGTAGATGTCCTCCAGGGTGATCATCATCTCACCCATCGGTAAATGGAAGGTGTTGGTCACCGAGTCCCATCTATCGATGAGGGAAACCATAAGACTCACCTCCTGGACTACATGCAGTAGCACCTCACCCTATCAATCCCACCTCTCTACATGTTGCCACTCCTCCTCTCATGCATGTGATCACCATCTTTATATCAATAAAAAGGGTGGCACCTCGCTCTCTCATCCATAGCTCTCATCTCTCCTCGCATCCCACAAAAGTAATGTATTAGTCCACCTTCCCAACTTACCTATATTTTTACCCCACATCTTACCTAATCTCTTTCCCCACCCCCATCCCATTGGCCTTGTCACCTCACCCACCCCAACCCATACCCAAACCTACCCCTAACCCACCACCTAAACCTATCTACCCTAACCCACCCACCCTACCCTACCTCTACCCAAACTACCCCCATCTACCCTAACCCACCTACCCCATCTACCCAAACCCCTACTACCCTAACCTCACCCAACCTACCCTAACCCATCTACCCAACCTACTACCCTAACCCTCACCCCCACCTACCCCCCTACCCTCACCTACACCTACCCAACCTATCTACCCTACCCTCACCCTACCCTCAACCCTTACCCACCTACCCCTACTTTCTCACCCTAAACCCTTCCCCTCTCACCTAACTTCTTTCCCACCCTACCCTTACTCTCTTCCCTTTTTTATCCCAATTTACACTTAGGATTAACCACCCCGGTTATCATCAACCCCCGATCCCCGACCACCATGGTCTCCCTTTGACCACGCATCGGTCATTGTTGTTCTTGTGACTGACGACCTCTCTACCCACCGACGTCGCCACAAGTCGACCCGATCGACGCGGCATCTATCTACCACCCGCCCTTCCACTTCCCAACCCTATTTTTCCCTTCCTAATCATTCTACCCACCCAAATCCCTCTTACACCCTAATTTGTTCCTCATTACCTCTTTTACCTACCCCCCTACCTTCACTATTACCCATTCCCCTCTTTTTTCCCATTTTGAAATTCTTTCCCCAAACCCCCAATTTTTTCATATTTCCTATATTCTAGCCAAATTAACTCAAAAATCAATAACAAAGGTTCAAATCCTACCTGATCCCATCTTACCCATCGTGGTGGAACCTCCGGCCTCCGCGCCACTCCTCCCGATCCCTCTCTGGCCTCCGCCATCCTCAAATCACCTCCGACTCTCCAACCAATCCACTCACCTCACTCGATCACGATCTCATGGCCCCACCTCTCACTCAATCAATCTCACCTATGTGGCTCACCAACCAAGCTCTCTGTACTCTCTTTTATCCTCTTCCTCTTTTCTCTCTTCTTGTCCTTTTCTCCTTTTTCACAATACACAAATGAATTTTAAAACATGGGTTTTCCACTTTTTATACCCTACCCGACTCAACCGACGTCGGTTAACCCTTGACCACTGCTGGTCTGATGCCCTAGACTACCACCGTCGGTTCCCCTACACCATCATCATCGTTCATACTGACGACCATGTCGGTTACCTACCTACTACTCATTTCCCTCACATTCACCTCATTTTCCTTACCTCCCCTTTCTTTTTCCTTCCCTACACCTACCTGGACCACTTTACCTTCACTTCTGGCCCTCCACCTTCTTCAACCTCACCATATCCACTGTTGAAGCCTCCTTATTTTACCCCTACCTCGGCCTTACCCATGCTGTGATCTCGATATTTGGACCTGACCATTGTTAGTGACCTTTTGACCTCATGTGTTCACTATACCTTGCGGCATTATTACCTGTGTTGTTTGACCTAATGACTTTACCTAGCCTATTGTCATGACCATTTATCCTGACCCTACCTTTGGTGTACTAGAACATACCTACACATTCCTGCACCTAACCTACATTGTGTTTCCTGACCTTATCCTATACCTTGGATACCGGATTCACTTCACCCTTGTTTGGATAAACCTATCGACCTTAGATGATGTAGAGTTTTCCTGCTCTTCAACCCGGTAGCGTGTTGTAGTTTATACGTGTGCGTGCATTTGATTGTTTCTACCTTTGACCCTGACCCATTACCTAGATCACCCGAGTAGACCTTTCACCCTCTTCCCCTACACCCACTTACCTTTTCCTCACATTTACCTTTTATCAAACCACTCACCGCTTCAACCTGCTTTGCCTCATCAGTTCCTAGGTTTGAGGGGGATCACCTTCACCCTCACATGGGCCAACCACATCTTATTTTTGTTAGCATCACTTACCAATACAAGCTACACAACAAAAAGGGGCAAAATGTAGACACTAAAATTAGGTCACACTCCCCTTCGTCCCTCGACATATAAGCCCCCCTTTATTACATCTACCTAGCCATGACCCCCTTCACCCTACTAATATTAATTTAATTAATTTAATTAAATTAATGCTTTATCCTCACTATATTTATTATTTAAATATCTTATTTAAATAATATCTACACAAATAGTTCACTTAGACACCTCACCAAGCTAACTCAACCTAAGACCTATTCTTAGCAAGTTACCATAACTAACTAAGACTTACCCAAACCCTAAAAATCAATGCCTACACTCCCTCTAACCACATTCCCACATGCTCACAAGAAGCTCCCAGTCTAATCCATGGGATAATGACACAAGATCCAAGGAAATCAGGAGGATCTCCCTAAGTTTAGTAAACCTAGAAAATCCCACCTTGACCAACGTCGGTTTCCCCTAACCATCACCGGTTAAGCCGGACCACCATCGGTTACCCCTTTTAACCCCTAAACACCTTATTCTCAAGGTTGGAAAACATTGGGAGAAAAGTGGATGAGCAAGAATGAAATCTCAAAGAGATAACACATCTTCAGAGAGCCAATTCCAGCAAGAACTTGACATCCAAGGAAGGAGATTGAGGATCTTCTCCTACACAGCCATCCCAGCCACATTCTGATCTATCCAAGCAAAAGAGGAGTGTGCATGCAGCCCATGCAGAAGATTTTCTTTAGTTGGTGATCACTTGCAGCCTTCAAACCCATCATCAGCACCTCCATCCTTCACACATAGACTTTCAGGAATGAAATCCAAGTAAGTACAACATCATACTTTCCTGGTTATTTCATTTTATCATTATTTTATCATCCATTGTTTATCTTGCTCCCTATTGACCATCTCCAACATTTTTACCTCCATAGACCCATCAAAACCTCATAAAAACCTATTCCAGTCACCCAATACCTCATCCTCGACAACCAAATCCTTTGTGCAATCACAAAGGAGACCAAAACCCCATTCTGTGACATTTCCAGATCTCACAGTAACCGGCGCCGGTTATACCTAACCGTGGTCGGTCACCCCTGACCGATGCCGGTCTCTGTGTTTTCCCACACAGCCTTAAATAGAGACCTATCCACCTAATTTTACCTCACCCTCACTCACTTGTGACCTACCCGAGACCTTTATCAGACCTGCAAAACCAAACCAAACCATTTGACCCATGGATTCTATTCTAGCTTAGCTTGTTAGATTAGATCTATTTTCTTATTGTGTTTTTAAGTGAGATACCTAAATCATTTCAAAATAACAATAGGATTTACCTTGTTTTCAGCATTAATTTGTTTAAAAACATGTATTCCTCCTATGCCCGTTACCCTATTTGTTTCATCAACAATTCAAATAAATAATCTAAGAAAAGGTGAACACCTATTTCACGTGATCCATTACATTACTCTCATCACGCTATACCACATGATGGACTACGTGATTTTATCAATAAGAATTTGATTCACTTAGCCTCTAACCAACATCATCCAAAATATCATTTGTAATATCATCATGATTGGCCATATTATAACTATCATCATATCAATGGCCATAGGGATAATGATTTCTTCACCCTTCACGATTGATTGTAATAGTTATAGGATAAGGGCATCATCTCCTTTGGCTCTCTCTCACATGAGTGGTCCATCTCTCCTCTCCCTCATCCATGAGTTACTACTCCGGTTGAGTTATCTCCTTCTCCTAGTGTTAAGGTCATTATTCATCCATCGCCACAGGTCGTCACTCATGCGCACTCTCCATCATGTCCATCCATCATTGCACCATATCACCCATCTCATCCATCACGTCATGCTACTACTTCACATTATCTTCCATGGTCCTTGGCATTTACACCTCCCACCGCTGCTCCACATGACATTCAGTTTGGTTCATATGCTCACGTTGCTTTCATTCCACATGCTTCCACCGCTTCATGTTACCTCGGTCTTTGGTAGGTGATTTCTATCACCCTACCCCCCGATGATGCACTCATGTTATTATGATTATTACATGATTATTGAGGGATCTATTATAATAAAAACCTCTCTTTATGTGCTCTATTAATTCATCTAGCGCACCATATCGAATCATTTCCCGATGACGCACTCTTACTTTACGATTCATTCTTGACTGCTGAGGGTCTTATCTAAATGAACCTCATCATCTATACATTGGGGGCATCACTAATATTCCCCCTATCCTTATCATACTAACATATTATGACTATATCACACTTTTACACATCACCAAGCATTCATCACAAAAGGTTATTTTTCAATCATACATTTTCTATCATCACATACATTATACTATCATCATCACACTAACTATACATTACAAGTCAACTCGACAAACATAAACAATAATCAATGCATCAAAGCATCATACATGACAATCAAATAAATCATACATCATCATCACATCATAAGCATCAATACACACTGAATACAATCGTCATATGCCAATAACTCCATCTATATGTATATCGATTAAAATCATAGTTACAAAACATCTCATCACTGGGAAACTCCCTACCATTGAATACATTAATACAAATCATATCTCATCATCATGTCACTATCTGGTATTGTAAGTGCTCTAGAACTTGACACCTCACCGCTAACTCTATGCCACTGATCACGACCTTGATATCTCTCCACCTATCTCCATAGTAGTGTCACCTTTTTCAACTTCTCCACAAAACAAATATGTAGTACGATTAATTGTGCAAACACATCATGCACTATAGGACCTCCATCTACCACCTCTATAGCTTGTCGTGTCTCCTCAAGTGCCTTATCCTCTCGCTCAAGAGAGCATAGTACACATTGTTGCTTCTATGGCCACTAGCTCAAAAATGGGCATGCTCACCTATAATGTCATCCACACACCTTAACATCCCTCCATCATAAGTATTTCAAAGAGGTACATTCTGTGTCAATGTGTGGATGTGTCCATAATCAAGCTCCAATATGTGTCACCTATAACCAATAACACAACACATTAGACAACCATAACCATCACATAAGCAAGTAACCAATCATACAACATAACTATATAGATACTCATGCTTCACTATAACCGCAGCTATGTTGTTGGGGGCATCTGCTTGCCTCTCCACTCCTCCTCCCTATGGTAATCATGTTGCATCCACAAATAATGGAAACAAAAACACCCATATGAGTGATGTCCACCATGCATGGTATGCCTTCATACACCTCGTGTGATCTACATCCATCGAGCTCTATCACCGCATCGCCTCATCTCGGCCTGGGAGGTACTAGTTGCTCTCTTTTGGAACCCATTTTATCTCCAGTTGTCCTCGTAATCTAATAGCTCTAACCCACACATATGGCTCTAGGGGCACATCTTGGTCCATACCAAACTATCAAGATACCCGATGCACCTAAAATAACTCCATCACACACGAGAACCAATCCTCCAACCACATAGTCCTCTATATACATCGTAACTCTATCGCATCATCTATTCATCCTCCATAATCTCAGTATGGCCTCCATATCACTACCTCTAACCCCATCTAATCTATCAAGGCTCTATAAGTATCAATATCCATCTTTTGCCCATGCACACCAACCCATCTCCTAGCAAATATGTCTAGCCTAGCCCACTCTACTCGCGGACCACCAACTAGCCTCAATACTACTATATACTAGTAGGCCCATACATGCAATAAAGTAGTCACTCTTATCGCACCTCCATGTTCCTCATGTGTAAATATGTAAATATCTCTTTACAAATGGGCCAACACACATCATGCCTAGACATTTCTAATACCCTCCTCCTATATCTGATGGAAAATATCATGCATCTTATATAAGATGCCCACACCACCTCCCTCCACTACGATGATTGATGATATAATCACCACAAAGCATAAAATTTCCACAAGCACGTAACCCTTTATCTCAAAATCACATCCAAACTAGTATGGGCCTCGGAAGGCACTCGAGTCCCCACAAAATACTTCCTAGCGGCCCTCATATGTCTCTCCATATCCTCCATATTCATGACATGTACGCTCTCACCAACAATAGGTAATCTATAGTATGTGATAGACATCCTCTAATGTGACTAACATCTCACCTGTAGATAGCCAAAACGTACAAGTGTTTTGCACCATCTCTCACCCAAATCTATCACCATAGGCATATTATGGGGCATATCCCCATCCTCGCTATGTTCCATAAGCCGCACGTTCCATAACCTCCCAATCATCTTTTGAAAAACCCAACCCAAGTAACATACTCAAGTGGCGACCACCACGGAAATCCCTCGAATGGATATCCCTCTACTCACCACAACACAACAACAAACAATGTGTTAGAAAACTATACATATGCAAACATATCCACTTACAACATCATTACATATTAAATTTCATGTTTACATCACTCAAAACAAAAAAAGACTCTTTCTAGACATGGGTGCCTAAAAGCACGATCGAGGCACCTAGAAGCACAAACGGGGCACTCGGAGTAAGACATTAGTGCCCATGTCTTAGCACTCCTTTCTTGAAGGCCATTAGCACCTTCACCGCTCTTGTCCAGTCCCTAAACACCTAGAAAATCAAAAATATTTTTTAACAAAAATTCACCAAAAACAAATATGACACACTCATTTTTCAAAAAAAATCAAACTTACTAACTCCATCGTCAAACGCGATGCCACAAAAATCACTACCATCTCAAATCAGATAGGTCACGATGCTCTAACTTGTGGCATCCTTACACACTTAGAGCTTACTCTCACACTTGTGCAAAAGACAAATGGGTTGGTTAATCACTCTTTTACTTCACTATTTATAGTCACTTTTCATTATTCACTCTACTATGGTCATACTTTACATTCACTACTCAACTAATACACATCGCACGATTTTGCTAATATCTTGAGCGTTTTTACTCTGATTTATATCCCATTTGCAGCATTCTCTTCATAATTCTTCCTACCATCATATCATACACATGACACCCACACTATTTCTTCTCAACATTGTATTTCACTTGATCTACACATATTTTTGTGATATCCATCATACATTGTCTATTAATGTGTTTTCTTTCAACTCAATGTTTGTTCTCATCATCACTTCCACTTTCACCTAAAGGAGGGGCATACAAATTGGGGTCATCCTATAATTCCCCTTACACCACTACACAATCATTCAACACTTCTAATTCATCATTTTAAAACATTTATACAACATGTGACATTTCATCATTTTATATTGATTCCCCTAATGACCTAACCTAGGGGCAACAAGTATAAAATATCTCTATGAGTAAAACAATAAAAATAATAATCAATCAACCAATCAAATATGTTCTAGTATCTAAAAATTGAAATCATACCATTCAATTGATACAATATAACACATTTGGCCTCCCAGATGACCTAACTTGGGAGTTACATGCGGCCTCCCAAATGACCTAACTTGGGAGTTACATTCATTTTACTTTCCTAGATGACCTAACATGGGAAGTTATTCTACATTTCACATTTTCTTCCAGATGACCTAACTTGGAATCCACCATACATTGCGGTGACACCCTTGGAGTGGGGGAATGAGATGTCATTTCCTTTCCTATACTTGCTCCTATATGGGTCAACACATTTGATCGAAATCTTTGGATCCAAAATCACTGAAAATTTGATTTATGTCCATCTGTAGTGGCTAGATCTTTTAAGGATGTAGTTAAAGGTTGGAGAATAACACACCTTTCTCCCTACACTCTTCCTCTAGCGGATAGGATGCCCAAATCCTTTGGTTTTTCATACACATGCAATCGGGTTAGGAACTGATCACTCCCTACCCCATCACATCGTCATCATACAAAATTCGAAATTGTCAATCATTCCACATCACAAATATCAGTCTCGTTTAGTACACTTCATCATGGTCTTATATCTCTTGATATCATGCATGGATCAACACGTTGATCCATGGTTCATCACGCTATATGTTCTCATTCGGCATGTTCTTCTACCACATCTACACATTCTTCTACAACATGGGCTTCTCCATATTTATCTCAGGTACACATCTCTAACTACTTTATGTTACCGATATTTCACTCACCAACATAAAGTGGGGGAAATGTAGTCACAAAATCACACACTTACTAATATTATTATACCAAAGTATGTTGTTTTATATATGGATCTTATGTAAGAAAAGTATTCATTGATGACCCATTCCATAGTCCAATCATCTATCTTGTTGGTTATTACCGATGTTGGTCTTATACATTTTTCACTCACTTGCATATTTTTGTCAAGTCTCATCAATTTCTATCTGTCACAGACTCACTCACTTTGTCATCACTAGTCTTTGACTAGGGTTCCTAGAGAGGGATTAGGGTACCTAGGGTGCCCTGGTCCTAATTTAGGCATCCTGGTCCACATCACACTTGATTTTATTTATTTATATTGGAGGTTGGTCTTTTTGGTCTTTCTTCTCATTTCCCTAGGTATTAGTCAACATGTCGGGTCATTAGTGTTGAAATTTGAACAAGATATCCCTATATAAACACAACATACATACTACCTTATGGGAAGACTATTACTATCAAGGGCTAGCTATCTACATAGAGAAAGGGGCTGCATTTGGGCACTATTATACATCACACACTACATAGGAAGGGGAGTATTCATTATATTCCATCCACCATTTTACATTTTATCTAGCTATTGCATGTTATCTTTGTGTCATTGGAGCACGAGGACAACCTAGACATATTATTAATGCACAAGCACATAGAACTACATTGGGTCTGAGATGTAGTGCAATCGCTCATTCATAAGTCCATCCATTTGGTAGCAGAGAGGATGGTCTTAACCCTTCATTTTCATCTTTATTTTTTTAGGGTTTGATGCTTTGTTTAGGGTTTTGTAGGTTTGTGGTGACATCGGTGAAACAAGTGTGACATTCACCTGACCAAAGGATAAGTCTTGCGAATACCTAGTGACTATATCGGATCAAACTCCAAGTTGTTTCACATGGACCAGGAGCACCCATGTATGCGCTCTATCCCTCTTTGGGTGCCTCAATCTGCTAGATCTACCTCTGTTGTTATTTTAAGAATATTGTTACAACACTCTACTCCACCATTTCATCACTCTGTTCAATCTCATATCACTATGAGGTAAGTTCAATTCAGGTAAGTACCTTCCCCTTTCATTTTATTTCATTTTAAATTACCAAATAAATTATTTAACATTTATACTTCATTTATGTGTCATTTATCATAGTTGTACATTTCTAATTTTAATAAAATACAATAGATTTTATTGAATCACACAGTAGTGGTGATGTTTTAGGATCCTTATACAGTGGTGTCTTATTTGATATTTTTATAGAATACTTGAGTGGAGGCCAAGTTGAGTCAAGTTTTAGAGTATGTGTCTTAGATTGACTTAGTAATGTTACAAATGACTCAAGATACGAGGAGGTGTTGAATTGATTTTTAGAGGAGGTTGCTTGGTTTGAGTAGATTGCATAGGTGGTGCTTGAGTGAGTGAAGAAGGAACATGAGAAGTGGAAGCATGATGTTCATTAGACATAGAAGGAGAAGATTTAGGATCCCATTTGGATGTAACATTTGTAGATGGGTGTGCAACAGAATGTTGTGTAACAAATGAGACAAATCCTTGAAGCCCAAGATGTTTGATTCATCCTTTTAAAGCATAGAAATCATTGTCATTATGTCCATTGATCCAATGATAATTTCAATATGGAATACCTTGATTTTTTCAAGTGGATAAGGAGGATGTCAATGAGTAAATGTTAAGTTTATTAATTGATGAGTTATGAGTTATGGAATACTATCTTGTTGTGTAGCATTGAAAGAAAAATTAAGAGGGGTAGGGAGCAAAAGATTTTAGGTTCACCAATATGATCACATGTAGAAGACATAGAATGAAGATAATATGTATAAGGATAACAAACATGAGCTTGAGAATCATCCTTAAGTTGTTGGATTTCATATTTAAGAGATATGATCGTGGATTCCATAGCCTAAATTTTTTTGTAAAATAAAGAATGTAAATCTTGAATTGAATCCAATATGGGTTGATTAGATGGAGGATCATGAAGGCTAGGGTCATCAGATAGATGATGGAAAATAGGACTTATTTCGTGTGGTGGCGTATCTTTAGGAAGACACATGGAGTCTAAGGATTTTTGTAGAACAACCTAGCAGTCGAGATGCATTTTAAGTAAATCAGACAAAGGAATTTGAGGAACTTTATGACCCATGATAGAATAAAGATGAGGATCCAAGCGTCTTTGACTTAGAAAAGTTCACCAAAATGATTAAGATAATTATGAAAAATATATTCCTAACTGATTGTTATTACAACAAAAATAAATATAAAATGAAGTACGTAAAGTAAGCCAAGGAAACTAAGGAAGTATGAAACCTAAGTACAAAGAGGGGGTATAAATCCTTAGTTGATTCATAGTTATTCCTAGACTATGCCAAAGTTCTAATCATATGAACGGAGAGGGAAGAGCATCCCATAAAACCCCGAGAAAAGTGTGTGAGATAACGATCTTCCTTGACTAGGCCACCTAGAGAGGGACAGGGGAGCTCGTGGGCACCCTAGGTTTGTTTCTAAGCACATGTGTCTAGAGAAATGCTCAAAAACCTCCTTCAAATTGTCTCTAAGTGTTTGTTGGTTTTATCCTTTCGTTTCTATGAGGTCGCACCAAGATCACCGAGGTTCTGAAACTTACAATGAAATATGAACATGTAAAACCCTCAAATAGACATCAAATCCTAAAAAAGAAAGATGCAAAATGAGGGGTCGACTATCATCAACTATCATAATGGTGATCTTACATCGAACATTTCACTACATCTCATAACCAATGTAGTTTTGTGTGTGTATGCATAATCATTCCCTAGGTGGCTCTTGTTCATATCACACTTGATAGTGAGCAAGTAAGACATATGTACAGAAATGTAATAGATGTGTGCATGGAGTAGAATGAACCTCCCTCCTATGAAGTGTATGCGGATAACCTTCCCTTGTGTCACTTGGATGGTGCTAGATGGATTCAATAGAGCTATTAGATGCTTGATGGATACAACCTTGGGTGGTGATAACTAATGCTTAGTGTTTGGTCCCTTATTATGATCACATAACTTTATATTTATATGATTCCTTTGATTGAATTTCATAATTAACCCAAAAATGTTGAATACCAAAAAGATAATATGCTCAAATGGCTAGAAAGGACCCAAAATATGTGAACAAAGTAAAAGTGGTTAGGGGTGCCCAAAGGGGATGAGGGCATTTGGTGTTGGCATCCTGGTTGGGTGGTGGTGTCCAAGATGATAAATGCCAAAGTATAAAAAGGTAGACTGAAAAGGAAGGGTGTAAGACAAAAAGTGGAAACAAAAAGAAAAGAAAGGTGGCCAAAGACATGGGTTAGTTAGTACTTTTATTACTTAGGAATCATATGAATAGTAGTATGTAATTGGGACTAGATAATTATCTAAAGTGCATGATTTTGTGTCTACACGTACAAAAATGATATGTTTAGTGACACTTCACTTCCTCCATGTCTCGGTACATATAACCACCTCATGGTTAGCAAAATGTTGGCATGACATACACCTAAATCTAGCATAATTAACGTTATTATTTTTTCATTTACATAATCGAATAATTTCCCCACAACCAAAGAGGGTTAGATATATATATATATATATATATATATATATTTTTCATTGCACTTCATTTCTTAACTATGGGAGGAGAGAGAAAGAGATAGAGAGGAGAGAGGAGAGAGAACATTATTTTTCCAAAGGTCAAATTTCACACAACAAGCCACAAGATAGAGTTTCATACATTTATTTATAAGTTTCAATAAATTTTCATAACGGTTTGTTAACTTGACTTGGGTCCTACGGCCTTCTTTTACATTTTCCTACTAGTTGCAAAAGCATCAATTT
This sequence comes from Taxus wallichiana var. yunnanensis, assembly GCA_018340775.1. Classification (NCBI taxonomy): domain Eukaryota; kingdom Viridiplantae; phylum Streptophyta; class Pinopsida; order Cupressales; family Taxaceae; genus Taxus; species Taxus wallichiana. The sequence goes on from CM031235.1 coordinate 639,276,486, forward strand.
TAGCTTGGAGGCTAAGAAAACACGTTCAAATATTATCTTTCGATGGGAAAATGCACAATGGGTAAATTCCTATGTGTTCTCTTATACACCAAGAATTCATAGGAACTGATGGAATTTAGAACTAATGGACGGTTTACAAATGGCAAATAGTTTTCAAGGGTCATCGGTCATAATTGGAATAGCTACAAAAACAACCAATTTTAGCTCAATGAATAAGAAACCAAATCTAAAAACTGACTTTTTATGGATGAATGCTCAATGGAAAAACTATTACATTCTCTCTTATATATCGAGAATTCACTAGTAGTCGATGTAACCGAGAAATGGAAAATGTGTTACAAACGATGACTCGGTTTTCGAGAGCCACCAGCTTGTAATTAGACTAGTTTGACCTATTCAAATAACAATCGAAGGCCTACAAACCCCTTTTTCCAAACTAATTAGAAAAAAAAATTCCAAACTAATTATAAATGTTTTTTCCATGAACCGATGATTACAAGTGATTTTCGTAAAAATACTAGAGGTTTACAAAAGCGGATAAACATTTCCTCGCTCGTGGTCGAAATGGAAAGCCAAAACGAAACTCAACTTTTCACTTTTAGCAGCTTCCTAAATCTATAAAATGGGGTGACATGGCTTCTAGAGGGGCAAAGAAAAGAGAAAAAATGGTTGATCGAGGTCAATCTAAATTTTGATGTGACTCCCCACATAACAAGGAACATAGACGAAACTTGACATCTCTTTTCCGGGGTTTAGAAGGTTGTTTTCCTTCTCTCCAAAAATTGTGATTTACTATATTTTACCAATAGGCATAAGCTAGGTTTAAAGGAGAAATCAAACTCAACTAGTCAATTAGAGGGGTTGTAGCTATCCAGTTCAATTACAAAGTTTCCAAAACATCTCAGAAAGAGGGTTTAAGACTATGGTTGGCAACCCAAGGGTAGATCAGATTTGTATAAGTCACAAGGTGAAGTTTTATTATTTTGCACTTTGAGTTTGTTTAAAATAACCAATGGTATAATAATATATGGATTTATATTTTTATTTCATTGCAAATGAAGAACCAAAAATATGATAATTATGGAATGTGAAGGTAAGGGAGACCATGCTTGAGGGAAAAACAATTGGTCAAAGTCAGTGGAGCTTGATTTCGCATCTCTACAAGGCATTTCATCGAATGATTTGAGTGCACAAAAAAATCCTCCACTTATGCCCTCTAGGAATCCATGTTAGACCATACATTATCCCACATCATAACAAACAATATTTTTATTATCCCAAGATTTTAACCATTCAAGGTAACGGTTGGGATAATTTTCTTTATAAGGTAACAATACCAAAATAATTGTTTAACATGCACAGGTGGCCATTAAATTTAACCCTTGGGGCAAATTGTTGGCAAAAATATTCCTTTCACCACTTCTATGAAGGTCATTCCAATAAAACCTTAAAGAATAGATTGCAAAACAAGGAAACTTGGGATAATTCTATGAGACTCAAAAGCTTAAAAATCTAAGATATTATTACTTCCGTAAGATCCAGAAACTGGAACTAGGTTTAACTAATTTTTTGATTCACATTCCATGGATATTTCAAAATTTATGATGTGTACTTATTTTAAGAATTTCTTAACTCCGAATTAAATACAAAATTGCCAAAAAAATTGATAGAGTTGAGATCAATTCATGATATACGTGTTTTGTGGTGCTTGTGGATTTTGTGCGGTGCTCATCACTAGCCTCTCATGTTGACTACTCCTCAAGTGAATTTTTTTGTTCAAGGGAGAGATGACACTATCTAAACATGCACCGACATCCGATTAAGTAGTTGGGAAATCGATGCCTCATCTCTTTAGCGCATATACCATTGACACTTGTTGGGACATCCCCGGTGCCTTCACAACTCCACTTTGGCATAGGGAGGACTAAAAGAGACAATTCTAGAAGAGACATAAGTGGGATGACAAGAAACGGAACTTTAAATGTCTTGAGAAAAGAAACAACTAATCAAAATAAAAGATAAATATCAAAAATATGAAGTGTTTCTACGAAGTTTACCATGTACGTAGCATAGATTCTCAAAAATAGAAGGGGTAATATCAACACAGAATAGAAATTACACCCAAATAAACTACCTCCTAATCATCAATCTCCTTCTTCTTCCTACAAAAACAACATCAACATGCAAATAGCTTCCTTTCCAAGACAATTAAACCCACTTCAAACGTAGATATAGATCCATATCAGTCAATTTTTGTACAGTAAATTGAGGAGATATTTGGTTTTAGATTTATCTCCACTTGTAGGACTGATTTAACCCATAGAGTACTAATTTTAAGATGGCTATGCAAGAGCTCCATTTAGCAAACTTCCATGTAGCTTTTGTTTATTTAATTGTGAGAGTACAACATCCTTCTTTACTATTATTAGTAAAGTAGAGCTTTGACTCAACACTCGCAACAACTTACCAATTGTTGCTAAAATTACCAAGTTAACTTGGGCTTCACCGTGGTTAATGTCCTTAGATCTCAAATAAAGTGCCTGAATTATTATGCAAGGAAAATGATAGGTTTAAAGGCCTTATAAGATGACCATACCTTCCCATTACCACCACTAACATCCTCTTCCTCACTCCAATGCCCATAATGTTTCCACATGCTTACTCCTCCCAACCACCCACCATTACAACCCACCAACTCCATTTCATATTTTTTAATTATTTTTTTGTTTGTTTTTTTCTATCATTTAATTTTAATTTTATTTTACTTTATATATTTAATTTATATAGATATTTTTTTATATTTTTTTATCGGTAACGGAGAGGGGGAAAAAAAGTGGGGCATTACAAAACCATCATCCTCAAATATTCGTAAAACTTAAAAAGTATAAAAAGAAAATAAAACGCAGATTAAATCATTCATTAAAGCATTGTTTGCAAATCAAAAGTGGAAAAGTGAGTACAATATTAAGCATTCCATCTATTAGAAAATATCTTAATCATACCATTATCATATCTTCTCATTCTTCACCTATCACTACACAAGTTAACCTTGTTCCTATTGGGCATTGTGTGTCTCATCATTGTTATGGTTTCTACCATTTCAAATATTTTTTGCCTATAGTTTTGTCTCAAATTTTACCGATGGCAACTCTTCTTTTCAAATAAGCTCTCTTTAACAAAAAGATCAAAATTCTTTACTCCGGACCTTTTTTATTTTCCATCTCAATCTACGGTGTTGAACCTCAAGTCCTACTAGTCACACAAGGCTAAGACTTGGGGTAGAATATTCCTTCCCAACAAGCACAATATCAAATAAACAAGGAAAAATCAATCTAAAAATACAAAAAAACTATAAAATCATTACACCTTTCGTCCTTCACAATATTTGGTGATAATACCACACTTCTCACCAAAGAGTATGAGACCAGGAATGGAGGAATATGTCCTTACTCACTTACATTTTATCTCGGTGTTGAGCCCTTGTATTTTACCGATGGCATGGAGCAAGATGTAGAGGTCCCTTTTCAAAACAAACAAAAACAATTAACCAATAAAGCCTTTAGAAATCTTAATCAAAAGTGCTTAATCAAAAATATCCTAAGAAGTTATTTATGTTAAAGAGAAACACCAATTCCTTCAACTAGATATTGTCAATCAGTAGGTCGTCAATGGATCTAAGTCTAGTCAAAACCTATAAAGTAGAATCATCTTGGAATTGGTCAAATAATATTGACTAGAGATGAATTACATTTTTATCATATGGATCATTGTTACACCTTGTTTCTTAACATCCAAAGATCTTCACTTTCATATCACTATTCATATTTTTATCACATCCTTCTTGCTCTCGGTGATGAACCATCGCATCTTCCTAGTTGTGTCGATCATGAGCAGAGTGATACACCCTATCATTTTATGATCTACATTTTTTCAAATGGAATGGAATGCTTCTAATTATTTGCAAACACTTTCAAGCAAAGTGTAACCCTTTTACTGAGTTTTAAAAAGACCAAAACATTCAAATATATTTCAAAAACTTTTAAAAACATTCAAATATGTTTCAAAATACAAAAACAATATAAAATTGTTCCAAAACACAAAAACAATATAAAATTGTTCCAAAACTAAAACCAATATAAAATTGTCAAAATCAAAATATTCACATAATGTTTGACCAACTTTCAACAACTAAATAATAAAGTTCAACAATTTCTCCATTTGATGGTGCTCTTCATGATGGTTTCAGATCATATTTTGCTAATCATTTTTCTTTCATCTAGTGTATATCTATCTTCGAGGTGTTGGAGATCAATCCATTTCCTTAGATTGAGTTGGGATTTTTCATATACTTCGCATACATTTAATTGATTCTATGTGCTTCATATTGCTCCCTATGCTTCAAAGATCAATTTGAGTCAAAGAGAAGTATCAATTTGTAAGAAATCTCATGCCTTAGAAAGATAAAAGAAATGATTCAACAGAAATGTTGGGGAACTAGTTTAATGGACTAGTTGATCAAAGAACAAAAAATGTGGCACACTGGTTTAGTGTTTTGTAGGTTTGTCAAAAGGGCTAGCATTCTACATATTCTAAAAGCCACATGACACTCAGAAATCCACCAAAACCCATGAGAGACTAAGTTTACAAGAATTGGAGGGTTGCTTTCAAAAGGGTCATGTGACTCTCATTTACCCATCAAATTCAATGCCAAGGTCGGCAGGACATGCAGCAGAATCTTAAGGTAAAAAGGAGGGGCCACGTGGCAAGATTTTGACTCTCCTTAATACACTTGGACTCTACAGACCTCAAGTCCCCGTATTAAATTATGTTAGATACTTCTACCGGGTCAATAATAAGAGAAGAAGGTATTTTTGAGTACTTACACCTATCTCTAAGCAGAGGAAGAAGAGTTCAAATATCTCCATCTCCACCAAATAGAACATTGTCAACACCTCCACCTGGTAGGCCATTTCTCCAATCAACTAGAGTTCTTAGACCAATCAGAATGGCTCATTAACCACATCCAAATCCTTTTTTAATTTTACGGGTAGCAATCCACTTGCTCTCAATGCTCAAAACCCAATCCCCATGGCATCATTGAAGAACATCCCATATTTCATTAGGGAAAATCACACAACTCTAATTGATCACATTCAAGACATTACAAATGTTTGTACTATACACGAGGTTATTGAGATGGATGTGGTGGTGAAATTGTTAGCTTCTTATTTCAAATGAAAAGTTTTATAATGGTTCGTGCTTAGGGCAAGATCAATTCAGAATTGGGATCAATTGTACATGGCTCTTTGTGGCCATTTTAGAGAAAAAGTAGATAACTTATCTCTACTGGAGAAATTAACCACAATCAAGAGAGCACCAAATGAACAAATGGCTGATTTCAACTTCAAATTCCAAAGAACATGGGACAGATTCTAATTTCCATAAGACTAGTAGTGAAGGTGCTTTTCTCTATTTCCTAAAAGCTCTTAATTCTGATATAGCCATGATGATACAATCTATGGGGGTACAACATTTACATGAGCTTATAACATAGCCATTAGAGCTAATAATTTCTTGATCCAAGCCGGTAAAATTTCACCTAGGCCACCTATGCCTATTTATCTGGAAATGGGAATCCAAGTTCTAGTCAAACACCTACATTAGCTCCTATTCCAACTCCTAAAAATCATAATTCTAATGAAGCTTCCACTTCTTCTTCTAACACCTCAAATGAACTCCAAGAATTCATGAAGTAATTGCAAAACTTAGGAAATGAGTTGGTAATAATTAAGAGGCAACAAGCTCAAAATTTCAGACCATATCAGCCTCAAGCCCAACCCAATAGACCTCCATATCAACCAAATAGACCACCTGCTCAAGCTACTAATCAAAATCAAGGACAACCTCCCACTGCTAGACCATTTCAACCATATAATCCTAATGTAATTTCAACATCTAGGGCCTTGGTTCCAACTCAAAACAACATGGCACAAGAGTATGAATGGTGTTTCCCATGTGGTCAACCTCATAATCAAGAAACATGCTTTAATGGTGCTCTGAATCAAGCCTTAATGGTGCAAACTATCGGTGTGTCCCAAGAAAAAAACCAAGAAGAAGATCAACAACAAAAAACTACTCAAGAAGCACCTCCAAGTGAGACTACACTTGTGAATTGGCAAGCTAAGGATTTATGTGGAATAAATCAAGCTCCTTCTCAAGGTGTGGCAGCCAACACAAGGTCTAAGAAGAGGAATATAGAGGAGGGACAATCATCTAATCCAAGTGCTTCTCAACCTCCTATCACACCTCAAGGAGTTAGCAATCCAAGTGCATCCCAAATGTACAAAATCTGCCCAAACCACCTTCTAGACCAGCTCATGTACTAGTTATAGTAGCTCATGTGCAAGAGAAAGTTGTGCAAAAACAAAGGGAAGTAGAAGGATAAATCATCTCCTTTCAATATCATAGAGAAAATGAAGAAAAAAATGTAAACATTTCCATGTGGGAGTCATTAGCAATTCTGGGCCAAAGAGATCTATTACAAAAGCAACCATGGCGAATTGGTCCACATCAAGTGAATCATCCAAAGGTCAAGATAAGGTTCTCACCAATGTAACTCAAAAAAAGGAGGATATCAACAAGGTAAAAACATGAAACCTCCCCATTCTACATATCCCTAATCATTGGAAACAACCTAGTGCACAACTACATGATTGACTCAGGAGCAAGTAGCTCAGTGATGCCTAAAAAATAGTTGATCACTGGGTATTAAGTACAAAACTATCTCAAAGGATGTGGTACAATTGGATGGGACAACGGGGAAAAAATTGGAATCATCAAGGATTTAAATCTAACATTGCATGCATGCCCCAATTTCACGGTCCAACAAGATGTATCAATAATTGACTTTCCACCACTCTTTGCTTTGTGTCTATCAATAGATTTCACTGCTAATATTGGAGGCTACTTGTATGTTGATTGGTCACATATGCTCTTTAGAACAAGGTATGGAGCTAAGGCTACAATCAGGTCTGAACCTATTGCAAACTTTCATATTGAGTTATATGTACCAAGCCCAATTAATGCAAATTTCTCATCTTTTGATCAAGAAGACTTCCCAAGAACTCTAGAGACAAATACCAAGGTTGGAGGCATTCCATACTTAACTCTTGATGAATGGGAAAACAAGAAACATGGCTATGATCCATACAAGGAGATGGAAGAATTTAAGTTGGGGATTTATTGTTTGCATGAAGAAAACCCACCTCTCCATAACATCACCAAACTAGATGATAAATATGACAACGAAGTATGGCATCTATTCTTTGTGATGGCTCAAGGAGTAGAAAAGGTGTTGGAGGAGGATTCGTGCTTATGTCACCTCAAGGTATAAAGTACTACTCAACTTTCCTTTTAATTCAGTTGTTCTAACAACACAGCTGAGTATGAAGCATTGATCCATGGATTGCATTAGGAAAGAAAGAAAGGGGTAAATAACTTACAAGTATTTGGGATATTGAGCTAGTTGTAAACAAAATTAGAGGGCTCAACGCTGCTAAAAATGATCTTCTAAAGAGCTATAAGAACCGGGTATGGGATCTCATTAAATACTTTGAAGCTTTTAACATAAATTCCATCCCAAGAAATAAGAATGATGTTTTGGATAATCTTACAAAAATTGGGGCAGCATTTGATGTTGTTGAGGATATCAAGAAGATCAAACTCAACCTCATCAAAGTGGTTGTAAGGCCAACTATTCTAGATAATAACACAAGCTAGAAAGTGTTTGAAAACAACCAACAAATCATAAATTTCTTATGAGAATAAGTTGATTTCTCTTTAAGAAATCAAGACAAATTAGAGCAACAATATGGTGATCAAGTGGTTCAGCTAAAGATAAACAAATTTCCAAAGGGTCTTGTGACTTTGGAGTCAATCTTCAACCCCAATGACTAGTTCTCGAAAAGAGAAAGAAAACATTCAAATCAAGGGTGAAGATTTAGAATCAATTGCAATTGAGAAGACAAAGTGCTCTAGATTGGAAAAGTAAGTACTCCTCAAGAAAAATCTGATTTCATCCAACTTTTTCAAGACTTTTTGGATATCTTTTCTTAGAATTATAAAGATTTGAGAGGCTTTGATCTAAGGTTGGCACAACATGCACTATTGAATTGAATCTAGAATCCAATCCCATTAGACATAAGAAAAGGAATGTGAATCCTCATATTGAACCCCTCATGAGGAAGGAATTGAACAAACTCATAGAGGCAAACATCATTTTTCCAATCAAGCACTCGAGTTGGGTTGCAAACTTGGTGCCAGTTAGAAAGAGAAACAGAGAAATCAAATTGTGTGTGGATTTTCAAGATCTAAATAGAGCTTCACTCAAAGACCATTATCCACTTCCTTCCATGGAGAAAATCTTGCAAGTAGTAGTTAGTTCAAAGATATTCTCATTGTTGGATGGTTACTTAGGCTACAACCAAATCATGGTGAAAGAAGAAGACCAGTTCAAGACAACCTTCACCACAAAATGGGCACATATGCTTATAAGAAAATACCTTTTGACTATCAAATGTCGGAGCTACTTTCCAGAGAGAAATGGATATGGAATTCAAAGGGATTATTAAGAATATGGTGCTTACTTATCTAGATGACATCACTAAATTCTCCAAAAATGCAGCAGATCACCTCTATCACCTTAGGAAAGTTTTCCAAAGATGTAAGAAGTTTAGAGTATCCTTGAATCCCAAAAATGTATATTCTTAGCTCATGAAATTAAGCTCATTAGGCCACATTGTTTCAAGGGAAGGACTAACCATTGATCCCGAGAGAGTTGAAGCTATCCGTGCTCTACCATTTCTAAGTCACAAGAAGGCTCTCCAAAGTTTCTTAGGGAGAATCAATTTTTCTCGAAGGTTCATGCCAGATTTTTCCACTTTGGTTAAGCCATTAACCATGATGTTAAAGAATAAGAGTATGACATTAAAATGGATAATGGAGGGCAAGGAGAGTTTTGAGGCCATCAAACACACAATATCTCAAGCTCCAACTCTCATTAATCCAAACTTCTCCAAGGATTTCATTCTCTATGCCTTTGGCGGTTCAAATACAATCTCATCCATCTTGGTACAATTGAACAAGGAAGGTTTGGATCAGCCTATAGCATTCTTCATTCAAAAATCTTGGAAGACTATGAAGTGAGGTATTCCTTTATTGAAAAGCATGTCTCATTGTTATTAGGATCCTGAAGAAATTTAGACACTTGGTTTCAAACAAAAATACAGTTATTAGTGTCTCATACCGAGGTCAAGGATTTTCTCCTAAACAAATATTTGAATGAGAAAAGGGTAGGTTGATCACCCGGTGATGGAATATGACATAGAAATCAAGGTGACCAAGTGGTGCATGATAAATTGTTATGTGAGTAGCTAGCTTCCAATCAACATGCTGAGTTAAATGAAAAAAAAAGTTGTTAGCACTACAAGATGATCAAGAACAAGCAACGATAGTATGCCCACTCCTTGTTGGACCCAAGGTATGATACATTATCTTCAAATAGGTCTATGCCCTCTGATTTGAGAAAAGTAAAAATAAGATATTTTAGACTCCAATCCATTCCATATGTTCTTATTGATGGAATTTTTTTCAAGAAAGATGTGAATGGGGTTATTTTAAGGTGTGTTCTAACAAATTATATTGAAAAGGTGTTGTATGAGTTCCATGATGGAGAATTTGGAGGTCACTTTTTCTCCATGAGTAACATCTCTCAAGATCATGAAATCTGGTTACTATTGGCCCACAATGTTTAGTGATTGTTATACATGGATCAAAAAGTGCAAGAAGTGTGCATTCTTCACTGGAAAAGAAAAGCTAGTAGTACTCCCACTTCATCCAATTTCAGTAGATCAACCATTCATGCAGTGGGGATTAGATTTTATTGGGGTCATCAATCTGAATTCAAGCCAAGGCTACAAGTGGATTCTAATGGAAATGGATTATTTCACCAAGTGGACTAAAGCAAGTAGCACTCAAAGAAGTAAAATGAGTCCAATATACTAGATTTTTATGAGGGGATTGTTACAAGATTTGGTGTCCCAGATACTATCATATCAAACAATGCTCTATCATTCCTTGGAATGAATATCACTGAATGGGTTGTTAAGAATGGGGTATATCTCAACACTTCATCTAACTATTATCCTTAGGGTAATGGGAAAGCTGAGTCCACAAACAAGAACTTGCTGAGAATCATTAGAAGGAATCTAGATGAAAATCAGAGGACATGGCACACCAAGATCAAATCAGCCTTATGGGGCTGATAAAATCACACCCAAAAGGTCAACAAGTAGCTCTCCATACAAGTTAGTCTATGGAAGGGAGGAAAGGTTTCCCATATCACTTGAATTTCCAACATTAGAACTTCTCAAGCAACTGGAGTTAGCTGAGTTTGAGCCCATGGAAGTCAGTATGTATGCAAAACTCATGGAGTTAGAAGAGCTAAGAGAATATGCAATGCAAACCATGGAGAAAGATCAAGCATTGATCAAAAGGAGTTTTGACAAAAATGCCAAATCTAGAACCTTCCAAGAAGGGGAATTGGTTCTAAAATGGGATGCAGATCGGGAAAAACAGGCAAACATTCCAAATTTGATGTTATATGGAGTGGTCCCTATATGATCACATAAGTGCAAAATTAGTAATGTTTTCTAACTTGATAAGTTGGATGGTGAAGAACTACATATTCCAATCAATGGAATCTATCTCAAGTATTGTTACTAAGTAAAATCTCACCCTTTTACATATTAGTTTAGGATTTTCATTCCTCTAAGTGCTTGTGCACATTGTCTTGTCATTAGAATAGGTTTTAGTTTCCTAAGTTCCTTGGGCACATGTTCTATTGCTTCTAGTGTTCTCTTTACACAATTCACTATGTTTTCAAGAATAATATTGTAAAAAAAGATCGAGTTATAGGAAAGAATTGCTATCCTCAAGAAAATTCAAATGCAGAGCAACTAAAATCAGATTTGGGGAAAGGTTTCAGTATCTTTACTTCCTTGCTCATATAGATCAGCAATTGAGTTTCTCATACCCCTCACAAAACCAAAAATCAGTCAAGGGGCATTTTATGGTGTCATGACAGGTGACATTCCTATGGTGCCTTAAATGTTTCTAATTGTTCCAAACCTTTAACGGTGTTCCAAACATCCTGCGAGAAGATGAAAATCAGTTTAATAGTAGATCCAGTGTGTCTCCCATACCAACATATACATTTGAATTTCAAAGTGCTTCACCCTGATCAAGAGTTCATCAATCATTTTTCCTTCATGTTGGAAAAGGATCAAATTCAGGATAGTTCTAAGAGGTCATTTTTTAGTCACATATTCGGATCATTTACAGGAATGAAGAAGGAAATAAATTTCAGATCAAAACAATTTTCCACTCATGTAAATTTTAAGATTTCTTATAAAGTTGGAAAATTTAGGCATAAGTAGGTCAAATTTAGTTTTAGCAGTGCTTTAAGTGGATTTCGGGGTCAAAATTCAAGGTTTCGATCATATTTCATAGGTTACTAGGAAGACTCCATGCCCAATGGATGCTTCAAGGCCACTGATCAATTCATCTAGTAGGTAGATGTCCCCATGAGTCACCAAATTGTTATCCATTTTACCCCCTGGTAAAAATGTACAACTTGAGAAATTGGACCTGAGCACTTTGGTGGAGTTCCAATGTTGAATCTAGAGAAAACTGATAATTTTCATGTTTTGGGGGACTTGGAGCCATTTTTAGTGCATTTCCCTTCTTCTAGAGGCAAAGGAGTTCAATTCTAGCTAAATTTGGAACAAAACTGAGAAAATGGTGAAATTTGGTTTTTTGGGGGCTTCATTCCATTTTTCCTAACTCCTAATCCAAGAAAATTCTAAGGAGTTAGTGGAAAAAAATGAAAAAATTGGAGAAAAATGTAACAAAAAAGCTACATAAAATCAAGCAACAAAATATGAAAAGCCATGAAAGGAAAAGCTACACAACAAAGGAAAGCGGCAAAGTTTTTTTTCATGCGAACTTAAAATGGCCATAACTTTTGACCCGTTGCTCCATTTTTTGCACAAAATTTATATCATTGGAAAGGTATAAATGTCCTTTATGTAATGGGAATTGAATTTCTCAATTTTATTGAGGTTAAATATGCAAAAAAATGGAAAATTTCTCCAACACAAAATGTACAGTTCCAGGCCCAACCACCATAATTAATGAAAGTATGGTGCCCATTTCTTCTTCCAAAAGCTAGAGTCATGGGGAAGTGATTTGTAAGGATTCCCATGACCTTTTAGAGAATTCAATGACAATTTTTTGGTGGGTGGGAAGTAGAAATATGAGTTTCAAATACCATCCACACACTTCACACAATTTAATAAAAAAATAGCTAAAAAGGAAATGCGACTAGGGTTTTATTGGATAACCCTTCACAAATATTTCATAAATAATTTCATTTCTCTCTCAGCCATGATTAAAAATCAGATTCTTAATGATAAATATTGACTGCAAAATAACCAGAAATCTACATATGGAAAGACTGAAAATACTTGCCAAAACCCTTCTAGAAATTAATTAAAACCGAGTCGATTTGCTCTATATTAGCAGCTGAAAAATGGCAATACAAATCTGAATGTAAATACCTCTGGAATAGCATAGAATCTTCACAAAGTGAGTCGCCCCACACTAGAAGAAATCTGGAATCTGCTGCTGCAATTTTATTTCTTCTACAAACATTGCTGGAATAATAAAAACCTAGTGAATAACAATGGAATCTCCTGAGTAGAAATTCCTCTCACTTCTCCTGGGGTTTTCATCCACAAGAGGGAAAATCCAGAGGGTTTTCGTCCTTGGATTTTTCTGCAAAAAGCTGAGCTCCAATGCCGGAAAGAAAATATCAAATAACTGGAATGATCCTAGGCAAGTCGACTTTCTCTTTTAAAGAGAAAAAGACCCCAAAAAGCCAAGTCACATTTCCCTAGGCAAGTTAGATGTATTTTTTTTTTTTTTTTTAATTCTAGAGCTAGTCGCATTTTTCCCTTAGGAAGTACATTAAGTGCTTTTTTATTTTATTTTTTTGCACTTTCCTAAGTCTATTTTAATATTAAGTTTATTAATTTATTATATGTGCTTTAGTAATGTTTTATTTTAATTTTAGCACAATATAATAAAATTAATAAAACTTAAGTCACCCTTGAGCTCACCCTTTGGCCATCGGGTAGACAAAATGGGCCAAAGGTCTTCGATAAAATTATCCGAGAAAGAGGGACATTACAGTCCTCCCTTCCCGAGATTGCTTGCCCCAAGCAATATCAAATCTGCATTCCAATCGATCCCCGATCCCAAATCAACCTAAGCTTTTTGAATGATCTCATACACACTATACCAAACTGCTCAAAGTCTGCAAAAGGAAGTTTATGCAACTTACTCATGAAAAGTGCCACAATCCTCCTCAAGTATGCCCCCAATTTGCCATACTCTTCATCATGTCCTTGCTGTCCCATACTGGTATGTAATGAAAAATCCTCATAGATGTCTTCATGAGATGATTTTGGTCCATAACTATCATAGACTTGGCTGTCATTTGATGGGGCAGCGTGTATTTGAGTGCTCTCATGGTGACTTGTTTCCCTTCATGTTGGAAACTCAACTCCATAGCTTGCAAATCTTGGGTGACTCTTCCTAGTGAATGTAGCCATTGCATACCAAGCACAACATTGTTATCCTTCAAGTCAATAACATAGAAGTCATCACAAAGTGTATACTCACCAAATAGAATGCTAGCTTTGTTTACTTTCTTCTTGCAAGGAATAGTGAGACCACTTGTTGTAGTTACATCAAAGCCTTCAAAATTATCACAATGCAAACCTCTTTTGTTTACCAAACCTTCATCCAGGAAGTTATGTGTAGATCCACTATCAAGAAGTGCCATGACCTTACACCCGAACATTGTACCTTCAAACATGAATGGATTATACCTTGGTGCTCCTGAAAGATAAGTGAGGCTACCATCATTTACAATGTTTGGCGTTGGCTGTCCATGTTCATTTTCTGAATTAGTATCATCATCCACATCTGAAACAACCTCAATGAGATGTATCTTACCCTTTCCAAGACACCTATGACCCGGTCCCCAAGGATCTTTGCAATGAAAACATAAGTTTTTTCTACGAAGGTCATTCTTCGTATCAAGGTCCATCTTTGGTGTAGATTCAACCTTTGAAGAAGTGGGCTGCTCACTTTCATGTTGTTCTGATTTTTCATTCTTGACATTTTTCTTTTGGGGCTGAAATGGAGGAGTAGTGTCTAAGTCCAATGTTGTCTGAATGGCCTCATGCAAAGTTCTAGGCTTAAGAGCCTTGACAAAACCCCTCAATCTATCATGTAGTCCCTCTATAAAGAGCATCACCACACGCTTTTCCGGCATCTCTGGAACCATCATTGCGATGCGCTGAACTCATTGATGTATGAATCAACATGTCCCATCTGGCGGAGCTGAGCCAAGTCCTTGTAGTACAACTCCACATCCTTCCTGTCAAACCTAACAATCAACCTCACTAAATTCTTTGTAAGACCATAAGAGATCATGATTTTGGGTTACCAAACCATGATGCCACCAATCATATGCTACTCCCTCAAGGTGTAGAGTAGCAAACTGAATAGCCTCCTGCTCCTGCATAGGCTTGAGGGTAAGATATGTGTCGAGCTTATGAATCCAAGCTCTGGCACTAATCTTTCCACTACCATCAAAAGTGGAAAGAGACACCTTGTTGGTAGCCTGCTTCAGCTCCCTATTCTGTTGTGCTCTAGGCCTCCTATCCTGTCTAGCCCTCAAGCTATCCCTCCTCTGTGCACAATACTGCGGAAGGGGAAAAGCATCCCTCACATGTTGTGGTAAACTCCTCCACTCATCACTGGCTGCCATAACATTGTCCTGGAAGGCCACTTCCTCAAGTGGATTTTCAACCTCTGGTGGTTCATTTCTAGGCAAGAAATTGGGCTGCATAGGCCTATCTGTTGTCTGGGTAGGCCTCCTCTCATCTGTATGAGTGTGCCTCCTCTCACGGCGAGGAGATCCCCTCACACTACCAATCTCCGAAGGTGATCTATTGTGCTCCTGTGACTACTTGGCAACTGATATGGATCTGTCTCTCCTCTGTCATATCTATCTCTTGGCCTATCCAAGGCCAACCTGTCCAGAGTAGATCCCATACGCTCCATGGACTGAATCAACCATTGTTGAGTGGCTACCATAGTCCTAAAAAGTTCTCTGTCTAGATCCACTTGCTCATCCCGGGAGGGCTCTCTTGTCTATCACCCATGATTTCAGCCCTAACACCTGTTTCAAAACCAACCTCTAGTCGTGCTCGTCTTCGTGTGTAATATCTGTGTGGACCAACCTCTCTTGGCTGCATTCAAATCTGATTTTTTTTTAAAAAACTCTTGTTCTTTCCCACACAGGTTGGGAGAATACACTACTCTGATACCACTGAAAGATCCCAACCTTGTTGTCCTTTTTTTTATATAATTCTTTGGCTTGGATCCTTGCTTACAATGTCAGAAGATAATGATAGAATACCATCCACACACTTCACACAATTTAATAAAAACAATACTACCTAAAACTGGATAGCTAAAAAGGAAATGCGACTAGGGTTTTATTGGATAACCCTTCACAAATATTTCATAAATAATTTCATTTCTCTCTCAGCCATGATTAAAAATCAGATTCTTAATGATAAATATTGACTGCAAAATAACCAGAAATCTGCATATGGAAAGACTGGAAAATACTGCCAAAACCCTTCTGGAAATTAATTAAAACTGAGTCGATTTGCTCTATATTAGCAGCTGGAAAAATGGCAATACAAATCTGAATGTAAATACTTTGGAATAGCATAGAATCTTCACAAAGTGAGTCACCCCACACTAGAAGAAATCTGGAATCTGCTGCTGCAATTTTATTTCTTCTACAAACACTGCTGGAATAATAAAAACCTGTGAATAACAATGGAATCTCCTGAGTAGAAATTCCTCACTTCTCTTGGGGTTTTCGTCCACAAGAGGGGAAATCCAGAGGGTTTTCATCCTTGGATTTTTCTGCAAAAGCTCTGAGCTCCAATGCCGAAAGAAAATATCATAATAACTGGAATGATCCTAGGCAAGTCGACTTTCTCTTTTAAAGAGAAAAAGGCCCCAAAAAGCCAAGTTGCATTTCCCTAGGCAAGTTAGATGTATTTTCTTCTTCTTTTTTTTTTAATTCTAGAGCTAGTCACATTTTTCCCTTAGGAAGTACATTAAGTGCTTTTTATTATTTTATTTTTTGCACTTTCCTAAGTCTATTTTAATATTAAGTTTATTAATTTATTATATGTGCTTTAGTAATGATTTCTTTTAATTTTAGCACACTCATGTTAACTATTCATCTCTTAGGGGTGCTATTTTGGGAGCCAACACCCAAGTGGTGTCATTTCCAAGGATTATTTACAAATATTATACATGTTTAAAGGTTCCATTTATTTCTAGAATTTGATATTCTAGTGGTGACTCCCTAAAGTAAAGTTGGGATAGACTAGTTTCATCTTATTGTAACTATTTATTTGCTTTCTACTTTGTAAAACTAGAAGGATTGCAGTCTTCTTTCAAATCTGATCCCACAAAGAAGTTACTTCCCAAGTTAGAGTCTGTTCAACAAAGAAAGCAGACATGGAATCCTATAACTGATCAAATTCAAAGAGTAGTTGTAGTCAAGTTAATAAGCTTGATATTCCATTGGTTGAGGATTGCTCTAGCACATCTGACAATTCTGAAGCATCTAATAAGCCTAATCCTATTATTTCATTTACTAAGGAGAACTAGGAATTTGATTTAGAATATATTCCTCCCTCAAGCTTTCATCGGACTTTTCAAGATCCATTTGATCGGAAAACTCATGTTCAACATTGGTTACACCATCCTCCACTTGCAATTCCTGTGAAAAATAACATGGTTGACCCCCTCCTAGAGAACCTTTTAGAGTTAACACTTATAAACCTATTGATTTTAATGACATGGAAGGTTATCCAAATGAGGTTCCCAATGAGATCAAAATGATGTTGCCTAAGTTTCAAGGAAATAATGTTATCAGTGGTGATCATCATTTAAATTTATTTCAGAATCTAATGGAGGACTATGAGATTGAGTTTGAGGATGTATGTGTAAAGTTGTTTGTACACACTCTAGAAGAAGATACTCGTGAATGGTTCAAAGCCTTGCCTAATGGATCAATTAATTCATGGAAAGAGATGAAAAATGCATTTAGAGTTTCATATGGTGATAGAACTGATCCAATATTTTTGTTATCTGAGTTTGAGAACATCAAGAAGAATCCCAATGAGTGTGTCCAAGACTTCAATACCAGATTCAATAAAACTTTGACAATATTTCCCAATAGTATAAGACCTAGTGATGAGTCTTGTCTTATTAAGTATTCAAATGCATTTGATAAGAAAGCAACATACTACTTAAGAGATAAAAATCCTCGGACCTTGAGACAATATTTTATCATGGCTATTCAGATTGAGAATAATATTAAATCTATTGAAAGCCACCAAAGAGGGAGGGTGTGAAGTTGGTTAACCCATAAAAAGCCTCAAACTAGCAAGACAATTGACCTTGAAGAAGTTGTCAAAACTTTGGTAGGGGTTGTTAAAGAAATTTCTTATAAATTAGCAAGAGCTGAAAATGGATTGTCTCCCAATCCTCAGAATCAACATCGAAAACTAGGCACAATAAATTTGGCAATCAAGATAGAGGAAAATGATGCATGGGTCACACTTTGGTAAGAAACAAAATTTTAGAGATAACAAAGCAGTCCCTGACCCTTTAGTGGGAAGAGTAGCTGCTATTGAGGAAGAACATGCCATTGATTGGTGTGAAAAATTCTTATTACCCCATGTGCCTTGTGATCCACCTACAAATGATGACAATGATGAAGCTGATTTCAGTGATGTATGCATGATGGAATGTCAACCAGAATGTGAGAAAGATGTATCTTCTACTGACCTCCTCTATGCCCAAACTATAGTTGATTTCTAGACTTGTGTTGAAAAGGTTAGATCTCTCCCTATTGAAATAAATGTTGAGGTTGATATGGCCCAAGATTTTGAATTTCCTAATCATGATTTTGAGTATTTAAGAGCTTTGATGATCAAGAAGTATGATGGTGATGTTCCTTCTAGTGAGGATAAAAATTATTGATCAATGTTGCAGTTTCTCAAGAAAAGGAGTACAATCTTAGAAATAGACAAATTAAAGGACTTGCTCCTGCAACAAAAGCAAAGATGTCTTTTCTTTATAATATCCCCAAATATGCTTCTTAGAAAAACGTATTGAATAAAACCCTTGTAATTCATCCTGAGTCACAAAGTTCTTCCAAAACCCCTACTAAAAGGAACATTTTTCCATCTGACAAAACTATAATAGTGCCTTCCAATGCTCCTCTTCCCAAGTATAATGTATGTGATATGGCTCAAATTTTAAGTCAAATAAAGATTATAGTTCCCATTGTAGAATTATTAAGGATCCCTAAGCATAGAAAGCAGGCCTTTGAGTATTTGGGTTTTAAAGAAGATGAGGTTGTTGCCAATAAGGATCTTGTTGATGAGAAATCATCCCCCACAATTACTAAAGCTAAGGTACAAGGAACTGAAGAAGATATGGAAACTCCTCCTGAGGTATATCTAGGAACTTCTTTGGTAGAAACACAATTGGATGTTGACCCCTTTTTCACATACTTATTATAAATGGGTGGCTCTTACACAATTATATGTTTGATTATGAAGATTCATGTAATATCATGCCCCTTGCAGTCATGAATGAGTTAAACCTTAAGATAATTGTTGCTTTTGGGAGATGTTATGCTATGGATTCTAGAGAAGTACATGTGGTGGGCTATGTGAAAGGATTGATTGTATAAATGGAAACACATCCAAGAAAGTACTTGACTATGAATGTTGTCATTATTGACTACCCTACCAAATGGGGATGTTGTTGTCAAAAAGTGGGAAGCTAGTGTGGGAGGCAAAGGTCCAAATGGATATGTCCTATGCTTCCATACCTTTAGAAGGGAAATTGGTCAAGTTATACAGAGAAGATAAGATGTTACATCTCATTAAGATCATAATAATGTCTCTTATGAAGTACTTTTTTTTTATGTAGACATGGACAATTTCATAGGCAATGTTGATTTTGAAGACCAATGTCTAGATTCAAACACTCAGTTTGAATACCCAGAGGTCCCATGGACCATGAACTTTGATGGATCTTTCTCAAGTAGTGGTAATGGGGCAGGAGTGGTGTTGAGTTCTCCAAACAACGAGTCTTTCAATTTTTCTTTTAAATTGAATTTTGAATGCACCAATAATGTGGCTAAGTATGAGGCACTCTTGTTAGGATTGATAATTGCTTGAGACATGGGATAAAAGACCTCCTAGTTAAAGGGGATTCTAAATTAGTGATTAAACAAGTAAGAAATCTATATGTAGCAAAAACTCAAAGGTTAAAACAATACATGAATGTAGTATGTTATCTCATTGAATTTTTTGATTCATTCAATATTGAATACCTTGAAAGAAGCCAAAACGTAGAAATTAATAGATTGGCAGTCTTGGGTTCACAATATGATAATCAGGATTCATCCCCTTATTATAAATTTGAAGTGGAAGTATTAGTTTGACCTTCTATACCTGATAATATTCAACACTGGCAAGTATTTGATGATGATTCACACATCAATAGATTTTGAATTGCCAAGATGAGTTCACTGACTAGATCATTGATTTGGAACCTATGGTAGAGGTGTGTGAGGGGAAGGAAATCCTCTTTGGAAAAGAAGTAATTCAATTAAAAACTAATGTAATCCCAAGAGGATTAGTTAGTTTAGAATCTTCCTTTGATAGTAATGACATAGCAATTTGTAAATATACTAATTTTCGAGAGATATTGTGGGTACAATATGGGTTCATGCCAAGATCCTAGAAATATCTTGTTAGGTAGTAATTTGAATAAGGAAGAAAGAGAGGCTTATACTAAGTTGTTAAGAAAGTATCAATATTTCCTTGCTTGGTCTTATTCTGAGTTGAAAGCTTATAGGAGGATTTGTTTCAGCATGAGATACCCTTGGCACCCCACACTAAGCCTTTCAGACAAAAGCAGAGGCCTATTAACCCTATTCTTGCAACCAAGATGTAAGAATAATTGACAAAGCTAAGGGATGGTGGGATAATCCAACCCACTAGGTACTCCTCATGGGTAGAAAATTGGTACCAGTTAGAAATAATAATGGAGACATAAGGCTTTGTGTAGATTTTAGAAATCTCAACAAAGCCTCACTTAAAGATAATTATCCATTGCCAAATATGGACAATTTATTGCAAAAGGTAACAAGATCGAGCTATTATCTACATTGGATGACTTCTCTAGGATATAACCAAGTGGTGGTGAAACAATTAGAGAAATTCAAAATTTCCTTCACTACCCCATGGGGAACATATGTCTATGTTAGGATGCCTTTTGGGTTAATGAATATTGGATAAACTTTTCAAAGAGCCATGGATGTGGCTTTCTTTGGTCTTATCAATGATTTTATCATAGTATATCAGATGATATAACTATTTTCTCCAAGAAAAGGGTTACCACTTAGGGCACCTTGAAAAAATGTTTCTCAGATGTAGAGAGTATGGGATTTCATTAAATCCTAAGAAGTGCCATTTTGGCATGCAAAAGGAAAATTTGTTAGGACACATTATGTCATAAGGAGTCATGATTGATCCAGAAAGGGTGGAAGAAATTAGTAAGGTTCCCATCCCTATGTCAAGAAAGGAATTCAATCCTTCTTTGGACAGATAAATTTTGTGATAAGGTTCATTTCTAATTTTGCAGAGATCACTATCCCCATCACAAATATGTTGAAAAGGATCAATTCATTAAGTGAGGAGAAGAGATTGTCCAAGCACTTAATGGAATAAAGGAGGAACTCAAAACTACCCCTGTATTGACTAGCCCTGATTATAGAAAGGAATTTCAGATGTTTTCATTTGCCTTTGAATTCACTATTGTCTCTGTGTTGTTATAAAAGAATGAAGAAGGCCATGAAAATCCTATTGATTTTTTAGCAAAGCATTGCAAGGATCTGAACTGAAATATTATGTTATGGAAAAGTAAGCTTTTGCTTTAGTCAAAGTAACCAAGATTTTTAGACTTTATATTCTTAGCTAAAAGATTATAGCATATGTACCTCACACAATGGTAAAGGACATCTTGTCTCAGATGGAGGTATTAAGTAAAAGATGTCGTTGGGTTAACAAGCTTCAAGAATATGACATGGACATACAAACTACCAAACTGATTGTGGGGTCTAGGCCTTGCAAAGTTGATGGCATAGAGAAATCTACAAGTAGTTGACATACACAATGTTGAAGAAGAAGGGCCACACCCTCATGAAAAGGTAAGAACTTCAGCTTGGTATAAAGATATAGTCTATTACTTGATGAATTTAAATTGTTCTATGCATTTAGACAAGAATAAAATGAGGACACTCAAGCTAGCTTTCCAAAATTATGTCTTGACTGATCATGGACTAGCTTGGAAGAACCGAGAGGGATTTTTGTTTATATGTATCATTGTGTTGGCAAGAAAATTTTTCGGGTGGAAAAACTTGTGGATTTCTTGCCAACGCTCTAGGAATCTAAGTCCCTCTACTTAACCGGTGCAACTGTCGTATATGCATGCATGTGAAAAGGTGGATTTATGTGGTGGCCTTTCAACCAAGGATCCAACAGGGGCACTCCACTGACCCTGTGGTAAAGCTAGAAATATCTTGCTAGGGAAGACTTTGTTTGAAAAGAGGGAAAGGGGAGTGAGAAATGAGATAGGGGAACTAATGTTATAGGTAGGAAATCAAATTCCTACACACACTAGTTAGAAACTTCAACACATGAATTTATGACAAGAAACAACCTTACTGAAATGGCAACAAGATGAGATAAGATTGTGAACTCATAGTTTCTAAAATATCCTCATCAAAAAGGCTACAAAATCCTTCTTCTTATATTGATGCTTAAACAGAAGTTGTACATAGTGTGGGAATAGAAGAAATTTGAGAGTGGAGGAAAGTAGAAGAAAATGGCTATCTCCTTTGCTTTCTCTAGGTACAATGCACTCTTGAGTTTACAAGATCAATCGCCAACCCTTTGAAATGGGAATGGTGTTACAATTTATAGAGTGAGAGGTGACTTATCGTCTACCCCCAATGGCTTTTTGAATACCTTAATATGACTTAAGATTGTTCATATTCCACTTTAAATATTTAAGTCCCTTTTATAATAGCAAGGTGACTTAAAGTTACATTATATTTCTGAAGTCATTTAAGTCATATTAAAAAGTGCAACCCTCAATGCAAAAATATAACATTGAAGAGAGAGAGTGTTGTATGAGAAGAGAAGAGAGAGAGAGAGAGAGAGAAGGAAGAAGAAGAGGAGATGCCATCCCAGATGAAGTCCGATGATCCTCGTTGATGGAAAGCTCTGATGCGACGAAGTTCTAAATGTCCCATTGTGCCAAAACTACCCTTTGAGTGTGACTTACTATTTTTAGTAAATTCCCGGATGAGATACTTACTATTTTAAGTAAGGGATGATTCTTGCTTCTTCTTGACCATCGTGATGTAATGAACTCCCTTATTCGATCATGTGCACACTACCCTTGCCTCACCCACTTCTTGGGGTGACTTACTATTTTTAGTAAGCACCCATATAAAGGACTTACTATTTTTAGTAAGTGGTCATTTTCACTATTTTCTACTCTGAACACTCATTCGACTTCCTCGTGATCTTTAATGCCCGTTTCCTTTGTCTCAACTTCTTTTGATGATGACTTTCCAAACATAACAAGTCTATATAGGAAAACTTACTATTTTTAGAAAGTGTGTTTCCAATGCTTGATTTGAGATGGAACATAATTTTTTGGACTCATCTTGTTGTTCAATCACCCTCCGAATTTCACATAGTTTTGTCATCTAGAATGATTGGAAATAAATTTTGAAATTTTGACCTAGCAGTGGCTTCGGGCACGGAGCTACCATGGTGGCCATTAATGGAGCTTGAAATTTGTAGGTCTAGTTTTTGTCTCCATTTGAGATGAAAACAACTCCATTGTGATAGGTTTTTCATTTGGAGCTTGTGTGTAAGTTTTTTAGCTCACTCCTATTTCCGGAATGATGGGAAATCTAACGAATGTGAGTTGGTGCACAAAGTGGGATTTTTGTTGGAGCAAATGATTCTAGGCACCATTTGACCTCTTGTTTATTTCATCTTGATTGTCTTGCAAAATGTGAAATTCTTCAAAAGATGGCATCTCGATCCGACTTTTACTTTGCAAGATATGATGAGTTTTTGATCGGGTGGCTTCGTAGTTATCTGGCGAAAAATCTCCATTTTCTCTTCGTTCTTCGTCATTTCACTCCATTTTTCTCTGAGGCCTACATATTACTATGCATTCATGGTGTGGAGAGTTTATGTGGCCATGGAAGAGCTGGTTCGAGCAACAATGGTGGACCGGGTGTCTAGACAATCATTCACGAGCCATGACAAGGTATGAAGTTATGAAGGAGAAATGAGGGGGAAGAAACGGCTAAGTGCCGAATTTAAATTTTCAAAGAAATGCACATGGAGGGGCTGGGAAATTATTTTTTTCCCTTATGTCCCTGACCTCAGGGATGTGAGGGACATCAATTTCCATGGTGGTCAAGGTGATGCCATGTGTCCTCGATTCGACGACAAGGGATTTGCTTGAAAAATGCACCTGGGGCTGAAAAGTCGGTCACGTGGGTGTCCAAAAGGCTCGCCATATGGGGATGGGTGCATTTTTCCATGTCTTATGTCCATCACCTCGGGGACATAATGGAAATTAGTTTCCATAGTGGTCCTGAGCCGACACATGGCACCGATCCGACAACAGGAATGGATGCTCCAAAAATGCACCTGGGAGCTAAAATTCGGTCACGTGGGTGTCCAAATGACTCCCCATAAGGGATGGGCACATTTTTCAAGGTATTATGTCCCTCACCTTAGGGATATGCTGGACATTATTTTCCACGGTGGTCCTGGAGCTGACACGTGGCACCAGATCCGACGACAAGGAATGGATGCTCCAAAAATGCACCTAGGAGTTGAATTGTCAAGTTTGGAGGTCATATGAGGGTCCAAGAGGTCACATGGGGGCTGGACTCATTTTTAAAGGGTTGGTGTACCTGACCTTAGGGACGCGTCGAGACATGAAATCCCGCCGACTCCCGGTGCCGACACGCATCCTCCCGAAAAATGACTAAGTCCTGAACTGCCTTTGAGAGGGCAACTTAGAAAGAAGATAACTTGAGCTCTTGGTGGAATTTATTGGTGAAATTTTATATTATCCTAACTGTAAATAGAATTTTGAATCCAATGGTGGGGGTATCATGTCTTTATTCATCCATATGATCCCTGAAAAATTGTATTTGTGATTTGAGACTCCACTTGTACCTGATAAAAACTACCCACAATCCTATGTGCCAAGGTGTTGTGAAAAATATGATTTCACCATCATGTATGTATTTGAATCCTCTTTCTAGAGGTTTTTTTTTCTTCTAAATCCATCTGAGCTCCCGAATCATCTTCTGAAGCCCAACAGTTGTTTTAGGCATGTGTACTGCCTAGGCTTGTGAACCCTAATTTTTCTCAAACTACTCCAAGTTTCTCAAAACTTCCCAAAATCTTCCAAAATCATTTCCATGATGTTTTAAGGTCTTCAATTCACCTCCATGTTGAATTTTACCCTTTTGTTCCACTCCAAGGGGTTGATCCAGTCCTAGGAAGGCCAACAATAGCCCTTCCCAATACTGCCAGAAGATAGTATCTTTTTAGAAATCCCTAAAATCACCTAGGGGGAATGAATATACTTCTCTAAATCACCTAGGGGATGATATAACATTAGTCAGGAGGTCATTTGGACTGACTAGATAGACCCAGGTGTCTTGGAATGATGGGACTTGAAAAAATTAACACTAGGGTATCATTGTCGTGCTTGGAAATTATCAATTTCCCTATTACAGATTTGCATGACAACACATCAAGAAGAAACACCTAAGATAATTGTATAATTCCATGAGAGAGTATGTGGAGGTCCTATTGCTAGGAGATTCACTGCTCATAAAATTTTGAGGGCAGTTATTGGTGGCCTTCATTGTTCAAAGATACTTGCCTTGTTGGTTAGGTGTGAGAATTACCAACATTTTTCTGGAAGATTGAAAGCCTCTGGGGCCATACCCATGCACCTTGTCTCAATAAAGCCCCGTTTAAACAATGGGGATTGAATTTTATTGGTTAAATATCAGACTCTTCAAGTACTTGGTCATAAATGGATATTAGTAGCCACTGACTACTTTACCAAATGGGTTGAAGCCATTCCCACCAGAAGGTAACTCATCAAGTAATCATGGAATTTCTTCTCAATAATATAATTTACATATTTGGGGTGCCTGCCAAGATAGTTGTTGACAATGCCATGAGCTTCAGAGCTAAACCATTAGAAAAATGTGCAAGGAATATGGAATAAACTTGGCTTATGCATCAAATTATAATCCTCAAGGAAATGGCCAAGCAGAATCAAGCAATAAGAACTTGTTTAAGATCCTCATGAGAACACTAGAGACAAACAAAAGGAAATGGGGTGAGAAACTAAAATTTTCACTATGGGAAAACAAAGTTACCACTAAGAGGTCTACTAGAAAGAGTCCTTTTGAGTTAATTTATGGGCTTTATGAAAGGAATGATGACCAGAATCGTACTCAAGCCAAGAACACGATGTTAACCAAACACCACGATCAATAAGATGAAAGCAATTCACTAGAATAGCTTTACATAAAACCTTTGTAGAACAAATGAGAAAAAATATTATATATTATTATGGAACTCAATGCGCGTACATTCTCTCGAATGGGCCTTTATGTCAAATAGGCAAGGAATTAAAATCTAAGATTTAAACTAGTCCTAAGTTTAATTCACCCCATAATATCTTAAATAACTAAATCAAAGAACTATTTAACCATATTTAGGAGAGAATCTAACATCAAGGATCTACCCCATACTTATCCTATCAAGGAAAGAACTATTCTCCTATAGATCAAGGAAAGAATTATACCTAACAACTAGATAATATCTCCCTAATATCTAAATAAGATAAAAGAAATATCCACACACATAAGTGGGTGAGGATAAATGCGCCGATAAAGGTAAATAAAGTACCTAGGTGAACATGAGCACAAGGTAAAGAGAGAGAGAGACACTCTAACACCCCCTCAAGTGAAGAGGGGCCAAAATAGATGTGGCATGTCCATGTGAGTATGAGTCCCGATCAACTAGGCGATGAGGTATCTCATGTAATCCCGAGGGAAAAAAGGGACACCGCTCTTATACTCAAATCCAAGCACGTCTCCAAAGTGATTTTAGAGTAAAAACTCTGCTCCAAGGCATCCCTAAGAATCTCTCCTGGGCTCAAAAATCCAACTCGTTGATGATCTCGCCTGCCTTCCACAAAATTTTGGTGTGCACTGTGATCTATATCGAATCGGCGGCTACTCGATCACAAAACTCAAAAATTTACTAACACTGGCTCGGCCGATTATTCTTAATCGCTCCATCTCCCTAGAGATCAAAAAGAGTGATGTAACACAAATCTAGTGTAAAAAAACACCAAACATAATTTGATCAACTACACTCAGTAAATAGGTGTGCCATGATCCAAGAACAATAACCAAAGCAACAAGGCAATGACACAAACTCCAAAGTGTCACGATCCAAGAAAAGCTAAGGTAACAAGGCAAGGACACGAAACCCGAAGAAGTAGGATCAACACCACACCCTCCCATACTTTGAATGGGTGGAGTGGCGCTACAAATTTGTATGAGTTGTCAAAATAACTACTCAAACACTGACAAACTAACACTGGGCTCCACTAGAATAGCTCCCCCATAAGAGAGACTGTCAACATGCCAAAAGTGTCGAAAATACAGATACAAAATCTCTCAACAAACAAGAGAGATACACTACACCTGCTAAAGAAAAATGCTCAAAACAAGAAGCATCACAATGCAGAAGGTATAGAAAGTGGAGCAAGAGGCTGAATGGTGGAGAAGCCACGCTTTTAGAGTCCTCTCAACGAATTCCTATGTCACCTCCATGAGTGATCGGATATCCACCCCAAATCAACATGGATGGATGAAGAAGATGCGTGCGATATGACTTGGTGCAAAATGCAAAATGGGTACATGCAAAAGAACATCGAATGTGTGTCACGTTGATCATGTCTCGATAACTAAAATCTCGGTTTCTCAAGCTTGAGTGAAAGTGCGAACTCATGTGTTGCTCATGATCCTCAAAAGAGTCAGTGAACAAAAAAAGGAGCTCACATGTGTGATCTCAATGAATATCTTTCTCGAAACCAATGGCATGACGAGAATTCCACTTAACATGTGGAATAGAGGAAAAATACCTTGTGAATGTCTGTGTAATGACTCCACTAGTGAGACCCATAGAACGGAGCATGTGAGATCTGAATGCAGTGGTATGCTTCTCAAAAAAGCCATGCAACTAAGTAGAAGTAGGATACACAATATGTGGTACTGTAATAGGCACAGATGTGGAAGAGCATGCAGAATAAGCCTCACGGTTTAGAAGCATCAAAAGCGCAAGCTCAAAGACTGGTAGATCAATGTCAGTGGGTATAAGAGCAACAACTGCAAGTGGACTAGGAGCATGGATATGGTTGTCCACAATATGATGGTGATGTTGTAGGCTAGCAAGTTTGTTCTATAGGAGTGTATTATTGTATCCTTATCATGAATGAGTGATTGTAGAAGATAATTTCACTTCTTGAGTGATCTATTTTCTTCCACAAATTTTACAATATCCTCTTGAAGTCCACATACTTTAGAGAAAAGCATATCATTCTCAGAATCCATGATAGGTACAAACTGCAACTCCCAAAAATTTAGGACGTCAAGCTCAACCAAAATTATGTCCACAATTGATTACAACACTCCTCCATATTTGGAACTTTATAATTATAGTGCAAGTCTCAAAATAAATAAATCCAATGGAAAGAGCATGAAAAAACAAGCACTTTTGCAAAAACGACACTCAAAACCGAGTTACCGATCAAAAGATACAAGCTTTTTAATATTTTGCTATGTTATTTATTTTAGTTGCCACTAAAACAAAATAAATTTTTGTCTTCACCACACAAATAAAATTAGAGGGGGCTCACGTTAAGCACCTACTAGTAGGAATCACAAGTTTTAAGCCCTCATATGACCATACCATATGACTAAAGGATTTTAATGGGAAAATTGCCTTTGTAGATCTTGAAAAATCCAACAAAACCAAAAAAGGAATCCCGCAAAATTTTTCTTTTATGGCATGAATCCCGAGGTGGATTGATGTGCTTCCCTACAACAATAAAAAACCAGAAAAATTACGCCTCCATAATTGGCCGAGTTTACAATCGATCTTAGGTTTTTCATGCCTTCCGGATCTAATGGAAGCCTCTGTTTTACATAAAAATGCATGCAACAACAAATATGACCAAATCCCAAATATATGAATAAACAAATAATTTATTTACAAAATAAAAACTTACAGATGGATGTCAACAAAGAATCTCCACTCGATACCATGAAAGGAACGATAACTAGATCGTACCAATCCAAGAACACAGATGTTAATCAAACACCACGATCAATAAGATGAAAGCAATTCGCTAGAATAGCTTTACATAAAACCTTTGCAAACAAATGAGAAACAATATCATATATTATTATGGAACTCAATGCAATACATTGAGAATGGGCCTTGCTTAAATAGGAAAGGAATAACAATCTAAGAACTAGTCAAGGTCGTAGATCAAGCCATAAATCAAGGAAATAACTAGTCATCAAAGAACTAGTCAAGACCATAGATTTAGGAGAGAACTAGACATCAAGGATCTAGTCAATACCATAGATCAAGGAAAGAACTAGTCAATACTATAGATCAAGGAAAGAACTATACCTAACAACTAGATAATATCTCCTAATATCTAAATAAGATAAAAGAAATATCCACACACATAAGTGGGTGAGGATAAATGCAATAAAGGTAAATAAATTACCTAGGTGAACATGAGCTAAGGTAAATACCTACTCTAACACTTTAAGCCTTTTTGCCCTTACATTTACAACTATTTGCATCTCCGTTCCTGGAAAAATTTGAAGATGAAAAAGAAGTAAGTCCATATGAGGCAAGGATCAATCAGATTATGGATTTGGATGAGGAAAGAAGAGAGTACCATCAAATACATGTCAAGTTCAGAGTAAAGCTCAAGAAAATATTTGACAAGAAGGTTACTCTTAAGATTTTTCAATGTTGGAGACTTAGTCCTGTTATGGGACAACAGACATGAAGACAAGGGAGTACATGGAAAATTTGATGCCATGTGGATGAGACCATATTCTACCGACATCGATTGGAGCATACTTTCTCTGAAATACTTATAATGATATTTACTGGAGTTGTTCGTCAATGAAAGGCATCTCAAAAAATCTTGGACTAAGCTAGAAGGTCGGGTATGATTTTGTACAGTGTACAACTCTACTTTAGTTTTTTGTGTTTTTTTGTGTTGTTGCTTCCCTTCTTATGCTCGGTCTACATTTTAGTTGTATTTTTCCCCGACATATTTTTGCGTCTATTTTGAAATCCATGTGTGTTTTGTCCTCGCGACTTCATTATCTAATGGACTAGGCATATGATCTTTGTTCTTGTGGCACCCATAAGGGGTGGCCATCCCCGAGCAGGAGCCGTTGTTGGAGATCAATCCATTTCCTTGGATCGATTTGGTCTTTTTCAAAGACTTCATGTATATTTAGCCGATTCTATGTGCCTCATATTGGTCCCCATGCTTCAAAGACCATCTGAATCAAGGAGTATCAATTTGTAATAAATCTCATGCCTTAGTAAGATAAAAGAAATGATTCATCATAAATGTTGGGAACTAGAAATGGAATATATGATCAAAGAACAAAAACTGTGCTACATTGGTTTAGTGTTTTTTGGGTTTGTTAAAAGGGCTAGCATTCCACGAATTCCAAAAGTTGTAGGACATTCAAAAATCCACCAAAACCCATGGAAGACTAAATTTATAAGCATTGGCGGGTTACTTTTAAAAGGGTCGTGTGATGTTCATTTAACCATCAAATTCAATGCCAAGGTCAGCAAGGATACATGGAAGAATCTCAAGGGCGAAAGGAGGGACCACGTGGTAGGATTATAATTCTCAACACATTTGGGCTTCGTGGACCTCAATTCCCCAGATTAAATTATGTTAGATAATTTTACCGCATCCGAGTAGGGTCAAGGAAATTCAAAGGACACATGGTGGGTGAAGTCAATGATAGGTGGTGAAAGATCAACGGCCAAAGGTGGTCATGTGTCACCATTCTACCCAAATTCTAGGCATATGCATTCTCAGAACTTCAAGTCAAAAAAATAATCTAGTATTCAAAAGGTGTCGAGTCCGGGCAAGTTAAAAGGTCAACACGATTATGTGGCAAAAATTCTATAAAGACAAATTTTTTAATTCTACTAAACTTAGAAGTCATGTGACAGAAAGGCGCAACCAATGAAAGGTAAACACGTGGATACATGGAGCTTTTCTATTGGCTCGTGTTTCACATCACCAAAAAGGGCTATCAAATAGTCTAACATGTGATATAACGTGGATCTTCCCTATTAGATCATGCTTTGTAGAGGTTAGTCAAAGTTCTCAACGAGATCCGACATGGCTTGGCATTTGCGAGGAGCTTGGGGATTTCTCTTGCCCACGTTTTGTGGTTGTCATTCGAGAGGCTATCAAAAGTAAAATGTGAAATAAGCGTGGAGCTTTCTCATTAGCTCACACTTTGCAATGAGCATATCATAGATCAACAATATCGGGAAAACACGTGGTGTTATTCTATCACACTTTATGTTGATATACTTTGACACATCTCAAGCCACAGAGTGAATGGAATTTAGTAAGAGGTGTCACATCCTAAGAAGGAAGAAGTAGTCAAAAGATAAAGAGGTAGACACGTAAGCAAAGCCTGACCCCATAGCTAACCAAAGATCGAAATGTGGTGAAGGAAAAGCAAAGCACACGTAGGTAGAGGAAATCTCCGAGATTAATCAAAGGTTTCCACGTGTTATTCTCTTATTCATCCCAACACACAAAACTTCATAAGGCCATATCTTTTGATTCCCTACTCCAAATCTTGCAAAATTTATATCATTGGAAAGGTCTCTTCGACCCTTTACTTTGGCATCATTATAATCGATATTGATGGTAGTTAGTAGGAGAAAAGGTAGAAAACATATTCAACATTCAAGTTGCAGTCCCAGTGTTGATCAACCACCCGTCTTAATGAAGTATGGTGTTTGTTTCTTCTCTTCTCACACAAGACAAAAGGAATGAATAACTTTAGTAGACTGTCCATGTTCCTTTGCAAAATTTTAATGCAGCTTGTTGGTGGGTGAGGAGGGAAATAAAAAATTCTTCTCTCTCTCTCTCTCATTTGTTATATATTGTAATAATATGTCATTTCAGTGCAAGGAGGCGAATTAGGGGTGGTTGTATAATTTTTATTAAAGTTTTAGGTTCCAGTTTCTAGTTTCTTGCAAAGCATTTGTTTGTATCCAGTCTATAAGGAAGAGCTAAGGTGGTTGCATTATATAACCATTAACAAGTTTTGAGGGCATTTGTTTATGTCCCCTAGCCAAAACTTACATGAATAAATTCTCTTTGTTTTTACAAAGCTATACTTTCTCGTTTCTCTTGTTTTAAAGGAATGAAAGAGGCAATATTGGTTTTGTTACTATCTTGCATTGGCTTTACTTTGTTAAGTACGCAAGGGTCTTTTTTGAGTTGATGTATTCTTCTTGTCACTTTGTGAGACTATTGTAGTGTAGTGTATATTTTGTAATAGTTCAGTCTGGTTGTAAAATCCTAAAGACAACATCACTTTTGAAGAGCTTTTGTTATCCCTTAAGGGTCTTTTGGGTGTATAAGACAAATATAACAAGTGCTTTATCTCAACTCTAACTCCATGATTTGTAGTTAGGATTGTGAAGACTGTAGACAACATTTATGGGAATTGAGTATCAATGAATGCAAATGTTATTTCATAGATCATGTTAAATTGATTGTTCTTTTCAAGCATCACAATTAAGGATGGATTCTTTCCATGGGAAAACTTAACATACCAAGGTCATAAAAGCAATTTCCCTCCTTCAAATCTCCATTAAAAATAACCAATGATCTTCATACTACTAAGCATATCATACATGCATACCATACATATGCTAATTCCGTAAAGCTTATCAAGAAACTTTGTTAAGAATCCCACCAAGTCTGTGATCCAATATCATTTAAAACAACCTTGGTCAATAATGTTATGCAAATGCAATATTTGAAGTTGTTCATTATTTGTCTATTAGATTTGTATTTGATTGTCAAGTGCTTACAATAAATCAAGTGACAACTCTTTTGAGAGAAGTATTATATATGTGGTTGTACTTGCTTCAAATTAAGTTACACCAACCATAAAGGAAACCAAGCCATGAAAGATTTTCCTTTATTCAAACCATCCAGCTAGGTCTTCTCACCTTTGTCCGAATGATCCAAAAGTAACAAATTAAAGCCATCTTCTTTGTGAAGGTGCCTCTTGATCACATCCTAGATTTGAGTCATTGAATGAGCGTTGAAAAAATCCCTGGATATCAACAACAAATACCTTTTCATTATTCATCACTCTCAAAGCCAACCAAATCAAAGTTAGGTTCTCATCTCTTGGGGGATATTTCAAGAGCCAACATGAGGCGGCAATCATTTACCCTTTCACAATATAACTTTGCTTGGGGCACACTTGGATTTCACATTTTAATCCAATACAAATCAAACTTCAAAGGGATCCGACAAGAGTATCTAAGTATCACTTCTCTCTTCGGTTTGATCCAATCCTCTCACGTTCTAAGCTTTTGCTTAGGGGCATTCAAATCTGTTTAGTTCTTCAATGTGGAACACATTCAAAGTGTCATTAGACATCGTTATTGTAAATTGTGTTGTATTGTTGCGGTTTGTCAACATTGTGATGATACTTTTGTTTCTTTTCATTTTGTTATTTTTTTGTACTTTATTTACTTTGTTGTAGACCAATTGCAAGAAATTTATCTCGCATCTTAGTTCACATATATCTTTGGTGTTGTTCATTCTAGTTCATATTGGGTTTGTTTGTAATCCTTGTTTTGTGTCTTTTGTGTTGTTTACATGTGTTGTGTTTCCATCCTGGTTTATTAAATAAGCCATGGTATATTTTCCTTTTTTTTTATTCAAGTTTGTTTACATTTCTTTACATTTGTATTTCAAAATTTTCAAAACCTCACAAAAATTTAAAAAAATCATATATTTCAAAAAAAAAAAATTATAAAAACACATTCAAACAAATCTTCACTTATCACAAAAATTCTACTATTGGAAAACCCTTGACATGAATCTTTCAACATTTCAACACAATCTTGATAAAGTCATATCTTTATATACTACCCTTGTGATCATTCTAATTTTACTACTATCACATATTCAATTATTTTTCCTTTGCGATAGAACTTTTCTTGGGATATTTCATTTAGATCATTTGTAAATGAAACCAACAAGAGTTTCTTTAGGAGTATCCAAGCATCACTCGGTTCTTCCAGTTTGATCCTATTCCCAAGCCTTTTACAAGTTTAATTTTGGGGGCATTTGCATCTATTTACTTTTCATTGTGGCACGCATTAGGGGCATAACCGATTATCTTTTTGACTTTGTGTTGCACCGTTGATGTTTACCTTTTTGGACCACTTAAAAGTAATGTGATTATATCTTGGTTCCTTTATAACCTTGATGCATGCACCTACTTTGTATATTGGGCATGTTTTCCTTTTTATCTTTTCTTTGTTGTGTGTGTGTGTGTGTTGTTTACGAGCATCGTGGGTTAATCATCTTGATTCTTTCATAATCACGATGACAACTATATTGTGCAACAACAAAAATAAGGTTGCTCTAAATTTATTCTCTAAATAACGCTCATGCTATGAGCATAGGTCCTTTCTATCCTTGTTCAAATCCCTTGTCTTCTTCCTATCAAGTGGTTGTCCACCGCTTTTCTGCATCACCCACCTACTTGAGGGGGCATTCCCTTACCATCCTTCTTGTTGGGGCATCCAAATGCTTCACTTTCTTCTGATATGCATGTGTCTACTATCTTTAAAGCACTATTACTTCACAATAACACTTTAAAGAGGGGAAAATGTAGACACCCTAAAATCACACACTTATTCCCAGTATTATCTCAATTCACATCCTAGTTCATATCCCTTTACGATTGATTAATCTAATTAATTAATTAATCATTTCACCTTGTTAGGATTAATTAAATTAATCTCTAATGCACTTTAGCTAGCTTAATTATCATTTATTAAATAAATGATTAATTAGTTATCTTGCACATTGTAGCTAATTAAATTAGTTACCTAATTAGGAAAATACACATATTTTCCTATTCAACTGCCACTTAGGTTCCTTTTGGACCCCACTTGGACTCCACTTCACTAGTCCAATCAACTGCACTTCTAAAATCCTAGAAAGGTGAGGGCAATTGAATTGCACATACAACCACCTTTTCGGATGTAACTTCTGCTAACCGAATAATTACTGCCCCTCAAATGGAAATTAATTAATTCAAGCCATTCAATCTCCCTCAACTGCTTTTTTTAGCATGTACATTCAACCACTTTCGACCACCTGCAATTACTCTTAGACCACTACTTAGCCTTTATAAAAGAGCAAGCTTATCCCTTTAAAAATCCTCTTGACTCTATTGGATTTGTTGTACACTTACTCTGTCAATTTTTCTCTCCAATATCTGCATAATGGAAGCTTTCCTATTTGTGTTCATAGAAATTTGTATCCATTTTGAGGTCACATTCAAGAGCACCCACAATCAAATATTTGCAAGATTTCACAAGCTTAATGCTTCTACTATCTTACTAAAGTTTGCAAGGAAGAGCTACTTGGAAGGTTTGCAAGTTTTTTTGTTTATCTTCCGTGTTGTGAGTTTTTATTGTTTACAATTAGGTATTACAAATGTGTGAAACCATCTCAGTAATCAACCAAAAATACCTAAAACCCTAACAATGGGTGATACCCCTACATAATGGTTAATGTTTTGGTTGAAATGCAATCCTTACACTACATACATCGGCACTAATCAAGAGGCCTCAAACCACACATAGTTCTCCACCTAGAGATGTGATATATGTATGGATGTAACTATATTTGACAATTTGATCACTTGATAATATTTGTAATGGATTTCTTGCTTAGTGCTTGACTTGGCTTTGATGGTCTTTGCTTGGGAAGCTTGACTCTAGAACTTGGTTTGGAGTGCTTTAAACCTATGTAGGGGTTGCTCCTAATGTGTGCTACTACTTTAGGGAAATTTAGGAGAGCTTAGAGTACCTTTTGAGAGATATTTACTTGAGGAGCTCTTGAAAGTTTCGTAAGTGAATGAGTGCATTTGGCTTGCTTACATAGGGTTCTGTAGATATAATTTTGCATTAAGGACGACCTATGAGGAAAGTAATGACCCATAAAAGATATCAAATTGAAAAAATGACCATTGAAAGCTCTAGATGAAACTATTAGTTCTAAACAAAACCATTTAGTGGTTTTGTCCAAGAGGGATGTCCAAAGATGGAAAGTTTTATGTGTGACAATTGGGATGATTAGACTAATTTGGACCGATGTAAGCTTTTTGCTAGTGAATGAACAATGCAACGAGGAGAGAAAATCTTGTAATGTAAGTAAGTATATAAAAATTAAGCTTGGAATAGGTGCACAAGTCATGATTTAGGGATTAAACCAATATTGGCATTATCAAGTGATTAATTGCCAAATACAAATGTCTCTGACAACACCTAATTTTGGTAGGAGATTAGTTGTTTTCAATTATTTTGTATTGTTTGTATGTTTAGCAATTATTGGTTAGGACCACATTCTTATTGGCACATGTTCTTTATTTTTGTTGACTTTCAACTTGTTCCCTCTATTATTCTCTTTACTTTTTCATATTCTCTTATTTTCCCTCTTTTACATGTTTTCTCTCTCCTCCACGGTCCCTCTCTTTCCCTTTATTTTATAGGGTTCTTGGACTTTTACCAATAAATGTATTACGGTTACGACTTCCTCTTTTATGGGATCTTTGACCATTTGTTTTGGGTCTTTTAAGGTTTTCAATCCTTCTTTACTATCTTTTTTATTTGTTGTGTGATGACATATGTGACAATAGGTTCCCAATTTGAACTCATGAAGTCTATAATACATAAGTGCATCTTGGACAATCACAATAAATGGTCAAGACACATAAGGATGTTGTAATAATCAATGGTCGAGACACATAAGGAAATGCCCAATATGTGGGGCTTGGAATTTGCGACTCTAAGACACGATCCCATGGAGGGTGAGCTCCATAAATATCTCAACAGATGTTGTTGAGAAAACTTAGGAACATTTTAGCAATTTTAAGGTCCAATGTTTTTTATTACTTTCTTTAACAATACTTGCTAAGATATTATAGGATCCCATTACAATTTTATGATAATTTGCAGGTAAATAAAAATCATATTTCCCTCTAAAATCACCATAAATTATTGGCGGGAATGCATGTTATGTTCTACATGGGTAAAAATTAGCCTAAACTGTAGGGGCAAACCTCTTTGGCAACCTCTTAATTCTAAGGGGGCAAAAATAATTATCTCTTGTAGCTGGCTTCAAAAATAATCATGGAACCTCTTACTACAAGAAAATAGGAGCCCAACCTCTTCCATGAAACCATTAGGCTTCAATCTTTGGTAAAATTTCGTCACCGTCACGTGAAAGAAGCGAGCATGTAATCAAAGCATTTGGAAGCTTCATTGTCTGCAAAGAGAGGAAGAACAATAACAAAAACATCGTGATTTGACGGGTAACCAGGGACGGAATGTATCATCCAACCAGGGAGGCGTTCGCGGAGGCCGGGATCGTATGTATTATTTTCTATGCGATGCATATTACATAATTTGTTTTTACAATTATATTTTTCATCCCAACAAGTTTGTGAGTCGTCGAACTTAAAACATATTTTATACAAGTTGGGAGGAAAAGGGTTTGAATTAGTGTATTCAGGCTTCAATGGTTTCCTCCATTCTTCACCTGTTCGAATCCCGGGAATCCTCTTTTTTAGTTGTCTCTTTTGGGGCGGCTCTGATTCTTCTGTATCTTCGAAACCCTAGTAATTAGGGAATTATCTATATACGTGCGTTTTAATGTCTGAATATGCCCACTTCCTTTTGGATCTAATTTTAAACATCAATCTGAAGGGTTTGTTGCATATTGTGTTTCAAAGTTATTAGATTTAGGAAAAAAAGGTGTAAAACTCACTTAGCTCTAGTGTTTCCCTTATTATGACAGTTCAAGGGTTGCTTCCGCCCATTGTTTGAATGACAATTTATCTAGAACCCTTAAAATATAAAAGGCTATGGAAGGGCACTGATGTGCTCATTTTTCCAAATCTATCCTTTGGCTCCTCATATGTATCTGGTAAGGCCAAATTATAAGGAGCGCCGATCTGTAATCCCCACCGGGTCTCAAAGATTGGCCCAAAACGTCTTCTACTTAATATTTCTCTGGAAGCTCTCTTTCTAAAGCCGGACATGTTAATTGGGTCTTTTCATATCAGAACCCTTAATTAGATCTACTGCTAGATAAGGCTGAATAGAGTGTTCTGCTAAAATTTGAACACTTGTTTAATCTGGAGAATGTTGTGGGCTGACTTATTGAATGTTATTTTTGACGCTCAGAGTTCAATTGGGATGATGTGAAAGCGGATAAGTACAGAGAAAATTATCTTGGTCATAGCCTGAAGGCGCCTGTTGGGCGATGGCAGAAGGGTATTTATTTCTGTCACTATCATCACTTGTTTTTGATAGATTTGTTATACGGTTGTATTGTTTTGTCTCTGAAGTATTAAGTAGAGCTATCCTAGTTGAATCAAAGGATGATATTCCAATGTCTATCATAGGCAGGTCCTCTCTAGTGCATTACAAAGGTCTGCACACTTTGATTTAACTGTTAGTATAGATTCTCTACTTACCTTAAAATTCTTCAGTCTTTGGTAAAAGTTCTTTGTTTCATTGAGCTTGAAATGTTCGGAAGACTTACAAAATTCTCTAACCTTGTGTAGTCTCATTATGACTGGAAACACCTTTTTAGTCATGGCTGTTGTGTAAAGGTGGCCAACATTTTATTTAGTGACATGGAAAGAAAGCATACTACAGTAACTGTTGCGATTGTGTTCCATTGGTGTAACTAATTTGTTATTAACTTATTTGCATTGCTTGGGGCCAAAGTATTTACATT
This sequence comes from Taxus wallichiana var. yunnanensis, assembly GCA_018340775.1. Classification (NCBI taxonomy): domain Eukaryota; kingdom Viridiplantae; phylum Streptophyta; class Pinopsida; order Cupressales; family Taxaceae; genus Taxus; species Taxus wallichiana. The sequence goes on from CM031235.1 coordinate 639,315,096, forward strand.
ATTCTTTTAACATCGATCTTACACAGGAAAGGATCTTTTCTGGTACACAAGGGATAATAAGGAGGAGTTTCAAGCTCCCAGGCAGAAAAAGATGAAATCAAGAGGATCAAAGAAGAGGAAGAGCATTCTATGCGAGAGATTTTAGGTTTGGCACCAAAGCGTGAAAATCGTCCTCAGGGTAATCGTTTGGATAAGAGAGAGACTGCAGAGTTACTGAAGAAAGGAACAAGCGCAGAGGATTTCGCTCCTGGTTATGCTGATGGAGAACGTGTGCAGGGGCTGGGTTTTACTCGGTTAGTTTTAACTTTCACGTTTCTATCTTTTCTCTAGTTCTATTGCTATATATAATTCAGCATGTCTTCATTTTGCAAGATTTTACTTAAGAGTGGTTTGTCAAATGTTTCTTTTATGTTCTGTGTAATTTTTTTGGTAGTTTTAACTTTACCTACATAGATGTTCTAATTCTCTTTTCATCAAAATGCAGGGCTCCACATCATTCAGTGACTGAAAAAGTTATTTCGAAAGAGATTCAACATGCTTCAAATGATAAATCATTAGAAAGAGAAAAAGAATTTATTGGAAAGTCTCAAAGAGATGAAATTAACCCACAATATGCTGAACATGAATCACATTCAGATCGAGATGATCAAGAAAGCAAGAAAATGAAGAGAAAAGAGGAGAAGGAAAGGAAGAGAGAAGAAAAGAAGGCTCTGAAGCAAGATAAAAGAAATCATGAACCAGATTCTAGGCGAGATAAGAGAAGGCATGAATCAGATCTTAATAGGAAGCAGAAGAAACGACGTCATGATTCTGACAGCAGCAATTAAAAGGAAAGATGCTTTGCATGTTAAATTTGTCACAACAAATCTGCTCTAAGCTATTCAAGATTCACTGTTTTCTACTTTAGCATGATGGAAAGCTGAAGGGCTTTTGTTGTTAACTGGGTTTAATTCTTTTCTATTCAATAGTGAAACTTGCAAATATTTGTTTCTGACTGTAATTTACGGGACTAATCCCAGAGTTGCACTCCTGTGTGTTCACTAAATCTTGTGATTTTTGTTTGTACTGTGTATGCTAATAATTATTTCACCTGCATAACAAAGGCAGTTAAAACCAACGATACTAGATATCAGAGTTGATATGTATGAATTTTTATTTCACATTAATGTCCAAACTATTTGGAGGATTTCTATCTGATACACAGGGTGCAAACTGGCCTTTTCTTTTGTATTGTTGACAGTACTGTACTCAATTAACATGAAAATAAATGTCATGAATGGAGTTTTTAATCTTCACATCTCCTGCACAGCCCAGTAAAGTAAAATTTTGTCATATGAATGTAGGAATTTTATTCAACAATTTGTCCATTTAGGCATTTGAACGGGTTTGTTGGAAGAGGAATGATTTTGAGTCAGTCTGTTGGAAGATGAATGATTTTGAATGGTATTTTTGCTTGATTTTTCATAGCCCATTATCGGTAAATAAATTTACAGTGCACAGAAGAGAAGAAAGAGGCAGGGCAGAGGAAATGACAAGAGTGTGTAGGTGTGATTCTTGGACATTAAGTCCTCAATTTGGTTGGCATTCTGTGTTACAATTTGTTGGAAAATTGTGTCTTTATGTGTTTCCCAATGTTTTTTGGAATTTAAAGACTATTTATTTTAAAAGTCAGAGTACATAGCATCCTGCCTTGGAGAGAGTGGGAATCAAGAAATGCAGTAGAAACAAAACTGAAAATGAAACCATGGCCTACAATAATTCCTCTCGCATCCTGTCTTAGAGAGGGTGGGAATCAAGAAATGCGGTAGAAACAAAACTGAAAATGAAACCATGGCCTATAATAACTCCTCTCCACGGGACAGCCACGCAAGCGCAGGAGCCTTCAAACTCCTGCAGATTCTGTGGGCTGAATGCATTCCAGTGCATAGGCAAAATGTGTATGTGAATTTGACCTGGTGATCGGCCTTAAATATCCATCCTCCTATTCTATAAAACATGTCAGCGAATTTGGCCCAAACCAGCCGAGGGTATTCTACTATTCTAAAATGCTTTTCTGCCAATACAGAGATTCTAAGAAGTTATGCCTATCCTTGATCCACCCTCCAGCAAGTTGATGGTGCTTCCCATCTCTTTGAGACAGAACCATCCTGTCAGTCCTGACTGGAGCAGGCCGGCTGGCCAAGTAGAGGATGAAACAGAGACTGGCAGCCCTCATTGATGAAATCTGAGAGAAGACTTGAACAATCAGCTGCCTTCAGCATTAACAGGGTACTGTCAATGATTGCATGAGTTTGCACGGTGTGCACTTTAAATGACACTGTATGTTTTACTTCACTCGTCCCAGTTAATGAGACCCCAAGGCCCTCCCCTTCGATCCTCTTGACCTGACTTCTAAAGTTATTTTCAGATCTTGATTGTTGATTCTCCAAGGCATGTAGGAGATCCATCATGGGCCTCCCTTGATCCTCTTGACCTGACTTCTAAAGTTATTTTCAGATCTTGATTGTTGATTCTCCTAGGCATGTAGGAGATCCATCATGAGCCTCCATCTATGTTGCTAGGGTTCATCCCCCAGCCCCCAGTACCCTGCCTGATACATATCCGATATGGATACATTAGGGTACGGGTACGGATACATGATGGGTTCGTCTAGGTTCTTCCCGAGTATGCCACGGGTACGTCTAGACATTCCTGTGACGCACCAGGGAAGAACCCAGACGTACTCGCGGCGAACCCAAGGTTAAATACGCCAAGGTTGTTTTTTGCTAGTCAGGCCAGTTCAATTGCAGAGGACTGAAGACAAGACAAGGGCATTATCATCTCATATCATCCTCAGAATGACGTGGGTTAAGTTTCAGGGGATTATTTGACAAATAGCAATATAAACAGAAGCTAAAAGTTAGTGGTATGATGAATAATTTACAAGTGACAATTGGCCAATTCTTTTATTGACAAGAGAGATCTGAGAATGGCTACCAGACCTGCTGACTATGTTGTACAATATATTAATCGATTCTTTCATTTTTGTTGTAAGCCTGATGACTGCAATGCACATATGTTGTTTATAAGCATTGAATTTACGGTGATCAGGCTCAAAATTCTTTCTTCAATCATGGTGCTGTGGCACTTGGATGTGAATAAAAAGAAATTGACCTGATACAGATGGCCTAAGTCACCAGGTTCGAGTTCGCGTTCAAGTTCGACAAGGATAAAATTCGGTTCAAGTTTGACCAATGGCAAAAGTTCGAAAAAATCGGCTTTAAGTTCGAAAAATAGAAAAACGTAAAAACATATGAAATTGTTTGAAGGAGATAACGTCCTGCAGATTGCAATCTAAATGCCCTCCAGAAGCGACTGAATCTGCCAACACCACTGCCAACGTCCACCTCCAGAAGCGACTGAATTTGACTTTTATGCTTGTTGTTCCTCTAGCAAAAACACTAACAAAAACACTAACAGATGGTGATTGTATCCTCCAGCAAAAACATTAATAAATTCGGTGTATTTCGCCCAAGCAAAGCAAAAACAGTTGATGTGTTTTGCAGAACGGAGGTAGAGTTTTTAAGGATGTGTTAGGCATTTTCCCCGCGTCTTTTTCCCGCTCATACTGCCCTGCCTTTTTCCGTTTTTCCCCACGCTGCCTTTTTTTTGGGACTACGTCATTTCCCAAAAAATTCGCAAACTTCACTTAGCAGATGGCTTATGGATTGCCAACTTTTTTTTAGCTGGGACATGAGTATTGAAGCTATGACATTTTATATTTAAGCCCGTGCTAACATTTAGTTTTGTAATGATGCTATTGCTGGATGGCAGAACAGGCATCTACTCGTCTGCATTTTCCATTGTCACTTCAAATGACTCTTCATTATAATATAGATTAGATTGCACTCTATTTTTATGTTTTATATTTAAAAACATGGCTCAATAAAATGTTTAGGTTGATCATTTAGCTTCTAATGAAAGCTCCCCTCCTAGTATATTTTTCAAGTTTATTCCGATATCAAGGTTAAATTTGAACATTGATCCTAGTATATTTTTCAAGTTTTGTTTGTATTCATGTTGACATGATATTTGTATATCATATGTATGGCAGCCACATGATCAATGAAAATGTAGAGTCTCGAGTATATTGAATGTTTTGAACATTGATTCAAGTTTTGTATTACTATTTCAGTTTTTTATGGACTAAAAAATGAGTAAAATGAGTGTGTGTGTATAAAATCTTTTAATATATATGTACGGACGTATCCAAGACGTATCGCACCCAAGGGTTTTTAAATTGACATATCCGCATATCAAACCCGTACCCGTGCACTATACCCGTATCCATATCTTGGCAACATAGGCCTCCATTGATGGACTCCCACCAAAGCACGAGAGACGGCTACCCTCCACTGAAAATGCACCCATGTATGGTGTGTCTCCCATAAAATATGCATGATGACCATCATTTGCACCATCGTGTAGGATGAAGTGGCAAGGAAGTCTCTGGGAAGTTGTCAGTGCCGGAAATGGTCTTGTCACCGCCAACTCCTGCAAAATCTGACACAATCAATTTTGAACCGCCAACTCCCAAAATCTGCAAATTAGTGACTTCCTCCTCGCTATGAATCATTTTCATACGGATCTGGCACTGAAATATTGTTGGAAATAGATATGCTTTTGCTACCTATCCTATTATTAAAAGAGTATCATTTTTTTAACTACGCAATTCAAAGCCAAAATAGTAAGGGAAGTTCAGTTGTATTAGGATTTGTGGTTACACTTAATCAATTATTTTAAGGTTGATTTGATTTATTATTTCTTTCTTAAAGGTTATTTATAAAAGGATCATGGCTTAAATGCAATCTTGGAGTCAAATTTTGTATATACCATTTTGTCTAACAATCTTTTGGTTTACCATTTAGAACTATAAAGCCGGATCTCTAAATGTGTCTTTAATAATTAAAACTAATAATTGGAACCAATAAAGACACTTTGAAATTTAATATCTAGTTCTTCAGTGGTTATTTTGATAGTTGTTGATTTGAACTTATGTCTTATAATTGCATTAACCTAGTTTTAATATAGGATTAATTATTAGTGTATTGATTAACAATATATATTACAATATTATTAATTTATATTTTAATTAATTTTTTATTTTATTCTTTTAAATATGAATTTTATATGATTTGTTTTCCTCTAATTTTCCATCTTCCCCTAGTTCCATATTTCTTCTTATTTTCAAATATTATATATATTTTTATTTTGTACAATATGAAATTAGTCATATCAATACCATATTTTGAATGGAAATGATAATTTTATTGTGAATTTTTGGATGTGTGACCAAGTGTTGTTAGCATTTCCACTCCTTTTCTATCAATTCACACAATAGTAGGGTATTTATACCTCATAGATATCAAGGAAGTTAAATATTTTTTATTCAACATATAAATAAATACATATTTAGCTTCATGCACATTCTATAGATTAATAGATTATAATAGGGTTTTCTAGAGGAGTCCATTGTTTCCTAGTTACAAATAGTGAACCTTAAAAAAGAAAGCACAAAGTTTTCTATGCTCAAAGATTAGGAAAAATTTATATAACTCTATGCAAAAAAAATTCAAAGCCTTACACAATTGAAAATTTAAAAGGGTTGTACAATTGAAATTTTATTGGTTTTATTCACTTTTCCAAACAAACATGTTTCTATCTAATTAGATGTTAACAATTTCCCTATTCTTACATCATATCAAATTTACCCTACAAATTCTAATTACCTAGTGATTTATTAATTTATAAATGTTCAAACCCTATTTTAAATATAAATGAATAGTTTAGTGTATTTATTATTATAATAAAAAAATTCGTATCTACATTTTAATGAATTTGAACCTTAGACATAACCCTAAGTTTCCTTTATACTTTTATCGAAAACCCAACATAAGGATTTTTTGTGACAACCTTATAGAGTTAGATATTTCATATTTTAGGATAGATTTGATTATCTTAGGGCCTATGCATATAATTCTTGATTCATTTACTACAACTTAATGCATGACTATTTGTATTATTTTTCTATTATGTAAATATATATAGTATTCATATTCATTCCTTGTATCATGTCATAAATTCTATAATTTTAAGTATGCATTATCTATTTATATGGATGGGAAGGTTTCTAGGGGTAATTCTATTGTGGTATATTTTGTAATGTTTACTTTTGATTGAAATATTTTTTATTGTGTGTGTGCATGCGTATATATGTTCATGTTCATATAAGCGCGTGTATATATTCATATGTACATGAGTGAGTGTGTATGTATGTGCGCGTGCATGTGTGTATTTACATGTGAATTTACGTTTACTTGCATGTGCATTTGTGTGTTATTACACACATATGGCTGTGTGAAATATATTGTTTTTAATTTTAGATTATTTTCAATATATATATATATATATATATATATATATATATATATATATTATATAATATATATATATATATATATATATATTGTTATGTTAATTTTATTGACATGCTTGTATTATATGGCATACTACCTATCTGTTTATTCCTTCCCTTACATGTGGTAGGGAACCCTATACTTGAGCCTTCTAGTAATATATCATTTCTTTTCCATTTATGTTGGTTATCCATGAGGTTAACCATAACATAATAATGAGGGTTAGAAATAAAAATTCCATAGTACATCCTATTATTGTTTAACCTCAATAAGGCATTGTGGGGAACAAGGTGGCTTTAATGTGCCCAGTTTGGAGAGAATTTAATTCACCACAATGTATAAATGATTACTTGTAAAATTTTAGTTTTCAATGACATTAATTTGATTATTTTTGAAAAAAATTAATTACTTAAAATATAAGATAGCCGCATCCTTAAAAGAAAACAGAGCAAGGGATTTTAAAATATGTTGTCTAGGATGAAGCTCAGATCCAACCCCACGAAACACCTCATACACTGTTGAGCTGCCACGCACAGGAGCACCTGAGACACTACAAAAGATATTCTGACAAATATTTGCAGTGGAACACTTGTGAAATGTAAAGCTTTCACCTGCTGGTCCCACCAGGATGCTAAAACTGTTATGTCAAAATTACAACACCCCCGATTTTCTCTGTGTTTGGGGCAATCGGTGTAATTCTACTAACATGGGGTTATCCCTCAAGATGTGGGACTTGCAAACTTGAGATAAACCTCCGAAGAAAGTTGGATTCTCTACCTAATATTACTGCTAGCACTATTCATAGAAGGAAAAATGCAGCTAACTAAGCCTATCCTAACAATTCCAAGGAGACAGGGAGAGAGAAAGTGCAAGAAAAAGGGGAAATCTTATACTGAGGGGGTTGATAACACCAGAAAAGGGGCGAGGTACTCTGTTGAGGGAGGATGAAACTGGGAAAAAGGGGCTAAGGGAGGTTAGAAAAATGTGATACAAACCCAGATCCTAATCCACCATCAAAACTCCATGGAGCATAACATCATAAACCTGGAAGTGAAAGAACATGCACAAAATAAAGAAATAATAATGGAGAGGCAAGAAAATATAATAAAATGAGCTAGGGTTGAAGGAACACCAAAAAACACAATGTTTATTACTTCAAAGTATGCACAGACCATTACATTTCATGCACAAAGGCATAATTACATTGCACAGGCCCAAGAGAAGGTTCACATCTCAAATGGAGTTGAGGGAAAATTTGCAAGAGTTTTCCCAGCTCCCAGAATGTCTCCCCTTAAAAATGAGGGGTCGACTACATTATTTAGCAAATTTGTCTCACCTATCAATAGACCTCATTAATTGAATGTACGAAGGTATGGGCAGCCATACCAGTGACATACGCTCTAGGATAAATAGTCACCCGCACTCATCAATACATAATCATAGTGGTATAGTATTTAGGCTAGATCACCACCTTCCTCCACTCTAGGATAAATAGTCATCCACACTCATCAATACATTGACTCCACATCAAATACTTATCAGGTGGAGAAGGGTTGGATTTTTCCAATGCGATGGAAAACAAGGTGTGTTTTCTTCACATTGAAAAATGCATGGTGTTTTTCAGAACTTTGAAAACGTAATCTCGTTCTCACAAAGGAGCAACCCGCGATGCTTTTCCTCCTTGTTATAAACATTGACTCCACATCAACTACTTATCGGTGGAAAGGTTGAATTTTTCCAATGCGATGAAAAATGGAGTGTGTTTTCCGCCACGTTGAAAAACGCACGGTGTTTTTCAACACTTTGAAAAACACAATCCCGTTCTTCAAAAGGTGTAACCCATTGTGCTTTTCCTCCTTGTTGTAAACATTGAATCCACATCAAATACTTATCAGGTGGATAAGGGTTGAATTTTTCCAATGTGATGGAAAATGGGGTGCGTTTTCCGCCATGTTGAAAAACGCACGGTGTTTTTTAGCACATTGAAAAACGTAATCACGTTCTCCAAAAGGCGCACCCGCAATGCTTTTCCTCCTTGTTGTAAACATTGAATCCACACCATATACTTATCGGTGGAGAAGGGTTTAATTTTTCCAATGCGATGGAAAACAGAGTGTGTTTTCCACCACGTTGAAAAATGCACAGTGTTTTTCAGCACTTTGAAAAACGTAATCACGTTCTCCAAAAGGCGCAACCCGCGGTGCTTTTCCTCCTTGTTGTAAAAATTGACTCCACATAAAATACTTATCAGGTGGAGAAGGGTTGAATTTTTATAATGCGATGGAAAATGGAGTGCGTTTTTGCCACGTTGAAAAATGCACAGTGTTTTTCAACACTTTGAAAAACACAATCCCGTTCTCCAAAAGACGCAACCCTCGGTGCTTTTCATTCTTGTTTTAAAAATTGACTCCACATCAAGTACTTGTCAAGTGGAGAAGGGTTGAGTTTTTACAAAGTGATGAGAAACAAGTCGTGTATTCCACCACGTTGGGAAACACATGCTATTATTCAACACTTTAAAAACCCGATCCCGTTCTCTAAAAGGCACAACCCCTGCTTTTCCTTCTTTTTTTAAACATTGAATCCACATAAACTACTTTTCAGGTGGAGAAGGGTTGATTTTTTCCAAAGCGATGAAAAATAGTTCATGTATTCCACCACGTTGAAAAACGCACGGTGTTTTTCAGCATTTTGAAAATTGCAATCCCATTCTCCAAAAGGTGTAACCCATGGTGCTTTTCCTTCTCCTTGTAAACATTGACTCCACATTAACTACTTATCAAGTGGAGACGGGTTGAATATTTCCAAAGAGATGAAAAACAAAGTGTGTTATCCGCAACGTTGAAAAATACACGGTGTTTTTCAACTTTTTGAAAAACGTAATCCCGTTCTCCAAAAGGTGTAACCCGCGGTGATTTTCCTTCTCCTTGTAAAAATTGACTCAACATCAACTACTTATCAGGTGGAGAGGGGTTGAATTTTTCCAAAGTGATGAAAACAGAGTGTGTTTTTTGCCACGTTGAAAAATGCATGGTGTTTTTCAGCATTTTGAAAATCACAATTCCATTCTCCAAAAGGTGTAACTTGATGTGTTACTCACTAAGTTGAAAAACAAAATGTGTTATTCACTAAGTTGAAAAATGCACAGTGTTTTTCAGCAATTTGAAAAACGCAATCCCATTCTCCAAAAGGTGTAACCCGCGATGATTTTCCTTCTCCTTGTAAACATTGACTCCACATCAACTACTTATCAGGTGGAGAGGGGTTGAATATTTCCAAAGTGATGAAAAACAAAGTGTGTTTTCCACCACGTTGAAAAACGCATGATGTTTTTCAGCATTTTGAAAATCGTAATCTCGTTCGCCTAAAGGTGTAACCCGCGGTGATTTTCCTTCTCCTTGTAAACATTAACTCCACATCAACTACTTATCAGATGGAAAGGGGTTGAATATTTCCAAAGTGATGAAAAGCAGGTCATGTATTCCACCACGTTGAAAAATGCACGATGTTTTTCAAAGACTTTGAAAAACCCGATCCTCGTTTCTCAAAATGGTGTTTTTCAAAGAGGTTGAAAAAGCATGGTGTTTTTCAAGACTTTGAAAAACGCAGTTCAATTTTTAACAAGGTGCAATCCATGATGCATTTACTCCTTGTTGTAACGATGCAATCCACATCAACTAATTATCAGGTGGAAAAGGGTTGAATTTTTCAAAGTGTTGGAAAATAGAGTGTGTTTTTCGACACGTTGAAAAATGCACAATGTTTTTCAACACTTTGAAAAATACAATTCGGTTTATAACAAGGTGCAACACACGGTGTTTTTCCTCCTTTTGTAACGATGCAATCCACATCAACTAATTATCGGTGGAGAGGGTTAAATATTTTTGAAGTGCTAAAAATAGAGTTTGTTTTTCGACACGTTAAAAATGCACGGTGTTTTTCAACACTTTGAAAAATGTAATTCAGTTTATAAGAAGGTGCAACCCACGATGCATTTCCTCCTTGTTGTAACGATACAATCCCAATAAACTACTTATCATGTTGAGAAGGGTTGGATTTTTCAAAGTACTAAAAATAGAGTGTTTTTGACACCTTGAAAAATACACTGGTGTTTTCAAAGACTATGAGAAACATAATTCAATTTATAACAAGGTGTAACCCATGATGTATTTCCTCCTTGTAACGATGCAATCCACATAAACTACTTATCATGTGGAGAAGAGTTGAATTTTTTCAAAGTGCTGAAAAAAAAGTGTGTTTTTCGACATGTTGAAAAACACACTGTTTTTCAACACTTTGAAAAATGTAATTCGGTTTTTAACAAGGTGCAACCCATGATGAATTTCCTCCTTATTGTAATGATGTAATCCACATCAACTAATTATCATGTAAAAAAGGGTTGAATGTTTTCAAAGTGTTGGAAAACTGGCAAAGTGTGTTTTTGACACATTGAAAAACACACGTATTTTTCAACACTTTGTAAAACTTAATTCATTTATAACAAGGTGCACCCATGATGCATTTTCTCCTTGTTGTAATGATGCAATCCATCAACTACTTATCGTGGAGAAGGGTTGAATCTTTTCAAAGTGCTTTGAAAAGAGAGTTTATTTTTCGACATGTTGAAAATGCACAGTGTTTTTCAACATTTTGAAAAATGTAATTCGGTTTATAACAAGGTGCAACCCATAATGCATTTCCTCCTTATTGTAACGATGCAATCCACATCAACTACTTATCAGGTGGAGAATGGTTGAATTTTTTCAAAGTGGTGAAGAACAAAGTGTTTTTCGACACGTTGAAAAATGCATGGTGTTTTTCAACACTTTGAAAAATGTAATTCGATTATGACAATGTGCAACCCACGATGAATTTAATCCCTTTTGTAATGATACAATTCACATCAACTACTTATTAGGTTGAGAATGGTTGAATTTTTTAAAAGTGCCAAAAAAGAGTGTTTTTCGACACGTTGAAAAATGCACGGTGTTTTTCAGCTCTTTGAAAAATGTAATTCAATTTTTAACAAGATGCAACCCACGATGCATTTCCTCCTTATTGTAATGATGCAATCCATATGAACTATTTATCAGGTGGGCAAGGGTTGAATTTTTTTCAAAGTGCTGGAAAATAGAGTGTTTTTTCGACATGTTGAAAAACGCACGGTGTTTTTCAACACTTTAAAAATGCAATTTAGTTTATAACAAGGTGTAACCCATGATGTATTTCCTCTTTTTGTAACGATGCAATCCACATCAACTAATTATTAGGTGGAGAAGGGTTGAATTTTTTCAAAGTGCTGAAAAACAGTGTGTTTTTCGACACGTTGAAAAATGCACGATATTTTTCAAAGATTTTGAAAAACGTAATTCAATTTTTAACAAGGTGAAACCCACAAAGTGATTTTCCTCCTTTTTGGAAACATTGAATCCACATCAAATAATTATCAGGTGGACAAGGGTTGGTTTTATCAAAGCGATAAAAAATAGATCGAGTTTTAAGACACGTTGAAAAACACACAGTGTTTTTCAACACTTTGAAAAATGTAATTCGGTTCTCGAAAAGGTACAACCCTCGATGATTTTCCTCCTTGTTATAAACATTGAATCTACATCAACTACTTATCAGGTGGATAAGGGTTGAATTTTTCCAATGCGATGAAAAATGGAGTGTGTTTTTGCCACGTTGAAAAACGCACGGTGTTTTTCAACACTTTGAAAAACACAATCCCGTTCTTCAAAAGGTGCAACCTGTTGTGCTTTTCCTCCTTGTTGTAAACATTGACTCCACATCAAATAATTATTAGGTGGATAAGGGTTGAATTTTTCCAATGTGATGGAAAATGGGGTGTGTTTTCCGCCACGTTGAAAAATGCACGGTGTTTCTCAACTCATTGAAAATCACAATCACGTTCTCCAAAAGGTGCACCCTGTGGTGCTTTTCCTCCTTGTTGTAAACATTGACTCCACATCATATACTTATCAGGTGGAGAAGGGTTGAATTTTTCGAATGAAATGGAAAACAAGGTGTGTTTTCTGCCACGTTGAAAAACGCACGGTGTTTTTCAGCACTTTGAAAAATGCAATCACGTTCTCCAAAAGGCACACCCCGCGGTGCTTTTCCTCCTTGTTGTAAAAATTGACTCCACATCAAATACTTATCAGGTAGAGAAGGGTTGAATTTTTCCATTGCGATGGAAAATAGGTGTGTTTTTCGCCATGTTGAAAAACACACACAGTGTTTTTCAGCACTTTGAAAAACGTAATCACGTTCTCCAAAAGGTGCAACCCGTGGTGTTTTTCCTCCTTGTTGTAAACATTGACTCCACATAAAATACTTATCAAGTGGATAAGGGTTGAATTTTTCCAATGCGATGGAAAATGGAGTGCATTTTCTCGCCACATTGAAAAATGCACGATATTTTTCAACACTTTGAAAAACACAATCCCGTTCTCCAAAAGGCGCAACCCCCAAGTTTTTCCTTCTTGTTGTAAACATTGACTCCACATCAAGTACTTTTCAGGTGGAGAAGGGTTGAGTTTTTCCAAAGTGATGAGAAACAGGTCGTGTATTCCGCCACGTTGAAAAACACACGGTGTTTTTCAACACTTTGAAAAAACCGATCCCGTTCTCCAAAAGGCGCAACCCCAGTGCTTTTCCTTCTTGTTGTAAACATTGAATCCACATCAACTACTTGTCAAGTGGAGATGGGTTGAATTTTTCCAAAGCGATGAAAAACAGGTCATTTATTCCACCACGTTGAAAAACACATGGTGTTTTTCAACACTTTGAAAAACCAATCCGTTCTCCAAAAGGCGTAACCCGATGCTTTTCCTTCTTGTTGTAAAAATTGACTCCACATCAAGTACTTGTCAGGTGGAGAAGAGTTGAGTTTTTCCAAAGTGATGAGAAACAGGTCGTGTATTCCACCACGTTGAAAAATGCATGGTATTTTTCAGCACTTTGAAAAACCCGATCCTGTTCTCTAAAAGGCGCAACCCCGTGTTTTCCTTCTTGTTGTAAACATTGACTCCACATAAACTACTTGTCAGGTGGAGAAGGGTTGAGTTTTTCCAAAGCGATGAAAAAAAGTAGTGTATTCTGCCACATTGAAAAACACACGGTGTTTTTCAACACTTTGAAAAATCCAATCTCATTCTCCAAAAGGTGCAACCCCCGGTGCTTTTCCTTCTTGTTGTAAAAATTGAATCCACATAAACTACTTTTCAGGTGGAGAAGGGTTGAGTTTTTCCAAAGCGATGAGAAATAGGTCGTGTATTCCGCCACATTGAAAAATGCACGGTGTTTTTCAACACTTTGAAAAACCTGATCCTCATTCTTTAAAAGGCAACCCCCCCAGTGAATTTCCTTCTTGTTTTAAAAATTGACTCCACATCAAATTACTTATCATGTGGATAAGGGTTGAGTTTTTCCAAAGTGATGAAAAATAGTCGTATTTCGCCACGTTGAAAAATGCACGGTGTTTTTCAACACTTTTGAAAACCCGATCCCGTTCTCCAAAAGGTGCAACCCCGGTGCTTTTCCTTCTTGTTGTAAACATTGAATCCACATCAAATACTTATCAGGTGGAGAAGGGTTGAATTTTTCCAAAGCTGATGAAAAATAGGTCGTGTATTCCACCACGTTGAAAAACACATGGTGTTTTTCAACACTTTGAAAAATCGATCCTGTTCTCCAAAAGGCACAACCCATGGTGCTTTTCCTTCTTGTTGTAAACATTGACTCCACATCAAGTACTTTTCAGATGGAGAAGGGTTGATTTTTCCAAAGTGATGAAAAATAGGTCGTGTATTCCGCCACGTTGAAAAATGCATACGGTGTTTTTCAACACTTTGAAAAACGCGATCCGTTCTCCAAAAGGGGAAACCCCCAATGATTTTCCTTCTTTTGTAAACATTGAATCCACATAAACTACTTGTCAGGTGGAGAAGGGTTGAATTTTTCCAAAGCGATGAAAAATAGGTCGTGTATTCCACCACGTTGAAAAATGCATGGTGTTTTTCAACACTTTGAAAAATGTGATCTCGTTCTCCAAAAGGTGCAACCCCCGGTGCTTTTCCTTCTTGTTGTAAACATTGACTCCACATCAACTACTTTTCAGGTGGAGAAGGGTTGAGTTTTTCCAAAGTGATGAAAAACAAGTCGTGTATTCCACCACATTGAAAAATGCATGGTGTTTTTCAACACTTTGAAAAACGCGATCCCGTTCTCCAAAAGCGCAACACTGTGCTTTCCTTCTCCATTGTAAACATTGAATCCCACATCAACTACTTTATCAAGGTGGAGATGGGTTGAATATTTCCAAAGCGATGAAAAGCAGTGTGTGTATTCCGCCACGTTGAAAAATGCGCACGATTTTTTTCAACACTTTGAAAAACCCAATCCGTTCTCCAAAAGGCGTAACCCCCGGTGATTTTCCTTCTTGTTGTAAAAATTGAATCCACATCAACTACTTATCAGGTGGAGAAGGGTTGAATTTTTCCAAAGCGATGAAAACATGTCGTGTATTCCACCACATTGAAAAATGCACGGTATTTTTCAACACTTTGAAAAACCTAATCCTGTTCTCCAAAAGGTGCAACCACGGTGCTTTTCCTTCTTGTTGTAAACATTGACTCCACATCAACTACTTATCAAGTGGATAGGGGTTGAAATTTTCAAAGCGATGAAAAACAAAGTGTGTTTTTCGCCACGTTGAAAAATGCATGGTGTTTTTCAACATTTTGAAAAAACGCAATCCCGTTCTCCAAAGGTGTAACCCGCGGTGCTTTTCCTTCTCCTTGTAAACATTGAATCCACATAAACTACTTATCAGGTGGAGAGGGGTTGAATTTTTCCAAAGCGATGAAAAATAGAGTGTTTTTCCACGTTGAAAAATGCACGGTGTTTTTCAAAGATTTTGAAAAACAATCCGTTCTCCAAAAGGTGTAACCCACAGTGATTTTCCTTCTCCTTGTAAACATTGACTCCACATCAACTACTTATCAGGTGGAGAGGGGTTGAATTTTTCCAAAGTGATGAAAAACAAGTCATGTATTCGCCATGTTGAAAAACACGTGTTTTTCAACATTTTGAAAAATCGCAATCCCGTTCTCCAAAAGGTGTAACCCACGGTGCTTTTCCTTCTCCTTGTAAACATTGAATCCACATTAACTACTTATCAGGTGGAGAGGGTTGAATATTTCCAAAGCGATGAAAAATAGTGTGTTTTTCGCCACATTGAAAAATGCACATGTGTTTTTCAAAGATTTTGAAAAACGCAATCCCATTCTCTCAAAAGGTGTAACCCACGGTGCTTTTCCTTCTTACCTTGTAAACATTGAATCCACATCAACTACTTATCAGGTGGAGATGGGTTGAATTTTTCCAAAGTGATGAAAAAAGTGTGTGTTTTTTCCACATTGAAAAACACACGGTGTTTTTCAACATTTTGAAAAATGCAATCCCGTTCTCCAAAAGGTGTAACCCGCGGTGATTTTCCTTCTCCTTGTAAAAATTGAATCCACATAAAATACTTATCAGGTGGAGAGGGGTTGAATTTTTCCAAAGCGATGAAAAATAGAGTCGTGTATTCGCCACGTTGAAAAACACACGGTGTTTTTCAACATTTTGAAAATCGCAATCCCGTTCTCCAAAAGGTATAACCCGCGGTGCTTTTCCTTCTCCTTGTAAACATTGAATCCACATTAACTACTTATCAGGTGGAGAGGGGTTGAATATTTCCAAAGATATGAAAAACAGAGTGTGTTATTTGCCACGTTGAAAAATGCACGGTGTTTTTCAATATTTTGAAAAACTTAATCCCGTTCTCCAAAAAGTGTAACCCGCGGTGATTTTCCTTCTCCTTGTAAACATTGACTCCAAATAAACTACTTATCAGGTGGAGAGGGGTTGAATTTTTCCAAAGTGATGAAAAATAGGTCGTGTATTCCGCCACGTTGAAAAATGCATGGTGTTTTTCAGCATTTTGAAAATCGTAATCCCATTCTCCAAAAGGTGTAACCCGTGGTGCTTTTCCTTCTCCTTGTAAACATTGAATCCACATCAAATACTTATCAGGTGGAGAGGGGTTGAATTTTCCAAAGCGATGAAAAATAGTGTGTTATTCGCCACGTTGAAAAATGCATGGTGTTTTTCAACATTTTGAAAAACACAATCCCGTTCTCCAAAAGGTGTAACCCGCGGTGCTTTTCCTTCTCCTTGTAAACATTGACTCCACATCAACTACTTATCAGGTGGAGATGGGTTGAATTTTTCCAAAGCGATGAAAAAAGTATGTTTTTTGCCACGTTGAAAAATTCACGATGTTTTTCAACATTTTGAAAATCACAATCCCATTCTCCAAAAGGTGTAACCCGCGTGCTTTTCCTTCTCCTTGTTGTAAACATTGACTCCACATCAACTACTTATCAGGTGGAGAGAGGGTTGAATTTTTCCAAAGCGATGAAAAATAGAGTGTGTTTTTCCGCCACGTTGAAAAATGCATGGTGTTTTTCAACATTTTGAAAAACGTAATCCCGTTCTCCAAAAGGTGTAACTCGTGGTGCTTTTCCTTCTCCTTGTAAAAATTGACTCCACATCAACTACTTATCAAGTGGAGAGGGGTTGAATTTTCCAAAGTGATGAAAAATAGAGTGTGTTATTCGCCACGTTGAAAAACGCATGGTGTTTTTCAACATTTTGAAAAACACAATCCCATTCTCCAAAAGGTGTAACCCGGTGGTTTTTCCTTCTCCTTGTAAACATTGAATCCACATCAACTACTTATCAGGTGGAGAGGGGTTGAATTTTTCCAAAGCGATGAAAAACAGAGTCATGTATTCCGCCACATTGAAAAATGCACGGTGTTTTTCAACATCTTCCTCGAGGAAAACTCTAAAATTGGTCCAATAATTCTTTTTTTTTTTTGAAATTTAAATATTGACTCCACATCTAAGTCTTTCACGCTCAATTTTATAAAACTTTTCCTTATTCATCGTAAAGTTTAATTCTATTTCCATACAAAATGACTGGGGGACGACTCATCTTTGTTCACCGATCTGCTCTCGAAATCTTCAACCCCATAGGCTTTCTCTATAGTCTTTTGTAAACATTAGTCCACATAAGTACACTAGAATTTTAAATTATATTTTGATTTTTCCAAAGTGATGAGGCCTTGTGCTTTCCAACCTTGAAAAACACTCATGTCATCTAATTAAACTTATTTAAACAACCGATTAATATCTCAAACATTCAAATAATATTTTTAATATCTTTTTCTTGTTATTCAAACATAATACTATGAAATGAATACACAAGTTTTGAAAGAAAATTTGATGATTTATCTACATTAAATTATTGAACAAGACAAACCCAAGTAGGCATACACTTTAATAACACAACTAAAACCATATACCATATAAAAGGTGCAACCCTAATCCACAATCCATAGTCACATTAATAAATTAACCACATACACACCGACAACATCATCATCTATACAATAAAAAAGTAACAACTTCATCACACATATATACACTTGTCTTCTAAACACACTTGTATTACTCTTCCTTATTTATCACATCGCATACCACAAACAAACCAATTTTTCCAAGATTAAAATATAATGAAATGCATTATTATTTAGTGTAATTGTTATAAATGTCTACCAAAATTTACATGATTCATTATAAAATTTCAACCTAATTTGGATGGAATTCTTTTATAAGGAATCAAATTTTATGGCCATCAAAGAATTTCAAAAATACTTAGAGTAGGACACAAGTAGGAATAAGTAGTATCGTGTGTTTTCATGTTTATTTTTTATTTCATTTAAATCATGATCCACAAGGTTTGTAGTAGATTCTTCATTCAAAAACACTTCCTAGTAGTCAATGCAACCACATATTAAATAGCGTAATGTACAAATGGAGATATGGCATCTTAAAATATTGTGTAGCCAAAGAACATTAACAATGCATTGTGACACCTCTTCATTGTACATATATGCATTTTAGAGTCTTAAGTGAGGATGAAACAATTTTGTGTGCTATCTTAATACTTCTATGCTTGACGTGGGATAGGAATGTTCAATAGATTCCTGAAACACTACACAATCCTAAGAATAATCAATTATCCACATAATAAACATATTCATTGTTAGAGTATAACAATATGTCCATAACCTCATCTTGGTGGTGTGCATATATCTACCAATATCTAAAGATGATTTGGAATTTGGCACAAGGAAAGAACTTTAAAATTTTACCATGAACTTCTTTCTGTAGATGTGTGATGTACACACATGACATCAAGGAGTGAAAGAGTTTGGAATCACTTATTAAGAATTATAGGGAATGTAACCTTTCGTGTTTGAGCTAATTATTTGTTCACACATTCTCGATGATCTATGTAGGCTACATCTATAGATTTTGTAGAGGATCCTATTTTCTAATGTATACATCATAGCCTTAGTGATTGATCTCATGGGATAGGTATTGTACTGACATCCATAATACTTAAGGTCATAATAGTACGAGGGACATCTCTTATGAGAATAAAAAAAATGTATTGGTAACATCATATATGAAAACATAGGAGGTATCATAATGGATGGGTTGGAAAAAGGTATGGTAAATGAAGTTTGCACTCCTATCCAAATTATGAATGAAAGATACCATGGGACTAATAGAGTCATCCATGAAATAAAAGATGGCCTTGAACTATCTCCTTTATGGATATTCTAATGGACTTTTGCTAAAAACATCTCTTATTTTAGTTAGCTACCATGTGCTATGTCATCACCTATAGTGGTAGTGATAACAAGTAAAGGAGTAGTTATGATAGCTCAAATAATTTGATAGAATAGATGGAAGATGTATGGGAAGATGATAATACCAAATTGAGTAATGGAAGATGAAGATGATGTGGAAATAGGGGTCATGATAAGGATATCCTAAATAATAGAGGTATTGGAGATGGCATGGCCTTGGCTTAAAATTAGAAAATCACCTAAAACTTCAACCTCCATAAAAACCACAAGGAGTTACTAGCTACAAAACCTCTACTAAATTTGTAGGAACGTTTGAAATTGATGGTATGAGAAATATTAGAAATTGATACAACTTATGTCAAAGAGTCAATTGGATAAAAAAATTTAAGGAATAATAACTTGGGAAAAAATACTTGAGACATACTCAAAGAATCACTATCAGATACATCAATTGGTGTGAAAAAAATACTTGTGAAAGGAACATCTGAAGAGACAATACACACAAAACTTATTATGCCTATGTGAGGTTTTAGTGCAGATTAAGTATGAGAACTAGAGGAACCTTGAGTAACCCCTAGAGGTAGGGATATAGGTGGATCTTATGTGAATGAGGGGAGCTTGGGAATTCTCATGAGTATGGATTTTATCAAATTCTCTTTATTTTCCTCTTATTCATCATATTATCCATACCCCTCTTATGTTTATTCCTCTCCAACTAGTTATCAACTATAGCTTTGATAATTCCATGTTGTACCTTCTTCTCGTATACCATAATTTTAATCTATGGGTTAGATTAAATATCATTATCTAGTGCATTTTATTGTTTTTGATAAACTCCCATCCCTAATTTTTTCATTAAAAAGGTAAAATTATCCCTTACTACCCCTTGAGTGTCCTAATACCTAAAGGGTGATTGACATATGAATTTGAAATTCTTTCTTGAATCAATCATATTGACACTTGAGGGCCAGTAATTGAAATTTAAATCACTAAATTCGAATGGGATATCAAAACAATTTTTTTGCTTCTTGGCTTTGCATATCACTATTATTCCATAAAAAAATTAGTTTTCTACCTCAATTGTTACTATTTTTATGTATATATTTAGGTAATACGATTGGGAGAGTGTGGAAATGATCTAATCTATATATTGGAGTTTGGATACCCCTTATAAGAGTAGAAGTTAGAAAACTTGATTCTTAAAGCTTATTGCATGTTTGTTTAGGCCGAATATTTCGTAGAAAACTTACTCTTTAATGCTTAGTGGTTTTTTTTTTTTTTACGCTGAATATTTTGTAGGAAACTTACTTCTTGAACCTTAATGGTGACTAAATTGAGAGTTTGTGAGTTTGTTTATGAAAAGAAATTATAATTGTAGGAAACTTACTTCTTAAACCTTAGTGGTGACTAAATTGAGAGTTTGTGAGTTTGTTTATATCAACGCAAAGTTTATAATTCTTATTTAAACAACGTCGTCAACATAAATATGATTCAATTTTGTATTAAACCCCAAGCAAATATAATTATAAAAAAATTCAAACTTTCTCAAAATTTGTAATTACTAATGCAGGGCTAGACCAAATACAAAAAAAGAATAATAAATAAATGGAAAGAAGCCGGCTTGTTAAGTTCTCTACAAAACTGGTCACATTTTTTTACCCTTTCTCCAAACTCATCATTTTTTTTTCATGCTCTAGTGTTGACAAACAAAATAAAATGGGATTGCTTGTTATTTTAAATGGGAGTCATATGGTTCAAAAGGCCAAAATATTTTGTGTCATTTAACATAAGTATTTTAGTGTGTTGAATGGGGTATTTGTATATAATTGTAGTCATCATTAGGTAGGTGACTCTCTTCTTGTATGTTAAAGTTTCACAATTTTTAATTGTTGAGTATTTGTAGATCACTCACATATGTTTGCAACTCACATATGTTTGCAAGAAACCAATGATGAATCTCCTTAATAAACAACTCATTAGTTAGTTGTAATTTGATTTGATAAAGAAGTGTATGTTTTTTCTCAAAATATTACTCAAACCTGATCTCATCTGACTTGATTAATAGTAATATATTAGATAATAGAGATTATATATTACAGCTAGAACATAGCCATTTTTTATTGTAGAAACGTAAATACAGTGGGATTCATATAACTATAAACATCTACTTATTCCGAATAGGATTTCTCTTCCTTCTTACGGTCTAGAAGCTTCTGTTTCACCTTGTCTTGCAGCCCCTCTTTCTTCTCACCCTACGCATTTTCTTTCCCTTATTTCTTGTGCCCTCCTGGAATCTTCTCCTTCAGCCTGCCCTTTTTTTTGTTCTTCTTCTCCCCTTTTCTCCTCCTTCCTCATCGCTAGACTGTGCATGATCCCATCCATAAATGTTGTCATCAGATCTATACAAATGAAATAAACTTGAAAAACAAAGCTTGAAGAAGAGTTGTTTGAGCGATGGAGTTTTCCAGACAAACCCCCTACACCCTGGTGTTTGGGTTCGTCCACGTGGACCTGAGAAAAAGGAGTGGCATGGTTTTCCAGAAAAAAATTTTTGTGTCTCGCCAGCAAATCCCTGTGCGAGCATTCAACATATTCCAAATATTTAGAGGTAACCCCAAAAACTGAGAAAAGGAAAAATCTGATCTCTCATAAAACATGCAAACGAAGACATCGTACATACTTTCTTAAACTATTTACTCTGCTCTGAAACTACTTGACTCTACACTTAGATAGAAAACAAACTCCACAACTGAGATTTACCGTACCTATTAGTTCACAAATTGAGTAGAATATTGCAGCCACGAGCACCTCTCCACTGGTAAAAGAATCAATGAATGCATTTGGACTATCCATGAAAGAATAGATTAAAACTTGTTAAGAAAAAATTGTCTTAAAACTTCTATTCTTGAACATGCCCATTCTCTTCTTCAAGTTCACACAGAATCTTCCTAACCCACTTGTTGAAAAATTCATTAAGAAAATCCATCTCCAGCTGCTCGAGTCTCTGCGCGACCTGCAGCAGGTCAGAGGATTTAGCACTGTAATCCATGGAGGCCAGCTCTTTGTAAAGCAGGTATTCACTGAAAAGGCCTCGAAAACTTGTAAGCAAATTCAATTGGAAGGTGTGAAATCAATCTCCCCAACCCTCCCAAAATGTGCCACAATGAGAACCCTACAGCAGGGTATAGCCATCCATCAAAACATAATTGAAAGCACATATTTGTGCAATATAATTCAAAGCCATCCATCAAAATGTTTGAGAACATGCGTTTATCATATATAGTTGAAAGTGCCCCGTTAGACATATATAGTTTAACATGTATACAAAATGTGAAAGTATATAGGCTGCAGGTGGACTGCTTAACAATTATAAAACTTCAGGCATAAATTGTCATAAGCATGAGTGTTTTTCTGTTATTTTCAATCGTTATTTCGTTTTTGTTGACAATCTGGGTCAGATGAAGTATTACATTTAAGATGAGAAATCCTTTCATTCTTTAAGATGACAAATCATATGGATAAACTTCATTAACTATAAATCACTTCCAGAATTTTTACATTTGAGATTCTTGATGAAAAAGATAAAGAAAAAATCCATAAAACACAGTAAAATTGGAAACCCCAAATGATGACAGTATCAAAATTTGTTGGCCCAATTGGCCTCACTGCCCACTCTAGGGATAACAGAGCCCTTTTTGGTAAACTCATCCACTTTAAAGTTTGCTCCACACATTTTCCCCTCGCTGTCAATACGTGGTAATGGCATCAGCTTGTTCCTGGGATGTTCGAAACTCTGCAATCCACCTGGCGTGGAGAAAAAGCAACCTACATAGGCAAATGGAACCATCACCTGTTTCATTACAAACTACTTTTCTTCTTAAACAAAACACACAGAAATTTGGAAGGTGCAAAATATTACCCCGAGGAAATGGAGCAAAAGATTTCCCACACCCTTCTTTGACCAAGCCTACTTCATCCGATAACACAAGGCAACCATCTGCTGTAGTTCCCCAAAAGAAGGGCACTGAACCATCAGCATCCTGCACAGGAAAAATATTACAGAGAACAAGGGCGGATCAAATTTAGATCAAACCCTCAAATTTGACAAATAAAAAAGATAGAGAGATTTAGAAAGACATATAGCTGCAATGAAGAGAGTCTGAAATTTGGAATTGAAAAGAAGAAAGGTAAACTTGCCAGAGAGATCTCTGACGACTTGATCCGCCGGATATGGGCCGCGATCTCTGAGAGTCCTGTAAGCTTCTATTACTATCGTCACCTCATTTGCATTCGCATATTTGCTCAGACCATACTGCTGCCTTAACGTCACTATATTATCCAGCGCCCCCTCGAACACACAGAATATATCTTCTACCACAGCAAAAACCCTGCATACGAGGGGGAAATATGAGAAACCTAAATATTTAACATAAAAAAACATTGATCTAACACGGTTTCCTGGCTGGTAAATGAAAGCAATGCTTGCCTGGGTGTGAGAAATGGGTGGTGGTTTTGATCGTAAGCCATGGCTCCCGCATCGCCAAGTTTAACGCAGACAGCCACAGAATGAGTGGAGACAAAGGAGTCCATCAACTGCACGCCATTCCTCTCTCTCTCTTGCCTCCACAACTGATCTTTTGAATACGGCCAACATTTTGATAGACGACAAAAACAGGAAACAGACTCAGTATTCCGTTGAAGAAGATTTTTAATACGCAACACACAATTGACTGCGTTAAAATCCCTCCACACAATTTAAGATAATTTAAATTCAAACTCAAACTGTCATGTCTCTTAATTGCCACGTCAAAATGTCACATCATAGTTTCCGGCACAGCAGTCCTTTCCGGCGAGGGCAATGGCTATGTCAACACATCATGATATGAAAAAAATACCCACATGCATAGGTGCATTTTCAGTGGAGGGTAGCCGCTGGCAAGCACAGATGTGCCAGACAATAGTCAAGAAACCCAAACTTGGCCCCGACACCTGTGATATGTAGGTCTACTAAGAATTTTGGGGTATATCGACGTCCTCGTCACCTAGAGTGCTATTCACCATAGCATGGACCATGTTCATCGATACCCAAACAATTATCTCAAAAATAAGGGGCCAAACTAGTGTGGGGAGGAGAAATCCCAACAAAACTCAATGTCATGAGAAACTTTGAGGGCGTCGAAGGGGTTTCCAGGAAATCCACAAGCCGCAGAATATTTCCATCCTCGTAGTGATCGGTGAAAAATATAAGGTTAGGCAATGATGGCATAAGCCCAAAGAGCGAATACAGAGAATCGGCGTGATCCAAAGGGAAATATATTTACTTTGCAAAAGTGTGTGAAAACCCGTGGCAAGAAACATGACGACACAATGTTGTTTCATGTTTTAGCCTCTTGAAAAGTCGGCCCTTTGTATGCCCTCTAATTTTTTTCATTCTAAAGTTTTAAACTTTCAATGATCCAAGATCATAAATATTAAAATAATTAATTAAAATTAAAATATCAAATATTAAAACATGGTTAAATATATAAATTAAAAAAATAAAATAAAAAATTTGAAAGTACAGAAATGTTTCTCATACGCAACCTCCCTAATCTCATTTCCCTTCATCTTCATGTTCTTGTTTCTACGTTTCTCATTTCTTGCCACGTACCCACAATAACTCTGCGATGCTCGATAATACCAATCTCGATATACCTTTGCGTAAACCATCTAACATGTAAGAGGACAAATGCAATCCAAAGGTAAAAGAGTTATGTTATCTTTGCTTGAATATCATGGAAACATGAAGGTAGGAGCTGCTTTCTGAAGACTAAGGTGCCAAAGTCACCTTGCCCATCATCATCTTGGGGAAATGAATTGTGCCTGTTGGCTTGACAGACATTTTTAGCTAACTATTATGTGGTGATTGACACTTTCTCAGTTAATTCTGATAAAGGCTTAATATCATAATGCAAAATAATAAATAGCTAACAACCACGAAATTCAACTCGCCAATTGGATTGTGAGTCTATTGGCATGGTAAGCCTTTTTCGTGATTGACACATTGTCGTGGAATTTTGAATTAAGGCTTCTTAATAGGATTCTCCTAAATAACCACCAATGGCCAAAACCGCAACTCGATATTTGTTTTTTCTTGTTCACTAGTTCACCCGAGTAGAGGGAGGTAGAGTCTCATATAATGACTTAAGTACTTGTCTCGAGAGATGGCTTGAAGACTTCTATCTCGTGGATGCATGTTTCTCCACGGGAGACCTAGACAATACCTCGGGAAAATGTTTATCATATTTCGATTTTGCTAGTAGCATAGGCTATGCGCTCCATATAGTATAGGCTTCTTTGACTTGAGCAAATCTAATCTGTGAAGAAATGTCACTTGGAGTGCAGGAGGGAGGGTGTTGTAGGTCAAGTCCAGCTCCATCCACCCCTTCAACAAAACATGTAGTTTCTTCTACCCTCAAAACATACAGATAAAAATGGGGTCGTTCAAATAACGATTATGATATGCTAGGGAAAAAGGGTTAATCATTACTCGGGGTTTGGACACACGACAGAAGGCATCTATTGACCATATAAAACTTAAATACCCTTGCCAAACCAATTTGCCATCTAGTTGTTACTCGCTCAACAATTCTATTACTTGAGCGAAGGAATAGACTAGGGTATCCTTGAAATCATGCATTCCCTATTTGTAAGAGGTGGGGTAGTGTCGGGGTTGCCATGTATGAATGTTCAAACCCTACCGCCTATTCAATTGCTTCATTAGCATCCTTTCCATAATCTCCATTTGTTTGTCCATGTTATAATCAACATTGTTTTTTCTAATGTATAATTTAAATTATTCTTGTGAGGGGTTAGTTGAATTATTAAATTAGGTTGGATGAAGTTTGTTGCAAGTATCTAGGGTTTTCTATTTGTTGTAGATCATTACAAGTAGTGTCGCATTTTAGTGAACCTAAATCGTCGACAACAAAACATATTTCTAGACCACAAGCACACAAGGGGCCAAACTTATAGAAGAGGACCAAACCATACTATGGCTCTACCTTGATCCATAAAACGATGTCCTAGCTCATCTCCAAGACCCAATTCTACAAACAAAGCATCTTCATGTCCCCTTTAGTGTACACAATTAGTTTGCACACCCAAATTACCTTTTGTACCTTTGTATTAGCTAAGTGCACTCCCTTCTTGTCATTTAAGCATTCATATCTTATCCTTTATACCATTTATTGTTTCGAGCTATATTCTAATTTGCATATTGATTGTTTAATTAATAAATCTGAATATACAACTTGTCACCGATAACCTTTTAATCAAATCCAAATTTGGTTAGATTAGACTTCTATTCACAACCTTTGTCTGTCCATTAGTATGCGGGTGATATGTTGAACAAACTGCAACTTTGTGTTTAACCTCCTCCACAATGTCCACCAAAAACGACCAACAAATTTTGTATCCATGTCAAACATAGGACTACGCGCAATCCATGCAACCTTACAATCTCCTTGAAGAAAATATTTGTGATATGAGTCGCATCACTAGTCCCACAAACAACGAAATGTGTCAATTTTGAAAATTAATCCACCACAACATAGATGGAATTCACTCCACTATGCACTCGGGTAAACCCAAAACAAAAAATATGCTTATATCTTCCCAATGCCTTGTTGGTATTGGCAAAGGTTGATATAAGCTTGCATTATGAGATTTTCCTTTAGCCAATTGACACACTCTGCATTCTTATACAAACTTTCACACATCTATATACATCTGCGAGTCAAAAGTAACTCTTTGCTAGTTGTGCTAACATCTTATCCAAACCAAAGTGCCCTACTAATCCACCATTGTGCTTCTCTCTCACTAAATTCCCTCGGATTGATCCTCTCAGAATGCATAACTGTTTGCCTTTGAACAATAGACCTTTTTACACAAAATAGTCCAACCAATGTGTCATGTCAAAGCTTGTAGGTGATGTGCACGCTTCCCATGCTTCACAAAAATCTTCATCTTGTGTATACAAATCCTTGAGGGATTCAAAACCCACCACTTCCACTTTCATCTCTATCAATAAACATCATGCATACTTAGCGCATCAACAACCTTATCGAATTTCTATTCCTTTACTTCAACACAAAGATGTATCTTTGTAAGGATTTTGTGTTATTTATAGATCATCAAGCATTGTAGTTTATAAACAATCAAGGGAGGTTGAATCAAAGACATATGAAGTGGTGGAAACAAATATTGCCTCCACTTCTCGAGTGCTTGCATAATTGCATAAAACTCCTAATCATACACACTATACTTCTTCTTCTAATCATTCAACTTCTTGTTGAAATAAGTTAATGGCCTTTCCTCTTGATTTAGAACCACGTCAACGACTATGCCACTAGCATCACAATCCACCTCAATACCTTCACGAAATTAGGCAATGCCAACATTGGTTGTTCACCACTTTCAAATTCAATTATTGAAAACCACTCTCATGTTCATGTCCCATATGGAATTCTTTCCATCTCCTCACATATCCTCTGTGATGACACTCACATTCTCGCTAAATTTCCCAATGAATTTGCGGTAAAAACTAGCCCAACCCATGAAAATTGTGTGCTTCAAAAGAACTCCTCGATGAGGACCATTCCACTATTACACGGACCTTTCATGGACCCATTGTCAAACCTTTGCAGAAATCAAGAATCCCAAATACACCAAAGATATCTTGCATAAAATGACACTTTTTCAAATTAATCAACTTCTTTTCATGAAACCACTACAACACTTGCCTTATATGCAACAAATTCTCTTCACACATCCTGTTGAATATCAAAATATCATCAAGGTACACATGATCACAAACTTGAACAAAAATGGTTTCGAACTCCATTCATCAACCTCATGAAATTACTTGGTGTGTTGCTCAATCCAAATGACATTACAAGCCACTCATACAATCCTTCTTGTATTTTGAATGCAATCTTCCATTCATCACCCTCTCTTATGCAAATATGATGATATCTGCTCTTCAAATCAATCTTATTGAAATACCTTGCGCCACTTAGGAAATCTATGATGTCATCCATGAGTGGAAATGAGGCCCTCTATTTAATGGAGATCTTGTTGATGGCTCTGGAAGATGTACACATATGCCATTCACCACTCTTCTTTGGCACTAAAACTGTTAGTTCAATGCATGAGCATATACTCTCTCTAATAACTCCTCTATCCAATAGTTCCTAAACTTGCCTCTATCTCTCCACGTTCTCTTGCGATGTCATCATGTATGTCTCCTGTTTGACGAACTTAATCCTATAAGCAAATCTATGCAATGAATTATATTCCTCACAAACAATATCCCTTTAGGAAAGTTGCTTGAAACATATCCTTCACTTCTCACGACATAGATTCATCCTTCTCCATCGTTGTACTTGTGCTCTCTCTTTTCACGAGTTCCACTATTAGTGCAAAACATGCACTATTTTGCTTCAACTCACTCAAGAATTGCTTCCTTGATAACAATAGGACCTTAGGTCCTTGCTCCGCTCCTTCACCCTTATCCTTCATTAGATTACGAGTGTATTCTTTCCCATCCTTTACCACCTTGTAAGTGTTTGCGTGACCATCATTGTAGTGCTCTATGTTGTTTCACTCGGTTAACATTCGGTGTGGGTCACATTTATGATTTATTTGATCCGAGTTGTGTCCTCATTTCGATAACACGTTTATTTTGAGCCAAGCATGAAACCCTCGAGTGAGTTTTCCTTATAATAAAAATTATAAGTGCCTTGTTAACGACCCCTAATCGATGTGTTAGTGAGAACTTGGTTAAGATTTCCCTTACCGAGAGGCATGTAAATATATAAGCATAATACTAATAGCAAAATAATAATAATGTGAATTAATTCTTGCGAGGATTTCTCTTTTTACGAATGAATGGAGACCCTCATGTCGACGAGGTGGCTCCATGATGCACTAAAAGGAACATACCCAACTTTGGTAGGAAACATCTATATGAAAAATAATAATTAAACTTGAAATTTTTTCGTTATTATGTCAAGGTGTGCTCTAAATTATTTATAGGAGAGGGCAACCGATTAGCTCGATAGAGACCATACACCGTAGCAACATAAATCAAGTGGTGCACTGGTCTTGCACCGACACACATTACATTAATTGACAACATGGATCCATGTGGAATGGGCATTGATGTATGTGGCATTACATTAGTTTAAATCATAGTTACCAAATACGGTGGATTTCATGAAAACATCTATATGAAAAATAATAATTAAACTTGAAATTTTTCGTTATTATCTTTGAAGGTGTGCTCTAAATTATATATAGGAGAGGGCAACCGATTAGCTCTGATAGAGACCGTACATAACTGTAGCAACATAAATCAAGTAGTGCATGGTCTTGGCACCGACACACATTACATTGATTGACAACATGGATCCATGTGGAATGGGCATTGATGTATGTGGCATTACATTAGTTTAAATCATAGTTACCAAATACGGTGGATTTCATGAAAATTTCCGTATTTTTGCAATTTTTCCAATCAACTGTATTAAACAACGTATTTTTCAAGGTTTAAATAATTACAATATAGAAAACACCGAAAAAAAAGGGGTTCTCGATTTATGTTATTATTAGTATTATTTATTATTAATTAAAGTATTAATTAAAGTACACCTTTTAATATTTTATAATACACGTGGAGCACAATAGGGTAAGATATTAAGTATTGGGACATGTAATTTGTTATGGGCATACACAAGTTCTTCATAGTTCATAATTTTGAATATGTTGTATAGAACTATGTTTTAAATTATTAAAATTATCATATTTTTTAAATATATGATTTGTCATATTTTTTCTCCTATTTATCTTATTTTTCTATAGACCGTTTTTTTTTTTCCATATTTAAGATCCACTATTTAATACTCTCCATACGAAAATTGCTACCTTAGTTTAAATTGTTTTGCAGGGGATGTGACAAAGCAATGTCATATGATGGCCACTGTTAATTTTATAGCAGGACAAGTCACACGTTGGCGACAAGCTTTTTAATAGTAGAAATTCCAAATAAGTCAGCATGCCTCAAGCACCTCAGTCTATTTCCTTATTTTTTCTCATCTATGCCGCCATGGCCCTCTACGTGGACACCCACCAGTCCACGTCCCCCATGGGTTTGTCCACGTCATAGTTACGTTGGAATTCAACCAAAAATTATTGTTGTTCCATCTCATGGGGGCGGAGGGGCAATAGGTGTGGTGGATGGGTGACAGAGCTCCATGGACATGGAAAGCATGCACCCTCTTCATCTAGAAAGATAAATTCATTCCAAATAGGGTTTTTTCTGGATTTTCTAAACTATAATTTGAATATCCGTATGTATACAACGATGTCTAATTTCTTCCCAATTCGGCGGCGTTTAGTTTTCTTTCGCTATGTTATGTTATTCTCCCGTTGGGGCTGTGAATAGGGTAAACCCCGACTAAATTTAGAGGTGTGCTAGAAATTTGATAGTATCATCCAGCCATTATTTCCGTGAAATTTTATGTGGTGTATATTTTTATGCGGAAGGCATTTTCCAAACCGGAGTAGAACCTCTTGCGTCTGACATATGAACGTCGATGTACATTAACAATCATAACCGTCCACGTGACAAGAGAGGACAAAATTAATTGCCTTCAATAAAACCGATCTGTAATCACCCCCTGCTCTCGCGTGTCTGTCCATGAGATGTCGCAGTTTCAACACCACCTTTGGCATCAAGTTTGCCATACTTGTTTGAGTAGTGATGTCGACGAAATTTCACATGGAAATAGCTAGGTAATCGGTAAAACAATGTCCGGTAGGGAAAAGCTATAATTTTTTTAAGGGTTATCATTGAAGGTTTCAGGGTCTTTATGTTGGGGAAAAATCTTCATTCACCACCCCTTCACCCCTCCCTTAACTTTCTTTAGGGAATCGATATTCTGGTCAGGGTTTTTATTTTTGGTTTCTTTGTGAAAATAATAATTACGCTCAAGGTGTTTACTCGGTAGAAATGGGGAGACTGTTTGAACCCCGTCCCGGTCTGAAGTGATCTTTGTCGTCCATATCAAAGGCCGTATAGTCAACATCAATTAAATTTGGGTCGTTCGTTCTCCTGCAACTGCATGTCTTCGCCCATCTGTTGTGAATCATGGCATCGTACATAAGACATGGGACTATTTCACCATATGGAACAAACATGTGTCCAAACTCTAGAGGGCGACGTGGGTGGCAAAATTCCTTTGGCATGAAATGGTTCTCGATCGATCTATCCCCATTCACAGAGAAGGAATGGAACCACATGGAAATAAGCCTTTCACAAAGAAGAGGTGGTGGGAAAGAGGTGTCCAATTTGGCTGGGCTTTACATTTGTCGGCGCTCTCCCTTGTGTCAAAATACAAACTCAAACAGTATATGACAAACGTTAAATTTGACGACCACCTATGCCTGTCAAACAATCAAATCTTGCCCTTCAAAAATACAAAATAGTGTTATTTTTATAATGTTAATAAAATATATAAAATATTATTCTATATATATTTAACTATTTTAAATATATATTTGTATAATTTACCTATAAATTTATATAAAAATGATAGTCATTCTTAAAATTTGTAAGTCACACGTGACGTTTTTTCAAATATTTGCAAGTATTTTATGGCTAAAATCACGAAAAACTTCTAAACGGCCGTCAAATTTAACCCCTAATGGAGATGCATGCGCACTTGCGGCCTGTGTCAAAACACGAGCTCTAGAACAGGTATGGACATCCATCAAAGCATAAAAGATAGAGGAGTTGATCCATTCTTCGCTACCCAAACAAATCGGTGTTGTTGGGATGGGCGGATCGGTGAAATTTCTACTCTTCAAAAGGTGTTAAATAACAATTATGTACATGCTAAAGAGTAGCTTGATGCTTTGGCTTACTGTTTCAAAAACTCCCGCTTTCAATGCTCTCATAAATGACCTTGTCAAACAAATAGCTATTCAAATAATTGAAAGATTGTAGAGCAAAGAGGAAGAGGATGTGAAAATATGGCTAAGTGGGAGGTTGAGTGAAAATAAGGTTGCTTTGTTTTTAGATGATGTTTGTAAACCAGTGCAAACTCCTTGTTAACCGAGTTGTGTGTGCCTCTGATCTCTCCACACCACAACTCAAACCTCATCATTGCCACTTCCAGAAGTAACAACATGCTCAAACAATTGGGATTTCTAGATGCATCCACCGTCCAATTGGAATTGCGAAGCATGATAGTTGGCAATTGTTTTGTTTCCATGCTTTTGACACAATTATTAGGGAATTTCACCCATGAGCATCGACCATGAAGCGAGAGGCATGTGTGCAGGGAGTGTGGAGGCCTTCCCTTAGCTCTCAAAGTGATAGGGCAGGGATGGCAGGCGTCACCCACTCAAATGAATGGGAATTTACATTGAACAATTTGTAGAGGCTCAGTTGAGCTATGATGGTCTAACAAACTTTGACATTTCTTTGCAACTATGTTTTCTCTACCTCTCTTGCCTTCCAGAAGATGAAGTCATCTTTACTCCAAATGTGAGCAAGTTATGGTTTGGAGAAGGGTTTGTGAGCGGACATGATCCTCTCCAAACAACACAGACTCGCCTATCTATTAGTCAAACATTGCCTTATAGAGCCTCTTCTTAAGGATTCAGATGGAAGTGTGATCTGTTTCATGGTGCATGATGTATTGCTCGATGTAGCACAACAAATTGTTGAGAAAGAAGAGAAATGCTTCTTTCGTGTCGGTAGAGATTTACAAGAGTTATCGACGGATGGTTGTTTGATGCACGTCAGAAGTTCATTGATTGTTAACATTTGGACTAATGTTCCAAACACATTATGATCTTCTCATATTCACTCCTGGTTAATGCATACTAATCCCTATTTCACATAAATTCCCCAATAGGTGATTGAGAGAATGATCTCTCAGTGTGCTTGGATTTTCAAAAATATTAAGTAGTGTTACTTTTATACTATTAATAAAATATATAAAAATTATTGTTTATATATTTAACTATTGTTAATATATATTAGTATATTTTACATATAAATCTATTTAAAAATGGCAATTATACATAAAATATGTAAGTCACGTGTGACATTAAATTCAAATATTCCCAAATATTTCACTGTTAAAACC
The DNA here is from genome assembly GCA_018340775.1 of Taxus wallichiana var. yunnanensis. Lineage (NCBI taxonomy): Eukaryota > Viridiplantae > Streptophyta > Pinopsida > Cupressales > Taxaceae > Taxus > Taxus wallichiana. Next base: position 639,348,521 of record CM031235.1, read on the forward strand.
ATTAAAAATGTCTAAACAATCATTTGATTTAATCCCTAGCATTGACTATATTGTCGGTCAAACTGCCTTATGGAAGCGTGGAAGGTTTTTAAAATATTTTGCTTTTCACACTAATGTTTTATATATTGAAACTTGTTGGGCATTACTTGTGTTTGTTTTCCATGTTGTTCATAACATGGCGAACTCTCATAAGACCCTTCTATTAGATACAAGCACCTAAAATAAAACCTTATAGCTCTAAATTGTATCAAGCCTGCTAACAAAAACTTGAGCATCTGAGAATCGACCATGGGGCCATTCGTCTGTCACATCATTTCCACAAACACTCATATGACCAATTACTTAGAGGGGCTCAATTATCGCTTGTTTACTTGCAATTGATTGAGCTACAAACTGAAAAGTGTGGGTGCAAAGTGTGACAAGAAGTTAACATTGCGGTAGATTTTTCTTCTTTTTTTGGCTTTTAAAGGGTGAATTGCATTCACGTAAATAATGCAAGTGAAATTGAGATGATAAATTAGAGCACAAATAACAAACATTGTTTGGGTGAGAACAATCTGAACAACAAATTAAACGCCATCAAATCTAAAACTTTGACACAATAAGAAACAAAACAAAATATTAGCAAAGCCCATTTTCCCCATATTTTTCAAAATATTTTATTTCTTTTGTAGTGTTCGGGCCATCTGTTAGTGCCCTACAACTAACGGATAATTTTATTGCATTGACTAAGTGAGCCCTCCATATGGCTTAAGATAAATACAATACAATGTTATTCTTAATCTCACTACTATTTTTGATATAGTCGGCTCGTATTAATCGATACTTATTTCATGATGTACCACACTTGTTCCATAGATCAATAGGAATGTTGATGAGAGGAAACCCTAATCACTATCTTATTAGCTAAAAATAAACCCTACATCAAAACATAAAGGATAGATGATTTTTTTCAGATGTTGTGTTGCAATTGCTCTAGTAGACATGTATGCACAATGTCAAACCTTGCACAAGGCACATGAACAATTTTACCAACCGCGAACATCTTGAACTGTTTGACTGATCGTTGACATCTTGCACTTAAAAACAATTCCGAAAGATTGGCACCGAAGAAATAAATAAAGTTTTGACACAATAAGAAACAAAACAAAATATTAGCAAAGCCCATTTTCTCCATATTTTTTCAAAATATTTTATTTCTTTTTGTAGTGTTCGGGCCATCTGTTAGTGCCCTACAACTGATGAACACTTTTATTGCATTGACTAAGTGAGCCCTCCATATGGCTTAACATAGATGCAATACAATGTTATTCTTAATCTTGCTACTATTTTTGATATAGGTGGCTCATGTTACTCAATACTTATTTCATCATGTCCCACACTTGTTCCATAGATCAATAGGAATGTTGATGAGGGGAAACCCTAATCACTATCTTATTAGCTAAAAAGAAACCCTACATCAAAGCATAGATGGATGATTTTTTTAGATGTTGTGTTGCAATTTCTCTAGTATACATGTATGCAAATGTCAAACCTTACAAGGCACATGAACAGCTTTTACTCATCAGCGAACATCTTGAATTGTTTGACTGATCGCCGACATCTTGCACTTAAAAACAATTCCCGAAGGATTGGCACCAAAGAAATAAATAAAGTACAAGAATGTGTCACTTAAAACTTGCTTCACAAAAGGGCTTGGAAGTCGTTTAGTAGTTGTTACTATTAGGATTTTCCTAGACTAACCATGACTTTATAAGTGTTGGTTTTTTCCATGTGGCATCTGCCCACATTTCATGACTTCAAAGTGGCATTTTTAAATGTTTAAGATAACACCATTGTAATTGTTAGTCAAACTTCCCGTTGTGGAAGCGTGGAAGGTTTTTGGAATATCTTGATTTTCACACTAAATTTTTATATATTAAAACTCTTTGGGCATTAGTTGTGTTTGTTTTTCCACGTTGTTCATAACATATCAAAGTCTCATAAGACCTTGTTATTAGATTCAAGTGCCTAAAATAAAAGCTTATAACTTTTAATTGTATCGAACTTTTGTTAACAAATATTGAGTGTTTGAGATTGAACCAAAGAGCCATTTGTTTGCATGCACCATTTTGACAAACACTCATATGACCTGCAGATGGAGGGGATCAATTGTCGGTTGTTTACTTCTAATTAATTGATTTTAAAATTAAAAAGTGTGGGTTCAAATTATAACAAGAAGTTAGCATTGCGGTAAATTTTCCCTATAGTTTTTTTTTTTGTCTTTTTTAAGGGTGGTTTACATTCACGTAAATAATGTTAGCAAAATTGAGATGATAAATTACAAGACAATATGCAAACATTGTTTGGGTGGGAAGATATTGAACACATAGATAACAAATATTATTTGGGTGGGAACAATTTGAGTTGTGGAATAGGTGTGGGACACACAAGAATTTAATTCCCATAGTTTTTATTTCCAACTTTCCATTCATGTTTTTCAGCTTATCTAACATATTAAATGTCATCCAATCAAAAAAGTTAACACTTTAAAAGATAAAATAAAATAATAGCAAAGCCCCCTTTTCCATTTTTCTTTTCAATATTCCATTGCGTTCAGTTGTGTACGACCCATTTATGGTGTCATACAACTTATGGACAAGTTAATGACACTGATTGAGTCACCCCTCCATATGGTTGTAATTAACGCAATACACCATTGTTCATAAGGTCAATATTGTTTTCTATTTTGTTGACTCATGATACTCAATAATTATTTCACCATGTCCCACACCTTTCGAACATTTGACAAAAAATACACATGTTACATATGTGCCATGTCGTAAAAAAAAATGCTTCCACAAAATGGTTCCTCCCAATATTATCCTTTGCCCATTGCTTATCCTACATCTAACCCCCTTCTTCACCCCCTCTTCCTCGTTTTATGTTTTCCTCTAACAAATTCAACCTCATCTTAGATTTCCCTTTGGTTAACATCGTACATTTCACGTACGATTGCTATTTTTATGTGCAGAGCACTATCCTTCATCATATAAGATCCTCTTGTGAGCCGTATGTGATTTCTCCTTCTTGGTTTACCCTACCAAATTCTCGAGTGAGAAAGTTTTTATTTTTATTAATACTTAACATGGGTCAAGGGTTTGATTCTTAGGGAAGAGACCATGGGTTTCCTTGCAGCAATATATTCTCCTAATCCCTAAATTGCTACTGCATATGACATTTTTGTTGTCATTTCTAAAGAACCCATCTTTGGAGTGTTTCATTGCATTGGTGTGGTAGAGGGGCTCGAACCTAGAACTTGGACCATTGGGAAAACACCTCCGACTATGTTTTTTGGCATAAACAATCATAGAGCAAGTCTCGATCACCACATCCTGGGAAACTTCATAGAGATTTTTTTGATGTTGAGGAGGATTTTGATTAACTAAAAATGTAAATTGTAGATAGTTAATCTAAGAAGTACAACAATGAAATAAATGTCTAAACTAAATTAGGAAAGTGACCCAAGCAACTAAGAAAGTAGAAATGTAAACCCTAATGTGTAAGAGGGGTTAAGAAAGAGCTTAGCTGATTTGATGAGCTTGCTTGGTTTGTGTCGCAGAGATGGATGGAGAAACATGAGGAAGAAATGATCATGCCAAAGTCCGAAAGATGCATATGTGGGCAATCTAAGTGGACTGGGATGCCTAAATAGGTATAGGGGCACATGTGGGTGCCCTAGTATGAGATATGGGTGCCCTAGTTTGTGAAAAGTTTTGTAACCTTCCTCCGAGGTGTCGCTTGATTGTTTCTTGCCTTCACTTCCTGTCACACTAGCTTCGTTGTACTCAGTTGTATGTCATTGGTAATCAGTGATGAAGAAGAGACCTGCAAGACCCCAAGATGAGCATCAAACCCCTAAAAATAAAGATGCATATGAAGGGGTCAAACTGACCTCAACCACTAGAATGGTGGACTTACTAAATGAGCGCCGCACTACATCTAAGACCCAATGTAGTTGTAGTGCTTATGTGTGCAATCATGCCCTAGGTGCTCTTATTCCACTCAAACTTTGTGAAAGTAGATGATCCGTAGGAATTTTGGGATGTTAGGAGTTCCCTATATCTCCCTAAACCACAACAGAGTGGTAGAGAATTCATTGACATTTCTGCTGGTACCTCGAACACGGAAAAAAAAACTTTGTATGCTCAAGATACAACCTAGAGAAGCAAGAAAAATGTTTGTTTGTGACACCGGTCTTCGACACTTGTATTCAGATGGGTGGACCCCACTTTTTACTATCCACAAGCCCTCGGCCCGATTCGACACACTCTTGTCATGAAGGGGTGCCTTTCCCACCGCATCGATATTTCACCACGTGGTGGGTCCTCAGGCCACCACGTGGCCTACCACCATGATGCCCATGTAGTTATACTTGAGTCAACTTGGTTTTGGCGGCAAGTTGTTATCAGCATTGGGTAAGTCATTTTCTACAATGGGAGAGTTTATTATTGGCTTAGCGAGTTAGCGATTCATATTCCATGGTTCGAGCTATGTTATTCTCCCACCGTCCACACTTCATACATCTCGAGACGGTTATGGTTCGATGAGATGTGCAGCCACTATGTGGCATTTCAACATAGCCGCCGCCCAACTCGGGCCTTAACGACGATGTGCTCACACTCCCCACATACCCACGTGGACCATTCAGCACTCTACATATTGTGTGGAGGGGAAAACAAAGCCCATGTGTGGCATATGCCACGATGTAAATATGGCAGCTGAGCCTTTTAAAAGGCTTCTTTTTGTTTGGTGCCCACCAATGTGGGATATTAAAGATCACCACCCACCGGGGTTAAATTTGATGGCCACCTATGCATGTCAAACAATTTTTGGGTGATGGTAAATTTTCAATCCGCCCTTAAAAAAAAAAAAAACAATGTTATTTTTTTATAGATAAATGCTTTTGACTGGAGCTATGAACCAGAGTACAATCAACCAAGATATATCAATTAAGCTCAACAATTAGCAAACCATGAGCCACCACACTTGAACACATGTCTAGTGAATCACGAGCTACCATGCATGCACACACCACAAGCGAACCACGAGTCACCATAATTGAACACATGTCTAGTGAATCACGAGTTGTCACGTATGCACACACCACAAGTGAACCACAAGCCGCCATACTTGAACACACATCTAGCATAGGTCTTCTCGATCTAGAAACTACCTCTGTGAAAACCAGCCTACTAGCCGCACCACCTCGGACATTACCACCCCGAACGGGGATCGCCTTAGTGGGATTTGAACCTGGGTGGAGCCAGAAACAACCATGTGACTTAACCACTCCACCCAAACCCCATCAGCTAATACAATGTTATTTTTACTAATTATTCTATAATATTATATATTTTTCAATATATATTTATATATAAGTTTTATAACATTATATAAAAAGTTAAAATCACATTTTAAAGTATTTTATGTCTAAAATCGCAAAAAAATGAGCCGTTTAAAATGTAAATGCTATAAATACCCCAATTGTTTTCAAGCAAATGGCCCCTCTCCTTCCATGTTTGATTATTCTCAGTGATGGTCACTGTGTTTGAAGTTCTTCCATGAGTTTCAATAGATTTAGAATTTACATGAATTCTCAGCTTCTCCCTTCTGCTTTAGAGATCATTTGATCTTCTTGCTTTCATCTTACTTCATTGTTGTCCCATATAGTCAGCTTAGCATAAGGTAGTTTCACTTTTAGATTAGAATCCATTTGATAATCTTAGAGTTGCAGGTTTTGTTTTGTCACAAGAAATAGATCCCAGAATTCTCGGTATTTTGCGTTGTATCCCCATAATAAATCCTGCTAGGAATCACATAGTCAAGCTCTGTTCACTTGCACTATCCCTCTCTTACTTGCATTGTATTTGGTTTATATCCAAAGCTGCCATTGTTCGAGTATCTTCTTCTGCTGACGCTATCACATTCACACTTTTCTGGATTCACGAGAACACAAAGGAACGAGGAGATCACACTGAGGGGACAAGTCACGACACAACTGGATTTACCACTATTTTTAAAACTCCAGGTTTGAGCTATCAAAGTTGTAGTTACAATATATCAAATAGAGTAGCAAATCATTTTATTTCAAGTTAAAGCTCACTTTCAATATTGCAGAGAAGCTATGGGGAATGATAGTTTCTGAGAAACTATGATTCATTCCTCACTTCTGAGGTAAGGATTGAAGTCTTTCGATTAAACTAGTTAGTTATTTAAATATTTAGGATAAATTCACAAGTGCACAGCAAATAGCTATACTAGGCTAACTTGCTTGTTTTAATTCTTATTATTAGATTAATTGTCCATTATCTGAATATATTAGAATAGCTGCTCTTTTAATTTCATTCAAATACACATCATTGAAAATACAAAAATAAAAGAAATATAAGCATAGTGTAGATATATCTTTCATAGTTAATTTACTTGTTTTAGTTAAAGTTGAATCATCTTTTGCATGACAATTACGGGACCCAGAGAGCCCAGGAATACGTATTCAACCGGTAGTACCTCAGCCAAATCTCTTCACAATGTTAACAATATAGATCAAGGGCTTAGGATTCAGGTCTTTCAAATGACAATAAACCCACAAGCAATTAGTGAACAATTGAGGCAATTGAATATTGAAGATGACAAAGCATACACATTTTGGTCAAATCAACCCAACTATAGATTGCCTTGATAGGATATCCACATGACCATACAAGAACCCGAAAGAGAACAAATATTTGGTTGTGATCCATTAGTTCCATAGCCAGATGCAAGAGACCTTCTCATCGACATAGACACAGGGTTACGTATACAAGTTGCTAGAACACCCATAAGGTATTATGAAAAGATCACACAACTCCTGGTACTAAACATAGAAGTTGAAAAGGCTTATGACCATTGGATAGTCGGAAGAAGAGATTGATTCTTCACATGACCATAATAGGTCCACAACAACCACAAACTCATGGTTGTGATCCCCAGGTCCCACAACCCAACGGGCCTGCAAGTCAGTTAAGTATTGACACCGGTTTACGAACGCTGGTATTTAGATCCTCACCACTCCCACCAGATATCATAACACAATTTTCCATATTAAACATAGAAGCCAATCAATCCAACATTTTCTGGGCTAGACTAGAAAACCACCCATAGTTTCTATAAATCCACTACACCTCTCATTACCATTTTCCATGACCTTGTCTAGAAATATACACGAAGCACCTACAGTCATTTTCCACGTATCCAACAACCAATAGATAGGATCTCGATAGAGCTTGACATTGATTGGAGCCTCCGAGCAGCTATTATATCTAAATGATCCATTACACCAATTCAGGTTAGGAGAGATTTCTTTGCCTTAGATTCATAGATCCCATTATTGCGTGTTGAGGATATAAGATTTCCCAACTAGTTTGTCTGATATCCACATATATTCCATTTCACTAGGCTGTCTCGGCATGACCTCGGGAGGTCGGGTACAAGAAGAGCTACTTGTAGATTCTCATGCTCATGTCACTTTTCTATCATACAAAATTGGTGAACCCAACGTGAAACAAACAACTGTTCCCCTTTTATTTTCATTTCTTTCATCCATCTTCACTCTTTTCCCATTATTCTGGGGTATTTATATACCCCGAATATGTCGGGATACGACGCATATATGTAGACCTCTCTCGGGTCTCAAGCATTATGGTCAAACAAATAGACAACCATCACCCTCACTTTCTGCATGGGCTGACAACTATTCAAGTAATTACTTATCATCACAAACTCCTCCTCAAAGAACTAGCTCTAGTTCTTCATTCCAAATTGAGGAGTTGGATCAGCTCACACAAACGCAAAAACCAGAGCCCTCAGCTCTAACAATATGATGTTTACTGAGAATCCACTTCATCTCCTCGGGTTTTGTTCAGACCACAAATCAGTAGACAGTCAGATCCACTCCCATTTTTGGATGAGGAGTATTTAGCGCTATGCTAGAAGTGAACAATGCTTCCAAAACATGTACCCACCTATAGGAAGTTTGCAAACACAACCCGATACCCTACTCCAAGAAAACACCCCCATTCCTCCACCTATGGGAAATACTCTCGGTGAAGCTTGGCGGGTAATGATCAATTCATAGTAGGGTATCATACCCCTTTACAACCTCAAGGTGTACAACAACCACCATTAAGGAAAAACACTGTGTCTTCACCAATCGAGGTCATCTCAACCTTAGTTGAGAAGGTTAGAGGATTAGAACTTGCTCAAGAAAATCAAAATTCATATTTCGGGCAAGCAGAATCCCAACCCTCCACATCATCCCAGCCAAGTTGACCTCCTTACAGGAACAGGCACGTTAGGCATGCCTCCTCAACATTCATATAACTATCCACAACAAACACCAACTAGAACCATGTTTTCAAATGCCATTCCAGTTGAAAGTATGATACCTCCCGACTTAGCACCAAACAACCCATACCAGAGCAATGCTCCTCCCTACTTGAATATTTATTCAAAATCACCACAGGAGACATGTTCTCTTCTCCCGGGATGTTCACTCAACCACAGGGATTTCCTTATGTCCCTACAAATACATATGTTATGCCATATCAACAACCCATTCCACCTCCACCCCCTCAGCAGGCACCATCGATGGTCAAACCTATGCGGTAGGGACTTACTCAAATATTTAAAAGAGCCTCTAGATTTCACCATACAAAGTGTCATGCTTCCAAGACCTCTTCCCGATTTTCCCAAATACAAAGGGGAGGGAGATCCAAATGCACATATCAAGGCCTATGCCACGGCCATTCGAGAATTTCTCCCTTGGGATGTGGTTGTTGCTAAGATATTCCTAAAACCTTAGAGGTATTGCCCTTGATTGGTATTACAGAATACCTGAAGCCTCGATACACTCATTCAAACAACTTGTGTCAGAGTTTATCAAAGCTTTTGATATGAACAAATTGTTAAGAACAGGAATCAGGGAATTCTTACATATTAAACAAGAGCACAATGAATCCACTTTGCCATTTTATTCAAAGATGGCATACAGTCCTCTACTCATCAACAAGTGCTCCAAACATGGATCAAATGGAACTATGTGATTTATTCCTTCATTCTCTCAATAGAGAGATAAAGGAAGAAGTCCAGAAGTTCCCACTAAGAACTTATGATGAAGTACTCGAGAGTGCTCTTTGAATAGATCAAGCAACAATAGATAGTGGTCGTAAGACATATGGAACAAATGGGAAATTAATCACTCCCAATCAAAACACTACGACCTATCCTAATGCCACAAATACCAATCAAGGACCCAAGATCCTTAACAAAAACCACGGGGTTACAACAGATGGAGTAACAAACCAAGTTAAAAGGGAAAACATCATAAACATTTCACCACCCATTAATCAATGAAATAACAACTTTACTCCAACAATCAACGCGGTGGATTTTAATCATCCATCATGACAACAACAACAACAACAATGGAAAATCTAGACACAAGGTCCAAATCAAACCCAACTAGATATCAGAGTCAAAACCAAAGGCAACAACCTCAAAATTTTAACTCTAACAACCAACAACCTAATCAAAATTTTGGACCACAACAGGTTTCAAATCAACAACCTCAAAACTATAATCCCAACTTGTATTGTGGTTTCCACAAGATTCAAGGCCATGATACTAGGACTTTCCATGACTACAATAAATTCATGCAACATTTTCCAAAAGACCAAAGACAACTCTTTATAGATATGTTTTAGCAAATTCTGTAGTACCCACGCCAAACACTTACACAGGGGTAGTTTCCCCTCAAAATGCACCCCTCAAGATTTTTAATGATCCACTCCCAAATCACTCTAACAATAACAGGTTAGATCCAAATGGGATGAACAAGGGTGTTATGACAGAAATAATGATCATGAAGCCTCAACTTCATTAAATCCACCGTCGCACCCCAATTAGGAACTCGACCACAAACCAAGATAGTTGGCCTGGTAGAGTTAGATACCGAGCTACCCATAGAAACCATAACAAGAACATGAGATTATTCTTCTCAACCAGTTCCAAACTATCCATTAGAACCAGAAAACATTCAACAAACATTGGTAAAACCCATAGGCACTTATGATTTAATTAATGACTTAACAAAGACCTTCTCTCACATTTCCTTCTTGGATTTGTTGAAGAACTCTCCCACCCATAGGGCTGCTCTCTTAGAAGCATTAGGCCTTGGTCATTTAATTAACATCACTCCTCCTCCTCGAAAACACAAGTAAACCATGTAGACTTTGATGTCTACCCTCCAGGGCAGCCAGATAGGGATACTGAGTTTATATTTGATATAAGAAAAATGCCAACAGATGCTGAAATTACACGTGTAGAGGTGACCCAACCTTACATTTATAGGTATGGGTTTACAATAATTATGTTAAGCATGCAAATGATTGATGATGGGGCAAGCAAGTTAACATAGTCCCCTTCACTTTTCTTCAAAAGCTAGGATATGGAGAAACAAATTGTTCCACAACACGAAATACGCTAAGAGGTTATGATAGCCTCAAGGCCACTTCAATTGGAACCATAGTTTTACCAGTCACCTTAGGACCCAAGACAGTCCTCACCAAATTTTATATTATAGATCGGAAACCAACTATAATATGATCCTCGATCGACCATGGATACACCACATGAAGGCAATCCCTTCCACGTTATTCCAGGAAATAAGATTTTTGCACCTAGGGAAAATATTTGTGGCACAAGGTGACCCAAAACCATTTGATATACACCTAGCAGACTTGAAGAAAAGACCAGGCATTCACTCTGAGTTTGAACTCCCAACGAATCAACTTAACAAACCAATCAATTCAAAACCAGAAGAAAAGTTGATACCTACAACAAAATTAGAAATTACAAATCTAGTCAAAGGCATTCCAACACTCAAAAATGAGACTAACGTCATAGAAATGGTATCATTAGGGACTACCACAAAAATTGTAGAATTACTAGAGAAAGATCTACCCATTCTCCTACCATTTGATTCTATGGGTATGGGATACACCCTAGGAATTGGTTCCCTTCCATCGATGAAAAAGTTTGTATGGTAGAAGTAACCGAGGTAGAAGAAACAGATGTGAGGAATGTCCCAACATCCATTTTTCCAAGAAAATATTGGACTCTCCACTTCGATGGAGCTAGATGTCATTTTGGAGTTGGGGTAGGTGTGATCTTTACTTCTCCCGAGGGAAAGATCCTACCTTTTTCCTTTAAGTTAAACTTTGAGTGTACAAACAATGGGGCTGAATACGAAGCCCTCCTCCTTGGCCTCATCATAGCCAAAAGGATGGGTGTTGATAACATTAGAGTGCTAGGAGACTCGCAACTAGTTGCAAACCAAGTCTCTGAGGTATATGAGACTAGAGTTGAGCATTTACAACTCTATAAAATGGCGGTATTAGATCTAACCAAAGGATTCAACTTCATATCAATCGAAGCAATCCCACGAGAGCAGAACCTTCTCATAGATTCAATAGCAACCTCAGCTTCCCATTTCACTCCAAATAGTGAGTTGGAAAATACAAGTTTCATGGTATCACTTTGTACTTGAACCATTGGTGTGTAAAATACCAACAAACCCGCTCTGACACATATAGAAGCTGAGAATGAGTTTTCTATCCTGGATCACTTTGACAATGATAGAGTCACTCTTGAATATCTAAACACTATGCGGAGCTACATCTCACTCATCACATAGTGGATCTTTCCCTAATCCCACATTCCTCTTCCTATTTTGGAAATCCCATGATAGAATCTCCTCCACAAAAGGATCTCGATATCTACGAGGTAGAGAATGAGAAAGTTTGGAACTACCTCCGGCCCCACCTAAATTTGAAGAAGGCAAACACTTCCTTAATCGAAGAAACAATTGACATAAACATTGGAATGGAGGAAGAACCAAATATTTTGAAGTTGGATCCTCGTTAACTCTAGAGGAGATAGAAATACACACCCAAATCCTCAAGGAACATCAAAAGGCTTTTGCATTTAATTACAAAGAAATGACGGGAATTACACCACATATCATGGTACATAATCTTGTCACCAAACCAGATGCAAAGCCAATTAAACAAAAATCGAGACCAATGAAACCAAAAGTGGCTCTCATGGTGAAAGAAGAAGTAATGAAACTTCTCCAGGTGGGATTCATCAAACCAGTTGACTATTCACAATGGGTATCTAATATCATCCCTGTTCTCAAAAAGAATGGGAAGATACGCATTTGCATAGACTTTCGGGACATTAACAAAGCTTGTCCCAAAGATGACTTCCCATTACCATCCATCGACGTTATTGTTGACAAACAACTGATTTGAACTGTTGTCCCTCATGGATGGGTTCTCAGGGTATAATCAGATTAAAATATCTAAGGAAGATCAAGCCAAGACCACATTTATAACTCCTTGGGGAACTTATTGTTACGTTGTCATGCCATTTGGTCTTAAGAATGTTGGCGCTACATACCAATGGGCAATGACATACATATTCCATGACCTTATTCATAAAATTGTGGAATCCTACGTGGATGACTTGTTGGCCAAGGCCAAGAAGCATTGTGATCACCCAGAAGTACTCCGTATCATTCTCTCATGATTGATCGAATATGGCATCACATTGAACCCAGAGAAATGTGTATTTGGTGTGACAGGAGGCAAGCTTCTAGGTTACATTATATCCTCACGAGGGATTGATGTCGATCCAGCCAAAATTTAGGTTGTTCTTGAAATGATTCCACCATCAGATGAGTCTGGTATCAGATCATTTCTTGGGAAACTCGGTGCAATTCGAAGGTTCATTCTGAGACTTAAGTTTTGTTGTTCATCCAATCAACAATTTATTAAAGAAAGATTATAGCATTGATTGATAGAAGAATGTAATGAGGCCTTCGAAGTAGTTAAACGCTTCTTATTGTCTCCTCCCACGCTAATGCCTCCTAGACCAGATCATCCTTTGATCCTGTATTCATGGGCTACTGATGTCTCACTAGCCTTTGCATGTTGGCTCAAGAAGACAATGATAAATGAGAACGTGCAGTCTATTTCATTAGCCGGACGTTGCTTGATTATGAAACATGTTATACATAGGAAGAAAGAGAATGCCTTGCCATAGTCTTTCGCAATGAAATGTTTAAGACATTACATGTTAAATCAAGAAACAAGGGTCATTGTAAAGACAGATCATTTACGAACATTCCTCACGCAAGGGTCTTTATCTAAAAAGGTTGGATGTTTCATAACCTTAATGGGTGAATTTGAATTAACATTTGTAAACTAGAAATCCATTAAAGGACAAATCATTGCAGACTGGTTAGCTGACAATCCATTAGATGGAGGTGATCTGGTAGATCTAGACTTTCCCATGATGAATGCATATACTTTGTCAAAACCAGACCCCCATCTCTACATGCCCTTGGTACACTTGACATCATCAATTTTATCATGGACCATACATACCCAGAAGGTGCCACATCACAACAAAGAAGGTGGTTACACATTATCATTGTTAAATATGTTATTTTAGAACAAGTGCTCTATCGTAAAGCCTTCGATGGAATGCTTTTAAGATGTGTTGACACTGAAGAATCCAAAAATATTCTTTACGAATCCCACAGTGGGATATGTGGAGGCCACTTTGGTGGTCACGCCACTACTCACAAAATACATCGGATGGGCTATTTTTGGCCCACTCTAGAACATGATGTAGTAGAGTTTGTGCGCAAGTGCCATAAATGCCAAGAATTCTCCCACGAGATTCACATGCCAACACAGCTCTCTGCCAACCAATCGCAACCCCATGGCCCTTTTCCACGTGGGGCCTAGATTTGATAGGGAAATTCTCTCCCTCATCAACAGATGGCCATAATTTTATAATCACGGCCACAAAATATTTTACCAAATGGGTAGAGGCCATGCCTCTCACCACCGTACCAGGTTCTGTAATCACTAAGTTCATTTTGAATCAAATCATTTATAGGTATGGTGTCCCACAAGTCATTATCTCAGATAATGGCACATCCTTTAAGAATGATGAGGTCCATGAGTTATGCAGTAAAATTCAAGATAAACCATCATACGGCCTCTCTTTACTACCCTCAAGCCAACGGACAAGTCAAGCAACAAACAAAACATTAAAAGCTATTCTCCTCAAAATAGTTAAGGAGAACAAATGGGATTGGCATTTAAAATTATACCCGGCTTGTTGGGGCCCATCAACCTCAATAAGAACACCAACAGGGGCAACCCCTTTCTCATTAGTATTCGGGGCAAAAGCAGTTCTCCCACTTGAGGTCAAATACCTAGTCTCCGCATCTCATTACAAGGGATCTTGGGAGAAGAAGCCTATAGAGAGGCACACCTCTCTCAACTAGAAAGCCTTGATGAGGCCAGGCTAAATGCCAAACAATGACATAGAGCCTATGCTTGACCGGATGTGCCGAAATATAACAAAAAGTCTACGAATGAGAAATATATGAGGGAGATCTAGTTCTAAGACTAGACAACCAGATTGATAAGAAAACCGGCGAAGGAAGGAAATTCCAGCCCAAGTGGTTGGGCCCATATCAAGTCATGAAAGACTACGGAAATGGTGCATATCTCTTGTGTACACTAGAAGGTGAGGAATTCAATGAAACTATCAATTCCTTGCATCTTAAATGGTTTTACGCATAGGTCATCAACATCACCATTTGTATATTATATCTACCTACATTGCATTTAGTCACTTAGTTGTTTCATTTTGTTCACTCATTTCATAAATTTTGTGGTCAAGGAACTTATTCTTAAGCAATTCATTACAAGCTTCTAAAAATATTGGCAAAAGCATTCAAATCATATCTCTTCAATTTTCATAATATCATCAAATGGTTCCAAAATCATTTCATCAATTCAACAGACAAAGTCTTGACAAAAACCATACCAAGGCCTGCATACTTGGTCATACTCATTCTTTTCTACTTGGTTAAGTTGTTCTTACCTACGGTCTATTCTAGAAGCTTCTTGGTGTCACATCTATCCTTCTTACATCTCTTTGAAACAAGGATACTCCAAAGTCACAAATCAGAAATGTCAAGTTAAATAAAAAATACTAAACCAAATAGAATATTTTATTTTTACACACTTCTTTGCCCCCAACCTTCGGTGATGAGCCCACATCTCTTACTAGTGATACGAGGTTGAGAAAGGAAAGAAGTGCCCTTACTCACCTATGTCCTACCTTCGGTGATGAGCCCATGCTTCCTACTAGTAGCATGAGACAGGGTAGGGGGGGTCCATTCACACAAATTAGTGAATATTAATATTTTAAAGCAAAGTATACTAAGAGAAGTTAAATATCCAAATTCCAAAGAGATCAAATCCTTAAAACCAGATTTTGTCAACCAAGTTGCCATCCATGGATCTAAGTCTAGATAAACTGGAAAATAAGTTGCATTCTAAACTATGTAGTAGTTTTGAGTAAGAGTAAGTACGCAAGTCTGAATTTGATTTCTGTCAAAACCTTGTCTTTCTCTCATCATTTCCATTCAGTCAAACTCATACAATTTGTGCCCTTCCCAACTCTTGGTGATGAGCCCTCACATCTTACTAGTTGCGTGGAGTTAGGAATGGGGCAAGTTCATCTCTTTATCACTATATATTCATCACGTTTTTTCCAAAAAAAAAGAAGAAGCAAACATTGCCCAAAGAAGCCAAAAGTTCAGTACAATATGTTTTCATCATCACATATCAACATTACAAAAACAAATAAAAGAGAAACATTATGTTCAACATTTGTTATCACTTGTCATCCATTGCATACATTCTGAAAAGCATATAAAAACAAAGATTCTAAAAACATCTAGTATACACATGGGAAACGAATCACAAAATTCTAGATACAAGAAGATCTAGATCCAAAAAGATATATATATATATATATATATATATATATATATATATATATATATATGTTTTATATACAATGCCATCATGCACTAGGCATGGTCAAAATGCTCAATGAGCCCAAAAATACAAAAACACTCATATAAACATCCACAAAAATCACTACAAAAAGACACCATGATCTCTCAATCCCTGTGGGATCCCTCAGAGGGTGCACGACCGCATCTAGGACTCCTACTACGATGATGACGCTCTGAATGAACTAAGGGCTCACGATCATGGCCAGTAGTTGTGGTCTCACTGTGAGAAATGACTCCTCCTCATCAAGCACTCAACAGTCCTATATCCAGCCAGCTCAGTATGGAGAGAGGTCACTAACTTTTCCACCTTCCAGATAGGGGAAAACACATCAGTATGTCTACCAGCTGCTGAAGGCTCTCCCACATCCACAGTAAGCTCGGCTTGAGTACTCTCCGAAGGGGAGTAGTAGGTGTCCACACACACTCTGGTGAATCAAGTCTCGCCATCCCTCAACAGTCACTTGCAAATAAAAAAGAGAAATAAACAAGTTAGAAAATCACCAAAAATAAAGTCAAAAAAAAACAAAACAACAAAAGGAGAAATATCAACTAAACATTTCTAGCTAAAAAAAATCAAGAAAAGAGTAGTAACTCACTCGGATCTCCAGGCATCTAGGTGGGATCTCTAGGATCTGCACCTGCCACTGACGCTTTTGCGCCAATGTGGAGCCTCCCCCAAATCTGGAAAGAAGTGACGTCCTACCACGGACTCATCATCTCCCCCAATGTCCCAGAAGGAAACTCCTCTTGAGATCAGGGTCACCTTCTCTGCACTCTCCTCCACCCTCTCGGCCCTCAAGATATCCTAGAGTGTCATGCCACTCAGAGTCACTCATCCTCCTCCTCATCAGTCCCACCCCACCTCCTCACCTCCCTCCATCTCCTCCTCTCTCTCTCTCTCTCCTGTGAACTCCTCGAGTTTTGAGTCCACATCAATGGGCTCATCTCCCTCTCCACTATGAGTAGGACCAGCTCCGATCTGAAGTAAAGGTGCTCGAGGAGCACCAGCTACCCCTCGGGCATGAACCACCCACCTAGCTGCAATGGGAACTCCAGGAGTAACCATGGTCCAACCTCGGCCTCTAGGACCTCCCCGGCCTCACGAACAGACCTGTATATCTGGCCCCATTGGAGGAAACATATCAATATAGGGGAGGCCAAACTACTGTGGTACTCTATCAAAGGGGTGGATCTCCAACTTCCCCATCCTGTCTATCAGCTGACTGTAGTAGTATAGCAGGTGATCAATGTGTGTGTCTCCTCTCCCCATAACCTTGCCATGGCCTGATAAGGAGTGGCCTCCATGTCTACAATAGTCAGAGAAGCCACTGGCTGGTGTGGCATCCTAAGTATAGTCATCCCTATCCACCTCGCTGCCCTGATAGCCCCCGGATCCTCTGCCTGTACACCTCTCCCATAGGGAATGATGTGCTCATACACCCAACTCATAACTAGAGTAGGGTGACTCAATGACTACCCCTATAATCTGACCACCCTATATAAATCATGATAGGTGGTCCCAAGAATGTCTGCTCCCCAAGCGTAAACACGGCCATGGGCCTCAATCTATGTAATAATGGGAGCCCAACAATATAAGAGAGTATCCCCTCCCTTGTCCCCAATCAACCGCGAGGCCAAGATACCCATAATAGCCTGGGAGCACAGGGATAGGAGAATCAACAATGGAATGGACCTTCACCCCCTTCTTCAGCCCATGGAGACAACAACATCTCCCATGTAGGTGGCCCACTGAACCATCTGAGACCTGGATACTGTTGTCTTAAGAGACAGACCACCTCCCAAGAATCGGGACCCCCAAGTATGTGATAAACATCCTCTAGGGTGATAGTCCACTCACCCCTAACTCCTGGAAATCAAAAGTGTTCCGATCTATCCCAAGTATGAAAATAAGTCACACAATATGTGACTAGCAGGTGCAACATGAGGAACCTATGTGCAATCCTCCAAATACCAGGCCCTCTGTAGAGTATCTCGCTCTGTCTGGGTCAGTGCCTCTAACACTTGCTTTGGGAGCCAATCACACTCCCTCTCTCTACTCCATCTATATACTCCTCCTTCTTCATCCACCCAAAATAGAGAAAAAGAGTAAGTTAGTAACATAATCCAACTGGAAAAATCATCAAGAACATATAAAAATGTCAAAAATGTAAAAACAATTAAAAATTACATCTTTTTTTGCATTTTGTTTGAAACCACCCTGTGCAGAGTGGCGGTTTCCTAACCACCACCTTATGAGGTGGCGGTCCTGTAACCACCACCTTATGAGGTGGTGGTCCCATAACCACCGCCATCACATAGGGTGGGTCCATGTCCCACCACCATGTGGGTGCGGTCTGTCCCGAATCGAATCGAAAACGCTCTAAAGCCCTAAAAACACTTTAAAAAGGCAAAAATGCACCATTTTAACTGAAATAAAGACCTACCCTATGGGCGCCCCCTAGAGACTCATTTAAAACTAACATTTTCAAAAATGATCCCCCAAGACAAAGTTTTCAACATTTTACATTTTAGGTTTAAAAATGATAAATTGAGAAGAACTAACTTGAGACTTCACGGGTCGATGTCCTCTCTCGGAGGCATGATCACGATCTCACAACAAATGTTTTGACTATACTCTCATCAAAAATGGTTACCGTGGGTCCCAGAGCTCAAAAACCACCAAATCAACACGCACAAATGAATAGTAAAATGAGCTCATTATATATATATATATATATATATATATATATAGTATTCTAATTTTGTTTTGAGTGTTCTTACGTAGAGTTGGAGCACCGACGGAGGTAAGTTCTCATCCCCACGCAAATGGTAAGTCCTCATTTCATGTTAATTTAGTATTTATTTTTTGATTTATTTTATCTATCTACACTTGAGTCCTCTTTTCATTTTGCAGATAGCGGGAATTTGGATGGTGACATTTCGACACACAGGCATGTCAGGTATAGCTTCTAACTCCCCATTTTGGGACCGCCATACTCGGACCCACCATTTTATGCCTCTTCATGGCTAAAACACTTCTCTCGAGGGGGCAATATGTACGTACCCAAAAATGTAGGTATTGTACTTGCTGAAAAGAGGTTACAAAAACCCCAATGATGATTCAGATCTCTTCGCAAGGTGTTCGAAATCTAGAAAAGCTCACCAAGTATACATTTGCATCCTAGAAAGCCTTGTCTAGCTTTTGCATGTTTTATTCTAACCTCTTCCCCCTTTTCCTTGCATTTTTGTCTTTAAGTTATAGAACCCACCACCTGCTTTCTGGTGGGCGGTCCCGTGACCACCACCCAGGATAGGGCGGCGGTCTCAGTAACCCCCCTAGCGCAGGGGGGCGGTCTGTGCATGTTTTTCCAGAATGTTTCGATGATTTTTCAAACGTAAAAATTCAAATTTCATCTACATTTCTCAACCACTAAAGCTTGCATTTATGTTTTGGCCACCTGGTAAATAGTGATTTCCTTTGTTTATATTAGAAGAGTTCAATTTAGACTTACCCTCTGGTAAATCCAAATGCTATAAATACCCAACTTGTTCACAAGAAAATGGCCCCTCTCCTTCCATGTTTGATTTCTTTGTGTTTTTGAAGTTCTTCCATGAGTTTCAATAGATTTAGAATTTACATGAATTCTCAGCTTCTCCTTTCTTCTTTAGAGATCATTTGATCTTCTTGCTTTCATCTTACTTCATTGTTGTCCCATATAGTCAGCTTAGCATAAGGTAGTTTCACTTTTAGATTAGAATCCATTTGATAATCTTAGAGTTGCAGGTTTTGTTTTTGTCACAAGAAATAGATCCCATAATTCTTGGTATTTTTGTTGTATTCCCACAATAAATCCTACTAGGAATCACATAGTCAAGCTCTGTTCACTTGCACTATCCCTCTCTTACTTGCATTGTATTCGGTTTATATCCAAAGCTTGCCATTGTTTGAGTATCTTCTTCTTCTGACACTATCACATTCACACTTTTTTCTGATTCATGAGAACACGAAGGAATGAGGAGATCACACTTGAGGGGACAAGTCACGACACAACTGGATTTACCACTATTCTGTAAACTCCAGGTTTGAGCTATCAAAGTTGTAGTTACAATATATCAAATAGAGTAGCAAATCATTTTATTTCAAGTTAAAGCTCACTTTCAATATTGCCGGGGAAGTTGTGGGGAATGATAGTTTCTGAGAAACTATGATTCATTCCTCACTTCTGAGGTAAGATTGAAGTCTTTCGATTAAACTAGTTAGTTATTTAAATATTTAGGATAAATTCACAAGTGCACAGGAAAATAGCTATATCAGGCTAACTTGCTTTGTTTTTAATTCCGTTATTAGATTAATTGTCCATTATCTAAATATATTAGAATAGCTTCTCTTTTAATTTCATTCAAATACATCATTTGAAAACAAAAATAAAAAAATATAAGCATAGTGTAGATATATCTTTCATAGTTAATTTACTTGTTTCAATTAAAGTTTGAATCATCTTTTGCATGACAATTACGGGACCCAGAGAGCCCAGGGAATACGTATTCAAACCGGTAGTACCTCAGCCAAATCTCTTCACAATATTAATGGATATAGATCAAGGGCTTAGGATTCAGGTCTTTCAAATGACAATAAACCCACAAGCAATTAGTGAACAATTGAGACAATTGAATATTGAAGATGACAAAGCATACACATTCTAGTCAAATCAACCCAACTATAGATTGCCTTGATAGGATATCCACATGACCATACAAGAACCCGAAAGAGAACAAATATTTGGTGTGATCCATTAGTTCCACAGCCAGATGCAAGAGACCTTCTCATCGACATAGACACAGGGTTACGTATACAAGTTTCCAGAACACCCATAAGGTATTATGAGAAAATCACACAACTCCTGGTACTAAACATAGAAGCTGAAAAGGCTTATGACCATTGGATAGTCGGAAGAAGAGATTGATTCTTCACATGACCATAACAGTCCACAACAACCACGAACTCATGGTTGTGATCCCCAGGTCCCACAACCCAACGGGCTCTAAGTCAATTAAGTATTGACACCGGTTTACGAATGCTTGGTATTTAGATCCTCACCACTCCCGCCAGATATCATAACACAATTTTCCATATTAAACATAGAAGCCAATCAATCCAACATTTTCTGGGCTAGACCAGAAAACCACCCATAGTTTATTATAAATCCACTACACCTCTCATTACCATTTTCCATGACCTTGTCTGAAATATACACAAAGCACCTACAGGTCATTTTCCACGTATCCAACAACCAATAGATAGGATCTCGGCAGAGCTCGACATTGATTGGAGCCTCTGAGCAGCTATTATATCTAAACAATCCATTACACCAATTTAGGTTAGGAGAGCTTTCTTTGCCTTAGATTCACAGATCCCATTATTGTGTGTTGAGGATATAAGATTGCCCAACTAGTTTGTTTGTATCCACATATATTCCATTTCACCGGCTTGTCTCGGCATGACCTCGGGAGGTCGGGTACGAAGAAGAGCTACTTGTAGATTCATGAATTAGTTCATATGAACCTGGAGATGTAGGCATTGCTGAACTCTGTTATCAATTTCTTTGCAGTGTGTATGTGCTTTATTTTACATTACATTTCCATTTGAAGCTGATAATATATGTAGAGTAGAAAATCTTACAGTTCTTATAAGGGTCCGTGAGTGTGAGAAAAATTCACCCATGTTTACATATCATTAGCGAGTAATAACAATGTGTAGAAATGTAATAAAATGGTGGATGGAATAGAATAAACTTTCCTCCTATGCAGTGTGATACAGATGAGCTAGCCTTGTGCCTTTTGATGGATCTAGATCAATTCAAGTGAAGCCTTTGATGGATGGAACCTTAGATGATGATAGCAGTGCTTAGTGATTGGTCCCTCATTATGGTCTCATAACTTTATATTTATATGGTTATCTTGTTCTAATTTCGTAACTAACCCTGAAAATTTTGACCACTAAAAATATAAGAAGCTCAAATGGTCAGAAAGCTCCCAAAAAAGTGGGAAAGTGTAGAAAGGATAAGAGCGCCCTGAATGAGACTAGGGCACTGGGGTGCCCGAGATAGGATGGATGCCCCATAAAAGTTAAAATGATGCCAAACGACAAAAATAGTCACTTTACCTTTGATCAAGGGCGTCAACCCAATTTTTTGGGGTGCCCTGTGCCTTGATCCCATTTGGGGAACCCTTATCCTTTCTACACTTTCCCGCCACTTTTTGGGCATTTGTTTACGTTAGAGCTTCTTATATTTTTAGTGGTTGGCCTTTTCGAGGTTAATTATGAAATTAGAACAAGAGAACCATATAAATATAAAGTTATGAGATCATAATGAGGGACCAAGCACTAAGAAATACTATCATCACATAAGGTTACATCTATCAAAGGCTTCACTTGCATCCATCTAGCTCCATCACAAGGAAAAAGAATGGTTCATCTGCATCACACTACATAGGAGGGAAGTTTATTCTATTCCATCCACCATTTTATTACATTTCTACACATATTTATTTCTCGCTACTTTCACAAAGTGTGACTGGCACAAGAGCACCTAGGGCATGATTGCACACATAAGCACATAGAACTACATTGGGTATGAGATGTAATGCAATACTTAGTAAGTCCACCATTGTGGCGGTTGAGGTCGATATGAACCCTTCATATGCATATTTATTTTTTAGGGGTTTGATGCTCATCTTGGGGTCTTGTAGGTCTCTTCTTCATCATTGATTACCAACGACATACATTTGAGTACAATGAAGCTAGTGTGATAGGAAGTGAAGGCAAGAAACCATCAAGCGACACCTCAAAGGAAGGTTATAGAGCTTTTCACGAGACAAGGGCACCCATATCTCGACTAGGGTTCCCACAGCGCCCCTATACCTATCCAGTGTCCCAATCCACTTAGATTGCCTAGATCTAGATATTTACGGACTTCGACACAATCGTTTCTTCCTCCTGTTTCTCCAACCATCTCTGCGAAAAATTACAACAAGCTCGTCGAATCAACTAAGCTCTTTCTTAACCCCTCTTTCACATTAGGGTTTACATTTCTACTTTCTTAGCTTCTTGGGTCATTTTATTTACACATTTATATGTTATTTACTACTATCCTTAATGTTAGATTAACTATATAATTAGATAAAATTCCACATTTTAGTTAATCCTTTTTCCCCTTGGTTTGTTTGACAATGTAATTAGCATGGGAAGGCCCGAGAAGCATATTTTTGGGATCGAGTTAGACATGGTAAGGAATAAATAATTTGGTGACATCAATGTCAATCACGTTGGTGTAGATCTCAACTCTCCCATTTTTGTAGAGAGTAAATTTGTAGGTTACTGGGTGGGTAACCAATTCGTAGATTTAGATATGAAAAGTGGACAGAATATTCAAGTTTGGATTGATTACGACCACTTTCAAAAGGAGCTCAGAGTGACCATAGTGCTCGTTGGTTCCCTTCATCCACAAAACCCCTAATAAAATATGAAATTTTCTATCATATTTGAAAAATATGTATGTTGGTTTCTCAGCAACTATAGGATGAACAATTGAAGACAATTACATCTTCACCTAGAGCTTCAGTACAAAAGGAACGACACCTGCTTTGGATACATATGTTCTTCCATCGCTTTCACACTATTAAGAACAAGACAACTTCTCATGGAATACAATTATGCCAACAAATAGAAGACATGGGTTTCCTCAAGAGACAATCATTATTTCAATGTATGTAACAAACATGTTTCTAACCAGTTCAATTTATAGTTGTTAGCATACTCCCAACCTGTGCCAAAATATGTGCTCTAGAATAGAGTGTGGAAATCCATCAAAGCATAAAAGATAGAGGAATTTTTAGTGCTTTTGTAGTTGTAAATGTTTTGGTAGACATGTATGAAAAATGTGGAACATTACACAAGGCATGTGAACTATTTGAAAAAATGCCTAAAAAATGTGGTTTCATGGACATCATTGATTACAGGATATGCATAATGCAATTGGGCAGGTGTAGAGCCAAATTCCATATAAACCTATGGGGGGTATGTGGAAGTGTTTTCTTTGTTCATGTGCTCATTGCCACATTGCAATGAAAATTAACTCCAAGATTGTTGCAAGAGAAATTATTGTGAGAAATGAGAACCATTTCCTTCATTTTAAAAATGGAGATCATTCTTGTGGTGATTATTGGTGATGCTAAATGAAGCAATCTAAAAAAATAAGCTTGCACTATAATAATGTGTCATGTGCTTGATTATTCTTAGTTTCTAGAAAGTTTTTGTTTAGTTTTAAGTTTGCATACACTTTGTTGTAAATTACAACTCCAACAAACTTAACATTGTTATCCTCTTTTGCATATTTTTCAACTCATGTGAAATTACTAGTATTATAATTTCCATAACCATCAACGACATCTCACAATGTAATAAGATGTCCAAACAATCCCACAAATCAATAAAATTGCTTTACATTAATGATTTATAATAGAAAACCCCATAATAAATATAACTGGTAGTGGTCACTATGAGAGCATGCCATGAGGCTAGAAGGGTTCTATAAGAGTCTAGAAGGATCTTACATTAATGATTTATATAATAAAACCCCATAATAAATATAACTGATATTATTAGGGTTTTACAATTTGACCCGTGGAAAAGGTGTGATACATGCGTGTATTTATTTTTCACTATTTCATTTCCATATTTTCATTGACGTCTTCGTGTTTCCTAACAATTCAAACACTATCCATTCAAAAACTTAATGGTGTAATAAAATAAAACTAAAAGATAGCCGAACTCGACTAGGAGATAAAATATACCTTCCTCTCATATGACTAATCACTAGAGGGGCTCAATTATTAATGCTTCTTCATGCATTGCCTATTTTCCTACAATTACACCTACATTTACTCAAGCTTAAAACTAAAAAATAATGACTACAAAGTGGTGGTTTTGTTTTCACCTTCAAACCTATTGAACTTTCCTCATTTTTTTAATTTTGGTCACTTTAGGCTCAAATTGCATTCACAAGAATAATGGAGTCTTACTATAAAACATTCATACACAATACATGTTTGGAAAACCATTCTTTGGGAATTGATTAATGATGATTTTTCTTGCATCCCCTAAATTCCTACAATTACTCCATCTTTTAATTAAAAAGGGAAGCTACAGAGTGCTCCATCAAGAAAACATTCTGGTTGGGTCTCAAACATGGAATCTTTTCAAATTCACACATTTTTAATTTTTCCTCTTCAAAGACATATTGCACTCATGTGAATAATGTGTGTAAGATAGATATGATACACTAGAACACAATGTCCCCCTCTATCTAACCCCTTCATAATCTCCCTCATCCTTTCCCTCTTCTTCGCTTCCTCATTTTTTCATTCTTCACTCCACCCTCTTTGACATTTCTATCGTATACTTCACATACGATTGCTAGTAAATAAACCAATATAAGGTATATCACAATGATAATAAGTATAATTATTATAATAATAAACAAAAAAATAAAATAAAAACTAAAAGAAAGAAAGAAATGAAATAAGACAAAGGGGAGTTGGTTGAATAAGAATTGATCTCGGTGGGTGGAGTGTGGTAGTTTGGTTGCTCATCTAGACATATGACATGTCTCATCACATTCTTGGGGTACCGTGTGAGGTCATAATATCTTGAAACCAAGACATTCAATATGGTGGCATCCAAGGATAAAATTTGAATGGTTGGTCTAAATTTTATTGTGAAGGGAAAATATTAGACAAACCTGTGATGAGGAAAAATACTATGAATATTTTACACTTCATATGATAAGAATAAATCAAGTATCCACATGGTAAAAATTAAGAACACTTTTTTAAAATGTGAAATTATTTTATCAAAATGGTGTAAAATTAAAATTTTATTTAAAATCGTAAAATAATAAAGTTATGATGTAATGAATGGCCAAATTTATAATATTCTAATCATAAAAAAACATTAAATAAATACATAAACAAATAATTTAAATTAGATGAGAAGAGATGCGAGATCAAAACACATAAAAACCATTAAACTGCATGTGGGACACTTGGATCTCTTATCAAAATCTTTATGAAAAACTTGTAAATAATGAAATAAACAACTTTAACTTTTACATGGATTTTAGTGCCAAAATTTAAATCCATTTGGATTCTTATCACTTCAACAAAAAAATCCATTCGATTTTAACCACCAAAACTAAAACCCATGTAAGTTTTAATTAGTAAAATGCATTAAATTAGATTGTTTTCCATCTAAATTAAAGAAACTTTGCATCCATACATTGAAATAACCATACTTACTATGTCACCGATAGATACAACGAGATATTCTTAGTCAAATTCAAAGGTCACAAGAGCTTCATCTTGTGCACAATATGCATTCATATCTACTACACACAAATGATGTATTACCAAATTAGACTACTCTATTAAACACACATACCCTTCCTAATTCTCCATGAATCTATCCATTACCATCTTCCTCCACTTAGGCATATAGTTGAGCAGAATTATGTTGAGAACAACTATAAATATTAAATTATTGTTGGCCTACACATCAACTGCTTTATTGAACAATGATTAGATATAAGATACCAATGATTACTTGGATGGGTGATTTCAATGGAAAAAGAAGCTTATCTCTACTTGTTTTCCCCCTCTGCAACAAACTCCTCTCCTCTGCCTTGCATTCTTCCATCTTGGATAGGTCCAATCAACCTTTGCATTAGGGATCAACTTGACACTTAGCTTGATTCTTCTTTGCAAGGGTCATAATGGGTGAGCTCCTCAAGTGACTCGATCTTTTTTTTGCTTGAAAGAAAACCCCAACTACCTTTTCCTGGAGCTCCTTCTCCATTGCATAAAAATTGAGCTAATCCAATCATCTCATGGCTCTTGGCTTGTCTACACACCGATCTCAAATTGATCTAGGTGATCTAAATCAAGCATATTGCAAGCCTATCTCACCCTTTGGTACAACTATCGCTCTCATAGAACTGCTCACACGCCCTATTTGTGAGTCACGAATTGAAGTCACCCTTTGAGATAAGTTCAAATTTTTTATCCAAGCTCTTCCCTGAGCTCAAATATCCATATCATCCCACATTCGAGCTCATGGCCACTCGACAAGATTGATTTATTCCAAATCATGTTGTGCAGGCTCCCAAGTGGGTAGATATTTTTGTGAAATTCGATCCTAACTCTATTATCTACCTCTCAAGGAAATTCCTACACTATTTTTTTGGAAAAAATACAAGGCAATAGATAAAACATATGAATGAATTGCAAGAAAAGGCCAGAACCCTAAATGGTAATATTATATATTTGGTTTTTAGGTATTTGTGCTCAAGTATTCATTGAGATGACATCGCTTGACTACTTGCTAGAAACTTAGGATTTGACCTTAATAGTATTATAGTAGTAGTATATTTATTATATTAAACCTTTTGATGATTGCTTAATACATCTTGCTTAATGCATATGTGAGTCATGCACAAAGCCTAGAAAGTTGTAGGCGATAGTTTTTGTACAATTTATCAAAAATATTTTAAAAATTTAATCAAATTGTTGAAAAGAATTTTTCAGCATAGCCCTTCTTTTGATAGTTTTAAAAGCAACTTGTATTTCTATATTGTCAAACATTTTTTACATGAAAATTTTTGCCCTCCCTTTTCTAAAGGGTTTGAGGCTTTGGGAAGGGCTATGATAGGCTCAATTTTGAACCATGGTTCAATCTAGTTGAATTAAGTATTTCTTTGAAAAATCCTCTCTACATAATGTTGTGAGGTTGATAGAGGACAAATTTGGCATTATAGAAAAAAATAGTAATGATTGTAGCCTTTGGATATGTGCATACATATTCAATCTATTTCTATCAAATCCAATGAATGGATTTAGCTCCAACCTATGACATATAAAGGGCCTTAGAGGTTTGTAAATAAATTAAACCAATTTTGTTAGCTTTCTCTAAAAATATAAACGGAAGCATTGGAAGTGGGTATTAAGACCCAATAAAGAATATTTGAGAGTGGAATCATGTTAGATGTTATTGTTTCATAGACCTTGGTCCATGTAGGAAAATGGGAGATTTTTCCAAAGAAAGTGATCTATTTGAAAAAATGCACCATCAAATGGAGTTTCTTAGAATTCATGGTTTTGGATTTTTGCAAGCAAACACTTCAAATCAACATGGGAGCACATATTTTGCACAACGTTCATCTTCCAAAGCACAATTTTCTCTTATTCTATTCTTATTTCATACTTACATTTCTATTTTTAGTAAGAGTAGAACATTAATTTTAGAG
The DNA here is from genome assembly GCA_018340775.1 of Taxus wallichiana var. yunnanensis. Taxonomy (NCBI): domain Eukaryota; kingdom Viridiplantae; phylum Streptophyta; class Pinopsida; order Cupressales; family Taxaceae; genus Taxus; species Taxus wallichiana. The sequence goes on from CM031235.1 coordinate 639,376,913, forward strand.
AAAAGCATGCAAATCAATTTGACATCGATAAACCATAATGTAAACCTTATTAGAAGATATTTTGTACCAAGTTTAACTAACCATAATAACATCCTCCAAAACACTTGCAAATATAAACATGACCTCCCACACGGTTTTGGAGCAACTCTTAGAGATGTGAGAGTGAACTACTCATGAATGTAAGTTATGTCAAAATAAAACCACCCGTTTTAAAAGGTATAAATCCTCTCAATAATTGACATGTGAAAAGTGTCTACAACCCTCACACTTACACTTTTATCTCTCAAACTGATCTGTATTAAAGTGTAACTTTGATAAACAACACACTAACATTATTGCTTAATGTGTTATAACAATTAAATCCAAAAGGAAAGAGTTATAAACATGAAAAAATCTTATTGCAATTCCAAATGAATATAAATTGACAAACTCCATGAGAGGATATATATGCCCAGGTGATCTATCTCTTTATTCAAAACAAGATACTTTATAGCTATACAAGGAGAATATGAAAATAACTACTAAAATAGAATATGAAGGGTTTTGAATGGGAACCAAAAGGTCATCCTACATGGAGACCATTCATATCCACCTTAGGGATGGATTTGAAAATATAGAAGTGGAAAAATCTGAAATATATCCTATTATTACTATTATTTTATTAGTCCCCCTTATTGGGGTCATATCTCTGGCATGTTGACCCGTTTTGTAAACCGAAAGAAGTGTTAGAAAGAGAAAAAAATGAGATTGGTGGGGAAGATCCAATGACAATTACATTGTGTCTCATCATTGCTATCGTTGAAACTCTAGAAACACTCCATGGGCCCTCAAAATTGCAAAATATTAAAAGCTTCTGAAAAATTGCTAAAAATAGATTTCAGGACTTTCCAAAAATAGATTTTGCAAATCCTATTTTGGATCATTTATCCTTCCTTAAGAAGTAATGGACCCCATTTCTCCTATATTTTTGACTAGGTGTGGGAATTATTTCTCAATCTAACTCTTAGTGAACCATTTCCCTTGGTGTGTCATCTGCCCTGCTTTTTCTACATGGTAGAGTGATTTGTTGATGCTTCATATCCTTGACCACCTTGTCAATGATTTAATCAATATTCAATTATGACATATAATCTGGGTTCAAATATGTACTTTGTAACTGTTCACCAATGTCTAATGTATCCAAGAGTGGAGGAAAGTATGGGCGGAACAACTCCACATTGAAAATTGGATGCAACCCGAGGTAGGATGGAATATTGAGCTCAAATGCATTCTCACTAATCTTTTTGGTTATTGTGTATGACCCATATCATAGAGGTTTGAGTTTTGTATATAACTTGGATTCTCTCTTTCTAGAGATGTATCCAGGCCGTATCCCCCACTTGGAATTGATGAGGAACCCGATGGGCATCATGGTGGTTCTTGTACCTCTGAATTGTTTATTCCAAGATCTCATGAACTTGTTGAATGTGTTCAATTCATTCTACAAATTTGGTTACCTTATCTAATTATTTTTGGTATGGGAAGAATCCTCTTCCAACATGAAGGATAATGATACATCAATGGGAGCCAATATCTAGAATCCAAAACATACCTGAAATGGGCTATGTCTGTGGAGCTATAAAGTGCTTAGTCGTAGCTATGCTAGACATACAAAATAATTTCATCCCATGTGTGTGGATGTTTGGGTGATCTGAGACGGAGAATATGCACAATCATACGACTAAATACCTCTATTTTCCCATCAATTTGAGGGTGGAATGTAGTGGACTTGTTTAGTTTTGTATCCATCATGGACCATGGTATAGACCAAAATACCGCCACAAACCTAGAATCCGATATGACACAATACTTGTTAGAAGGAAAAAATGAACCCAAACATTCTCAAAGAAGATATTTTCAGTCCCTTTATTGATATTGTCTTCTTGTAAGGTGCTAAGATTGCCATTTTTAAGAACATGTCAAACAACACAAAAACAAAGTCATGGCCATGCACAGTAGAAGGAGACGACATGAAATCGATTGAGAAAGACTAACATGGTTTTCTTGAAATTGATAGAGGGTGTAAAGGCATTTATTTTGGTTTTCTAGCTTGGAAATTGCATAATGTTGTACATGAATTGATGTAACTAGTGACATCATGAAGGGGCTTTGGCTAGTTGAAACACTTTTGTAAGTTTTCCACTATTTTCTCTAATCCAAAGTGACTTGCATACCTATGGTAGTGAGCCTCCCGAGATCAGCTTGTGATACTCCTCTGTAGGAACGCAGATGTGTCCCATGTGTCATATAACAACTTAATGTAAATGATAGTCTGGAAAATTATTTCCATCCCTTAGCCTTTGATAGATTTCAAAAACTCGGATCATGTGCTTACATCTGAGGCCACTCAGATGTATCATGCCCACATGAGTCAAGGATTGTTGTTAGGGAGGCGATTGGGGGCTGAATCAAACAATCAACAACTTAGTTGGAACTCCCCTTTTTATGTAATATATTGAGATGGAATTGTTGTGCATATGTGGACCAATCCAACCAATCCCTATGCAAAAACCTTATTACATGCTTGATCTTGTATGCACATTGATCATCTTATCCACGATGCTATTGGACCTTATGTTATTTTTCTACATGGCTGATCCCATTCTAATATTATTTGATTTTATACCCATCCTACTCGAGGTCATCAACCCCTATGAAAGATTTTGAAATGACCATTCCAATCAAAAAAATATTTCTAGAAACTCTTCTCCAAGCTTCCTCACTTCACGATTGTGGAATACTTTCTTGGTGATTACTTTATGTCATCTACAAAGCCTTTTTGTCTAACATTTATAACGAGGATGATTATTTTCCTTTTCTAACTCCTCATTACACTTTGATTTTTCTATAATAGGATTTTCTAATTCTAAGAAGCCAAAAACACCACCTCATAATGTACAAACTAGATCAAACATATGAAACTCAATCTTTAAATCTAAAGAAAGAGGGAACATGAAAATTTCCACGAATCTAATTATCCCTATGCCATAAAACAAATCCTCCAATGATTTCCTAATTATGTAAGAGAGTCACCCTATATGTTGGAAAATCACATTGATGACTACCTTTCTAAAATTTGGATATAGATATCAATCATATTGAACCTCCTCCAGTGGACAAGATGTTGATATAACTAACAATACACATCCTCCTCAATAATAAAAATTCTACTCACATAATCATGTATCTTATTGATTGTCTAAGTAAAAAATATACCATGACTACATATTAGTTCTTGTAAATGCAAAATAATCTAGATCAACTTACTAGTCAACCTCAAATAGTCTCTTGGGGCATATAAAACCAAGGTCATCCCCCTCCTCTTCTATTTGTAATTAATGGAAATCCCATTTCCCAATCCCCCTTCACAACAAAGTCCTTCAAGCATTTCAAAGAAAGATTCTCTCTCCATATATCACTTTTATGGACATCCAAGGATCACCCCTTACATCTCCTACAATTATTTTACATATACTACACTTCACATCAAATCCTTTGGAAACCTTTATAAAGATTGGGTTAAATCTAATTCCTATGTTACCATCAAGCTTCGGATAATAAACTTATAGGAGATTCCTGGATTGGTATCATACTCTCCCAACCAAATCTATTTTCAAACTCAAAGGATTGGTGGTTTCCTTGTTGAATGAAATTCAATATCATGACTTTCAAAAATAACATCAATTATTTCATCAACTACAGATAAGCTAACAAATAATCTACCCAAGTCTTCATCAAATTATGTAATACTTTATCTACTAAGTTCAAATAGAACATGCCTAATATTTTTTTAACTATTTTGTAAAGACCTCGAGCCTCACATTCAATACAAGGTGTTATCCTTCTATCCTAACTCCTTGGAAAAAAGCATTCAAGTAAAAAAATTCCAAGATTAATAATTTGAAAATACTTCCTCTAAGAAACAACCACCTAAGAAATACCAAGTTCTCATGTTTCTTCAAAACAAGAATGCCACCAATGATGGTGTCAAAGACACTCTTCCTCGATGCACTTCTAATAGGATTATCCATATCTTGATAAATATAAATCTAAACCACATGGAAATTGTTTTTCTTCCTCCTATATCAATTGTCACCAACCTTTTTTATAAGGAGTTAAGAAGACATCTACCACGACCATTCACCATGGTTGTATATCCTTCTTGAACTCTTCCTCAATGGCATAACAAAAGACATAATTTCTGGTGACATCTTAATTGGGGCCATTCGATGAAAAATGTCATGCCCTTCAATCATTATCTTACACCTTTCTCCTAGGCCATAACTTTGATCATGAATCCATCACTCGAGAAAGGTTAGATGATGCCATCAAGACATGTGAACAAGATCAATAACATGATAATAGAAAAGTGTTTCATCAATCGATAAATGTCTCAAGATTTACAATGATCCCCTTCCATCATTCTAATCCTAAATAACTTAATCCTAGTCTGTTCAAAATAATAACACAAATACCAATGTTGTTGACACCACATATCCCTCCACTATTACATATATGGCAAAAATTAATATGCATGGTGTGAAATGCACTATTTCCTATATCGATCCATCATATCCTTTTTCTACTCAAATAAAACCTCACATAGTCATATATTTGTGTTACCCAAACCAAACATCTCATGAACAAGCTTTTATCCATGATTCTATAGTTCAAATAAATTTCATTGGCACTTGTGCATACATTATTACATGGATGATCTTGTCTATGGAACTACCACCTTCAATAGTTTTCGTTGGTGTAAATGTAACATCACACACTTGGGTACATTTATAGGTCCTAAAAGCATGTTAGCATTTACATGATTCCTAAGGAATAAAACTAGTGATTGTCAACTATCTTTGGCCTATTTTATTTGTCTATTGATTTCTATTTCGTCTTGCACACCTTACATCCCAGTCAAAACTTTTCTTGTTTATCTTTCATGGCTCCGGATACCAACACCTAGCCAAGAAAACATCGCCCGGAGCTCCTGTCCCCTTTGGGCACCCCCGACCCTTTCTTACCTTATTCTCTTTTTCACTTATGGGTCGGCCTTCCATTTGTCAATTAAAAATTTAAACAAGAGAATCATATAAATACATAGTTATGTTTTCAAAATAAGGGACCAAGCACTAAGAATTACTATTACCACATAAGCTTACATTCAAAAGGCACCCAAAGCACTCCAACGCATTCATATAACATCCATTCAAGGGACAAGGGACTGCATATTCTACATATAAAGCATAGGAAGGGAAAGTTTATTCTATTCCATCCACACATTTACATCTTAGAGAAAGTATAGCCCGTTATCTAGTGCATCTTGCACAAGGAATCCTAGGGCATTATTTCCACACACACACACACACACGAACTACATGGAGTTTGAGATGTAGTGAAACACTTAGTCATAAGTTCACTCTCTCGGGTGACCACCGGCGTCGGTCGGCTCCCCATTATGCATTTTATTTTTTAGGTTTGATGTTGTTTGTGGGCTTGTGTAGGTGAACTTATCTTTTGCAGGTTACAGGTACCTTTAGTGATTAACGAGGAATAACAAAGACACCCATGCGACACAATAAAGACCAAATTATGAGCTTTTGCACAGTACTTTGGGCACACGTATTTGGTCATCAACACCCAAGCACCCCTTTCCTTTTATAGGGGCCCCTATCCGGTAGTATTCACAAGTTCTAGGATTTACCAAGATCAATTATGACACTTTGTGTGCATTATGTTCGACACTTTACCCTACCCATCACTTCCAGTTTAAATGTAAATTAACTAAGTCATCTTTTCTCCCTCCTTTGCTTAGGGTTTTATACTTTACATGTTTATTTTATCATATCATATTGTATGTTAGCAATTGCACATTATTTATTACAATAGTTACTCTGTAATATTAGATTTAATTAAAAATTTTAGTAAATAATTTGGTGCTTCATATCTAAATTTTCTAAGCATTCTCACCTCTTGATACACACATTGTACCATCATGACCATATGAAGCACTATAGTCCCATGGTTCATACTCAACCGATGAGTTCCTAAATCTGAAATGAACCTCACATCATTCACTCTTCATGCTTTATCTTTATAGCATATATTCTCATACCATTACCCTATGACAAAATCTAGTTCCATGGTTCATACTTGATTGCTGAGGGTATAATTCTGAAATGAACCTCACATTCAATACCCATTTCACACTCCGACTTCACGATATACACTTTCTAGCACATGACAAACCTATTTCTCGATGACACACTCTTGTTTAATGGTTCATTCTTGATTCTTTGAGGGTCATTTATAAATGAACCTCATTTCATACAAATCCGATGGTGGGCATGATGCTCCTTCCACCATCACATTTTGCATAGCATACCATCACACTCATACATTGGATCTGAATATATTGGTTGCATTTACTCTTGCTAGCTTATTCTATCTACATGTTACACTTTGTTTTCCATGCTAGAAAGATTCTTAGTATGTCATCATCTTTCTATATATAAACATGCATGTTCACTTGGTCTTTTAAGGTGAATGCAAATCTCTTATAGGTTCTTACATGCTGCAATGATGCTTGACATTGTACCTTTTACCAGTCCCATTAAGGCTCTTGGGGGCATCTACCTTTACTACTCTCACACATTACAGGTGTTATTGTTTCATCATTTACTAATTCTACTTTCTAGCACATTACTTTCCATTGATACATACATGCATTGACATACTATTTATATTTCTAACATGCTAATGAGTGCTTCATGTGTAGCATTTTCCTTGTAGGACTATATGCCACCATGGTTATTTGATACACTTTGCTTGACATTGTTTTCTATTGTATGTTATTTTTTGTGGGCTTTTCCCTATGTCTTGTATGCTTATTGTATACTTTTGGCCGCTTCGGCCTTAATTGTCTTGTGACATTGTGAGTGATGTCCCATGTTTGAAAATTACTTTTCACAGTCTATCTTGTTTGCATACTTGCTTGTTACATTGTCTTCTATTACATGCTTGCTACTTTTTATACTAACACACATTCTAGCCACTTTGTTTACATGTGCCTTGGTTTCTACCATGCACATCCCCTACCCACTACAGGTATCCACTTCGGATCAACATTATCTCCTCTCCTTTAGGCCACATTCTTCTACTATCATCGCATGCACCCCAAATGAGGGGCATACATTGGGTGAATAAATCACCCCTACAAAAACTCAAGCTACAACGCAGATCTGCACAAAGAGTCTGATAAAAACATGAACACATTCACATAATGACCTAGAATTAGACTTGGGTCGAATCACGAGCGAGAAAAAAATGCCTAGCATCGAGACAACAATGCACAGGTGCTTATGTCCTCCCCAGGCACTAATGTCACTGGGGAATATACAAACATCTTCTTAGTACAACATAGTCTACATAGTTCACGAGAGAAGTTTTACGATTATAGGAACAATCCTCCAGTTATAGAATGCATTCTATCTCCTTCAATCAATACAATTAGAACTGATTTAGAACAATCGGAAAAAGGAACGAATCGGGATGGACTATCCACATTAGTGATTATTGGAAAAAGTCATGGAAGGAGAGTAAAACTAGATGTATCTCCCCAACACTTTCTCTTTGGCATAGATCTCCAAAAAAACTCGCTCTTGGTGAGATCACCCAAAAACTCGCACTTGGCATGAGATCTCCCAAAAATTATCTATCGGCGTGAGGTCTCTGAAAAAACTCACCCTTCACAAAATTTCAAGGAACTTTTCTATCATTTTTACAATCTTCTACATCAGGTGCACACTTTACTTTAATACTTTTTACACACTTTGACATACTTTACGTATAGTTTTCATAAAAAGACTTTTACTACTCTTTCACTCTTATTTCATAGGTCTGTCCTTAATATGCAACAAGAAGCAACCTATAATAATAAATACAAGCACAACAATAGGTACAAGTAGTGCATATGCTTCACCCCTAGAGTGGGGTCACTTGATTTCCTAGTCTCCATGCTTCACCACGCTTCACTTGTACACTTGGCATGCTATTTTCCACACACTCTATAGGATCAAAAGGTACACATCTCTTATCTACTTTATGTTATTGAGTATTCACTCAAAAATATAAAGTGGGGGAAAATGTAGACACAAAATCATGCACTTGGGTATATTTCTAAGTCCTAAAAGCATGTTAGTATTTACATGATTCCTAAGCAAGAAAACTAATGATTGACAACTATCTTTGGCCTATTTTCTTTGTCTATTGATTTATCTTGGTCTTACACACTCTACAACCCAATAAAAACTTTACTTGTTTATCTTTCATGGCTCCAAACACTAGTGCCCAACTAGGATAGTAGTGCCAAGGTGCTCCTGTCCCCTCTAGGCACCCTTGACCCTTTCTTACCTTACTCATTCTTTTTACGTCTCTTTTATCTTTTGGGCATATTTTTCACTTATAGGTTGGCCTTCCCATTGTCAATTATGAAATTCAAACAAGGGAATCATATAAATACATCATTATGTTTTCAAAATAAGGGACCGAACACTAAGAATTACTATTACCACCTAAGATTGCATTCAAAAGGCACCTAAAACACTCCAAGGCATTCATCTAGCATCCATTCAAGGGACAGGGATTGCATATTTTGCATACACAACATAGGAAGGGGAAGTTTATTCTATTCCATCCACATGTTTTCATATTAGAGAAATATAGCCCACTATCTAGTGTATCTTACATAAGGGCATCCTAGGGCATCATTTCCACACACACACACACACCAGAACTACATGGAGTCTGAGATGTAGTGTATAACTGGTCGTAACTTTACTCTTGGGGTGACCATCGAGGTCAGTCCAAATTCCCATTCTACATTTTCCTTTTTAGGTTTGATGTGGTTTGTGGGCTTATGCAGTTGAACTTCTCTTTTACAGGTTACATGTACCTTCCGAGAGCAACATGGAACAACTACAACACTCTTACGACATACAAATATTAGATCCGAGATTTTTTCACGCATAGTCATGGGCACTCGAGATCGGTCATTAATGCCCGGCTCCTTGTCTGCCTTTCTGGCACCCTTGTCTGACAGTATCCATGAGTTCTAGGATTTATAGAGATCAATTATGACATTGTTTGCATTTTTTTCAACACTTTACCCTACCTAGATCACTTCCAATTTACGCTTAAATTAGCTAAATCATCTTGTATCCCTCCTTTTCTTAGGGATTTATACTTTACATCCTTATTTGATTGTGTCATACTATATGTTAGTAATTGCACATTATTTATTATAGTAATTACTCTGTAATATTAAATTTAATTAATTTTTTATTAAATCAATTGGACCCTATCATTGTGCATCACTAATCATGTATTTTCCTAGCTCTTTCATTTTTACACCATCGACCCATGTGAAGATACTTCTACCCTAGTCAATCCAATAAAATTTAAAAAAATTCAAAATGTAGAGATATTTTCAAGCTCTTCTCCTTTATAACCTTTTCAAACTGACACCCAATCTCAAATTGTTACACATAAGTGCATCCTTGAAGATTGGTACCCTATTGTAGATCTCTCTTGGCTCCTAAGTCAAATGTTATTCTTAGCGCTTATTCTTACCTCACTTAAACATCGTGAACATCTTATGTCACTACTCTTCAACAAAAATTCCCTTTTTCACCCACTTTGGGAAAGGAACATTCTCTACATGGTTTTGGAAGAGAGAATGATGTGTCGATTCACATAACTATCCATTTCTACTAATCATTCCTCTTGCACCCATTTTCCTCTCGATTTCATGACTCTCGATGAGATTATCCTTCGTGCAAATAACCCTCCCTCTTTATCTTAGTCTATATTAGCCACATTATGGTTAAGATAACCCTCATAGATGAAGGTTTTGGTACATGTGTCACTTCTCTTAACTTCATTAATGCACTTGAATACTCCATTCACAACCTAACATCCACCAAGAGAACATGTCATGGTTATGATCTATTCCTTGGTGGGTTATATTATTTCAATATGATTGTGCCCCCTCACATAATCCACATAATATTCATTATTTTTAACTCCCCTTATCTTAAAATATTCTCTTAGGTAGACCATGGACTCATCACATGCACGTAATTACATCATCCACCTTCCAATGTGTTAATTTCACACACATAGGGGCTATCTATAAAGCATAGGGTAAGTGCAAGTTGGTGGACAATTCCATGGACATAAAAACCCAAAATAAAGGTACCATGATCGTGGTTTTAAAACTGCGATGATCGCGGTCATAAAACCGCAATCACGGTTCTTGAATTCTAGTTTCCAAATTATCGAACCTAAAACCCTTCGCGGAACTTCGAGACAAAATTTAATATCCATGACTCGTTATTTTCCTCATTTTCATTTCGAACCGTGACTTTTCCTAAACATTTTCACTCGCTTTCAATACTATCTCAAAATTGCTCATCGGACTTCTTGATAGTGATAGATTCAACCATCTTGCCACCAGACGAGGAGGTAAGTCCCCATTGTAATCATTTTTTTGCATTTTAGGTTTTTTTTTTTTTTTTTTGCATTTTAGGTTTTTTTTTGCATTTTCATGGGTTTTTGAAATGTTTGTTTATGTATACAATTTTCTTGTTTTTTAGTTGGTTGTAAGTTCAAAATCATGCAAACCGTAAAAACATTCCTCAAAACCCACCGAACATTCCTCAAAACCCTCAGAACATTCCTCAAAACCCTCCTCCAAACATAGATCCGCCTCCTGTGGCTCCTTACATCCCCACCGAGCCAACGAGGCAACGCAAGATAATATCATTGGAAGAATCCAAGAAAATAAAATTGTCATTGAGAACCTAATTCAAACTATAAGACAAAATCATGCTACAAATCCATCCTCACGCATGACTTTAGCTTGATACATTACAAACATTGATTGGTGAAGTCGAGTCTGCCAACCACCTACCAAATACATAGATGGAACACCTTTAGAAGTGAGTGTAGGTGGTGGTATGCGGATAAACTATCCCATGTGGCCGTCAAAGACAAAAAAATTTAGAAAAGACCTCATTTGTGCATTATTTACCGACCACTAGAACCAATGCCCCCTGTGAGTTACTTGTAAACGGTTCCCAATCCATTGGTGCATGATGATAGAATCAAAAACAATTTTTGGGACCGATGGTGGATGGTTTTGATTATCCACCATGCAACAACAATGAGGTTCCTCTTTATTTTTTGAAGAAATTATATTGTGAGTTTGTGCTCAATGAGGTCCCGAATTATTTTGACTTTTCAGACTTTTTTGGTCGAGGAGGTGGCTCTGCGGAGAGCGGACTGGTGTGCACGCGTAGGTCAGCCTAGGATCCCCCATGCCCCAAAACCCCCACTGCCTTCAGTTATCCCTCCTACAGTGAAGGAGGTTGTGGAGATTGATACATTACATGCATTGAGGGAGCTCACTGACACTCTCACCCAGCATAGCACCCAGATTGCATCCGGTGATGTTGGTGGAGGTGCCAGTTCTAGTGCACCACACCACTGTGGATCATGTGGTGCCGTATGCACTACAGGCGAGACATCATTTGCTGGTTCACAGGATTTCTTTTCTATAGATGAGATGCTGGGGAATGTTTTTGGAACTGGAGCCACTGATATTGGTCTTTCACAGGTAAATTTTAAATAAATTTAAATAATATATATATGTACAATAGTTTAATTCACATGTTTGAGATATATATATATATATATATATATATATATATATATTGATTGTACGTCATGTACATACATGTAAAAAACTAATTTTTATTTTATTTTAAATAGCAAGAGCGGTGAAGGAAACATCCGGTGTCGACATGCTTTAGCTCTTTGCGGTTGGCGTGTTTCAAACGTAAGTTTCAAGTTATACAAACTTAATTTTTTAATAAATCATTTAATTGCACTAGATTATTATTATAATTTGTTTCACGTGTATGTTGTACATGTATTAATATTTTTCTCTTTTATACATAGGAGCCTAGCGGGTCATCATCTGCTCGGGGCCAGAATCGGGCTCTTGGCACGCCTCACATGAGTTTTATGCAGGTTAGTTACAAATCTCTTTACACTTTGTTTCTAATTCTTGGACCTCTGTACATGAGTTTCACTTTCTTATACTCAACCTATATATTATTTCTAGTAGGAAATGCCAATTCATTTGATATAACTAGCCATGTATGTAATCATATATTGGTTTTACATGTCTCGGAGTACCACCACACAAATAACTCCTAAAAAGTCAAGTAACTCCTATGAAACAAAGAACATATAAGCAAGATGAGTCACCATATATCTACATGAAATATTCTAAGAAATAAATAATTACAAGGAAAATCTATACCTACACGAAAACACCCTGAAGTGTAGCTTAGGTTGGTAAAAATGAGGGTCCTTGAAATAAGACCATATGAGCTACCCAAATTACAATGAAACTCTCCAAAAGTAGAGAACATGAGAAAAACCAATGGGAAAAACTCCTTTAATTTAGAGAAAAGAAGAAAGGATGGATAAAATGCTCCCTCAGAAGATGATGTTGATATAGACCACACCCTTAAAATAGATCATAAGTGAATAATATTTCAAATCGGTGAATGGTTTGGTCAAGATGTTTGCAATATAATCCAATGTCTAGCAATATATGAGATAAATGACCTATCCATGGATCAACTCCTTGATGAAATTCTGTGAATCTATATGTGTTTGGTCTGGTGATGTTAGATAAAAGTCCTTCAAATTTGAATGATGCTCTAATTGTCATAGAAGATGACTATGGGTTACCTTGATTAAATACAAAACTTTGTCAAAATCTTATGAAGATAGATGGCCTTCGTGCTAACATTTATAGATCCTATGTATTTAGCCTAAATAGAAGATAAAATAATAACATTTTTATTCTTTCTTGACTAACTAAATATTGATTTGTACATGTTTTTTGTATAGCTCTTAAGTAGATTTTAATATTGATTTGTACATGTTTTTTGTATAGCTTATGACTGCTAGAGAGACTCCTCCATATATGCGGTGTGGAGGTTTGCTTGTAGATCTTGCCATAGCATCTGCGAGATCACTAAGCCGAGGTACACAATTTTTAAATTTGTTAAATTTTGGAGGTTCATTATTTCTTATTAAACTTAAATCTACAATATCAAATTTTGTAGGTATATATGTGAAATATTTAATTTGAAAATTAATTATTTGTATGTAGCTTACCCCTCGTGAGTCTATTGTTGTCCCTGCGACGCGTCAACAACAAATTGATAGGGATCATGACATTGTGGTAAGATTTCACATGCATTTTAACTAAATTGTACAAGTTTCTAAATTTTGAATGTATTTTAAAATTTTGGGTGTTAAAAACTTGTTGTTTATGAATGTGCAGGTTAGGTTGCAGGCATGCTTAGAGACACCTAGGACCACATGGATGAAATCCGTAGTGGCATCTCCCTCCACTACATCCCCAGGTCGTGGACGTGCTACTTCTAGCAGGGCGAAGAGAGGGAAGATGTTTCATGAGTAGATTTATAGTCCACCTGGATGACACATATGTGGTCATGAGTAGATTCACAGTCCATTGTATATATATATATATATATATATATATATATATATATATATATATATATATATATATATATATAGCCTTTTGCGACCGCATGTGGTCCCATATGTACATTATGACACGTGCTTAGTTTGAGATGTATACATACATTATGAACTTATGTACATATATATTTTCAGAGACGTGCGCGTCTGGAGCACACTTTGTTTGATTCTTATATATATATATATATCCATGTGTGTTGGTTAAATCATATTTATTTTGGTTATTTTGGTATTATTGCTAACTCTGAGAAAGTGGGTTTTGATCTCTGTTCGGTGGATTTAGTGTATTACTTCTAGTTATATATTTTCTAGTATCTTTCTGATTATTATTTGTGGTATATTTCACCATGGGCATTTTGAATTTTTATTTTTCAAACTAAAACAATATTGTTAGCTCTATTGCCAACTTAAGTATTAGTAACTAAAGCTTATTTGAGTTATGGTTCACATCCCTCCATCTTTTAACAACTCCCAAAATAATAATTCCATAACCTATGGATTTAATGGAATTCATCAATATCATCCTGTTGTATTTGGAAAAGTGTGCTTGAAACTCTGGTGTATTTGACTGTATCTTGATAATATTACAGGTATACCCAAAATTGGGTCTGCATTGTTTGTAACTTTTGTGTGTACATATGAGTTAATCCTTGAAGTAACTGTATTGATTTTCCAATCCTGTTCTTTTGTAACTCATAATAATCCTGAAATATTGTTAAATCTGAATGATATGTGGAGCTGTATCTTTATATTATTTTTATTTGCATCATAAGCTTGTACTGTTAGATGTGCATTACTGAAACATGCCATTATAGTTGCAATCTTCTTCTTCCATATGAAACTAATACCATGAAACTACATTCTTTCAATTGCTAAAAGGATTTGAGATAAGGTTGATACAGTGACAAGAAGAGAGACAAAGAGATAGATGAAAATGATGGGTGAAGTAAAGAGTGACCATGGTTACAAAATGCCACATTGGATGGAGAAGTTAGTATCAGAGAGATAAGATGCTAGACTAAAGCAATTACAAGAAAGGATAAGAGAACAAGAACATATGTGAAAAATAGAAAAGATGATGGAAACAAGGAAGAAACGTAGAGAAAGATAATTTTGAAGGTTATTAGGCCTCATGAATCAGACTTGATATATATGGTGAAGAAGAAGAAGAACTAGCAGGAGATGTGATTCAAAGGTTGATAGAGCTTTAATGAGGTACAAGAAGAGAGAGAGAGAGAGAGAGAGAGAGAGAGAGAGAGAGAGAGAGAGAGAGAGAGAGAGAGAGAGAGAGAGAGAGAGAGAAGAGGAATTATATGGTTTCACATGAGGTCGGAGAGTTGAATCAAGAGGTAGCACAACTGATGGTCTTCATAGAAAGAGAGAAAGAAGAGAAAGGAAAAGAAAACCGTAGAACAATTTACTACCCATAATATTATAACAAAACCAAGTGTTAAGGAGAAGGTAGAAAATAAGATTCATGAGCCCTGGATGTATATCATCCTACCAAGGACAAGATGACAACAAGAGCTACACAACCTAACCTCATTACCTAAACCTTACACAATTATTTATTAATTACCTCATAATTGATAAATCCACATCGCCTTACCCGCCACCTCACTTGGCCACCTCACCATGACCTAGCCCTAACCCTAAACTAACCTAATTAGGACCCATGACTTGGTCTAGACTCACATCCATAACTAATGCCTCCTTACTCGCACCCAAAGCCGACCTTCTAGCCACTTGACCAAGCCCGCAACTGATCCCTCGGGAGAAAAACAGGGAAGGTGGGCTATTTTACTAAAAATAGCCTACTTTTTCCTAACCGATGCCGGTTCCTACTCGACCACCGCTCTACTTACGCAACCGCCATCGGTGCCTCAGAAATGGGCTCCCAAACCAAAACAACGGATCGGAATTTCATTTTGAGATCACGAAGGATTTCGATCAACAGAGAGCATATCATGAGCGAGGAACAGAGTCCGATCTTCACTTGACCAAGCAGAGACGAGTGAAAATACTAGACGTGTTTACAAAAAGGAGATCAACTTGCACCTTCGTAAAAACCAAGTAAGTTACATCTCGCATGTCCTCCATTATAACATTTCTTATGCTTTTGGAATTACAAACTCCTCCCAAATCCGTTTCAATCCATTATCCAACGTACTCATTACCTCTAACTGTCATTCTTTTGCTTCTAACCATCCCATTTCCTAATACTATCCAAAACCAGCCATTACAAACACCACAACCAGCCCAAAGATCCTAGAACCCACCGATCGATTATCGATCGAACCGCAGCATCGGGTTATAGGTAACCGCATCGGTTCCTTTGATCAAAACCAGTGAAAAACAAATTTTTCCCCTACCTGGCTCACCAAGCAATTTAATTGATATTTTACGCCTTTTGTGTTAATTCACGCTTAGCAGGGAACTCACCACCTTCAAAGGAAGTTTTACATTTCCCGGGCCCAAGGCGCTTCTCATTTATTGTTTAATCAAATCTTGTGGTCTTGTGTTCTTATTTCGCAGTAGTCCTTCCTGCATAAAAAGGAGTTCTCCGCAGTCAGCCTGATCTTTCTCTACGGTACGCGCACATCATCTCGACATTCTACAGGTATTCCTCCTAACCCTAACCTTATCTGTTTCTAAAAGGAACGAAGCATTTCCGAGTGAAACATTTTGGCACGCCTGCCTGGGACCCATTTTGGGTTTATCTTTATTTCTTGCTTGCTTTCATATAGGGAGCATACTTGCTGTTTTCTTCTTCTAGAGATATTCACAAGGTATTTTATTATTCTGGTAAAAGAACTTGCTTTGTTTTTGCATCTTGCATTAGTAAAAGTCATCTCTTTTGCTTCATCGAATATCACTTTCGATTTGGGTTTTAAAACACATGCATTGCATTCCTGCCTGTTGTTTTTCAATTCTAGTGAACATAGATTAAGTAACAATGTCGTATACGTGGGGTGATATCCACGGTATTGACAGAAATTAATCTTACATTCACCGCACAACACATACCGAATCACTTCACAATTAACACAACACCAAACATCCCCCTTTTTCCGCGGTATTCCTCCGCCCGATTGAGGTAACCTTATAAGCCAAAACAACTTGACATTTCCCCTAAGTCTCTTGTTTAGGATTCTGACATCATTCTACGTCTAAAGGCATAAGCCCACAATAATTAAAATTAACCCTAAGGTTAATCTCTGGATTTGCGTGTGCATCTTGCTTGTTTGCTGCTCTGCTTTTTCTCGTCATACTCTGCTTTTTGTGATCAATAAGTTGATAAATATACTCAACGCTAAAAATCAAATTAGCAGCCCTTTGTATCTTCTTATCCTAGATTTTTGACACCGCATCGGTTAAGGGACCGACGCCGCTTCGTGACTGACAAATTAGTAAACCGATACCGATATCTGCCATCGTCTCCATCACCCCACAAACCAAAGAATCTTGCCAAATTCATCATTCTGGGGTTGTTTTTGTTCTTGATAGATTGAAACTTTACCGTGAACTGCTGTCCATGGTTGTTATCACTCGAAAACAAGCCGCCGCCATGGTTTCACACGCTTGCTCTGTTTCTTTGCCTGAATCACCCCCTTCACCTTCTATGGGGAATCCTACTGATACCAGTGAGGTTCCAAAATTCCTGTGGGAGATAAGGACTTTGCCAAGTTTCTGGATGCTAATTCCAGCGCTGTACAATACTATTTGTCTCATACCCCTGACCGTACACCTGATGGTCAGCTCCTTGTAGGTATGCCTATCAGTATAGCTGCTCATTTAGCTCCCACTCCTCCTGATAATACCGCCTTGCTTCCTGCATCTCTAGCCCCGTCTCCCAATCCGACAGCTGCAGAGGTTCATACGACCCCGATTAGCTTTCCTTTTGTTAATCTTGACCCCACGCTTGCTACCACCAACCGCCTTACTACCTCATCTCTTTTGCATCGCTCCATTCATGACTTGCTCTCTCTCGCCACCTATCCACACGAGCTTTCCTTCTCAAGCTCCGCCTACCTTTTCATTCCCATACACGTATCCAAAGAACCTCAACACCTTATATGGGACATCCCTATTCTCGTGCACCATCATCTCATCCAACCACCGATTTCATCAAACAAATGATGGACAAAATGCAAAATTTGAGGCTTTGCCGGGAAGTCGAGCGCTTGACATACGAACAAGTTTGTCGGGAGCCCATTCACCCTTCTCGTCCCCTTCATTCATATCCTCCTCAATGGGAGTTGCCAAATTTACTCGCTTTAATAGTAAAGAGGATCCTCAACAACACTTGCGATCATTTAGACATGCTTGTTATTTGATTGCCCATAATGACGCCTCACATTCTCCGCACCTTCCCTATGTCCTTATCAGACCCGCCTGAGTGGTACAAAGTTGCTTTAACCCAGCACTCGATCTTCTCTTTTAACCAACTAGCCCAATCTTTCTTGGATCATTTCTCCATTAACATTGCTAAGAAAGTATCTATCACCGACCTTTATGCCATCCGACAATTTGAGGACGAATCTATCGCAGATTTCGCTGACGATGGCGGGCCTTATCAACCAACTTACGTATGCCTTGCCTCAAACCGAACTTATCGAACTCTTTACGCGGGCCTGCGCTAAGCACATCTCCCCTACCCTCCAAATCCAAACTTTCCGTACATTCGACGAGGTCTTTACTATGGCTCGAAAATTAGAAATTCGAGCCTTAGAGGAAGAGAAATTGCGGTCACAAGCAACAAGAACTCCACTTTCCGAACTCCCGATTCTACCAATAAACCAAATACCACCACTCCTCACGCGTCCACCTCTTCTAAATCAAAAGGAGCTGTCCACGCGGTGATGGTCAAATCCCAACCACCGTCCAATACTCCACCAAAAACCACCTATAAATACAAAGCCGAACCCATCAACTACACTCCCTTGGGAGAAACCTATGGTGTCATCTTGGAAAATTGCTAAAGCAGAGCCATTACCTTACCTCCCGTTAAACCTCATTCTCGGGTTTGATTCCACTCGCGCCATACCTTCCTCGTACACAAAGAAAATGACTTTTGAATTCCACCGCGTGAAGGGACACAGTCATGAAAACTGCAAGATGTTGAAAAACATAGTGCAGGAAATGGTTGATGCGGGGGATATAGCCCTCGATAATCCTAACGCCCCTGCTAACCGAAATTTGAAAATTTTCAACAAGCCATTCCCGAATCACTCGTCCAACAGTAACGTCAACCAGGATATCTTAGCCGAGGAGAGTGTTCATGAGATCCATGCAGTATTCGATACCCAGCCAAAAGCCTCTATCGAGAAAATTTTGAATCAAGCCTCTTCACTAACACAGGAGCCCGAACCTCCTTTACCACCATCAAGCCAAAGCGTAATCGTTCCTTTACCCATAGAAGAGTTAATCGCCTGTGCTTCCTTCCCATCAATGAGTCTTCTTACACCACATCCCTACAAGATTGCGAGCGGATGTTGTCTAATCTATCCATTTCCCAGACGTCTCCTTCTACCACTCTTGCCGCACAAGAGGAAGGTACGCCACTCCCTTTGACATCCTTAGACGAGAAATCTCTTGCACCGACATCACTAAATTCTTTAGCCGTGATGCACTCTCTCCAACATGCCCTTCTCGCCTATTAGTCCCTCATCACCTAAATCTTTTCAACGACTCAATCGACCTCTTAACATCTATTGATACAAGGCCTCATCTACCCCCTCGTATCACTCCCACAAAGGACTGGAATTACAACCCACCTTTCTTCCGTACTCAAAATTACAAATCACACTGAGACTGCCATTCCATGAAGATGACAGCCCTATGGGAACGCTTTGAGTACCCCTTTTTCTACTCAAATGCAAATGACTCGATCCCGATGTCTCCACCATCTACCCGAAGTGCTTACAAAAAGCTTAAAATGCCCCCTGCTCTCGCCTTCACCCCCTCACCTCTACCAAATGCCCCGTCCACTTCTATCAACTTAACCAGATCTTCCCCTACGCTGGGACCTCACCAATGCCTGGGCCTAACACACCCGCCTGCGACTCGATCTATCCAAAATAAAACTCCGCTCCGCCACCTAGAGACGAACGCAATCCGGCCTCTATCACAATTAAAACCCTCATCGTCACACCCACCTTCCATATCGGGACCTCATCCCTCCACATTACACCAATATATCATACCTCCTTTGTTTTCTGCAAAACGACCTACGCCTTCTACACCTATACAGAGATCAAAGGGTATCACAACATCGTTACCCCGCGTATCCGGTCCACCTATCAACCCTAAACCAATCCCATCATCAAAGGATTTATTTTCTGTCACTCCCCTTTCTCCGTGGTTGTTTCCCGCTACCACGCCATCTGTAGCCTCATCATCTAACCAGCTGAACGTAACTTCTGTGTCCAAGAAACCACGTTTAGTGAAAAACATGTGTCAGCACCCCCTCGGCTAAACCACCACCTGTACGAACCAACCACGCCCAAACATTACCAAAACCCGCACAACCAATACCTTCATCCGATTTTGACCCCCTCAAAGGATCTTACGCCAAAATCCTTGCTATGTTGGTGGAGAATGCGACCATTTCCCTACCTCCACTTAGACCTTATGACCCGTCTAAACCCCGACCTATGGGTTACGATGAGTCTAAAATCTGCGCTTATCACCGCACACCAGGACATGATGTGGAGGGATGCAAAGCTCTAAAACCATCCTTCGTCACCACCTCTCCCTGATAGAAAGATTAAGAAAGACAACTTACGAAGGGAAAGACCTCTAGCGCCAATTCCTCTACTATATCATCTATCCCCGCCTCACCAAGATCTATCATTATTACAACCCCACCTCTCAAGACCATGAATTATCCCAACCATCTTCCTCATCTCGATCTACGAGATTAATATGATTAGTGTCGCTACTCGAGGACAGAAAAACAATGGGAAAGCGAAAGAAAACACACTGCGCGCATCTCTTTCTCCTTCAACCATCCCGATTACACCACCACCTAAAGTGGTTATTCGCATGACC
Organism: Taxus wallichiana var. yunnanensis; assembly: GCA_018340775.1. NCBI lineage: Eukaryota > Viridiplantae > Streptophyta > Pinopsida > Cupressales > Taxaceae > Taxus > Taxus wallichiana. The sequence continues at coordinate 639,397,655 of CM031235.1, forward strand.
CGCCTATCCCGCCTCTAATGGAGTTGCCCACCGAACCATGATCAAACAGCCTTCATCAATCGCCCGTAAAATGACACTATATGATCTCATTCGACTTCAATCTCATCGACAAGCTCTCGTTGAGATCCTTCAAGGGATAGAGGTTTTACCTAACGAAACCCTCGCCTGCGTGGCCTCCATTCTAACACCCAATCACGCTTCCTCTCTCACCAAACAATCCATCTCCCCACCACTTCGCCTCAAAACAACAAGCCGCCGCAGCTAGTTTCTCAAGATGAAATTATCGACTTTGGTGCGTAAGACCCCGACCTCGCCTTTTTCATTTCCGCTACGTCCGAGACATTCGAGTACGCCGGGTTATGATTGACGGGGCGCTAGCCTAAACATCATCTCTTCAAAAGCCTTCCAACAAATGAACATCCCTTCTAGTTGCATGTGTGCAACCCCATCATGTCATGCGATCATTCAATGACGCTATTACTTCTACCTTAGGCACCGTGATCCTCAACATTCGCGTAGGCCCACGTACTTTACCCGAACTCTTCTATGTCCTCAAGGAGAGTTCCAATATAATATATTGCTGGGTCGCCCGATCCGAGCCATGGGATGCGTTCTCTCAACATTACATCGATGCATAAAATTTGAGTACGAGGGAAGTCCTACACCGTAAAGCTGATCCTCCCCTTCAAAACTTGCAATATGTTATACCGCCCAAACGATGTGCTTATACCAATTAAGACACCCATACATTCAACCCAACCATCCTCTTCAAATGTACCTCAACCATCCACCTCAACCGCACCTACGCCTTCAATCGATGAAACCACCGCCGCACAAACCACTTCTCTTCCCGCAGCTAACATCCCAACCTCCGACCCTTAGTAGATGTTTTTCATCGCCTCACGCTGGGGAGTACCGCCTATATAACGTTAGTTCTTTCCTACCCCCAGCAGAGTACGGACAATTACATGCGCATCCCACCTACGACTGCCGCGTGGGGGAGGTAATCTCTACGACCACCCCATCAGCGCACTAACCTAACGTATGGGGGGTGTTGACGCATCCTCCATTACCCCCGAACCTCCTCTCGTGTGGTTCCTTCCAATCCGATTTTCAATACTTGACAAATCGCCGCTTCGCCTCACCTTCTTGACTCATGCAGGCGTGGAAAGGCTTTGGTTTTGGCCTTTACGAACAAGGCCGACATACACTCATTCCCGTGACCACACGCAAACATAATGATCGGTGGTCTCGGTTTTTCCGAACACCTACACAGAGACACCTCCTGTCACCGTATCCCGGAAGAGGAAGGCGCCGCCTACCGAACCATCATCACCCACTTTGCCATCATCTCCCACGTAATCGATGGACCCCGAATCTATCCTCCTAACTTTTTTTTTTTTTTCATAAATGCTATCTTCATAGGTCCTCTCACTTATCAACGCGATAATGAGGACCCATCTTCTCTTCCCTTCGTATCCGCATATGATCAAGAGGATTCGCCTTTTGATTAATGTTGTTGAATGCCAGATGACGACTCCATCCTCACTTACCCGGGCGCGATGATTCTTATATTCAACGCGCTTTACCATCTCAAACCCAAACTATGCCGAACGAATCTACTATAGAAATCAACATCCACACGGAGGAAGATCCTCACATAGTGAAGATTGACAATCCTTAACACATCGTAACAAGCCGCCTTTTCTACCTTTCTCCGTGCTCGCAACCAAGCTTTCGATGGTCTTACGCCGACATGCCAGAATTGATCCTACCATCGCGCCATAACATCACCCTAAACCCCGATTCCAAACCACCAAACAAATTGAGAAAATGCATCCACGCATTGCTCTTGTCAAAGAGGAGCTCCAACGACTCCTTTCTGCTTCCTTCATCTTGCCTATCGACTATCCTCAATGGATTTCTAACATCGCACTCGCTACTAAAGCGACAGGGGACTTCTGATATGCACAGATTTCCGGATCTTAACCTTGCTTGCCCTAAGGATGACTTCCTCCCAAGTATTGATCAACTTGTTGATCTCACCGCGGGCCATGAAATGCTTTCTCATGGATGGCTTTTCAGATACAACCAAATTTTGGTCGCCTCGCCGATCAACACAAAATCGCCTTCATAACTCCTCGGGAACCTTCGTTATCGTGTCATGCCATTTGGCCTTAAGAATGCTGGGTGCTACTATCATCGGGCTATGACCTACATTTTTCATGACATTATGCACACTATCCTCAAGACTATGTCGATTTATCTTCTCGGCAAGTCTAAACATCGTAGTGAACATCTCGATGTTTTAACCATTATTTTTGATCGCTGTTACAATATTCTCATCCGCCTTCAACCAAGAAATGTGTCTTTGTGTTCTTTCGGAAAACTTCTTGGCTTTATCGCCTCTTTTCATGCGGGCATTGAGGTCGATCCATCTAAAGTAAAAGCTATCCTAGAAATGCCCCCACCCAAAACCTCAAACAATTGCGTAGTTCGCAGGTAAACTTCAATCCATCCGCGCTTCATCTCCCAACTCTCGATCGATGTCACCCTTTTCATCACCTTCTAAAAAGGACGTTGCCTTTCAATGGAGTGAGGAGGTCACCAAGCCTTCAAGCTCTCAAAACGTATCTCTGCAGCCACCCGTGCTTATCCCACCCTGTGACGACCGCCTTTCTACCTTTATCTTTCCGCCACCGACCATGCTATAGGAGCTATGCTCGCACATCGAGACTCGCACGCCGAGAGCAGCCGCTTATTATATAAGTCGTACTCGTGGATTACGAGACTAGGTATACACATGTAGAAAAATTGTGCCTGCCCTATCATTCGCCGCCACCAAACTCCGACATTACCTCCCGAATCACAAAACTTTCGCTATCACCAACACAGACTCCATTCATTATATGTACGCCAAACCACACCTAAACCAACGCATCGCTCGATGGCTCATGCTCCTCGCCGACCTTGACCTTGAGTTTATACAACAAATCAATCAAAGGACAAACTCTCGCACTCAACTTCATGAGGCCCTCTACCTGGGAACAATTTACTAATTTTACCTTCCCCGACGAACTCATCGCCACTCTTTCGCTCGAGAAGAGTCGATCAAATGACCTCTTCTTCGATGGATCTAAGTGCCGCCACGGCGGAGGAGCCGGCGTTGTTCTCATCCTCTGACGCTGAACCTATGCCTCTTTCATTCCGGCTTGATTTCCCCGCACTAATAATACAAATGAATACGAGGCCCTTGTTCTGGTCTCCAAGTCATGATACACTTAGGCATTAAATCTATCAATATCTTTGGTGACTCTCAATCGTAGTCAATCAAGTTATGGGCATCTACCAATGTAAAACGAGGAACTTCGTAAGTACAAACACCACGTGGAATCACTTCTAACCTTATTTACTCACTATTCTATCCAAACCATTCCCGCTCCACTAACAAATTTGCAGATACTATGGCTTGCTTAGCCTCGCAGATTCCCGCCGCACCAACCGACTCAATTATTCGTTGTGGTCCAAAAACTTTTTACACCATCCTATTCAACCCCGTAGTTTGCATGATAAATACCGTGTCTACTAATTCGCAGGATACTGGTACCACCAATTTCACGACTACCTTACAATCTCTGCCTCTCCCACCGACCTTACTAGTAACGGAAAACGTGCTTTTCTTAAAAGTGTTTCACGTTATGTTGTCATGGGAGGACTCCTCTATAAACGTGGCTTTGATGGCATCCTCCTTCGCTGTCTAACCGGCGCAGAGGTCACCTATACCATCCAACAAGTACACGATGGGATTTGTGGTGGACATTTTAGTGGCTTTCGCTGCGGGCTAAACGAATCCTTCGCCTAGGTTATTATTGGCCTACTCAATAACGATCGCTACTTAATATGTTAAGCGCTGTGTCATGTGTCAACAACATGCCAATCTTCAACATACTCCTAGCCACCCGCTACAAGTCGCTCGTGATCTTTGGCCTTTCTCACAATGGGGTTTAGACCTTATTGGTGAGATTCACCCGACCTCTTCACAACGCCACCGCTGGATAATCACAATGACCGAATATTACACAAAATGGGTGGAGGCCATCCCACTCATTTCAATCAAAAAGAAAAATTGTCGATTCATTAACCATCACATTATCTCGCTGCTTTGGTATTCCTCATCGCCTAATAATGTATAATGGTAAATCTTTTCAAAAACAAGTTGTTATAAAACCTTTGTGACAACTTTGGTATCAAACTTAGTTTCTCATCGCCTTACTATCCGCAGCCAATGGTCGCCAATCTTCTAATAAAACTCTAACCAAAATCCTCATGAAAGTTGTCAATGAATCTGAAGAAATTGGCACGATCACATCCCCTTTGCCCTTTGGGCTTATCGTACTAGCATTCGTACTCTACTAATGCCACACCTTTTCTTTTCGTATATGGTACCGAGGCTGTTTTGCCTCTCGAAATACAAATACCCTCCCTTAGAATATCTCTTCGTGATATTCTCACCAACGATGATTTCCGCCAAGAGCGTTAGCCCAATTGAGCTTCTTGACGAACGACGCCTTACAGCTCTCTCGATCACCTTCAAATCTATCAAAACGCATCAAGCGTGCTTATGATAAGCGACTTCATGAGCGTATTTTAAGGTTGGTGATCTTGTCCTCAAAGAGAATCAACATGTCACCAAACTAGAAAAGAGCAAACGTGGAAAATTTGCTCCCAATCGATTGGGCCTTATATAATCACTCACACCTATGGATCGTGCACTTATCGTTTAGCTTCGCTTAATGGTAAACCCGGAGCTGGAACCCCTTAATGCCTTACATCTTCGCCATTCTACTGTTGAATCTAGTGTTATATCACTTCTTATCTACCTACTGCTCGTCCCTTGAGCTCATTTACCGCTACATACACTTTGTTTTCTATATCTCTAAATAAAATCGAAATCACTTCGCACCTCCCCTTGATAATGCCTTCCCCTTTTTTAGTCTAGTCCATGACTTCAAAGTATTAAAATAAGCCGTATTCTTATGGGATTTTCTTGAGTCAAACTTCCTACTAAACTAGATGCTTCACGCCAAAAGAACATCTAGTCATCTAAAATTAAATATAGATCGCTTCCTCGAAGGACAAATATATGCCAAACTATTGCTGCATATAAATAGATCGCTTCCTCAAGGACAGCTATGCACTAAAATCATCTCTCGCTACTATAAATAGATCGCTCCCTCGAAGGACAGCTTTATACATGGGCCAATAAATTTTTATCGAAGCTTCTCGCATTGATCAGCTTCGTGAAGACCTCAAGAATAAAACAATCAATATCCTCAGAGACTTCCCATCGATCGATCACCTACATTCAATAAAATAAAAGCCTCATACAAAAGAACTTTTTTGGGTCATGGACTTGTCTATTTAGGGTAGGTTCTCTTTCGTTGTAAATAAGTTCTTTTTCAGTAGACTCAGCCTATATCATCCACATCACCTCACCATTTGTTTCAACTCAAGGGACGTAACGCACACCCGATATATCATGTGATCATACAACTCTTTTCAACTATGGACTTCTCTCGCCTATACACGGCACTTAGGGCTTCGTGCCTGCTTCTACGTCAGTGGTTTGTTTAGCTCTTTTCACCTACGAGCACTCTTTCCGCTTTGCCTCGCATCTAGAATTGTGTGTTGATCTTAATCAGGACACTATTCCCTACTACTTGGGTATGCTAACCTTTGCTTTACCTATACCTACACCAACAACATTATCCTACCAGCACCAACAACATTACCCTACCAACATCAAATTTTTACCAAACGACAAATTGCCTAAACCATACCAAATTGCCTAAATTCACCCCTCCCTGATCCTAAGGGAGAACTACATCGGTCTGAGGCCCTTCCTTGCTTTGTGCAATGGGCTATGTAGGCAGCACTTCGGAGACATGGGGTCTCCCAAGGTTAGCTCGACCATCCCCTACCATAACCTATCATGTGTGGTAAATATAAATATTTTGGTGTATTTCTATTTAATCACATTCCTCTTTGATCCTTTTTCAAAACACCGAAAGTCAAAACGACAACATTCTTATTATTATAACGCAAATCAACATACATATCTCGTTTTATTTAGATGTTAAACAAATACATCTTCTATATCATCGACACGCAGGTCGGTACTCTTATTTATCCTCATACCTTGCTAACATTTATTTAGACCTCACGCCTCATCCCGACTCTAGGTGATGATCGTGATCGCCGACCCTCTCGCCAGCCTCTCTCCTCAAAGGTACCGCGCTATTGTACCGCCACCGATCCGCCAATCTCTCCTGTAACATATGAATACGCCTCTCGCATGGAGAACTCCAGCCTTTCTAGTCTCGCCGCCCGTGACTCCGCAACCACTAACAATCCTCTTGTCTCATTCACTCGCTTGAGCTGCTGAACCAAACGCTGCAGACGATCCTCTCTCGCTGTAATCACCGCTATGTCGTGGCGCCACGTACACCTCGCAGCTCGCTACCCACCATAATCTATAGGCCTCTCGCTCATTCCCGCATCCATTACACCGCGATCGGCAGCCTATCTCCTCGGCCCTTCTTCGAGGTGTTGGCCGGGTGGTGAGAATGCCGCCTCATCGATCCTCATATATGGTCTATAAGCCTCGTGGTATGTCCCGCACAAATCCAAATTGCGCCGCACGCGATCTATAGGAATCCTCTCATATTCACTCGGCTCGTGCCCCGCGATCCACCTCAATCGCTCTACACCTCTCAACTCCTCAGCTATGTTCTCGGTTACCATATAGTTCCCGTAGGGCCTCCAACAGATATCCGCAACCGTCAACCTCTCCCATACCTGCCTGTAATACTCAATGTCACCCGGCACGGCCTGAGATCTTGCCTCTTGTTCTGCTCTGACCCATCGCCAATCCCAACCTCTCGTATCCTGCCTCTCCCGCTCGATGGATCGGCCTATTGGTCGCACACAAACAATGTGCTCATAGGCCCAACAGTGTAATAAGTATGAGCAATCCAACGTTGTCCTGTGATTTCGCCTACAAGCCCATAAACCCCTGTATAGCTCCGCCAAATATGCAGGTGCCCATGCAAAAGTCACGTTCCTTTCTATCATCTCCCAAATAACACCCATCAATGCCTTTGGAAATCTTCCCCCTTCTGCCCTCGGTAACGCATAATACCCTACCGCTATCATTAAAATCACTGCTAACCTTGTCTCCTCAGGGTGTGCTGCATACATTACCCCATATGTGAATGACAAACCTCGCTGTGTTAAGTCCCGTGCATATGGACCAAACACTTCTGTTATCGCTGCCCGCCCCGCGCTAGGTAGTGCCTGATATACTGGTTCTCCTGTAATAGGGAGTCTCAATATACGAAACACATCTTCCAAAGTTACTGTCATTTCACCTGTTGGCAGATAGAAGGTATTTGTCTCAGGATTCCATCTCTCAATCAGCGCCTGTAACATACCATGGTTACGTGCGATTCGTGAATAATAACGGATTCCACTTAACCCCAAACGATTTATCAATGTCCATTCCGCTGGTGTTACATCCGCTCGGATTCGCGACAACAGCGCTGGCACACTATCATTCATCCTCAACCCTGCCTCTGCCTGCATACACCAAAACAACAAACAACCATTCAATCCATTAGGGTCTTTTTCAAACATTCTGGAAATTTCTCCAGTAACCGGTACCGGTTATACATAACCGATATCGTTGAATAACCGATACCGGTTCTCCCTAACCGCCACGGCCACCGCAATTTTATACACCTTCCCTAAAAACAACCACCTACGACAATAATTTGCTCGCTTATTCGCTTTTATACATACAAACATACCTGAACCCCCGATTGCCTACCCCGTAACACTTACCTCACTCGCAACCCTTGTTATCATGTTTTCTTTCTCATATCTACCCACCTACTCTCCCCATCTTATTCACGAAACATGCAAAGAGTCAAATCACAAACAAAACAATACCTCTGGGTCATAGCAGCTGAGGTGGCCCTTGTCTTCCTCATGTCCTCGCTCGCTGGATGCTTCTCCTCGTTCTCGCCATGATCACCACCCTTTTCAACTTTGTCTTTCTCGCTTCTCAACCTCGGATCACATTTACTTTCCTTGTCTCTTTTCTCCTTCTCACCCAAATCTCTCATGCAAATACCTGCCTCTCCGCTTGCAAAAAGCGCCGCTCACAGTATTTAACCTCTCGCATGGCTCTAAAATTAAAACTTAAGTCACCACCCTAGCTTTTCTATTTTTAGAAAAGCTCATACCTAAATAACCGTATCGCATTTAACCGATATCGGCCTATTAGATACCGATATCGCCCTTAACCGATATCGGTTACACACCTATCTTCTCAACAACGCTTCTTTTTCATTTCTCACCTAAATTTTTGTCGCGCCCGCCTCTTTTCCCGCATAAACCACACAATTTACCACATTTTGTTCATCCACCACATATAACATTACATTTTCATTAAATATCATTTATTTTACACAAATACACAAACCATCAACTACGGATATCAAGAAACTATCAATCTATACATCATTTGATCCAACTCATCGCTATATATATCACAATGTCACAAAACCACCAATTCATCACATAACCCGACATTCATATATACGTATAAACAAACAAAAACATCAAAGATCATCCATCTATCAACATGTCAATTAAACTCATCACACATTCTATCTATTACTACCATTAACCACATATTTCAACACATTTTGAACACCGCATGTGGATCAAAACATCGTCTCTATATATATACAAATTTTCAAAATACAATGTGCCCTACATCGGGCCTCTCGTGATCTCATACAATACCAAAGCCGCACGCAGCCGCAATACCTACTAAAATCTCGACTCGCTCGCAGCCGGTCTCTCATATCAAAATATACTCGCTCGCAGCCGGATCAAATATACAACCCGCATTTCGCTCGCAGCAGCCGGATATATAATAAATAAATGAATCAAAACAATGAATAAGTGTAGGCACGCAGCCTCTATCAATACAACTGCCCGCAGACCGGTGCCCATGTCCCTATACAAAACCATGTCGGGATCTATCGCCTTCTCCCACCGCCCCGCACCTCTCCCCGCCGGTCCCCGTGGTGCCTTCGCCTCGCCTCGCCACGGACACGCCACCGTGGCTGCTCCTCCCGAGATCTCTGGGCCGGCGAGGTCTCTCGCCTATGAGCCGCATATGCTCGATACTCGACTCCGCATTACTATCAAGAATATCCCGATAATATCGGGCCTCTCGCTCACCTCCATATAGCGATCTCGCGCCATCAAGGAATCGGGCCGGGGTCCTCGCACTCTAACACCAATACCCCGAGCCTCGTACTCGCACTCGTGGCCGTGGTGCCGTGGTGGTGCCGCCTCGTGCTCGTACTCGCACTCGTGGCCGTGGTGGTATTCGGGCCGTGGCTGGCCGCCGCTGTACGGCCGCTCGTACTGCACTCGCACTGGTGGCTGCCGCTGCAGGTGGCGCCGCTCGTGCTCGTACTCGAGCTCGGCTAGCCGCCTCGTAAGACTCCCTATTCGTGCTCGCAGCAGCCCAACCGTCCTCGTAATAGCCGCACTCGCCCGAGCTGATCTCTCTTCGCCAGAATCGCAGCCTAAGTCCGGCCGCAAGCAGCGGTACTATCTCGCGCTTCTCTCGCCACTCTACCATACCTCGTATGCTCCTGCACCCGCATCATCCACACCCTCACCTGCTGGTCTCTCCGCTACCCAGTCTGGATCCCAAGGCTGTGGCGCTGGCAGTGGGGCCTCTACATCATCCCTCCTGTACTGAGGGAAGGGAGGTGGCTCGTCCTGTCGCAGCCCCATCTCGCCTCGCGCACTCTCTCTAGGGGTATCCGCCGATTTCCCGGCCTCCGCCCCGCTATCCGTAATGTATACTGATCAGCGCACTGACACGCGGCTCTCTCGCCAGCCGGTGACTCCTCGTAGGGTCTCCATACAATGTCTACTGCTGTAAGGCCCTCTAGCAAGTGTCTATAATAGACCACATCCCGACTCGCAACAACCGCCGTGGCTGCCCACGACCCCAACCACCTCTCAAAGCCATATCGGTATACGACTCCGGGCCCTCGCCGCTGGGTAGCCCTATCGCCTCGATGCATACGATGTGCTCGTATGCCCAACAAAGGCAACAAAAATGTAGAACAAATACCAAATCGCCTCCTCCTAAGCGATAGCCCCATAACTCCTCAGAGCATCGCACTGATACACTGTGCCTATGCAAAACAGTGTGCTCCTCCACCATCTCCAAAGAAGCACTCCCATCAATGCCTGTGGGGAAGCGGCCTCCTCTCAATCCGGGAGGGCGGCAGTGTGATCCCTTTATCATCACAACACGGCAAGCCGTGTTCATGTCTCGTGCGCGTACATATCACCATATCCAATGCTCGCATATGATACGTAAGCAAGCGCGGCCGCATCCCCAAAACCTCGCAGATGCTATCCATGGCGCTTCTCGACCTACTCGAAAACGGCCTTCCTCGATCGGGTAGCCAGCCGCAGGATGCGATACACATCCTCTAATGTGACGGCCATCTCCTGGCCGGCAGATGGAACACATTGGCCGCCGATCCCATCTCTCGATGAGGGCGACCATCGATCGTGATCTCTCTATCGCTCTGTACTCTCTCGACCCCGCCGAGTCCCACTCGCGCATGATGGCCCAATGCGCCGCAGATATGTGTGGCCTCATCCGACTCAATAGTGGAGGCATCCTATCACGCATCGTCAACCGCCGACGTGCCTCGCAAAACCAACCCACATTCTTAGACCCACTTTTATTATAACATCTACTTTACCATCTAAACCCCTTTTCAGTAACACCCAAAATCTAACCCCACACCTCACCCTTCTCCAAAAACTAACCCCACACCTCACCCTTCCCAACCCCCACACCGACCCTAAACCCCATCCCAAACCCAAACACCCAACCCCACTCCACCCACACCCCAACACGCCACCCAACCCACCTTCAAACCTAAACCCTAAACCTAAACCCCACCCCAACACGCCACCCAACCCACCTTCAAACCTAAACCCTAAACCCTAAACCCAAACCCAAACCCAAACACCCAACCCCACTCCACCCCCCAACACCCCAACCCAAACCCCCACCCAACCCACCCAACCCACAAAAACCTAAACCCTAAACCCAAACCCCCAAACCCAAACCCCAACCCACCCAAACCCAACCCCAAACCCAACCCCCTCCCAAACCCAACCCACCCCAACACCCACCCAACCCACCTTCAAACCTAAACCCAAACTCCTAAACCCCACCCCAACCCCACCCAACCCACCCAAACCCAACCCAAACCCAAACCCCAACCCCAAACCAACCCACCTCCCCCTAACCCCCAAACCCACCCCCCAAACCCCCAAACCACCCCCCTAAACCCCAAACCCCCCAACCCAACCCACCTTCCCAAACCCACCTTCAAACCTAAACCCTAAACCCTAAACCCCATCCTAAACCCAAACACCCAATCCCATCCCAACTCCACCCTCAACCTTCCCCACCGATACCGGCCGATACGCGACCGATGCCGGTAGCCCCCAATTCAACCTCACCCTATGCTTTTGCGACCGATGCCGGTCGCCTATTGACCGACATCGGTCACTGTCTCCTGCCCGAGCCGAACCCCCGCGCGCCCCCCAAAACCATTTTTCACCTATTTTTACCCATCTACCCACCCAAACACCCCCAAATTTTACACACCTAGCCGCCTTACCCTATCTTACCTATCTACCCTCTCTCTTTTTCAAATTACGTCTATTTTACTCCTCATTTCCTAAAACAACTAAATTCCTACCCAAACCCCCAATCTCACTTAATACAACCAAATGCATAAAATAACGAGTTTAGAATCCCACGGCATTTACGACACGCTCGCCGTGGTGGGATGGGTGGTGGCGGTCCACCTGGTCCAGCCTCCAGCCTCCTCCCGCCCGTGCTATGGCTCCAATCCCGATTCGCTGGGTCCCCGCCAATCACCGCCGCTCTCAACTATTCGGCCCACTATCAACTCTCTCCGCCAATCAAATAGCTCCACCTCACTCAATACCCTCCAAATAAACTCTCCACGCCGACAAGTCAATTTGGATCAGCAAATAACAAAAGTGACAATGACAGCCGTATTTTTCTTTTTTATAGGTTTTTCGACCTTAACCGATGCTCGCTTTTTTTTTGCCCTAAGAAACCGATCGGCCCCCTAACCGATATCGGCCATGCGAATCGACATCGGCTTGATACCCAACTTTCACCCCATTCTTTGCCTTTTTACTCCTCGCCTCTTTTTCACCAATATCGCCTCGCCCCACCTTTGCTTCACAACATTTGTTCACTGTCCGCCCGACCTAAGGCCTCAACCTACCAATTGGCCCGACCCAAGGCCTCAACCTACCAATTGGCCCGACCCAAGGCCTCAACCTACCATTGGCCCGACCCAAGGCCTCAACCTACCAATTGGCCCGACCCAAGGCCTCAACCTACCTATTCGCCCGACCCAAGGCCTCAACCTACCTATTCGCCCCGACCCAAGGCCTCAACCTACCATTTGGCCCGACCCAAGGCCTCAACCTACCACCGGCCCGACCCGGCCTCAAGGCCTCAACCTACCAATTGGCCCGACCAAGGCCTCAACCTACCAATTTGCGCCCGACCCAAGGCCTCAACCTACCAATTTGCCCGACCCAAGGCCTCAACCTACCATTTGGCCCGACCTAAGGCCTCCTCTACCTATTCGCCCGACCCAAGGCCTCAACCTACCAATCGCCCGACCCAAGGCCTCGCCTCTACCTATTTGGCCCCCGACCCAAGGCCTCACCCTAACCATTTGGCCCGACCCAAGGCCTCAACCTACTTATTTGGCCCGACCCAAGGCCTCGCCCTACCAATTTGGCCCGACCCAAGGCCTCACTCTACCATTATGGTCTGACCCAAGGCCACAACCCAACAACTTGGCCCGACCCAAGGCCGTATCACTTCCATACCATACCCACAATCAACGCTTTATTTTATCCATCCATCATGTACCTTGTGTTCAATCGAGCTCACCTTTCTCGTGTTTTAGCACGATTAGGGTCCTCGACTTGATCTCACGACCAACTTTGCCTGTACTTAGACCGTGACGCTTATCTCAACCAAACCAACCATTTGGTACGCCGAACATGCCTAAACGCTCCTCGCACTTACCTCGTTATATACCCCGAGCTACTTCCTATGCCTCGATACCAGGATTATATCACCCTTGTTTGGATAAACTATCGACCTTTGCCTATACATCGCCGGGTTTGCTCACAAATCATATACCCTAGTCGTATCATCGTTGCATTTCAACATGCGCTCGCTTCCTCGACCTTCCCTACCACCTTACCATCCTCTCTACAACATGTACCCTTTATCAACCCTATCCCTGATTTCCCGTTCACTCCATCGGTGATAGATTTGAGGGGGATTACCTATATCCTTAACATGAGAAACCACTTCATATTATTGTTCGCGCAGCTTTAACAAAACAAGCTACACGACAATAAGGGGCTAATGTAGACACCAAATTCGTGTCTTACGACCCCTTGTGACCCGCATCCCATTTCACAACCTAACCTCATTACCTAAACCTTACACAATTATTTATTAATTACCTCATAATTGATAAATCCACATCGCCTTACCCGCCACCTCACTTGGCCACCTCACCATGACCTAGCCCTAACCCTAAACTAACCTAATTAGGACCATGACTTGGTCTCCACTCACATCCATAACTAATGCCTCCTTACTCGCACCCAAAGCCGACCTTCTAGCCACTTGACCAAGCCCGCAACTGATCCCTCGGGAGAAAAACAGGGAAGGTGGGCTATTTTACTAAAAATAGCCTACTTTTTCCTAACCGATGCCGGTTCCTACTCGACCGCCGCTACGCTTACGCAACCGCCATCGGCCTCGTAAATGGGCTCCCAAACCAAAACAACGGATCGGAATTTCATTTCGAGATCACCAAGGATTTCTCGATCAACAGAGAGTATCATGAGCGAGGAACAGAGTCCATCTTCACTTGACCAAGCAGAGAGACGAGTGAAAATACTAGACGTGTTTACAAAGAAAGGAGATCAACTTGCACCTTCGTAAAAACCAAGAAGTTACATCTTCGCATGTCCTCCATTATAACATTTCTTATGCTTTTGGAATTACAAATTCTCCCAAATCCGCTTTCAATCCATTATCCAACGTACTCATTGCCTCTAACTGCCATTCTTTTTTTGCTTCTAACCATCCCATTTCCTAATACTATCCAAAACCAGCCATTACAAACACCACAACCAGCCCGTAAGATCCTAAACCCACCAGGATATCGGTTATCGCAGAATCGCATCGGCTATAGGTAACCGATCGGTTCCTTTGATCAAAACCAGAAAACAGCCTTTCCCCTACCTAGCTTCAAACAAGCAATTTAATTGATATTTTACGCCTTTTGTGTTAATTCACGTTAGCAGGAAACTCACCACCTTCGAAAGGAAGTTTTACATTTCCCTGCCCAAGGCGCTTCTCATTTATTGTTTAATCAAATCTTGTGGTCTTGTGTTCTTATTTGCAGTAGTCCTTCCTGCATAAAAAGGAGTTCTCCGCACAACCCGATCTTTCTCTACGGTACGCGCACATCATCTCGACATTCGAAAAGGGATCGTACCAAAATCCAGCCTATGAATGCTTAACTTTGATGGGTGACTACTTGGGCTGTCAGCACAACCTGAGAGGCCTCGTCCCGATCTAGAACCTCGGTGTGGCACAGAACCTGCTACTGAACCTAGCCTCTCTCTCGTTTTTCCTTCTCATTTGGTGCTCTCGCTGTCTTAATGCTGTTTGTAAACGCGTGAAATAGTGGGCATGATTGGAGCCAAACTGTAAGGTTGTCAAATGCTATATTTGCAAACGGTGGGTCGTGGCACCAAACCTCCTATCTTAGGCACATCCAGTGGCCAAGTGAATGCTAGAGGAGGCTGGTGTTTCGATGCGCAAAGAGGTCGTTGCTTAAAAATTTCTTCGTTCGGGCGTAGTCCCTTAAGAGCCCCGAGACCAAAATATCGCTCAACTTTGACGGTGACTACTTGGACTCGTGACACCTGTGAGAGGCCTCATCTGATCCAAAATCTCAGCGTATGGACCCTCTCTGATAGCCTCTCTCGCTTTTTTCCTTCTCATTTCGGGTGTCATCTCGCTGTCCTCTTGTTTGTAAACGTGAAATAGTCATGGGGCTTGGACCCAAAGCAGTAAGGTTGTCAGATCATGCTCATATTTTGCGGTGGGTCATGGCACCAAACCGCCACACCTGCAAACGTCTGGGTGGTCAGGTGAACACTAGAGGAGGTGGTGCTTTGGTAAGCGAAGGGTCATTAAGCTTGGTGCTACTTGGTCGGTGTATTCCCTAAGAGCCACGAGACCAAAATATCGCCTCAACTTTGTGCCGGTGACCACTCGCACTCCATGGCACCTGCAGAGAGCTCCTCATCCTGATCTAGTACCTCAGTATATGGACCTCTACAATATCCTCTCTGCGAGTTTTCCTTCTCATTTCAAGCGCTCTCGTTGTCCTACTATTTACAAACGCATCACCTAAATAGATGCAATGTGGAGCCAGCCAGTAGTGTTTGTCAAATAAGCTATATTTTGCAAGCAGTGGGATATGGCACCAGCAATACG